>OY743177.1:28714775-31214775 GCA_963555705.1 Ligustrum vulgare | reverse complement strand
TAAGTGTCAAATTAAAGATCACATTGAGAAATTTAATTCAAGCTAATAAGTGAGAGTAAATTGTAAATGTATTGTTAGTAAAATCATATAAAAAATTAAAGATAAAATTTTATTTTTCCTCAATATTTAATTCATTTTAAACTATATCATTTAAGTCCTACAATATTATCTATAATTAGTTAACTAAATTCATTTTAATCATAGATTATTAATTTATGTTCTGATTTTTTTCATCAAATTAAAATAAATAATAACTATAAGAATTTTTAAGGCAAATCCAATTAAGTTGGGTTAATTATACAAACTTAAGATTTCTTCAATGTATTCATCATTTTCACATTATTTTTATATATTTACTGATTCTGTTCATATTTTATTTTTCATTATAAATTTAAATAACTAAAATATGCAAAAACATATTACAGATTTTTACAATTAGTTTATATAATTTCTATTAAACAATTGATCGATCAGCAATTTTTATTAAAATAATAATGTAATAATATGAATAAAGAAATTGTCAGTATGAAGAAAGAAGAATTAATTAATGCAACAATATTTATTAAAATTGATTATTATTTTTTTAGAAAAACATTTGAAATTAATAATTAATGCTTAAAAAATCAAATTATACCAAAAAATATATTCTATACCTTTTTGGGAAGAATATGATGAAGAACAATATATGAAAAGAAAAGCGTCGATCTTAAAGAGAATATGTAAGTTGGATTTTGCACATGTATTGTATGAGCCTAATTTTGTAGTTCAAAAGTTTTTTAAACAAGAAAATTTCAATTATTGAACGTTAATTTCAGAAATTGAGTTGATATGTTCATGGTACAATCTTTAAAACACTTAATTCATGGTTTGTTTTCTCGTACAGATGATAAAACAATTCAACGGTTTAAGATTTTATTAAAATATTAAAAAATAAATTATATACTGTAAAAAATGGTGAAACTTTATTTCTTAAGTTTATTAACATATATAGACAAAAAGACTCACTATATATATTTTATTTATATTTTCATTAATAATTTATTTATTGACATATTATTAAATATGCATTTAATTATGTTCAATTAAATACATCGCATTTAAAAATTAAAAATTATTAATCATGCGAAGGATCTCTTTAGTTAAATTTCATATTCGTGCACCACAAATCTTGAGGTTGATTTTCACTTTCGTGTATCGTCAATATTACTTAATTTGTTACATTTATTTATATATAAGACCGCATATATTTAATTTGCTACAATTACTTTATTTTATGTAAATTATAATATTTTGAGGATTATAATTTCTATTCACGTTAGTCAAAAATTTTGAATGAAATTTTTTTATTTATTCTATACAACATATATTTGAAAATTTGCATTATTTTAATTTAAATTTGAGCAATTGTTTAAATATGTTTTGTTTATAGCAATTTTTGTGTATCACACGAGTGTGATCAACTACAAAATGTACAAACAATGTATTAATTAAAGAAGTTTTCCAAAATTGATGAAAATTGTAATTTATTTCTATTTTGAGCATTCGTTGACAGTCTGTATCATTAATCAAAGTAAATTATGTGTTCAATTTTTTTCTTCCTATTTTTTAAAAATCATTTCATATTGTTCTTTCGTGCAACGCACGGGTGTGATACTAGTTATATTTCATTACATTACAAGTCCTACCAATTTATTCATCTCTTATTTTTATTTAATTATGATTTAAATCAATTATAAATAATTTCTAAATATGTTTTCGATTTTCAAGTAATTATACGTACTTTCATAAAGTAATTATACATATTATTAAATATGCATTTAATTATGTTCAATTAAATACATCGCATTTAAAAATTAAAAATTATTAATCATGCGAAGGATCTCTTGAGTTAAATTTCATATTCGTGCACCACAAATCTTGATGTTGATTTTCACTTTCGTGTATCGTCAATATTACTTTATTTGTTACATTTATTTATATATAAGACCGCATATATTTAATTTGCTACAATTACTTTATTTTATGTAAATTATAATATTTTGAGGATTATTATTTCTATTCACGTTAGTCACAAAATTTTGAACGAAATTTTTTTATTTATTCTATACAACATATATTTGAAAATTTGCATTATTTTAATTAAAATTTGAGCAATTGTTTAAATATGTTTTGTTTATAGCAATTTTCGTGTATCACACGGGTGTGATCAACTACAAACTGTACAAACAATGTATTAATTAAAGAAGTTTTTCAAAATTGATGAAAATTGTAATTTATTTCTATTTTGAGCATTCGTTGACAGTCTGTATCATTAATCAAAGTAAATTATGTGTTCAATTTTTTTCTTCCTATTTTATAAAAATTATTTCATATTGTTCTTTCGTGCAACGCACGGGTGTGATATTAGTTATATTTCATTACATTACAAGTCCTACCAATTTATTCATCTCTTATTTTTATTTAATTATTATTTAAATCAATTATAAATAATTTCTAAATATGTTTTCGATTTTCAAGTAATTATACGTACTTTCATAAAATGATCCATTCCCCCCCCCCCCCTACTCAGAGACGGATCCAGTGAAGGCCCAGTGTGGGCCATGGCCCACACTGGGAAAAAAAAAAATTTTGAGTAAAAAAAAAATGCCCCCACTGAAAAAAAAAAAATATATATTTGTCCAAAAAAAAAAAATGACATCTTGAATTTATTCCCTTTTATCTTAATTCTCTCTCTACAATCATTATGTTTATGCAAGAAATGGATATAATGTTCATTACTAGTATCTCTCATCTTGAAAATTTACATTTACTTTTCAGTTATAAATATTTTCTTTTATGAATTACTACCTTACACTGATTAGTTATAACTTGTTAGTTAACTTACTTTAGTTTTTGATTTATTGCTTCATAGTTTCAATCATTTTCGTTCAAATTTTGGCCCCCGAACCCCCGAAAGGGGTCCTCCGCCTACCCTCTCCCACCATTTGAAAATTTTGGCCCCCACTCATTCGAAATCCTGGGTCCGTCCCTGCCCCTACTTTTTGAGATTCTTTTTATTTGTTTGAATTTCTAATTCAAATGGAAAGCCCCATTTGATAGTATACAACTTTTTGAAGTGTTGCAAGTAAAATTTATATATAGATTGTTTGATTTCTACTTCTACTTATAAAAAAGATTATTAGAGAAGAGTCAATTTGTTAATCTATCTCTTCCTCCCCTTTGCATCTAAAATCTGGTTTTCACATTTCTTTTCTTTCAATTTTCTTTATACTTTATCATTCCAAGAGACAAAGTATAAACTTTAAGTTTAAACTTCAATCTCTTCGATGTTCGATATATCGTCTTTGTGTGTTCATATAAATAACATTAAGTCCATGTTTGGCCCCTCATTATAATCAAAATACATTTTTCTCTTTCCTATTTTCAACCAAACATTCTTCAATAATATAATATTACACGTAAATTCAAAAGTCTTCAATAATTTTTAACCATATATTTTTTAAACAATACTATTCCAAAAATTATTTTTCCCCCAAAATGAGGGGCTAAAAATTTTATTGTACCCTGAAGACTTATTTGCATACTCGAGTGCGTCACTACAGTGGTGAGTAAATCTTTTTATAATGTGTCTTGAAGTTCGTTCTGATGATTTTTTCATTATTAGGTCTTCAATAATATTACTTGTAGGTAAGGAGTTATTTTAAGTTTTACATATAGATGATGTGGCAAGAATAGAATGTACAATTTTTTAATTTAATTAAAAAAAAAAATTTGAATCAATCATATCTCATTACATTATGTGTATGTACACCAATTTATAAGTCACGATATACATGTACTTTTATACAAGTTTCTTCTACAATATTCCTATGTTCTTCTACTTATTTTCACAAAGTTCCGATAATCCCACATCAAGAAATGATCTCTCTTTCTATCCCCTTTCTTCTTTTGTTATTGGGTAAATAACACAAAATGTCCCTATCGTTAGTATTTATTGTGCAAATCGTTCTTATCTTTCCAAGTTTGGTATTTACTCATTCATTTCAACATTTTCTTACGAAGCTAGTCCTTTCCATTTCATTCCATCAATTTCCCATCAAATATGGGTCATTGGTGCAAAACGTTTTATATCGTTTGCCTTCATTGCAAAAATCATTTTCATCGTTTCAATTTTATCATTTGAACCCTCTATGATCTTTCTTTATTCTAAAGTTATTATCATCTAATGTCATGCCTTAGCCTTCGGCACCCTTTTTCCCATGTTTTGGAGATCCATGCAATCTGGGCCTTATCAATTATTCATAACACTTATAAAATGACAAACTTATCATTCAATTTAAATAAAGTAATTAGAAAACAACAACAATAATAATAATCGAAGTCCTAAATTTTCTAAATAGTGCAAACGAGTCTCACTTAAAATAATTTAAAGGTAATTAGTACAAAAAATTAATCTTTCCAAAGAACAAAATTATTTTCCTCATAACTATATTTGAATTAGAATAGTAGAATATGTTTGGATTAAGATCTTGAATGAACTCTCTAATGAACAAGAAACCACATCATTAGGCATACTTTTTTAGGCAAAAGAAACCTGAACAAAATCACAACAAAATTCAAATGTTGATGCAGTTAGTATATATGCATATGTGTGTGTGTAATCAGCAACAAGAAGATAGAAACAATAATTTACTCAAAATAGCTAAATTCCTAAAAACTCTTGTAATTTTGCTGAAAAAAGACATGAGATACAAAAACTGATTACAGAAAAAATAATTTTTGTGCTAATTGTCCTTCAAATTATTTTAAGTGGGACTCGTTACACTATTTATAAAAAAAATTAGGACTTTGACTATAATTATTTCTTTTATTAATAATATTATTATTCCTTTCTTTTCTGTTTATTTTATTTAAATATGATAAATTAATCTTTTTACAATGTTTTAATGAGAAAAAGATGGTAAGGACATATGGTGTAAAGAAATGTCGTTTAGTGTCCAAATGATAAAATTAAAACGAGAAGGACGATTTGCGCATTGAATGCAAATTATAGGGATGTTTTGCACCAATTGGCCATATTTGACATAAAAATTGACGGGATGGGGCAAAAAGGACCAACTATGCAAGAAAATGTTGAAATAAGTATGTAATTGCCAAATTTGAAATGATATGAACATTTTGCACAATGAATACAAATGATGGGGACGTTGTGCTATTTACCCTTTGTTATCTCATTCATTAGACTTTATCGAAATCTTAGTTGCTCTCATTTTTGTTTATGGTCATGTCTCCTTTTGATTCCGTCTATTTTATGAGTGTCAATTGAGTGTCAGTCATGTCCATTCACTTTCATTTCACTCTCAATACTTTATTTTCCAATCCTTTCTCTTTCATCACATCAAAAGGCATGTTTAAGATTAGAAGAATGTTGTCTACGTACAAAGAATTTGATGTTTTCAAAGTAAAAATGTGTAACGTCTCGAGTTCTAAATACTCGGATCGTCACTTCATCGTGTCAAATAACTTTCTAAATAAGATTAAGCGGAAAAATAACTGAAATGTCAATCACGTAATTTTATAAAAATTGACTCAAATGATCAACAATTCGATTATATAAAATAACTCGACGAAACAAACTTGAAATAAATGAGTTTCAATTTCAAATAAAAACATTTCGAAAATCTCAATAATGGCCACCATCGTACGCCTCGTCGCCAACTCCGTCATCTGCAAAATTGATTTTTGGAAAAAGTGAGTATTTCAAAAAAATACCCAGTAGACTCGCGCATAATAATCAATTGACATTATAAATTAAAACACATAATCATGATATTTAAGTCTCAGGTGACTAATGATCACCAGTAATCTCATGAACAAGTAAATAAATACAAGTCCAAGTCTCATGCATTTAAGCAAGTAAATTCTCGTAACATAGTCTCATGCTTGTAAATCAAGTAATTCTCATGAACACAATCATACATGTTAAACTTATAATCCAAATAATCATTGATGCGCACTTTTGAAAATAAAGTTTGTAGATTTGAGTCTACCTTATTTCTCGAGTTATTGAGCAAATGGAAATAATACTTCTAATTCTCTCACGCCTCGTCTAGTCCTATAAAATAAATATAATTATATTTTGGATTAATCAGGTTTAAAAGGATGAATTTGTATAAAATAGGATTTTTAAAAGACTTTAGGGACTAAAATAAGATAATTGTAAGAAATCATGGGTTGACTAAGATATTTTTAAAACTGCAGGGCTTAGAATATTAACTTTTAAAACTTGGGACTGAATTAAATGATTTAAATAAATTTGGGGACTGATTTTACAAAAGTAGATAGCTTCTGGCCAAATAAGAATTTCAGTAGAAACTGTAGGGTTGAGATAAAACGTTTTAAATCGTGAGTGATTGAAATAAATGGTTTTAGAACCGAATTAACTGATTTTAAAACTTGAGGGGCCGAATTAAATACTTTAGAAAACTGGGGACTGAAAGGCTATTTTCGAAAATCAGATATTTAATAAAAACCAATTCTTTTACTCTTCTCATTTTTTGAGAGCCAGACAAGAGAGAGAGAGATGGCGATCAGCCATCTACAACACCAGAGGTTGCCGGCGCCGAACACCGGCGCTCGACCGGTGGTGGTGCCACCATTATATGGCGGCGATTGGGTCGGTGAAAAGGTGGCGATTTTGGGGCGGTTTGGATTGATTTTGGCGAGAGAACCGAGGACGGTCGCGACTTGAATTTGGAAAAATCTCCGGTGATGCAGGTCAAAAATCAAGGTAAATCTTTGGGCTTTATTTCTTCTTGGTTTTTGGTGTGATTTTGGTTTGATTTTTGAATGGGCAGCCCCGGTTTGGAGGTGACGATGCGGTGATGATTCGATGGAGTTGGGTTCGTTCATATGAAATCATTGCAGATTGTTTGTGACTCTTGAATTCAGCGATGGAGGTTCAGTTTGTGGGTTGTGAATTGGCTGGTTGGGCTTGAAGTTGTTTCAGTAGTGGTGAATTTGAAAGGGGCTTATGGTGGAGTTCGTGTTGTTGATGGGTTCGGCAGTGCTGATGGTGTGTATCTTGATTATGTGCGTTTTCTGAAAACACGTATGTAGTGTGGATTTTTGAAAGTGGTCGTGAATCAGTGTCTCGGTGAAGTTCGATTTGGAGGTGCTTGACAATCTTAAACTTGTATATTGCAGACATGAAGGAAACTTACCCAAGCTGCCAATCTTCAAAAAAATGGAGAGGAAATGTAAGAGGATGAGGGCGAATTTTTACAGCCTGTAACTCCATGGAATTTGAAGAGATGGAATTTGAAGAAACTGTGACCTATCATTGATTGGGAAGTTGAATAGGCTGGGATTATGAATTTGGAAAGGTTGAGAATTAGTTTCTCTGTAACCGATCATTAATTGGGAAGTTGAATAGGCTAGAGTTATGAATTTGGAATGGCTAAGAATTAATTTCTCTGTAACCGATCATTGATTGGGAAGTTGAATAGGCTGGAGTTATGAATTTGGAAGGACTGAGAATTAATTTCTGTATTAATAATAATAATAATAATAATAATAATAATAATAATAATAATAATAATAATAATAATAATAATAAAGTCAGAAATGTGAATTTTGAATTAAAATAAGGTCTTGAGTTCAAAAAATGGGATAACGATTTTCGACAAATTTTGAAATCTCAATTTGGACTTAAACTTATGAATATAATTTTCTTTCTTAAAATCTCAAAATAACTAATAGGCTAGACGAGAGCGCTAATTTTGATCGTTAGGATTTGGAGAATCTAGCGACAAGTTCATTAAAACTAGCTTTTAAATTTTGAAATTTCTCAGTCACTACAAAATGTGTGGTTGAAAGTTGATTTTGAAAAATATGTGTGGTTAAAAAATAGTTTAAGAAAATATGTTGTTCATAAATAAACTTATTTATAAACAAGTTACCAAACATATTAAACTTATGAGTAAGCACTTTTGAAAAAAGAATTTGCCTTTCTTTGAAATAGAAAGTATTGTTCTTCGAAAATCTAAGCCCACATTTGATTTAGCTAAAAATCATATTTTTAATAGATTTTGATAAGAGATAATGATATGTTGTTGAAAATTTAATAAAAGTTGTGAATGCAATGAAATCTGTGATTAAAAATGAATTTGGAAAAAAGAATTATGAGGCCAGATAAGAACTAGAATAATAATTAAAAAATATAATCTTGAATTCAATACATAGAAAGAAAGGTAAAACAAAAATAATATATTTCTTTTTACGTATAAAATAATTTTTCATCTCTTTTAAAAGAACGAAGTTCAAATAAAAAATTTAACTTCTATCTAGGAATTCTGCTTGTCTTTTTGTGCTCTTGATACTTAATTAAGGGACATTTTCAAATATTATCTCAATTTCTTGGATTTTATGACTAGGGAAGTTTTTCATGATAATGGAATCTTTGTGTGGGGTTTTCAAATCATTCAAAGTAATTTATTGGAGTATTAGAATAGACAAATATTATTAGGTGCTACCTTTGAAATGACTGGGGCAAGAAGTAGATGGTAAAGTTGTTTCGCGAATATTTGAAAATAATAAGGTCCGATTCTCTTTATTGATTTTGTACAGTTTTTAGTTTTCGAATTTTCAAAACACTCAAAACGTGTCACTTATCCATTTTGAAAAACGAGTTTTCGAAAATCAAAAAAATAATAATAATAACACACGAAACCCAAAACGAGATTCTTGTTTTGAGCGTTTTCTGTTGAAATACTCGAAAACACGCGTTTTGATCCAAAACACGGTACTTGGGAAATCGGGGAGATATTGGTTTAGTCATGTGAAAAATACAATTTTTAAGAATGGCCACTTTTTGTAATTTGTCCATATTCCCCTTAATGAAGTTAGTTATTTATTTTATTTTGTAAGATATGCCATTAAATTTAATTTGGTTCATTTAATTCAATACTTCTTGTTATATCCATATTTTTTAATCTCTTAAGTTCTTCTAAAAATATTCTATATTGTGATAATTTCTCAAAAGATTTAGGATGATCTTTTTAAGTTATATATTCTAATGTTATTCCTTCTGAAACTTCTTCTTCTATATCCTCGTATTCTTCTATAATTTTATGAACTGTATTTATATTCTTTGCTGTTTCAACAGAATTAAATTCTATTTTATTTAGGATAACATAATCAATATCTTCGTATATTTCTTTTAGTTTGGATTGTCCAACAGAATGTATATTTTTAGATTTTTCAACAATACTTAATAAAAATGAAATTTCTTTATTATCTAAATATAGTTTATGATCATAATTATTAGAAGTTGATGTTTGTGAAGTATCCATAAATTATCGGGTTGGTAAATTATTATACAAAATTTTCTGGTATAAGTCAATTCTTTGATCTAGTAAAATACAATAATCTGCAATATATTGTTCGTATTTTTCTAAGAGTTTATTATATTCTTCAGAAAATATATTTTCATTTTCCATTTGATGTTTAATATCTTCCATTTTATCTTTCAATTTTTCTAAAAGGTTATCTAGTCCTTCTATTGTATATCCTGGCATTAGGTTTGGATTGTATTTGTCATTATTTTATTTTCTAAATCTATTTTAATTTCTAATATGTCAGAATAATCTATAATGTATTGATCATGATTTTCTGAAAGTATATAATATTGTTCAGATGATTCATCCATATCTATTAAATGAAATATAATGTTATTTATTTTTTCCATTATTTTTTCTAACAAATTATCTAATCCTTCAATAGTATATCCAGGCATTATAAACACAGATAAATAATTTATAAAGTTTCAAGTAATTTTTCAAATTCTATGAATGTTTGAGAATTGATAATATCTATGTCAGTCATGATATCTATACTTGGTTCAAATGGTGTATTATATTTTGAAATACTTTTCTTTCTCTTTTCTAATTTATCAATTATATCTTGAATATCTTGTATCATTATAGATCTTACAGTACCTCTAGCAAAATTTTCTATCAGATTTTCTTTAAAACTTTTTAATATCTCTTGTGATGCGTAGAGTTGCTCTTGATATCCTATTTTATCAATTTCATTTTCATATTTAATACCTTTTTTACTTTTGATATACTTTTGAACTTTATATGGACCTCTTTTAGTTCTGGGTTTTTTCATGATATAATTACTTTCATTCATGATATTAAGATTTTCAAAAATTGGTAAAGAAAGATTCATCTCTTCCATCACTGTCATAATCTATTACAGGATCATAATCATTATCACTACTAAATACATATTCTAAATATAATTCATTATTTATTTCAGTGTTATCGCTATCAAGCCAAAAATAAATAATCGATTTTGTAATTTCTAATCCTAATATTCTTTTTAATGTTGGAAAGATGGCTAACAAACATGGCATATAGACATGATATAACTTTTTTTATTTCATTATTTGGTCTAGTGAACTGTTTATGCATGAACAAAGGTTCAATTATGCTATGATATTCATCATTATAAGGACTGTTTTGATAATTGAATTTAACAATTCTGGATTCTGTCATGTTAAAAACTCTTCTTCCTCCTAATTCCGTAAAGATAGATATATTAAGAATACTAACCTCTTTTCATGTTCTCAGTACCTTTGTATTTTCCTTCTATTGTTAGTGACCTTCAGGCTTATAGGTTTCTGCTCCACACCCTCTAATGGCTTCCTGCCTTCACGGGTTATTAGCTAAACCTGGATACCTTCACTGTATAACTCTTCAGATGGAAAATATTTTAGGACAGAGTGTAGGGAGTTTTCTTAATAATATATCTTCTTTTTGGAAATAGGATTTAGAAGACAAGAATTTAGAAACTCATCATAATATGATAAGTCAATTGGAATTTTATTGATAATATGAAGATTGACAAAGGATTGGTATGAGAATTTTTCAAAGACAGAAGATTTTTGACTTTCTCACAAACTGAGTGCTCAAGAGTGTTCTGTCTTTCAACTAGCCCAGAGGCCTCTATTTATAATACTACATTGGACACAATTACATCATTGCTTACATCATCGTCCTAACAATTTTACAGCTTTTTTAACCTAAGGACACACCTGTCCCTCTATGATTTATTACATCACATGACCCTTACATTATAAGGACACTTATCCTTCTCTTTTTTGGTCTTGATATGGCCCCTACATTGTCCTGCATTGTTGAATTAAAGTAGATCTATTAAATAGCTTCCACTTGTCCATCAATTTTGTTGGCATGTGAAGCAGATCCATCAAGTGGCTTCCACCTGTCCATCAATTCCTTTGGCATGTGGGGCAATTTCTGGCTATGCACGCCTCTTGCAAAGTGGCAAAGCTTCCATGGATTTGATGAGTATCAAATTTATTGATGTATTCTTACAAGATTGTTGATTTTTCTTTTCCTCCATTAGTGAGTAGGGTCCATCCATTGTACTGGCATATGCATTTGAATTTTTTCTCATACAGGTTTTTGGAAATGTTGTAGAGAACTTTAATTCCCAATACCCTTCGGGATCTAAACCATGATCTTGTAATGTTTGGTACTGGCTTGGTATTTTTTCCAACTTCAATTTGAAAATTTCGAGCAACATACCCAATCGTGATAATATGCTCAGCAGGATAATATATCCTTCATCAATTTCAGGACTGATTGAATAAAATTTTAAATATATTGGTCTTCCTTGGGCAAACTTTGAAATTTCTCCTTTTAGTAAATCATCAAATTTTTTGATTTCTTTCAGATCTTTTCCTGGATAGATAAGATCCAAAAATCCATAATCAGTTGCCATTTTTGTCATGACGGGATCTCCTCCCTGGGTAACGATCAATCTTGGGTATACATGGTCTACAGATGAAATGTAATAATAATCACATTCCTGAAGTTCATATATAACTTCAACAGTAGTTTTATATTCGTTTTCTTTTGGTAAGAAAGGGGAATCATCTTCTTCTTCAGCACGAATTCTGACTACCCTTGTGTGTTCATCTTTGGCATTGATTGTGATTTTTCGAGGACTGACTTCATTTATAACAACTTTTTTGGGACTTGGTTCATCTCTTTTGATCGTTAGTCCACCACTGCTTCCAGAAGATGTACCTGTTTGTATTTTTGATATAACCTGTTTGGTATCAGCCTGTTTGGTAATCAACGATTCAAACTAAGATTCAATCTCAATTATGTTATCGCTCAATTCTTTAGTATAATTGTGATGAAATGTTGAGATTTCCATCAATTGTTTGAAACTTCCTTGGAAAGTTTCTGCAAGTTGTTCAATTCCAAGCTTTATATCTTCAGCTTCCTCCATGAGGAAGTTTATTCGCTTTTTGCGTCTATCAGAGATTGTTTGATATTATCCATCTGCAAATTCAATATTCCTGCTTAAAAAGTCCGCAAGATAATTATTAACACCTTTAATATGAACTATATCAAAATTAAAAAATGTCAAATATGCTTGCCATCTATGGAGCCTTCTATATTAAGGTTCTGGTGGTAATTTATTTTTTACTAAACCTGCAACTTGAGAATTATCAGTTTCAACAATGAATTTCTTAGATAATAAAAATAATGAAAACTTTTTTATTCTTCTGATGATTGCTAACAGTTCTTTCTCATGAGTAGTATAATTTATTTCTGCTTGATTAAACGTTCCACTTGAGTATCTACAAATTTCATTAAGATCTGTTTTTAATATTGCTGCCCAATAATTATCTGAGGTATCAGTATTAACTATTAGATTATCTCTTTCATCTGGTAATCTTAATTTTGGAAAATTTTTACATTCTTCTTTTAGTGATTTGACAATTTCTGTATGTTCATCACTCCATCCTTTGGTATTTGTTTTTCTGAGTAAAATCTGAATTTTATGTCTCTTTTTTGATAGATTTTCAATAAATCATTCTGCATAATTTAAACATCCTAAAAAATTTTGTATTTGTTCTTTTGATTCTAATTTGTCTGGAAAACTTTCTATCTTTTTAGATATGTGGGTTTGTAATTTTATCCCCTTTTATCTATTGATAATCCAAGAAAATCAATTTCTTGTTTTTCTATTATAGCTTTATTTTTTGAAAGAACAATTCCTTCTTTTTTGCATTCATTTATAAATTTAATTAAATGGTTTCTATGTTCTTCTCTATTATTATAACATATAAATATATCATCGACATAGACAATTAAGAATTCATTAAATTTTCTAAATATGTTATCCATTTTTCTTTGATATATTTGTGGTGCATTTTTTAAACCAAATGGCATAACTATCCATTTATACTTACCTTATGGTGTACTAAATACTGTGTATTGAATACTATCTTCTTCCATTTTTATTTGCCAAAATCCTGATTTACAATCAAATTTAGAATAATATTGTTTTCCTTTTGCAAGATTTATTAGCACCTCTTTATTTGGTAAAAAGTATCCATTAAATTTAGTATATTTGTTTAACTCTTTATAATTTATCACCATTCTAGCTTTTCCTCTTTTTTGCTCAGAATGTTTCATAACCATAAAAGTTGGACTACTATGGGGTCCATTACTAGGTCTGATTAATTTTTGGTTAAGTAATTCTTTTATCTGAGTTTTAAATTCTTGTGTATCCTGTATGGTATACATCATTAGTCTAACTCTTATAATAACATTTTCTGTTAATTCTATTTTAGCTTTTGGATGATGTGGTTTCCAAAATAATAATGGATTTTCTCTACAAATTTTTTCTAGTTGATCAATGATTTTTTCCATGTTTGTTTGTATGTTTGTTTTTAAGATTTTTTTGTACATTATTCTTTTATTTTTTATTTCATTTTGTGTAATTGGTTTTTTCTCCCATTTATCACCACGCTGTGTTGGCTGAACTCTGTAAGGTCTAAATTCTCTTGGTATTTTTAGTAAATGTGCACAAGGTGTTTACAACATTATCATGTAATTATTTTGTTTATAATATTGAAATTGTTGTATAAAGTCATTTCCTAGTAATATATCACATTCTAAGTTGTTATAATTATATATTTTATTTACAACTATTTGTTTACTCCCAAGTATTATATCAATTTTATCAACACTATTAATTATATGAGTACTTTCTCCTGTTACTCCTGTAATTTTTATCTATATGGATCAGTTCTATGAGATATTAGTCCTTTATTTCTATTTGAGACTATATGACATTCACTAGCTCCTGTATCAATTAATATATTTGATCCTTTTATATTCTCTATTCCATTAAAATATTCACCTTCTATTTTCATATTTCCAGCATTTCTATTAAGTTTTATTTCTTTTGTATTACTAGTTTCTCCTAATTGTTTTCTATTAGGTAAACTTGCTGATCTCCTAATTAATCTGCCATCTTCAAATGTTATGTTATTATTAGGGTATTCTTTTTCTCGTAATTCTATGATTTCTGGTTTATTTTTTGTTATAGTAAGTTCATAGTTTATTGGAACTAAACTTATTTGTTTATCTGGTTCTACAGCTTTACCAAAATCTTTACATTCTTTATGAATTTCAATATATGGTTTTTTAGAATAAATGTTTCCATAATTAGAATTAGTAAATGTGTATAATGCTCTGTATTCTATAGTCATAATTTTATCTTCTGGTTCCATTATATCATCTTTATGTAATTTGAAGTGTAATCCTAAAATTTCATTAAAATTTCTACCTTTTAATGATATACAATATTTTGGGTAACATGTAAATATTAGTTTCTTATATGCTAGATTTCCTTCTACTGTTCCTAAATGACTGTCTTTTAAATTTATAATTCTTCCATCATGTAAACTTACAGTTAAAGGTGAATCTAATCCTTCTCTAAACAGGGATTTAAACATTATTTGGATACCTGCTAAGTAAACATATTGAATCTTTTCACTTTGTTTTCTATTGATCTTTGTTAATAATTCTGCAACTGTATTATTTGTTAAAAGATTTAATTTGTGTGTTCCTTGAGTGGTTCTAACATCTATTGCCCTTTCAATTTAATGATATTCATTTATTGCTACTTTTTCTCTTTTCCATATTCTATCTAATATTTCTCATTTTCCTATTTTCAAATCTAAAGATAATTTTTGTATCTTCCTGAACTTATTATTATCAAAAGTTACATTTAATCCATAACCTTCTATTCCTTCATATTCTTGTTTATTTATGTTATTATTTGCTTCTATTTTTTCTATTTCTTTATTCCGATTCTGATTCATTACTTTCTGAATCCGTTTCACTTATATAAACTTCTTGATCATAGTATTCTTCAATGTCTGATATTTCACTTAGTTCACTTTCTATTTCTAAATATTCTTTTTGTAATATTTTAACATTCTTTTTATTACAATCAGGGCTTATATGTCCCATTTCTCCACAATTCCAACATTTACATTGGCTTTTGTCTTTCTTATAAGTTTTATTTTTCTGTCTTTTATTTGGATTATATCTTCTTTTGTAATATCTTCTCTTAGGTTTTATATATTTTTTCCTGAAGTTTTTGAATTTTTTAAACTTTCTATTTTTATATTTTTTTTATTATTATTTCTTCTTCTTTCAGGGTTACATCCCCATTGAGTAGATTTTTCCATATCTTCACAACATATTCTGGTTAATTTTCCTGATTTCTTTGCATCTGTTTGGCAAACCAAGAGAAACATGTTTTTAAATATGTTTTTTTTTACACAATTTCCCAAACCACTTTTTAACCACACATATTTTCTCTCTCTAATTTTTAACCACATATCTTACCTAGAAAACATAAAAAAACATGTTTTTAAACAAAAAAAATTTAACAAACAGAGGCTTTAATAATTGTCTTTGTTGACATATATATGCTAATCTTTCAAGTAGGAATTTTATTCTTAATCCTAATGTTCTAGGTGTTCCAGGGTTATCTCTAATAAATTTTTCAAATTCTATTTTAAAGTATATTCCCCATAAACCTGGTAATTTATTGTAATACATATCTCTATATACTTCTTGATTTTCATTACTATAGAATTGGACATAATAGTATTCTTTAAACTCACAAGTATATTCTTTGATTTTACACATATCACATATTGTTAAATTTATTAATCTTACTCTTGCATTATCTTTTTCTCTTATTGATTCTGCTTCAGAATTACTTATCCAATTTTCTCCTAAAAATTCTTCCGCAATATAATCTACTAACTTTTCTATTCCCTTTCTATCTGGTTTTATTAGTTCCGTCTGTACATTTCTTCTTATTAATGCTTTCGTATCACTACTTATTCCTTCCCACCAATTTCTAACATGTCATTCATAAGATGCTACTAAAAAATCTAACATTCTATCAGTATTTTCCCATGTATCATCTTTATTGTATAAAAAGAATAGTATCATTGAATCTGCCCAATTTAATAAGGCTTTTTTAGTATCTATTTTACAATCCAAATCTAATTTTGTTCCTCCATGATTAATAGGTTTATTATAATTATTATTTGGTTCAAACATATCTTTATATTTATTTCCCCTAGGTGGTTGTCTATCTCTAATTCTATCATAATATTGCCGGTGTGGTTTACTATATAAGGGTGCATAACTTTCATCTGGATCTGGTAATTCTTGTTTAGAAGTTCCTATAGGAGCAGGGTTAGGTGCTCCTCCAGTATTCATTAAAACTTGGTATCAAAATTTTCTATGCTTAACTGGTCAAAATTTTCTATAAGCAAATCTAATTCTTCATTCATTTTTGTCTCGGTCTTCTTCAATTTTTTCTTCAGCTTTTAATTTTCCTAAAGTTTTTTCTATAGATTTTTGTAATTCTAATTCTTCCTCTAATATTTTTGGTAATATGTTTCTCCTGAATTCATCATCCATACTTCCTGCTTCTATTATAATTTTTTCTTGTTCGAAATTCTTTTTTCCGATTCTAAGTATTTCTTTTTCTATGAATTTTTAATCTATTTTCTTATCTTTGGTTTTATTATTTTCTTTGAATTCTCTAATTTCTAGTTTTAGTATATTTATATCATTTCTTACTTCTTTTAATTCATTTTTTTACTTCTTGAACATCACCTATCAATGATTTTATTAATATTTTTAGATCTTCAATATATTCACTTATTGACGTTTTATACTCTTGGTTTTTGAGTTTTTTGTATTTTAAATAGTCTGTCATACATATTATCTATTTTTATTTCTATATTTTTGATTTTTTCTTCAATTAATATAATTTTTTAATTTTCATTCTTTCTTATATTCTCATTTAATTTATCTATTTTTTCTATAATTATTCCAATTTTATCTTGATTAATTAATTCTCCTGACTTTCTTTGAAATTATTTTAAGATTTCTTCATCTATATTTTTAACTTCTCCTATCATTTCTTTTAATTCCTTGAATTGTATTGTTAGTTTATTTTGAATATTTTGTAATTTTTCTTTGATATTCATATCATGTATATTTAATTGTTGTAATTCTTCAATGGCTAATTTATCTTGTAAATTTATATTTTTATATGTTTGCCATAAAAATGCACTTATCCAATGTAATTGCATATTAAGAAATCCATCGGATTCTCCCCATGAGCTTAATGGTTGAAACATAGTTGTATTGGCTCCTTTTATTTGGTAAGATCCTACTGGTAGATTAATATTTTCTATTATTTGTTTTTCAAATTTTATTTCTGGAAATTCTGTCATTAAATTTTTCCTTTGATGTGCTCAACTTCTAATCTTAATTCTGTATCGTATTTTACTTCTTTACATATCATTATATTATATTCACAAAATTCTCCAATTGATCTTAACATCGTTTTTCTTTGTTGTGCTCTATAACTTTTTATGTAATATTTTATTTCTCCAGTTATATCATATTTTTTCATATTGATTTTTTCTTTGTTATTTATGATCATAAGTATATTAGGTAATTGTTTTAGAATTATATTAAAGTATTTTATTTTATTTTCTAATGATTCTAGTCTTAGAAATCCTTTTCTTTTTATATTTCTTTCTTCTATCATTTGGTCTAATATATTTCCTCTTTATTCTATTATTGAATCTAATTTTTCATTTGTTTTCATATCTAGATATTTGATTAATAAGAGTTCTCCTCTATGATAATCCATTTCTATAATCTTTGTATAATTCTTCTAGTATATCTTTGTGGATTAAATCTAATATTTCGTTTATGATAAAATCTTCTTTTATTATGTCGAAATTTATTAGATCATAAATGTATTTTCTTATATCTTTGTTTAAGTCTCTTAAAGTTCTCAAGATTTCTATTTTATAATTATCGGGTAATATTAATGTATGCATAATTATAAATCTTGATGTATATATTATATATTTATTTTTAATTTGTGTTATATAATATTTATTTTTTAGATCTGCCATATGGCTCTGATACCAAAGTAAATTTTATTTTTTCCTGAAAAATGATAATACTGTATTTCATTTATGCATTGGTAACAGAAAGTTGATATAAACAAATTAATAATTCTTGTAACCTGTATATTGAAGAACATATTCATTTAATTGACATTAGGAACATCAAATAAATAAAATAGCTCAAAGATAACTATAATTATTGATTGAATTAAATCAATAATTTTTTATTTTATTTTATTTTTAAAAATAATTTATTTCAATAATTTTTCAATCATATATACCCCATTAAATTATAATTTAAGTATTGACAGCTATATATATTGATTGAATTTATTCAATATTATCGCTAATAATAAAAAATAATCATGGTATGCCTATTTATAGTAAACGATTTATAAAATGATTTATAAATTATACAATTTTTAAAATCACTTTTTAAACATATATATTTTCTCTCTCTATCTTTCAATCATATATTTTACATCAAAATCATAAATAAATAAATAACTAATGCAGTGTTACTAAAAATAAAAAAATCGGTTGACGAACACAGGATTCGAACAAAAAGGAATTAATCGAGAAATTAATCATGTTCGGAAAACCTAGTCATAATGGAAACCCATTTCCCAAGGCTCTGCACTGGAAACGGTATGTACTTGCTTTGACAACTTAAACCATTTCTCAAAGCATAATTTTTCTAAAAAAATGATAATATTATATCCAATTCATTTCAAAATATATATAATCCAATTACTTTCAAAAAAAAAAATAAATAAATAAATAAAATCTATACATATATTATCCAATTTGTTTTTTAATTTTCAAGGTTACACGTTTACATAAAATAACAATTCTTGTTAAATATGCAATAAACATTAAATTTCTACAAAATATTATTTAGAACACAAAAAGTGCATTTTGACGAATATATATAATCATCTAATTTATTTGTACAAATTCTAGGACAATTATTTAAGAGCAACAAATTAATAAAATTTCTAATTAATTATAATTTTAATATTGATAACTATAAATATTGACTAAATTCATTCAATTTTTTTTTTTCACATGTGTTTGATACCCTATAAAGCCCTGATTGATACTCATTATTCAAGACTCAATTTCTTTAAATTCATTTACAATCGCACATTCTATCAATAAAACAATTTACAAATAAACTCAAAAAAATTCATTATTATTCAACAACACATTCTCAAAAAAAATTACATAGATATAACATTTATTTGTAATTAAACATAGTAATTCATTTTTTTTCATTTTCATCGTAACGTACTTACATCGAATATATTTAATACAACTCTTACTAAATACGTAATATATATAAAATTTTCTTCAAAAATTATTTAGATTTTAGAAAGTTCATTTGGCGGGAATCTATATGTGTATTTTTGTGAAGACTTTTTTATTATAAAAAAATATAGATATAAACAATTTTGTCTATATATATAGTAGATATTAAAAAAGTATGGATATGGATATAGATATAAACAGTTTTGATCTCTTAAGCACCGTGCTTAGGTGGTAGTTACATGGCACACGTCACTTGTTGCCAACTAAGCATGGTTTACATGGCATACACCACTTATTGTCAACTAAGCACGGTGCTTAGGAGATCATTACTTAGTACCTTTACTGACTTCACATCAAAATAATTATGGTAATTATAATCAAAATATACAAACTGTTATAAATTAGAGAGAAAAGTAGAGACACCAATAAACTTGTGTTTTATTAAGAATTAGAGTCCCATATATATAGGGGAAGAAAGAGATATACAAAGTAATTATCCTTAGGATTACAGGGGTATGAATGTCATTCACTAAATAGTATAATATTTATAACACTCCCCCTTGAATGACATATTACAAAATATCTGCCTCGTTAAAACCTTGTTTGATAAAAACCCAATGGGAAAAAAATCAAACGAAGGAAAAAGAGTACAGTTATTTTGGAGTATTACAATAAATGCTGCCTCGTCAAAACCTTACCAAGAAAACCCAGTGGGACAAAACTTGGACGAAGGAAAAAGAGTACAGCTACTCCCCCTGATACTGATCTCTGTTAATCTTTGAGTCGACGCATTCCAATCTCATGAATCAATTTCTTGAATATGGATGTTGGCAATGCCTTTGTAAATAAATCAGCTACATTGTCACTCGAGCAAATTTGTTGAACATCAATATCCCCAGTTTTCTGAAGCTCATCCGTGTAGAAGAATTTTGGAGAGATATGCTTTGTTCTATCTCCTTTGATGAAGCCTCCTTTGAGTTGTGCAATACAAGCTGCATTGTCTTCATACAAAATTGTTGGGCTGTCTCTAGTCGAAGTTAATTCGCATGATGCTTGGATATGATGGGTCATGTTCCTCAACCATACACATTCTCGACTTGCCTCGTGGATTGCAATAATTTCTGAATGATTTGAGGATGTTGCTGTCAAGGTTTGCTTCACGGATCTCCATGATATAGCTGTTCCTCCACATGTAAACACATATCCTGTTTGCGATTTAGCTTTATGTGGATCAGAGAGATAACCTGCATCTGCATATCCCACTAAAGAAGATCCCAATTTTTGAGAATAAAATAATCCCATATCAATAGTACCCTTTAGGTATCGAAAAATGTGTTTAACACCATTCCACTGTCTTTTGAGTTGGTGTAGAGCTATATCTTGCAAGGAGATTTACAGAAAAAGCTATGTCAGGCCGAGTAGAATTTGCAAGATATGTTAGCGCTCCAATTGCACTAAGATATGGTACTTCAGGACCAAGAATTTTTTCTCCATCTTCAAGTGGACGAAATGGATCTATTTTCACATCAAGTGATCGAACAACCATAGGGGATGCCAATGGATGTGCTTTGTCCATATAAAAACGATTTAAAACTTTTTCTGTATAAGAAGATTGATGAACAAATAATCCTTCTGGAAAATGTTCAATTTGCAATCCAAGACAAAACTTAGTTTTTTCCCAAATTTTTCATCTCAAATTCATTCTTCAAATAATCTGCAGTTTTATTGAGCTCTTCAGGAGTTCCAATCAGATTTAAATCATCCACATATACTGCAATAATTGCAAATTCACTATTTATTTTCTTTATGAAAACACAGGGGCAAATGTCATCATTTTTATAACCCTCCTTCAACAAATATTCGCTAAGGCGATTATACCACATGCGTTCGGATTGTTTCAATCCATATAATGATCTTTGAAATTTAATAGAGAACATAGTTCTCGGGCATGTATTATTTGCTTCTGGAATTTTGAGTCCTTCAGGAACTTTCATGTATATGTCACTATCAAGTGAACCATATAGATAGGCAGTTACTACATTCATAAGGGGCATATCAAGCCTTTGTGACACAGTCAAACTAATTAAGAATCTAAAAGTGATAGTATCCATTACGGGAGAATATGTTTCCTCATAATCAATTCCTGGTCTTTGAGAGAAACCTTGAACTACAAGTCGAGCTTTGTATCTTGTAATCTCATTATTTTCATTCATTTTCCTTACAAAAACCAATTTGTATCCTACAGGGATTACATTTTTAGGTGTTCGAACTACAGGTCCGAATACTTTTCGTTTCTCTAAGGAATTTAACTCCGCCTGTATGGCTTCTTTCCATTTTGGCCAATCATTTCTATGCTGACAGTCTTTCACAGATAGTGGTTCAGGATCCTCATCTTTTATTATTTCAAGAGCTACATTAAAGGCGAAAATGTCATCTATGACAATAGTATTTCTTTCCCATAGTTTATGAGATACTAAATAATTTATTGAAATCTCATTATTTTCGGATACTTGTGGTTCTGTAGGAACCATATTCTCAATATCCGATTGATCCATATTCTCAATATCCGATTGATCAATCTTTTCAAATACTACTTCTTCTAAAGTTTTTGGTCGATTTTTCTCTTGTACTTTTCTTTTTCGAGTTACAGAGTCTTTAGCACCAACTGGTCGACCACGCTTCTGGAGTATTTGAGATTCTTTTGCTACAGCAGATTGTCCTTCAGGGACATCAATTTGTGCAGGAATATTTTCTGCTGGTATATGTGACTTTGTCACTTTTCTTGTGTCAACAAATACATCTGGTAATTGATTTGCAACTCTTTGCAAATGAATGATTTTTCCAACCTCTTGCTCACTTTGATTGCTGCGGGGATCAAAGTGAGACAAAGTTGTTTCATTCCACGAAATTTTACCATGTTTTTCAGGATGTAGTTTTGTTCCTCCCAAGGTTGGGAAAGTCATTTCATCAAAATGACAATCTGCAAAACGTGCAGTGAATAGATCACCCGTTAAAGGTTCAAGATACCTTATTATTGATGGTGAATCAAAACCAACATAAATTCCAAGTCTTCGTTGGGGACCCATTTTTGTACGTTATGGGGGTAAAATTGGGACTTGGACGAAACAACCAAAAACTCGTAAGTGAGAAATATTAGGCTCATGACCAATTGCAAGTTGCAAAGGAGAATATTGATAATACGCAATTGGTCTTAAACGAACCAATGATGCAGCATGTAATATGGCATGACCCCAAACAGAAGTTGGAAGTTTTGTTTTCATGAGTAATGGTCTAGCAATTAATTGTAGACGTTTGATAAACAACTCAGCTAATCCATTTTTTGCATGGACATGAGCAACCGAATGTTCAACCTCAATTCCAATTGACATACAATAATCATTGAATGTCTGTGATCTAAAATCACCAGCATTATTAAGACGAATTTTCTTGATTGAATAATCCGGGAATTGAGCTCGTAATTTTATAATTTGAGCAAGTAGTCTTGCAAATGCTACATTCCTAGTGGAAAGTAGGCAAACATGGGACCATCTAGTAGATGAATCAATTAACACCATAAAATACCGAAATGATCGATATTGCCATTTGGGTCAGCAAAGAAGTCAGAGACATCCAAATGAGTCACATCAATTGGTCCATCATAATCAGCAAAATTTGTCTCTACTTTTTCTTTCCCCTTGACTGATTTTTGATAAAGATCCACGAGATGTTTTGCCGTACGACAGGTACATACCCAATGCCCTTTCATTCCACATCTAAAGCAAATTTCTTCATACTCCTTTCTTGATATGCTATTTTCTTTTACTTATGCCTTTTAAAATTGTTCCCTTGTTGCTGATTGTTTTGCTAAAAATTTCGTCCATGGTTTCTTCCACGTCCACGTCCGCGCCCACGTCCACCTTCATGTCTTGATATTGCATTTACTTCAGGAAATGCGTACCATTTGCTTCAGGAAATGGTACAGAACCAGTTGGACGTAACCCATGATTTTTCAGCAGCAATTCATTATTTTGTTCAACTACAAGCAGACATGATATAAGTTCTGAGTACTTTTTAAAACCACGCTCACGATATTACTGCTGCAGGAGCACATTCGAGGCATGGAAAGTGGAAAAAGTTTTTTCCAACATATCTTGATCAGTGATTTTTTCTCCACACAAGTTTAACTTAGAACTTATTCTGAACAATTCAGAATTGTACTCACTGACCGTTTTGAAATCCTGTAAACGGAGATGCATCCACTCATAGCGGGCTTTGGGGAGAACTACAGTCCTCTGATGGTCAAACCTTTCAGTCAAGTTTTTCCAGAGAATTTGTGGATATTTCACGGTAAGATATTCAACTTTTAATCCATCATGAAGATGGTGACGAAGGAATATGAGTGCTTTTGCACGATCCTGCAGGGATTCTTTGTTTCCTTCTTTTATTGTCTCTCCCAGACCTTTTGAGACAAGGCGAATATCAGCATCTAAGACCCATGATAAATAATTTTTGCCAGATATGTCGAGTGCAACAAACTCGAGTTTAGTGATGTTGGCCATTTGTATAACTACACAATTAATAAAAAAATACAATTAATTTCGAAGAATGTGATTAAACCACATAATAATAAATCAAATCATCAACATCACAAAAGTTGTATGTTTTCCTTCAGGGATAAACATTGTGACATATTCTTCGATATACATGCTACTTCGGGAGCATGTTGTATTTTTCTATTATTTCTTTAATAATAGGTCAAATATTCTTCTGGAATATTGACAATTATAATATATACTCTTCTGGAGTAAATAATATTCTTTCTGGAATATTATAATGTTGTGCTACTTCAGGAGCAACAACGCAATGAACTATTAATTTAAATGTAAAAAGAAATTTAACAATAACAATAATATATTATAAATTAAACACGCATAAATATAAACTCAAACTTGAAATCTGAATTAGGTAATCAATTTATTCTATACGGATTGACTTAGAATTTGGAAAGTAATCAATTGGAAATCATCCAATTATGCACGGATTACACATTGAAAAGTCACATTTATGTATTGGTTCAATTGAAAAGAATTCATTGGCAGAAACGAATTAATATAATCATCGGCACAAATTCTGAATTCTAATGATAGATGCCTAAAAAGGATTCGTCGAAGGAAATTCAGAATTTAGATGCATAAAAACAAATTCATATATCACCAAATTAATTTTGGTGCACATGATATATGATTATGCTAAACAAATTTACCTTCTAATTAATATTTGATAGAGATTCGTACTGATAACGTGTTATAAACTAGAGAGAAAAAGAGAGAAAAGTAGAGACACCAATAAACTTGTGTTTTATTAAGAATTAGAGTCCCATATATATAGGGAAAGAAAGGGATATACAAAGTAATTATCTATAGGGTTACAGGGGTATGAATGTCATTCACTAAATAGTATAATATTTATAACACAAACCACATTATTTTAAAATAATGGGCCTCATATCAACAATATTTAATTCAGAAAATAATATATATGATATCTAATTCAGAAAATATAATATCCAATTTTCAATTTTCATTAAAAAATCAATCATAATAATAATAATAATATATATATGATATCTAATTAAGAAAATATGATTTTATAATATTAAAGATAACAAACGATAATAATCAAAATATAATTTTAATACTGATAGGCGATAGCTATACATATGATTTATAATATTAAGAACAATTAATAAATAAAATATCTAATTAAATTATAATTTCAATATTGATTGCTATATAAATATTTATTGAATTCATTTAATATTATCATCAATATAATGTCTTTTGCCACATGTACACATTGTCCTATTTAATGCAATTATTACAATTTATAAACAAATTTATAAATAAATACAATTTCTCAAATCACTTTTTAACCATATACATTTTTCTTTTCCCTTTTCAATTTTCATTCAAAAAATCAACCGCAATAATAATATATATGATTTGTAATTCAGAAAATATGATTTGTAATACAAATTATGATAATAATCAAAATATAATTTAATACTGATATTTACACATATATATAATTCATAATATTAAAAACAATAATTAAATAAAATATCTAATTAAAATAAAAGTGGGACCCACTACAATTCAAAAATTACGGCTCTCAGCACTTTGTCATTGTAGATAATTTTTTTTTTTTATTTATGTGGGTCAGTGGACTTGACTTGCTTGACAAAGAATGATGCGTGTGTTTCAATTTCGTACGCTATTAGGCGCTGCTTTTATTCTTGTTCTTGGCTTCAGAAAAATACTTAGTTTTTTTTTTTATTTAAACCCTTGGGCGAGAATATTGACAAAAACTTGGGAGGGAAAAACCATTCCAACTAAGCTCCTTTAATATATTAATAAGAAGATAAGATAAGACTAGCACATTTATTTAAGAACAACAAATTAATAAAATATCTAATTAATTATAATTTTAATATTGATAACTATAAATATTGACTAAATTCATTCAATATTTTTGTTTCACGTGTGTTTGATACCCTATAAAGTCCTGATTGATACTCATTATTCAAGACCCCATTTCTTTAAATTCATTTCCAATCGCACATTCTATCAATAAAACAATTTACAAATAAACTCAAAAAGATTCATTATTATTCAACAACACATTCTCAAAAAAAATTACATAGATATAACATTTATTTGTAATTAAAATAGTAATTCATTTTTTTTTCATTTTCATCGTAACATACTTACATCGAATATATTTAATACAACTCTTACTAAATACATAATATATATAAAATTTTCTTCAAAAATTATTTAGATTTTAGAAAGTTCATTTGGCGGGAATCTATATGTGTATTTTTGTGAGACTTTTTTATTATAAAAAAATATAGATATAATTTAGAAATATATATATATTAAAAATATGGATATAGATATAGACAGATTTGATCTCTTAAGCACCGTGCATAGGTGGCAATTACATTTGTAACGCCCCAAATTTCGTAAAGCTCGGGACGTCACTTCTCCTTTAAATCTAATTTTATTGCGAAAAATAATTAAATTCTAAACATCATATTTATGTGAAAATTTCAACAGTAAATAAAGTAAATTTGATGAATGCGTAAAAAACGTTGAAATCTTAACTTTCAAAGAAAGTAACGACAAATAATTAAATTGACGATGTTCATGACTTTAAATATCATATTTAAAATAACGACATATAAATAAATTGACACTATTCATGAATCGTGACTTTAAAAAATATAGCTTCATTATTATTTGCCACCACTGCCCTTTCATTCGCCACCATCTCCGAAATCTGCAATTTGTAAGTTTAAAAATAAGGGTGAGTATTTCATAGAAATACTCAGTAGGTTCAGCGCAAATTAAATAAACTGTACGGTAAATAACACATATAATCATGCAACCTAATTCATAAATTCTCATTCTCATGCAATACGCAATTGGATCTCATACATCATAAATTTTCATGCCCGAAGACATGTGGATCTGGGCCCAAAGACAACTGGTCCATGCCCGAAGACATGTGGATCTGGGCCCGAAGGCAATTGGTCTATACTCGAAAACATGTGGATCTGGGCCCGAACGCAACTAATTCTCGTAAATTACGTAATCATATGCATAAATTTACAATACGGGTTTACTTAATATTGCGCATATAAGATAAAAGGTTTTTGAAGTAATGAACATACCTTAAGATATTTCTGAGCTTGCTTAAAAATGATTCTAGCTTTCTTGAAAATCCCGCGCCTCGTCTAGCCCTAAAATAAATAATTTTCTATTAGAAACTTTAAGTTAAAGTTTGGTAAATAAAAGTAAACTTGAGGGTTGGATTGAAAGAATTTTAAAAGTGTAAAACTCGGACTAAAATGATAAAGTGTAAAGATTTGGGACTTTGTGCAAATAATTGAAATTAGGGACTAAATTGATAAACCCGGAAAGTTCCTGACCAAATTATATTTTAGTCAAAACTCAGGGTCATATTATACTCAATTGAAGATTTGGGGACAAATTTGGAATTAATTGAAATTAGGAACTGAATTGACCAACTCAAAAAGGTTAGGACCAAATTAGATTTCAGCAGAAACTTTGGGTAAAAATAGACTCAATTGAAAATTTGGGACTAAATATAAATATTTCAAAACTAAAGGACTGAAATGACTTGATTTTAAAAATGGGGGCTGAAATAAGATAATTTAAAACAAAGGGATGAACCTTAAAACTTTAAAAACAAAATAGGGACTAAAATCAACGGTTTTAAAACTTGAGGACCTAAGAGGTTAATTAAACAAAAAATCAAATTATATATATACACACATATCTTTCCTCTCTCTATCCATCGCGATAGAGAGAGGCGAGAGAATGGTGGAGAGGGGCGGAGCCCCTCCTTCAAGGTCAATCGCCGGCGACGGTGCCGGCGATGACACCGCCTATGCGAGGCGACGGAGGGGAGTACGTGAGCATGTGAAAAAAATAGATTTTTGGGGCTGTGAGGCTGCTGTTTGTGTGGTGGTGATGTTGTGAAATTGGAAATGGCTCGTGGTGGTGTCTGATTTTGGTTTGGGTCGGATGCGTGGTGTGCGCGGTGGTGGAGAAGAAGGCAGAGGATAGGCGAGCGGCTTAGGTGGTGGTTGATTGGAGTGTCGACCGTTTGGAGCAAAGTTTGTTTGACAGTGGAGTTGCTTCGGTTTCATGGTTGAGTCTGTGATGTCAATGGAGTTGTGGTTGTGAAATTGGCTCGGTCAGTTTGTAGTGGTTCCAATGGTGCAGCCGATGGTGTTTTGAGTTTGTAGCTCAGTGATTGCATGTTGGTGCTGGTCGTGGGAACATGTGTTTGGGCTTGAAGGTGGTTTGTAGTCTGTGTGGTGAAGATGGCTGCCGGTGGTGCTCTGGGTTTGGCCGTGCTGCGAGGTTGAACTCGTGTGTGTGCAGTTTAAGGTTTGGGTATGGTGTTGTGCTCTGAATTTTCACTTGACGGTAGCTGGAATTGGTTCTAGCATGCCTGTGTTGGATCAAGGTTGAGAGGGGAATACCTTGCTGAAAGTTCAGTGCGTGTGTTGTGGACAATAAGGTGAGGGATCTATTTAATAGATGATTTAGGTGTTAAACATGGTAGTTTAGGTTAAATCTTGATTTATGGAAAATTGTGAGAATTTTGGAAGTGAATATGGTTGTGTAAGGAAATACTTGGAAAATAAGTTGTTGATTTAGTTGGGCCAAGAATTTATTGATTGGGTTGTTAAAAGGGCTTAAATGATCGGTAAAAATATTTGGGCTCGATAAGTTGGATTGGATTAAAACATTTAAAATTTGGACTTAATATAATTAATACTTGGACTTTTGAAAATAAACTGTGATATTGAAATATTTTTGATAAAATTTAAAATTTGACTAAGTATTTAAATAAATTTAATTTCACTTAATTGGCTAGACGAGAACGCGTTTAAAAATAAATATCTAAATGATAGGCAAATTCGAAGCGACACGCTTTTAAAAATATTTATTTGAAAAAATCACGAAAATTCTCGGTCGCTACAACATTGCACACGCCACTTATTGCCAACTAAGCATGGTTTACATGGCATACACCACTTATTGTCAACTAAGCACGGTGCTTTGGAGATCATTACTTAGTACCTTTACTGACTTCACATCAAAATAATTATGGTAATTATAATCAAAATATACAAACCACATTATTTTAAAATAATGGGCCTCATATCAACAATATTTAATTCAGAAAATAATATATATGATATCTAATTCAGAAAATATAATATCCAATTTTCAATTTTCATTAAAAAAAATCAATAATAATAATAATAATAATAATAATATATATAAGATATCTAATTAAGAAAATATGATTTTATAATATTAAAGATAACAAACGATAATAATCAAAATATAATTTTAATACTGATAGGCGATAGCTATACATATGATTTATAATATTTAAGAACAATTAATAAATAAAATATCTAATTAAATTATAATTTCAATATTGATTGATATATAAATATTTATTGAATTCATTTAATATTATCATCAATATAATGTCTTTTGCCACATGTACACATTGTCCTATTTAATGCAATTATTACAATTTATAAACAAATTTATAAATAAATACAATTTCTCAAATCACTTTTTAACCATATACATTTTTCTCTTCCCTTTTCAATTTTCATTCAAAAAATCAATCGCAATAATAATATATATGATTTGTAATTCAGAGAATATGATTTGTAATACAAATTATGATAATAATCGAAACATAATTTTAATATTGATATTTACACATATATATAATTCATAATATTAAAAACAATAATTAAATAAAATATCTAATTAAAACAAAAGTGGGACCCACTACAATTCAAAAATTACGGCTCTCAGCACTTTGTCATTGTAGATTAATTTTTTTTAATTTTTTTATTTATTTATGTGGGTCAGTGGACTTGACTTGATTGACAAAGAATGATGCGTGTGTTTCAATTTCGTACGCCATTAGGCGCTGCTTTTATCCTTGTTCTTGGCTTCAGAAAAATGCTTAGTTTTTTTTTTAAACCCTTGGGCGGGAGTTTTGACAAAAACTTGGGAGGGAAAAATCATTCCAACTAAGCTCTTTTAATATATTAATTTTTTTTTAAACCCTTGGCCGGGAGTTTTGACAAAAACTTGGGAGGGAAAAACCATTCCAACTAAGCTCCTTTAATATATTAATTAATAAGAATAAGAATAAGAATACGAATAAAATAAGATAAGATAAGTTGGAATTTAAATTTGGATAAAAATTGGGTTTTAAGAATTAAATTTTGAATTTTTTTGAGTTTAAAAAAAATTGAGTTGGACTGAAAATTGCGCTTATTGGCTCAAAATCAATTACATGGGTAGACGACAGATTAAATTCTAATGACGGGTTAAATCACAACGACACGTTTTTAATTAAATAAAATATCAATTTAATTTTGACAAGAAAATTTTTGGTCGCTACAACATTAAAGATGTTTTACTTGGTCCTCAGTTTCTGGTGATAATAGTAGTATGAAATTTTTGAGTTTTTAATAACTGATTTTGATTTGATATTTCTTTGATTAAATTTGCACAATTAAACATATAATCATTTAATTTCTGTGTAGTTGATTTTTTTTAAAATTTTTTATATTATTATCATTTAATTTCTATATATAGATTAAGAAAAAAAATGTCGTTCAAATTAATTGGTTTCATTTTTTCAACCTCGTAATCACAATTATTCATGGAACACGAAGAGGCCAAAAAAGAATTAGTGTATTAATGTATAATCATTAATCTATTATTGGAAAACTATATTCAAATGGAAATTGAATATTTTATTACGAAATAATTAATAAATAAATACACTAAACAACATCAATAACTTAATCAATATTAGTCATAGAGTATGCACAATTAATTCTTGAGTTTGGGCGGGAAAATTTGGATTGAGACCCGCTCCAACTCTAGAACTTTAATAAAATAGATAATTATCATTTATTTTCTATCAATTCTGATTACATGAGCGTCACGCTCATTTTTTAACATGAGCACCTATGATGTGGAGAGTGGGTCAACTAACTCTCTCTCTTTTGAGTTGAACACTTTCACTCTCTCTAAATTTTTTGAAAACCCCTCTCTCTCTCTCTCTCTCTCTCTCTCTCTCTCTCTCTCTCTCTCTCTCATGCATGTAGCGACCTGGGTCTCGAAATCAAGCTCCAATATTTGTACAAGGTCAGCTAGGATTATCGGATCTCGACCTTCGTAGGTTAGAATTGAGGTTATTACCTTGTTTTATCAATTTTTTTTTTTTTTTTTTTTTTTTTTTGCAGAATTTATCGATTTATGTTGCCATATCATCTGGTATAGCATCTTGAAATTTTTATTTTCTCGTACAAATTTCGATTTTGCAGTTTGTTGTGTCTATGCAGTGTTATATTTTTGTGCATTTTGTACTACTTCGATTTTTTGTTATTTTCATTGAATGAACATTTCAAATTCTGTATAGAGGTACCCGTGATCTTCTCTGGAAATACATAACGGGTAGTTTGTGAGCATTTTATTTATCGTAGAGGTTGATTCAAATGTCTGACTTATGTTGGTGATTTTTGTTACCGTGTGTGGAATTTGCATTTGGATTTTTTTTTCAACTTTTTGGGCTATCTGGAGATTTGTTACGTAGATGATAATTTTTTTTACAGTTCCGTTGATTGAATGCGTGGGGGATTGATTTGTAAAAAAGACCCTTTGGGTGGTCTAGTATTAGTTAATGTTATGAAGAAGGAGTGTTCTTAATGAGTTTGTAGCATCATGAAGTTATATAATTCTGTGTTAAACTGCAAGTGTTGGTGAGTTCTATTCAGGGTCAGCAAAATGTCTTCATTCACTGTAGCAAGCAATTCCCAACCAGGTGGAGTTTGTAAATGTGGATCATACTTGACAATGTACACTTCCCGCATTAAGCTTAATCTAAATTGGATGTTTTGGAAATGTCAAAGTTCGAAGGTATGTTATGTACATTGACTCCATTATAGTATTTTATATATTCGAGCCCTCTTACATTTTCCATTTATGTAGTGCAAAGATTTCGTTTAGGATGACGAAAAGTGGAATCAAGGAATCAAGGAGACATATTACAATAGCTCCAAAGTCAGTTATCGGAGGTGAATCACAACATTAACACATTCCTTGGAAGGTAGGGTGAGATAGATGCGAAAATATTTTCCATTCATCATGATCTTGGTGGCTATTGTAGTTGTTGTAGTATCCTGTAGGTTTTGAAATATTTTGACCTCTGTTTATATATCAGCTATTGAATATTGTTCATTTGTGGTGTATCAATCTAGTTGTTATGCTCAGCTAAATCTATCTAATCTTGTCATATGTGCTTATCGGTGTTTTTGAACCAAAATATCATTTAAATGTTCAACTTGTAAAGTACAACCAAGTTTTTCGAACAAATTTAATCTTCCACATTAAAATAAATCCGCAACAACATAATGAGTCACATTATTGGCCGTATAATAGTTCTAGGTACCAGGGTACATGAAATATTATTGGAAAACCATAGTTTTAATGATTAGAGTTCCCCATAAGGTCCACCTAATAGAAGTTGGTATCGTAAAAACTATGGAATGCACCGTAGTCACTGCTAGCAACGCTTGCATACATATCATCCTATAAACCATCATCTGCCTCATTTTGGTTGGTATGGCTCATCCACGAGATTGGATCTAATTCAAGTAGAACATAAATATATGTCAAATACATAATAATAATAATAATAATAATAATAATAATAATAATAATAATAATAATAATAATAATAAATCAAAATGTTCCCCTAAACTTACTCTAGTTGTCTAGTAGGACATGTTCTTTTGTCATGTCCAAATGCCCATACTGCTTACAAGTTCGCTTTGATTGATATATTGCTATCTCCTTTGATGATTTCAAATGCTTTCCACACCCTTTCATCCTAACGGGAGTAGGATCACACACAAGTCGCACCTCATCACTGATCTTGGTCCCATTTCAGCTAACTTCAACTTGTCCTCCATCGTTAATGGTCTTGACACGTTCTATGAGGCTACAAAGTTCATCCATTACAAAGTTGCTACGAGCTTCAGTTAACAATCCCTTGTCCACCAACTCTGAGGCTTTGTGTCCCAACATTCCATACCTCGAAATTAAAGACTCCCCACGTGTTGAATCCAAAACTTGTTCGTAGACGGGGTGGGATTTTACGTTCTTCGTCCAAAAATGGATAAATAAACTAATACTATTTTGCATTATCTAAATGTGTCCAATTAATACCATTTTCATTAATCACATTGTTAATTAACAGATTCAACCCTACAATACTAATCGGCAGACTTTTATATATATATTTGGGCAAATTAATAATTAAAATAACATATAAATATTGGTACATCCAAGCTGAATATCTACCAAAAATCACCATTGGTAAAGAAATTATTCCATAAATACAATTTATTATCACCATTAAAATCAAAGCATAACTTAACAAACAACCGTAATGAAAGTATGAAATAATAAAAAAATTATTCTAACATTTAGATTTGACGTCATTCCTTTGCCTTGGATTTTAATTTGTATTTTTTTTCGAGACCCAAGTCGCTACGTATGTTAGAGAGAGAGAGAGAGAGAGAGAGAGAGAGAGAGAGAGACTCTCTCTCTCTCAGCTGGCCCACTCTCCACGTCACAGGCGCTCAAGTTAGCTGATAAAGCTATTGTTTTAGCTAATTTGATCACTTGGACTGATTGTATTCCGTATTCCATTGCGTCCCAAGTTTTGGATGATCTTATTTGAATGAGAATACAACCTTTAAATTAAAAAAAAAAAAAAAAAGAAAAGAGGCCAACAAAGAATTAGAATATCAATGTATAATCCTTAATCTATTATTGGAAAACTTCATTCAAAGGGAAATTCATATTTTTATTATGAAAAAATTAATAAATAAATATACTAAACAATATCAATAACCTAATCAATATTAGTCGTAGAGTATGTATAATTAATTCTTGAGTTTGGGCGGGAAAACTTGGATTGGGACCCGCTCCAATTCAAGAACTTTAATTAATTAACTAGTATTTACCCTGTGCGATGCACGGAAGTTACTTTCCATAATATCTATTTTAATAAGTATTCATAAAATTTCAATATTTTTAATCAACACAAATATAAAATTTATAAAAATAATAATATTCTATTTCAGAAATTATTAAAATTTAGAAAGCAACATAATTAATCCACATTATTAAATACTTATTTATATATTTAAATAACAAACGATCATAGATTTCAATAATTATTATGTGTTATTGTTAACTTCATTGAAAATGTAAATTTACATAATTTTGCATTTGATTCTTTTATTTAACATTTTTTTTTTTCAATTTTTATTCAAAAAATCTATCATAGTAATTATGTGTTTAATCTCGACCCACCAAATATTTATATTTAACCAATAAAATTATACTTTTATTTACAAAATCAAGTAGTTAAAATAATTATTACGAAAATCTCCAATTATCATGATACGACAATCGGGCAACATGGGATATCAAAAAATTATATCGAAAATCTTATACCATATATATCATCTTTACAAATTAAAATTAAGAATAATTAAAAATATTTGCATCTGTTAGCAAATAAACGGAATTGGTTAAAAAGACTTCTCCAATGCATTCGATGGATTACAATGTTAAGCTTAAGTGACTTAAAAAAAAATAAACAATGTGGGATTCTCCGACTAGATGTAGACGCTCTGTGGGACTTGATGACTCAGCATTTTATTTAATTTATAATTATTTGAACTATGATAAAGACGTTAAATTTTGAAGATCAAAATTGAGAGTTTATTTTTTATTTTATAATTATTTTAACTATAATAAAATAACATTAAATATGAAAGTTCAAAAAAAAAAAAAAAAAAAATGGAATTCAAAACTTGGGAGCTTTCTTTCAAAATTGGGACCTCCAAAAAATGGAATAAACTTTGTTTTTTAAACTAAAAAGATTGAATATATTAATAAATATTGTTTTTAAGATTAATAATTATATATACGCATTTTTAATAAATTTAATTTACCAACAAAATTTTTTCGCGAAATAAGGTTATGTAAAAATATTAGTTCAAGAAAACAACATTATAATAACGAAAAATTTAATTACTTTAATTATTTTGCAAATGAGTTATTAATTTTAAATTTTTAAAAATATTTCACATAATCATACTAATGCACTTCTTAAAAACATGTTTTGAAACTTTTCTCGTCTAAATTGTCTTTCCTAAAATAGAAATATTTCAATGAATGGGAATACTTTTGATAATTATACTATTATTTTGAAATAAGAAAAATATGCAATATTGGTATCAAATCGAAGATTTCAACTAGAACTTTAATACGAACATACAAGTTAGAGTCAACTGCAAACATGTCGTCCTTAAAATCACATCAAAGTTTAAAGGTAAAAAATTTATTTTGTACAATTTACTTTTTCTCAAAGTTCCTCTATTTCAAAATTGTTTTATTTAAGTCCTATAATTATATTTATTTATAACTTTCTTAAATAGATTTAATTTTGTCATATATAATTAATTTCAATTTGAGTTTTTTTCTTATAAAATTAAAGGAAATAATAAATATTCGAACTTTTATGTAATTTGATTAAGTCCGAATAATTTTTGCAACTTTATATTTCGATCAATTCAGGTTGCTTAGTTTGTTACATTCATTTAAATATAAGATTACGTGTATGTAATTTGTAATGTTAAAGTAAAATGAAATATTTGTTTAATATATTTAAATATCAAATATTATGTTAAGATAGTTAGTATCAATTCTTATAGTACTATTCTGTTATTATTCAGGTAGAGATAAATTTATTTTTGATAATTTAGAAATTATATTTTGGAAAGATTAATTATGTCATAATCATTAATATCATATCATACTATATATAAAAGTAATGCACCTCCCAAAAACATGTTTTGAAACTTTTTCCGCCTAAATTGTCTTTCCTAAAATAAAAATATTTCAATGAATGAGAATACTCTTGATAATTATACTATTATTTTGAAATAAAAAAATATACAATATTGGTATCAAATTGAAGATTTCAACGAAAACTTTAATACGAACTCACAAGTTAGAGTCAAATGCAAACATGTTGTCCTTAAAATCACATCAAGGATTAAATGTAAAAAATTTATTTTGTACAATTTACTTGTTCTCAATGTCCCTCTATTTCAAAATTGTTTTATTTAAGTCCTATAATTATATTTATAAATTTCTTAACTAGATTTAATTTTATCATATATAATTAATTTCAATTCGAGTTGTTTTTCTTATAAAATTAAAGGAAATAATAAATATCCGAACTTTTATGTAATTTGATTAAGTTCGAATAATTTTTGCAACTTTATATTTCGATTAATTCAGGTTGCTTAGTTTGTTACATTCATTTAAATATAGGATTACGTGTATTTAATTTGTAATGTTAAAGTAAAATGAAATATTTGTTTAATATATTTAAATATTAAATATTATATTAAGATATTTAGTACCAATTCTTATAGTACTATTCCGTTATTCAGGTAGAGATAAATTTATTTTTGATAATCTAGAAATTATATTTTGGAAAGATTAATTATGTCATAATCATTAAAATTGAATAGTTATGCAAATAGTCATTGGTTTTTCTTTTTTTAATAATAAGTCATTCAAGTTCCAAACTATTACAATTGCAGTAATTTGGAAAAAAATTTGCCCCTGCTATGTACCTCTTATAAAAAACCTCATTTTCAAGTAACATTCTATTAATAAAATAATTTACGTATAACTTCAAAAAAATTACTACTTTTTAAAAACTTATTCTCCCAAAATTTACTGTTACAAACAATATTATTTGAAATATTAGGTTTCAAACAGGCTTAAGTAAATATTCTCCAAAAAATCACTATTCAAAAACTCATTTCGTATACAATGAGGGCTTACAAAAGGACGAGAAAAACGAAATATATAAAAGGAGAGCACGAATAGGTATAGACCCAATTTTCCGTCAAAATATATTTTCTAAAATGACAAGTAGTATTAATTAACTATATATTATTCATTTTGAACTAATTTTAAATTTAAAATAATCCAGTTATATGCAAATTTTTAAATAGCTGTTTTTTCAATTTCTTAAGTTTCTTAGTTCGTCTTCCCATCTTGAAAATCAATTACATTATTTTTAAAATTCGTAAAAAAAAGAAAAAGAAAAAAACTTTATCAATATCACATAAATATTTTTTTTAAAAATAAAAAATAAAAGAGGATGAAATAGGAATGTTCATCGATCTATTTTTTATTTTCTTTTTCTTTTTAATGAAATTGTGAGCGTTTATCACAGATATATATCTATTTTTTACGTATTACAAATTATGTTTAATGTAATTTTAATTTTTCATTTTACGCTTTGAAAGAAATTTCTTGAAACGGTAAATATACTAACGGTAAAAAATAATTAAGGTATAAATAATTTATATCTTTTTTGTATTTAGCTGTTTTCATTACTTTCTTATTTTTATTTAAATATATTCATTTCTGACATATAAATTATTAAAATATAAATTCGAAAGAAATGATCATGGCACGGGCAGTGGTGGATGTAGGTACCGGCGATCGCGCTAGCTAGCCGTCGGCAGCCATCCAACTTTTTTTTTTTTTATATCTGAAAATCTGAAATAAAACCTGAAATTTTGGGAAATAGGGTAGATTTCTCGGATTAATTGAGCTAATTCATTGTGCAAAACCCAGAAATCATAGAAAAGTTTCACGCCGAGAGATGAAGATACATGTCTCTGCACTGCTCGCTGCCCTGATTCATCAAGGAAGAAGAAGAATCTTGTTCTTTAAGTTTTGGGCTTGGGGCTTGGTCTTATGGTTTTGGGCTTTTTCTTTAAAGAAGGGAAAAATACATATTTAAGGTGTTTGCAATACACAATTTTAATTTTAAGATATAACTTAAAAACTTTCAAAAATCAGGTTGCAGTTATAATTACTCAATTAAATTAAATAATTAAAAGTATTTTATTAATTATATAAATTTAGGTCACAACACAATATAAATTTAGGTTACAAAACGTAAATTGCTTAAGTCACAAATAATTTTAGGGTCACAAATTATCAAAATAGTAGGTCACAATAACAATTTTTTCGAGGCACAAATAATATCAATGTCACAAATTATAAATTAATCAATTCCAAATTATTTCTAGGTCACAATTTATCAAATTATTAGGTCACCAGTCTTTTAAACCACAATTATCAAAATAGTAGGTCACAAACACAAATATATTAAGTCACAAATTTATTTTTAAGGTCATAGGTCGGATTAGGTCACAATTATTCAAAATCCCAAGTCACAACCACCATTATTTCTGATCACATGTCACAATTATATCACAATTATTCAAAGATTTCAAGTCACAACCACCATTTTTTAAAGTCACAACCCATGAAATTTTAGTCACAGGTTTAAATCGAGGTCACAACCACAACCACAACCACCTCTTCCTCCGATAACCATGGATGCAGGCAACACCTCCTCCTCTGACAACAGTTTTACATCGAGGTCGCAGCCACCACCACGTCCTCCTCCTATCACCAAGGTTGCATGCATCACCTTCTCCTCCGATCAAAGTATTAGATCGATGGCACAACCACCACCAGCCATGTAATTTTCACTACACCATCGTGACCGCAGACTGAACCACACCCACACCGCTAACTTCCAACATCACAGCACACCGCCCGGTTCTCCTCCGACACCCCCACAACCACCACTGTCTCTGCATCGTCGCCCCCGCCGTCATCGTCATCGTCACCAGAACGATGCCTCAACCAAAGAAAACATGTCGTCACAGTATATGTTTCTACGATGTTCTTTATATCAATTATTTACGATTTGAACGCGATAAATTGATTGAACGATTTTCAAATTCGAATCTGAAGTTCTTACATCTGTTTCTGATTTGACACGAAGAGATTCGCAAATATTATGTCTGAACAAAATACGAGCTATAAATTAATCGTTCAACTTCGAATACACTCGACACAGAGTACAACTCAATATTAAATAAAAATGGCATCATCTTCATCGGGAAAGAACTTCCCAGAATGAATTTCAAAGTATATCTGCAGGACGATTAAAAATGTTATAAATATCGAAAGAATCACAGTCCGTAAAACGTTCATCACAGCCAACAAGACGGTGAGAAAAGATCGTCACGTTTATACAAGTGTACGACAGAGTTAAACGCTCACGATCGAACGAACCATCCTAATCGTGAGGACACAAGTTAGAAGCACGGACAATTTCAAGTTCGGTGGTTGATCCGAATCAACCCTGTTGATCCGAAGAGCGGATGGCCAGGATTCGGCCAGCTGGCTGTACGGAGGTGACCCCGGCGGGCGGGCAAACCGTAATATTATATAGGTTTGCCCGCGGGTTGGGGGAGTCGTGCCACTGCGTGGACGGAATATTCCATACGTACTCGGTCCCATCTGTCGGATTTTGAATTTTGAAATTCGAATATTCGTACTGTAGGGCGGGAGTTTTGGAGGGAGAATTTGAATTTCAAATTAAAGTAGATGACACGTGTTCCTAGTCAACACCTATAAGTAATACACCAATACACCAATTGACTAGTACTGTTGAGAGACTCCATTGCGAATTCGGCATGCGAAACATGAATTCCTCTCAAATTTCGCCTCGTTTCGCAGTGGACCAAAATCACGAGTTTGGACATTTGTTCTCCGATTTACCGGAAGATTTGAAACAACAGATAAAAAAAATATATTATTCTCAACATATGGAAGATATGCATCATTTGTTTAGGCAAACGAAAATGATGTCGTGGGTTTTCAGACCGTTCTGGTGTCCAGAATACAACGACTTTTTGTTTTACAAGGACGAAATAAATTTGGGAATTATAAACTATCTTAGAACTCCAGCTGCACAGATAATCGAGAACCTCGAGAGGTTGAAGATAGATACGAATTTGTCAAAATTAATATCCAGCCTGATCGACTCGGATTACTACTCAGAATACTCCGACTGCATACACAGATCAACGTACACATGGACGGCTCGGAACAGAGGCTATGAAATCATTCAATACAGACGCGAAGAGAATATAGACAAGTGCACATAACATGACTATGAAATTCTGTATCTTCTGGATGAGTGATCTGAACGGTATATGTTTCTACGATGTTCTTTATATCAATTATTTACGATTTGAACGCGATAAATTGATTGAACAATTTTCAAATTCGAATATGAAGTTCTTACATCTGTTTCTGATTTGACACGAAGAGATTCGCAAATATTATGTCTGAACAAAATACGAGCTATAAATTAATCGTTCAACTTCGAATACACTCGACACAGAATACAACTCAATATTAAATAAAAATGGCATCATCTTCATCGGGAAAGAACTTCCCAGAATGAATTTCAAAGTATATCTGCAGGACGATTAAAAATGTTATAAATATCGAAAGAATCACAGTCCGTAAAACGTTCATCACAGCCAACAAGACGGTGAGAAAAGATCGTCACGTTTATACAAGTGTACGACAGAGTTAAACGCTCGCGATCGAACGAACCATCCTAATCGTGAGGACACAAGTTAGAAGCACGGGCAATTTAAAGTTCGGCGGTTGATCCGAATCAACCCTGTTGATCCGAAGAGCGGATGGCCAGGATTCGGCCAGCTGGCTGTACGGAGGTGACCCCGGCGGGCGGGCAAACCGTAATATTATATAGGTTTGCCCGCGGGTTGGGGGAGTCGTGCCACTGCGTGGACTGAATATTCCATTCGTACTCGGTCCCATCTGTCGGATTTTGAATTTTGAAATTCGAATATTCGTACTGTAGGGCGGGAGTTTTGGAGGGAGAATTTGAATTTCAAATTAAAGTAGATGACACGTGTTCCCAGTCAACACCTATAAGTAATACACCAATACACCAATTGACTAGTGCTGTTGAGAGACTCCATTGCGAATTCGGCATGCGAAACATGAATTCCTCTCAAATTTCGCCTCGTTTCGCAGTGGACCAAAATCACGAGTTTGGACATTTGTTCTCCGATTTACCGGAAGATTTGAAACAACAGATAAAAAAAATATATTATTCTCAACATATGGAAGATATGCATCATTTGTTTAGGCAAACGAAAATGATGTCGTGGGTTTTCAGACCGTTCTGGTGTCCAGAATACAACGACTTCTTGTTTTACAAGGACGAAATAAATTTGGGAATTATAAACTATCTTAGAACTCCAGCTGCATAGATAATCGAGAACCTCGAGAGGTTGAAGATAGATGCGAATTTGTCAAAATTAATATCCAGCCTGATCGACTCGGATTACTACTCAGAATACTCCGACTGCATACACAGATCAACGTACACATGGACGGCTCGGAACAGAGGCTATGAAATCATTCAATACAGACGCGAAGAGATTATAGACAAGTGCACATAACATGACTATGAAATTCTGTATCTTCTGGATGAGTGATCTGAACGGTATATGTTTCTACGATGTTCTTTATATCAATTATTTACGATTTGAAGGCGATAAATTGATTGAATGATTTTCAAAATTGAATCTGAAGTTCTTACATCTGTTTCTGATTTGACACGAAGAGATTCGCAAATATTATGTGTGAACAAAATACGAGTTATAAATTAATCGTTCAACTTCGAATACACTCGACACAGAGTACAACTCAATATTAAATAAAAATGGCATCATCTTCATCGGGAAAGAACTTCCCAGAATGAATTTCAAAGTATATCTGCAGGACGATTAAAAATGTTATAAATATCGAAAGAATCACAGTCTGTAAAACGTTCATCACAGCCAACAAGACGGTGAGAAAAGATCGTCACGTTTATACAAGTGTACGACAGAGTTAAACGCTCGCGATCGAACGAACCATCCTAATCGTGAGGACACAAGTTAGAAGCACGGGCAATTTCAAGTTCGGCGGTTGATCCGAATCAACCCTGTTGATCCGAAGAGCGGATGGCCAGGATTCGGCCAGCTGGCTGTACGGAGGTGACCCCGGCGGGCGGGCAAACCGTAATATTATATAGGTTTGCCCGCGGGTTGGGGGAGTCGTGCCACTGCGTGGACGGAATATTCCATACGTACTCGGTCCCATCTGTCGGATTTTGAATTTTGAAATTCGAATATTCGTACTGTAGGGCGGGAGTTTTGGAGGGTGAATTTGAATTTCAAATTAAAGTAGATGACACGTGTTCCCAGTCAACACCTATAAGTAATACACCAATACACCAATTGACTAGTACTGTTGAGAGACTCCATTGCGAATTCAGCATGCGAAACATGAATTCCTCTCAAATTTCGCCTCGTTTCGCAGTGGACCAAAATCACGAGTTTGGACATTTGTTCTCCGATTTACCGGAAGATTTGAAACAACAGATAAAAAAAATATATTATTCTCAACATATGGAAGATATGCATCATTTGTTTAGGCAAACGAAAATGATGTCGTGGGTTTTCAGACCGTTCTGGTGTCCAGAATACAACGACTTCTTGTTTTACAAGGACGAAATAAATTTGGGAATTATAAACTATCTTAGAACTCCAGCTGCACAGATAATCGAGAACCTCGAGAGGTTGAAGATAGATACGAATTTGTCAAAATTAATATCCAGCCTGATCGACTCGGATTACTACTCAGAATACTCCGACTGCATACACAGATCAACGTACACATGGACGGCTCGGAACAGAGGCTATGAAATCATTCAATACAGACGCGAAGAGAATATAGACAAGTGCACATAACATGACTATGAAATTCTGTATCTTCTGGATGAGTGATCTGAACGGTATATGTTTCTACGATGTTCTTTATATCAATTATTTACGATTTGAACGCGATAAATTGATTGAACGATTTTCAAATTCGAATCTGAAGTTCTTACATCTGTTTCTGATTTGACACGAAGAGATTCGCAAATATTATGTCTGAACAAAATACGAGCTATAAATTAATCGTTCAACTTCGAATACACTCGACACAGAGTACAACTCAATATTAAATAAAAATGGCATCATCTTCATCGGGAAAGAACTTCCCAGAATGAATTTCAAAGTATATCTGCAGGACGATTAAAAATGTTATAAATATCGAAAGAATCACAGTCCGTAAAACGTTCATCACAGCCAACAAGACGGTGAGAAAAGATCGTCACGTTTATACAAGTGTACGACAGAGTTAAACGCTCGCGATCGAACGAACCATCCTAATCGTGAGGACACAAGTTAGAAGCACGGGCAATGTCAAGTTCTGCGGTTGATCCGAATCAACCCTGTTGATCCGAAGAGCGGATGGCCAGGATTCGGCCAGCTGGCTGTACGGAGGTGACCCCGGCGGGCGGGCAAACCGTAATATTATATAGGTTTGCCCGCGGGTTGGGGGAGTCGTGCCACTGCGTGGACGGAATATTCCATACGTACTCGGTCCCATCTGTCGGATTTTGAATTTTGAAATTCGAATATTCGTACTGTAGGGCGGGAGTTTTGGAGGGAGAATTTGAATTTCAAATTAAAGTAGATGACACGTGTTCCCAGTCAACACCTATAAGTAATACACAAATACACCAATTGACTAGTACTGTTGAGAGACTCCATTGCGAATTCGGCATGCGAAACATGAATTCCTCTCAAATTTCGCCTCGTTTCGCAGTGGACCAAAATCACGAGTTTGGACATTTGTTCTCCGATTTACCGGAAGATTTGAAACAACAGATAAAAAAAATATATTATTCTCAACATATGGAAGATATGCATCATTTGTTTAGGCAAACGAAAATGATGTCGTGGGTTTTCAGACCGTTCTGGTGTCCAGAATACAACGACTTCTTGTTTTACAAGGACGAAATAAATTTGGGAATTATAAACTATCTTAGAACTCCAGCTGCACAGATAATCGAGAACCTCGAGAGGTTGAAGATAGATACGAATTTGTCAAAATTAATATCCAGCCTGATCGACTCGGATTACTACTCAGAATACTCCGACTGCATACACAGATCAACGTACACATGGACGGATCGGAACAGAGGCTATGAAATCATTCAATACAGACGCGAAGAGAATATAGACAAGTGCACATAACATGACTATGAAATTCTGTATCTTCTGGATGAGTGATCTGAACGGTATATGTTTCTACGATGTTCTTTATATCAATTATTAACGATTTGAACGCGATAAATTGATTGAACAATTTTCAAATTCGAATATGAAGTTCTTACATCTGTTTCTGATTTGACACGAAGAGATTCGCAAATATTATGTCTGAACAAAATACGAGCTATAAATTAATCGTTCAACTTCGAATACACTCGACACAGAGTACAACTCAATATTAAATAAAAATGGCATCATCTTCATCGGGAAAGAACTTCCCAGAATGAATTTCAAAGTATATCTGCAGGACGATTAAAAATGTTATAAATATCGAAAGAATCACAGTCCGTAAAACGTTCATCACAGCCAACAAGACGGTGAGAAAAGATCGTCACGTTTATACAAGTGTACGACAGAGTTAAACGCTCGCGATCGAACGAACCATCCTAATCGTGAGGACACAAGTTAGAAGCACGGGCAATGTCAAGTTCTGCGGTTGATCCGAATCAACCCTGTTGATCCGAAGAGCGGATGGCCAGGATTCGGCCAGCTGGCTGTACGGAGGTGACCCCGGCGGGCGGGCAAACCGTAATATTATATAGGTTTGCCCGCGGGTTGGGGGAGTCGTGCCACTGCGTGGACGGAATATTCCATACGTACTCGGTCCCATCTGTCGGATTTTGAATTTTGAAATTCGAATATTCGTACTGTAGGGCGGGAGTTTTGGAGGGAGAATTTGAATTTCAAATTAAAGTAGATGACACGTGTTCCCAGTCAACACCTATAAGTAATACACCAATACACCAATTGACTAGTACTGTTGAGAGACTCCATTGCGAATTCGGCATGCGAAACATGAATTCCTCTCAAATTTCGCCTCGTTTCGCAGGGGACCAAAATCACGAGTTTGGACATTTGTTCTCCGATTTACCGGAAGATTTGAAACAACAGATAAAAAAAATATATTATTCTCAACATATGGAAGATATGCATCATTTGTTTAGGCAAACGAAAATGATGTCGTGGGTTTTCAGACCGTTCTGGTGTCCAGAATACAACGACTTCTTGTTTTACAAGGACGAAATAAATTTGGGAATTATAAACTATCTTAGAACTCCAGCTGCACAGATAATCGAGAACCTCGAGAGGTTGAAGATAGATACGAATTTGTCAAAATTAATATCCAGCCTGATCGACTCGGATTACTACTCAGAATACTCCGACTGCATACACAGATCAACGTACACATGGACGGCTCGGAACAGAGGCTATGAAATCATTCAATACAGACGCGAAGAGAATATAGACAAGTGCACATAACATGACTATGAAATTCTGTATCTTCTGGATGAGTGATCTGAACAGTATATGTTTATACGATGTTCTTTATATCAATTATTTACGATTTGAACGCGATAAATTGATTGAACGATTTTCAAATTCGAATCTGAAGTTCTTACATCTGTTTCTGATTTGACACGAAGAGATTCGCAAATATTATGTCTGAACAAAATACGAGCTACAAATTAATCGTTCAACTTCGAATACACTCGACACAGAGTACAACTCAATATTAAATAAAAATGGCATCATCTTCATCGGGAAAGAACTTCCCAGAATGAATTTCAAAGTATATCTGCAGGACGATTAAAAATGTTATAAATATCGAAAGAATCACAGTCCGTAAAACGTTCATCACAGCCAACAAGACGGTGAGAAAAGATCGTCACGTTTATACAAGTGTACGACAGAGTTAAACGCTCGCGATCGAACGAACCATCCTAATCGTGATGACACAAGTTAGAAGCACGGGCAATTTCAAGTTCGGCGGTTGATCCGAATCAACCCTGTTGATCCGAAGAGCGGATGGCCAGGATTCGGCCAGCTGGCTGTACGGAGGTGACCCCGGCGGGCGGGCAAACCGTAATATTATATAGGTTTGCCTGCGGGTTGGGGGAGTCGTGCCACTGCGTGGACGGAATATTCCATACGTACTCGGTCCCATCTGTCGGATTTTGAATTTTGAAATTCGAATATTCGTACTGTAGGGCGGGAGTTTTGGAGGGAGAATTTGAATTTCAAATTAAAGTAGATGACACGTGTTCCCAGTCAACACCTATAAGTAATACACCAATACACCAATTGACTAGTACTGTTGAGAGACTCCATTGCGAATTCGGCATGCGAAACATGAATTCCTCTCAAATTTCGCCTCGTTTCGCAGTGGACCAAAATCACGAGTTTGGACATTTGTTCTCCGATTTACCGGAAGATTTGAAACAACAGATAAAAAAAATATATTATTCTCAACATATGGAAGATATGCATCATTTGTTTAGGCAAACGAAAATCATGTCGTGGGTTTTCAGACCGTTCTGGTGTCCAGAATACAACGACTTCTTATTTTACAAGGACGAAATAATTTTGGGAATTATAAACTATCTTAGAACTCCAGCTGCACAGATAATCGAGAACCTCGAGAGGTTGAAGATAGATACGAATTTGTCAAAATTAATATCCAGCCTGATCGACTCGGATTACTACTCAGAATACTCCGACTGCATACACAGATCAACGTACACATGGACGGCTCGGAACAGAGGCTCTGAAATCATTCAATACAGACGCGAAGAGAATATAGACAAGTGCACATAACATGACTATGAAATTCTGTATCTTCTGGATGAGTGATCTGAACAGTATATGTTTCTACGATGTTCTTTATATCAATTATTTACGATTTGAACGCGATAAATTGATTGAAAGATTTTCAAATTCGAATCTGAAGTTCTTACATCTGTTTCTGATTTGACACGAAGAGATTCGCAAATATTATGTCTGAACAAAATACGAGCTATAAATTAATCGTTCAACTTCGAATACACTCGACACAGAGTACAACTCAATATTAAATAAAAATGGCATCATCTTCATCGGGAAAGAACTTCCCAAAATGAATTTCAAAGTATATCTGCAGGACGATTAAAAATGTTATAAATATCGAAAGAATCACAGTCCGTAAAACGTTCATCACAGCCAACAAGACGGTGAGAAAAGATCGTCACGTTTATACAAGTGTACGACAGAGTTAAACGCTCGCGATCGAACGAACCATCCTAATCGTGAGGACATAAGTTAGAAGCACGGGCAATTTCAAGTTCGGCGGTTGATCCGAATCAACCCTGTTGATCCGAAGAGCGGATGGCCAGGATTCGGCCAGCTGGCTGTACGGAGGTGACCCCGGCGGGCGGGCAAACCGTAATATTATATAGGTTTGCCCGCTGGTTGGGGGAGTCGTGCCACTGCGTGGACGGAATATTCCATACGTACTCGGTCCCATCTGTCGGATTATGAATTTTGAAATTCGAATATTCGTACTGTAGGGCGGGAGTTTTGGAGGGAGAATTTTAATTTCAAATTAAAGTAGATGACACGTGTTCCCAGTCAACACCTATAAGTAATACACCAATTGACTAGTACTGTTGAGAGACTCCATTGCGAATTCGGCATGCGAAACATGAATTCCTCTCAAATTTCGCCTCGTTTCGCAGTGAACCAAAATCACGAGTTTGGACATTTGTTCTCCGATTTACCGGAAGATTTGAAACAACAGATAAAAAAAATATATTATTCTCAACATATGGAAGATATGCATCATTTGTTTAGGCAAACGAAAATGATGTCGTGGGTTTTCAGACCGTTCTGGTGTCCAGAATACAACGACTTCTTGTTTTACAAGGACGAAATAATTTTGGGAATTATAAACTATCTTAGAACTCCAGCTGCACAGATAATCGAGAACCTCGAGAGGTTGAAGATAGATACGAATTTGTCAAAATTAATATCCAGCCTGATCGACTCGGATTACTACTCAGAATACTCCGACTGCATACACAGATCAACGTACACATGGACGGCTCGGAACAGAGGCTATGAAATCATTCAATACAGACGCGAAGAGAATATAGACAAGTGCACATAACATGACTATGAAATTCTGTATCTTCTGGATGAGTGATCTGAACAGTATATGTTTCTACGATGTTCTTTATATCAATTATTTACGATTTGAACGCGATAAATTGATTGAACGATTTTCAAATTCGAATCTGAAGTTCTTACATCTGTTTCTGATTTGACATGAAGAGATTCGAAAATATTATGTGTGAACAAAATACGAGCTATAAATTAATCGTTCAACTTCGAATACACTCGACACTGAGTACAACTCAATATTAAATAAAAATGGCATCATCTTCATCGGGAAAGAACTTCCCAGAATGAATTTCAAAGTATATCTGCAGGACGATTAAAAATGTTATAAATATCGAAAGAATCACAGTCCGTAAAACGTTCATCACAGCCAACAAGACGGTGAGAAAAGATCGTCACGTTTATACAAGTGTACGACAGAGTTAAACGCTCGCGATCGAACGAACCATCCTAATCGTGAGGACACAAGTTAGAAGCACGGGCAATTTCAAGTTCGGCGGTTGATCCGAATCAACCCTGTTGATCCGAAGAGCGGATGGCCAGGATTCGGCCAGCTGGCTGTACGGAGGTGACCCCGGCGAGCGGGCAAACCGTAATATTATATAGGTTTGCCCGCGGGTTGGGGGAGTCGTGCCACTGCGTGGACGGAATATTCCATACGTACTCGGTCCCATCTGTCGGATTTTGAATTTTGAAATTCGAATATTCGTACTGTAGGGCGGGAGTTTTGGAGGGAGAATTTTAATTTCAAATTAAAGTAGATGACACGTGTTCCCAGTCAACACCTATAAGTAATACACCAATACACCAACTGACTAGTACTGTTGAGAGACTCCATTGCGAATTCGGCATGCGAAACATGAATTCCTCTCAAATTTCGCCTCGTTTCGCAGTGGACCAAATTCACGAGTTTGGACATTTGTTCTCCGATTTACCGGAAGATTTGAAACAACAGATAAAAAAAATATATTATTCTCAACATATGGAAGATATGCATCATTTGTTTAGGCAAACGAAAATGATGTCGTGGGTTTTCAGACCGTTCTGGTGTCCACAATACAACGACTTCTTGTTTTACAAGGACGAAATAAATTTGGGAATTATAAACTATCTTAGAACTCCAGCTGCACAGATAATCGAGAACCTCGAGAGGTTGAAGATAGATACGAATTTGTCAAAATTAATATCCAGCCTGATCGACTCGGATTACTACTAAAAATACTCCGACTGCATACACAGATCAACGTACACATGGACGGCTCGGAACAGAGGCTATGAAATCATTCAATACAGACGCGAAGAGAATATAGACAAGTGCACATAACATGACTATGAAATTCTGTATCTTCTGGATGAGTGATCTGAACAGTATATGTTTCTACGATGTTCTTTATATCAATTATTTACGATTTGAACGCGATAAATTGATTGAACGATTTTCAAATTCGAATCTGAAGTTCTTACATCTGTTTCTGATATGACACGAAGAGATTCGCAAATATTATGTCTGAACAAAATACGAGCTATAAATTAATCGTTCAACTTCGAATACACTCGACACAGAGTACAACTCAATATTAAATAAAAATGGCATCATCTTCATCGGGAAAGAACTTCCCAGAATGAATTTCAAAGTATATCTGCAGGACGATTAAAAATGTTATAAATATCGAAAGAATCACAGTCCGTAAAACGTTCATCACAGCCAACAAGACGGTGAGAAAAGATCGTCACGTTTATACAAGTGTACGACAGAGTTAAACGCTCGCGATCGAACGAACCATCCTAATCGTGAGGACACAAGTTAGAAGCACGGGCAATTTCAAGTTCGGCGGTTGATCCGAATCAACCCTGTTGATCCGAAGAGCGGATGGCCAGGATTCGGCCAGCTGGCTGTACGGAGGTGACCCCGGCGGGCGGGCAAACCGTAATATTATATAGGTTTGCCCGCGGGTTGGGGGAGTCGTGCCACTGCGTGGACGGAATATTCCATACGTACTCGGTCCCATCTGTCGGATTATGAATTTTGAAATTCGAATATTCGTACTGTAGGGCGGGAGTTTTGGAGGGAGAATTTGAATTTCAAATTAAAGTAGATGACACGTGTTCCCAGTCAACACCTATAAGTAATACACCAATTGACTAGTACTGTTGAGAGACTCCATTGCGAATTCGGCATGCGAAACATGAATTCCTCTCAAATTTCGCCTCGTTTCGCAGTGAACCAAAATCACGAGTTTGGACATTTGTTCTCCGATTTACCGGAAGATTTGAAACAACAGATAAAAAAAATATATTATTCTCAACATATGGAAGATATGCATCATTTGTTTAGGCAAACGAAAATGATGTCGTGGGTTTTCAGACCGTTCTGGTGTCCAGAATACAACGACTTCTTGTTTTACAAGGACGAAATAATTTTGGGAATTATAAACTATCTTAGAACTCCAGCTGCACAGATAATCGAGAACCTCGAGAGGTTGAAGATAGATACGAATTTGTCAAAATTAATATCCAGCCTGATCGACTCGGATTACTACTCAGAATACTCCGACTGCATACACAGATCAACGTACACATGGACGGCTCGGAACAGAGGCTATGAAATCATTCAATACAGACGCGAAGAGAATATAGACAAGTGCACATAACATGACTATGAAATTCTGTATCTTCTGGATGAGTGATCTGAACAGTATATGTTTCTACGATGTTCTTTATATCAATTATTTACGATTTGAAGGCGATAAATTGATTGAACGATTTTCAAATTCGAATCTGAAGTTCTTACATCTGTTTCTGATTTGACATGAAGAGATTCGAAAATATTATGTGTGAACAAAATACGAGCTATAAATTAATCGTTCAACTTCGAATACACTCGACACTGAGTACAACTCAATATTAAATAAAAATGGCATCATCTTCATCGGGAAAGAACTTCCCAGAATGAATTTCAAAGTATATCTACAGGACGATTAAAAATGTTATAAATATCGAAAGAATCACAGTCCGTAAAACGTTCATCACAGCCAACAAGACGGTGAGAAAAGATCGTCACGTTTATACAAGTGTACGACAGAGTTAAACGCTCGCGATCGAACGAACCATCCTAATCGTGAGGACACAAGTTAGAAGCACGGGCAATTTCAAGTTCGGCGGTTGATCCGAATCAACCCTGTTGATCCGAAGAGCGGATGGCCAGGATTCGGCCAGCTGGCTGTACGGAGGTGACCCCGGCGAGCGGGCAAACCGTAATATTATATAGGTTTGCCCGCGGGTTGGGGGAGTCGTGCCACTGCGTGGACGGAATATTCCATACGTACTCGGTCCCATCTGTCGGATTTTGAATTTTGAAATTCGAATATTCGTACTGTAGGGCGGGAGTTTTGGAGGGAGAATTTGAATTTCAAATTAAAGTAGATGACACGTGTTCCCAGTCAACACCTATAAGTAATACACCAACTGACTAGTACTGTTGAGAGACTCCATTGCGAATTCGGCATGCGAAACATGAATTCCTCTCAAATTTCGCCTCGTTTCGCAGTGGACCAAATTCACGAGTTTGGACATTTGTTCTCCGATTTACCGGAAGATTTGAAACAACAGATAAAAAAAATATATTATTCTCAACATATGGAAGATATGCATCATTTGTTTAGGCAAACGAAAATGATGTCGTGGGTTTTCAGACCGTTCTGGTGTCCACAATACAACGACTTCTTGTTTTACAAGGACGAAATAAATTTGGGAATTATAAACTATCTTAGAACTCCAGCTGCACAGATAATCGAGAACCTCGAGAGGTTGAAGATAGATACGAATTTGTCAAAATTAATATCCAGCCTGATCGACTCGGATTACTACTAAAAATACTCCGACTGCATACACAGATCAACGTACACATGGACGGCTCGGAACAGAGGCTATGAAATCATTCAATACAGACGCGAAGAGAATATAGACAAGTGCACATAACATGACTATGAAATTCTGTATCTTCTGGATGAGTGATCTGAACAGTATATGTTTCTACGATGTTCTTTATATCAATTATTTACGATTTGAACGCGATAAATTGATTGAACGATTTTCAAATTCGAATCTGAAGTTCTTACATCTGTTTCTGATATGACACGAAGAGATTCGCAAATATTATGTCTGAACAAAATACGAGCTATAAATTAATCGTTCAACTTCGAATACACTCGACACAGAGTACAACTCAATATTAAATAAAAATGGCATCATCTTCATCGGGAAAGAACTTCCCAGAATGAATTTCAAAGTATATCTGCAGGACGATTAAAAATGTTATAAATATCGAAAGAATCACAGTCCGTAAAACGTTCATCACAGCCAACAAGACGGTGAGAAAAGATCGTCACGTTTATACAAGTGTACGACAGAGTTAAACGCTCGCGATCGAACGAACCATCCTAATCGTGAGGACACAAGTTAGAAGCACGGGCAATTTCAAGTTCGGCGGTTGATCCGAATCAACCCTGTTGATCCGAAGAGCGGATGGCCAGGATTCGGCCAGCTGGCTGTACGGAGGTGACCCCGGCGGGCGGGCAAACCGTAATATTATATAGGTTTGCCCGCGGGTTGGGGGAGTCGTGCCACTGCGTGGACGGAATATTCCATACGTACTCGGTCCCATCTGTCGGATTATGAATTTTGAAATTCGAATATTCGTACTGTAGGGCGGGAGTTTTGGAGGGAGAATTTGAATTTCAAATTAAAGTAGATGACACGTGTTCCCAGTCAACACCTATAAGTAATACACCAATTGACTAGTACTGTTGAGAGACTCCATTGCGAATTCGGCATGCGAAACATGAATTCCTCTCAAATTTCGCCTCGTTTCGCAGTGAACCAAAATCACGAGTTTGGACATTTGTTCTCCGATTTACCGGAAGATTTGAAACAACAGATAAAAAAAATATATTATTCTCAACATATGGAAGATATGCATCATTTGTTTAGGCAAACGAAAATGATGTCGTGGGTTTTCAGACCGTTCTGGTGTCCAGAATACAACGACTTCTTGTTTTACAAGGACGAAATAATTTTGGGAATTATAAACTATCTTAGAACTCCAGCTGCACAGATAATCGAGAACCTCGAGAGGTTGAAGATAGATACGAATTTGTCAAAATTAATATCCAGCCTGATCGACTCGGATTACTACTCAGAATACTCCGACTGCATACACAGATCAACGTACACATGGACGGCTCGGAACAGAGGCTATGAAATCATTCAATACAGACGCGAAGAGAATATAGACAAGTGCACATAACATGACTATGAAATTCTGTATCTTCTGGATGAGTGATCTGAACAGTATATGTTTCTACGATGTTCTTTATATCAATTATTTACGATTTGAAGGCGATAAATTGATTGAACGATTTTCAAATTCGAATCTGAAGTTCTTACATCTGTTTCTGATTTGACATGAAGAGATTCGAAAATATTATGTGTGAACAAAATACGAGCTATAAATTAATCGTTCAACTTCGAATACACTCGACACTGAGTACAACTCAATATTAAATAAAAATGGCATCATCTTCATCGGGAAAGAACTTCCCAGAATGAATTTCAAAGTATATCTGCAGGACGATTAAAAATGTTATAAATATCGAAAGAATCACAGTCCGTAAAACGTTCATCACAGCCAACAAGACGGTGAGAAAAGATCGTCACGTTTATACAAGTGTACGACAGAGTTAAACGCTCGCGATCGAACGAACCATCCTAATCGTGAGGACACAAGTTAGAAGCACGGGCAATTTCAAGTTCGGCGGTTGATCCGAATCAACCCTGTTGATCCGAAGAGCGGATGGCCAGGATTCGGCCAGCTGGCTGTACGGAGGTGACCCCGGCGAGCGGGCAAACCGTAATATTATATAGGTTTGCCCGCGGGTTGGGGGAGTCGTGCCACTGCGTGGACGGAATATTCCATACGTACTCGGTCCCATCTGTCGGATTTTGAATTTTGAAATTCGAATATTCGTACTGTAGGGCGGGAGTTTTGGAGGGAGAATTTTAATTTCAAATTAAAGTAGATGACACGTGTTCCCAGTCAACACCTATAAGTAATACACCAATACACCAACTGACTAGTACTGTTGAGAGACTCCATTGCGAATTCGGCATGCGAAACATGAATTCCTCTCAAATTTCGCCTCGTTTCGCAGTGGACCAAATTCACGAGTTTGGACATTTGTTCTCCGATTTACCGGAAGATTTGAAACAACAGATAAAAAAAATATATTATTCTCAACATATGGAAGATATGCATCATTTGTTTAGGCAAACGAAAATGATGTCGTGGGTTTTCAGACCGTTCTGGTGTCCACAATACAACGACTTCTTGTTTTACAAGGACGAAATAAATTTGGGAATTATAAACTATCTTAGAACTCCAGCTGCACAGATAATCGAGAACCTCGAGAGGTTGAAGATAGATACGAATTTGTCAAAATTAATATCCAGCCTGATCGACTCGGATTACTACTAAAAATACTCCGACTGCATACACAGATCAACGTACACATGGACGGCTCGGAACAGAGGCTATGAAATCATTCAATACAGACGCGAAGAGAATATAGACAAGTGCACATAACATGACTATGAAATTCTGTATCTTCTGGATGAGTGATCTAAACAGTATATGTTTCTACGATGTTCTTTATATCAATTATTTACGATTTGAACGCGATAAATTGATTGAACGATTTTCAAATTCGAATATGAAGTTCTTACATCTGTTTCTGATATGACACGAAGAGATTCGCAAATATTATGTCTGAACAAAATACGAGCTATAAATTAATCGTTCAACTTCGAATACACTCGACACAGAGTACAACTCAATATTAAATAAAAATGGCATCATCTTCATCGGGAAAGAACTTCCCAGAATGAATTTCAAAGTATATCTGCAGGACGATTAAAAATGTTATAAATATCGAAAGAATCACAGTCCGTAAAACGTTCATCACAGCCAACAAGACGGTGAGAAAAGATCGTCACGTTTATACAAGTGTACGACAGAGTTAAACGCTCGCGATCGAACGAACCATCCTAATCGTGAGGACACAAGTTAGAAGCACGGGCAATTTCAAGTTCGGCGGTTGATCCGAATCAACCCTGTTGATCCGAAGAGCGGATGGCCAGGATTCGGCCAGCTGGCTGTACGGAGGTGACCCCGGCGGGCGGGCAAACCGTAATATTATATAGGTTTGCCCGCGGGTTGGGGGAGTCGTGCCACTGCGTGGACGGAATATTCCATACGTACTCGGTCCCATCTGTCGGATTATGAATTTTGAAATTCGAATATTCGTACTGTAGGGCGGGAGTTTTGGAGGGAGAATTTGAATTTCAAATTAAAGTAGATGACACGTGTTCCCAGTCAACACCTATAAGTAATACACCAATTGACTAGTACTGTTGAGAGACTCCATTGCGAATTCGGCATGCGAAACATGAATTCCTCTCAAATTTCGCCTCGTTTCGCAGTGGACCAAAATCACGAGTTTGGACATTTGTTCTCCGATTTACCGGAAGATTTGAAACAACAGATAAAAAAAATATATTATTCTCAACATATGGAAGATATGCATCATTTGTTTAGGCAAACGAAAATGATGTCGTGGGTTTTCAGACCGTTCTGGTGTCCAGAATACAACGACTTCTTGTTTTACAAGGACGAAATAATTTTGGGAATTATAAACTATCTTAGAACTCCAGCTGCACAGATAATCGAGAACCTCGAGAGGTTGAAGATAGATACGAATTTGTCAAAATTAATATCCAGCCTGATCGACTCGGATTACTACTCAGAATACTCCGACTGCATACACAGATCAACATACACATGGACGGCTCGGAACAGAGGCTATGAAATCATTCAATACAGACGCGAAGAGAATATAGACAAGTGCACATAACATGACTATGAAATTCTGTATCTTCTGGATGAGTGATCTGAACAGTATATGTTTCTACGATGTTCTTTATATCAATTATTTACGATTTGAAGGCGATAAATTGATTGAACGATTTTCAAATTCGAATCTGAAGTTCTTACATCTGTTTCTGATTTGACATGAAGAGATTCGAAAATATTATGTGTGAACAAAATACGAGCTATAAATTAATCGTTCAACTTCGAATACACTCGACACAGAGTACAACTCAATATTAAATAAAAATGGCATCATCTTCATCGGGAAAGAACTTCCCAGAATGAATTTCAAAGTATATCTGCAGGACGATTAAAAATGTTATAAATATCGAAAGAATCACAGTCCGTAAAACGTTCATCACAGCCAACAAGACGGTGAGAAAAGATCGTCACGTTTATACAAGTGTACGACAGAGTTAAACGCTCGCGATCGAACGAACCATCCTAATCGTGAGGACACAAGTTAGAAGCACGGGCAATTTCAAGTTCGGCGGTTGATCCGAATCAACCCTGTTGATCCGAAGAGCGGATGGCCAGGATTCGGCCAGCTGGCTGTACGGAGGTGACCCCGGCGGGCGGGCAAACCGTAATATTATATAGGTTTGCCCGCGGGTTGGGGGAGTCGTGCCACTGCGTGGACGGAATATTCCATACGTACTCGGTCCCATCTGTCGGATTATGAATTTTGAAATTCGAATATTCGTACTGTAGGGCGGGAGTTTTGGAGGGAGAATTTGAATTTCAAATTAAAGTAGATGACACGTGTTCCCAGTCAACACCTATAAGTAATACACCAATTGACTAGTACTGTTGAGAGACTCCATTGCGAATTCGGCATGCGAAACATGAATTCCTCTCAAATTTCGCCTCGTTTCGCAGTGGACCAAAATCACGAGTTTGGACATTTGTTCTCCGATTTACCGGAAGATTTGAAACAACAGATAAAAAAAATATATTATTCTCAACATATGGAAGATATGCATCATTTGTTTAGGCAAACGAAAATGATGTCGTGGGTTTTCAGACCGTTCTGGTGTCCAGAATACAACGACTTCTTGTTTTACAAGGACGAAATAATTTTGGGAATTATAAACTATCTTAGAACTCCAGCTGCACAGATAATCGAGAACCTCGAGAGGTTGAAGATAGATACGAATTTGTCAAAATTAATATCCAGCCTGATCGACTCGGATTACTACTCAGAATACTCCGACTGCATACACAGATCAACATACACATGGACGGCTCGGAACAGAGGCTATGAAATCATTCAATACAGACGCGAAGAGAATATAGACAAGTGCACATAACATGACTATGAAATTCTGTATCTTCTGGATGAGTGATCTGAACAGTATATGTTTCTACGATGTTCTTTATATCAATTATTTACGATTTGAAGGCGATAAATTGATTGAACGATTTTCAAATTCGAATCTGAAGTTCTTACATCTGTTTCTGATTTGACATGAAGAGATTCGAAAATATTATGTGTGAACAAAATACGAGCTATAAATTAATCGTTCAACTTCGAATACACTCGACACAGAGTACAACTCAATATTAAATAAAAATGGCATCATCTTCATCGGGAAAGAACTTCCCAGAATGAATTTCAAAGTATATCTGCAGGACGATTAAAAATGTTATAAATATCGAAAGAATCACAGTCCGTAAAACGTTCATCACAGCCAACAAGACGGTGAGAAAAGATCGTCACGTTTATACAAGTGTACGACAGAGTTAAACGCTCGCGATCGAACGAACCATCCTAATCGTGAGGACACAAGTTAGAAGCACGGGCAATTTCAAGTTCGGCGGTTGATCCGAATCAACCCTGTTGATCCGAAGAGCGGATGGCCAGGATTCGGCCAGCTGGCTGTACGGAGGTGACCCCGGCGGGCGGGCAAACCGTAATATTATATAGGTTTGCCCGCGGGTTGGGGGAGTCGTGCCACTGCGTGGACGGAATATTCCATACGTACTCGGTCCCATCTGTCGGATTATGAATTTTGAAATTCGAATATTCGTACTGTAGGGCGGGAGTTTTGGAGGGAGAATTTGAATTTCAAATTAAAGTAGATGACACGTGTTCCCAGTCAACACCTATAAGTAATACACCAATTGACTAGTACTGTTGAGAGACTCCATTGCGAATTCGGCATGCGAAACATGAATTCCTCTCAAATTTCACCTCGTTTCGCAGTGGACCAAAATCACGAGTTTGGACATTTGTTCTCCGATTTACCGGAAGATTTGAAACAACAGATAAAAAAAATATATTATTCTCAACATATGGAAGATATGCATCATTTGTTTAGGCAAACGAAAATGATGTCGTGGGTTTTCAGACCGTTCTGGTGTCCAGAATACAACGACTTCTTGTTTTACAAGGACGAAATAATTTTGGGAATTATAAACTATCTTAGAACTCCAGCTGCACAGATAATCGAGAACCTCGAGAGGTTGAAGATAGATACGAATTTGTCAAAATTAATATCCAGCCTGATCGACTCGGATTACTACTCAGAATACTCCGACTGCATACACAGATCAACATACACATGGACGGCTCGGAACAGAGGCTATGAAATCATTCAATACAGACGCGAAGAGAATATAGACAAGTGCACATAACATGACTATGAAATTCTGTATCTTCTGGATGAGTGATCTGAACAGTATATGTTTCTACGATGTTCTTTATATCAATTATTTACGATTTGAAGGCGATAAATTGATTGAACGATTTTCAAATTCGAATCTGAAGTTCTTACATCTGTTTCTGATTTGACATGAAGAGATTCGAAAATATTATGTGTGAACAAAATACGAGCTATAAATTAATCGTTCAACTTCGAATACACTCGACACAGAGTACAACTCAATATTAAATAAAAATGGCATCATCTTCATCGGGAAAGAACTTCCCAGAATGAATTTCAAAGTATATCTGCAGGACGATTAAAAATGTTATAAATATCGAAAGAATCACAGTCCGTAAAACGTTCATCACAGCCAACAAGACGGTGAGAAAAGATCGTCACGTTTATACAAGTGTACGATAGAGTTAAACGCTCGCGATCGAACGAACCATCCTAATCGTGAGGACACAAGTTAGAAGCACGGGCAATTTCAAGTTCGGCGGTTGATCCGAATCAACCCTGTTGATCCGAAGAGCGGATGGCCAGGATTCGGCCAGCTGGCTGTACGGAGGTGACCCCGGCGAGCGGGCAAACCGTAATATTATATAGGTTTGCCCGCGGGTTGGGGGAGTCGTGCCACTGCGTGGACGGAATATTCCATACGTACTCGGTCCCATCTGTCGGATTTTGAATTTTGAAATTCGAATATTCGTACTGTAGGGCGGGAGTTTTGGAGGGAGAATTTTAATTTCAAATTAAAGTAGATGACACGTGTTCCCAGTCAACACCTATAAGTAATACACCAATTGACTAGTACTGTTGAGAGACTCCATTGCGAATTCGGCATGCGAAACATGAATTCCTCTCAAATTTCGCCTCGTTTCGCAGTGGACCAAATTCACGAGTTTGGACATTTGTTCTCCGATTTACCGGAAGATTTGAAACAACAGATAAAAAAAATATATTATTCTCAACATATGGAAGATATGCATCATTTGTTTAGGCAAACGAAAATGATGTCGTGGGTTTTCAGACCGTTCTGGTGTCCACAATACAACGACTTCTTGTTTTACAAGGACGAAATAAATTTGGGAATTATAAACTATCTTAGAACTCCAGCTGCACAGATAATCGAGAACCTCGAGAGGTTGAAGATAGATACGAATTTGTCAAAATTAATATCCAGCCTGATCGACTCGGATTACTACTAAAAATACTCCGACTGCATACACAGATCAACGTACACATGGACGGCTCGGAACAGAGGCTATGAAATCATTCAATACAGACGCGAAGAGAATATAGACAAGTGCACATAACATGACTATGAAATTCTGTATCTTCTGGATGAGTGATCTGAACAGTATATGTTTCTACGATGTTCTTTATATCAATTATTTACGATTTGAACGCGATAAATTGATTGAACGATTTTCAAATTCGAATCTGAAGTTCTTACATCTGTTTCTGATATGACACGAAGAGATTCGCAAATATTATGTCTGAACAAAATACGAGCTATAAATTAATCGTTCAACTTCGAATACACTCGACACAGAGTACAACTCAATATTAAATAAAAATGGCATCATCTTCATCGGGAAAGAACTTCCCAGAATGAATTTCAAAGTATATCTGCAGGACGATTAAAAATGTTATAAATATCGAAAGAATCACAGTCCGTAAAACGTTCATCACAGCCAACAAGACGGTGAGAAAAGATCGTCACGTTTATACAAGTGTACGACAGAGTTAAACGCTCGCGATCGAACGAACCATCCTAATCGTGAGGACACAAGTTAGAAGCACGGGCAATTTCAAGTTCGGCGGTTGATCCGAATCAACCCTGTTGATCCGAAGAGCGGATGGCCAGGATTCGGCCAGCTGGCTGTACGGAGGTGACCCCGGCGGGCGGGCAAACCGTAATATTATATAGGTTTGCCCGCGGGTTGGGGGAGTCGTGCCACTGCGTGGACGGAATATTCCATACGTACTCGGTCCCATCTGTCGGATTATGAATTTTGAAATTCGAATATTCGTACTGTAGGGCGGGAGTTTTGGAGGGAGAATTTGAATTTCAAATTAAAGTAGATGACACGTGTTCCCAGTCAACACCTATAAGTAATACACCAATACACTAGTACTGTTGAGAGACTCCATTGCGAATTCGGCATGCGAAACATGAATTCCTCTCAAATTTCGCCTCGTTTCGCAGTGGACCAAAATCACGAGTTTGGACATTTGTTCTCCGATTTACCGGAAGATTTGAAACAACAGATAAAAAAAATATATTATTCTCAACATATGGAAGATATGCATCATTTGTTTAGGCAAACGAAAATGATGTCGTGGGTTTTCAGACCGTTCTGGTGTCCAGAATACAACGACTTCTTGTTTTACAAGGACGAAATAATTTTGGGAATTATAAACTATCTTAGAACTCCAGCTGCACAGATAATCGAGAACCTCGAGAGGTTGAAGATAGATACGAATTTGTCAAAATTAATATCCAGCCTGATCGACTCGGATTACTACTCAGAATACTCCGACTGCATACACAGATCAACGTACACATGGACGGCTCGGAACAGAGGCTATGAAATCATTCAATACAGACGCGAAGAGAATATAGACAAGTGCACATAACATGACTATGAAATTCTGTATCTTCTGGATGAGTGATCTGAACAGTATATGTTTCTACGATGTTCTTTATATCAATTATTTACGATTTGAACGCGATAAATTGATTGAACGATTTTCAAATTCGAATCTGAAGTTCTTACATCTGTTTCTGATATGACACGAAGAGATTCGCAAATATTATGTCTGAACAAAATACGAGCTATAAATTAATCGTTCAACTTCGAATACACTCGACACAGAGTACAACTCAATATTAAATAAAAATGGCATCATCTTCATCGGGAAAGAACTTCCCAGAATGAATTTCAAAGTATATCTGCAGGACGATTAAAAATGTTATAAATATCGAAAGAATCACAGTCCGTAAAACGTTCATCACAGCCAACAAGACGGTGAGAAAAGATCGTCACGTTTATACAAGTGTACGACAGAGTTAAACGCTCGCGATCGAACGAACCATCCTAATCGTGAGGACACAAGTTAGAAGCACGGGCAATTTCAAGTTCGGCGGTTGATCCGAATCAACCCTGTTGATCCGAAGAGTGGATGGCCAGGATTCGGCCAGCTGGCTGTACGGAGGTGACCCCGGCGGGCGGGCAAACCGTAATATTATATAGGTTTGCCCGCGGGTTGGGGGAGTCGTGCCACTGCGTGGACGGAATATTCCATACGTACTCGGTCCCATCTGTCGGATTATGAATTTTGAAATTCGAATATTCGTACTGTAGGGCGGGAGTTTTGGAGGGAGAATTTGAATTTCAAATTAAAGTAGATGACACGTGTTCCCAGTCAACACCTATAAGTAATACACCAATTGACTAGTACTGTTGAGAGACTCCATTGCGAATTCGGCATGCGAAACATGAATTCCTCTCAGATTTCGCCTCGTTTCGCAGTGGACCAAAATCACGAGTTTGGACATTTGTTCTCCGATTTACCGGAAGATTTGAAACAACAGATAAAAAAAATATATTATTCTCAACATATGGAAGATATGCATCATTTGTTTAGGCAAACGAAAATGATGTCGTGGGTTTTCAGACCGTTCTGGTGTCCAGAATACAACGACTTCTTGTTTTACAAGGACGAAATAATTTTGGGAATTATAAACTATCTTAGAACTCCAGCTGCACAGATAATCGAGAACCTCGAGAGGTTGAAGATAGATACGAATTTGTCAAAATTAATATCCAGCCTGATCGACTCGGATTACTACTCAGAATACTCCGACTGCATACACAGATCAACGTACACATGGACGGCTCGGAACAGAGGCTATGAAATCATTCAATACAGACGCGAAGAGAATATAGACAAGTGCACATAACATGACTATGAAATTCTGTATCTTCTGGATGAGTGATCTGAACAGTATATGTTTCTACGATGTTCTTTATATCAATTATTTACGATTTGAAGGCGATAAATTGATTGAACGATTTTCAAATTCGAATCTGAAGTTCTTACATCTGTTTCTGATTTGACATGAAGAGATTCGAAAATATTATGTGTGAACAAAATACGAGCTATAAATTAATCGTTCAACTTCGAATACACTCGACACAGAGTACAACTCAATATTAAATAAAAATGGCATCATCTTCATCGGGAAAGAACTTCCCAGAATGAATTTCAAAGTATATCTGCAGGACGATTAAAAATGTTATAAATATCGAAAGAATCACAGTCCGTAAAACGTTCATCACAGCCAACAAGACGGTGAGAAAAGATCGTCACGTTTATACAAGTGTACGACAGAGTTAAACGCTCGCGATCGAACGAACCATCCTAATCGTGAGGACACAAGTTAGAAGCACGGGCAATTTCAAGTTCGGCGGTTGATCCGAATCAACCCTGTTGATCCGAAGAGCGGATGGCCAGGATTCGGCCAGCTGGCTGTACGGAGGTGACCCCGGCGAGCGGGCAAACCGTAATATTATATAGGTTTGCCCGCGGGTTGGGGGAGTCGTGCCACTGCGTGGACGGAATATTCCATACGTACTCGGTCCCATCTGTCGGATTTTGAATTTTGAAATTCGAATATTCGTACTGTAGGGCGGGAGTTTTGGAGGGAGAATTTTAATTTCAAATTAAAATAGATGACACGTGTTCCCAGTCAACACCTATAAGTAATACACCAATACACCAATTGACTAGTACTGTTGAGAGACTCCATTGCGAATTCGGCATGCGAAACATGAATTCCTCTCAAATTTCGCCTCGTTTCGCAGTGGACCAAAATCACGAGTTTGGACATTTGTTCTCCGATTTACCGGAAGATTTGAAACAACAGATAAAAGAAATATATTATTCTCAACATATGGAAGATATGCATCATTTGTTTAGGCAAACGAAAATGATGTCGTGGGTTTTCACACCGTTCTGGTGTCCACAATACAACGACTTCTTGTTTTACAAGGACGAAATAAATTTGGGAATTATAAACTATCTTAGAACTCCAGCTGCACAGATAATCGAGAACCTCGAGAGGTTGAAGATAGATACGAATTTGTCAAAATTAATATCCAGCCTGATCGACTCGGATTACTACTCAGAATACTCCGACTGCATACACAGATCAACGTACACATGGACGGCTCGGAACAGAGGCTATGAAATCATTCAATACAGACGCGAAGAGAATATAGACAAGTGCACATAACATGACTATGAAATTCTGTATCTTCTGGATGAGTGATCTGAACAGTATATGTTTCTACGATGTTCTTTATATCAATTATTTACGATTTGAAGGCGATAAATTGATTGAACGATTTTCAAATTCGAATCTGAAGTTCTTACATCTGTTTCTGATTTGACATGAAGAGATTCGAAAATATTATGTGTGAACAAAATACGAGCTATAAATTAATCGTTCAACTTCGAATACACTCGACACAGAGTACAACTCAATATTAAATAAAAATGGCATCATCTTCATCGGGAAAGAACTTCCCAGAATGAATTTCAAAGTATATCTGCAGGACGATTAAAAATGTTATAAATATCGAAAGAATCACAGTCCGTAAAACGTTCATCACAGCCAACAAGACGGTGAGAAAAGATCGTCACGTTTATACAAGTGTACGACAGAGTTAAACGCTCGCGATCGAACGAACCATCCTAATCGTGAGGACACAAGTTAGAAGCACGGGCAATTTCAAGTTCGGCGGTTGATCCGAATCAACCCTGTTGATCCGAAGAGCGGATGGCCAGGATTCGGCCAGCTGGCTGTACGGAGGTGACCCCGGCGAGCGGGCAAACCGTAATATTATATAGGTTTGCCCGCGGGTTGGGGGAGTCGTGCCACTGCGTGGACGGAATATTCCATACGTACTCGGTCCCATCTGTCGGATTTTGAATTTTGAAATTCGAATATTCGTACTGTAGGGCGGGAGTTTTGGAGGGAGAATTTTAATTTCAAATTAAAATAGATGACACGTGTTCCCAGTCAACACCTATAAGTAATACACCAATACACCAATTGACTAGTACTGTTGAGAGACTCCATTGCGAATTCGGCATGCGAAACATGAATTCCTCTCAAATTTCGCCTCGTTTCGCAGTGGACCAAAATCACGAGTTTGGACATTTGTTCTCCGATTTACCGGAAGATTTGAAACAACAGATAAAAGAAATATATTATTCTCAACATATGGAAGATATGCATCATTTGTTTAGGCAAACGAAAATGATGTCGTGGGTTTTCACACCGTTCTGGTGTCCACAATACAACGACTTCTTGTTTTACAAGGACGAAATAAATTTGGGAATTATAAACTATCTTAGAACTCCAGCTGCACAGATAATCGAGAACCTCGAGAGGTTGAAGATAGATACGAATTTGTCAAAATTAATATCCAGCCTGATCGACTCGGATTACTACTCAGAATACTCCGACTGCATACACAGATCAACGTACACATGGACGGCTCGGAACAGAGGCTATGAAATCATTCAATACAGACGCGAAGAGAATATAGACAAGTGCACATAACATGACTATGAAATTCTGTATCTTCTGGATGAGTGATCTGAACAGTATATGTTTCTACGATGTTCTTTATATCAATTATTTACGATTTGAAGGCGATAAATTGATTGAACGATTTTCAAATTCGAATCTGAAGTTCTTACATCTGTTTCTGATTTGACATGAAGAGATTCGAAAATATTATGTGTGAACAAAATACGAGCTATAAATTAATCGTTCAACTTCGAATACACTCGACACAGAGTACAACTCAATATTAAATAAAAATGGCATCATCTTCATCGGGAAAGAACTTCCCAGAATGAATTTCAAAGTATATCTGCAGGACGATTAAAAATGTTATAAATATCGAAAGAATCACAGTCCGTAAAACGTTCATCACAGCCAACAAGACGGTGAGAAAAGATCGTCACGTTTATACAAGTGTACGACAGAGTTAAACGCTCGCGATCGAACGAACCATCCTAATCGTGAGGACACAAGTTAGAAGCACGGGCAATTTCAAGTTCGGCGGTTGATCCGAATCAACCCTGTTGATCCGAAGAGCGGATGGCCAGGATTCGGCCAGCTGGCTGTACGGAGGTGACCCCGGCGAGCGGGCAAACCGTAATATTATATAGGTTTGCCCGCGGGTTGGGGGAGTCGTGCCACTGCGTGGACGGAATATTCCATACGTACTCGGTCCCATCTGTCGGATTTTGAATTTTGAAATTCGAATATTCGTACTGTAGGGCGGGAGTTTTGGAGGGAGAATTTTAATTTCAAATTAAAATAGATGACACGTGTTCCCAGTCAACACCTATAAGTAATACACCAATACACCAATTGACTAGTACTGTTGAGAGACTCCATTGCGAATTCGGCATGCGAAACATGAATTCCTCTCAAATTTCGCCTCGTTTCGCAGTGGACCAAAATCACGAGTTTGGACATTTGTTCTCCGATTTACCGGAAGATTTGAAACAACAGATAAAAGAAATATATTATTCTCAACATATGGAAGATATGCATCATTTGTTTAGGCAAACGAAAATGATGTCGTGGGTTTTCACACCGTTCTGGTGTCCACAATACAACGACTTCTTGTTTTACAAGGACGAAATAAATTTGGGAATTATAAACTATCTTAGAACTCCAGCTGCACAGATAATCGAGAACCTCGAGAGGTTGAAGATAGATACGAATTTGTCAAAATTAATATCCAGCCTGATCGACTCGGATTACTACTCAGAATACTCCGACTGCATACACAGATCAACGTACACATGGACGGCTCGGAACAGAGGCTATGAAATCATTCAATACAGACGCGAAGAGAATATAGACAAGTGCACATAACATGACTATGAAATTCTGTATCTTCTGGATGAGTGATCTGAACAGTATATGTTTCTACGATGTTCTTTATATCAATTATTTACGATTTGAAGGCGATAAATTGATTGAACGATTTTCAAATTCGAATCTGAAGTTCTTACATCTGTTTCTGATTTGACACGAAGAGATTCGCAAATATTATGTGTGAACAAAATACGAGCTATAAATTAATTGTTCAACTTCGAATACACTCGACACAGAGTACAACTCAATATTAAATAAAAATGGCATCATCTTCATCGGGAAAGAACTTCCCAGAATGAATTTCAAAGTATATCTGCAGGACGATTAAAAATGTTATAAATATCGAAAGAATCACAGTCCGTAAAACGTTCATCACAGCCAACAAGACGATGAGAAAAGATCGTCACGTTTATACAAGTGTACGACAGAGTTAAACGCTCGCGATCGAACGAACCATCCTAATCGTGAGGACACAAGTTAGAAGCACGGGCAATTTCAAGTTCGGCGGTTGATCCGAATCAACCCTGTTGATCCGAAGAGCGGATGGCCAGGATTCGGCCAGCTGGCTGTACGGAGGTGACCCCGGCGGCGGGCGAACCGTAATATTATATAGGTTTGCCCGCGGGTTGGGGGAGTCGTGCCACTGCGTGGACGGAATATTCCATACGTACTCAGTCCCATCTGTCGGATTTTGAATTTTGAAATTCGAATATTCGTACTGTAGGGAGGGAGTTTTGGAGGGAGAATTTGAATTTCAAGAAACATGAATTCCTCTCAAATTTCGCCTCGTTTCGCAGTGGACCAAAATCACGAGTTTGGACATTTGTTCTCCGATTTACCGAAAGATTTGAAACAACAGATAAAAAAAATATATTATTCTCAACATATGGAAGATATGCATCATTTGTTTAGGCAAACGAAAATGATGTCGTGGGTTTTCAGACCGTTCTGGTGTCCACAATACAACGACTTCTTGTTTTACAAGGACGAAATAAATTTGGGAATTATAAACTATCTTAGAACTCCAGCTGCACAGATAATCGAGAACCTCGAGAGGTTGAAGATAGATACGAATTTGTCAAAATTAATATCCAGCCTGATCGACTCGGATTACTACTCAGAATACTCCGACTGCATACACAGATCAACGTACACATGGACGGCTCGGAACAGAGGCTATGAAATCATTCAATACAGACGCGAAGAGAATATAGACAAGTGCACATAACATGACTATGAAATTCTATATCTTCTGGATGAGTGATCTGAACAGTATATGTTTCTACGATGTTCTTTATATCAATTATCTACGATTTGAACGCGATAAATTGATTGAACGATTTTCAAATTAAAATCTGAAGTTCTTACATCTGTTTCTGATTTGACACGACGAGATTCGCAAATATTATGTGTGAACAAAATACGAGCTATAAATTAATCGTTCAACTTCGAATACACTCGACACAGAGTACAACTCAATATTAAATAAAAATGGCATCATCTTCATCGGGAAAGAACTTCCCAGAATGAATTTCAAAGTATATCTGCAGGACGATTAAAAATGTTATAAATATCGAAAGAATCACAGTCCGTAAAACGTTCATCACAGCCAACAAGACGGTGAGAAAAGATCGTCACGTTTATACAAGTGTACGACAGAATTAAACGCTCGCGATCGAACGAACCATCCTAATCGTGAGGACACAAGGTAGAAGCACGGGCAATGTCAAGTTCGGCGGTTGATCCGAATCAACCCTGTTGATCCGAAGAGCGGATGGCCAGGATTCGGCCAGCTGGCTGTACGGAGGTGACCCCGGCGGGCGGGCAAACCGTAATATTATATAGGTTTTCCCGCGGGTTGGGGGAGTCGTGCCACTGCGTGGACGGAATATTCCATACGTACTCGGTCCCATCTGTCCGATTTTGAATTTTGAAATTCGAATATTCGTACTGTAGGGCGGGAGTTTTGGAGGGAGAATTTGAATTTCAAATTAAAGTAGATGACACGTGTTCCCAGTCAACACCTATAAGTAATACACCAATACACCAATTGACTAGTACTGTTGAGAGACTCCATTGCGAATTCGGCATGCGAAACATGAATTCCTCTCAAATTTCGCCTCGTTTCGCAGTGGACCAAAATCACGAGTTTGGACATTTGTTCTCCGATTTACCGGAAGATTTGAAACAACAGATAAAAAAAATATATTATTCTCAACATATGGAAGATATGCATCATTTGTTTAGGCAAACGAAAATGATGTCGTGGGTTTTCAGACCGTTCTGGTGTCCACAATACAACGACTTCTTGTTTTACAAGGACGAAATAAATTTGGGAATTATAAACTATCTTAGAACTCCAGCTGCACAGATAATCGAGAACCTCGAGAGGTTGAAGATAGATACGAATTTGTCAAAATTAATATCCAGCCTGATCGACTCGGATTACTACTCAGAATACTCCGACTGCATACACAGATCAACGTACACATGGACGGCTCGGAACAGAGGCTATGAAATCATTCAATACAGACGCGAAGAGAATATAGACAAGTGCACATAACATGACTATGAAATTCTGTATCTTCTGGATGAGTGATCTGAACAGTATATGTTTCTACGATGTTCTTTATATCAATTATTTACGATTTGAAGGCGATAAATTGATTGAACGATTTTCAAATTCGAATCTGAAGTTCTTACATCTGTTTCTGATTTGACACGAAGAGATTCGCAAATATTATGTGTGAACAAAATACGAGCTATAAATTAATCGTTCAACTTCGAATACACTCGACACAGAGTACAACTCAATATTAAATAAAAATGGCATCATCTTCATCGGGAAAGAACTTCCCAGAATGAATTTCAAAGTATATCTGCAGGACGATTAAAAATGTTATAAATATCGAAAGAATCACAGTCCGTAAAACGTTCATCACAGCCAACAAGACGGTGAGAAAAGATCGTCACGTTTATACAAGTGTACGACAGAGTTAAACGCTCGCGATCGAACGAACCATCCTAATCGTGAGGACACAAGTTAGAAGCACGGGCAATTTCAAGTTCGGCGGTTGATCCGAATCAACCCTGTTGATCCGAAGAGCGGATGGCCAGGATTCGGCCAGCTGGCTGTACGGAGGTGACCCCGGCGGCGGGCAAACCGTAATATTATATAGGTTTGCCCGCGGGTTGGGGGAGTCGTGCCACTGCGTGGACGGAATATTCCATACGTACTCAGTCCCATCTGTCGGATTTTGAATTTTGAAATTCGAATATTCGTACTGTAGGGAGGGAGTTTTGGAGGGAGAATTTGAATTTCAAGAAACATGAATTCCTCTCAAATTTCGCCTCGTTTCGCAGTGGACCAAAATCACGAGTTTGGACATTTGTTCTCCGATTTACCGGAAGATTTGAAACAACAGATAAAAAAAATATATTATTCTCAACATATGGAAGATATGCATCATTTGTTTAGGCAAACGAAAATGATGTCGTGGGTTTTCAGACCGTTCTGGTGTCCAGAATACAACGACTTCTTGTTTTACAAGGACGAAATAAATTTGGGAATTATAAACTATCTTAGAACTCCAGCTGCACAGATAATCGAGAACCTCGAGAGGTTGAAGATAGATACGAATTTGTCAAAATTAATATCCAGCCTGATCGACTCGGATTACTACTCAGAATACTCCGACTGCATACAAAGATCAACGTACACATGGACGGCTCGGAACAGAGGCTATGAAATCATTCAATACAGACGCGAAGAGAATATAGACAAGTGCACATAACATGACTATGAAATTCTATATCTTCTGGATGAGTGATCTGAACAGTATATGTTTCTACGATGTTCTTTATAACAATTATCTACGATTTGAACGCGATAAATTGATTGAACGATTTTCAAATTAAAATCTGAAGTTCTTACATCTGTTTCTGATTTGACACGAAGAGATTCGCAAATATTATGTGTGAACAAAATACGAGCTATAAATTAATCGTTCAACTTCGAATACACTCGACACAGAGTACAACTCAATATTAAATAAAAATGGCATCATCTTCATCGGGAAAGAGCTTCCCAGAATGAATTTCAAAGTATATCTGCAGGACGATTAAAAATGTTATAAATATCGAAAGAATCACAGTCCGTAAAACGTTCATCACAGCCAACAAGACGGTGAGAAAAGATCGTCACGTTTATACAAGTGTACGACAGAATTAAACGCTCGCGATCGAACGAACCATCCTAATCGTGAGGACACAAGTTAGAAGCACGGGCAATGTCAAGTTCGGCGGTTGATCCGAATCAACCCTGTTGATCCGAAGAGCGGATGGCCAGGATTCGGCCAGCTGGCTGTACGGAGGTGACCCCGGCGGGCGGGCAAACCGTAATATTATATAGGTTTTCCCGCGGGTTGGGGGAGTCGTGCCACTGCGTGGACGGAATATTCCATACGTACTCGGTCCCATCTGTCCGATTTTGAATTTTGAAATTCGAATATTCGTACTGTAGGGCGGGAGTTTTGGAGGGAGAATTTGAATTTCAAATTAAAGTAGATGACACGTGTTCCCAGTCAACACCTATAAGTAATACACCAATACACCAATTGACTAGTACTGTTGAGAGACTCCATTGCGAATTCGGCATGCGAAACATGAATTCCTCTCAAATTTCGCCTCGTTTCGCAGTGGACCAAAATCACGAGTTTGGACATTTGTTCTCCGATTTACCGGAAGATTTGAAACAACAGATAAAAAAAATATATTATTCTCAACATATGGAAGATATGCATCATTTGTTTAGGCAAACGAAAATGATGTCGTGGGTTTTCAGACCGTTCTGGTGTCCAGAATACAACGACTTCTTGTTTTACAAGGACGAAATAAATTTGGGAATTATAAACTATCTTAGAACTCCAGCTGCACAGATAATCGAGAACCTCGAGAGGTTGAAGATAGATACGAATTTGTCAAAATTAATATCCAGCCTGATCGACTCGGATTACTACTCAGAATACTCCGACTGCATACACAGATCAACGTACACATGGACGGCTCGGAACAGAGGCTATGAAATCATTCAATACAGACGCGAAGAGAATATAGACAAGTGCACATAACATGACTATGAAATTCTGTATCTTCTGGACGAGTGATCTGAACAGTATATGTTTCTACGATGTTCTTTATATCAATTATTTACGATTTGAAGGCGATAAATTGATTGAACGATTTTCAAATTCAAATCTGAAGTTCTTACATCTGTTTCTGATTTGACACGAAGAGATTCGCAAATATTATGTGTGAACAAAATACGAGCTATAAATTAATCGTTCAACTTCGAATACACTCGACACAGATTACAACTCAATATTAAATAAAAATGGCATCATCTTCATCGGGAAAGAACTTCCCAGAATGAATTTCAAAGTATATCTGCAGGACGATTAAAAATGTTATAAATATCGAAAGAATCACAGTCCGTAAAACGTTCATCACAGCCAACAAGACGGTGAGAAAAGATCGTCACGTTTGTACAAGTGTACGACAGAGTTAAACGCTCGCGATCGAACGAACCATCCTAATCGTGAGGACACAAGTTAGAAGCACGGGCAATTTCAAGTTCGGCGGTTGATCCGAATCAACCCTGTTGATCCGAAGATCGGATGGCCAGGATTCGGCCAGCTGGCTGTACGGAGGTGACCCCGGCGGCGGGAAAACCGTAATATTATATAGGTTTGCCCGCGGGTTGGGGGAGTCGTGCCACTGCGTGGACGGAATATTCCATACGTACTCAGTCCCATCTGTCGGATTTTGAATTTTGAAATTCGAATATTCGTACTGTAGGGAGGGAGTTTTGGAGGGAGAATTTGAATTTCAAGAAACATGAATTCCTCTCAAATTTCGCCTCGTTTCGCAGTGGACCAAAATCACGAGTTTGGACATTTGTTCTCCGATTTACCGGAAGATTTGAAACAACAGATAAAAAAAATATATTATTCTCAACATATGGAAGATATGCATCATTTGTTTAGGCAAACGAAAATGATGTCGTGGGTTTTCAGACCGTTCTGGTGTCCAGAATACAACGACTTCTTGTTTTACAAGGACGAAATAAATTTGGGAATTATAAACTATCTTAGAACTCCAGCTGCACAGATAATCGAGAACCTCGAGAGGTTGAAGATAGATACGAATTTGTCAAAATTAATATCCAGCCTGATCGACTCGGATTACTACTCAGAATACTCCGACTGCATACACAGATCAACGTACACATGGACGGCTCGGAACAGAGGCTATGAAATCATTCAATACAGACGCGAAGAGAATATAGACAAGTGCACATAACATGACTATGAAATTCTGTATCTTCTGGATGAGTGATCTGAACAGTATATGTTTCTACGATGTTCTTTATATCAATTATTTACGATTTGAAGGCGATAAATTGATTGAACGATTTTCAAATTCGAATCTGAAGTTCTTACATCTGTTTCTGATTTGACACGAAGAGATTCGCAAATATTATGTGTGAACAAAATACGAGCTATAAATTAATCGTTCAACTTCGAATACACTCGACACAGAGTACAACTCAATATTAAATAAAAATGGCATCATCTTCATCGGGAAAGAACTTCCCAGAATGAATTTCAAAGTATATCTGCAGGACGATTAAAAATGTTATAAATATCGAAAGAATCACAGTCCGTAAAACGTTCATCACAGCCAACAAGACGGTGAGAAAAGATCGTCACGTTTATACAAGTGTACGACAGAGTTAAACGCTCGCGATCGAACGAACCATCCTAATCGTGAGGACACAAGTTAGAAGCACGGGCAATTTCAAGTTCGGCGGTTGATCCGAATCAACCCTGTTGATCCGAAGAGCGGATGGCCAGGATTCGGCCAGCTGGCTGTACGGAGGTGACCCCGGCGGCGGGCAAACCGTAATATTATATAGGTTTGCCCGCGGGTTGGGGGAGTCGTGCCACTGCGTGGACGGAATATTCCATACGTACTCAGTCCCATCTGTCGGATTTTGAATTTTGAAATTCGAATATTCGTACTGTAGGGAGGGAGTTTTGGAGGGAGAATTTGAATTTCAAGAAACATGAATTCCTCTCAAATTTCGCCTCGTTTCGCAGTGGACCAAAATCACGAGTTTGGACATTTGTTCTCCGATTTACCGGAAGATTTGAAACAACAGATAAAAAAAATATATTATTCTCAACATATGGAAGATATGCATCATTTGTTTAGGCAAACGAAAATGATGTCGTGGGTTTTCAGACCGTTCTGGTGTCCACAATACAACGACTTCTTGTTTTACAAGGACGAAATAAATTTGGGAATTATAAACTATCTTAGAACTCCAGCTGCACAGATAATCGAGAACCTCGAGAGGTTGAAGATAGATACGAATTTGTCAAAATTAATATCCAGCCTGATCGACTCGGATTACTACTCAGAATACTCCGACTGCATACAAAGATCAACGTACACATGGACGGCTCGGAACAGAGGCTATGAAATCATTCAATACAGACGCGAAGAGAATATAGACAAGTGCACATAACATGACTATGAAATTCTATATCTTCTGGATGAGTGATCTGAACAGTATATGTTTCTACGATGTTCTTTATAACAATTATCTACGATTTGAACGCGATAAATTGATTGAACGATTTTCAAATTAAAATCTGAAGTTCTTACATCTGTTTCTGATTTGACACGAAGAGATTCGCAAATATTATGTGTGAACAAAATACGAGCTATAAATTAATCGTTCAACTTCGAATACACTCGACACAGAGTACAACTCAATATTAAATAAAAATGGCATCATCTTCATCGGGAAAGAGCTTCCCAGAATGAATTTCAAAGTATATCTGCAGGACGATTAAAAATGTTATAAATATCGAAAGAATCACAGTCCGTAAAACGTTCATCACAGCCAACAAGACGGTGAGAAAAGATCGTCACGTTTATACAAGTGTACGACAGAATTAAACGCTCGCGATCGAACGAACCATCCTAATCGTGAGGACACAAGTTAGAAGCACGGGCAATGTCAAGTTCGGCGGTTGATCCGAATCAACCCTGTTGATCCGAAGAGCGGATGGCCAGGATTCGGCCAGCTGGCTGTACGGAGGTGACCCCGGCGGGCGGGCAAACCGTAATATTATATAGGTTTTCCCGCGGGTTGGGGGAGTCGTGCCACTGCGTGGACGGAATATTCCATACGTACTCGGTCCCATCTGTCCGATTTTGAATTTTGAAATTCGAATATTCGTACTGTAGGGCGGGAGTTTTGGAGGGAGAATTTGAATTTCAAATTAAAGTAGATGACACGTGTTCCCAGTCAACACCTATAAGTAATACACCAATACACCAATTGACTAGTACTGTTGAGAGACTCCATTGCGAATTCGGCATGCGAAACATGAATTCCTCTCAAATTTCGCCTCGTTTCGCAGTGGACCAAAATCACGAGTTTGGACATTTGTTCTCCGATTTACCGGAAGATTTGAAACAACAGATAAAAAAAATATATTATTCTCAACATATGGAAGATATGCATCATTTGTTTAGGCAAACGAAAATGATGTCGTGGGTTTTCAGACCGTTCTGGTGTCCAGAATACAACGACTTCTTGTTTTACAAGGACGAAATAAATTTGGGAATTATAAACTATCTTAGAACTCCAGCTGCACAGATAATCGAGAACCTCGAGAGGTTGAAGATAGATACGAATTTGTCAAAATTAATATCCAGCCTGATCGACTCGAATTACTACTCAGAATACTCCGACTGCATACACAGATCAACGTACACATGGACGGCTCGGAACAGAGGCTATGAAATCATTCAATACAGACGCGAAGAGAATATAGACAAGTGCACATAACATGACTATGAAATTCTGTATCTTCTGGATGAGTGATCTGAACAGTATATGTTTCTACGATGTTCTTTATATCAATTATTTACGATTTGAAGGCGATAAATTGATTGAACGATTTTCAAATTCGAATCTGAAGTTCTTACATCTGTTTCTGATTTGACACGAAGAGATTCGCAAATATTATGTGTGAACAAAATACGAGCTATAAATTAATCGTTCAACTTCGAATACACTCGACACAGAGTACAACTCAATATTAAATAAAAATGGCATCATCTTCATCGGGAAAGAACTTCCCAGAATGAATTTCAAAGTATATCTGCAGGACGATTAAAAATGTTATAAATATCGAAAGAATCAATGTCCGTAAAACGTTCATCACAGCCAACAAGACGGTGAGAAAAGATCGTCACGTTTATACAAGTGTACGACAGAGTTAAACGCTCGCGATCGAACGAACCATCCTAATCGTGAGGACACAAGTTAGAAGCACGGGCAATTTCAAGTTCGGCGGTTGATCTGAATCAACCCTGTTGATCCGAAGAGCGGATGGCCAGGATTCGGCCAGCTGGCTGTATGGAGGTGACCCCGGCGGCGGGCAAACCGTAATATTATATAGGTTTGCCCGCGGGTTGGGGGAGTCGTGCCACTGCGTGGACGGAATATTCCATACGTACTCAGTCCCATCTGTCGGATTTTGAATTTTGAAATTCGAATATTCGTACTGTAGGGAGGGAGTTTTGGAGGGAGAATTTGAATTTCAAGAAACATGAATTCCTCTCAAATTTCGCCTCGTTTCGCAGTGGACCAAAATCACGAGTTTGGACATTTGTTCTCCGATTTACCGGAAGATTTGAAACAACAGATAAAAAAAATATATTATTCTCAACATATGGAAGATATGCATCATTTGTTTAGGCAAACGAAAATGATGTCGTGGGTTTTCAGACCGTTCTGGTGTCCACAATACAACGACTTCTTGTTTTACAAGGACGAAATAAATTTGGGAATTATAAACTATCTTAGAACTCCAGCTGCACAGATAATCGAGAACCTCGAGAGGTTGAAGATAGATACGAATTTGTCAAAATTAATATCCAGCCTGATCGACTCGGATTACTACTCAGAATACTCCGACTGCATACAAAGATCAACGTACACATGGACGGCTCGGAACAGAGGCTATGAAATCATTCAATACAGACGCGAAGAGAATATAGACAAGTGCACATAACATGACTATGAAATTCTATATCTTCTGGATGAGTGATCTGAACAGTATATGTTTCTACGATGTTCTTTATAACAATTATCTACGATTTGAACGCGATAAATTGATTGAACGATTTTCAAATTAAAATCTGAAGTTCTTACATCTGTTTCTGATTTGACATGAAGAGATTCGCAAATATTATGTGTGAACAAAATACGAGCTATAAATTAATCGTTCAACTTCGAATACACTCGACACAGAGTACAACTCAATATTAAATAAAAATGGCATCATCTTCATCGGGAAAGAGCTTCCCAGAATGAATTTCAAAGTATATCTGCAGGACGATTAAAAATGTTATAAATATCGAATGAATCACAGTCCGTAAAACGTTCATCACAGCCAACAAGACGGTGAGAAAAGATCGTCACGTTTATACAAGTGTACGACAGAATTAAACGCTCGCGATCGAACGAACCATCCTAATCGTGAGGACACAAGTTAGAAGCACGGGCAATGTCAAGTTCGGCGGTTGATCCGAATCAACCCTGTTGATCCGAAGAGCGGATGGCCAGGATTCGGCCAGCTGGCTGTACGGAGGTGACCCCGGCGGGCGGGCAAACCGTAATATTATATAGGTTTTCCCGCGGGTTGGGGGAGTCGTGCCACTGCGTGGACGGAATATTCCATACGTACTCGGTCCCATCTGTCCGATTTTGAATTTTGAAATTCGAATATTCGTACTGTAGGGCGGGAGTTTTGGAGGGAGAATTTGAATTTCAAATTAAAGTAGATGACACGTGTTCCCAGTCAACACCTATAAGTAATACACCAATACACCAATTGACTAGTACTGTTGAGAGACTCCATTGCGAATTCGGCATGCGAAACATGAATTCCTCTCAAATTTCGCCTCGTTTCGCAGTGGACCAAAATCACGAGTTTGGACATTTGTTCTCCGATTTACCGGAAGATTTGAAACAACAGATAAAAAAAATATATTATTCTCAACATATGGAAGATATGCATCATTTGTTTAGGCAAACGAAAATGATGTCGTGGGTTTTCAGACCGTTCTGGTGTCCACAATACAACGACTTCTTGTTTTACAAGGACGAAATAAATTTGGGAATTATAAACTATCTTAGAACTCCAGCTGCACAGATAATCGAGAACCTCGAGAGGTTGAAGATAGATACGAATTTGTCAAAATTAATATCCAGCCTGATCGACTCGGATTACTACTCAGAATACTCCGACTGCATACACAGATCAACGTACACATGGACGGCTCGGAACAGAGGCTATGAAATCATTCAATACAGACGCGAAGAGAATATAGACAAGTGCACATAACATGACTATGAAATTCTGTATCTTCTGGATGAGTGATCTGAACAGTATATGTTTCTACGATGTTCTTTATATCAATTATTTACGATTTGAAGGCGATAAATTGATTGAACGATTTTCAAATTCGAATCTGAAGTTCTTACATCTGTTTCTGATTTGACACGAAGAGATTCGCAAATATTATGTGTGAACAAAATACGAGCTATAAATTAATCGTTCAACTTCGAATACACTCGACACAGAGTACAACTCAATATTAAATAAAAATGGCATCATCTTCATCGGGAAAGAACTTCCCAGAATGAATTTCAAAGTATATCTGCAGGACGATTAAAAATGTTATAAATATCGAAAGAATCACAGTCCGTAAAACGTTCATCACAGCCAACAAGACGGTGAGAAAAGATCGTCACGTTTATACAAGTGTACGACAGAGTTAAACGCTCGCGATCGAACGAACCATCCTAATCGTGAGGACACAAGTTAGAAGCACGGGCAATTTCAAGTTCGGCGGTTGATCCGAATCAACCCTGTTGATCCGAAGAGCGGATGGCCAGGATTCGGCCAGCTGGCTGTACGGAGGTGACCCCGGCGGGCGGGCAAACCGTAATATTATATAGGTTTGCCCGCTGGTTGGGGGAGTCGTGCCACTGCGTGGACGGAATATCCCATACGTACTCGGTCCCATCTGTCGGATTTTGAATTTTGAAATTCGAATATTCGTACTGTAGGGAGGGAGTTTTGGAGGGAGAATTTGAATTTCAAATTAAAGTAGATGACACGTGTTCCCAGTCAACACCTATAAGTAATACACCAATTGACTAGTACTGTTGAGAGACTCCATTGCGAATTCGGCATGCGAAACATGAATTCCTCTCAAATTTCGCCTCGTTTCGCAGTGGACCAAAATCACGAGTTTGGACATTTGTTCTCCGATTTACCGGAAGATTTGAAACAACAGATAAAAAAAATATATTATTCTCAACATATGGAAGATATGCATCATTTGTTTAGGCAAACGAAAATGATGTCGTGGGTTTTCAGACCGTTCTGGTGTCCAGAATACAACGACTTCTTGTTTTACAAGGACGAAATAATTTTGGGAATTATAAACTATCTTAGAACTCCAGCTGCACAGATAATCGAGAACCTCGAGAGGTTGAAGATAGATACGAATTTGTCAAAATTAATATCCAGCCTGATCGACTCGGATTACTACTCAGAATACTCCGACTGCATACACAGATCAACGTACACATGGACGGCTCGGAACAGAGGCTATGAAATCATTCAATACAGACGCGAAGAGAATATAGACAAGTGCACATAACATGACTATGAAATTCTGTATCTTCTGGATGAGTGATCTGAACAGTATATGTTTCTACGATGTTCTTTATATCAATTATTTACGATTTGAAGGCGATAAATTGATTGAACGATTTTCAAATTCGAATCTCAAGTTCTTACATCTGTTTCTGATTTGACACGAAGAGATTCGCAAATATTATGTGTGAACAAAATACGAGCTATAAATTAATCGTTCAACTTCGAATACACTCGACACAGATTACAACTCAATATTAAATAAAAATGGCATCATCTTCATCGGGAAAGAACTTCCCAGAATGAATTTCAAAGTATATCTGCAGGACGATTAAAAATGTTATAAATATCGAAAGAATCACAGTCCGTAAAACGTTCATCACAGCCAACAAGACGGTGAGAAAAGATCGTCACGTTTATACAAGTGTACGACAGAGTTAAACGCTCGCGATCGAACGAACCATCCTAATCGTGAGGACACAAGTTAGAAGCACGGGCAATTTCAAGTTCGGCGGTTGATCCGAATCAACCCTGTTGATCCGAAGAGCGGATGGCCAGGATTCGGCCAGCTGGCTGTACGGAGGTGACCCCGGCGGGCGGGCAAACCGTAATATTATATAGGTTTGCCCGCTGGTTGGGGGAGTCGTGCCACTGCGTGGACGGAATATTCCATACGTACTCGGTCCCATCTGTCGGATTTTTAATTTTGAAATTCGAATATTCGTACTCTAGGGCGGGAGTTTTGGAGGGAGAATTTGAATTTCAAATTAAAGTAGATGACACGTGTTCCCAGTCAACACCTATAAGTAATACACCAATACACCAATTGACTAGTACTGTTGAGAGACTCCATTGCGAATTCGGCATGCGAAACATGAATTCCTCTCAAATTTCGCCTCGTTTCGCAGTGGACCAAAATCACGAGTTTGGACATTTGTTCTCCGATTTACCGGAAGATTTGAAACAACAGATAAAAAAAATATATTATTCTCAACATATGGAAGATATGCATCATTTGTTTAGGCAAACGAAAATGATGTCGTGGGTTTTCAGACCTTTCTGGTGTCCACAATACAACGACTTCTTGTTTTACAAGGACGAAATAAATTTGGGAATTATAAACTATCTTAGAACTCCAGCTGCACAGATAATCGAGAACCTCGAGAGGTTGAAGATAGATACGAATTTGTCAAAATTAATATCCAGCCTGATCGACTCGGATTACTACTCAGAATACTCCGACTGCATACACAGATCAACGTACACATGGACGGCTCGGAACAGAGGCTATGAAATCATTCAATACATACGCGAAGAGAATATAGACAAGTGCACATAACATGACTATGAAATTCTATATCTTCTGGATGAGTGATCTGAACAGTATATGTTTCTACGATGTTCTTTATATCAATTATCTACGATTTGAACGCGATAAATTGATTGAACGATTTTCAAATTCGAATCTGAAGTTCTTACATCTGTTTCTGATTTGACACGAAGAGATTCGCAAATATTATGTGTGAACAAAATACGAGCTATAAATTAATCGTTCAACTTCGAATACACTCGACACAGAGTACAACTCAATATTAAATAAAAATGGCATCATCTTCATCGGGAAAGAACTTCCCAGAATGAATTTCAAAGTATATCTGCAGGACGATTAAAAATGTTATAAATATCGAAAGAATCACAGTCCGTAAAACGTTCATCACAGCCAACAAGACGGTGAGAAAAGATCGTCACGTTTATACAAGTGTACGACAGAGTTAAACGCTCGCGATCGAACGAACCATCCTAATCGTGAGGACACAAGTTAGAAGCACGGGCAATTTCAAGTTCGGCGGTTGATCCGAATCAACCCTGTTGATCCGAAGAGCGGATGGCCAGGATTCGGCCAGCTGGCTGTACGGAGGTGACCCCGGCGGGCGGGCAAACCGTAATATTATATAGGTTTGCCCGCTGGTTGGGGGAGTCGTGCCACTGCGTGGACGGAATATTCCATACGTACTCGGTCCCATCTGTCGGATTTTGAATTTTGAAATTCGAATATTCGTACTGTAGGGCGGGAGTTTTGGAGGGAGAATTTGAATTTCAAATTAAAGTAGATGACACGTGTTCCCAGTCAACACCTATAAGTAATACACCAATTGACTAGTACTGTTGAGAGACTCCATTGCGAATTCGGCATGCGAAACATGAATTCCTCTCAAATTTCGCCTCGTTTCGCAGTGGACCAAAATCACGAGTTTGGACATTTGTTCTCCGATTTACCGGAAGATTTGAAACAACAGATAAAAAAAAAATATTATTCTCAACATATGGAAGATATGCATCATTTGTTTAGGCAAACGAAAATGATGTCGTGGGTTTTCAGACCGTTCTGGTGTCCAGAATACAACGACTTCTTGTTTTACAAGGACGAAATAATTTTGGGAATTATAAACTATCTTAGAACTCCAGCTGCACAGATAATCGAGAACCTCGAGAGGTTGAAGATAGATACGAATTTGTCAAAATTAATATCCAGCCTGATCGACTCGGATTACTACTCAGAATACTCCGACTGCATACACAGATCAACGTACACATGGACGGCTCGGAACAGAGGCTATGAAATCATTCAATACAGACGCGAAGAGAATATAGACAAGTGCACATAACATGACTATGAAATTCTGTATCTTCTGGATGAGTGTATAGCGATCCAGAATTTTTATGCAATAAATAATTATTTTAATATTTAGAAAATTGTGTCGCTACTATTTCATTTATTATTTTGAAATTAATGCCGCGACGGATTCGTCTAGCCAAGTCAAGAAATATCGAATTTGTTCGATTTTAAATTAAAATCCGAATTTCTAAAATTATGTTATTTAATTATTTATTTAAAGTATTATTTTCAAAATCATTTTAAATTCCAAATTTATTTATTCTCAAATTTATTTTCAATCCAAAATATGTCTGTTTTAAATACGCTTCTTGATCAAAGTTAGTCCAATTCTTATCATAATCAAAATTTATTCTACAAGTTTTGCTCCTCCTCCATCATCATGATTATGATAATATTCACTCAATTATTCCCTTTCAATTATGATATTCCCCACCATCATCATATTCCCTCTCCATGTGCATTTTCCTTTACCCTCAAACACTCTTCTTTATAGCCGAGCTGCTTCATTCATCATCACCATCACTATGTTAAACACCACAATCACTGCAATACCAACAAAGCTAAACACCAGGATTATCATCAAATATACCTACCACCCAAATTCTCTGCAACTAGTTTCCCAATCACCGCAACAGCCAATCCACCTCCATTCCCAGAATCTGCAGTATCACCACTCCACAGTCTATACCATCCATTTCAAGATCAAACCACCTACGACCTTCAATTTACCAAGTACATTATCATCACCATCATCACCATTTCGAAACCACCCAGCTGCACCACAACACCATCCACTGCCAATCTCCAATTCACCATCAATAAATCTTCACCCAAACCCAAAATCAAACCCAAACCAATTACCCAGTTACTTACCTCAATCCCGACTGCGCTGACCGATTTTCTACCACCGGAAATCGTGATTTTAGCCACTGTTTTAGCCTCGGTCTCGCACTCAAAATCGCAACAAATCCCTCAAAAAAAATCTGAACCAATACCTGTCCGCTGCACGCCTCTACCTTGCGCCGGCGTTTCGCCGATCATATCGCCGGCTGGAAGAGCCCTTCTCCAGTCGGATCGGATGAGAAGAGAGGTTGAGAGAGAGAGTGAATCGAGCGAGAGAAACATGAGAGAGAGAGAGAGAGAGTAAATCTGAGGATATATTATTTTAATTTCCAAAAATTTCACTTTGGTCCCTGAATTTTTAAAAGTCTTTCAAATCAGTCCCCAAGTTTTAAAATGATCAATTCAGCCCAATCAGTCCTTCATTTTTAAAATCTATTATTTCAGTCCCTGCTGATTTTATTAATTTGATTTAAAGCCCAAGTTTCAAAGATATTCACTTTAGTCCTTCAACTTTCAAAATATTCATTTTAGTCCCTAAACTTTCAAAAACATCAATTTTAGTCCTCAAATTATAATTTATCATTTTGAACTATATATTCGATAAACTAAAGTGACTTATTGGCTAAGACGAAGCGTACGGAGAATTTAAAGAAATTGAAGTCATTCCCGCTCAACTTTGCACTCGTCGGATTTGAGGTAGACTCGCACTTATTAATTGATTTAAATTATGATTTCATATGAATGTCATGTGACTTGTGAAAGTCAATTTTTAAGAAAAACAAGTATGTTTTTATGAAAGGTAAATATACCTTATGTTGTTATGAAAAGTAAGTATGTTTTTATGAAAAGAAAATATACTTTATGTTTTTACGAAAAGTAAGTATACCCTATGCTTCACGAAAATGTTTTTTTGGATCATTGCTATGAAATCAATCTACCAAGATTGTTTTGGGTCCCATATGATAAGTTATGATATGTTAAGGGGACCGGAGTTTTAGTAGCGCTACACATAAGAATTCTTGCCACCTAAGTTCGGTAACATTCTTGTGTCTCCTATGTTTATGAGGATTTGCCACGAAGTTCGGTAAAATTCCTATGTTTCCATATGTTTATGAGGATTTGCCACCTAAGTTCGGTAAAATTCCTGTCGCATATGTTTATGAGGATTTCGATCCTATCTTATGTTATGATGCAATTGATCCCTATGAATTTCAGAAAATTATGCTTGGTATACTTACTACATAAGAATTCTTACCACCTAAGTTCGGTAAAATTCTTATGTTTATGAGGATTTCGATTTTATCCTATATTATGATGAAAACTTACTGTTATTATGATTTTACTACATAAGAATTCTTACCACCTAAGTTCGGTAAAATTCTTATGTTTATGAGGATTTCAATCCTATCTTATGTTATGCTTTCAAAAGAAATTATGCTTGGCATAATTAAAATGTTTTATAAGTATATGGTTTTCAAAGAACTGTTTTCAAAGAGATGTTTTCAAAGAGCATATGATTTGCAAAATATGTCCCGTGCTGTAATGCACAATATGAGTTTTATCAAGAGCAGTTTTATAAAGAAGCTCTATCAATGCCCGTTTTATAAAGAGCCGGGATTTATGTGTTTAATCATCTTATAAATTAAATTAATATGCGATGAGTCTACTGAGTATTTCCCCCATGAAATACTCACCCTACTTTTTAACAGTTTTGCAGATTTCGGAGACGGTGGTGAACGATGAATGATGGTGGCAATAATCGTTGAACGGTTGAAAGTTTGACGTTAATGATTTCCGTATTTTCCAAACAATCGAATAATTTAGAGAAGTTCATTTATTTAAGAAATTATGATATTGGCAATTTCTTTACAATATTAATGGTTCGATTTACTATTTCAAATGGTTTCATAAATGTTTTCAATTTTAGCGGCCATTACAGTTTATTTAACGTTGCCAAAAATGAATTTCAATTATTTCTTCCGCAAAAATATTATTCAAAAAATTTAGACAGAAAATGACGTAGTGAATCGGGTATACGGAACTCGGGGCGCTACAGAGTGATCTGAACAGTATATGTTTCTACGATGTTCTTTATATCAATTATTTACGATTTGAAGGCGATAAATTGATTGAACGATTTTCAAATTCGAATCTGAAGTTCTTACATCTGTTTCTGATTTGACACGAAGAGATTCGCAAATATTATGTGTGAACAAAATACGAGCTATAAATTAATCGTTCAACTTCGAATACACTCGACACAGAGTACAACTCAATATTAAATAAAAATGGCATCATCTTCATCGGGAAAGAACTTTTCAGAATGAATTTCAAAGTATATCTGCAGGACGATTAAAAATGTTATAAATATCGAAAGAATCACAGTCCGTAAAACGTTCATCACAGCCAACAAGACGGTGAGAAAAGATCGTCACGTTTGTACAAGTGTACGACAGAGTTAAACGCTCGCGATCGAACGAACCATCCTAATCGTGAGGACACAAGTTAGAAGCACGGGCAATTTCAAGTTCGGCGGTTGATCCGAATCAACCCTGTTGATCCGAAGAGCGGATGGCCAGGATTCGGCCAGCTGGCTGTACGGAGGTGACCCCGGTGGGCGGGCAAACCGTAATATTATATAGGTTTGCCCGCGGGTTGGGGGAGTCGTGCCACTGCGTGGACGGAATATTCCATACGTACTCGGTCCCATCTGTCGGATTTTGAATTTTGAAATTCGAATATTCGTACTGTAGGGCGGGAGTTTTGAAGGGAGAATTTGAATTTCAAATTAAAGTAGATGACACGTGTTCCCAGTCAACACCTATAAGTAATACACCAATACACCAATTGACTAGTACTGTTGAGAGACTCCATTGCGAATTCGGCATGCGAAACATGAATTCCTCTCAAATTTCGCCTCGTTTCGCAGTGGACCAAAATCACGAGTTTGGACATTTGTTCTCCGATTTACCGGAAGATTTGAAACAACAGATAAAAAAAAAATATTATTCTCAACATATGGAAGATATGCATCATTTGTTTAGGCAAACGAAAATGATGTCGTGGGTTTTCAGACCGTTCTGGTGTCCACAATACAACGACTTCTTGTTTTACAAGGACGAAATAAATTTGGGAATTATAAACTATCTTAGAACTCCAGCTGCACAGATAATCGAGAACCTCGAGAGGTTGAAGATAGATACGAATTTGTCAAAATTAATATCCAGCCTGATCGACTCGGATTACTACTCAGAATACTCCGACTGCATACACAGATCAACGTACACATGGACGGCTCGGAACAGAGGCTATGAAATCATTCAATACAGACGCGAAGAGAATATAGACAAGTGCACATAACATGACTATGAAATTCTGTATCTTCTGGATGAGTGATCTGAACAGTATATGTTTCTACGATGTTCTTTATATCAATTATCTACGATTTGAACGCGATAAATTGATTGAACGATTTTCAAATTCGAATCTGAAGTTCTTACATCTGTTTCTGATTTGACACGAAGAGATTCGCAAATATTATGTGTGAACAAAATACGAGCTATAAATTAATCGTTCAACTTCGAATACACTCGACACAGAGTACAACTCAATATTAAATAAAAATGGCATCATCTTCATCGGGAAAGAACTTCCCAGAATGAATTTCAAAGTATATCTGCAGGACGATTAAAAATGTTATAAATATCGAAAGAATCACAGTCCGTAAAACGTTCATCACAGCCAACAAGACGGTGAGAAAAGATCGTCACGTTTATACAAGTGTACGACAGAGTTAAACGCTCGCGATCGAACGAACCATCCTAATCGTGAGGACACAAGTTAGAAGCACGGGCAATTTCAAGTTCGGCGGTTGATCCGAATCAACCCTGTTGATCCGAAGAGAGGATGGCCAGGATTCGGCCAGCTGGCTGTACGGAGGTGACCCCGGCGGGCGGGCAAACCGTAATATTATATAGGTTTGCCCGCTGGTTGGGGGAGTCGTGCCACTGCGTGGACGGAATATTCCATACGTACTCGGTCCCATCTGTCGGATTTTGAATTTTGAAATTCGAATATTCATACTGTAGGGCGGGAGTTTTGGAGGGAGAATTTGAATTTCAAATTAAAGTAGATGACACGTGTTCCCAGTCAACACCTATAAGTAATACACCAATACACCAATTGACTAGTACTGTTGAGAGACTCCATTGCGAATTCGGCATGCGAAACATGAATTCCTCTCAAATTTCGCCTCGTTTCGCAGTGGACCAAAATCACGAGTTTGGACATTTGTTCTCCGATTTACCGGAAGATTTGAAACAACAGATAAAAAAATATATTATTCTCAACATATGGAAGATATGCATCATTTGTTTAGGCAAACGAAAATGATGTCGTGGGTTTTCAGACCGTTCTGGTGTCCAGAATACAACGACTTCTTGTTTTACAAGGACGAAATAAATTTGGGAATTATAAACTATCTTAGAACTCCAGCTGCACAGATAATCGAGAACCTCGAGAGGTTGAAGATAGATACGAATTTGTCAAAATTAATATCCAGCCTGATCGACTCGGATTACTACTCAGAATACTCCGACTGCATACACAGATCAACGTACACATGGACGGCTCGGAACAGAGGCTATGAAATCATTCAATACAGACGCGAAGAGAATATAGACAAGTGCACATAACATGACTATGAAATTCTGTATCTTCTGGATGAGTGATCTGAACAGTATATGTTTCTACGATGTTCTTTATATCAATTATTTACGATTTGAACGCGATAAATTGATTGAACGATTTTCAAATTCGAATCTGAAGTTCTTACATCTGTTTCTGATTTGACACGAAGAGATTCGCAAATATTATGTCTGAACAAAATACGAGCTATAAATTAATCGTTCAACTTCGAATACACTCGACACAGAGTACAACTCAATATTAAATAAAAATGGCATCATCTTCATCGGGAAAGAACTTCCCAGAATGAATTTCAAAGTATATCTGCAGGACGATTAAAAATGTTATAAATATCGAAAGAATCACAGTCCGTAAAACGTTCATCACAGCCAACAAGACGGTGAGAAAAGATCGTCACGTTTGTACAAGTGTACGACAGAGTTAAACGCTCGCGATCGAACGAACCATCCTAATCGTGAGGACACAAGTTAGAAGCACGGGCAATTTCAAGTTCGGCGGTTGATCCGAATCAACCCTGTTGATCCGAAGAGCGGATGGCCAGGATTCGGCCAGCTGGCTGTACGGAGGTGACCCCGGTGGGCGGGCAAACCGTAATATTATATAGGTTTGCCCGCGGGTTGGGGGAGTCGTCCCACTGCGTGGACGGAATATTCCATACGTACTCGGTCCCATCTGTCGGATTTTGAATTTTGAAATTCGAATATTCGTACTGTAGGGCGGGAGTTTTGGAGGGAGAATTTGAATTTCAAATTAAAGTAGATGACACGTGTTCCCAGTCAACACCTATAAGTAATAGACCAATACACCAATTGACTAGTACTGTTGAGAGACTCCATTGCGAATTCGGCATGCGAAACATGAATTCCTCTCAAATTTCGCCTCGTTTCGCAGTGGACCAAAATCACGAGTTTGGACATTTGTTCTCCGATTTACCGGAAGATTTGAAACAACAGATAAAAAAAATATATTATTCTCAACATATGGAAGATATGCATCATTTGTTTAGGCAAACGAAAATGATGTCGTGGGTTTTCAGACCGTTCTGGTGTCCACAATACAACGACTTCTTGTTTTACAAGGACGAAATAAATTTGGGAATTATAAACTATCTTAGAACTCCAGCTGCACAGATAATCGAGAACCTCGAGAGGTTGAAGATAGATACGAATTTGTCAAAATTAATATCCAGCCTGATCGACTCGGATTACTACTCAGAATACTCCGACTGCATACACAGATCAACGTACACATGGACGGCTCGGAACAGAGGCTATGAAATCATTCAATACAGACGCGAAGAGAATATAGACAAGTGCACATAACATGACTATGAAATTCTGTATCTTCTGGATGAGTGATCTGAACAGTATATGTTTCTACGATGTTCTTTATATCAATTATCTACGATTTGAACGCGATAAATTGATTGAACGATTTTCAAATTCGAATCTGAAGTTCTTACATCTGTTTCTGATTTGACACGAAGAGATTCGCAAATATTATGTGTGAACAAAATACGAGCTATAAATTAATCGTTCAACTTCGAATACACTCGACACAGAGTACAACTCAATATTAAATAAAAATGGCATCATCTTCATCGGGAAAGAACTTCCCAGAATGAATTTCAAAGTATATCTGCAGGACGATTAAAAATGTTATAAATATCGAAAGAATCACAGTCCGTAAAACGTTCATCACAGCCAACAAGACGGTGAGAAAAGATCGTCACGTTTATACAAGTGTACGACAGAGTTAAACGCTCGCGATCGAACGAACCATCCTAATCGTGAGGACACAAGTTAGAAGCACGGGCAATTTCAAGTTCGGCGGTTGATCCGAATCAACCCTGTTGATCCGAAGAGAGGATGGCCAGGATTCGGCCAGCTGGCTGTACGGAGGTGACCCCGGCGGGCGGGCAAACCGTAATATTATATAGGTTTGCCCGCTGGTTGGGGGAGTCGTGCCACTGCGTGGACGGAATATTCCATACGTACTCGGTCCCATCTGTCGGATTTTGAATTTTGAAATTCGAATATTCATACTGTAGGGCGGGAGTTTTGGAGGGAGAATTTGAATTTCAAATTAAAGTAGATGACACGTGTTCCCAGTCAACACCTATAAGTAATACACCAATACACCAATTGACTAGTACTGTTGAGAGACTCCATTGCGAATTCGGCATGCGAAACATGAATTCCTCTCAAGTTTCGCCTCGTTTCGCAGTGGACCAAAATCACGAGTTTGGACATTTGTTCTCCGATTTACCGGAAGATTTGAAACAACAGATAAAAAAAATATATTATTCTCAACATATGGAAGATATGCATCATTTGTTTAGGCAAACGAAAATGATGTCGTGGGTTTTCAGACCGTTCTGGTGTCCAGAATACAACGACTTCTTATTTTACAAGGACGAAATAAATTTGGGAATTATAAACTATCTTAGAACTCCAGCTGCACAGATAATCGAGAACCTCGAGAGGTTGAAGATAGATACGAATTTGTCAAAATTAATATCCAGCCTGATCGACTCGGATTACTACTCAGAATACTCCGACTGCATACACAGATCAACGTACACATGGACGGCTCGGAACAGAGGCTATGAAATCATTCAATACAGACGCGAAGAGAATATAGACAAGTGCACATAACATGACTATGAAATTCTGTATCTTCTGGATGAGTGATCTGAACAGTATATGTTTCTACGATGTTCTTTATATCAATTATTTACGATTTGAACGCGATAAATTGATTGAACGATTTTCAAATTCGAATCTGAAGTTCTTACATCTGTTTCTGATTTGACACGAAGAGATTCGCAAATATTATGTCTGAACAAAATACGAGCTATAAATTAATCGTTCAACTTCGAATACACTCGACACAGAGTACAACTCAATATTAAATAAAAATGGCATCATCTTCATCGGGAAAGAACTTCCCAGAATGAATTTCAAAGTATATCTGCAGGACGATTAAAAATGTTATAAATATCGAAAGAATCACAGTCCGTAAAACGTTCATCACAGCCAACAAGACGGTGAGAAAAGATCGTCACGTTTATACAAGTGTACGACAGAGTTAAACGCTCGCGATCGAACGAACCATCCTAATCGTGAGGACGCAAGTTAGAAGCACGGGCAATTTCAAGTTCGGCGGTTGATCCGAATCAACCCTGTTGATCCGAAGAGCGGATGGCCAGGATTCGGCCAGCTGGCTGTACGGAGGTGACCCCGGCGGGCGGGCAAACCGTAATATTATATAGGTTTGCCCGCTGGTTGGGGGAGTCGTGCCACTGCGTGGACGGAATATTCCATACGTACTCGGTCCCATCTGTCGGATTTTGAATTTTGAAATTCGAATATTCGTACTGTAGGGCGGGAGTTTTGGAGGGAGAATTTGAATTTCAAATTAAAGTAGATGACACGTGTTCCCAGTCAACACCTATAAGTAATACACCAATACACCAATTGACTAGTACTGTTGAGAGACTCCATTGCGAATTCGGAATGCGAAACATGAATTCCTCTCAAATTTCGCCTCGTTTCGCAGTGGACCAAAATCACGAGTTTGGACATTTGTTCTCCGATTTACCGGAAGATTTGAAACAACAGATAAAAAAAATATATTATTCTCAACATATGGAAGATATGCATCATTTGTTTAGGCAAACGAAAATGATGTCGTGGGTTTTCAGACCTTTCTGGTGTCCACAATACAACGACTTCTTGTTTTACAAGGACGAAATAAATTTGGGAATTATAAACTATCTTAGAACTCCAGCTGCACAGATAATCGAGAACCTCGAGAGGTTGAAGATAGATACGAATTTGTCAAAATTAATATCCAGCCTGATCGACTCGGATTACTACTCAGAATACTCCGACTGCATACACAGATCAACGTACACATGGACGGCTTGGAACAGAGGCTATGAAATCATTCAATACAGACGCGAAGAGAATATAGACAAGTGCACATAACATGACTATGAAATTCTGTATCTTCTGGATGAGTGATCTGAACAGTATATGTTTCTACGATGTTCTTTATATCAATTATTTACGATTTGAACGCGATAAATTGATTGAACGATTTTCAAATTCGAATCTGAAGTTCTTACATCTGTTTCTGATTTGACACGAAGAGATTCGCAAATATTATGTCTGAACAAAATACGAGCTATAAATTAATCGTTCAACTTCGAATACACTCGACACAGAGTACAACTCAATATTTATAGCGATCCAGAATTTTTATGCAATAAATAATTATTTTAATATTTAGAAAATTGTGTCGCTACTATTTCATTTATTATTTTGAAATTAATGCCGCGACGGATTCGTCTAGCCAAGTCAAGAAATATCGAATTTGTTCGATTTTAAATTAAAATCCGAATTTCTAAAATTATGTTATTTAATTATTTATTTAAAGTATTATTTTCAAAATCATTTTAAATTCCAAATTTATTTATTCTCAAATTTATTTTCAATCCAAAATATGTCTGTTTTAAATACGCTTCTTGATCAAAGTTAGTCCAATTCTTATCATAATCAAAATTTATTCTACAAGTTTTGCTCCTCCTCCATCATCATGATTATGATAATATTCACTCAATTATTCCCTTTCAATTATGATATTCCCCACCATCATCATATTCCCTCCCCATGTGCATTTTCCTTTACCCTCAAACACTCTTCTTTATAGCCGAGCTGCTTCATTCATCATCACCATCACTGTGTTAAACACCACAATCACTGCAATACCAACAAAGCTAAATATAGCGATCCAGAATTTTTATGCAATAAATAATTATTTTAATATTTAGAAAATTGTGTCGCTACTATTTCATTTATTATTTTGAAGTTAACGCCGCGACGAATTCGTCTAGCCAAGTCAAGATATATCGAATTTGTTCGATTTTAAATTAAAATCCGAATTTCTAAAATTATGTTATTTTAATTATTTATTCAAAGTATTATTTTCAAAATCATTTTTCAGTCCAAAATATATCAGTTTTAAATATATTTTCAAATCGAAGTTAGTCAAATTTTAGTTAATCCTATAATTCCTAAACCGTTCATTTTTCCCAAACCTTCCATGTGCATTTCCACCTCATTTTACCATCACAAGCATCTTCACGCACCAACACCACATTATTCCACACGTTTTCTTTTCTTTACACCAATACAACCATCATTCCATATCAACCAAATTATAATGTCTCCCACATTGATCACTTTCCATATCATTTCTATACCAAACTAATTTCCCACGTTCTTCTTTTCTCTCCCACCCATTCATCATTTTGAGACATAATGATTCACACAAACACCATTTGCAAATCCAACTCATACTCCATTTCCAGCCTGTGACCTTTACAGCTCCATCTTCCTCCCATAACCACCAATATACACTGCCAAACCAAACCAAGTCCTCTACAATTGAGTAAAACCACAGCACTGCAAACCACCTTCATCCCCATTAATCATCACCACCATTATCACTCCTGCACGTTTTCTTACACTGCAGAACCTCCACCTTCATCCCCAATCACCATTGATCAATCACCAATGTTCCATCACTGCCAGCTGACTCAATCATGAACCAATTTAAAATCATAAACTACAAACTCCACCAGCATCACATTCTGATCATTATCATCACCACCAACCATTTCGTTTCTCCCTGTTTTGATCTCCAAATCAGACAATCAGCAGCATCATAATCAGAATCAAACACAAACGAGCTCTATCACCATCACCTAAATCAGAAACCAACTTTCACTGCAACCTTCGTCCCTACAGAACCCAATGCAACATCCCAAAATCACCATCACCACCCAACTCCCCTGCAACTGCATCAAGCCTCATCCTATCCACCACTCAAACCGCAACAGCCCACATCGCCGATAGAAATCACTCAACCACCACACCGCAGTCCAACCACCAAACTCTGCCCACTATCATAAATCAAACACTCAAAATCCAAACCAAAAACCCAGGATTTAACGTAAACCAGAACAATACCTCTACGCCGACTGATTGATCGGTTTTTCGCCGGAAAGTCGCGAATTCAAAACCTAGGTTACATTTCGATTTCGCACCTAACTTCGCACTAAACTCCCTAGATTAGAAACCTCACCTTGACCGCCTTTTTCTGCACCCTGCGCCGGCGTGGTACCGGCGAATCGTTGGCAGAAGCACCTCCACCAGACTTCCTCAGCTCACGAACCTCTCTCGCCTCTCTCACTCGACACTCTATGATTCAGACGAAGAGAAAGAGAAATAAATCTGATTTAATATATTTTTGATTTTCAAAATTTGCACTTTGGTCCCTACGTTTTCTGAATGATTTAAATCAGTCCCTACAGCTTTGAAAAGTTTATTTCAGCCCTTTTAAAGTTTTAATGTTATTTCAAATCAGCCCCTCAAGTTTTAAAAAGGTTTTATTCAGTCCTTTTAGCTTCAAACTTATCATTTCAGTCCCTGCTGATTTACTTTTAAGCTCAACTATCAAAAGTATTCATTTTAATCCCTCAACTTTCAAAATATCTATTTTAGTCCCTGAACTTTCAAAAGTATTCATTTTAGTCCCTCAACTTTCAAAACATCAATTTTAGTCCTCAAATTATAATTTATCATTTTGAACTATATATTCGATAGACTAAAATGACTTATTGGCTAAGACGAAGCGTACGGAGAATTTAAAGAAATTGAAGTCATTCCCGCTCAACTTTGCACTCGTCGGATTTGAGGTAGACTCGCACTTATTAATTGATTTAAATTATGATTTCATATAAATGTCATGTGACTTGTGAAAGTCAATTTTCAAGAAAATTAAGTATGTTTTATGAAAAGTAAGTATACCCTATGTTTTTACGATAATGTTTTATATGTTTTGGATCATTGCTACGCATAAGAATTCTTACCACCTAAGTTCGGTAGAATTCTGTGTCTCCATAAGTTTATGAGGATTTACCACCTAAGTTCGGTAAAATTCCTGCCTTTCCATATGTTTATGAGGATTTACCACCTAAGTTCGGTAAAATTCCTGTCGCGTATGTTTATGAGGATTTCGATCCTATCTTATGTTATGATGGAAATGATCCCTATGAATTTCATGAATTATGTTTTGGTATACTTACTGTTATTATGATCTTACTGTTATTATGACTTACTACATAAGAATTCTTGCCACCTAAGTTCGGTAAAATTCTTATGTTTACGAGGATTTCGATATTATCCTATGTTATGATGAAAACTTACTGTTATTATGATCTTACTGTTATTATGACTTACTACATAAGAATTCTTGCCACCTAAGTTCGGTAAAATTCTTATGTTTACGAGGATTTCGATATTATCCTATGTTATGATGAAAACTTACTGTTATTATGATTTTACTGCATAAGAATTCTTGCCACCTAAGTTCGGTAAAGTTCTTGTGTCTATTTATGTTTATGAGGATTTCAATCCTATCTTATGTTATGCTTTCAAAAGAAATTATGCTTGGCATAATTAAAATGTTTTATAAGTATATGGTTTTCAAAGAACTGTTTTCAAAGAGCTATTTTCAAAGAGCCTATGATTTGTAAAATATGTCCCGTGCTGTAATGCACAATATGAGTTTTATCAAGAGCTGTTTTATAAAGAAGCTCTATCAATGCCCGTTTTATAAAGAGCCGGGATTTATGTGTTTAATCATCTTATAAATTAAATTAATTTGCGATGAGTCTACTGAGTATTTCCCCCATGAAATACTCACCCTACTTTTTAACAGTTTTGCAGATTTCGGAGACGGTGGCGAGCGATGAATGATGGTGGCAATAATCGTTGAACGGTTGAAAGTTTGACGTTAATGATTTCCGTATTTTCCAAACAATCGAATAATTTAGAGAAGTTCATTTATTTGAGAAATTATGATATTGGCAATTTCTTTACAATATTAATGGTTCGATTTACTATTTCAAATGGTTTCATAAATGTTTTCAATTTTAGCGGCCATTACAGTTTATTTAATGTTGCCAAAAATGAATTTCAATTATTTCTTCCGCAAAAATATTATTCGAAAAATTTAGACAGAAAATGACGTAGTGAATCGGGTATACGGAACTCGGGGCGCTACAAGTTGGTATCAGAGCTAGTCTGCGTTTCTGTAGACTGGAAAAATTTTCAAAAAGAATTTTCAAGAAATATTTTCCATTATAAAATATTATTGATGAAGATTGCCACTGCCATCATTTCGTTCCACCAACTCCGAGGTAAAGAAGTTTATGATGTTTAAAGTTATTTCAGTATTTCGAATACTCATTTTACTAATTTATGAGAAAGAATGAAGAGTATTTCGGATACTTATGATTTATGAGAAATAAGAATGTATTTCTTCGAAAATAATGATGTTGTTATGCTTTGTCATAACTTATATGCTTTAATGTATGATTATGAGAAATTTTTTTAAGAAAGAAAACGAGTGTTGAGCATAATGGGAATAAAATGATTTTATTGAGAATTAAGTAATGGATATTATGTTGAGTAAGTGAATTATTTCCTCTATTTTGAAGAGAAATTTATTATGAAGTTTGGCCTTGTGAATATTTTGGGAATATGATTTATGGCATATATTTATAAGTATGAGTTATCTTTTGAGCCATTAAGGTATCGAAGGAAGTGATATTGTGATATTGAAAAATATAATTTGAAATTGTTATGTTGAGGAATTATGAATTGAATTATGGGATATTTTTGATGATATTGAAGTGTTGGAATTATTTTCAATATTTTTAGATCGTTGTGATCAAATGTGGAGTTATTTATTATTGTGAGTTATGAAGTATGCTTATGGTTTGGATAAGTCAAAATTACAAGGGAGACTCTATCCAGAATTTTATCATTTGGAATTAAGAGCATAATATGATAAGCATCTACTAAAGGAATTAAGTTTAGACATGCAAGTTCATTTACATCACAAACGAGATTTAGTAGATGATAACAGAGATTTTATTATTTTCTCATAAGGAGAACACACAAGAGTCACACTGGAAAGGAAATACATGAAACACATGAAAGCATAAGAGATAAACATGAAAAGATCCTCAGAATGAGAGATGTGTTTCCGGAGTAGCCGTATCCTACCACCTCTGATCTTTTGAGGATATAAAGAGAAAACCTTCAAAGAGGTGTGTTTCGAGAGTAAGAATACTCCGTAATCTACCACCTGGAATCTTTGAAGTACACACAAGATTTAAACATTAAGGAAATCCTAGTAAATGGAGGGGTGTCTCGAGAGTGAGAATACTCCGTACTCTACCCCCACCTATTCTAAGATTCAAAGAGTTAAATTTACATTAACCGGACTCCATTTTCGCTTGATTCCCCTTCCTTGCGACCAATCTATTTTAACTCCTGCTGGATCTTGTATTGAAATATATGACTGTAGCTTATCCAGTAGTTCATCAATAGTAGGAGCAGAAATAAGAAGCCTTCTGGAAAATGGAGAGATGAATCCCTGTTCCACAGCATAATCAAGAAAGGTTAACAAACCATCAAAGAAATTGTTAACATTCAGAAGCCCAATAGGCTTAGTATGGAGATCTAGTTGAGCCCACGAGGTAATGTTAAAGATTTCTTCTAAGGTACCAAAACCTCCGGGCAGGGCTATAAAGGCATCAGAACCATATAGCATACAAGTTATGCGTTCATGGATGGAGAAGGTTTGAACTTCATGCCCTCGTGTTTTGCCTGCAACATCTACCAAAGGGACAGGTATGACACCGATTACTTTTGATTTCTCTGCAAGAGCAGATTGGGAAACACAACCCATTAGACCACTGCTACCACCCCCATACACAAGAGTGATACCTTTTTCCCCCAGTTTCTTTCCAAGATCTACAGCCGCTTCTAGATAACCGAAGCCTTTCCCTACTTTTGATCCACAAAATACACAAATAGTTTTGATCTGTCGAAGTTTTGGTGCTTCCATCTTTGATATTAAAGAAGGGAAAACTTACGAAGAAGATGTGATTTTGGGATGCCTGAACTATGAAATATGTTTGGCTATTTAAAGCCGGAAAAATTTACTGTTTTTGATTGATTCTGAAAAAGTAAAGATTCACTTTTTGACAAAATCGGCCAACTTTTGACTATTTTATCAAAGATATCACCTTTCGGTGATTTATTTCCAGCTTTATCAAACCTCGAGAAAAGAAAAATATATTTATTTCCAGCTTTATCAAAACTCGAGAAAGGAAAATATTTTTTATTTCCAAAACGCGTTAAAGAAAATAGCAAAATATTTTAAAAAGCATATCAAAAGATTTACCTTATATCATTGCTGAACTGCCAGAAGCCTCATTTTGTAAAACAGACTGGCAAACAGGATCTTTCAATATTATATTTTGGAGACTATAACGATTTTTGTCCTCGTTAAACTGAGCGTATAAGGAGAGAAGTTCACGTTGTACATAACCACTTGGGTGCGTCTCAAGAGTCAGTCGAATATCATCCAAAGACTCCTTACTCAGTCCACCCTTTATGAATTCGATTTTATCATCCCGATTAGTAGAAGAATATCCTACTGATTTGCAACGAGTATCACAATTCCAACGAGCACATTTGTAGCAACCACCCAGCCTTTTTGCTCTTCGTTTCTTTGCGAACGTGCTTTTGCCTAAACCAGGCATATGTTTTGGAAATGTTGATGGTAATTCACCAGATAGTCGAACCTTTGCTTCTATCAACCAGCGAACATCTTCTGGAATACCATGAGTCATCAGCAACCTCAATCTTTCGAGCCTTATTCTATAGATCTTTCTCAGATCATTCATAGGAAGACTGGAATAATACTTGCGGATGTTTGTAAGGATGATATCCATTGTTTGATGATTCAACCTCTTCCCATCACGAACTATTTAAAAGCATTAAGGATCTGAGTGAATCCGCGTGATGTTGTGTCCAGCAAGAAAGAGCAGGATTATTTTAATGGAAAAGAGGGAACAAGAAGTTTATGCGCCGTTTACTTTATCGATAAAGGAGATTTGATTGGAGATTTGGAATATTTTCTTGGATTATGGGTACTGATATTTTGTTTTAATAATAATAATCATGGTATAGTGTGATGATACGTGGAAAGTAAAATGAGTACCGTATTGAATCAGAATTCATACGTATATACAAGTGAAAGAAATACTTTGCAGGAAATGTGGTGACATTTAAGTATAGAATCTTAGTTTTGGGAGATATTTGTTTACTGAATTTTGGGTTACAAATATTGGAAAGATAAGTTGATGATATTATGTTGATATGTTTGGGTATTTTACGTAGAGAAAATATTCAGGAATTGTTTTGATTATTTTGAGAATATTCGATGATAAGAAGAAGAGATTCTGATTAAGTATTCAGAAATTATAAGATTAAGTAAGTTTAATTTCGAGGACGAAATTATTTTAAGGAGGTAAGATTATAGCGATCCAGAATTTTTATGCAATAAATAATTATTTTAATATTTAGAAAATTGTGTCGCTACTATTTCATTTATTATTTTGAAGTTAACGCCGCGACGAATTCGTCTAGCCAAGTCAAGATATATCGAATTTGTTCGATTTTAAATTAAAATCCGAATTTCTAAAATTATGTTATTTTAATTATTTATTCAAAGTATTATTTTCAAAATCATTTTTCAGTCCAAAATATATCAGTTTTAAATATATTTTCAAATCGAAGTTAGTCAAATTTTAGTTAATCCTATAATTCCTAAACCGTTCATTTTTCCCAAACCTTCCATGTGCATTTCCACCTCATTTTACCATCACAAGCATCTTCACGCACCAACACCACATTATTCCACACGTTTTCTTTTCTTTACACCAATACAACCATCATTCCATATCAACCAAATTATAATGTCTCCCACATTGATCACTTTCCATATCATTTCTATACCAAACTAATTTCCCACGTTCTTCTTTTCTCTCCCACCCATTCATCATTTTGAGACATAATGATTCACACACACACCATTTGCAAATCCAACTCATACTCCATTTCCAGCCTGTGACCTTTACAGCTCCATCTTCCTCCCATAACCACCAATATACACTGCCAAACCAAACCAAGTCCTCTACAATTGAGTAAAACCACAGCACTGCAAACCACCTTCATCCCCATTAATCATCACCACCATTATCACTCCTGCACGTTTTCTTACACTGCAGAACCTCCACCTTCATCCCCAATCACCATTGATCAATCACCAATGTTCCATCACTGCCAGCTGACTCAATCATGAACCAATTTAAAATCATAAACTACAAACTCCACCAGCATCACATTCTGATCATTATCATCACCACCAACCATTTCGTTTCTCCCTGTTTTGATCTCCAAATCAGACAATCAGCAGCATCATAATCAGAATCAAACACAAACGAGCTCTATCACCATCACCTAAATCAGAAACCAACTTTCACTGCAACCTTCGTCCCTACAGAACCCAATGCAACATCCCAAAATCACCATCACCACCCAACTCCCCTGCAACTGCATCAAGCCTCATCCTATCCACCACTCAAACCGCAACAGCCCACATCGCCGATAGAAATCACTCAACCACCACACCGCAGTCCAACCACCAAACTCTGCCCACTATCATAAATCAAACACTCAAAATCCAAACCAAAAACCCAGGATTTAACGTAAACCAGAACAATACCTCTACGCCGACTGATTGATCGGTTTTTCGCCGGAAAGTCGCGAATTCAAAACCTAGGTTACATTTCGATTTCGCACCTAACTTCGCACTAAACTCCCTAGATTAGAAACCTCACCTTGACCGCCTTTTTCTGCACCCTGCGCCGGCGTGGTACCGGCGAATCGTTGGCAGAAGCACCTCCACCAGACTTCCTCAGCTCACGAACCTCTCTCGCCTCTCTCACTCGACACTCTATGATTCAGACGAAGAGAAAGAGAAATAAATCTGATTTAATATATTTTTGATTTTCAAAATTTGCACTTTGGTCCCTACGTTTTCTGAATGATTTAAATCAGTCCCTACAGCTTTGAAAAGTTTATTTCAGCCCTTTTAAAGTTTTAATGTTATTTCAAATCAGCCCCTCAAGTTTTAAAAAGGTTTTATTCAGTCCTTTTAGCTTCAAACTTATCATTTCAGTCCCTGCTGATTTACTTTTAAGCTCAACTATCAAAAGTATTCATTTTAATCCCTCAACTTTCAAAATATCTATTTTAGTCCCTGAACTTTCAAAAGTATTCATTTTAGTCCCTCAACTTTCAAAACATCAATTTTAGTCCTCAAATTATAATTTATCATTTTGAACTATATATTCGATAGACTAAAATGACTTATTGGCTAAGACGAAGCGTACGGAGAATTTAAAGAAATTGAAGTCATTCCCGCTCAACTTTGCACTCGTCGGATTTGAGGTAGACTCGCACTTATTAATTGATTTAAATTATGATTTCATATAAATGTCATGTGACTTGTGAAAGTCAATTTTCAAGAAAATTAAGTATGTTTTATGAAAAGTAAGTATACCCTATGTTTTTACGATAATGTTTTATATGTTTTGGATCATTGCTACGCATAAGAATTCTTACCACCTAAGTTCGGTAGAATTCTGTGTCTCCATAAGTTTATGAGGATTTACCACCTAAGTTCGGTAAAATTCCTGCCTTTCCATATGTTTATGAGGATTTACCACCTAAGTTCGGTAAAATTCCTGTCGCGTATGTTTATGAGGATTTCGATCCTATCTTATGTTATGATGGAAATGATCCCTATGAATTTCATGAATTATGTTTTGGTATACTTACTGTTATTATGATCTTACTGTTATTATGACTTACTACATAAGAATTCTTGCCACCTAAGTTCGGTAAAATTCTTATGTTTACGAGGATTTCGATATTATCCTATGTTATGATGAAAACTTACTGTTATTATGATCTTACTGTTATTATGACTTACTACATAAGAATTCTTGCCACCTAAGTTCGGTAAAATTCTTATGTTTACGAGGATTTCGATATTATCCTATGTTATGATGAAAACTTACTGTTATTATGATTTTACTGCATAAGAATTCTTGCCACCTAAGTTCGGTAAAGTTCTTGTGTCTATTTATGTTTATGAGGATTTCAATCCTATCTTATGTTATGCTTTCAAAAGAAATTATGCTTGGCATAATTAAAATGTTTTATAAGTATATGGTTTTCAAAGAACTGTTTTCAAAGAGCTATTTTCAAAGAGCCTATGATTTGTAAAATATGTCCCGTGCTGTAATGCACAATATGAGTTTTATCAAGAGCTGTTTTATAAAGAAGCTCTATCAATGCCCGTTTTATAAAGAGCCGGGATTTATGTGTTTAATCATCTTATAAATTAAATTAATTTGCGATGAGTCTACTGAGTATTTCCCCCATGAAATACTCACCCTACTTTTTAACAGTTTTGCAGATTTCGGAGACGGTGGCGAGCGATGAATGATGGTGGCAATAATCGTTGAACGGTTGAAAGTTTGACGTTAATGATTTCCGTATTTTCCAAACAATCGAATAATTTAGAGAAGTTCATTTATTTGAGAAATTATGATATTGGCAATTTCTTTACAATATTAATGGTTCGATTTACTATTTCAAATGGTTTCATAAATGTTTTCAATTTTAGCGGCCATTACAGTTTATTTAATGTTGCCAAAAATGAATTTCAATTATTTCTTCCGCAAAAATATTATTCGAAAAATTTAGACAGAAAATGACGTAGTGAATCGGGTATACGGAACTCGGGGCGCTACACTAAACACCAGGATTATCATCAAATATACCTACCACCCAAATTCTCTGCAACTAGTTTCCCAATCACCGCAACAGCCAATCCACCTCCATTCCCAGAATTTGCAGTATCACCACTCCACAGTCTATACCATCCATTTCAAGATCAAACCACCTACGACCTTCAATTTACCAAGTACATTATCATCACCATCATCACCATTTCGAAACCACCCAGCTGCACCACAACACCATCCACTGCCAATCTCCAATTCACCATCAATAAATCTTCACCCAAACCCAAAATCAAACCCAAACCAATTACCCAGTTACTTACCTCAATCCCGACTGCGCTGACCGATTTTCTACCACCGGAAATCGTGATTTTAGCCACTGTTTTAGCCTCGGTCTCGCACTCAAAATCGCAACAAATCCCTCAAAAAAAATCTGAACCAATACCTGTCCGCTGCACGCCTCTACCTTGCGCCGGCGTTTCGCCGATCATATCGCCGGCTGGAAGAGCCCTTCTCCAGTCGGATCGGATGAGAAGAGAGGTTGAGAGAGAGAGTGAATCGTGAGAGAGTGAGTTGAGAGAGAGAAAAACAGATCTGATATATTTAACTTTCCAAAATTTGCAAATCAGTCCCTGACATTTTAATTTGTTTCCATTCAGTCCTTTTAGTTTTAAAATCATCAATTTCAGCCCTTAAGTTTTAAATGATTTTAATCAGCCCTTTCATTTTAAAATTCTGATCAATTCAGTCCCTGCTGATTTACTTTATTTGATTTTAAGCTCAAGTTTCAAAAGTATTCATTTTAATCCCTCAACTTTCAAAAGTATTCATTTTAGTCCCTCAACTTTCAAAACATCAATTTTAGTCCTAAAAATTATAATTTATCATTTTGAACTATATATTCGATATACTAAAGTGACTTATTGGCTAAAACGAAGCGTACGGAGAATTTAAAGAAATTGAAGTCATTCCCGCTCAACTTTGCACTCGTCGGATTTGAGGTAGACTCGCACTTATTAATTGATTTAAATTATGATTTCATATGAATGTCATGTGACTTGTGAAAGTCAATTTTTAAGAAAAACAAGTATGTTTTTATGAAAGGTAAATATACCTTATGTTGTTATGAAAAGTAAGTATGTTTTTATGAAAAGAAAATATACTTTATGTTTTTACGAAAAGTAAGTATACCCTATGCTTCACGAAAATGTTTTTTTTGGATCATTGCTATGAAATCAATCTACCAAGATTGTTTTGGGTCCCATATGATAAGTTATGATATGTTAAGGGGACCGGAGTTTTAGTAGCGCTACACATAAGAATTCTTGCCACCTAAGTTCGGTAACATTCTTGTGTCTCCTATGTTTATGAGGATTTGCCACGAAGTTCGGTAAAATTCCTGTCGCGTATGTTTATGAGGATTTCGATCCTATCTTATGTTATGATGGAAATGATCCCTATGAATTTCATGAATTATGTTTTGGTATACTTACTGTTATTATGATCTTACTGTTATTATGACTTACTACATAAGAATTCTTGCCACCTAAGTTCGGTAAAATTCTTATGTTTATGAGGATTTCGATATTATCCTATGTTATGATGAAAACTTACTGTTATTATGATTTTACTGTATAAGAATTCTTGCCACCTAAGTTCGGTAAAGTTCTTGTGTCTATTTATGTTTATGAGGATTTAAATCCTATCTTATGTTATGCTTTCAAAAGAAATTATGCTTGACATAATTAAAAATGTTTTTATAAGTATATGGTTTTCAAAGAGCTGTTTTCAAAGAGCTATTTTCAAAGAGCCTATGATTTGTAAAATATGTCCCGTGCTGTAATGCACAATATGAGTTTTATCAAGAGCAGTTTTATAAAGAAGCTCTATCAATGCCCGTTTTATAAAGAGCCGGGATTTATGTGTTTAATCATCTTATAAATTAAATTAATTTGCGATGAGTCTACTGAGTATTTCCCCCATGAAATACTCACCCTACTTTTTAACAGTTTTGCAGATTTCGGAGACGGTGGCGAGCGATGAATGATGGTGGCAATAATCGTTGAACGGTTGAAAGTTTGACGTTAATGATTTCCGTATTTTCCAAATAATCGAATAATTTAGAGAAGTTCATTTATTTGAGAAATTATGATATTGGCAATTTCTTTACAATATTAATGGTTCGATTTACTATTTCAAATGGTTTCATAAATGTTTTCAATTTTAGCGGCCATTACAGTTTATTTAATGTTGCCAAAAATGAATTTCAATTATTTCTTCCGCAAAAATATTATTCGAAAAATTTAGACAGAAAATGACGTAGTGAATCGGGTATACGGAACTCGGGGCGCTACAAGTTGGTATCAGAGCTAGTCTGCGTTTCTGTAGACTGGTAAAATTTTCAAAAAGAATTTTAAGAAATATTTTTCATTATAAGATTTTTATTGATGAAGATTGCCACTGCCATCATTCGTTCCACCAACTCCGAGGTAAAGAAGTTTATGATGTTTAAAGTTATTTCAGTATTTCGAATACTCATTTTACTAATTTATGAGAAAGAATGAAGAGTATTTCGGATACTTATGATTTATGAGAAATAAGAATGTATTTCTTCGAAAATAATGATGTTGTTATGCTTTGTCATAACTTATATGCTTTAATGTATGATTATGAGAAATTTTTTTTAAAGAAAACGAGTGTTGAGCATAATGGGAATAATATGATTTTATTGAGAATTAAGTAATGGATATTATGTTGAGTTAATTTATTATGCCTCTATGTTGAAGAGAAATTTATTATGAAGTTTGGCTTTGTGAATAAATTTTGGGAATATGATTTATGGCATATATTTATAAGTATGAGTAACTTTTGAGCCAATTAAGGTATGGAAGGAAGTAATATTGTGATATTGAAAAATATGATTTGAAATTTCTATGTTGAGGAATTATGAATTGAATTATGGGATATTTTGATGATATTGAAGTGTTGGAATCGTTTTCAATATTTTTAGATCGTTGTGATCAAATGTGGAGTTATTTATTATTGTGAGTTATGAAGTATGCTTATGGTTTGGAATAAGTCCAAATTACAAGGGAGACTCTGTCCAGAATTTTATCATTTGGAATTAAGAGCATAATATGATAAGCATCTACTAAAGGAATTAAGTTTAGACATGCAAGTTCATTTACATCACAAACGAGATTTAGTAGATGATAACAGAGATTTTATTATTTTCTCATAAGGAGAACACACAAGAGTCACACTGGAAAGGAATACATGAAACACACGAAAGCATAAGAGAAAAACATGGAAAGATCCTCAGAATGAGAGATGTGTTTCCGGAGTAGCCGTATCCTACCACCTCTGATCTTTTGAGGAAATAAAGAAACCTTCAAAGAGGTGTGTTTCGAGAGTAAGAATACTCCGTAATCTACCACCTGGAATCTTTGAAGTACACACAAGATTTAAACATTAAGGAAATCCTAGTAAATGGAGGGGTGTCTCGAGAGTGAGAATACTCCGTACTCTACCCCCACCTATTCTAAGATTCAAAGAGTTAAGTTTACATTAACCGGACTCCATTTTCGCTTGATTCCCCTTCCTTGCGACCAATCTATCTTAACTCCTGCTGGATCTTGTATTGAGATATATGACTGCAGCTTATCCAGTAGTTCATCAATAGTAGGAGCAGAAATAAGAAGCCTTCTGGAAAATGGAGAGATGAATCCCTGTTCCACAGCATAATCAAGAAAGGTTAACAAACCATCAAAGAAATTGTTAACATTCAGAAGCCCAATAGGCTTAGTATGGAGATCTAGTTGAGCCCACGAGGTAATGTTAAAAATTTCTTCTAAGGTACCAAAACCTCCGGGCAGGGCTATAAAGGCATCAGAACCATATAGCATACAAGTTATGCGTTCATGGATGGATAAGGTTTGAACTTCATGCCCTCGTGTTTTGCCTGCAACATCTACCAAAGGGACAGGTATGACACCGATTACTTTTGATTTCTCTGCAAGAGCAGATTGGGAAACACAACCCATTAGACCACTGCTACCACCCCCATACACAAGAGTGATACCTTTTTCCCCCAGTTTCTTTCCAAGATCTACGGCCGCTTCTAGATAACCGAAGCCTTTCCCTACTTTTGATCCACAAAATACACAAATAGTTTTGATCTGTCGAAGTTTTGGTGCTTCCATCTTTGATAGTAAAGAAGGGAAAACTTACGAAGAAAATGTGATTTTGGGATGCCTGAACTATGAAATATGTTTGGCTATTTAAAGCCGGAAAAATTTACTGTTTTTGATTGATTCTGAAAAAGTAAAGATTCACTTTTTGACAAAATCGGCCAACTTTTGACTATTTTATCAAAGATATCACCTTTCGGTGATTTATTTCCAGCTTTATCAAACCTCGAGAAAGGAAAATATATTTTATTTCCAAAACGCGTGAAAGAAAGCAGCAAAATATTTTAAAAAGATTTACCTTATATCATTGCTGAACTGCCAGAAGCCTCATTTTGTAAAACAGACTGGCAAACAGGATCTTTCGATATTATATTTTGGAGACTATAACGATTTTTGTCCTCGTTAAACTGAGCGTATAAGGAGAGAAGTTCACGTTGTACATAACCACTTGGGTGCGTCTCAAGAGTCAGTCGAATATCATCCAAAGACTCCTTACTCAGTCCACCCTTTATGAATTCGATTTTATCATCCCGATTAGTAGAAGAATATCCTACTGATTTGCAACGTGTATTACAGTTCCAACGAGCACATTTGTAGCAACCACCCAGTCTTTTTGCTCTTCGTTTCTTTGCGAACGTGCTTTTGCCTAAACCAGGCATATGTTTTGGAAATGTTGATGGTAATTCACCAGATAGTCGAACCTTTGCTTCTATCAACCAGCGAACATCTTCTGGAATATCATGAGCCATTAGCAACCTCAATCTTTCGAGCCTTATTTTATAGATCTTTCTCAGATCATTCATAGGAAGACTGGAATAATACTTGCGAATGTTAGAAAGAATGATATCCATTGTTTGATGATTCAACCTCTTCTCAGCATGAACTATTTAAAAGCGTAAAGGATCTGAGTGAATCCGCGTGATGTTGTGACCAGCAAGAAAGCGCAGGATTATTTTAATGAAAAGAGGAGACAAGAAGTAATGCGCTGTTAAATTTTATCGATAAAGGAGATTTGATTGGAGATTTGGAATATTTTCTTGGATTATGGGTACTGATATTTTGTTAAAATAATGATAATCATAGTATAATGTGATGATACGTGGAAAGTAAAATGAGTACCGTATTGAATCAGAATTCATACGTATATACAAGTGAAAGAAATACTTTGCAGGAAATGTGGTGACATTTAAGTATAGAATCTTAGTTTTGGGAGATATTTGTTTACTGAATTTTGGGTTACAAATATTGGAAAGATAAGTTGATGATATTATGTTGATATGTTTGGGTATATTACGTAGAGAAGATATTCAGGTAATTCTTTGATTATTTTTGGAATTTTCGATGATAAGAAAGGAAAAAAATTATTATGATACGATATGTCAGTAAAGATTTGTTGAAATTTTAGAGATATATACGAATATTTGAGGTCACATGATACGATGATAAGTGACAAGTTACATGAATACTACAAGATATGATGAAATTTTTACATACGATTGGGAATTGTTTTGATTATTTTGAGAATATTCGATGATAAGAAGAAGAGATTCTGATTTAGTATTCAGAAATTATAAGATTAAGTAAGTTTAATTTCGAGGACGAAATTATTTTAAGGAGGTAAGATTATAGCGATCCAGAATTTTTATGCAATAAATAATTATTTTAATATTTAGAAAATTGTGTCGCTACTATTTCATTTATTATTTTGAAATTAATGCCGCGACGGATTCGTCTAGCCAAGTCAAGAAATATCGAATTTGTTCGATTTTAAATTAAAATCCGAATTTCTAAAATTATGTTATTTAATTATTTATTTAAAGTATTATTTTCAAAATCATTTTAAATTCCAAATTTATTTATTCTCAAATTTATTTTCAATCCAAAATATGTCTGTTTTAAATACGCTTCTTGATCAAAGTTAGTCCAATTCTTATCATAATCAAAATTTATTCTACAAGTTTTGCTCCTCCTCCATCATCATGATTATGATAATATTCACTCAATTATTCCCTTTCAATTATGATATTCCCCACCATCATCATATTCCCTCCCCATGTGCATTTTCCTTTACCCTCAAACACTCTTCTTTATAGCCGAGCTGCTTCATTCATCATCACCATCACTGTGTTAAACACCACAATCACTGCAATACCAACAAAGCTAAACACCAGGATTATCATCAAATATACCTACCACCCAAATTCTCTGCAACTAGTTTCCCAATCACCGCAACAGCCAATCCACCTCCATTCCCAGAATCTGCAGTATCACCACTCCACAGTCTATACCATCCATTTCAAGATCAAACCACCTACGACCTTCAATTTACCAAGTACATTATCATCACCATCATCACCATTTCGAAACCACCCAGCTGCACCACAACACCATCCACTGCCAATCTCCAATTCACCATCAATAAATCTTCACCCAAACCCAAAATCAAACCCAAACCAATTACCCAGTTACTTACCTCAATCCCGACTGCGCTGACCGATTTTCTACCACCGGAAATCGTGATTTTAGCCACTGTTTTAGCCTCGGTCTCGCACTCAAAATCGCAACAAATCCCTCAAAAAAAATCTGAACCAATACCTGTCCGCTGCACGCCTCTACCTTGCGCCGGCGTTTCGCCGATCATATCGCCGGCTGGAAGAGCCCTTCTCCAGTCGGATCGGATGAGAAGAGAGGTTGAGAGAGAGAGTGAATCGTGAGAGAGTGAGTTGAGAGAGAGAAAAACAGATCTGATATATTTAACTTTCCAAAATTTGCAAATCAGTCCCTGACATTTTAATTTGTTTCCATTCAGTCCTTTTAGTTTTAAAATCATCAATTTCAGCCCTTAAGTTTTAAATGATTTTAATCAGCCCTTTCATTTTAAAATTCTGATCAATTCAGTCCCTGCTGATTTACTTTATTTGATTTTAAGCTCAAGTTTCAAAAGTATTCATTTTAATCCCTCAACTTTCAAAAGTATTCATTTTAGTCCCTCAACTTTCAAAACATCAATTTTAGTCCTAAAAATTATAATTTATCATTTTGAACTATATATTCGATATACTAAAGTGACTTATTGGCTAAAACGAAGCGTACGGAGAATTTAAAGAAATTGAAGTCATTCCCGCTCAACTTTGCACTCGTCGGATTTGAGGTAGACTCGCACTTATTAATTGATTTAAATTATGATTTCATATGAATGTCATGTGACTTGTGAAAGTCAATTTTTAAGAAAAACAAGTATGTTTTTATGAAAGGTAAATATACCTTATGTTGTTATGAAAAGTAAGTATGTTTTTATGAAAAGAAAATATACTTTATGTTTTTACGAAAAGTAAGTATACCCTATGCTTCACGAAAATGTTTTTTTTGGATCATTGCTATGAAATCAATCTACCAAGATTGTTTTGGGTCCCATATGATAAGTTATGATATGTTAAGGGGACCGGAGTTTTAGTAGCGCTACACATAAGAATTCTTGCCACCTAAGTTCGGTAACATTCTTGTGTCTCCTATGTTTATGAGGATTTGCCACGAAGTTCGGTAAAATTCCTGTCGCGTATGTTTATGAGGATTTCGATCCTATCTTATGTTATGATGGAAATGATCCCTATGAATTTCATGAATTATGTTTTGGTATACTTACTGTTATTATGATCTTACTGTTATTATGACTTACTACATAAGAATTCTTGCCACCTAAGTTCGGTAAAATTCTTATGTTTATGAGGATTTCGATATTATCCTATGTTATGATGAAAACTTACTGTTATTATGATTTTACTGTATAAGAATTCTTGCCACCTAAGTTCGGTAAAGTTCTTGTGTCTATTTATGTTTATGAGGATTTAAATCCTATCTTATGTTATGCTTTCAAAAGAAATTATGCTTGACATAATTAAAAATGTTTTTATAAGTATATGGTTTTCAAAGAGCTGTTTTCAAAGAGCTATTTTCAAAGAGCCTATGATTTGTAAAATATGTCCCGTGCTGTAATGCACAATATGAGTTTTATCAAGAGCAGTTTTATAAAGAAGCTCTATCAATGCCCGTTTTATAAAGAGCCGGGATTTATGTGTTTAATCATCTTATAAATTAAATTAATTTGCGATGAGTCTACTGAGTATTTCCCCCATGAAATACTCACCCTACTTTTTAACAGTTTTGCAGATTTCGGAGACGGTGGCGAGCGATGAATGATGGTGGCAATAATCGTTGAACGGTTGAAAGTTTGACGTTAATGATTTCCGTATTTTCCAAATAATCGAATAATTTAGAGAAGTTCATTTATTTGAGAAATTATGATATTGGCAATTTCTTTACAATATTAATGGTTCGATTTACTATTTCAAATGGTTTCATAAATGTTTTCAATTTTAGCGGCCATTACAGTTTATTTAATGTTGCCAAAAATGAATTTCAATTATTTCTTCCGCAAAAATATTATTCGAAAAATTTAGACAGAAAATGACGTAGTGAATCGGGTATACGGAACTCGGGGCGCTACAAGTTGGTATCAGAGCTAGTCTGCGTTTCTGTAGACTGGTAAAATTTTCAAAAAGAATTTTAAGAAATATTTTTCATTATAAGATTTTTATTGATGAAGATTGCCACTGCCATCATTCGTTCCACCAACTCCGAGGTAAAGAAGTTTATGATGTTTAAAGTTATTTCAGTATTTCGAATACTCATTTTACTAATTTATGAGAAAGAATGAAGAGTATTTCGGATACTTATGATTTATGAGAAATAAGAATGTATTTCTTCGAAAATAATGATGTTGTTATGCTTTGTCATAACTTATATGCTTTAATGTATGATTATGAGAAATTTTTTTTAAAGAAAACGAGTGTTGAGCATAATGGGAATAATATGATTTTATTGAGAATTAAGTAATGGATATTATGTTGAGTTAATTTATTATGCCTCTATGTTGAAGAGAAATTTATTATGAAGTTTGGCTTTGTGAATAAATTTTGGGAATATGATTTATGGCATATATTTATAAGTATGAGTAACTTTTGAGCCAATTAAGGTATGGAAGGAAGTAATATTGTGATATTGAAAAATATGATTTGAAATTTCTATGTTGAGGAATTATGAATTGAATTATGGGATATTTTGATGATATTGAAGTGTTGGAATCGTTTTCAATATTTTTAGATCGTTGTGATCAAATGTGGAGTTATTTATTATTGTGAGTTATGAAGTATGCTTATGGTTTGGAATAAGTCCAAATTACAAGGGAGACTCTGTCCAGAATTTTATCATTTGGAATTAAGAGCATAATATGATAAGCATCTACTAAAGGAATTAAGTTTAGACATGCAAGTTCATTTACATCACAAACGAGATTTAGTAGATGATAACAGAGATTTTATTATTTTCTCATAAGGAGAACACACAAGAGTCACACTGGAAAGGAATACATGAAACACACGAAAGCATAAGAGAAAAACATGGAAAGATCCTCAGAATGAGAGATGTGTTTCCGGAGTAGCCGTATCCTACCACCTCTGATCTTTTGAGGAAATAAAGAAACCTTCAAAGAGGTGTGTTTCGAGAGTAAGAATACTCCGTAATCTACCACCTGGAATCTTTGAAGTACACACAAGATTTAAACATTAAGGAAATCCTAGTAAATGGAGGGGTGTCTCGAGAGTGAGAATACTCCGTACTCTACCCCCACCTATTCTAAGATTCAAAGAGTTAAGTTTACATTAACCGGACTCCATTTTCGCTTGATTCCCCTTCCTTGCGACCAATCTATCTTAACTCCTGCTGGATCTTGTATTGAGATATATGACTGCAGCTTATCCAGTAGTTCATCAATAGTAGGAGCAGAAATAAGAAGCCTTCTGGAAAATGGAGAGATGAATCCCTGTTCCACAGCATAATCAAGAAAGGTTAACAAACCATCAAAGAAATTGTTAACATTCAGAAGCCCAATAGGCTTAGTATGGAGATCTAGTTGAGCCCACGAGGTAATGTTAAAAATTTCTTCTAAGGTACCAAAACCTCCGGGCAGGGCTATAAAGGCATCAGAACCATATAGCATACAAGTTATGCGTTCATGGATGGATAAGGTTTGAACTTCATGCCCTCGTGTTTTGCCTGCAACATCTACCAAAGGGACAGGTATGACACCGATTACTTTTGATTTCTCTGCAAGAGCAGATTGGGAAACACAACCCATTAGACCACTGCTACCACCCCCATACACAAGAGTGATACCTTTTTCCCCCAGTTTCTTTCCAAGATCTACGGCCGCTTCTAGATAACCGAAGCCTTTCCCTACTTTTGATCCACAAAATACACAAATAGTTTTGATCTGTCGAAGTTTTGGTGCTTCCATCTTTGATAGTAAAGAAGGGAAAACTTACGAAGAAAATGTGATTTTGGGATGCCTGAACTATGAAATATGTTTGGCTATTTAAAGCCGGAAAAATTTACTGTTTTTGATTGATTCTGAAAAAGTAAAGATTCACTTTTTGACAAAATCGGCCAACTTTTGACTATTTTATCAAAGATATCACCTTTCGGTGATTTATTTCCAGCTTTATCAAACCTCGAGAAAGGAAAATATATTTTATTTCCAAAACGCGTGAAAGAAAGCAGCAAAATATTTTAAAAAGATTTACCTTATATCATTGCTGAACTGCCAGAAGCCTCATTTTGTAAAACAGACTGGCAAACAGGATCTTTCGATATTATATTTTGGAGACTATAACGATTTTTGTCCTCGTTAAACTGAGCGTATAAGGAGAGAAGTTCACGTTGTACATAACCACTTGGGTGCGTCTCAAGAGTCAGTCGAATATCATCCAAAGACTCCTTACTCAGTCCACCCTTTATGAATTCGATTTTATCATCCCGATTAGTAGAAGAATATCCTACTGATTTGCAACGTGTATTACAGTTCCAACGAGCACATTTGTAGCAACCACCCAGTCTTTTTGCTCTTCGTTTCTTTGCGAACGTGCTTTTGCCTAAACCAGGCATATGTTTTGGAAATGTTGATGGTAATTCACCAGATAGTCGAACCTTTGCTTCTATCAACCAGCGAACATCTTCTGGAATATCATGAGCCATTAGCAACCTCAATCTTTCGAGCCTTATTTTATAGATCTTTCTCAGATCATTCATAGGAAGACTGGAATAATACTTGCGAATGTTAGAAAGAATGATATCCATTGTTTGATGATTCAACCTCTTCTCAGCATGAACTATTTAAAAGCGTAAAGGATCTGAGTGAATCCGCGTGATGTTGTGACCAGCAAGAAAGCGCAGGATTATTTTAATGAAAAGAGGAGACAAGAAGTAATGCGCTGTTAAATTTTATCGATAAAGGAGATTTGATTGGAGATTTGGAATATTTTCTTGGATTATGGGTACTGATATTTTGTTAAAATAATGATAATCATAGTATAATGTGATGATACGTGGAAAGTAAAATGAGTACCGTATTGAATCAGAATTCATACGTATATACAAGTGAAAGAAATACTTTGCAGGAAATGTGGTGACATTTAAGTATAGAATCTTAGTTTTGGGAGATATTTGTTTACTGAATTTTGGGTTACAAATATTGGAAAGATAAGTTGATGATATTATGTTGATATGTTTGGGTATATTACGTAGAGAAGATATTCAGGTAATTCTTTGATTATTTTTGGAATTTTCGATGATAAGAAAGGAAAAAAATTATTATGATACGATATGTCAGTAAAGATTTGTTGAAATTTTAGAGATATATACGAATATTTGAGGTCACATGATACGATGATAAGTGACAAGTTACATGAATACTACAAGATATGATGAAATTTTTACATACGATTGGGAATTGTTTTGATTATTTTGAGAATATTCGATGATAAGAAGAAGAGATTCTGATTTAGTATTCAGAAATTATAAGATTAAGTAAGTTTAATTTCGAGGACGAAATTATTTTAAGGAGGTAAGATTATAGCGATCCAGAATTTTTATGCAATAAATAATTATTTTAATATTTAGAAAATTGTGTCGCTACTATTTCATTTATTATTTTGAAATTAATGCCGCGACGGATTCGTCTAGCCAAGTCAAGAAATATCGAATTTGTTCGATTTTAAATTAAAATCCGAATTTCTAAAATTATGTTATTTAATTATTTATTTAAAGTATTATTTTCAAAATCATTTTAAATTCCAAATTTATTTATTCTCAAATTTATTTTCAATCCAAAGTTTGACGTTAATGATTTCCGTATTTTCCAAATAATCGAATAATTTAGAGAAGTTCATTTATTTGAGAAATTATGATATTGGCAATTTCTTTACAATATTAATGGTTCGATTTACTATTTCAAATGGTTTCATAAATGTTTTCAATTTTAGCGGCCATTACAGTTTATTTAATGTTGCCAAAAATGAATTTCAATTATTTCTTCCGCAAAAATATTATTCGAAAAATTTAGACAGAAAATGACGTAGTGAATCGGGTATACGGAACTCGGGGCGCTACAATATTAAATAAAAATGGCATCATCTTCATCGGGAAAGAACTTCCCAGAATGAATTTCAAAGTATATCTGCAGGACGATTAAAAATGTTATAAATATCGAAAGAATCACAGTTCGTAAAACGTTCATCACAGCCAACAAGACGGTGAGAAAAGATCGTCACGTTTATACAAGTGTACGACAGAGTTAAACGCTCGCGATCGAACGAACCATCCTAATCGTGAGGACACAAGTTAGAAGCACGGGCAATTTCAAGTTCGGCGGTTGATCCGAATCAACCCTGTTGATCCGAAGAGCGGATGGCCAGGATTCGGCCAGCTGGCTGTACGGAGGTGACCCCGGCGGGCGGGCAAACCGTAATATTATATAGGTTTGCCCGCGGGTTGGGGGAGTCGTGCCACTGCGTGGACGGAATATTCCATACGTACTCGGTCCCATCTGTCGGATTTTGAATTTTGAAATTCGAATATTCGTACTGTAGGGCGGGAGTTTTGGAGGGAGAATTTGAATTTCAAATTAAAGTAGATGACACGTGTTCCCAGTCAACACCTATAAGTAATACACCAATTGACTAGTACTGTTGAGAGACTCCATTGCGAATTCGGAATGCGAAACATGAATTCCTCTCAAATTTCGCCTCGTTTCGCAGTGGACCAAAATCACGAGTTTGGACATTTGTTCTCCGATTTACCGGAAGATTTGAAACAACAGATAAAAAAAATATATTATTCTCAACATATGGAAGATATGCATCATTTGTTTAGGCAAACGAAAATGATGTCGTGGGTTTTCAGACCGTTCTGGTGTCCAGAATACAACGACTTCTTGTTTTACAAGGACGAAATAAATTTGGGAATTATAAACTATCTTAGAACTCCAGCTGCACAGATAATCGAGAACCTCGAGAGGTTGAAGATAGATACGAATTTGTCAAAATTAATATCCAGCCTGATCGACTCGGATTACTACTCAGAATACTCCGACTGCATACACAGATCAACGTACACATGGACGGCTCGGAACAGAGGCTATGAAATCATTCAATACAGACGCGAAGAGAATATAGACAAGTGCACATAACATGACTATGAAATTCTGTATCTTCTGGATGAGTGATCTGAACAGTATATGTTTCTACGATGTTCTTTATATCAATTATTTACGATTTGAACGCGATAAATTGATTGAACGATTTTCAAATTCGAATCTGAAGTTCTTACATCTGTTTCTGATTTGACACGAAGAGATTCGCAAATATTATGTCTGAACAAAATACGAGCTATAAATTAATCGTTCAACTTCGAATACACTCGACACAGAGTACAACTCAATATTAAATAAAAATGGCATCATCTTCATCGGGAAAGAACTTCCCAGAATGAATTTCAAAGTATATCTGCAGGACGATTAAAAATGTTATAAATATCGAAAGAATCACAGTCCGTAAAACGTTCATCACAGCCAACAAGACGGTAAGAAAAGATCGTCACGTTTATACAAGTGTACGACAGAGTTAAACGCTCGCGATCGAACGAACCATCCTAATCGTGAGGACACAAGTTAGAAGCACGGGCAATTTCAAGTTCGGCGGTTGATCCGAATCAACCCTGTTGATCCGAAGAGCGGATGGCCAGGATTCGGCCAGCTGGCTGTACGGAGGTGACCCCGGCGGGCGGGCAAACCGTAATATTATATAGGTTTGCCCGCGGGTTGGGGGAGTCGTGCCACTGCGTGGACGGAATATTCCATACGTACTCGGTCCCATCTGTCGGATTTTGAATTTTGAAATTCGAATATTCGTACTGTAGGGCGGGAGTTTTGGAGGGAGAATTTGAATTTCAAATTAAAGTAGATGACACGTGTTCCCAGTCAACACCTATAAGTAATACACCAATTGACTAGTACTGTTGAGAGACTCCATTGCGAATTCGGCATGCGAAACATGAATTCCTCTCAAATTTCGCCTCGTTTCGCAGTGGACCAAAATCACGAGTTTGGACATTTGTTCTCCGATTTACCGGAAGATTTGAAACAACAGATAAAAAAAATATATTATTCTCAACATATGGAAGATATGCATCATTTGTTTAGGCAAACGAAAATGATGTCGTGGGTTTTCAGACCGTTCTGGTGTCCAGAATACAACGACTTCTTGTTTTACAAGGACGAAATAAATTTGGGAATTATAAACTATCTTAGAACTCCAGCTGCACAGATAATCGAGAACCTCGAGAGGTTGAAGATAGATACGAATTTGTCAAAATTAATATCCAGCCTGATCGACTCGGATTACTACTCAGAATACTCCGACTGCATACACAGATCAACGTACACATGGACGGCTCGGAACAGAGGCTATGAAATCATTCAATACAGACGCGAAGAGAATATAGACAAGTGCACATAACATGACTATGAAATTCTGTATCTTCTGGATGAGTGATCTGAACAGTATATGTTTCTACGATGTTCTTTATATCAATTATTTACGATTTGAACGCGATAAATTGATTGAACGATTTTCAAATTCGAATCTGAAGTTCTTACATCTGTTTCTGATTTGACACGAAGAGATTCGCAAATATTATGTCTGAACAAAATACGAGCTATAAATTAATCGTTCAACTTCGAATACACTCGACACAGAGTACAACTCAATATTAAATAAAAATGGCATCATCTTCATCGGGAAAGAACTTCCCAGAACGAATTTCAAAGTATATCTGCAGGACGATTAAAAATGTTATAAATATCGAAAGAATCACAGTCCGTAAAACGTTCATCACAGCCAACAAGACGGTAAGAAAAGATCGTCACGTTTATACAAGTGTACGACAGAGTTAAACGCTCGCGATCGAACGAACCATCCTAATCGTGAGGACACAAGTTAGAAGCACGGGCAATTTCAAGTTCGGCGGTTGATCCGAATCAACCCTGTTGATCCGAAGAGCGGATGGCCAGGATTCGGCCAGCTGGCTGTACGGAGGTGACCCCGGCGGGCGGGCAAACCGTAATATTATATAGGTTTGCCCGCGGGTTGGGGGAGTCGTGCCACTGCGTGGACGGAATATTCCATACGTACTCGGTCCCATCTGTCGGATTTTGAATTTTGAAATTCGAATATTCGTACTGTAGGGCGGGAGTTTTGGAGGGAGAATTTGAATTTCAAGTTAAAGTAGATGACACGTGTTCCCAGTCAACACCTATAAGTAATACACCAATTGACTAGTACTGTTGAGAGACTCCATTGCGAATTCGGCATGCGAAACATGAATTCCTCTCAAATTTCGCCTCGTTTCGCAGTGGACCAAAATCACGAGTTTGGACATTTGTTCTACGATTTACCGGAAGATTTGAAACAACAGATAAAAAAAATATATTATTCTCAACATATGGAAGATATGCATCATTTGTTTAGGCAAACGAAAATGATGTCGTGGGTTTTCAGACCGCTCTGGTGTCCAGAATACAACGACTTCTTGTTTTACAAGGACGAAATAAATTTGGGAATTATAAACTATAGCGACCCAGAATTTTTATGCAATAAATAATTATTTTAATATTTAGAAAATTGAGTCGCTATTGTTTTGAAATTAATGCCGCGACGGATTCGTCTAGCCAAGTCAAGAAATATCGAATTTGTTCGATTTTAAATTAAAATCCGAATTTCTAAAATTATGTTATTTTAATTATTTATTCAAAGTATTATTTTCAAAATCATTTTGAATTCCAAATTTATTAAAATATCTCAATTTTCCTTATTCAAATTATTTCAAGTCCAAATACGTAATTCAATTTTATCTCAAAATTTATTCCACGTTTTTCTCCTCCTTTCTTTTCTCTTTATTTATACAAAATCCATATTATATTGTAAACCAAATTATGATTATTCCACTCAATTATTCCGCATGATTTCTCTCCCCAAATTATGATGTTTTTCCACTTTTCTTAATACCTAACTATCCACCATCTCTTCCTCTATTTTTATACGTTCTTCATCATGCTCATCACATCCTACATAGATTCCTCCCACATGTTGTTTTTATTTTTCCACCTTATTGCATCCATGTTATCTTCACTTTCTTTTTCCAACCCATAACTCACCATCCACACGTTTTGCTCATCCTTTTCTTTTCTTTACACCAAACCACTCAATGAATTATTCCCCCTCCCCAAATTATTATGTCTCCCATTGATCATTTTCTATGATTTTATTTCCCTCACTTCTTCAATTTAAGTCTCCTTGTCCTTCCTCACAATCCCACATATTCAGCCTTTTCTTTCAACACCAAATTTATTTGAATCACCAACTGTGAGCTCAAGCAACCATAACCATCAACCAATTTGCAATCAACCACAGTATTCATCATTTCATCATCGATCCAATATCGACCAACCATGTTCAGCATTCATCATAACACTACAATACACAAATCAATTTGCACCTCACCATAGCCAGGATCCCTTATCAACTCCAATAATCACTACTGCCCGACTGCCATAGCCAAGACCTCAACCTCAACCTCAACCTCAACACCACCCTCTGCATTCATCATCACCAATTTTCATCAAACTCCATTTTCCAAGCCATCACCTCCATGCCCCAACTCCATTTCAGCCACCTCCAACTCACAGTCCGAATCACCACAATGTCAACCTGCACCTTCATCACCGAATCAAACAGCAACCATGACCATCTTCATCTTCATCACCATCAGAAATCAAACCACCACCTAAACCTCTCTACCAAACCATGGTTTCAGCAACTCCAGTATCAACTCCTCTGCACTCACAGCCATTCCAACAAACCGCTGCCTATCACCATACACTACACCATCGACTTGCAACCAAAACAATCAGCATTATCATCATCAATGTCAAAACCACCGATCGCACACTGCCCTTCAGTTGGACACCCAACCGAATCCCAAATCTAGTCCCAAATCAATCATCCAAAATAAAAACCCAAACCAAGAAATAGAAGAAACCCAGAACCTTACCTAATCTCGAACCCTCTATAGTCTGATTTCAGCAGATTGTATCGTCGGGTTCTCGCAGCCAAATCGCGATCTTCTTGCACCAAATCGCGCATCTAAACCCCTCAAGCTTGAACCCACCTTGACCGCTACTCCAGCCTCCTTGCGACCATCGAACCTCCGGCAGTCTTGACTGATTTTGGTCGATCGCCTTTGTCACACTCACTGCCAATTGAGAGAGTAATGAGAGAAAGAGAGAGAATGAATCGTGATTGAGAGAAGGTCGAGAGAGAGAGGAAAGATCTGAGGATATAAAGTTAGATTTTTGAAATTTCAGATTAGTCCCACTCTTTTTAAAAAAGGCTTTCAAATCAGTCCCCAAGCTTTTAATGTTTTGCAATTCAGTCCCTTTGGTTTAAAACCTATCATTTCAGCCCTCAAGTTTTAAATGATTTTAATCAAGCCCTTTCATTTTCAAAATCTGATCACTTCAGTCCCTGCTGATTTACTTTTAAGCTCAAGTTTCAAAAGTATCTATTTTAATCCCTCAACTATCAAAAGTATCTATTTTTGTCCCTGAACTTTTCAAAAGTATTCATTTTAGCCCCTCAACTTTCAAAACATCAATTTTAGTCCTCAAATTATAATTTATCATTTTGAACTATATATTCGATAGACTAAAGTGACTTATTGGCTAAGACGAAGCGTACGGAGAATTTAAAGAAATTGAAGTCATTCCCGCTCAACTTCGCACTCGTCGGATTTGAGGTAGACTCGCACTTATTAATTGATTTAAATTATGATTTCATATAAATGTCATGTGACTTGTGAAAGTCAATTTTCAAGAAAATTAAGTATGTTTTATGAAAGGTAAATATACCTTATGTTTTTATGAAAAGTAAGTATACCCTATGTTTTTACGATAATGTTTTATATGTTTTGGATCATTGCTATGCACATAAGAATTCTTACCACCTAAGTTCGGTAAAATTCTTGTGTCTCCATAAGTTTATGAGGATTTACCACCTAAGTTCGGTAAAATTCCCGTCTTTCCATATGTTTATGAGGATTTACCACCTAAGTTCGGTAAAATTCCTGTCGCATATGTTTATGAGGATTTCGATCCTATCTTATGTTATGATGGAAATGATCCCTATGAATTTCATGAATTATGTTTTGGTATACTTACTGTTATTATGATCTTACTGTTATTATGATCTTACTGTTATTATGATTTTACTGCATAAGAATTCTTGCCACCTAAGTTCGGTAAAGTTCTTGTGTCTCCTTATGTTTATGAGGATTTCAATCCTATCTTATGTTATGCTTTCAAAAGAAAATTATGCTTGGCATAATTAAAATGTGTTTTATAAGTATATGGTTTTCAAATAGCTGTTTTCAAAGAGCTATTTTCAAAGAGCCTATGATTTGCAAAATATGTCCCGTGCTGAAATGCACAATATGAGTTTTATCAGGAGCAGTTTTATAAAGAAGCTCTATCAATGCCCGTTTTATAAAGAGCCGGGATTTATGTGTTTAATCATCTTATAAATTAAATTAATTTGCGATGAGTCTACTGAGTATTTCCCCCATGAAATACTCACCCTACTTTTTAACAGTTTTGCAGATTTCGGAGACGGTGGCGAGCGATGAATGATGGTGGCAATAATCGTTAAACGGTTGAAAGTTTGACGTAATGATTTCCGTATTTTTCCAAACAATCGAATAATTTAGAGAAGTTCATTTATTTGAGAAATTATGACATTGTCAATTTCTTTACAAAATTAATGGTTCGATTTACTATTTCAAATGGTTTCATAAATGTTTCAATTTTATCGGCCATTACAGTTTATTTAATGTTGCCAAAAATGAATTTCAATTATTTCTTCCGCAAAAATATTATTCGAAAAATTTAGACAGAAAATGACGTAGTGAACCGGGTATACGGAACTCGGGGCGCTACATAAACTATCTTAGAACTCCAGCTGCACAGATAATCGAGAACCTCGAGAGGTTGAAGATAGATAGGAATTTGTCAAAATTAATATCCAGCCTGATCGACTCGGATTACTACTCAGAATACTCCGACTGCATACACAGATCAACGTACACATGGACGGCTCGGAACAGAGGCTATGAAATCATTCAATACAGACGCGAAGAGAATACAGACAAGTGCACATAACATGACTATGAAATTCTGTATCTTCTGGATGAGTGATCTGAACAGTATATGTTTCTACGATGTTCTTTATATCAATTATTTACGATTTGAACGCGATAAATTGATTGAACGATTTTCAAATTCGAATATGAAGTTCTTACATCTGTTTCTGATTTGACACGAAGAGATTCGCAAATATTATGTCTGAACAAAATACGAGCTATAAATTAATCGTTCAACTTCGAATACACTCGACACAGAGTACAACTCAATATTAAATAAAAATGGCATCATCTTCATCGGGAAAGAACTTCCCAGAATGAATTTCAAAGTATATCTGCAGGACGATTAAAAATGTTATAAATATCGAAAGAATCACAGTCCGTAAAACGTTCATCACAGCCAACAAGACGGTGAGAAAAGATCGTCACGTTTATACAAGTGTACGACAGAGTTAAACGCTCGCGTTCGAACGAACCATCCTAATCGTGAGGACACAAGTTAGAAGCACGGGCAATTTCAAGTTCGGCGGTTGATCCGAATCAACCCTGTTGATCCGAAGAGCGGATGGCCAGGATTCGGCCAGCTGGCTGTACGGAGGTGACCCCGGAGGGCGGGCAAACCGTAATATTATATAGGTTTGCCCGCGGGTTGGGGGAGTCGTGCCACTGCGTGGACGGAATATTCCATACGTACTCGGTCCCATCTGTCGGATTTTGAATTTTGAAATTCGAATATTCGTACTGTAGGGCGGGAGTTTTGGAGGGAGAATTTGAATTTCAAATTAAAGTAGATGACACGTGTTCCCAGTCAACACCTATAAGTAATACACCAATTGACTAGTACTATTGAGAGACTCCATTGCGAATTCGGCATGCGAAACATGAATTCCTCTCAAATTTCGCCTCGTTTCGCAGTGGACCAAAATCACGAGTTTGGACATTTGTTCTCCGATTTACCGGAAGATTTGAAACAACAGATAAAAAAAATATATTATTCTCAACATATGGAAGATATGCATCATTTGTTTAGGCAAACGAAAATGATGTCGTGGGTTTTCAGACCGTTCTGGTGTCCAGAATACAACGACTTCTTGTTTTACAAGGACGAAATAAATTTGGGAATTATAAACTATCTTAGAACTCCAGCTGCACAGATAATCGAGAACCTCGAGAGGTTGAAGATAGATACGAATTTGTCAAAATTAATATCCAGCCTGATCGACTCGGATTACTACTCAGAATACTCCGACTGCATACACAGATCAACGTACACATGGACGGCTCGGAACAGAGGCTATGAAATCATTCAATACAGACGCGAAGAGAATACAGACAAGTGCACATAACATGACTATGAAATTCTGTATCTTCTGGATGAGTGATCTGAACAGTATATGTTTCTACGATGTTCTTTATATCAATTATTTACGATTTGAACGCGATAAATTGATTGGACGATTTTCAAATTCGAATATGAAGTTCTTACATCTGTTTCTGATTTGACACGAAGAGATTCGCAAATATTATGTCTGAACAAAATACGAGCTATAAATTAATCGTTCAACTTCGAATACACTCGACACAGAGTACAATTCAATATTAAATAAAAATGGCATCATCTTCATCGGGAAAGAACTTCCCAGAATGAATTTCAAAGTATATCTGCAGGACGATTAAAAATGTTATAAATATCGAAAGAATCACAGTCCGTAAAACGTTCATCACAGCCAACAAGACGGTGAGAAAAGATCGTCACGTTTATACAAGTGTACGACAGAGTTAAACGCTCGCGTTCGAACGAACCATCCTAATCGTGAGGACACAAGTTAGAAGCACGGGCAATTTCAAGTTCGGCGGTTGATCCGAATCAACCCTGTTGATCCGAAGAGCGGATGGCCAGGATTCGGCCAGCTGGCTGTACGGAGGTGACCCCGGCGGGCGGGCAAACCGTAATATTATATAGGTTTGCCCGCGGGTTGGGGGAGTCGTGCCACTGCGTGGACGGAATATTCCATACGTACTCGGTCCCATCTGTCGGATTTTGAATTTTGAAATTCGAATATTCGTACTGTAGGGCGGGAGTTTTGGAGGGAGAATTTGAATTTCAAATTAAAGTAGATGACACGTGTTCCCAGTCAACACCTATAAGTAATACACCAATTGACTAGTACTATTGAGAGACTCCATTGCGAATTCGGCATGCGAAACATGAATTCCTCTCAAATTTCGCCTCGTTTCGCAGTGGACCAAAATCACGAGTTTGGACATTTGTTCTCCGATTTACCGGAAGATTTGAAACAACAGATAAAAAAAATATATTATTCTCAACATATGGAAGATATGCATCATTTGTTTAGGCAAACGAAAATGATGTCGTGGGTTTTCAGACCGTTCTGGTGTCCACAATACAACGACTTCTTGTTTTACAAGGACGAAATAAATTTGGGAATTATAAACTATCTTAGAACTCCAGCTGCACAGATAATCGAGAACCTCGAGAGGTTGAAGATAGATACGAATTTGTCAAAATTAATATCCAGCCTGATCGACTCGGATTACTACTCAGAATACTCCGACTGCATACACAGATCAACGTACACATGGACGGCTCGGAACAGAGGCTATGAAATCATTCAATACAGACGCGAAGAGAATACAGACAAGTGCACATAACATGACTATGAAATTCTGTATCTTCTGGATGAGTGATCTGAACAGTATATGTTTCTACGATGTTCTTTATATCAATTATTTACGATTTGAACGCGATAAATTGATTGAACGATTTTCAAATTCGAATCTGAAGTTCTTACATCTGTTTCTGATTTGACACGAAGAGATTCGCAAATATTATGTCTGAACAAAATACGAGCTATAAATTAATCGTTCAACTTCGAATACACTCGACACAGAGTACAACTCAATATTAAATAAAAATGGCATCATCTTCATCGGGAAAGAACTTCCCAGAATGAATTTCAAAGTATATCTACAGGACGATTAAAAATGTTATAAATATCGAAAGAATCACAGTCCGTAAAACGTTCATCACAGCCAACAAGACGGTGAGAAAAGATCGTCACGTTTATACAAGTGTACGACAGAGTTAAACGCTCGCGATCGAACGAACCATCCTAATCGTGAGGACACAAGTTAGAAGCACGGGCAATTTCAAGTTCGGCGGTTGATCCAAATCAACCCTGTTGATCCGAAGAGCGGATGGCCAGGATTCGGCCAGCTGGCTGTACGGAGGTGACCCCGACGGGCGGGCAAACCGTAATATTATATAGGTTTGCCCGCGGGTTGGGGGAGTCGTGCCACTGCGTGGACGGAATATTCCATACGTACTCGGTCCCATCTGTCGGATTTTGAATTTTGAAATTCGAATATTCGTACTGTAGGGCGGGAGTTTTGGAGGGAGAATTTGAATTTCAAATTAAAGTAGATGACACGTGTTCCCAGTCAACATCTATAAGTAATACACCAATTGACTAGTACTATTGAGAGACTCCATTGCGAATTCGGCATGCGAAACATGAATTCCTCTCAAATTTCGCCTCGTTTCGCAGTGGACCAAAATCACGAGTTTGGACATTTGTTCTCCGATTTACCGGAAGATTTGAAACAACAGATAAAAAAAATATATTATTCTCAACATATGGAAGATATGCATCATTTGTTTAGGCAAACGAAAATGATGTCGTGGGTTTTCAGACCGTTCTGGTGTCCAGAATACAACGACTTCTTGTTTTACAAGGACGAAATAAATTTGGGAATTATAAACTATCTTAGAACTCCAGCTGCACAGATAATCGAGAACCTCGAGAGGTTGAAGATATATACGAATTTGTCAAAATTAATATCCAGCCTGATCGACTCGGATTACTACTCAGAATACTCCGACTGCATACACAGATCAACGTACACATGGACGGCTCAGAACAGAGGCTATGAAATCATTCAATACAGACGCGAAGAGAATACAGACAAGTGCACATAACATGACTATGAAATTCTGTATCTTCTGGATGAGTGATCTGAACAGTATATGTTTCTACGATGTTCTTTATATCAATTATTTACGATTTGAACGCGATAAATTGATTGAACGATTTTCAAATTCGAATCTGAAGTTCTTACATCTGTTTCTGATTTGACACGAAGAGATTCGCAAACATTATGTCTGAACAAAATACGAGCTATAAATTAATCGTTCAACTTCGAATACACTCGACACAGAGTACAACTCAATATTAAATAAAAATGGCATCATCTTCATCGAGAAAGAACTTCCCAGAATGAATTTCAAAGTATATCTGCAGGACGATTAAAAATGTTATAAATATCGAAAGAATCACAGTCCGTAAAACGTTCATCCCAGCCAACAAGACGGTGAGAAAAGATCGTCACGTTTATACAAGTGTACGACAGAGTTAAACGCTAACGTTCGAACGAACCATCCTAATCGTGAGGACACAAGTTAGAAGCACGGGCAATTTCAAGTTCGGCGGTTGATCCGAATCAACCCTGTTGATCCGAAGAGCGGATGGCCAGGATTCGGCCAGCTGGCTGTACGGAGGTGACCCCGGCGGGCGGGCAAACCGTAATATTATATTGGTTTGCCCGCGGGTTGGGGGAGTCGTGCCACTGCGTGGACGGAATATTCCATACGTACTCGGTCCCATCTGTCGGATTTTGAATTTTGAAATTCGAATATTCGTACTGTAGGGCGGGAGTTTTGGAGGGAGAATTTGAATTTCAAATTAAAGTAGATGACACGTGTTCCCAGTCAACACCTATAAGTAATACACCAATTTGACTAGTACTGTTGAGAGACTCCATTGCGAATTCGGCATGCGAAACATGAATTCCTCTCAAATTTCGCCTCGTTTCGCAGTGGACCAAAATCACGAGTTTGGACATTTGTTCTCCGATTTACCGGAAGATTTGAAACAACAGATAAAAAAAATATATTATTCTCAACATATGGAAGATATGCATCATTTGTTTAGGCAAACGAAAATGATGTCGTGGGTTTTCAGACCGTTCTGGTGTCCAGAATACAACGACTTCTTGTTTTACAAGGACGAAATAAATTTGGGAATTATAAACTATCTTAGAACTCCAGCTGCACAGATAATCGAGAACCTCGAGAGGTTGAAGATAGATACGAATTTGTCAAAATTAATATCCAGCCTGATCGACTCGGATTACTACTCAGAATACTCCGACTGCATACACAGATCAACGTACACATGGACGGCTCGGAACAGAGGCTATGAAATCATTCAATACAGACGCGAAGAGAATACAGACAAGTGCACATAACATGACTATGAAATTCTGTATCTTCTGGATGAGTGATCTGAACAGTATATGTTTCTACGATGTTCTTTATATCAATTATTTACGATTTGAACGCGATAAATTGATTGAACGATTTTCAAATTCGAATATGAAGTTCTTACATCTGTTTCTGATTTGACACGAAGAGATTCGCAAATATTATGTCTGAACAAAATACGAGCTATAAATTAATCGTTCAACTTCGAATACACTCGACACAGAGTACAACTCAATATTAAATAAAAATGGCATCATCTTCATCGGGAAAGAACTTCCCAGAATGAATTTCAAAGTATATCTGCAGGACGATTAAAAATGTTATAAATATCGAAAGAATCACAGTCCGTAAAACGTTCATCACAGCCAACAAGACGGTGAGAAAAGATCGTCACGTTTATACAAGTGTACGACAGAGTTAAACGCTCGCGTTCGAACGAACCATCCTAATCGTGAGGACACAAGTTAGAAGCACGGGCAATTTCAAGTTCGGCGGTTGATCCGAATCAACCCTGTTGATCCGAAGAGCGGATGGCCAGGATTCGGCCAGCTGGCTGTACGGAGGTGACCCCGGCTGGCGGGCAAACCGTAATATTATATAGGTTTGCCCGCGGGTTGGGGGAGTCGTGCCACTGCGTGGACGGAATATTCCATACGTACTCGGTCCCATCTGTCGGATTTTGAATTTTGAAATTCGAATATTCGTACTGTAGGGCGGGAGTTTTGGAGGGAGAATTTGAATTTCAAATTAAAGTAGATGACACGTGTTCCCAGTCAACACCTATAAGTAATACACCAATTGACTAGTACTGTTGAGAGACTCCATTGCGAATTCGGCATGCGAAACATGAATTCCTCTCAAATTTCGCCTCGTTTCGCAGTGGACCAAAATCACGAGTTTGGACATTTGTTCTCCGATTTAACGGAAGATTTGAAACAACAGATAAAAAAAATATATTATTCTCAACATATGGAAGATATGCATCATTTGTTTAGGCAAACGAAAATGATGTCGTGGGTTTTCAGACCGTTCTGGTGTCCAGAATACAACGACTTCTTGTTTTACAAGGACGAAATAAATTTGGGAATAATAAACTATCTTAGAACTCCAGCTGTACAGATAATCGAGAACCACGAGAGGTTGAAGATAGATACGAATTTGTCAAAATTAATATCCAGCCTGATCGACTCGGTTTACTACTCAGAATACTCCGACTGCATACACAGATCAACGTACACATGGACGGCTCGGAACAGAGGCTATGAAATCATTCAATACAGACGCGAAGAGAATACAGACAAGTGCACATAACATGACTATGAAATTCTGTATCTTCTGGATGAGTGATCTGAACAGTATATGTTTCTACGATGTTCTTTATATCAATTATTTACGATTTGAACGCGATAAATTGATTGAACGATTTTCAAATTCGAATCTGAAGTTCTTACATCTGTTTCTGATTTGACACGAAGAGATTCACAAATATTATGTCTGAACAAAATACGAGCTATAAATTAATCGTTCAACTTCGAATACACTCGACACAGAGTACAACTCAATATTAAATAAAAATGGCATCATCTTCATCGGGAAAGAACTTCCTAGAATGAATTTCAAAGTATATCTGCAGGACGATTAAAAATGTTATAAATATCGAAAGAATCACAGTCCGTAAAACGTTCATCACAGCCAACAAGACGGTGAGAAAAGATCGTCACGTTTATACAAGTGTACGACAGAGTTAAACGCTCGCGATCGAACGAACCATCCTAATCGTGAGGACACAAGTTAGAAGCACGGGCAATTTCAAGTTCGGCGGTTGATCCGAATCAACCCTGTTGATCCGAAGAGCGGATGGCCAGGATTCGGCCAGCTGGCTGTACGGAGGTGACCCCGGCGGGCGGGCAAACCGTAATATTATATAGGTTTGCCCGCGGGTTGGGGGAGTCGTGCCACTGCGTGGACGGAATATTCCATACGTACTCGGTCCCATCTGTCGGATTTTGAATTTTGAAATTCGAATATTCGTACTGTAGGGCGGGAGTTTTGGAGGGAGAATTTGAATTTCAAATTAAAGTAGATGACACGTGTTCCCAGTCAACACCTATGAGTAATACACCAATTGACTAGTACTGTTGAGAGACTCCATTGCGAATTCGGCATGCGAAACATGAATTCCTCTCAAATTTCGCCTCGTTTCGCAGTGGACCAAAATCACAAATTTGGACATTTGTTCTCCGATTTACCGGAAGATTTGAAACAACAGATAAAAAAAATATATTATTCTCAACATATGGAAGATATGCATCATTGGTTTAGGCAAACGAAAATGATGTCGTGGGTTTTCAGACCGTTCTGGTGTCCAGAATACAACGACTTCTTGTTTTACAAGGACGAAATAAATTTGGGAATTATAAACTATCTTAGAACTCCAGCTGCACAGATAATCGAGAACCTCGAGAGGTTGAAGATAGATACGAATTTGTCAAAATTAATATCCAGCCTGATCGACTCGGATTACTACTCAGAATACTCCGACTGCATACACAGATCAACGTACACATGGACGGCTCGGAACAGAGGCTATGAAATCATTCAATACAGACGCGAAGAGAATACAGACAAGTGCACATAACATGACTATGAAATTCTGTATCTTCTGGATGAGTGATCTGAACAGTATATGTTTCTACGATGTTCTTTATATCAATTATTTACGATTTGAACGCGATAAATTGATTGAACGATTTTCAAATTCGAATCTGAAGTTCTTACATCTGTTTCTGATTTGACACGAAGAGATTCGCAAATATTATGTCTGAACAAAATACGAGCTATAAATTAATCGTTCAACTTCGAATACACTCGACACAGAGTACAACTCAATATTAAATAAAAATGGCATCATCTTCATCGGGAAAGAACTTCCCAGAATGAATTTCAAAGTATATCTGCAGGACGATTAAAAATGTTATAAATATCGAAAGAATCACAGTCCGTAAAACGTTCATCACAGCCAACAAGACGGTGAGAAAAGATCGTCACGTTTATACAAGTGTACGACAGAGTTAAACGCTCACGATCGAACGAACCATCCTAATCGTGAGGACAAAAGTTAGAAGCACGGGCAATTTCAAGTTCGGCGGTTGATCCGAATCAACCCTGTTGATCCGAAGAGCGGATGGCCAGGATTCGGCCAGCTGGCTGTACGGAGGTGACCCCGGCGGGCGGGCAAACCGTAATATTATATAGGTTTGCCCGCGGGTTGGGGGAGTCGTGCCACTGCGTGGACGGAATATTCCATACGTACTCGGTCCCATCTGTCGGATTTTGAATTTTGAAATTTGAATATTCGTACTGTAGGGCGGGAGTTTTGGAGGGAGAATTTGAATTTCAAATTAAAGTAGATGACACGTGTTCCCAGTCAACACCTATAAGTAATACACCAATTGACTAGTACTGTTGAGAGACTCCATTGCGAATTCGGCATGCGAAACATGAATTCCTCTCAAATTTCGCCTCGTTTCGCAGTGGACCAAAATCACGAGTTTGGACATTTGTTCTCCGATTTAACGGAAGATTTGAAACAACAGATAAAAAAAACATATTATTCTCAACATATGGAAGATATGCATCATTTGTTTTGGAAAACGAAAATGATGTCGTGGGTTTTCAAACCGTTCTGGTGTCCAGAATACAACGACTTCTTGTTTTACAAGGACGAAATAAATTTGGGAATAATAAACTATCTTAGAACTCCAGCTGCACAGATAATCGAGAACCACGAGAGGTTGAAGATAGATACGAATTTGTCAAAATTAATATCCAGCCTGATCGACTCGGATTACTACTCAGAATACTCCGACTGCATACATAGATCAACGTACACATGGACGGCTCGGAACAGAGGCTATGAAATCATTCAATACAGACGCGAAGAGAATACAGACAAGTGCACATAACATGACTATGAAATTCTGTATCTTCTGGATGAGTGATCTGAACAGTATATGTTTCTACGATGTTCTTTATATCAATTATTTACGATTTGAACGCGATAAATTGATTGAACGATTTTCAAATTCGAATCTGAAGTTCTTACATCTGTTTCTGATTTGACACGAAGAGATTCGCAAATATTATGTCTGAACAAAATACGAGCTATAAATTAATCGTTCAACTTCGAATACACTCGACACAGAGTACAACTCAATATTAAATAAAAATGGCATCATCTTCATCGGGAAAGAACTTCCCAGAATGAATTTCAAAGTATATCTGCAGGACGATTAAAAATGTTATAAATATCGAAAGAATCACAGTCCGTAAAACGTTCATCACAGCCAACAAGACGGTGAGAAAAGATCGTCACGTTTATACAAGTGTACGACAGAGTTAAACGCTCACGATCGAACGAACCATCCTAATCGTGAGGACACAAGTTAGAAGCACGGGCAATTTCAAGTTCGGCGGTTGATCCGAATCAACCCTGTTGATCCGAAGAGCGGATGGCCAGGATTCGGCCAGCTGGCTGTACGGAGGTGACCCCGGCGGGCGGGCAAACCGTAATATTATATAGGTTTGCCCGCGGGTTGGGGGAGTCGTGCCACTGCGTGGACGGAATATTCCATACGTACTCGGTCCCATCTGTCGGATTTTGAATTTTGAAATTCGAATATTCGTACTGTAGGGCGGGAGTTTTGGAGGGAGAATTTGAATTTCAAATTAAAGTAGATGACACGTGTTCCCAGTCAACACCTATAAGTAATACACCAATTGACTAGTACTGTTGAGAGACTCCATTGCGAATTCGGCATGCGAAACATGAATTCCTCTCAAATTTCGCCTCGTTTCGCAGTGGACCAAAATCACGAGTTTGGACATTTGTTCTCCGATTTAACGGAAGATTTGAAACAACAGATAAAAAAAATATATTATTCTCAACATATGGAAGATATGCATCATTTGTTTTGGAAAACCAAAATGATGTCGTGGGTTTTCAGACCGTTCTGGTGTCCAGAATACAACGACTTCTTGTTTTACAAGGACGAAATAAATTTGGGAATAATAAACTATCTTAGAACTCCAGCTGCACAGATAATCGAGAACCTCGAGAGGTTGAAGATAGATACGAATTTGTCAAAATTAATATCCAGCCTGATCGACTCGGATTACTACTCAGAATACTCCGACTGCATACACAGATCAACGTACACATGGACGGCTCGGAACAGAGGCTATGAAATCATTCAATACAGACGCGAAGAGAATACAGACAAGTGCACATAACATGACTATGAAATTCTGTATCTTCTGGATGAGTGATCTGAACAGTATATGTTTCTACGATGTTCTTTATATCAATTATTTACGATTTGAACGCGATAAATTGATTGAACGATTTTCAAATTCGAATCTGAAGTTCTTACATCTGTTTCTGATTTGACACGAAGAGATTCGCAAATATTATGTCTGAACAAAATACGAGCTATAAATTAATCGTTCAACTTCGAATACACTCGACACAGAGTACAACTCAATATTAAATAAAAATGGCATCATCTTCATCGGGAAAGAACTTCCCAGAATGAATTTCAAAGTATATCTGCAGGACGATTAAAAATGTTACAAAAATCGAAAGAATCACAGTCCGTAAAACGTTCATCACAGCTAACAAGACGGCGAGAAAAGATCGTCACGTTTATACAAGTGTATGACAGAGTTAAACGCTCGCGATCGAACGAACCATCCTAATCGTGAGGACACAAGTTAGAAGCACGGGCAATTTCAAGTTCGGCGGTTGATCCGAATCAACCCTGTTGATCCGAAGAGCGGATGGCCAGGATTCGGCCAGCTGGCTGTACGGAGGTGACCCCGGCGGGCGGGCAAACCGTAATATTATATAGGTTTGCCCGCGGGTTGGGGGAGTCGTGCCACTGCGTGGACGGAATATTCCATACGTACTCGGTCCCATCTGTCGGATTTTGAATTTTGAAATTCGAATATTCGTACTGTAGGGCGGGAGTTTTGGAGGGAGAATTTGAATTTCAAATTAAAGTAGATGACACGTGTTCCCCGTCAACACCTATAAGTAATACACCAATTGACTAGTACTGTTGAGAGACTCCATTGCGAATTCGGCATGCGAAACATGAATTCCTCTCAAATTTCGCCTCGTTTCGCAGTGGACCAAAATCACGAGTTTGGACATTTGTTCTCCGATTTACCGGAAGATTTGAAACAACAGATAAAAAAAATATATTATTCTCAACATATGGAAGATATGCATCATTTGTTTAGCCAAACGAAAATGATGTCGTGGGTTTTCAGACCGTTCTGGTGTCCACAATACAACGACTTCTTGTTTTACAAGGACGAAATAAATTTGGGAATTATAAACTATCTTAGAACTCCAGCTGCACAGATAATCGAGAACCTCGAGAGGTTGAAGATAGATACGAATTTGTCAAAATTAATATCCAGCCTGATCGACTCGGATTACTACTCAGAATACTCCGACTGCATACACAGATCAACGTACACATGGACGGCTCGGAACAGAGGCTATGAAATCATTCAGTACAGACGCGAAGAGAATACAGACAAGTGCACATAACATGACTATAAAATTCTGTATCTTCTGGATGAGTGATCTGAACAGTTTATGTTTCTACGATGTTCTTTATATCAATTATTTACGATTTGAACGCGATAAATTGATTGAACGATTTTCAAATTCGAATCTGAAGTTCTTACATCTGTTTCTGATTTGACACGAAGAGATTCGCAAATATTATGTCTGAACAAAATACGAGCTATAAATTAATCGTTCAACTTCGAATACACTCGACACAGAGTACAACTCAATATTAAATAAAAATGGCATCATCTTCATCGGGAAAGAACTTCCCAGAATGAATTTCAAAGTATATCTGCAGGACGATTAAAAATGTTATAAATATCGAAAGAATCATAGTCCGTAAAACGTTCATCACAGCCAACAAGACGGTGAGAAAAGATCGTCACGTTTATACAAGTGTACGACAGAGTTAAACGCTCGCGATCGAACGAACCATCCTAATCGTGAGGACACAAGTTAGAATCACGGGCAATTTCAAGTTCGGCGGTTGATCCGAATCAACCCTGTTGATCCGAAGAGCGGATGGCCAGGATTCGGCCAGCTGGCTGTACGGAGGTGACCCCGGCGGGTGGGCAAACCGTAATATTATATAGGTTTGCCCGCGGGTTGGGGGAGTCGTGCCACTGCGTGGACGGAATATTCCATACGTACTCGGTCCCATCTGTCGGATTTTGAATTTTGAAATTCGAATATTCGTACTGTAGGGCGGGAGTTTTGGAGGGAGAATTTGAATTTCAAATTAAAGTAGATGACACGTGTTCCCAGTCAACACCTATAAGTAATACACCAATTGACTAGTACTGTTGAGAGACTCCATTGCGAATTCGGCATGCGAAACATGAATTCCTCTCAAATTTCGCCTCGTTTCGCAGTGGACCAAAATCACGAGTTTGGACATTTGTTCTCCGATTTACCGGAAGATTTGAAACAACAGATAAAAAAAATATATTATTCTCAACATATGGAAGATATGCATCATTTGTTTAGGCAAACGAAAATGATGTCGTGGGTTTTCAGACCGTTCTGGTGTCCACAATACAACGACTTCTTGTTTTACAAGGACGAAATAAATTTGGGAATTATAAACTATCTTAGAACTCCAGCTGCACAGATAATCGAGAACCTCGAGAGGTTGAAGATAGATACGAATTTGTCAAAATTAATATCCAGCCTGATCGACTCGGATTACGACTCAGAATACTCCGACTGCATACACAGATCAACGTACACATGGACGGCTCGGAACAGAGGCTATGAAATCATTCAATACAGACGCGAAGAGAATACAGACAAGTGCACATAACATGACTATGAAATTCTGTATCTTCTGGATGAGTGATCTGAACAGTATATGTTTCTACGATGTTCTTTATATCAATTATTTACGATTTGAACGCGATAAATTGATTGAACGATTTTCAAATTCGAATCTGAAGTTCTTACATCTGTTTCTGATTTGACACGAAGAGATTCGCAAATATTATGTCTGAACAAAATACGAGCTATAAATTAATCGTTCAACTTCGAATACACTCGACACAGAGTACAACTCAATATTAAATAAAAATGGCATCATCTTCATCGGGAAAGAACTTCCCAGAATGAATTTCAAAGTATATCTGCAGGACGATTAAAAATGTTATAAATATCGAAAGAATCACAGTCCGTAAAACGTTCATCACAGCCAACAAGACGGTGAGAAAAGATCGTCACGTTTATACAAGTGTACGACAGAGTTAAACGCTCGCGATCGAACGAACCATCCTAATCGTGAGGACACAAGTTAGAAGCACGTGCAATTTCAAGTTCGGCGGTTGATCCGAATCAACCCTGTTGATCCGAAGAGCGGATGGCCAGGATTCGGCCAGCTGGCTGTACGGAGGTGACCCCGGCGGGCGGGCAAACCGTAATATTAAATAGGTTTGCCCGCGGGTTGGGGGAGTCGTGCCACTGCGTGGACGGAATATTCCATACGTACTCGGTCCCATCTGTCGGATTTTGAATTTTGAAATTCGAATATTCGTACTGTAGGGCGGGAGTTTTGGAGGGAGAATTTGAATTTCAAATTAAAGTAGATGACACGTGTTCCCAGTCAACACCTATAAGTAATACACCAATTGACTAGTACTGTTGAGAGACTCCATTGTGAATTCGGCATGCGAAACATGAATTCCTCTCAAATTTCGCCTCGTTTCGCAGTGGACCAAAATCACGAGTTTGGACATTTGTTCTCCGATTTACCGGAAGATTTGAAACAACAGATAAAAAAAATATATTATTCTCAACATATGGAAGATATGCATCATTTGTTTAGGCGAACGAAAATGATGTCGTGGGTTTTCAGACCGTTCTGGTGTCCAGAATACAACGACTTCTTGTTTTACAAGGACGAAATAAATTTGGGAATTATAAACTATCTTAGAACTCCAGCTGCACAGATAATCGAGAACCTCGAGAGGTTGAAGATAGATACGAATTTGTCAAAATTAATATCCAGCCTGATCGACTCGGATTACGACTCAGAATACTCCGACTGCATACACAGATCAACGTACACATGGACGGCTCGGAACAGAGGCTATGAAATCATTCAATACAGACGCGAAGAGAATACAGACAAGTGCACATAACATGACTATGAAATTCTGTATCTTCTGGATGAGTGATCTGAACAGTATATGTTTCTACGATGTTCTTTATATCAATTATTTACGATTTGAACGCGATAAATTGATTGAACGATTTTCAAATTCGAATCTGAAGTTCTTACATCTGTTTTGGATTTGACACGAAGAGATTCGCAAATATTATGTCTGAACAAAATACGAGCTATAAATTAATCGTTCAACTTCGAATACACTCGACACAGAGTACAACTCAATATTAAATAAAAATGGCTTCATCTTCATCGGGAAAGAACTTCCCAGAATGAATTTCAAAGTATATCTGCAGGACGATTAAAAATGTTATAAATATCGAAAGAATCAAAGTCCGTAAAACGTTCATCACAGCCAACAAGACGGTGAGAAAAGATCGTCACGTTTATACAAGTGTACGACAGAGTTAAACGCTCGCGATCGAACGAACCATCCTAATCGTGAGGACACAAGTTAGAAGCACGTGCAATTTCAAGTTCGGCGGTTGATCCGAATCAACCCTGTTGATCCGAAGAGCGGATGGCCAGGATTCGGCCAGCTGGCTGTACGGAGGTGACCCCGGCGGGCGGGCAAACCGTAATATTATATAGGTTTGCCCGCGGGTTGGGGGAGTCGTGCCACTGCGTGGACGGAATATTCCATACGTACTCGGTCCCATCTGTCGGATTTTGAATTTTGAAATTCGAATATTCGTACTGTAGGGCGGGAGTTTTGGAGGGAGAATTTGAATTTCAAATTAAAGTAGATGACACGTGTTCCCAGTCAACACCTATAAGTAATACACCAATTGACTAGTACTGTTGAGAGACTCCATTGCGAATTCGGCATGCGAAACATGAATTCCTCTCAAATTTCGCCTCGTTTCGCAGTGGACCAAAATCACGAGTTTGGACATTTGTTCTCCGATTTACCGGAAGATTTGAAACAACAGATAAAAAAAATATATTATTCTCAACATATGGAAGATATGCATCATTTGTTTAGGCAAACGAAAATGATGTCGTGGGTTTTCAGACCGTTCTGGTGTCCACAATACAACGACTTCTTGTTTTACAAGGACGAAATAAATTTGGGAATTATAAACTATCTTAGAACTCCAGCTGCACAGATAATCTAGAACCTCGAGAGGTTGAAGATAGATACGAATTTGTCAAAATTAATATCCAGCCTGATCGACTCGGATTACGACTCAGAATACTCCGACTGCATACACAGATCAACGTACACATGGACGGCTCGGAACAGAGGCTATGAAATCATTCAATACAAACGCGAAGAGAATACAGACAAGTGCACATAACATGACTATGAAATTCTGTATCTTCTGGATGAGTGATCTGAACAGTATATGTTTCTACGATGTTCTTTATATCAATTATTTACGATTTGAACGCGATAAATTGATTGAACGATTTTCAAATTCGAATCTGAAGTTCTTACATCTGTTTCTGATTTGACACGAAGAGATTCGCAAATATTATGTCCGAACAAAATACGAGCTATAAATTAATCGTTCAACTTCGAATACACTCGACACAGAGTACAACTCAATATTAAATAAAAATGGCATCATCTTCATCGGGAAATAACTTCCCAGAATGAATTTCAAAGTATATCTGCAGGACGATTAAAAATGTTATAAATATCGAAAGAATCACAGTCCGTAAAACGTTCATCACAGCCAACAAGACGGTGAGAAAAGATCGTCACGTTTATACAAGTGTACGACAGAGTTAAACGCTCGCGATCGAACGAACCATCCTAATCGTGAGGACACAATTTAGAAGCACGGGCAATTTCAAGTTCGGCGGTTGATCCGAATCAACCCTGTTGATCCGAAGAGCGGATGGCCAGGATTCGGCCAGCTGGCTGTACGGAGGTGACCCCGGCGGGCGGGCAAACCGTAATATTATATAGGTTTGCCCGCGGTTTGGGGGAGTCATGCCACTGCGTGGACGGAATATTCCATACGTACTCGGTCCCATCTGTCGGATTTTGAATTTTGAAATTCGAATATTCGTACTGTAGGGCGGGAGTTTTGGAGGGAGAATTTGAATTTCAAATTAAAGTAGATGACACGTGTTCCCAGTCAACACCTATGAGTAATACACCAATTGACTAGTACTGTTGAGAGACTCCATTGCGAATTCGGCATGCGAAACATGAATTCCTCTCAAATTTCGCCTCGTTTCGCAGTGGACCAAAATCACGAGTTTGGACATTTGTTCTCCGATTTATCGGAAGATTTGAAACAACAGATAAAAAAAATATATTATTCTCAACATATGGAAGATATGCATCATTTGTTTAGGCAAACGAAAATGATGTCGTGGGTTTTCAGACCGTTCTGGTGTCCAGAATACAACGACTTCTTGTTTTACAAGGACGAAATAAATTTGGGAATTATAAACTATCTTAGAACTCCAGCTGCACAGATAATCGAGAACCTCGAGAGGTTGAAGATAGATACGAATTTGTCAAAATTAATATCCAGCCTGATCGACTCGGATTACTACTCAGAATACTCCGACTGCATACACGGATCAACGTACACATGGACGGCTCGGAACAGAGGCTATGAAATCATTCAATACAGACGCGAAGAGAATACAGACAAGTGCACATAACATGACTATGAAATTCTGTATCTTCTGGATGAGTGATCTGAACAGTATATGTTTCTACGATGTTCTTTATATCAATTATTTACGATTTGAACGCGATAAATTGATTGAACGATTTTCAAATTCGAATCTGAAGTTCTTACATCTGTTTCTGATTTGACACGAAGAGATTCGCAAATATTATGTCTGAACAAAATACGAGCTATAAATTAATCGTTCAACTTCGAATACACTCGACACAGAGTACAACTCAATATTAAATAAAAATGGCATCATCTTCATCGGGAAACAACTTCCCAGAATGAATTTCAAAGTATATCTGCAGGACGATTAAAAATGTTATAAATATCGAAAGAATCACAGTCCGTAAAACGTTCATCACAGCCAACAAGACGGTGAGAAAAGATCGTCACGTTTATACAAGTGTACGACAGAGTTAAACGCTCGCGATCGAACGAACCATCCTAATCGTGAGGACACAATTTAGAAGCACGGGCAATTTCAAGTTCGGCGGTTGATCCGAATCAACCCTGTTGATCCGAAGAGCGGATGGCCAGGATTCGGCCAGCTGGCTGTACGGAGGTGACCCCGGCGGGCGGGCAAACCGTAATATTATATAGGTTTGCCCGCGGTTTGGGGGAGTCCTGCCACTGCGTGGACGGAATATTCCATACGTACTCGGTCCCATCTGTCGGATTTTGAATTTTGAAATTCGAATATTCGTACTGTAGGGCGGGAGTTTTGGAGGGAGAATTTGAATTTCAAATTAAAGTAGATGACACGTGTTCCCAGTCAACACCTATGAGTAATACACCAATTGACTAGTACTGTTGAGAGACTCCATTGCGAATTCGGCATGCGAAACATGAATTCCTCTCAAATTTCGCCACGTTTCGCAGTGGACCAAAATCACGAGTTTGGACATTTGTTCTCCGATTTATCGGAAGATTTGAAACAACAGATAAAAAAAATATATTATTCTCAACATATGGAAGATATGCATCATTTGTTTAGGCAAACGAAAATGATGTCGTGGGTTTTCAGACCGTTCTGGTGTCCAGAATACAACGACTTCTTGTTTTACAAGGACGAAATAAATTTGGGAATTATAAACTATCTTAGAACTCCAGCTGCACAGATAATCGAGAACCTCGAGAGGTTGAAGATAGATACGAATTTGTCAAAATTAATATCCAGCCTGATCGACTCGGATTACTACTCAGAATACTCCGACTGCATACACGGATCAACGTACACATGGACGGCTCGGAACAGAGGCTATGAAATCATTCAATACAGACGCGAAGAGAATACAGACAAGTGCACATAACATGACTATGAAATTCTGTATCTTCTGGATGAGTGATCTGAACAGTATATGTTTCTACGATGTTCTTTATATCAATTATTTACGATTTGAACGCGATAAATTGATTGAACGATTTTCAAATTCGAATCTGAAGTTCTTACATCTGTTTCTGATTTGACACGAAGAGATTCGCAAATATTATGTCTGAACAAAATACGAGCTATAAATTAATCTATCAACTTCGAATACACTCGACACAGAGTACAACTCAATATTAAATAAAAATGGCATCATCTTCATCGGGAAATAACTTCCCAGAATGAATTTCAAAGTATATCTGCAGGACGATTAAAAATGTTATAAATATCGAAAGAATCACAGTCCGTAAAACGTTCATCACAGCCAACAAGACGGTGAGAAAAGATCGTCACGTTTATACAAGTGTACGACAGAGTTAAATGCTCGCGATCGAACGAACCATCCTAATCGTGAGGACACAAGTTAGAAGCACGGGCAATTTCAAGTTTGGCGGTTGATCCGAATCAACCCTGTTGATCCGAAGAGCGGATGGCCAGGATTCGGCCAGCTGGCTGTACGGAGGTGACCCCGGCGGGCTGGAAAACCGTAATATTATATAGGTTTGCCCGCGGGTTGGGGGAGTCGTGCCACTGCGTGGACGGAATATTCCATACGTACTCGATCCCATCTGTCGGATTTTGAATTTTGAAATTCGAATATTCGTACTGTAGGGCGGGAGTTTTGGAGGGAGAATTTGAATTTCAAATTAAAGTAGATGACACGTGTTCCCAGTCAACACCTATGAGTAATACACCAATTGACTAGTACTGTTGAGAGACTCCATTGCGAATTCGGCATGCGAAACATGAATTCCTCTCAAATTTCGCCTCGTTTCGCAGTGGACCAAAATCACGAGTTTGGACATTTGTTCTCCGATTTACCGGAAGATTTGAAACAACAGATAAAAAAAATATATTATTCTCAACATATGGAAGATATGCATCATTTGTTTAGGCAAACGAAAATGATGTCGTGGGTTTTCAGACCGTTCTGGTGTCCAGAATACAACGACTTCTTGTTTTACAAGAACGAAATAAATTTGGGAATTATAAACTATCTTAGAACTCCAGCTGCACAGATAATCGAGAACCTCGAGAGGTTGAAGATAGATACGAATTTGTCAAAATTAATATCCAGCCTGATCGACTCGGATTACTACTCAGAATACTCCGACTGCATACACGGATCAACGTACACATGGACGGCTCGGAACAGAGGCTATGAAATCATTCAATACAGACGCGAAGAGAATACAGACAAGTGCACATAACATGACTATGAAATTCTGTATCTTCTGGATGAGTGATCTGAACAGTATATGTTTCTACGATGTTCTTTATATCAATTATTTACGATTTGAACGCGATAAATTGATTGAACGATTTTCAAATTCGAATCTGAAGTTCTTACATCTGTTTCTGATTTGACACGAAGAGATTCGCAAATATTATGTCTGAACAAAATACGAGCTATAAATTAATCGTTCAACTTCGAATACACTCGACACAGAGTACAACTCAATATTAAATAAAAATGGCATCATCTTCATCGGGAAAGAACTTCCCAGAATGAATTTCAAAGTATATCTGCAGGACGATTAAAAATGTTATAAATATCGAAAGAATCACAGTCCGTAAAACGTTCATCACAGCCAACAAGACGGAGAGAAAAGATCGTCACGTTTATACAAGTGTACGACAGAGTTAAACGCTCGCGATCGAACGAACCATCCTAATCGTGAGGACACAAGTTAGAAGCACGGGAAATTTCAAGTTCGGCGGTTGATCCGAATCAACCCTGTTGATCCGAAGAGCGGATGGCCAGGATTCGGCCAGCTGGCTGTACGGAGGTGACCCCGGCGGGCGGGCAAACCGTAATATTATATAGGTTTGCCCGCGGGTTGGGGGAGTCGTGCCACTGCGTGGACGGAATATTCCATACGTACTCGGTCCCATCTGTCGGATTTTGAATTTTGAAATTCGAATATTCGTACTGTAGGGCGGGAGTTTTGGAGGGAGAATTTGAATTTCAAATTAAAGTAGATGACACGTGTTCCCAGTCAACACCTATGAGTAATACACCAATTGACTAGTACTGTTGAGAGACTCCATTGCGAATTCGGCATGCGAAACATGAATTCCTCTCAAATTTCGCCTCGTTTCGCAGTGGACCAAAATCACGAGTTTGGACATTTGTTCTCCGATTTACCGGAAGATTTGAAACAACAGATAAAAAAAATATATTATTCTCAACATATGGAAGATATGCATCATTTGTTTAGGCAAACGAAAATGATGTCGTGGGTTTTCAGACCGTTCTGGTGTCCACAATACAACGACTTCTTGTTTTACAAGGACGAAATAAATTTGGGAATTATAAACTATCTTAGAACTCCAGCTGCACAGATAATCGAGAACCTCGAGAGGTTGAAGATAGATACGAATTTGTCAAAATTAATATCCAGCCTGATCGACTCGGATTACTACTCAGAATACTCCGACTGCATACACGGATCAACGTACACATGGACGGCTCGGAACAGAGGCTATGAAATCATTCAATAAAGACGCGAAGAGAATATAGACAAGTGCACATAACATGACTATGAAATTCTGTATCTTCTGGATGAGTGATCTGAACAGTATATGTTTCTACGATGTTCTTTATATCAATTATTTACGATTTGAACGCGATAAATTGATTGAACGATTTTCAAATTCGAATCTGAAGTTCTTACATCTGTTTCTGATTTGACACGAAGAGATTCGAAAATATTATGTGTGAACAAAATACGAGCTATAAATTAATCGTTCAACTTCGAATACACTCGACACAGAGTACAACTCAATATTAAATAAAAATGGCATCATCTTCATCGGGAAAGAACTTCCCAGAATGAATTTCAAAGTATATCTGCAGGACGATTAAAAATGTTATAAATATCGAAAGAATCACAGTCCGTAAAACGTTCATCACAGCCAACAAGACGGTGAGAAAAGATCGTCACGTTTATACAAGTGTACGACAGAGTTAAACGCTCGCGATCGAACGAACCATCCTAATCGTGAGGACACAAGTTAGAAGCACGGGCAATTTCAAGTTTGGCGGTTGATCCGAATCAACCCTGTTGATCCGAAGAGCGGATGGCCAGGATTCGGCCAGCTGGCTGTACGGAGGTGACCCCGGCGGGCTGGAAAACCGTAATATTATATAGGTTTGCCCGCGGGTTGGGGGAGTCGTGCCACTGCGTGGACGGAATATTCCATACGTACTCGGTCCCATCTGTCGGATTTTGAATTTTGAAATTCGAATATTCGTACTGTAGGGCGGGAGTTTTGGAGGGAGAATTTGAATTTCAAATTAAAGTAGATGACACGTGTTCCCAGTCAACACCTATGAGTAATACACCAATTGACTAGTACTGTTGAGAGACTCCATTGCGAATTCGGCATGCGAAACATGAATTCCTCTCAAATTTGGCCTCGTTTCGCAGTGGACCAAAATCACGAGTTTGGACATTTGTTCTCCGATTTACCGGAAGATTTGAAACAACAGATAAAAAAAATATATTATTCTCAACATATGGAAGATATGCATCATTTGTTTAGCCAAACGAAAATGATGTCGTGGGTTTTCAGACCGTTCTGGTGTCCAGAATACAACGACTTCTTGTTTTACAAGGACGAAATAAATTTGGGAATTATAAACTATCTTAGAACTCCAGCTGCACAGATAATCGAGAACCTCGAGAGGTTGAAGATAGATACGAATTTATCAAAATTAATATCCAGCCTGATCGACTCGGATTACTACTCAGAATACACCGACTGCATACACGGATCAACGTACACATGGACGGCTAGGAACAGAGGCTATGAAATCATTCAATACAGACGCGAAGAGAATATAGACAAGTGCACATAACATGACTATGAAATTCTGTATCTTCTGGATGAGTGATCTGAACAGTATATGTTTCTACGATGTTCTTTATATCAATTATTTACGATTTGAACGCGATAAATTGATTGAACGATTTTCAAATTCGAATCTGAAGTTCTTACATCTGTTTCTGATTTGACACGAAGAGATTCGCAAATATTATGTCTGAACAAAATACGAGCTATAAATTAATCGTTCAACTTCGAATACACTCGACACAGAGTACAACTCAATATTAAATAAAAATGGCATCATCTTCATCGGGAAAGAACTTCCCAGAATGAATTTCAAAGTATATCTGCAGGACGATTAAAAATGTTATAAATATCGAAAGAATCACAGTCCGTAAAACGTTCATCACAGCCAACAAGACGGCGAGAAAAGATCGTCACGTTTATACAAGTAAACGACAGAGTTAAACGCTCGCGATCGAACGAACCATCCTAATCGTGAGGACACAAGTTAGAAGCACGGGCAATATCAAGTTCGGCGGTTGATCCGAATCAACCATGTTGATCCGAAGAGCGGATGGCCAGGATTCGTCCAGCTGGTTGTACGGAGGTGACCCCGGCGGGCGGGCAAACCGTAATATTATATAGGTTTTCCCGCGGGTTGGGGGAGTCGTGCCACTGCGTGGACGGAATATTCCATACGTACTCGGTCCCATCTGTCGGATTTTGAATTTTGAAATTCGAATATTCGTACTGTAGGGCGGGAGTTTTGGAGGGAGAATTTGAATTTCAAATTAAAGTAGATGACACGTGTTCCCAGTCAACACCTATGAGTAATACACCAATTGACTAGTACTGTTGAGAGACTCCATTGCGAATTCGGCATGCGAAACATGAATTCCTCTCAAATTTCGCCTCGTTTCGCAGTGGACCAAAATCACGAGTTTGGACATTTGTTCTCCGATTTACCGGAAGATTTGAAACAACAGATAAAAAAAATATATTATTCTCAACATATGGAAGATATGCATCATTTGTTTAGGCAAACGAAAATGATGTCGTGGGTTTTCAGACCGTTCTGGTGTCCAGAATACAACGACTTCTTGTTTTACAAGGACGAAATAAATTTGGGAATTATAAACTATCTTAGAACTCCAGCTGCACAGATAATCGAGAACCTCGAGAGGTTGAAGATAGATACGAATTTGTCAAAATTAATATCCAGCCTGATCGACTCGGATTACTACTCAGAATACTCCGACTGCATACACGGATCAACGTACACATGGACGGCTCGGAACAGAGGCTATGAAATCATTCAATACAGACGCGAAGAGAATATAGACAAGTGCACATAACATGACTATGAAATTCTGTATCTTCTGGATGAGTGATCTGAACAGTATATGTTTCTACGATGTTCTTTATATCAATTATTTACGATTTGAACGCGATAAATTGTTTGAACGATTTTCAAATTCGAATCTGAAGTTCTTATACCTGTTTCTGATTTGACACGAAGAGATTCGCAAATATTATGTCTGAACAAAATACGAGCTATAAATTAATCGTTCAACTTCGAATACACTCGACACAGAGTACAACTCAATATTAAATAAAAATGGCATCATCTTCATCGGGAAAGAACTTCCCAGAATGAATTTCAAAGTATATCTGCAGGACGATTAAAAATGTTATAAATATCGAAAGAATCACAGTCCGTAAAACGTTCATCACAGCCAACAAGACGGTGAGAAAAGATCGTCACGTTTATACAAGTGTACGACAGAGTTAAACGCTCGCGATCGAACGAACCATCCTAATCGTGAGGACACAAGTTAGAAGCACGGGCAATTTCAAGTTCGGCGGTTGATCCGAATCAACCCTGTTGATCCGAAGAGCGGATGGCCAGGATTCGGCCAGCTGGCTGTACGGAGGTGACCCCGGCGGGCGGGAAAACCGTAATATTATATAGGTTTGCCCGCGGTTTGGTGGAGTCGTGCCACTGCGTGGACGGAATATTCCATACGTACTCGGTCCCATCTGTCGGATTTTGAATTTTGAAATTCGAATATTCGTACTGTAGGGCGGGAGTTTTGGAGGGAGAATTTGAATTTCAAATTAAAGTAGATGACACGTGTTCCCAGTCAACACCTATGAGTAATACACCAATTGACTAGTACTGTTGAGAGACTCCATTGCGAATTCGGCATGCGAAACATGAATTCCTCTCAAATTTCGCCTCGTTTCGCAGTGGACCAAAATCACGAGTTTGGACATTTGTTCTCCGATTTACCGAAAGATTTGAAACAACAGATAAAAAAAATATTATTCTCAACATATGGAAGATATGCATCATTTGTTTAGGCAAACGAAAATGATGTCGTGGGTTTTCAGACCGTTCTGGTGTCCAGAATACAACGACTTCTTGTTTTACAAGGACGAAATAAATTTGGGAATTATAAACTATCTTAGAACTCCAGCTGCACAGATAATCGAGAACCTCGAGAGGTTGAAGATAGATACGAATTTGTCAAAATTAATATCCAGCCTGATCGACTCGGATTACTACTCAGAATACTCCGACTGCATACACGGATCAACGTACACATGGACGGCTCGGAACAGAGGCTATGAAATCATTCAATACAGACGCGAAGAGAATACAGACAAGTGCACATAACATGACTATGAAATTCTGTATCTTCTGGATGAGTGATCTGAACAGTATATGTTTCTACGATGTTCTTTATATCAATTATTTACGATTTGAACGCGATAAATTGATTGAACGATTTTCAAATTCGAATCTGAAGTTCATACATCTGTTTCTGATTTGACACGAAGAGATTCGCAAATATTATGTCCGAACAAAATACGAGCTATAAATTAATCGTTCAACTTCGAATACACTCGACACAGAGTACAACTCAATATTAAATAAAAATGGCATCATCTTCATCGGGAAATAACTTCCCAGAATGAATTTCAAAGTATATCTGCAGGACGATTAAAAATGTTATAAATATCGAAAGAATCACAGTCCGTAAAACGTTCATCACAGCCAACAAGACGGTGAGAAAAGATCGTCACGTTTATACAAGTGTACGACAGAGTTAAACGCTCGCGATCGAACGAACCATCCTAATCGTGAGGACACAATTTAGAAGCACGGGCAATTTCAAGTTCGGCGGTTGATCCGAATCAACCCTGTTGATCCGAAGAGCGGATGGCCAGGATTCGGCCAGCTGGCTGTACGGAGGTGACCCCGGCTGTAGTGACCAAGATTTTTATGCAACAAATAATTATTTTAATATTTAGAAAATTGTGTCGCTACTATTTCACTCATTGTTTTGAAATTAACGTCGCGACGGATTCGTCTAGTCAAGTCAAGAAATATCGAATTTGTTCGATTTTAAATTAAAATCCGAATTTCTAAAATTATGTTATTTAATTATTTATTCAAAGTATTATTTTCAATATCATTTTGAATTCCAAATTTATTAAAATATCCCAATGATCATTATCAAATTATTTTAAGTCCAAAATATATCTGTTTTAAATACGTGTATTATCCAAAATTATATCTAATCACCTAATCTAACCCCACCTACCTAGATTCCACAAAACACCATCATCACCACACCCCACGCGTTTTCTTTTCCACATTACCGTTACAACCCCTACCTTTACTTTACAGCTCCATTTTCTAGCACCTTTCTTCTCCTTTATCACCAATTGAACAATCATCTGAACCTGCAAAGCATACTACTGTCTGCACTCTGCATCTGCAGCTCCAAGGTATCACCATCAACCAAATTGCAATCACCACAACCAGAGTCATTGATCGAACCACACAATCCGGCTTCAGCCAATCATCACCACACTGCAGCCACCCTGGCCAGTTTCAATATCCAGATCACAACTTCGATACCCAGCATCGTCACCACCAACGTCCATCCATACTGCATCATCAGCACCACCACCAGCCACCACATGAAATCGTCTCTGCCTAACTCCAAATACCCAAATCAAAACCCAAACCCATGAATCAGTATTCATTTCTTACCTCAATCACCATTTCTCGCCGGAAATCGCCGCTTGAAGCCCCGATCCTCGCACAATAGATACACAAATCAGCCCAGAAACTATCATAATTGCACCCTCGTCACTCGTCGTACCCGGCGCCGGTGCTGTGACCGGCGAAACCGCCGGCAGAGACGTCCTCCGTCTCTCGCTCCCCTCTCAAACTTCTCTCTCTATCTGATCCGAAATAGAGAGAGACGAGATATATTTTGATATTATATTTTAATTTTCAGAATTTGCAAATCGGTCCTCAAGATTGAAAATGTTTTATATCAGTCCCTACATGTTTTAAAGTGATTATTCCAGCCCTTTTAGCTTCAAACTTATCATTTCAGTCCTTGCTGATTTAATTCATTTGATTTTAAGCCCAAGTTTCAAAGTATTCATTTTAGTCCCTCAACTATCAAAAGTATCTATTTTAGTCCCTCAACTTTCAAAACATCAATTTTAGTCCTCAAATTATAATTTATCATTTTGAACTATATATTCGATAGACTAAAGTGACTTATTGGCTAAGACGAAGCGTACGGAGAATTTAAAGAAATTGAAGTCATTCCCGCTCAACTTTGCACTCGTCGGATTTGAGGTAGACTCGCACTTATTAATTGATTTAAATTATGATTTCATATAAATGTCATGTGACTTGTGAAAGTCAATTTTCAAGAAAATTAAGTATGTTTTATGAAAAGTAAGTATACCCTATGTTTTTACGATAATGTTTTATATGTTTTGGATCATTGCTACGCATAAGAATTCTTACCACCTAAGTTCGGTAGAATTCTGTGTCTCCATAAGTTTATGAGGATTTACCACCTAAGTTCGGTAAAATTCCTGCCTTTCCATATGTTTATGAGGATTTACCACCTAAGTTCGGTAAAATTCCTGTCGCGTATGTTTATGAGGATTTCGATCCTATCTTATGTTATGATGGAAATGATCCCTATGAATTTCATGAATTATGTTTTGGTATACTTACTGTTATTATGATCTTACTGTTATTATGATCTTACTGTTATTATGACTTACTACATAAGAATTCTTACCACCTAAGTTCGGTAAAATTCTTATGTTTATGAGGATTTCGATTTTATCCTATGTTATGATGAAAACTTACTGTTATTATGATTTTACTACATAAGAATTCTTACCACCTAAGTTCGGTAAAATTCTTATGTTTATGAGGATTTCAATCCTATCTTATGTTATGCTTTCAAAAGAAATTATGCTTGGCATAATTAAAATGTTTTATAAGTATATGGTTTTCAAAGAACTGTTTTCAAAGAGATGTTTTCAAAGAGCATATGATTTGCAAAATATGTCCCGTGCTGTAATGCACAATATGAGTTTTATCAAGAGCAGTTTTATAAAGAAGTTCTATCAATGCCCGTTTTATAAAGAGCCGGGATTTATGTGTTTAATCATCTTATAAATTAAATTAATTTGCGATGAGTCTACTGAGTATTTCCCCCATGAAATACTCACCCTACTTTTTAACAGTTTTTGCAGATTTCGGAGACGGTGGCGAGCGATGAATGATGGTGGCAATAATCGTTGAACGGTTGAAAGTTTGACGTTAATGATTTCCGTATTTTCCAAATAATCGAATAATTTAGAGAAGTTCATTTATTTGAGAAATTATGATATTGGCAATTTCTTTACAATATTAATGGTTCGATTTACTATTTCAAATGGTTTCATAAATGTTTTCAATTTTAGCGGCCATTACAGTTTATTTAATGTTTCCAAAAATGAATTTCAATTATTTCTTCCGCAAAAAAATATTATTCGAAAAATTTAGACAGAAAATGACGTAGTGAATCGGGTATACGGAACTCGGGGCGCTACAAGTTGGTATCAGAGCTAGTCTGCGTTTCTGTAGACTGGAAAAATTTTCAAAAAGAATTTTCAAGAAATATTTTCCATTATAAAATATTATTGATGAAGATTGCCACTGCCATCATTTCGTTCCACCAACTCCGAGGTAAAGAAGTTTATGATGTTTAAAGTTATTTCAGTATTTCGAATACTCATTTTACTAATTTATGAGAAAGAATGAAGAGTATTTCGGATACTTATGATTTATGAGAAATAAGAATGTATTTCTTCGAAAATAATGATGTTGTTATGCTTTGTCATAACTTATATGCTTTAATGTATGATTATGAGAATTTTTTTAAAGAAAACGAGTGTTGAGCATAATGGGAATAATATGATTTTATTGAGAATTAAGTAATGGATATTATGTTGAGTTAATTTATTATGCCTCTATGTTGAAGAGAAATTTATTATGAAGTTTGGCTTTGTGAATAAATTTTGGGAATATGATTTATGGCATATATTTATAAGTAGGAATAACTTTTGAGCCAATTAAGGTATGGAAGGAAGTGATATTGTGATATTGAAAAATATGATTTGAAATTGTTATGTTGAGGAATTATGAATTGAATTATGAGATATTTTGATGATATTGAAGTGTTGGAATCATTTTCAATATTTTTAGATCGTTGTGATCAAATGTGGAGTTATTTATTATTGTGAGTTATGAAGTATGCTTATGGTTTGGATAAGTCCAAATTACAAGGGAGACTCTATCCAGAATTTTATCATTTGGAATTAAGAGCATAATATGATAAGCATCTACTAAATGAATTAAGTTTAGACATGCAAGTTCATTTACATCACAAACGAGATTTAGTAGATGATAACAGAGATTTTATTATTTTCTCATAAGGAGAACACACAAGAGTCACACTGGAAAGGAAATACATGAAACACACGAAAGCATAAGAGAAAAACATGGAAAGATCCTCAGAATGAGAGATGTGTTTCCGGAGTAGCCGTATCCTACCACCTCTGATCTTTTGAGGAAATAAAGAAACCTTCAAAGAGGTGTGTTTCGAGAGTAAGAATACTCCGTAATCTACCACCTGGAATCTTTGAAGTATACACAAGATTTAAACATTAAGGAAATCCTAGTAAATGGAGGGGTGTCTCGAGAGTGAAAATACTCCGTACTCTACCCCCACCTATTCTAAGATTCAAAGAGTTAAATTTACATTAACCGGACTCCATTTTCGCTTGATTCCCCTTCCTTGCGACCAATCTATTTTAACTCCTGCTGGATCTTGTATTGAGATATATGACTGCAGCTTATCCAGTAGTTCATCAATAGTAGGAGCAGAAATAAGAAGCCTTCTGGAAAATGGAGAGATGAATCCCTGTTCCACAGCATAATCAAGAAAGGTTAACAAACCATCAAAGAAATTGTTAACATTCAGAAGCCCAATAGGCTTAGTATGGAGATCTAGTTGAGCCCACGAGGTAATGTTAAAAATTTCTTCTAAGGTACCAAAACCTCCGGGCAGGGCTATAAAGGCATCAGAACCATATAGCATACAAGTTATGCGTTCATGGATGGATAGGGTTTGAACTTCATGCCCTCGTGTTTTGCCTGCAACATCTACCAAAGGGACAGGTATGACACCGATTACTTTTGATTTCTCTGCAAGAGCAGATTGGGAAACACAACCCATTAGACCACTGCTACCACCCCCATATACAAGAGTGATACCTTTTTCCCCCAGTTTCTTTCCAAGATCTACAGCCGCTTCTAGATAACCGAAGCCTTTCCCTACTTTTGATCCACAAAATACACAAATAGTTTTGATCTGTCGAAGTTTTGGTGTTTCCATCTTTGATAGTAAAGAAGGGAAAACTTACGAAGAAGATGTGATTTTGGGATGCCTGAACTATGAAATATGTTTGGCTATTTAAAGCCGGAAAAAAAAAAATTTACTGTTTTTGATTGATTCTGAAAAAGTAAAGATTTACTTTTGACAAAATCAGCCCACTTTTGAATATTTTTATCGTATCGAGGCTGTCACCTTTCGGCGATTTAATATTTTATTTCCAGCTTTATCAAAACTCGAGAAAAGGAAAATATATTTTATTTTCAAAACGCGTGAAAGAAAGCAGCAAAATATTTTAAAAGATTTACCTTATAACATTGCTGAACTGCCAGAAATCTCATTTTGTAAAACAGACTGGCAAACAGGATCTTTTGCTATTATATTTTGGAGACTATAACGATTTTTGTCCACGTTAAACTGAGCGTATAAGGAGAGAAGTTCACGTTGTACATAACCACTTGGGTGCGTCTCAAGAGTCAGTCGAATATCATCCAAAGACTCCTTACTCAGTCCACCCTTTATGAATTCGATTTTATCATCCCGATTAGTAGAAGAATATCCTACTGATTTGCAACGTGTATTACAGTTCCAACGAGCACATTTGTAGCAACCACCCAGTCTTTTTGCTCTTCGTTTCTTTGCGAACGTGCTTTTGCCTAAACCAGGCATATGTTTTGGAAATGTTGATGGTAATTCACCAGATAGTCGAACCTTTGCTTCTATCAACCAGCGAACATCTTCTGGAATATCATGAGCCATTAGCAACCTCAATCTTTCGAGCCTTATTCTATAGATCTTTCTCAGATCATTCATAGGAAGACTGGAATAATACTTGCGAATGTTAGAAAGGATGATATCCATTGTTTGATGATTCAACCTCTTCCCAGCATGAACTATTTAAAAGCGCAAAGGATCTGAGTGAATCCGCGTGATGTTGTGACCAGCAAGAAAGCGCAGGATTATTTTAATGAAAAGAGGAGACAAGAAGTAATGCGCTGTTAATTATATTGATAAAGGAGATTTGATTGGAGATTTGGAATATTTTCTTGGATTATGGGTACTGATATTTTGTTTTAATAATGATAATCTTGGTATAGTGTGATGATACGTGGAAAGTAAAATGAGTACCGTATTGAATCAGAATTCATACGTATATACAAGTGAAAGAAATACTTTGCAGGAAATGTGGTGACAGTTAAGTATAGAATCTTAGTTTTGGGAGATATTTGTTTACTGAATTTTGGGTTACAAATATTGGAAAGATTTGTTGAAATTTTAGAGATATATACGAATATTTGAGGTCACATGATACGATGATAAGTGACAAGTTACATGTATACTACAAGATATGATGAAATTTTTACATACGATGATAATGCATTCAGTCAAAGTCCAGTGGGTTAGATATGGTTGGGCTAAATATGGTAGCGATGATGCTACATAAGAGAAGAAGAAGAGATTCTGATTAAGTATTCAGAAATCATAAGATCGAGTAAGTTTAATTTCGAGGACGAAATTATTTTAAGGGGGTAAGATTGTAGTGACCAAGATTTTTATGCAACAAATAATTATTTTAATATTTAGAAAATTGTGTCGCTACTATTTCACTCATTGTTTTGAAATTAACGCCGCGACGGATTCGTCTAGTCAAGTCAAGAAATATCGAATTTGTTCGATTTTAAATTAAAATCCGAATTTCTAAAATTATGTTATTTAATTATTTATTCAAAGTATTATTTTCAATATCATTTTGAATTCCAAATTTATTAAAATATCCCAATGATCATTATCAAATTATTTTAAGTCCAAAATATATCTGTTTTAAATACGTGTATTATCCAAAATTATATCTAATCACCTAATCTAACCCCACCTACCTAGATTCCACAAAACACCATCATCACCACACCCCACGCGTTTTCTTTTCCACATTACCGTTACAACCCCTACCTTTACTTTACAGCTCCATTTTCTAGCACCTTTCTTCTCCTTTATCACCAATTGAACAATCATCTGAACCTGCAAAGCATACTACTGTCTGCACTCTGCATCTGCAGCTCCAAGGTATCACCATCAACCAAATTGCAATCACCACAACCAGAGTCATTGATCGAACCACACAATCCGGCTTCAGCCAATCATCACCACACTGCAGCCACCCTGGCCAGTTTCAATATCCAGATCACAACTTCGATACCCAGCATCGTCACCACCAACGTCCATCCATACTGCATCATCAGCACCACCACCAGCCACCACATGAAATCGTCTCTGCCTAACTCCAAATACCCAAATCAAAACCCAAACCCATGAATCAGTATTCATTTCTTACCTCAATCACCATTTCTCGCCGGAAATCGCCGCTTGAAGCCCCGATCCTCGCACAATAGATACACAAATCAGCCCAGAAACTATCATAATTGCACCCTCGTCACTCGTCGTACCCGGCGCCGGTGCTGTGACCGGCGAAACCGCCGGCAGAGACGTCCTCCGTCTCTCGCTCCCCTCTCAAACTTCTCTCTCTATCTGATCCGAAATAGAGAGAGACGAGATATATTTTGATATTATATTTTAATTTTCAGAATTTGCAAATCGGTCCTCAAGATTGAAAATGTTTTATATCAGTCCCTACATGTTTTAAAGTGATTATTCCAGCCCTTTTAGCTTCAAACTTATCATTTCAGTCCTTGCTGATTTAATTCATTTGATTTTAAGCCCAAGTTTCAAAGTATTCATTTTAGTCCCTCAACTATCAAAAGTATCTATTTTAGTCCCTCAACTTTCAAAACATCAATTTTAGTCCTCAAATTATAATTTATCATTTTGAACTATATATTCGATAGACTAAAGTGACTTATTGGCTAAGACGAAGCGTACGGAGAATTTAAAGAAATTGAAGTCATTCCCGCTCAACTTTGCACTCGTCGGATTTGAGGTAGACTCGCACTTATTAATTGATTTAAATTATGATTTCATATAAATGTCATGTGACTTGTGAAAGTCAATTTTCAAGAAAATTAAGTATGTTTTATGAAAAGTAAGTATACCCTATGTTTTTACGATAATGTTTTATATGTTTTGGATCATTGCTACGCATAAGAATTCTTACCACCTAAGTTCGGTAGAATTCTGTGTCTCCATAAGTTTATGAGGATTTACCACCTAAGTTCGGTAAAATTCCTGCCTTTCCATATGTTTATGAGGATTTACCACCTAAGTTCGGTAAAATTCCTGTCGCGTATGTTTATGAGGATTTCGATCCTATCTTATGTTATGATGGAAATGATCCCTATGAATTTCATGAATTATGTTTTGGTATACTTACTGTTATTATGATCTTACTGTTATTATGATCTTACTGTTATTATGATCTTACTGTTATTATGACTTACTACATAAGAATTCTTACCACCTAAGTTCGGTAAAATTCTTATGTTTATGAGGATTTCGATTTTATCCTATGTTATGATGAAAACTTACTGTTATTATGATTTTACTACATAAGAATTCTTACCACCTAAGTTCGGTAAAATTCTTATGTTTATGAGGATTTCAATCCTATCTTATGTTATGCTTTCAAAAGAAATTATGCTTGGCATAATTAAAATGTTTTATAAGTATATGGTTTTCAAAGAACTGTTTTCAAAGAGATGTTTTCAAAGAGCATATGATTTGCAAAATATGTCCCGTGCTGTAATGCACAATATGAGTTTTATCAAGAGCAGTTTTATAAAGAAGTTCTATCAATGCCCGTTTTATAAAGAGCCGGGATTTATGTGTTTAATCATCTTATAAATTAAATTAATTTGCGATGAGTCTACTGAGTATTTCCCCCATGAAATACTCACCCTACTTTTTAACAGTTTTTGCAGATTTCGGAGACGGTGGCGAGCGATGAATGATGGTGGCAATAATCGTTGAACGGTTGAAAGTTTGACGTTAATGATTTCCGTATTTTCCAAATAATCGAATAATTTAGAGAAGTTCATTTATTTGAGAAATTATGATATTGGCAATTTCTTTACAATATTAATGGTTCGATTTACTATTTCAAATGGTTTCATAAATGTTTTCAATTTTAGCGGCCATTACAGTTTATTTAATGTTTCCAAAAATGAATTTCAATTATTTCTTCCGCAAAAAAATATTATTCGAAAAATTTAGACAGAAAATGACGTAGTGAATCGGGTATACGGAACTCGGGGCGCTACAAGTTGGTATCAGAGCTAGTCTGCGTTTCTGTAGACTGGAAAAATTTTCAAAAAGAATTTTCAAGAAATATTTTCCATTATAAAATATTATTGATGAAGATTGCCACTGCCATCATTTCGTTCCACCAACTCCGAGGTAAAGAAGTTTATGATGTTTAAAGTTATTTCAGTATTTCGAATACTCATTTTACTAATTTATGAGAAAGAATGAAGAGTATTTCGGATACTTATGATTTATGAGAAATAAGAATGTATTTCTTCGAAAATAATGATGTTGTTATGCTTTGTCATAACTTATATGCTTTAATGTATGATTATGAGAATTTTTTTAAAGAAAACGAGTGTTGAGCATAATGGGAATAATATGATTTTATTGAGAATTAAGTAATGGATATTATGTTGAGTTAATTTATTATGCCTCTATGTTGAAGAGAAATTTATTATGAAGTTTGGCTTTGTGAATAAATTTTGGGAATATGATTTATGGCATATATTTATAAGTAGGAATAACTTTTGAGCCAATTAAGGTATGGAAGGAAGTGATATTGTGATATTGAAAAATATGATTTGAAATTGTTATGTTGAGGAATTATGAATTGAATTATGAGATATTTTGATGATATTGAAGTGTTGGAATCATTTTCAATATTTTTAGATCGTTGTGATCAAATGTGGAGTTATTTATTATTGTGAGTTATGAAGTATGCTTATGGTTTGGATAAGTCCAAATTACAAGGGAGACTCTATCCAGAATTTTATCATTTGGAATTAAGAGCATAATATGATAAGCATCTACTAAATGAATTAAGTTTAGACATGCAAGTTCATTTACATCACAAACGAGATTTAGTAGATGATAACAGAGATTTTATTATTTTCTCATAAGGAGAACACACAAGAGTCACACTGGAAAGGAAATACATGAAACACACGAAAGCATAAGAGAAAAACATGGAAAGATCCTCAGAATGAGAGATGTGTTTCCGGAGTAGCCGTATCCTACCACCTCTGATCTTTTGAGGAAATAAAGAAACCTTCAAAGAGGTGTGTTTCGAGAGTAAGAATACTCCGTAATCTACCACCTGGAATCTTTGAAGTATACACAAGATTTAAACATTAAGGAAATCCTAGTAAATGGAGGGGTGTCTCGAGAGTGAAAATACTCCGTACTCTACCCCCACCTATTCTAAGATTCAAAGAGTTAAATTTACATTAACCGGACTCCATTTTCGCTTGATTCCCCTTCCTTGCGACCAATCTATTTTAACTCCTGCTGGATCTTGTATTGAGATATATGACTGCAGCTTATCCAGTAGTTCATCAATAGTAGGAGCAGAAATAAGAAGCCTTCTGGAAAATGGAGAGATGAATCCCTGTTCCACAGCATAATCAAGAAAGGTTAACAAACCATCAAAGAAATTGTTAACATTCAGAAGCCCAATAGGCTTAGTATGGAGATCTAGTTGAGCCCACGAGGTAATGTTAAAAATTTCTTCTAAGGTACCAAAACCTCCGGGCAGGGCTATAAAGGCATCAGAACCATATAGCATACAAGTTATGCGTTCATGGATGGATAGGGTTTGAACTTCATGCCCTCGTGTTTTGCCTGCAACATCTACCAAAGGGACAGGTATGACACCGATTACTTTTGATTTCTCTGCAAGAGCAGATTGGGAAACACAACCCATTAGACCACTGCTACCACCCCCATATACAAGAGTGATACCTTTTTCCCCCAGTTTCTTTCCAAGATCTACAGCCGCTTCTAGATAACCGAAGCCTTTCCCTACTTTTGATCCACAAAATACACAAATAGTTTTGATCTGTCGAAGTTTTGGTGTTTCCATCTTTGATAGTAAAGAAGGGAAAACTTACGAAGAAGATGTGATTTTGGGATGCCTGAACTATGAAATATGTTTGGCTATTTAAAGCCGGAAAAAAAAAAATTTACTGTTTTTGATTGATTCTGAAAAAGTAAAGATTTACTTTTGACAAAATCAGCCCACTTTTGAATATTTTTATCGTATCGAGGCTGTCACCTTTCGGCGATTTAATATTTTATTTCCAGCTTTATCAAAACTCGAGAAAAGGAAAATATATTTTATTTTCAAAACGCGTGAAAGAAAGCAGCAAAATATTTTAAAAGATTTACCTTATAACATTGCTGAACTGCCAGAAATCTCATTTTGTAAAACAGACTGGCAAACAGGATCTTTTGCTATTATATTTTGGAGACTATAACGATTTTTGTCCACGTTAAACTGAGCGTATAAGGAGAGAAGTTCACGTTGTACATAACCACTTGGGTGCGTCTCAAGAGTCAGTCGAATATCATCCAAAGACTCCTTACTCAGTCCACCCTTTATGAATTCGATTTTATCATCCCGATTAGTAGAAGAATATCCTACTGATTTGCAACGTGTATTACAGTTCCAACGAGCACATTTGTAGCAACCACCCAGTCTTTTTGCTCTTCGTTTCTTTGCGAACGTGCTTTTGCCTAAACCAGGCATATGTTTTGGAAATGTTGATGGTAATTCACCAGATAGTCGAACCTTTGCTTCTATCAACCAGCGAACATCTTCTGGAATATCATGAGCCATTAGCAACCTCAATCTTTCGAGCCTTATTCTATAGATCTTTCTCAGATCATTCATAGGAAGACTGGAATAATACTTGCGAATGTTAGAAAGGATGATATCCATTGTTTGATGATTCAACCTCTTCCCAGCATGAACTATTTAAAAGCGCAAAGGATCTGAGTGAATCCGCGTGATGTTGTGACCAGCAAGAAAGCGCAGGATTATTTTAATGAAAAGAGGAGACAAGAAGTAATGCGCTGTTAATTATATTGATAAAGGAGATTTGATTGGAGATTTGGAATATTTTCTTGGATTATGGGTACTGATATTTTGTTTTAATAATGATAATCTTGGTATAGTGTGATGATACGTGGAAAGTAAAATGAGTACCGTATTGAATCAGAATTCATACGTATATACAAGTGAAAGAAATACTTTGCAGGAAATGTGGTGACAGTTAAGTATAGAATCTTAGTTTTGGGAGATATTTGTTTACTGAATTTTGGGTTACAAATATTGGAAAGATTTGTTGAAATTTTAGAGATATATACGAATATTTGAGGTCACATGATACGATGATAAGTGACAAGTTACATGTATACTACAAGATATGATGAAATTTTTACATACGATGATAATGCATTCAGTCAAAGTCCAGTGGGTTAGATATGGTTGGGCTAAATATGGTAGCGATGATGCTACATAAGAGAAGAAGAAGAGATTCTGATTAAGTATTCAGAAATCATAAGATCGAGTAAGTTTAATTTCGAGGACGAAATTATTTTAAGGGGGTAAGATTGTAGTGACCAAGATTTTTATGCAACAAATAATTATTTTAATATTTAGAAAATTGTGTCGCTACTATTTCACTCATTGTTTTGAAATTAACGCCGCGACGGATTCGTCTAGTCAAGTCAAGAAATATCGAATTTGTTCGATTTTAAATTAAAATCCGAATTTCTAAAATTATGTTATTTAATTATTTATTCAAAGTATTATTTTCAATATCATTTTGAATTCCAAATTTATTAAAATATCCCAATGATCATTATCAAATTATTTTAAGTCCAAAATATATCTGTTTTAAATACGTGTATTATCCAAAATTATATCTAATCACCTAATCTAACCCCACCTACCTAGATTCCACAAAACACCATCATCACCACACCCCACGCGTTTTCTTTTCCACATTACCGTTACAACCCCTACCTTTACTTTACAGCTCCATTTTCTAGCACCTTTCTTCTCCTTTATCACCAATTGAACAATCATCTGAACCTGCAAAGCATACTACTGTCTGCACTCTGCATCTGCAGCTCCAAGGTATCACCATCAACCAAATTGCAATCACCACAACCAGAGTCATTGATCGAACCACACAATCCGGCTTCAGCCAATCATCACCACACTGCAGCCACCCTGGCCAGTTTCAATATCCAGATCACAACTTCGATACCCAGCATCGTCACCACCAACGTCCATCCATACTGCATCATCAGCACCACCACCAGCCACCACATGAAATCGTCTCTGCCTAACTCCAAATACCCAAATCAAAACCCAAACCCATGAATCAGTATTCATTTCTTACCTCAATCACCATTTCTCGCCGGAAATCGCCGCTTGAAGCCCCGATCCTCGCACAATAGATACACAAATCAGCCCAGAAACTATCATAATTGCACCCTCGTCACTCGTCGTACCCGGCGCCGGTGCTGTGACCGGCGAAACCGCCGGCAGAGACGTCCTCCGTCTCTCGCTCCCCTCTCAAACTTCTCTCTCTATCTGATCCGAAATAGAGAGAGACGAGATATATTTTGATATTATATTTTAATTTTCAGAATTTGCAAATCGGTCCTCAAGATTGAAAATGTTTTATATCAGTCCCTACATGTTTTAAAGTGATTATTCCAGCCCTTTTAGCTTCAAACTTATCATTTCAGTCCTTGCTGATTTAATTCATTTGATTTTAAGCCCAAGTTTCAAAGTATTCATTTTAGTCCCTCAACTATCAAAAGTATCTATTTTAGTCCCTCAACTTTCAAAACATCAATTTTAGTCCTCAAATTATAATTTATCATTTTGAACTATATATTCGATAGACTAAAGTGACTTATTGGCTAAGACGAAGCGTACGGAGAATTTAAAGAAATTGAAGTCATTCCCGCTCAACTTTGCACTCGTCGGATTTGAGGTAGACTCGCACTTATTAATTGATTTAAATTATGATTTCATATAAATGTCATGTGACTTGTGAAAGTCAATTTTCAAGAAAATTAAGTATGTTTTATGAAAAGTAAGTATACCCTATGTTTTTACGATAATGTTTTATATGTTTTGGATCATTGCTACGCATAAGAATTCTTACCACCTAAGTTCGGTAGAATTCTGTGTCTCCATAAGTTTATGAGGATTTACCACCTAAGTTCGGTAAAATTCCTGCCTTTCCATATGTTTATGAGGATTTACCACCTAAGTTCGGTAAAATTCCTGTCGCGTATGTTTATGAGGATTTCGATCCTATCTTATGTTATGATGGAAATGATCCCTATGAATTTCATGAATTATGTTTTGGTATACTTACTGTTATTATGATCTTACTGTTATTATGATCTTACTGTTATTATGATCTTACTGTTATTATGATCTTACTGTTATTATGACTTACTACATAAGAATTCTTACCACCTAAGTTCGGTAAAATTCTTATGTTTATGAGGATTTCGATTTTATCCTATGTTATGATGAAAACTTACTGTTATTATGATTTTACTACATAAGAATTCTTACCACCTAAGTTCGGTAAAATTCTTATGTTTATGAGGATTTCAATCCTATCTTATGTTATGCTTTCAAAAGAAATTATGCTTGGCATAATTAAAATGTTTTATAAGTATATGGTTTTCAAAGAACTGTTTTCAAAGAGATGTTTTCAAAGAGCATATGATTTGCAAAATATGTCCCGTGCTGTAATGCACAATATGAGTTTTATCAAGAGCAGTTTTATAAAGAAGTTCTATCAATGCCCGTTTTATAAAGAGCCGGGATTTATGTGTTTAATCATCTTATAAATTAAATTAATTTGCGATGAGTCTACTGAGTATTTCCCCCATGAAATACTCACCCTACTTTTTAACAGTTTTTGCAGATTTCGGAGACGGTGGCGAGCGATGAATGATGGTGGCAATAATCGTTGAACGGTTGAAAGTTTGACGTTAATGATTTCCGTATTTTCCAAATAATCGAATAATTTAGAGAAGTTCATTTATTTGAGAAATTATGATATTGGCAATTTCTTTACAATATTAATGGTTCGATTTACTATTTCAAATGGTTTCATAAATGTTTTCAATTTTAGCGGCCATTACAGTTTATTTAATGTTTCCAAAAATGAATTTCAATTATTTCTTCCGCAAAAAAATATTATTCGAAAAATTTAGACAGAAAATGACGTAGTGAATCGGGTATACGGAACTCGGGGCGCTACACCGGCGGGCGGGCAAACCGTAATATTATATAGGTTTGCCCGCGGTTTGGGGGAGTCATGCCACTGCGTGGACGGAATATTCCATACGTACTCGGTCCCATCTGTCGGATTTTGAATTTTGAAATTCGAATATTCGTACTGTAGGGCGGGAGTTTTGGAGGGAGAATTTGAATTTCAAATTAAAGTAGATGACACGTGTTCCCAGTCAACACCTATGAGTAATACACCAATTGACTAGTACTGTTGAGAGACTCCATTGCGAATTCGGCATGCGAAACATGAATTCCTCTCAAATTTCGCCTCGTTTCGCAGTGGACCAAAATCACGAGTTTGGACATTTGTTCTCCGATTTATCGGAAGATTTGAAACAACAGATAAAAAAAATATATTATTCTCAACATATGGAAGATATGCATCATTTGTTTAGGCAAACGAAAATGATGTCGTGGGTTTTCAGACCGTTCTGGTGTCCAGAATACAACGACTTCTTGTTTTACAAGGACGAAATAAATTTGGGAATTATAAACTATCTTAGAACTCCAGCTGCACAGATAATCGAGAACCTCGAGAGGTTGAAGATAGATACGAATTTGTCAAAATTAATATCCAGCCTGATCGACTCGGATTACTACTCAGAATACTCCGACTGCATACACGGATCAACGTACACATGGACGGCTCGGAACAGAGGCTATGAAATCATTCAATACAGACGCGAAGAGAATATAGACAAGTGCACATAACATGACTATGAAATTCTGTATCTTCTGGATGAGTGATCTGAACAGTATATGTTTCTACGATGTTCTTTATATCAATTATTTACGATTTGAACGCGATAAATTGATTGAACGATTTTCAAATTCAAATCTGAAGTTCTTACATCTGTTTCTGATTTGACACGAAGAGATTCGCAAATATTATGTCTGAACAAAATACGAGCTATAAATTAATCGTTCAACTTCGAATACACTCGACACAGAGTACAACTCAATATTAAATAAAAATGGCATCATCTTCATCGGGAAAGAACTTCCCAGAATGAATTTCAAAGTATATCTGCAGGACGATTAAAAATGTTATAAATATCGAAAGAATCACAGTCCGTAAAACGTTCATCACAGCCAACAAGACGGCGAGAAAAGATCGTCACGTTTATACAAGTGTACGACAGAGTTAAACGCTCGCGATCGAACGAACCATCCTAATCGTGAGGACACAAGTTAGAAGCACGGGCAATTTCAAGTTCGGCGGTTGATCCGAATCAACCCTGTTGATCCGAAGAGCGGATGGCCAGGATTCGGCCAGCTGGCTGTACGGAGGTGACCCCGGCGGGCGGGCAAACCGTAATATTATATAGGTTTTCCCACGGGTTGGGGGAGTCGTGCCGCTGCGTGGACGGAATATTCCATACGTACTCGGTCCCATCTGTCGGATTTTGAATTTTGAAATTCGAATATTCGTACTGTAGGGCGGGAGTTTTGGAGGGAGAATTTGAATTTCAAATTAAAGTAGATGACACGTGTTCCCAGTCAACACCTATGAGTAATACACCAATTGACTAGTACTGTTGAGAGACTCCATTGCGAATTCGGCATGCGAAACATGAATTCCTCTCAAATTTCGCCTCGTTTCGCAGTGGACCAAAATCACGAGTTTGGACATTTGTTCTCCGATTTACCGGAAGATTTGAAACAACAGATAAAAAAAATATATTATTCTCAACATATGGAAGATATGCATCATTTGTTTAGGCAAACGAAAATGATGTCGTGGGTTTTCAGACCGTTCTGGTGTCCAGAATACAACGACTTCTTGTTTTACAAGGACGAAATAAATTTGGGAATTATAAACTATCTTAGAACTCCAGCTGCACAGATAATCGAGAACCTCGAGAGGTTGAAGATAGATACGAATTTGTCAAAATTAATATCCAGCCTGATCGACTCGGATTACTACTCAGAATACTCCGACTGCATACACGGATCAACGTACACATGGACGGCTCGGAACAGAGGCTATGAAATCATTCAATACAGACGCGAAGAGAATACAGACAAGTGCACATAACATGACTATGAAATTCTGTATCTTCTGGATGAGTGATCTGAACAGTATATGTTTCTACGATGTTCTTTATATCAATTATTTACGATTTGAACGCGATAAATTGATTGAACGATTTTCAAATTCGAATCTGAAGTTCATACATCTGTTTCTGATTTGACACGAAGAGATTCGCAAATATTATGTCCGAACAAAATACGAGCTATAAATTAATCGTTCAACTTCGAATACACTCGACACAGAGTACAACTCAATATTAAATAAAAATGGCATCATCTTCATCGGGAAAGAACTTCCCAGAATGAATTTCAAAGTATATCTGCAGGACGATTAAAAATGTTATAAATATCGAAAGAATCACAGTCCGTAAAACGTTCATCACAGCCAACAAGACGGCGAGAAAAGATCGTCACGTTTATACAAGTGTACGACAGAGTTAAACGCTCGCGATCGAACGAACCATCCTAATCGTGAGGACACAAGTTAGAAGCACGGGCAATTTCAAGTTCGGCGGTTGATCCGAATCAACCCTGTTGATCCGAAGAGCGGATGGCCAGGATTCGGCCAGCTGGCTGTACGGAGGTGACCCCGGCGGGCGGGCAAACCGTAATATTATATAGGTTTTCCCACGGGTTGGGGGAGTCGTGCCGCTGCGTGGACGGAATATTCCATACGTACTCGGTCCCATCTGTCGGATTTTGAATTTTGAAATTCGAATATTCGTACTGTAGGGCGGGAGTTTTGGAGGGAGAATTTGAATTTCAAATTAAAGTAGATGACACGTGTTCCCAGTCAACACCTATGAGTAATACACCAATTGACTAGTACTGTTGAGAGACTCCATTGCGAATTCGGCATGCGAAACATGAATTCCTCTCAAATTTCGCCTCGTTTCGCAGTGGACCAAAATCACGAGTTTGGACATTTGTTCTCCGATTTACCGGAAGATTTGAAACAACAGATAAAAAAAATATATTATTCTCAACATATGGAAGATATGCATCATTTGTTTAGGCAAACGAAAATGATGTCGTGGGTTTTCAGACCGTTCTGGTGTCCAGAATACAACGACTTCTTGTTTTACAAGGACGAAATAAATTTGGGAATTATAAACTATCTTAGAACTCCAGCTGCACAGATAATCGAGAACCTCGAGAGGTTGAAGATAGATACGAATTTGTCAAAATTAATATCCAGCCTGATCGACTCGGATTACTACTCAGAATACTCCGACTGCATACACGGATCAACGTACACATGGACGGCTCGGAACAGAGGCTATGAAATCATTCAATACAGACGCGAAGAGAATACAGACAAGTGCACATAACATGACTATGAAATTCTGTATCTTCTGGATGAGTGATCTGAACAGTATATGTTTCTACGATGTTCTTTATATCAATTATTTACGATTTGAACGCGATAAATTGATTGAACGATTTTCAAATTCGAATCTGAAGTTCATACATCTGTTTCTGATTTGACACGAAGAGATTCGCAAATATTATGTCCGAACAAAATACGAGCTATAAATTAATCGTTCAACTTCGAATACACTCGACACAGAGTACAACTCAATATTAAATAAAAATGGCATCATCTTCATCGGGAAAGAACTTCCCAGAATGAATTTCAAAGTATATCTGCAGGACGATTAAAAATGTTATAAATATCGAAAGAATCACAGTCCGTAAAACGTTCATCACAGCCAACAAGACGGCGAGAAAAGATCGTCACGTTTATACAAGTGTACGACAGAGTTAAACGCTCGCGATCGAACGAACCATCCTAATCGTGAGGACACAAGTTAGAAGCACGGGCAATTTCAAGTTCGGCGGTTGATCCGAATCAACCCTGTTGATCCGAAGAGCGGATGGCCAGGATTCGGCCAGCTGGCTGTACGGAGGTGACCCCGGCGGGCGGGCAAACCGTAATATTATATAGGTTTTCCCACGGGTTGGGGGAGTCGTGCCGCTGCGTGGACGGAATATTCCATACGTACTCGGTCCCATCTGTCGGATTTTGAATTTTGAAATTCGAATATTCGTACTGTAGGGCGGGAGTTTTGGAGGGAGAATTTGAATTTCAAATTAAAGTAGATGACACGTGTTCCCAGTCAACACCTATGAGTAATACACCAATTGACTAGTACTGTTGAGAGACTCCATTGCGAATTCGGCATGCGAAACATGAATTCCTCTCAAATTTCGCCTCGTTTCGCAGTGGACCAAAATCACGAGTTTGGACATTTGTTCTCCGATTTACCGGAAGATTTGAAACAACAGATAAAAAAAATATATTATTCTCAACATATGGAAGATATGCATCATTTGTTTAGGCAAACGAAAATGATGTCGTGGGTTTTCAGACCGTTCTGGTGTCCAGAATACAACGACTTCTTGTTTTACAAGGACGAAATAAATTTGGGAATTATAAACTATCTTAGAACTCCAGCTGCACAGATAATCGAGAACCTCGAGAGGTTGAAGATAGATACGAATTTGTCAAAATTAATATCCAGCCTGATCGACTCGGATTACTACTCAGAATACTCCGACTGCATACACGGATCAACGTACACATGGACGGCTCGGAACAGAGGCTATGAAATCATTCAATACAGACGCGAAGAGAATACAGACAAGTGCACATAACATGACTATGAAATTCTGTATCTTCTGGATGAGTGATCTGAACAGTATATGTTTCTACGATGTTCTTTATATCAATTATTTACGATTTGAACGCGATAAATTGATTGAACGATTTTCAAATTCGAATCTGAAGTTCATACATCTGTTTCTGATTTGACACGAAGAGATTCGCAAATATTATGTCCGAACAAAATACGAGCTATAAATTAATCGTTCAACTTCGAATACACTCGACACAGAGTACAACTCAATATTAAATAAAAATGGCATCATCTTCATCGGGAAATAACTTCCCAGAATGAATTTCAAAGTATATCTGCAGGACGATTAAAAATGTTATAAATATCGAAAGAATCACAGTCCGTAAAACGTTCATCACAGCCAACAAGACGGTGAGAAAAGATCGTCACGTTTATACAAGTGTACGACAGAGTTAAACGCTCGCGATCGAACGAACCATCCTAATCGTGAGGACACAATTTAGAAGCACGGGCAATTTCAAGTTCGGCGGTTGATCCGAATCAACCCTGTTGATCCGAAGAGCGGATGGCCAGGATTCGGCCAGCTGGCTGTACGGAGGTGACCCCGGCGGGCGGGCAAACCGTAATATTATATAGGTTTGCCCGCGGTTTGGGGGAGTCATGCCACTGCGTGGACGGAATATTCCATACGTACTCGGTCCCATCTGTCGGATTTTGAATTTTGAAATTCGAATATTCGTACTGTAGGGCGGGAGTTTTGGAGGGAGAATTTGAATTTCAAATTAAAGTAGATGACACGTGTTCCCAGTCAACACCTATGAGTAATACACCAATTGACTAGTACTGTTGAGAGACTCCATTGCGAATTCGGCATGCGAAACATGAATTCCTCTCAAATTTCGCCTCGTTTCGCAGTGGACCAAAATCACGAGTTTGGACATTTGTTCTCCGATTTATCGGAAGATTTGAAACAACAGATAAAAAAAATATATTATTCTCAACATATGGAAGATATGCATCATTTGTTTAGGCAAACGAAAATGATGTCGTGGGTTTTCAGACCGTTCTGGTGTCCAGAATACAACGACTTCTTGTTTTACAAGGACGAAATAAATTTGGGAATTATAAACTATCTTAGAACTCCAGCTGCACAGATAATCGAGAACCTCGAGAGGTTGAAGATAGATACGAATTTGTCAAAATTAATATCCAGCCTGATCGACTCGGATTACTACTCAGAATACTCCGACTGCATACACGGATCAACGTACACATGGACGGCTCGGAACAGAGGCTATGAAATCATTCAATACAGACGCGAAGAGAATATAGACAAGTGCACATAACATGACTATGAAATTCTGTATCTTCTGGATGAGTGATCTGAACAGTATATGTTTCTACGATGTTCTTTATATCAATTATTTACGATTTGAACGCGATAAATTGATTGAACGATTTTCAAATTCAAATCTGAAGTTCTTACATCTGTTTCTGATTTGACACGAAGAGATTCGCAAATATTATGTCTGAACAAAATACGAGCTATAAATTAATCGTTCAACTTCGAATACACTCGACACAGAGTACAACTCAATATTAAATAAAAATGGCATCATCTTCATCGGGAAAGAACTTCCCAGAATGAATTTCAAAGTATATCTGCAGGACGATTAAAAATGTTATAAATATCGAAAGAATCACAGTCCGTAAAACGTTCATCACAGCCAACAAGACGGCGAGAAAAGATCGTCACGTTTATACAAGTGTACGACAGAGTTAAACGCTCGCGATCGAACGAACCATCCTAATCGTGAGGACACAAGTTAGAAGCACGGGCAATTTCAAGTTCGGCGGTTGATCCGAATCAACCCTGTTGATCCGAAGAGCGGATGGCCAGGATTCGGCCAGCTGGCTGTACGGAGGTGACCCCGGCGGGCGGGCAAACCGTAATATTATATAGGTTTGCCCGCGGTTTGGGGGAGTCGTGCCACTGCGTGGACGGAATATTCCATACGTACTCGGTCCCATCTGTCGGATTTTGAATTTTGAAATTCGAATATTCGTACTGTAGGGCGGGAGTTTTGGAGGGAGAATTTGAATTTCAAATTAAAGTAGATGACACGTGTTCCCAGTCAACACCTATGAGTAATACACCAATTGACTAGTACTGTTGAGAGACTCCATTGCGAATTCGGCATGCGAAACATGAATTCCTCTCAAATTTCGCCTCGTTTCGCAGTGGACCAAAATCACGAGTTTGGACATTTGTTCTCCGATTTACCGAAAGATTTGAAACAACAGATAAAAAAAAATATTATTCTCAACATATGGAAGATATGCATCATTTGTTTAGGCAAACGAAAATGATGTCGTGGGTTTTCAGACCGTTCTGGTGTCCAGAATACAACGACTTCTTGTTTTACAAGGACGAAATAAATTTGGGAATTATAAACTATCTTAGAACTCCAGCTGCACAGATAATCGAGAACCTCGAGAGGTTGAAGATAGATACGAATTTGTCAAAATTAATATCCAGCCTGATCGACTCGGATTACTACTCAGAATACTCCGACTGCATACACGGATCAACGTACACATGGACGGCTCGGAACAGAGGCTATGAAATCATTCAATACAGACGCGAAGAGAATACAGACAAGTGCACATAACATGACTATGAAATTCTGTATCTTCTGGATGAGTGATCTGAACAGTATATGTTTCTACGATGTTCTTTATATCAATTATTTACGATTTGAACGCGATAAATTGATTGAACGATTTTCAAATTCGAATCTGAAGTTCATACATCTGTTTCTGATTTGACACGAAGAGATTCGCAAATATTATGTCCGAACAAAATACGAGCTATAAATTAATCGTTCAACTTCGAATACACTCGACACAGAGTACAACTCAATATTAAATAAAAATGGCATCATCTTCATCGGGAAATAACTTCCCAGAATGAATTTCAAAGTATATCTGCAGGACGATTAAAAATGTTATAAATATCGAAAGAATCACAGTCCGTAAAACGTTCATCACAGCCAACAAGACGGTGAGAAAAGATCGTCACGTTTATACAAGTGTACGACAGAGTTAAACGCTCGCGATCGAACGAACCATCCTAATCGTGAGGACACAATTTAGAAGCACGGGCAATTTCAAGTTCGGCGGTTGATCCGAATCAACCCTGTTGATCCGAAGAGCGGATGGCCAGGATTCGGCCAGCTGGCTGTACGGAGGTGACCCCGGCGGGCGGGCAAACCGTAATATTATATAGGTTTGCCCGCGGTTTGGGGGAGTCATGCCACTGCGTGGACGGAATATTCCATACGTACTCGGTCCCATCTGTCGGATTTTGAATTTTGAAATTCGAATATTCGTACTGTAGGGCGGGAGTTTTGGAGGGAGAATTTGAATTTCAAATTAAAGTAGATGACACGTGTTCCCAGTCAACACCTATGAGTAATACACCAATTGACTAGTACTGTTGAGAGACTCCATTGCGAATTCGGCATGCGAAACATGAATTCCTCTCAAATTTCGCCTCGTTTCGCAGTGGACCAAAATCACGAGTTTGGACATTTGTTCTCCGATTTATCGGAAGATTTGAAACAACAGATAAAAAAAATATATTATTCTCAACATATGGAAGATATGCATCATTTGTTTAGGCAAACGAAAATGATGTCGTGGGTTTTCAGACCGTTCTGGTGTCCAGAATACAACGACTTCTTGTTTTACAAGGACGAAATAAATTTGGGAATTATAAACTATCTTAGAACTCCAGCTGCACAGATAATCGAGAACCTCGAGAGGTTGAAGATAGATACGAATTTGTCAAAATTAATATCCAGCCTGATCGACTCGGATTACTACTCAGAATACTCCGACTGCATACACGGATCAACGTACACATGGACGGCTCGGAACAGAGGCTATGAAATCATTCAATACAGACGCGAAGAGAATACAGACAAGTGCACATAACATGACTATGAAATTCTGTATCTTCTGGATGAGTGATCTGAACAGTATATGTTTCTACGATGTTCTTTATATCAATTATTTACGATTTGAACGCGATAAATTGATTGAACGATTTTCAAATTCGAATCTGAAGTTCATACATCTGTTTCTGATTTGACACGAAGAGATTCGCAAATATTATGTCCGAACAAAATACGAGCTATAAATTAATCGTTCAACTTCGAATACACTCGACACAGAGTACAACTCAATATTAAATAAAAATGGCATCATCTTCATCGGGAAATAACTTCCCAGAATGAATTTCAAAGTATATCTGCAGGACGATTAAAAATGTTATAAATATCGAAAGAATCACAGTCCGTAAAACGTTCATCACAGCCAACAAGACGGTGAGAAAAGATCGTCACGTTTATACAAGTGTACGACAGAGTTAAACGCTCGCGATCGAACGAACCATCCTAATCGTGAGGACACAATTTAGAAGCACGGGCAATTTCAAGTTCGGCGGTTGATCCGAATCAACCCTGTTGATCCGAAGAGCGGATGGCCAGGATTCGGCCAGCTGGCTGTACGGAGGTGACCCCGGCGGGCGGGCAAACCGTAATATTATATAGGTTTGCCCGCGGTTTGGGGGAGTCATGCCACTGCGTGGACGGAATATTCCATACGTACTCGGTCCCATCTGTCGGATTTTGAATTTTGAAATTCGAATATTCGTACTGTAGGGCGGGAGTTTTGGAGGGAGAATTTGAATTTCAAATTAAAGTAGATGACACGTGTTCCCAGTCAACACCTATGAGTAATACACCAATTGACTAGTACTGTTGAGAGACTCCATTGCGAATTCGGCATGCGAAACATGAATTCCTCTCAAATTTCGCCTCGTTTCGCAGTGGACCAAAATCACGAGTTTGGACATTTGTTCTCCGATTTATCGGAAGATTTGAAACAACAGATAAAAAAAATATATTATTCTCAACATATGGAAGATATGCATCATTTGTTTAGGCAAACGAAAATGATGTCGTGGGTTTTCAGACCGTTCTGGTGTCCAGAATACAACGACTTCTTGTTTTACAAGGACGAAATAAATTTGGGAATTATAAACTATCTTAGAACTCCAGCTGCACAGATAATCGAGAACCTCGAGAGGTTGAAGATAGATACGAATTTGTCAAAATTAATATCCAGCCTGATCGACTCGGATTACTACTCAGAATACTCCGACTGCATACACGGATCAACGTACACATGGACGGCTCGGAACAGAGGCTATGAAATCATTCAATACAGACGCGAAGAGAATATAGACAAGTGCACATAACATGACTATGAAATTCTGTATCTTCTGGATGAGTGATCTGAACAGTATATGTTTCTACGATGTTCTTTATATCAATTATTTACGATTTGAACGCGATAAATTGATTGAACGATTTTCAAATTCAAATCTGAAGTTCTTACATCTGTTTCTGATTTGACACGAAGAGATTCGCAAATATTATGTCTGAACAAAATACGAGCTATAAATTAATCGTTCAACTTCGAATACACTCGACACAGAGTACAACTCAATATTAAATAAAAATGGCATCATCTTCATCGGGAAAGAACTTCCCAGAATGAATTTCAAAGTATATCTGCAGGACGATTAAAAATGTTATAAATATCGAAAGAATCACAGTCCGTAAAACGTTCATCACAGCCAACAAGACGGCGAGAAAAGATCGTCACGTTTATACAAGTGTACGACAGAGTTAAACGCTCGCGATCGAACGAACCATCCTAATCGTGAGGACACAAGTTAGAAGCACGGGCAATTTCAAGTTCGGCGGTTGATCCGAATCAACCCTGTTGATCCGAAGAGCGGATGGCCAGGATTCGGCCAGCTGGCTGTACGGAGGTGACCCCGGCGGGCGGGCAAACCGTAATATTATATAGGTTTTCCCACGGGTTGGGGGAGTCGTGCCGCTGCGTGGACGGAATATTCCATACGTACTCGGTCCCATCTGTCGGATTTTGAATTTTGAAATTCGAATATTCGTACTGTAGGGCGGGAGTTTTGGAGGGAGAATTTGAATTTCAAATTAAAGTAGATGACACGTGTTCCCAGTCAACACCTATGAGTAATACACCAATTGACTAGTACTGTTGAGAGACTCCATTGCGAATTCGGCATGCGAAACATGAATTCCTCTCAAATTTCGCCTCGTTTCGCAGTGGACCAAAATCACGAGTTTGGACATTTGTTCTCCGATTTACCGGAAGATTTGAAACAACAGATAAAAAAAATATATTATTCTCAACATATGGAAGATATGCATCATTTGTTTAGGCAAACGAAAATGATGTCGTGGGTTTTCAGACCGTTCTGGTGTCCAGAATACAACGACTTCTTGTTTTACAAGGACGAAATAAATTTGGGAATTATAAACTATCTTAGAACTCCAGCTGCACAGATAATCGAGAACCTCGAGAGGTTGAAGATAGATACGAATTTGTCAAAATTAATATCCAGCCTGATCGACTCGGATTACTACTCAGAATACTCCGACTGCATACACGGATCAACGTACACATGGACGGCTCGGAACAGAGGCTATGAAATCATTCAATACAGACGCGAAGAGAATACAGACAAGTGCACATAACATGACTATGAAATTCTGTATCTTCTGGATGAGTGATCTGAACAGTATATGTTTCTACGATGTTCTTTATATCAATTATTTACGATTTGAACGCGATAAATTGATTGAACGATTTTCAAATTCGAATCTGAAGTTCATACATCTGTTTCTGATTTGACACGAAGAGATTCGCAAATATTATGTCCGAACAAAATACGAGCTATAAATTAATCGTTCAACTTCGAATACACTCGACACAGAGTACAACTCAATATTAAATAAAAATGGCATCATCTTCATCGGGAAAGAACTTCCCAGAATGAATTTCAAAGTATATCTGCAGGACGATTAAAAATGTTATAAATATCGAAAGAATCACAGTCCGTAAAACGTTCATCACAGCCAACAAGACGGCGAGAAAAGATCGTCACGTTTATACAAGTGTACGACAGAGTTAAACGCTCGCGATCGAACGAACCATCCTAATCGTGAGGACACAAGTTATAAGCACGGGCAATTTCAAGTTCGGCGGTTGATCCGAATCAACCCTGTTGATCCGAAGAGCGGATGGCCAGGATTCGGCCAGCTGGCTGTACGGAGGTGACCCCGGCGGGCGGGCAAACCGTAATATTATATAGGTTTTCCCACGGGTTGGGGGAGTCGTGCCGCTGCGTGGACGGAATATTCCATACGTACTCGGTCCCATCTGTCGGATTTTGAATTTTGAAATTCGAATATTCGTACTGTAGGGCGGGAGTTTTGGAGGGAGAATTTGAATTTCAAATTAAAGTAGATGACACGTGTTCCCAGTCAACACCTATGAGTAATACACCAATTGACTAGTACTGTTGAGAGACTCCATTGCGAATTCGGCATGCGAAACATGAATTCCTCTCAAATTTCGCCTCGTTTCGCAGTGGACCAAAATCACGAGTTTGGACATTTGTTCTCCGATTTACCGGAAGATTTGAAACAACAGATAAAAAAAATATATTATTCTCAACATATGGAAGATATGCATCATTTGTTTAGGCAAACGAAAATGATGTCGTGGGTTTTCAGACCGTTCTGGTGTCCAGAATACAACGACTTCTTGTTTTACAAGGACGAAATAAATTTGGGAATTATAAACTATCTTAGAACTCCAGCTGCACAGATAATCGAGAACCTCGAGAGGTTGAAGATAGATACGAATTTGTCAAAATTAATATCCAGCCTGATCGACTCGGATTACTACTCAGAATACTCCGACTGCATACACGGATCAACGTACACATGGACGGCTCGGAACAGAGGCTATGAAATCATTCAATACAGACGCGAAGAGAATACAGACAAGTGCACATAACATGACTATGAAATTCTGTATCTTCTGGATGAGTGATCTGAACAGTATATGTTTCTACGATGTTCTTTATATCAATTATTTACGATTTGAACGCGATAAATTGATTGAACGATTTTCAAATTCGAATCTGAAGTTCATACATCTGTTTCTGATTTGACACGAAGAGATTCGCAAATATTATGTCCGAACAAAATACGAGCTATAAATTAATCGTTCAACTTCGAATACACTCGACACAGAGTACAACTCAATATTAAATAAAAATGGCATCATCTTCATCGGGAAATAACTTCCCAGAATGAATTTCAAAGTATATCTGCAGGACGATTAAAAATGTTATAAATATCGAAAGAATCACAGTCCGTAAAACGTTCATCACAGCCAACAAGACGGTGAGAAAAGATCGTCACGTTTATACAAGTGTACGACAGAGTTAAACGCTCGCGATCGAACGAACCATCCTAATCGTGAGGACACAATTTAGAAGCACGGGCAATTTCAAGTTCGGCGGTTGATCCGAATCAACCCTGTTGATCCGAAGAGCGGATGGCCAGGATTCGGCCAGCTGGCTGTACGGAGGTGACCCCGGCGGGCGGGCAAACCGTAATATTATATAGGTTTGCCCGCGGTTTGGGGGAGTCATGCCACTGCGTGGACGGAATATTCCATACGTACTCGGTCCCATCTGTCGGATTTTGAATTTTGAAATTCGAATATTCGTACTGTAGGGCGGGAGTTTTGGAGGGAGAATTTGAATTTCAAATTAAAGTAGATGACACGTGTTCCCAGTCAACACCTATGAGTAATACACCAATTGACTAGTACTGTTGAGAGACTCCATTGCGAATTCGGCATGCGAAACATGAATTCCTCTCAAATTTCGCCTCGTTTCGCAGTGGACCAAAATCACGAGTTTGGACATTTGTTCTCCGATTTATCGGAAGATTTGAAACAACAGATAAAAAAAATATATTATTCTCAACATATGGAAGATATGCATCATTTGTTTAGGCAAACGAAAATGATGTCGTGGGTTTTCAGACCGTTCTGGTGTCCAGAATACAACGACTTCTTGTTTTACAAGGACGAAATAAATTTGGGAATTATAAACTATCTTAGAACTCCAGCTGCACAGATAATCGAGAACCTCGAGAGGTTGAAGATAGATACGAATTTGTCAAAATTAATATCCAGCCTGATCGACTCGGATTACTACTCAGAATACTCCGACTGCATACACGGATCAACGTACACATGGACGGCTCGGAACAGAGGCTATGAAATCATTCAATACAGACGCGAAGAGAATATAGACAAGTGCACATAACATGACTATGAAATTCTGTATCTTCTGGATGAGTGATCTGAACAGTATATGTTTCTACGATGTTCTTTATATCAATTATTTACGATTTGAACGCGATAAATTGATTGAACGATTTTCAAATTCAAATCTGAAGTTCTTACATCTGTTTCTGATTTGACACGAAGAGATTCGCAAATATTATGTCTGAACAAAATACGAGCTATAAATTAATCGTTCAACTTCGAATACACTCGACACAGAGTACAACTCAATATTAAATAAAAATGGCATCATCTTCATCGGGAAAGAACTTCCCAGAATGAATTTCAAAGTATATCTGCAGGACGATTAAAAATGTTATAAATATCGAAAGAATCACAGTCCGTAAAACGTTCATCACAGCCAACAAGACGGCGAGAAAAGATCGTCACGTTTATACAAGTGTACGACAGAGTTAAACGCTCGCGATCGAACGAACCATCCTAATCGTGAGGACACAAGTTAGAAGCACGGGCAATTTCAAGTTCGGCGGTTGATCCGAATCAACCCTGTTGATCCGAAGAGCGGATGGCCAGGATTCGGCCAGCTGGCTGTACGGAGGTGACCCCGGCGGGCGGGCAAACCGTAATATTATATAGGTTTTCCCACGGGTTGGGGGAGTCGTGCCACTGCGTGGACGGAATATTCCATACGTACTCGGTCCCATCTGTCGGATTTTGAATTTTGAAATTCGAATATTCGTACTGTAGGGCGGGAGTTTTGGAGGGAGAATTTGAATTTCAAATTAAAGTAGATGACACGTGTTCCCAGTCAACACCTATGAGTAATACACCAATTGACTAGTACTGTTGAGAGACTCCATTGCGAATTCGGCATGCGAAACATGAATTCCTCTCAAATTTCGCCTCGTTTCGCAGTGGACCAAAATCACGAGTTTGGACATTTGTTCTCCGATTTACCGGAAGATTTGAAACAACAGATAAAAAAAATATATTATTCTCAACATATGGAAGATATGCATCATTTGTTTAGGCAAACGAAAATGATGTCGTGGGTTTTCAGACCGTTCTGGTGTCCAGAATACAACGACTTCTTGTTTTACAAGGACGAAATAAATTTGGGAATTATAAACTATCTTAGAACTCCAGCTGCACAGATAATCGAGAACCTCGAGAGGTTGAAGATAGATACGAATTTGTCAAAATTAATATCCAGCCTGATCGACTCGGATTACTACTCAGAATACTCCGACTGCATACACGGATCAACGTACACATGGACGGCTCGGAACAGAGGCTATGAAATCATTCAATACAGACGCGAAGAGAATATAGACAAGTGCACATAACATGACTATGAAATTCTATATCTTCTGGATGAGTGATCTGAACAGTATATGTTTCTACGATGTTCTTTATATCAATTATTTACGATTTGAACGCGATAAATTGATTGAACGATTTTCAAATTCGAATCTGAAGTTCATACATCTGTTTCTGATTTGACACGAAGAGATTCGCAAATATTATGTCTGAACAAAATACGAGCTATAAATTAATCGTTCAACTTCGAATACACTCGACACAGAGTACAACTCAATATTAAATAAAAATGGCATCATCTTCATCGGGAAAGAACTTCCCAGAATGAATTTCAAAGTATATCTGCAGGACGATTAAAAATGTTATAAATATCGAAAGAATCACAGTCCGTAAAACGTTCATCACAGCCAACAAGACGGCGAGAAAAGATCGTCACGTTTATACAAGTGTACGACAGAGTTAAACGCTCGCGATCGAACGAACCATCCTAATCGTGAGGACACAAGTTAGAAGCACGGGCAATTTCAAGTTCGGCGGTTGATCCGAATCAACCCTGTTGATCCGAAGAGAGGATGGCCAGGATTTGGCCAGCTGGCTGTACGGAGGTGACCCCGGCGGGCGGGCAAACCGTAATATTATATAGGTTTTCCCGCGGGTTGGGGGAGTCGTGCCACTGCGTGGACGGAATATTCCATACGTACTCGGTCCCATCTGTCGGATTTTGAATTTTGAAATTCGAATATTCGTACTGTAGGGCGGGAGTTTTGGAGGGAGAATTTGAATTTCAAATTAAAGTAGATGACACGTGTTCCCAGTCAACACCTATGAGTAATACACCAATTGACTAGTACTGTTGAGAGACTCCATTGCGAATTCGGCATGCGAAACATGAATTCCTCTCAAATTTCGCCTCGTTTCGCAGTGGACCAAAATCACGAGTTTGGACATTTGTTCTCCGATTTACCGGAAGATTTGAAACAACAGATAAAAAAAATATATTATTCTCAACATATGGAAGATATGCATCATTTGTTTAGGCAAACGAAAATGATGTCGTGGGTTTTCAGACCGTTCTGGTGTCCAGAATACAACGACTTCTTGTTTTACAAGGACGAAATAAATTTGGGAATTATAAACTATCTTAGAACTCCAGCTGCACAGATAATCGAGAACCTCGAGAGGTTGAAGATAGATACGAATTTGTCAAAATTAATATCCAGCCTGATCGACTCGGATTACTACTCAGAATACTCGACTGCATACACGGATCAACGTACACATGGACGGCTCGGAACAGAGGCTATGAAATCATTCAATACAGACGCGAAGAGAATGTAGACAAGTGCACATAACATGACTATGAAATTCTGTATCTTCTGGATGAGTGATCTGAACAGTATATGTTTCTACGATGTTCTTTATATCAATTATTTACGATTTGAACGCGATAAATTGATTGAACGATTTTCAAATTCGAATCTGAAGTTCTTACATCTGTTTCTGATTTGACACGAAGAGATTCGCAAATATTATGTCTGAACAAAATACGAGCTATAAATTAATCGTTCAACTTCGAATACACTCGACACAGAGTACAACTCAATATTAAATAAAAGTGGCATCATCTTCATCGGGAAAGAACTTCCCAGAATGAATTTCAAAGTATATCTGCAGGACGATTAAAAATGTTATAAATATCGAAAGAATCACAGTCCGTAAAACGTTCATCACAGCCAACAAGACGGTGAGAAAAGATCGTCACGTTTATACAAGTGTACGACAGAGTTAAACGCTCGCGATCGAACGAACCATCCTAATCGTGAGGACACAAGTTAGAAGCACGGGCAATTTCAAGTTCGGCGGTTGATCCGAATCAACCCTGTTGATCCGAAGAGCGGATGGCCAGGATTCGGCCAGCTGGCTGTACGGAGGTGACCCCGGCGGGCGGGCAAACCGTAATATTATATAGGTTTGCCCGCGGTTTGGGGGAGTCGTGCCACTGCGTGGACGGAATATTCCATACGTACTCGGTCCCATCTGTCGGATTTTGAATTTTGAAATTCAAATATTCGTACTGTAGGGCGGGAGTTTTGGAGGGAGAATTTGAATTTCAAATTAAAGTAGATGACACGTGTTCCCAGTCAACACCTATGAGTAATACACCAATTGACTAGTACTGTTGAGAGACTCCATTGCGAATTCGGCATGCGAAACATGAATTCCTCTCAAATTTCGCCTCGTTTCGCAGTGGACCAAAATCACGAGTTTGGACATTTGTTCTCCGATTTACCGGAAGATTTGAAACAACAGATAAAAAAAATATATTATTCTCAACATATGGAAGATATGCATCATTTGTTTAGGCAAACGAAAATGATGTCGTGGGTTTTCAGACCGTTCTGGTGTCCAGAATACAACGACTTCTTGTATTACAAGGACGAAATAAATTTGGGAATTATAAACTATCTTAGAACTCCAGCTGCACAGATAATCGAGAACCTCGAGAGGTTGAAGATAGATACGAATTTGTCAAAATTAATATCCAGCCTGATCGACTCGGATTACTACTCAGAATACTCCGACTGCATACACGGATCAACGTACACATGGACGGCTCGGAACAGAGGCTATGAAATCATTCAATACAGACGCGAAGAGAATATAGACAAGTGCACATAACATGACTATGAAATTCTGTATCTTCTGGATGAGTGATCTGAACAGTATATGTTTCTACGATGTTCTTTATATCAATTATTTACGATTTGAACGCGATAAATTGATTGAACGATTTTCAAATTCGAATCTGAAGTTCTTACATCTGTTTCTGATTTGACACGAAGAGATTCGCAAATATTATGTCTGAACAAAATACGAGCTATAAATTAATCGTTCAACTTCGAATACACTCGACACAGAGTACAACTCAATATTAAATAAAAATGGCATCATCTTCATCGGGAAAGAACTTCCCAGAATGAATTTCAAAGTATATCTGCAGGACGATTAAAAATGTTATAAATATCGAAAGAATCACAGTCCGTAAAACGTTCATCACAGCCAACAAGACGGCGAGAAAAGATCGTCACGTTTATACAAGTGTACGACAGAGTTAAACGCTCGCGATCGAACGAACCATCCTAATCGTGAGGACACAAGTTAGAAGCACGGGCAATTTCAAGTTCGGCGGTTGATCCGAATCAACCCTGTTGATCCGAAGAGCGGATGGCCAGGATTCGGCCAGCTGGCTGTACGGAGGTGACCCCGGCGGGGGGGCAAACCGTAATATTATATAGGTTTGCCCGCGGTTTGGGGGAGTCGTGCCACTGCGTGGACGGAATATTCCATACGTACTCGGTCCCATCTGTCGGATTTTGAATTTTGAAATTCGAATATTCGTACTGTAGGGCGGGAGTTTTGGAGGGAGAATTTGAATTTCAAATTAAAGTAGATGACACGTGTTCCCAGTCAACACCTATGAGTAATACACCAATTGACTAGTACTGTTGAGAGACTCCATTGCGAATTCGGCATGCGAAACATGAATTCCTCTCAAATTTCGCCTCGTTTCGCAGTGGACCAAAATCACGAGTTTGGACATTTGTTCTCCGATTTACCGGAAGATTTGAAACAACAGATAAAAAAATATATTATTCTCAACATATGGAAGATATGCATCATTTGTTTAGGCAAACGAAAATGATGTCGTGGGTTTTCAGACCGTTCTGGTGTCCAGAATACAACGACTTCTTGTTTTACAAGGACGAAATAAATTTGGGAATTATAAACTATCTTAGAACTCCAGCTGCACAGATAATCGAGAACCTCGAGAGGTTGAAGATAGATACGAATTTGTCAAAATTAATATCCAGCCTGATCGACTCGGATTACTACTCAGAATACTCCGACTGCATACACGGATCAACGTACACATGGACGGCTCGGAACAGAGGCTATGAAATCATTCAATACAGACGCGAAGAGAATATAGACAAGTGCACATAACATGACTATGAAATTCTGTATCTTCTGGATGAGTGATCTGAACAGTATATGTTTCTACGATGTTCTTTATATCAATTATTTACGATTTGAACGCGATAAATTGATTGAACGATTTTCAAATTCGAATCTGAAGTTCTTACATCTGTTTCTGATTTGACACGAAGAGATTCGCAAATATTATGTCTGAACAAAATACGAGCTATAAATTAATCGTTCAACTTCGAATACACTCGACACAGAGTACAACTCAATATTAAATAAAAGTGGCATCATCTTCATCGGGAAAGAACTTCCCAGAATGAATTTCAAAGTATATCTGCAGGACGATTAAAAATGTTATAAATATCGAAAGAATCACAGTCCGTAAAACGTTCATCACAGCCAACAAGACGGTGAGAAAAGATCGTCACGTTTATACAAGTGTACGACAGAGTTAAACGCTCGCGATCGAACGAACCATCCTAATCGTGAGGACACAAGTTAGAAGCACGGGCAATTTCAAGTTCGGCGGTTGATCCGAATCAACCCTGTTGATCCGAAGAGCGGATGGCCAGGATTCGGCCAGCTGGCTGTACGGAGGTGACCCCGGCGGGCGGGCAAACCGTAATATTATATAGGTTTGCCCGCGGTTTGGGGGAGTCGTGCCACTGCGTGGACGGAATATTACATACGTACTCGGTCCCATCTGTCGGATTTTGAATTTTGAAATTCGAATATTCGTACTGTAGGGCGGGAGTTTTGGAGGGAGAATTTGAATTTCAAATTAAAGTAGATGACACGTGTTCCCAGTCAACACCTATGAGTAATACACCAATTGACTAGTACTGTTGAGAGACTCCATTGCGAATTCGGCATGCGAAACATGAATTCCTCTCAAATTTCGCCTCGTTTCGCAGTGGACCAAAATCACGAGTTTGGACATTTGTTCTCCGATTTACCGGAAGATTTGAAACAACAGATAAAAAAAATATATTATTCTCAACATATGGAAGATATGCATCATTTGTTTAGGCAAACGAAAATGATGTCGTGGGTTTTCAGACCGTTCTGGTGTCCAGAATACAACGACTTCTTGTTTTACAAGGACGAAATAAATTTGGGAATTATAAACTATCTTAGAACTCCAGCTGCACAGATAATCGAGAACCTCGAGAGGTTGAAGATAGATACGAATTTTTCAAAATTAATATCCAGCCTGGTCGACTCGGATTACTACTCAGAATACTCCGACTGCATACACGGATCAACGTACACATGGACGGCTCGGAACAGAGGCTATGAAATCATTCAATACAGACGCGAAGAGAATATAGACAAGTGCACATAACATGACTATGAAATTCTGTATCTTCTGGATGAGTGATCTGAACAGTATATGTTTCTACGATGTTCTTTATATCAATTATTTACGATTTGAACGCGATAAATTGATTGAACGATTTTCAAATTCGAATCTGAAGTTCTTACATCTGTTTCTGATTTGACACGAAGAGATTCGCAAATATTATGTCTGAACAAAATACGAGCTATAAATTAATCGTTCAACTTCGAATACACTCGACACAGAGTACAACTCAATATTAAATAAAAATGGCATCATCTTCATCGGGAAAGAACTTCCCAGAATGAATTTCAAAGTATATCTGCAGGACGATTAAAAATGTTATAAATATCGAAAGAATCACAGTCCGTAAAACGTTCATCACAGCCAACAAGACGGCGAGAAAAGATCGTCACGTTTATACAAGTGTACGACAGAGTTAAACGCTCGCGATCGAACGAACCATCCTAATCGTGAGGACACAAGTTAGAAGCACGGGCAATTTCAAGTTCGGCGGTTGATCCGAATCAACCCTGTTGATCCGAAGAGCGGATGGCCAGGATTCGGCCAGCTGGCTGTACGGAGGTGACCCCGGCGGGCGGGCAAACCGTAATATTATATAGGTTTGCCCGCGGTTTGGGGGAGTCGTGCCACTGCGTGGACGGAATATTCCATACGTACTCGGTCCCATCTGTCGGATTTTGAATTTTGAAATTCGAATATTCGTACTGTAGGGCGGGAGTTTTGGAGGGAGAATTTGAATTTCAAATTAAAGTAGATGACACGTGTTCCCAGTCAACACCTATGAGTAATACACCAATTGACTAGTACTGTTGAGAGACTCCATTGCGAATTCGGCATGCGAAACATGAATTCCTCTCAAATTTCGCCTCGTTTCGCAGTGGACCAAAATCACGAGTTTGGACATTTGTTCTCCGATTTACCGGAAGATTTGAAACAACAGATAAAAAAAATATATTATTCTCAACATATGGAAGATATGCATCATTTGTTTAGGCAAACGAAAATGATGTCGTGGGTTTTCAGACCGTTCTGGTGTCCAGAATACAACGACTTCTTGTTTTACAAGGACGAAATAAATTTGGGAATTATAAACTATCTTAGAACTCCAGCTGCACAGATAATCGAGAACCTCGAGAGGTTGAAGATAGATACGAATTTTTCAAAATTAATATCCAGCCTGGTCGACTCGGATTACTACTCAGAATACTCCGACTGCATACACGGATCAACGTACACATGGACGGCTCGGAACAGAGGCTATGAAATCATTCAATACAGACGCGAAGAGAATATAGACAAGTGCACATAACATGACTATGAAATTCTGTATCTTCTGGATGAGTGATCTGAACAGTATATGTTTCTACGATGTTCTTTATATCAATTATTTACGATTTGAACGCGATAAATTGATTGAACGATTTTCAAATTCGAATCTGAAGTTCTTACATCTGTTTCTGATTTGACACGAAGAGATTCGCAAATATTATGTCTGAACAAAATACGAGCTATAAATTAATCGTTCAACTTCGAATACACTCGACACAGAGTACAACTCAATATTAAATAAAAATGGCATCATCTTCATCGGGAAAGAACTTCCCAGAATGAATTTCAAAGTATATCTGCAGGACGATTAAAAATGTTATAAATATCGAAAGAATCACAGTCCGTAAAACGTTCATCACAGCCAACAAGACGGCGAGAAAAGATCGTCACGTTTATACAAGTGTACGACAGAGTTAAACGCTCGCGATCGAACGAACCATCCTAATCGTGAGGACACAAGTTAGAAGCACGGGCAATTTCAAGTTCGGCGGTTGATCCGAATCAACCCTGTTGATCCGAAGAGCGGATGGCCAGGATTCGGCCAGCTGGCTGTACGGAGGTGACCCCGGCGGGCGGGCAAACCGTAATATTATATAGGTTTGCCCGCGGTTTGGGGGAGTCGTGCCACTGCGTGGACGGAATATTACATACGTACTCGGTCCCATCTGTCGGATTTTGAATTTTGAAATTCGAATATTCGTACTGTAGGGCGGGAGTTTTGGAGGGAGAATTTGAATTTCAAATTAAAGTAGATGACACGTGTTCCCAGTCAACACCTATGAGTAATACACCAATTGACTAGTACTGTTGAGAGACTCCATTGCGAATTCGGCATGCGAAACATGAATTCCTCTCAAATTTCGCCTCGTTTCGCAGTGGACCAAAATCACGAGTTTGGACATTTGTTCTCCGATTTACCGGAAGATTTGAAACAACAGATAAAAAAAATATATTATTCTCAACATATGGAAGATATGCATCATTTGTTTAGGCAAACGAAAATGATGTCATGGGTTTTCAGACCGTTCTGGTGTCCAGAATACAACGACTTCTTGTTTTACAAGGACGAAATAAATTTGGGAATTATAAACTATCTTAGAACTCCAGCTGCACAGATAATCGAGAACCTCGAGAGGTTGAAGATAGATACGAATTTTTCAAAATTAATATCCAGCCTGGTCGACTCGGATTACTACTCAGAATACTCCGACTGCATACACGGATCAACGTACACATGGACGGCTCGGAACAGAGGCTATGAAATCATTCAATACAGACGCGAAGAGAATATAGACAAGTGCACATAACATGACTATGAAATTCTGTATCTTCTGGATGAGTGATCTGAACAGTATATGTTTCTACGATGTTCTTTATATCAATTATTTACGATTTGAACGCGATAAATTGATTGAACGATTTTCAAATTCGAATCTGAAGTTCTTACATCTGTTTCTGATTTGACACGAAGAGATTCGCAAATATTATGTCTGAACAAAATACGAGCTATAAATTAATCGTTCAACTTCGAATACACTCGACACAGAGTACAACTCAATATTAAATAAAAATGGCATCATCTTCATCGGGAAAGAACTTCCCAGAATGAATTTCAAAGTATATCTGCAGGACGATTAAAAATGTTATAAATATCGAAAGAATCACAGTCCGTAAAACGTTCATCACAGCCAACAAGACGGCGAGAAAAGATCGTCACGTTTATACAAGTGTACGACAGAGTTAAACGCTCGCGATCGAACGAACCATCCTAATCGTGAGGACACAAGTTAGAAGCACGGGCAATTTCAAGTTCGGCGGTTGATCCGAATCAACCCTGTTGATCCGAAGAGCGGATGGCCAGGATTCGGCCAGCTGGCTGTACGGAGGTGACCCCGGCGGGCGGGCAAACCGTAATATTATATAGGTTTGCCCGCGGTTTGGGGGAGTCGTGCCACTGCGTGGACGGAATATTACATACGTACTCGGTCCCATCTGTCGGATTTTGAATTTTGAAATTCGAATATTCGTACTGTAGGGCGGGAGTTTTGGAGGGAGAATTTGAATTTCAAATTAAAGTAGATGACACGTGTTCCCAGTCAACACCTATGAGTAATACACCAATTGACTAGTACTGTTGAGAGACTCCATTGCGAATTCGGCATGCGAAACATGAATTCCTCTCAAATTTCGCCTCGTTTCGCAGTGGACCAAAATCACGAGTTTGGACATTTGTTCTCCGATTTACCGGAAGATTTGAAACAACAGATAAAAAAAATATATTATTCTCAACATATGGAAGATATGCATCATTTGTTTAGGCAAACGAAAATGATGTCGTGGGTTTTCAGACCGTTCTGGTGTCCAGAATACAACGACTTCTTGTTTTACAAGGACGAAATAAATTTGGGAATTATAAACTATCTTAGAACTCCAGCTGCACAGATAATCGAGAACCTCGAGAGGTTGAAGATAGATACGAATTTGTCAAAATTAATATCCAGCCTGATCGACTCGGATTACTACTCAGAATACTCCGACTGCATACACGGATCAACGTACACATGGACGGCTCGGAACAGAGGCTATGAAATCATTCAATACAGACGCGAAGAGAATATAGACAAGTGCACATAACATGACTATGAAATTCTGTATCTTCTGGATGAGTGATCTGAACAGTATATGTTTCTACGATGTTCTTTATATCAATTATTTACGATTTGAACGCGATAAATTGATTGAACGATTTTCAAATTCGAATCTGAAGTTCTTACATCTGTTTCTGATTTGACACGAAGAGATTCGCAAATATTATGTCTGAACAAAATACGAGCTATAAATTAATCGTTCAACTTCGAATACACTCGACACAGAGTACAACTCAATATTAAATAAAAATGGCATCATCTTCATCGGGAAAGAACTTCCCAGAATGAATTTCAAAGTATATCTGCAGGACGATTAAAAATGTTATAAATATCGAAAGAATCACAGTCCGTAAAACGTTCATCACAGCCAACAAGACGGCGAGAAAAGATCGTCACGTTTATACAAGTGTACGACAGAGTTAAACGCTCGCGATCGAACGAACCATCCTAATCGTGAGGACACAAGTTAGAAGCACGGGCAATTTCAAGTTCGGCGGTTGATCCGAATCAACCCTGTTGATCCGAAGAGCGGATGGCCAGGATTCGGCCAGCTGGCTGTACGGAGGTGACCCCGGCGGGCGGGCAAACCGTAATATTATATAGGTTTGCCCGCGGTTTGGGGGAGTCGTGCCACTGCGTGGACGGAATATTCCATACGTACTCGGTCCCATCTGTCGGATTTTGAATTTTGAAATTCGAATATTCGTACTGTAGGGCGGGAGTTTTGGAGGGAGAATTTGAATTTCAAATTAAAGTAGATGACACGTGTTCCCAGTCAACACCTATGAGTAATACACCAATTGACCAGTACTGTTGAGAGACTCCATTGCGAATTCGGCATGCGAAACATGAATTCCTCTCAAATTTCGCCTCGTTTCGCAGTGGACCAAAATCACGAGTTTGGACATTTGTTCTCCGATTTACCGGAAGATTTGAAACAACAGATAAAAAAAATATATTATTCTCAACATATGGAAGATATGCATCATTTGTTTAGGCAAACGAAAATGATGTCGTGGGTTTTCAGACCGTTCTGGTGTCCAGAATATAACGACTTCTTGTTTTACAAGGACGAAATAAATTTGGGAATTATAAACTATCTTAGAACTCCAGCTGCACAGATAATCGAGAACCTCGAGAGGTTGAAGATAGATACGAATTTCTCAAAATTAATATCCAGCCTGATCGACTCGGATTACTACTCAGAATACTCCGACTGCATACACAGATCAACGTACACATGGACGGCTCGGAACAGAGGCTATGAAATCATTCAATACAGACGCGAAGAGAATATAGACAAGTGCACATAACATGACTATGAAATTCTGTATCTTCTGGATGAGTGATCTGAACAGTATATGTTTCTACGATGTTCTTTATATCAATTATTTACGATTTGAACGCGATAAATTGATTGAACGATTTTCAAATTCGAATCTGAAGTTCTTACATCTGTTTCTGATTTGACACGAAGAGATTCGCAAATATTATGTCTGAACAAAATACGAGCTATAAATTAATCGTTCAACTTCGAATACACTCGACACAGAGTACAACTCAATATTAAATAAAAATGGCATCATCTTCATCGGGAAAGAACTTCCCAGAATGAATTTCAAAGTATATCTGCAGGACGATTAAAAATGTTATAAATATCGAAAGAATCACAGTCCGTAAAACGTTCATCACAGCCAACAAGACGGCGAGAAAAGATCGTCACGTTTATACAAGTGTACGACAGAGTTAAACGCTCGCGATCGAACGAACCATCCTAATCGTGAGGACACAAGTTAGAAGCACGGGCAATTTCAAGTTCGGCGGTTGATCCGAATCAACCCTGTTGATCCGAAGAGCGGACGGCCAGGATTCGGCCAGCTGGCTGTACGGAGGTGACCCCGGCGGGCGGGCAAACCGTAATATTATATAGGTTTGCCCGCGGTTTGGGGGAGTCGTGCCACTGCGTGGACGGAATATTCCATACGTACTCGGTCCCATCTGTCGGATTTTGAATTTTGAAATTCGAATATTCGTACTGTAGGGCGGGAGTTTTGGAGGGAGAATTTGAATTTCAAATTAAAGTAGATGACACGTGTTCCCAGTCAACACCTATGAGTAATACACCAATTGACTAGTACTGTTGAGAGACTCCATTGCGAATTCGGCATGCGAAACATGAATTCCTCTCAAATTTCGCCTCGTTTCGCAGTGGACCAAAATCACGAGTTTGGACATTTGTTCTCCGATTTACCGGAAGATTTGAAACAACAGATAAAAAAAATATATTATTCTCAACATATGGAAGATATGCATCATTTGTTTAGGCAAACGAAAATGATGTCGTGGGTTTTCAGACCGTTCTGGTGTCCAGAATATAACGACTTCTTGTTTTACAAGGACGAAATAAATTTGGGAATTATAAACTATCTTAGAACTCCAGCTGCACAGATAATCGAGAACCTCGAGAGGTTGAAGATAGATACGAATTTCTCAAAATTAATATCCAGCCTGATCGACTCGGATTACTACTCAGAATACTCCGACTGCATATACAGATCAACGTACACATGGACGGCTCGGAACAGAGGCTATGAAATCATTCAATACAGACGCGAAGAGAATATAGACAAGTGCACATAACATGACTATGAAATTCTGTATCTTCTGGATGAGTGATCTGAACAGTATATGTTTCTACGATGTTCTTTATATCAATTATTTACGATTTGAACGCGATAAATTGATTGAACGATTTTCAAATTCGAATCTGAAGTTCTTACATCTGTTTCTGATTTGACACGAAGAGATTCGCAAATATTATGTCTGAACAAAATACGAGCTATAAATTAATCGTTCAACTTCGAATACACTCGACACAGAGTACAACTCAATATTAAATAAAAATGGCATCATCTTCATCGGGAAAGAACTTCCCAGAATGAATTTCAAAGTATATCTGCAGGACGATTAAAAATGTTATAAATATCGAAAGAATCACAGTCCGTAAAACGTTCATCACAGCCAACAAGACGGCGAGAAAAGATCGTCACATTTATACAAGTGTACGACAGAGTTAAACGCTCGCGATCGAACGAACCATCCTAATCGTGAGGACACAAGTTAGAAGCACGGGCAATTTCAAGTTCGGCGGTTGATCCGAATCAACCCTGTTGATCCGAAGAGCGGATGGCCAGGATTCGGCCAGCTGGCTGTACGGAGGTTACCCCGGCGGGCGGGCAAACCGTAATATTATATAGGTTTGCCCGCGGTTTGGGGGAGTCGTGCCACTGCGTGGACGGAATATTCCATACGTACTCGGTCCCATCTGTCGGATTTTGAATTTTGAAATTCGAATATTCGTACTGTAGGGCGGGAGTTTTGGAGGGAGAATTTGAATTTCAAATTAAAGTAGATGACACGTGTTCCCAGTCAACACCTATGAGTAATACACCAATTGACTAGTACTGTTGAGAGACTCCATTGCGAATTCGGCATGCGAAACATGAATTCCTCTCAAATTTCGCCTCGTTTCGCAGTGGACCAAAATCACGAGTTTGGACATTTGTTCTCCGATTTACCGGAAGATTTGAAACAACAGATAAAAAAAATATATTATTCTCAACATATGGAAGATATGCATCATTTGTTTAGGCAAACGAAAATGATGTCGTGGGTTTTCAGACCGTTCTGGTGTCCAGAATACAACGAATTCTTGTTTTACAAGGACGAAATAAATTTGGGAATTATAAACTATCTTAGAACTCCAGCTGCACAGATAATCGAGAACCTCGAGAGGTTGAAGATAGATACGAATTTCTCAAAATTAATATCCAGCCTGATCGACTCGGATTACTACTCAGAATACTCCGACTGCATACACGGATCAACGTACACATGGACGGCTCGGAACAGAGGCTATGAAATCATTCAATACAGACGCGAAGAGAATATAGACAAGTGCACATAACATGACTATGAAATTCTGTATCTTCTGGATGAGTGATCTGAACAGTATATGTTTCTACGATGTTCTTTATATCAATTATTTACGATTTGAACGCGATAAATTGATTGAACGATTTTCAAATTCGAATCTGAAGTTCTTACATCTGTTTCTGATTTGACACGAAGAGATTCGCAAATATTATGTCTGAACAAAATACGAGCTATAAATTAATCGTTCAACTTCGAATACACTCGACACAGAGTACAACTCAATATTAAATAAAAATGGCATCATCTTCATCGGGAAAGAACTTCCCAGAATGAATTTCAAAGTATATCTGCAGGACGATTAAAAATGTTATAAATATCGAAAGAATCACAGTCCGTAAAACGTTCATCACAGCCAACAAGACGGCGAGAAAAGATCGTCACGTTTATACAAGTGTACGACAGAGTTAAACGCTCGCGATCGAACGAACCATCCTAATCGTGAGGACACAAGTTAGAAGCACGGGCAATTTCAAGTTCGGCGGTTGATCCAAATCAACCTTGTTGATCCGAAGAGCGGATGGCCAGGATTCGGCCAGCTGGCTGTACGGAGGTGACCCCGGCGGGCGGGCAAACCGTAATATTATATAGGTTTGCCCGCGGGTTGGGGGAGTCGTGCCACTGCGTGGACAGAATATTCCATACGTACTCGGTCCCATCTGTCGGATTTTGAATTTTGAAATTCGAATATTCGTACTGTAGGGCGGGAGTTTTGGAGGGAGAATTTGAATTTCAAATTAAAGTAGATGACACGTGTTCCCAGTCAACACCTATGAGTAATACACCAATTGACTAGTACTGTTGAGAGACTCCATTGCGAATTCGGCATGCGAAACATGAATTCCTCTCAAATTTCGCCTCGTTTCGCAGTGGACCAAAATCACGAGTTTGGACATTTGTTCTCCGATTTACCGGAAGATTTGAAACAACAGATAAAAAAAATATATTATTCTCAACATATGGAAGATATGCATCATTTGTTTAGGCAAACGAAAATGATGTCGTGGGTTTTCAGACCGTTCTGGTGTCCAGAATATAACGACTTCTTGTTTTACAAGGACGAAATAAATTTGGGAATTATAAACTATCTTAGAACTCCAGCTGCACAGATAATCGAGAACCTCGAGAGGTTGAAGATAGATACGAATTTCTCAAAATTAATATCCAGCCTGATCGACTCGGATTACTACTCAGAATACTCCGACTGCATACACGGATCAACGTACACATGGACGGCTCGGAACAGAGGCTATGAAATCATTCAATACAGACGCGAAGAGAATATAGACAAGTGCACAAAACATGACTATGAAATTCTGTATCTTCTGGATGAGTGATCTGAACAGTATATGTTTCTACGATGTTCTTTATATCAATTATTTACGATTTGAACGCGATAAATTGATTGAACGATTTTCAAATTCGAATCTGAAGTTCTTACATCTGTTTCTGATTTGACACGAAGAGATTCGCAAATATTATGTCTGAACAAAATACGAGCTATAAATTAATCGTTCAACTTCGAATACACTCGACACAGAGTACAACTCAATATTAAATAAAAATGGCATCATCTTCATCGGGAAAGAACTTCCCAGAATGAATTTCAAAGTATATCTGCAGGACGATTAAAAATGTTATAAATATCGAAAGAATCACAGTCCGTAAAACGTTCATCACAGCCAACAAGACGGCGAGAAAAGATCGTCACGTTTATACAAGTGTACGACAGAGTTAAACGCTCGCGATCGAACGAACCATCCTAATCGTGAGGACACAAGTTAGAAGCACGGGCAATTTCAAGTTCGGCGGTTGATCCAAATCAACCTTGTTGATCCGAAGAGCGGATGGCCAGGATTCGGCCAGCTGGCTGTACGGAGGTGACCCCGGCGGGCGGGCAAACCGTAATATTATATAGGTTTGCCCGCGGGTTGGGGGAGTCGTGCCACTGCGTGGACAGAATATTCCATACGTACTCGGTCCCATCTGTCGGATTTTGAATTTTGAAATTCGAATATTCGTACTGTAGGGCGGGAGTTTTGGAGGGAGAATTTGAATTTCAAATTAAAGTAGATGACACGTGTTCCCAGTCAACACCTATGAGTAATACACCAATTGACTAGTACTGTTGAGAGACTCCATTGCGAATTCGGCATGCGAAACATGAATTCCTCTCAAATTTCGCCTCGTTTCGCAGTGGACCAAAATCACGAGTTTGGACATTTGTTCTCCGATTTACCGGAAGATTTGAAACAACAGATAAAAAAAATATATTATTCTCAACATATGGAAGATATGCATCATTTGTTTAGGCAAACGAAAATGATGTCGTGGGTTTTCAGACCGTTCTGGTGTCCAGAATACAACGACTTCTTGTTTTACAAGGACGAAATAAATTTGGGAATTATAAACTATCTTAGAACTCCAGCTGCACAGATAATCGAGAACCTCGAGAGGTTGAAGATAGATACGAATTTGTCAAAATTAATATCCAGCCTGATCGACTCGGATTACTACTCAGAATACTCCGACTGCATACACGGATCAACGTACACATGGACGGCTCGGAACAGAGGCTATGAAATCATTCAATACAGACGCGAAGAGAATATAGACAAGTGCACAAAACATGACTATGAAATTCTGTATCTTCTGGATGAGTGATCTGAACAGTATATGTTTCTACGATGTTCTTTATATCAATTATTTACGATTTGAACGCGATAAATTGATTGAACGATTTTCAAATTCGAATCTGAAGTTCTTACATCTGTTTCTGATTTGACACGAAGAGATTCGCAAATATTATGTCTGAACAAAATACGAGCTATAAATTAATCGTTCAACTTCGAATACACTCGACACAGAGTACAACTCAATATTAAATAAAAATGGCATCATCTTCATCGGGAAAGAACTTCCCAGAATGAATTTCAAAGTATATCTGCAGGACGATTAAAAATGTTATAAATATCGAAAGAATCACAGTCCGTAAAACGTTCATCACAGCCAACAAGACGGCGAGAAAAGATCGTCACGTTTATACAAGTGTACGACAGAGTTAAACGCTCGCGATCGAACGAACCATCCTAATCGTGAGGACACAAGTTAGAAGCACGGGCAATTTCAAGTTCGGCGGTTGATCCGAATCAACCCTGTTGATCCGAAGAGCGGATGGCCAGGATTCGGCCAGCTGGCTGTACGGAGGTGACCCCGGCGGGCGGGCAAACCGTAATATTATATAGGTTTGCCCGCGGTTTGGGGGAGTCGTGCCACTGCGTGGACGGAATATTCCATACGTACTCGGTCCCATCTGTCGGATTTTGAATTTTGAAATTCGAATATTCGTACTGTAGGGCGGGATTTTTGGAGGGAGAATTTGAATTTCAAATTAAAGTAGATGACACGTGTTCCCAGTCAACACCTATGAGTAATACACCAATTGACTAGTACTGTTGAGAGACTCCATTGCGAATTCGGCATGCGAAACATGAATTCCTCTCAAATTTCGCCTCGTTTCGCAGTGGACCAAAATCACGAGTTTGGACATTTGTTCTCCGATTTACCGGAAGATTTGAAACAACAGATAAAAAAAATATATTATTCTCAACATATGGAAGATATGCATCATTTGTTTAGGCAAACGAAAATGATGTCGTGGGTTTTCAGACCGTTCTGGTGTCCAGAATACAACGACTTCTTGTTTTACAAGGACGAAATAAATTTGGGAATTATAAACTATCTTAGAACTCCAGCTGCACAGATAATCGAGAACCTCGAGAGGTTGAAGATAGATACGAATTTGTCAAAATTAATATCCAGCCTGATCGACTCGGATTACTACTCAGAATACTCCGACTGCATACACGGATCAACGTACACATGGACGGCTCGGAACAGAGGCTATGAAATCATTCAATACAGACGCGAAGAGAATATAGACAAGTGCACATAACATGACTATGAAATTCTGTATCTTCTGGATGAGTGATCTGAACAGTATATGTTTCTACGATGTTCTTTATATCAATTATTTACGATTTGAACGCGATAAATTGATTGAACGATTTTCAAATTCGAATCTGAAGTTCTTACATCTGTTTCTGATTTGACACGAAGAGATTCGCAAATATTATGTCTGAACAAAATACGAGCTATAAATTAATCGTTCAACTTCGAATACACTCGACACAGAGTACAACTCAATATTAAATAAAAATGGCATCATCTTCATCGGGAAAGAACTTCCCAGAATGAATTTCAAAGTATATCTGCAGGACGATTAAAAATGTTATAAATATCGAAAGAATCACAGTCCGTAAAACGTTCATCACAGCCAACAAGACGGCGAGAAAAGATCGTCACGTTTATACAAGTGTACGACAGAGTTAAACGCTCGCGATCGAACGAACCATCCTAATCGTGAGGACACAAGTTAGAAGCACGGGCAATTTCAAGTTCGGGGGTTGATCCGAATCAACCCTGTTGATCCGAAGAGCGGATGGCCAGGATTCGGCCAGCTGGCTGTACGGAGGTGACCCCGGCGGGCGGGCAAACCGTAATATTATATAGGTTTGCCCGCGGTTTGGGGGAGTCGTGCCACTGCGTGGACGGAATATTCCATACGTACTCGGTCCCATCTGTCGGATTTTGAATTTTGAAATTCGAATATTCGTACTGTAGGGCGGGAGTTTTGGAGGGAGAATTTGAATTTCAAATTAAAGTAGATGACACGTGTTCCCAGTCAACACCTATGAGTAATACACCAATTGACTAGTACTGTTGAGAGACTCCATTGCGAATTCGGCATGCGAAACATGAATTCCTCTCAAATTTCGCCTCGTTTCGCAGTGGACCAAAATCACGAGTTTGGACATTTGTTCTCCGATTTACCGGAAGATTTGAAACAACAGATAAAAAAAATATATTATTCTCAACATATGGAAGATATGCATCATTTGTTTAGGCAAACGAAAATGATGTCGTGGGTTTTCAGACCGTTCTGGTGTCCATAATACAACGACTTCTTGTTTTACAAGGACGAAATAAATTTGGGAATTATAAACTATCTTAGAACTCCAGCTGCACAGATAATCGAGAACCTCGAGAGGTTGAAGATAGATACGAATTTGTCAAAATTAATATCCAGCCTGATCGACTCGGATTACTACTCAGAATACTCCGACTGCATACACGGATCAACGTACACATGGACGGCTCGGAACAGAGGCTATGAAATCATTCAATACAGACGCGAAGAGAATATAGACAAGTGCACATAACATGACTATGAAATTCTGTATCTTCTGGATGAATGATCTGAACAGTATATGTTTCTACGATGTTCTTTATATCAATTATTTACGATTTGAACGCGATAAATTGATTGAACGATTTTCAAATTCGAATCTGAAGTTCTTACATCTGTTTCTGATTTGACACGAAGAGATTCGCAAATATTATGTCTGAACAAAATACGAGCTATAAATTAATCGTTCAACTTCGAATACACTCGACACAGAGTACAACTCAATATTAAATAAAAATGGCATAATCTTCATCGGGAAAGAACTTCCCAGAATGAATTTCAAAGTATATCTGCAGGACGATTAAAAATGTTATAAATATCGAAAGAATCACAGTCCGTAAAACGTTCATCACAGCCAACAAGACGGCGAGAAAAGATCGTCACGTTTATACAAGTGTACGACAGAGTTAAACGCTCGCGATCGAACGAACCATCCTAATCGTGAGGACACAAGTTAGAAGCACGGGCAATTTCAAGTTCGGGGGTTGATCCGAATCAACCCTGTTGATCCGAAGAGCGGATGGCCAGGATTCGGCCAGCTGGCTGTACGGAGGTGACCCCGGCGGGCGGGCAAACCGTAATATTATATAGGTTTGCCCGCGGTTTGGGGGAGTCGTGCCACTGCGTGGACGGAATATTCCATACGTACTCGGTCCCATCTGTCAGATTTTGAATTTTGAAATTCGAATATTCGTACTGTAGGGCGGGAGTTTTGGAGGGAGAATTTGAATTTCAAATTAAAGTAGATGACACGTGTTCCCAGTCAACACCTATGAGTAATACACCAATTGACTAGTACTGTTGAGAGACTCCATTGCGAATTCGGCATGCGAAACATGAATTCCTCTCAAATTTCGCCTCGTTTCGCAGTGGACCAAAATCACGAGTTTGGACATTTGTTCTCCGATTTACCGGAAGATTTGAAACAACAGATAAAAAAAATATATTATTCTCAACATATGGAAGATATGCATCATTTGTTTAGGCAAACGAAAATGATGTCGTGGGTTTTCAGACCGTTCTGGTGTCCAGAATACAACGACTTCTTGTTTTACAAGGACGAAATAAATTTGGGAATTATAAACTATCTTAGAACTCCAGCTGCACAGATAATCGAGAACCTCGAGAGGTTGAAGATAGATACGAATTTCTCAAAATTAATATCCAGCCTGATCGACTCGGATTACTACTCAGAATACTCCGACTGCATACACGGATCAACGTACACATGGACGGCTCGGAACAGAGGCTATGAAATCATTCAATACAGACGCGAAGAGAATATAGACAAGTGCACATAACATGACTATGAAATTCTGTATCTTCTGGATGAGTGATCTGAACAGTATATGTTTCTACGATGTTCTTTATATCAATTATTTACGATTTGAACGCGATAAATTGATTGAACGATTTTCAAATTCGAATCTGAAGTTCTTACATCTGTTTCTGATTTGACACGAAGAGATTCGCAAATATTATGTCTGAACAAAATACGAGCTATAAATTAATCGTTCAACTTCGAATACACTCGACACAGAGTACAACTCAATATTAAATAAAAATGGCATCATCTTCATCGGGAAAGAACTTCCCAGAATGAATTTCAAAGTATATCTGCAGGACGATTAAAAATGTTATAAATATCGAAAGAATCACAGTCCGTAAAACGTTCATCACAGCCAACAAGACGGCGAGAAAAGATCGTCACGTTTATACAAGTGTACGACAGAGTTAAACGCTCGCGATCGAACGAACCATCCTAATCGTGAGGACACAAGTTAGAAGCACGGGCAATTTCAAGTTCGGCGGTTGATCCGAATCAACCCTGTTGATCCGAAGAGCGGATGGCCAGGATTCGGCCAGCTGGCTGTACGGAGGTGACCCCGGCGGGCGGGCAAACCGTAATATTATATAGGTTTGCCCGCGGGTTGGGGGAGTTGAGACGACCCGAATTCTCGACCATTCGAGTGCCACAAAAAGTGACTCATATCATATTATCGAGACTTAAATAGTAATGTAAAATTATTCAAAAGAATAATTAGAATCCCATAATTTTATTTGTGAATAAAAATAGAACATAATTTTCTTACATAAAGTTCAACATAATTATCTCATCAATCTTAACCACTTTTGCCACTTCCATGTTGACCGCCTCGAACCTTCAATTATCTGAAAATGGTAAATATCGTGGAGTGAGATTTATAAAATCCCAGTAAGTATACCAAGCATAAATTTTCTTTTGAATGCATATGGATCATTTTCATCATAACATAGGATAGGATTGAAATATTCATAAATATAGGGAGACACAAGAATTTTACCGAACTTAAATGGCAAGAATTCTTATGTGTAGCGCTACTAAACTCCGGTCCCCTTAGCATAATCATAAACATATCATATGGAACCCATAACAATCTTGTGAGATTGATTTCATAGCAATGATCCAAACATTTTCATAAAAACATAAGATATACTTACTTGTCATAAAAACATACTTACTTTTCATAAAAACATAAGGTGTATTTACCTTTCATAAAAACATACTTACTTTTCATAAAAACATAAGATATACTTACTTGTCATAAAAACATACTTACTTTTCATAAAAACATAAGGTGTATTTACCTTTCATAAAAACATACTTACTTTTCATAAAAACATAAGATATACTTACTTGTCATAAAAACATACTTACTTTTCATAAAAACATAAGGTGTATTTACCTTTCATAAAAACATACTTACTTTTCATAAAAACATAAGATATACTTACTTGTCATAAAAACATACTTACTTTTCATAAAAACATAAGGTGTATTTACCTTTCATAAAAACATACTTACTTTTCATAAAAACATAAGATATACTTACTTGTCATAAAAACATACTTACTTTTCATAAAAACATAAGGTGTATTTACCTTTCTTAAAAACATACTTACTTTTCATAAAAACATAAGATATACTTACTTGTCATAAAAACATACTTACTTTTCATAAAAACATAAGGTGTATTTACCTTTCATAAAAACATACTTACTTTTCATAAAAACATAAGATATACATACTTATCATAAAAACATACTTACTTTTCATAAAAACATAAGGTGTATTTACCTTTCATAAAAACATACTTACTTTTCATAAAAACATAAGATATACTTACTTGTCATAAAAACATACTTACTTTTCATAAAAACATAAGGTGTATTTACCTTTCATAAAAACATACTTACTTTTCATAAAAACATAAGATATACTTACTTTTTAAAAGATTAAAATGAAGTGTAGTAGTAAATGGACCAAAACTTTCTTGACCACCTTGAATTTCTCTTACTTGTGGATTTTGTCAAGAGATTGGAAATAAGTGTATATGTGTAGAGTTGTGTGTAAAAGAGATGGGTTTAAATAGATGTATAAAGTTGGCATATTGTAAACATAATCATTCAATTCTATTAATTTTAACACATCATTTTCTTAAAGTAAAGCACCATTCATATACTTTTCCATATTTATACAAATAATATGCTCTTCATGATTATATATAATGGAGTATATAAATCATTCATATACTTTTCCATATTTATACAAATATTATGCTCTTCATGATTACATATAATGGAGTCTTATCAATCATTCATATACTTTTCCATATTTATACAAATATTATGCTCTTCATGATTATATATAATGGAGTATATAATTCATTCATATACTTTTCCATATTTATACAAATATTATGCTCTTCATGATTACATATAATGGAGTCTTATCAATCATTCATATACTTTTCCATATTTATACAAATATTATGCTCTTCATGATTATATATAATGGAGTATATAATTCATTCATATACTTTTCCATATTTATACAAATATTATGCTCTTCATGATTACATATAATGGAATCTATCAACCATTTATATACTTTTCCATATTTATTAAATTAAGATTCTCATAATTATTATATATAATGGAACCTCTCATGCTTGCATATATTTTCTTAATTTAAATAATAAAAGTAATTTTTGTACAAATAAATGTTGGGATAACATTGAATTAAGTACTTAGACTTAATATACTTTAAATCAAGAGAATGGAGATATTTTTAGAAATTCGGAATTTAATTTAAAATCGAACGATCTCGATTATTTCTTGACTTGGCTATACGAATACGTCGTGGCGTTAACTTAATAAAAATGGGTGAAATAGTAGCGACATGATTTTCTATTAAAATAATTATTAATCGCGTAAAAATTCTTGGTCGCTACAGGAGTCGTGCCACTGCGTGGACGGAATATTCCATACGTACTCGGTCCCATCTTCATCGGGAAAGAACTTCCCAGAATGAATTTCAAAGTATATCTGCAGGACGATTAAAAATGTTATAAATATCGAAAGAATCACAGTCCGTAAAACGTTCATCACAGCCAACAAGACGGCGAGAAAAGATCGTCACGTTTATACAAGTGTACGACAGAGTTAAACGCTCGCGATCGAACGAACCATCCTAATCGTGAGGACACAAGTTAGAAGCACGGGCAATTTCAAGTTCGGCGGTTGATCCGAATCAACCCTGTTGATCCGAAGAGCGGATGGCCAGGATTCGGCCAGCTGGCTGTACGGAGGTGACCCCGGCGGGCGGGCAAACCGTAATATTATATAGGTTAGCCCGCGGGATGGGGGAGTCGTGCCACTGCGTTGACGGAATATTCCATACGTACTCGGTCCCATCTGTCGGATTTTGAATTTTGAAATTCGAATATTCGTACTGTAGGGCGGGAGTTTTGGAGGGAGAATTTGAATTTCAAATTAAAGTAGACGACACGTGTTCCCACTCAACACCTATGAGTAATACACCAATTGACTAGTACTGTTGAGAGACTCCATTGCGAATTCGGCATGCGAAACATGAATTCCTCTCAAATTTCGCCTCGTTTCGCAGTGGACCAAAATCACGAGTTTGGACATTTGTTCTCCGATTTACCGGAAGATTTGAAACAACAGATAAAAAAAATATATTATTCTCAACATATGGAAGATATGCATCATTTGTTTAGGCAAACGAAAATGATGTCGTGGGTTTTCAGACCGTTCTGGTGTCCAGAATACAACGACTTCTTGTTTTACAAGGACGAAATAAATTTGGGAATTATAAACTATCTTAGAACACCAGCTGCACAGATAATCGAGAACCTCGAGAGGTTGAAGATAGATACGAATTTGTCAAAATTAATATCCAGCCTAATCGACTCGGATTACTACTCAGAAAACTCCGACTGCATACACAGATCAACGTACACATGGACGGCTCGGAACAGAGGCTATGAAATCATTCAATACCGACGCGAAGAGAATATAGACAAGTGCACATAACATGACTATGAAATTCTGTATCTTCTGGATGAGTGATCTGAACAGTATATGTTTCTACGATGTTCTTTATATCAATTATTTACGATTTGAACGCGATAAATTGATTGAACGATTTTCAAATTCGAATCTGAAGTTCTTACATCTGTTTCTGATTTGACACGAAGAGATTCGCAAATATTATGTCTGAACAAAATACGAGCTATAAATTAATCGTTCAACTTCGAATACACTCGACACAGAGTACAACTCAATATTAAATAAAAATGGCATCATCTTCATCGGGAAAGAACTTCCCAGAATGAATTTCAAAGTATATCTGCAGGACGATTAAAAATGTTATAAATATCGAAAGAATCACAGTCCGTAAAACGTTCATCACAGCCAACAAGACGGCGAGAAAAGATCGTCACGTTTATACAAGTGTACGACAGAGTTAAACGCTCGCGATCGAACGAACCATCCTAATCGTGAGGACACAAGTTAGAAGCACGGGCAATTTCAAGTTCGGCGGTTGATCCGAATCAACCCTGTTGATCCGAAGAGCGGATGGCCAGGATTCGGCCAGCTGGCTGTACGGAGGTGACCCCGGCGGGCGGGCAAACCGTAATATTATATAGGTTTGCCCGCGGTTTGGGGGAGTCGTGCCACTGCGTGGACGGAATATTCCATACGTACTCGGTCCCATCTGTCGGATTTTGAATTTTGAAATTCGAATATTCGTACTGTAGGGCGGGAGTTTTGGAGGGAGAATTTGAATTTCAAATTAAAGTAGATGACACGTGTTCCCAGTCAACACCTATGAGTAATACACCAATTGACTAGTACTGTTGAGAGACTCCATTGCGAATTCGGCATGCGAAACATGAATTCCTCTCAAATTTCGCCTCGTTTCGCAGTGGACCAAAATCACGAGTTTGGACATTTGTTCTCCGATTTACCGGAAGATTTGAAACAACAGATAAAAAAAATATATTATTCTCAACATATGGAAGATATGCATCATTTGTTTAGGCAAACGAAAATGATGTCGTGGGTTTTCAGACCGTTCTGGTGTCCAGAATACAACGACTTCTTGTTTTACAAGGACGAAATAAATTTGGGAATTATAAACTATCTTAGAACTCCAGCTGCACAGATAATCGAGAACCTCGAGAGGTTGAAGATAGATACGAATTTTTCAAAATTAATATCCAGCCTGGTCGACTCGGATTACTACTCAGAATACTCCGACTGCATACACGGATCAACGTACACATGGACGGCTCGGAACAGAGGCTATGAAATCATTCAATACAGACGCGAAGAGAATATAGACAAGTGCACATAACATGACTATGAAATTCTGTATCTTCTGGATGAGTGATCTGAACAGTATATGTTTCTACGATGTTCTTTATATCAATTATTTACGATTTGAACGCGATAAATTGATTGAACGATTTTCAAATTCGAATCTGAAGTTCTTACATCTGTTTCTGATTTGACACGAAGAGATTCGCAAATATTATGTCTGAACAAAATACGAGCTATAAATTAATCGTTCAACTTCGAATACACTCGACACAGAGTACAACTCAATATTAAATAAAAATGGCATCATCTTCATCGGGAAAGAACTTCCCAGAATGAATTTCAAAGTATATCTGCAGGACGATTAAAAATGTTATAAATATCGAAAGAATCACAGTCCGTAAAACGTTCATCACAGCCAACAAGACGGCGAGAAAAGATCGTCACGTTTATACAAGTGTACGACAGAGTTAAACGCTCGCGATCGAACGAACCATCCTAATCGTGAGGACACAAGTTAGAAGCACGGGCAATTTCAAGTTCGGCGGTTGATCCGAATCAATCCTGTTGATCCGAAGAGCAGATGGCCAGGATTCGGCCAGCTGGCTGTACGGAGGTGACCCCGGCGGGCGGGCAAACCGTAATATTATATAGGTTTGCCCGCGGTTTGGGGGAGTCGTGCCACTGCGTGGACGGAATATTCCATACGTACTCGGTCCCATCTGTCGGATTTTGAATTTTGAAATTCGAATATTCGTACTGTAGGGCGGGAGTTTTGGAGGGAGAATTTGAATTTCAAATTAAAGTAGATGACACGTGTTCCCAGTCAACACCTATGAGTAATACACCAATTGACTAGTACTGTTGAGAGACTCCATTGCGAATTCGGCATGCGAAACATGAATTCCTCTCAAATTTCGCCTCGTTTCGCAGTGGACCAAAATCACGAGTTTGGACATTTGTTCTCCGATTTACCGGGAGATTTGAAACAACAGATAAAAAAAATATATTATTCTCAACATATGGAAGATATGCATCATTTGTTTAGGCAAACGAAAATGATGTCGTGGGTTTTCAGACCGTTCTGGTGTCCAGAATACAACGACTTCTTGTTTTACAAGGACGAAATAAATTTGGGAATTATAAACTATCTTAGAACTCCATCTGTAGCGATCCAGAATTTTTACGAAATTAATAATTATTTTAATATTTAGAAAATTGTGTCGCTACTATTTCACCTATTATTTTGAAGTTAACGCCGCGACGGATTCGTCTAGCCAAGTCAAGAAATATCGAATTTGTTCGATTTTAAATTAAAATCCAAATTTCTAAAATTATGTTATTTAATTAATTATTTAAAGTATTATTTTCAAAATCATTTTGAATTCCAAATTTATTAAAATATCCCAATGATCCTTATCAAATTATTTCAAGTCCAAATACGAAATCCAATTTTATCTCAAAATTTACTCACTTCTCAAATGTATTTTCAGTCAAAAATATATCTGTTTTAAATACGTTTCTTGATCGTAGTTAGTCAAATTTTTAATTAATTATCCAAATTGATCCTATCTAACTAAACTAAAAAAATTTCCCACACGATATTCTCCTCTTATCCACCCATTCACCATCATTATGTCTCAAAGACATAATGATTATGATTCACACAACACTCACCATTTGCAGCCACAATTTGAGGAGGTTGCCTTCAATTATCAATTCAATTTCAATCCCTCTTTCCAGCAAGAAAGATGCCTTTTCTCTTTATCATTATATCACCATGACCAACCTGCAAACAATCCAAACTCCACTGCAATCGATCATCACTGCAAAATCAACATCACCAGCCACCATCTACACTGCAACATCATCATCACCTGAAACACTGCCACTGCAGTCCTCATTTGCACCACCACCGTCTGCCTTCCATCACCACCAACCCATTATCGATCATCATCATCAGTCCAACCACCAGCCATCACCCTGCCCTTGTTGAACTCCAAAACCAACTCATGGCCAATTCAACAACAAGTTTCACAATCTGTTTCAATCACAAATTTGCTGCCATCTCCAATTCCCCCTGTCCACTGTCATCAATAGAACATTACAAATCAAAAATCAATATAACCTCAACCAGCCACCACCTCCGTTAATCAATCCCCATCATCAACCATCCAACACTACTCTATATCCATCACCGGAATACATCCACTGCAAACCACCGATCGTACACTGCCCTTCAGTTGGACACCCAACCGAATCCCAAACCTAGTCCCAAATCAATCATCCAAAAATAAAAACCCAAACCAAGAAATAGATGAAGCCCAGTTACTTACCTCACCTCAGACCACCTCTTCGCCGGAAAATCACGACCTAAACCGCGAACCCTAGCTTCGGTTTCACACGGTTTTCGCACCTAAACTCGTACCAAACCTCTCAAAAATTGGAACCCCCATCCTTGCCGTCGCTCACCGTAACCTACGCCTGCCTTTCGCCGGTGTTTTCGCCGTCGCAGCCCTTCGTCTTCTTCGATCGCGTTTTGAGAGAGATTGAGTGAAGAGAGAGTAAGGTCGAGAGACAGTATAGTGAGAGAGAGAAATGAGGAGCTGATTTATTTATTTAATTTCAGAATCTGCAGTTTAGTCCCTGAAGTTTTAAAGCCTTTCAATTCAGCCCCAAAGTTTTAAATGAGTTTTAATCAGCCCTTTCATTTTCAAAATCTATTATTTCAGTCACTGTTGATTTACTTTTAAGCCCAAGTTTCAAAAGTATCTATTTTAATCCCTCAACTTTCAAAGGATTCATTTTAGTCCCTCAACTTTCAAAACATCAATTTTAGTCCTCAAAATATAATTTATCATTTTGAACTATATATTCGATAGACTAAAGTGACTTATTGGCTAAGACGAAGCGTACGGAGAATTTAAAGAAATTGAAGTCATTCCCGCTCAACTTTGCACTCGTCGGATTTGAGGTAGACTCGCACTTATTAAATTGATTTAAATTATGATTTCATATGAATGTCATGTGACTTGTGAAAGTCAATTTTTAAGAAAAGCAAGTATGTTTTTATGAAAGGTAAATATACCTTATGTTGTTATGAAAAGTAAGTATGTTTTTATGAAAAGAAAATATACTTTATGTTTTTACGAAAAGTAAGTATACCCTATGCTTCACGAAAATGTTTTTTTGGATCATTGCTATGAAATCAATCTACCAAGATTGTTATGGGTCCCATATGATAAGTTATGATATGTTAAGGGGACCGGAGTTTTAGTAGCGCTACACATAAGAATTCTTGCCACGAAGTTCGGTAACATTCTTGTGTCTCCTATGTTTATGAGGATTTGCCACGAAGTTCGGTAAAATTCCTGTGTTTCCATATGTTTATGAGGATTTACCACCTAAGTTCGGTAAAATTCCTGTCGCATATGTTTATGAGGATTTCGATCCTATCTTATGTTATGATGCAATTGATCCCTATGAATTTCAGAAAATTATGCTTGGTATACTTACTACATAAGAATTCTTGCCACCTAAGTTCGGTAAAATTCTTATGTTTATGAGGATTTCGATCTTATCCTATGTTATAATGAAAACTTACTGTTATTATGATTTTACTGCATAAGAATTCTTGCCACCTAAGTTCGGTAAAGTTCTTGTGTCTCCCTATGTTTATGAGGATTTAAATCTTATCTTATGTTATGCTTTCAAAAGAAATTATGCTTGGCATAATTAAAATGTTTTTATAAGTATATGGTTTTCAAAGAGCTGTTTTCAAAGAGCTATTTTCATAGAGCCTATGATTTGCAAAATATGTCCCGTGCTGTAATGCACAATATGAGTTTTATCAAGAGCCGTTTTATAAAGAAGCTCTATCAATGCCCGTTTTATAAAGAGCCGGGATTTATGTGTTTAATCATCTTATAAATTAAATTAATTTGCGATGAGTCTACTGAGTATTTCCCCCATGAAATACTCACCCTACATTTTAACAGTTTTGCAGATTTCGGAGACGGTGGCGAGCGATGAATGATGGTGGCAATAATCGTTAAACGGTTGAAAGTTTGACGTTAATGATTTCCGTATTTTTTCAAACAATCGAATAATTTAGAGAAGTTCATTTATTTGAGAAATTATGACATTGTCAATTTCTTTATAAAATTAATGGTTCGATTTACTATTTCAAATGGTTTCATAAATGTTTCAATTTTATCGGCCATTACAGTTTATTTAATGTTGCCAAAAATGAATTTCAATTATTTCTTCCGCAAAAATATTATTCGAAAAATTTAGACAGAAAATGACGTAGTGAATCGGGTATACGGAACTCGGGGCGCTACACCAGCTGCACAGATAATCGAGAACCTCGAGAGGGTGAAGATAGATACGAATTTGTCAAAATTAATATCCAGCCTGATCGACTCGGATTACTACTCAGAATACTCCGACTGCATACACGGATCAACGTACACATGGACGGCTCGGAACAGAGGCTATGAAATCATTCAATACAGACGCGAAGAGAATACAGACAAGTGCACATAACATGACTATGAAATTCTGTATCTTCTGGATGAGTGATCTGAACAGTATATGTTTCTACGATGTTCTTTATATCAATTATTTACGATTTGAACGCGATAAATTGATTGAACGATTTTCAAATTCGAATCTGAAGTTCTTACATCTGTTTCTGATTTGACACGAAGAGATTCGTAAATATTATGTCTGAACAAAATACGAGCTATAAATTAATCGTTCAACTTCGAATACACTCGACACAGAGTACAACTCAATATTAAATAAAAATGGCATCATCTTCATCGGGAAAGAACTTCCCAGAATGAATTTCAAAGTATATCTGCAGGACGATTAAAAATGTTATAAATATCGAAAGAATCACAGTCCGTAAAACGTTCATCACAGCCAACAAGACGCGCGAGAAAAGATCGTCACGTTTATACAAGTGTACGACAGAGTTAAACGCTCGCGATCGAACGAACCATCCTAATCGTGAGGACACAAGTTAGAAGCACGGGCAATTTCAAGTTCGGCGGTTGATCCGAATCAACCCTGTTGATCCGAAGAGCGGATGGCCAGGATTCGGCCAGCTGGCTGTACGGAGGTGACCCCGACGGGCGGGCAAACCGTAATATTATATAGGTTTGCCCGCGGGTTGGGGGAGTCGTGCCACTGTGTGGACGGAATATTCCATACGTACTCGGTCCCATCTGTCGGATTTTGAATTTTGAAATTCGAATATTCGTACTGTAGGGCGGGAGTTTTGGAGGGAGAATTTGAATTTCAAATTAAAGTAGATGACACGTGTTCCCAGTCAACACCTATGAGTAATACACCAATTGACTAGTACTGTTGAGAGACTCCATTGCGAATTCGGCATGCGAAACATGAATTCCTCTCAAATTTCGCCTCGTTTCGCAGTGGACCAAAATCACGAGTTTGGACATTTGTTCTCCGATTTACCGGAAGATTTGAAACAACAGATAAAAAAAATATATTATTCTCAACATATGGAAGATATGCATCATTTGTTTAGGCAAACGAAAATGATGTCGTGGGTTTTCAGACCGTTCTGGTGTCCAGAATACAACGACTTCTTGTTTTACAAGGACGAAATAAATTTGGGAATTATAAACTATCTTAGAACTCCAGCTGCACAGATAATCGAGAACCTCGAGAGGTTGAAGATAGATACGAATTTGTCAAAATTAATATCCAGCCTGATCGACTCGGATTACTACTCAGAATACTCCGACTGAATACACGGATCAACGTACACATGGACGGCTCGGAACAGAGGCTATGAAATCATTCAATACAGACGCGAAGAGAATATAGACAAGTGCACATAACATGACTATGAAATTCTGTATCTTCTGGATGAGTGATCTGAACAGTATATGTTTCTACGATGTTCTTTATATCAATTATTTACGATTTGAACGCGATAAATTGATTGAACGATTTTCAAATTCGAATCTGAAGTTCTTACATCTGTTTCTGATTTGACACGAAGAGATTCGCAAATATTATGTCTGAACAAAATACGAGCTATAAATTAATCGTTCAACTTCGAATACACTCGACACAGAGTACAACTCAATATTAAATAAAAATGGCATCATCTTCATCGGGAAAGAACTTCCCAGAATGAATTTCAAAGTATATCTGCAGGACGATTAAAAATGTTATAAATATCGAAAGAATCACAGTCCGTAAAATGTTCATCACAGCCAACAAGACGCGCGAGAAAAGATCGTCACGTTTATACAAGTGTACGACAGAGTTAAACGCTCGCGATCGAACGAACCATCCTAATCGTGAGGACACAAGTTAGAAGCACGGGCAATTTCAAGTTCGGCGGTTGATCCGAATCAACCCTGTTGATCCGAAGAGCGGATGGCCAGGATTCGGCCAGCTGGCTGTACGGAGGTGACCCCGGCGGGCGGGCAAACCGTAATATTATATAGGTTTTCCCGCGGGTTGGGGGAGTCGTGCCACTGCGTGGACGGAATATTCCATACGTACTCGGTCCCATCTGTCGGATTTTGAATTTTGAAATTCGAATATTCGTACTGTAGGGCGGGAGTTTTGGAGGGAGAATTTGAATTTCAAATTAAAGTAGATGACACGTGTTCCCAGTCAACACCTATGAGTAATACACCAATTGACTAGTACTGTTGAGAGACTCCATTGCGAATTCGGCATGCGAAACATGAATTCCTCTCAAATTTCGCCTCGTTTCGCAGTGGACCAAAATCACGAGTTTGGACATTTGTTCTTCGATTTACCGGAAGATTTGAAACAACAGATAAAAAAAATATATTATTCTCAACATATGGAAGATATGCATCATTTGTTTAGGCAAACAAAAATGATGTCGTGGGTTTTCAGACCGTTCTGGTGTCCAGAATACAACGACTTCTTGTTTTACAAGGACGAAATAAATTTGGGAATTATAAACTATCTTAGAACTCCAGCTGCACAGATAATCGAGAACCTCGAGAGGTTGAAGATAGATACGAATTTGTCAAAATTAATATCCAGCCTGATCGACTCGGATTACTACTCAGAATACTCCGACTGCATACACAGATCAACGTACACATGGACGGCTCGGAACAGAGGCTATGAAATCATTCAATACAGACGCGAAGAGAATATAGACAAGTGCACATAACATGACTATGAAATTCTGTATCTTCTGGATGAGTGATCTGAACAGTATATGTTTCTACGATGTTCTTTATATCAATTATTTACGATTTGAACGCGATAAATTGATTGAACGATTTTCAAATTCGAATCTGAAGTTCTTACATCTGTTTCTGATTTGACACGAAGAGATTCGCAAATATTATATCTGAACAAAATACGAGCTATAAATTAATCGTTCAACTTCGAATACACTCGACACAGAGTACAACTCAATATTAAATAAAAATGGCATCATCTTCATCGGGAAAGAACTTCCCAGAATGAATTTCAAAGTATATCTGCAGGACGATTAAAAATGTTATAAATATCGAAAGAATCACAGTCCGTAAAACGTTCATCACAGCCAACAAGACGGTGAGAAAAGATCGTCACGTTTATACAAGTGTACGACAGAGTTAAACGCTCGCGATCGAACGAACCATCCTAATCGTGAGGACACAAGTTAGAAGCACGGGCAATTTCAAGTTCGGCGGTTGATCCGAATCAACCCTGTTGATCCGAAGAGCGGATGGCCAGGATTCGGCCAGCTGGCTGTACGGAGGTGACCCCGGCGGGCGGGCAAACCGTAATATTATATAGGTTTGCCCGCGGGTTGGGGGAGTCGTGCCACTGCGTGGACGGAATATTCCATACGTACTCGGTCCCATCTGTCGGATTTTGAATTTTGAAATTCGAATATTCGTACTGTAGGGCGGGAGTTTTGGAGGGAGAATTTGAATTTCAAATTAAAGTAGATGACACGTGTTCCCAGTCAACACCTATGAGTAATACACCAATTGACTAGTACTGTTGAGAGACTCCATTGTGAATTCGGCATGCGAAACATGAATTCCTCTCAAATTTCGCCTCGTTTCGCAGTGGACCAAAATCACGAGTTTGGACATTTGTTCTCCGATTTACCGGATGATTTGAAACAACAGATAAAAAAATATATTATTCTCAACATATGGAAGATATGCATCATTTGTTTAGGCAAACGAAAATGATGTCGTGGGTTTTCAGACCGTTCTGGTGTCCAGAATACAACGACTTCTTGTTTTACAAGGACGAAATAAATTTGGGAATTATAAACTATCTTAGAACTCCAGCTGCATAGATAATCGAGAACCTCGAGAGGTTGAAGATAGATACGAATTTGTCAAAATTAATATCCAGCCTGGTCGACTCGGATTACTACTCAGAATACTCCGACTGCATACACGGATCAACGTACACATGGACGGCTCGGAACAGAGGCTATGAAATCATTCAATACAGACGCGAAGAGAATACAGACAAGTGCACATAACATGACTATGAAATTCTGTATCTTCTGGATGAGTGATCTGAACAGTATATGTTTCTACGATGTTCTTTATATCAATTATTTACGATTTGAACGCGATAAATTGATTGAACGATTTTCAAATTCGAATCTGAAGTTCTTACATCTGTTTCTGATTTGACACGAAGAGATTCGCAAATATTATGTCTGAACAAAATACGAGCTATAAATTAATCGTTCAACTTCGAATACACTCGACACAGAGTACAACTCAATATTAAATAAAAATGGCATCATCTTCATCGGGAAAGAACTTCCCAGAATGAATTTCAAAGTATATCTGCAGGACGATTAAAAATGTTATAAATATCGAAAGAATCACAGTCCGTAAAACGTTCATCATAGCCAACAAGACGCGCGAGAAAAGATCGTCACGTTTATACAAGTGTACGACAGAGTTAAACGCTCGCGATCGAACGAACCATCCTAATCGTGAGGACACAAGTTAGAAGCACGGGCAATTTCAAGTTCGGCGGTTGATCCGAATCAACCCTGTTGATCCGAAGAGCGGATGGCCAGGATTCGGCCAGCTGGCTGTACGGAGGTGACCCCGGCGGGCGGGCAAACCGTAATATTATATAGGTTTGCCCGCGGTTTGGGGGAGTCGTGCCACTGCGTGGACGGAATATTCCATACGTACTCGGTCCCATCTGTCGGATTTTGAATTTTGAAATTCGAATATTCGTACTGTAGGGCGGGAGTTTTGGAGGGAGAATTTGAATTTCAAATTAAAGTAGATGACACGTGTTCCCAGTCAACACCTATGAGTAATACACCAATTGACTAGTACTGTTGAGAGACTCCATTGCGAATTCGGCATGCGAAACATGAATTCCTCTCAAATTTCGCCTCGTTTCGCAGTGGACCAAAATCACGAGTTTGGACATTTGTTCTCCGATTTACCGGAAGATTTGAAACAACAGATAAAAAAAATATATTATTCTCAACATATGGAAGATATGCATCATTTGTTTAGGCAAACGAAAATGATGTCGTGGGTTTTCAGACCGTTCTGGTGTCCAGAATACAACCACTTCTTGTTTTACAAGGACGAAATAAATTTGGGAATTATAAACTATCTTAGAACTCCAGCTGCACAGATAATCGAGAACCTCGAGAGGTTGAAGATAGATACGAATTTGTCAAAATTAATATCCAGCCTGATCGACTCGGATTACTACTCAGAATACTCCGACTGCATACACGGATCAACGTACACATGGACGGCTCGGAACAGAGGCTATGAAATCAATCAATACAGACGCGAAGAGAATATAGACAAGTGCACATAACATGACTATGAAATTCTGTATCTTCTGGATGAGTGATCTGAACAGTATATGTTTCTACGATGTTCTTTATATCAATTATTTACGATTTGAACGCGATAAATTGATTGAACGATTTTCAAATTCGAATCTGAAGTTCTTACATCTGTTTCTGATTTGACACGAAGAGATTCGCAAATATTATGTCTGAACAAAATACGAGCTATAAATTAATCGTTCAACTTCGAATACACTCGACACAGAGTACAACTCAATATTAAATAAAAATGGCATCATCTTCATCGGGAAAGAACTTCCCAGAATGAATTTCAAAGTATATCTGCAGGACAATTAAAAATGTTATAAATATCGAAAGAATCACAGTCCGTAAAACGTTCATCACAGCCAACAAGACGGTGAGAAAAGATCGTCACGTTTATACAAGTGTACGACAGAGTTAAACGCTCGCGATCGAACGAACCATCCTAATCGTGAGGACACAAGTTAGAAGCACGGGCAATTTCAAGTTCGGCGGTTGATCCGAATCAACCCTGTTGATCCGAAGAGCGGATGGCCAGGATTCGGCCAGCTGGCTGTACGGAGGTGACCCCGGCGGGCGGGCAAACCGTAATATTATATAGGTTTGCCCGCGGGTTGGGGGAGTCGTGCCACTGCGTGGACGGAATATTCCATACGTACTCGGTCCCATCTGTCGGATTTTGAATTTTGAAATTCGAATATTCGTACTGTAGGGCGGGAGTTTTGGAGGGAGAATTTGAATTTCAAATTAAAGTAGATGACACGTGTTCCCAGTCAACACCTATGAGTAATACACCAATTGACTAGTACTGTTGAGAGACTCCATTGCGAATTCGGCATGCGAAACATGAATTCCTCTCAAATTTCGCCTCGTTTCGCAGTGGACCAAAATCACGAGTTTGGACATTTGTTCTCCGATTTACCGGAAGATTTGAAACAACAGATAAAAAAATATATTATTCTCAACATATGGAAGATATGCATCATTTGTTTAGGCAAACGAAAATGATGTCGTGGGTTTTCAGACCGTTCTGGTGTCCAGAATACAACGACTTCTTGTTTTACAAGGACGAAATAAATTTGGGAATTATAAACTATCTTAGAACTCCAGCTGCACAGATAATCGAGAACCTCGAGAGGTTGAAGATAGATACGAATTTGTCAAAATTAATATCCCGCCTGGTCGACTCGGATTACTACTCAGAATACTCCGACTGCATACACGGATCAACGTACACATGGACGGCTCGGAACAGAGGCTATGAAATCATTCAATACAGACGCGAAGAGAATACAGACAAGTGCACATAACATGACTATGAAATTCTGTATCTTCTGGATGAGTGATCTGAACAGTATATGTTTCTACGATGTTCTTTATATCAATTATTTACGATTTGAACGCGATAAATTGATTGAACGATTTTCAAATTCGAATCTGAAGTTCTTACATCTGTTTCTGATTTGACACGAAGAGATTCGCAAATATTATGTCTGAACAAAATACGAGCTATAAATTAATCGTTCAACTTCGAATACACTCGACACAGAGTACAACTCAATATTAAATAAAAATGGCATCATCTTCATCGGGAAAGAACTTCCCAGAATGAATTTCAAAGTATATCTGCAGGACGATTAAAAATGTTATAAATATCGAAAGAATCACAGTCCGTAAAACGTTCATCACAGCCAACAAGACGCGCGAGAAAAGATCGTCACGTTTATACAAGTGTACGACAGAGTTAAACGCTCGCGATCGAACGAACCATCCTAATCGTGAGGACACAAGTTAGAAGCACGGGCAATTTCAAGTTCGGCGGTTGATCCGAATCAACCCTGTTGATCCGAAGAGCGGATGGCCAGGATTCGGCCAGCTGGCTGTACGGAGGTGACCCCGGCGGGCGGGCAAACCGTAATATTATATAGGTTTGCCCGCGGTTTGGGGGAGTCGTGCCACTGCGTGGACGGAATATTCCATACGTACTCGGTCCCATCTGTCGGATTTTGAATTTTGAAATTCGAATATTCGTACTGTAGGGCGGGAGTTTTGGAGGGAGAATTTGAATTTCAAATTAAAGTAGATGACACGTGTTCCCAGTCAACACCTATGAGTAATACACCAATTGACTAGTACTGTTGAGAGACTCCATTGCGAATTCGGCATGCGAAACATGAATTCCTCTCAAATTTCGCCTCGTTTCGCAGTGGACCAAAATCACGAGTTTGGACATTTGTTCTCCGATTTACCGGAAGATTTGAAACAACAGATAAAAAAAATATATTATTCTCAACATATGGAAGATATGCATCATTTGTTTAGGCAAACGAAAATGATGTCGTGGGTTTTCAGACCGTTCTGGTGTCCAGAATACAACGACTTCTTGTTTTACAAGGACGAAATAAATTTGGGAATTATAAACTATCTTAGAACTCCAGCTGCACAGATAATCGAGAACCTCGAGAGGTTGAAGATAGATACGAATTTGTCAAAATTAATATCCAGCCTGGTCGACTCGGATTACTACTCAGAATACTCCGACTGCATACACGGATCAACGTACACATGGACGGCTCGGAACAGAGGCTATGAAATCATTCAATACAGACGCGAAGAGAATACAGACAAGTGCACATAACATGACTATGAAATTCTGTATCTTCTGGATGAGTGATCTGAACAGTATATGTTTCTACGATGTTCTTTATATCAATTATTTACGATTTGAACGCGATAAATTGATTGAACGATTTTCAAATTCGAATCTGAAGTTCTTACATCTGTTTCTGATTTGACACGAAGAGATTCGCAAATATTATGTCTGAACAAAATACGAGCTATAAATTAATCGTTCAACTTCGAATACACTCGACACAGAGTACAACTCAATATTAAATAAAAATGGCATCATCTTCATCGGGAAAGAACTTCCCAGAATGAATTTCAAAGTATATCTGCAGGACGATTAAAAATGTTATAAATATCGAAAGAATCACAGTCCGTAAAACGTTCATCACAGCCAACAAGACGCGCGAGAAAAGATCGTCACGTTTATACAAGTGTACGACAGAGTTAAACGCTCGCGATCGAACGAACCATCCTAATCGTGAGGACACAAGTTAGAAGCACGGGCAATTTCAAGTTCGGCGGTTGATCCGAATCAACCCTGTTGATCCGAAGAGCGGATGGCCAGGATTCGGCCAGCTGGCTGTACGGAGGTGACCCCGGCGGGCGGGCAAACCGTAATATTATATAGGTTTGCCCGCGGTTTGGGGGAGTCGTGCCACTGCGTGGACGGAATATTCCATACGTACTCGGTCCCATCTGTCGGATTTTGAATTTTGAAATTCGAATATTCGTACTGTAGGGCGGGAGTTTTGGAGGGAGAATTTGAATTTCAAATTAAAGTAGATGACACGTGTTCCCAGTCAACACCTATGAGTAATACACCAATTGACTAGTACTGTTGAGAGACTCCATTGCGAATTCGGCATGCGAAACATGAATTCCTCTCAAATTTCGCCTCGTTTCGCAGTGGACCAAAATCACGAGTTTGGACATTTGTTCTCCGATTTACCGGAAGATTTGAAACAACAGATAAAAAAAATATATTATTCTCAACATATGGAAGATATGCATCATTTGTTTAGGCAAACGAAAATGATGTCGTGGGTTTTCAGACCGTTCTGGTGTCCAGAATACAACGACTTCTTGTTTTACAAGGACGAAATAAATTTGGGAATTATAAACTATCTTAGAACTCCAGCTGCACAGATAATCGAGAACCTCGAGAGGTTGAAGATAGATACGAATTTGTCAAAATTAATATCCAGCCTGGTCGACTCGGATTACTACTCAGAATACTCCGACTGCATACACGGATCAACGTACACATGGACGGCTCGGAACAGAGGCTATGAAATCATTCAATACAGACGCGAAGAGAATACAGACAAGTGCACATAACATGACTATGAAATTCTGTATCTTCTGGATGAGTGATCTGAACAGTATATGTTTCTACGATGTTCTTTATATCAATTATTTACGATTTGAACGCGATAAATTGATTGAACGATTTTCAAATTCGAATCTGAAGTTCTTACATCTGTTTCTGATTTGACACGAAGAGATTCGCAAATATTATGTCTGAACAAAATACGAGCTATAAATTAATCGTTCAACTTCGAATACACTCGACACAGAGTACAACTCAATATTAAATAGAAATGGCATCATCTTCATCGGGAAAGAACTTCCCAGAATGAATTTCAAAGTATATCTGCAGGACGATTAAAAATGTTATAAATATCGAAAGAATCACAGTCCGTAAAACGTTCATCACAGCCAACAAGACGCGCGAGAAAAGATCGTCACGTTTATACAAGTGTACGACAGAGTTAAACGCTCGCGATCGAACGAACCATCCTAATCGTGAGGACACAAGTTAGAAGCACGGGCAATTTCAAGTTCGGCGGTTGATCCGAATCAACCCTGTTGATCCGAAGAGCGGATGGCCAGGATTCGGCCAGCTGGCTGTACGGAGGTGACCCCGGCGGGCGGGCAAACCGTAATATTATATAGGTTTGCCCGCGGTTTGGGGGAGTCGTGCCACTGCGTGGACGGAATATTCCATACGTACTCGGTCCCATCTGTCGGATTTTGAATTTTGAAATTCGAATATTCGTACTGTAGGGCGGGAGTTTTGGAGGGAGAATTTGAATTTCAAATTAAAGTAGATGACACGTGTTCCCAGTCAACACCTATGAGTAATACACCAATTGACTAGTACTGTTGAGAGACTCCATTGCGAATTCGGCATGCGAAACATGAATTCCTCTCAAATTTCGCCTCGTTTCGCAGTGGACCAAAATCACGAGTTTGGACATTTGTTCTCCGATTTACCGGAAGATTTGAAACAACAGATAAAAAAAATATATTATTCTCAACATATGGAAGATATGCATCATTTGTTTAGGCAAACGAAAATGATGTCGTGGGTTTTCAGACCGTTCTGGTGTCCAGAATACAACCACTTCTTGTTTTACAAGGACGAAATAAATTTGGGAATTATAAACTATCTTAGAACTCCAGCTGCACAGATAATCGAGAACCTCGAGAGGTTGAAGATAGATACGAATTTGTCAAAATTAATATCCAGCCTGATCGACTCGGATTACTACTCAGAATACTCCGACTGCATACACGGATCAACGTACACATGGACGGCTCGGAACAGAGGCTATGAAATCAATCAATACAGACGCGAAGAGAATATAGACAAGTGCACATAACATGACTATGAAATTCTGTATCTTCTGGATGAGTGATCTGAACAGTATATGTTTCTACGATGTTCTTTATATCAATTATTTACGATTTGAACGCGATAAATTGATTGAACGATTTTCAAATTCGAATCTGAAGTTCTTACATCTGTTTCTGATTTGACACGAAGAGATTCGCAAATATTATGTCTGAACAAAATATGAGCTATAAATTAATCGTTCAACTTCGAATACACTCGACACAGAGTACAACTCAATATTAAATAAAAATGGCATCATCTTCATCGGGAAAGAACTTCCCAGAATGAATTTCAAAGTATATCTGCAGGACAATTAAAAATGTTATAAATATCGAAAGAATCACAGTCCGTAAAACGTTCATCACAGCCAACAAGACGCGCGAGAAAAGATCGTCACGTTTATACAAGTGTACGACAGAGTTAAACGCTCGCGATCGAACGAACCATCCTAATCGTGAGGACACAAGTTAGAAGCACGGGCAATTTCAAGTTCGGCGGTTGATCCGAATCAACCCTGTTGATCCGAAGAGCGGATGGCCAGGATTCGGCCAGCTGGCTGTACGGAGGTGACCCCGGCGGGCGGGCAAACCGTAATATTATATAGGTTTGCCCGCGGTTTGGGGGAGTCGTGCCACTGCGTGGACGGAATATTCCATACGTACTCGGTCCCATCTGTCGGATTTTGAATTTTGAAATTCGAATATTCGTACTGTAGGGCGGGAGTTTTGGAGGGAGAATTTGAATTTCAAATTAAAGTAGATGACACGTGTTCCCAGTCAACACCTATGAGTAATACACCAATTGACTAGTACTGTTGAGAGACTCCATTGCGAATTCGGCATGCGAAACATGAATTCCTCTCAAATTTCGCCTCGTTTCGCAGTGGACCAAAATCACGAGTTTGGACATTTGTTCTCCGATTTACCGGAAGATTTGAAACAACAGATAAAAAAAATATATTATTCTCAACATATGGAAGATATGCATCATTTGTTTAGGCAAACGAAAATGATGTCGTGGGTTTTCAGACCGTTCTGGTGTCCAGAATACAACCACTTCTTGTTTTACAAGGACGAAATAAATTTGGGAATTATAAACTATCTTAGAACTCCAGCTGCACAGATAATCGAGAACCTCGAGAGGTTGAAGATAGATACGAATTTGTCAAAATTAATATCCAGCCTGATCGACTCGGATTACTACTCAGAATACTCCGACTGCATACACGGATCAACGTACACATGGACGGCTCGGAACAGAGGCTATGAAATCAATCAATACAGACGCGAAGAGAATATAGACAAGTGCACATAACATGACTATGAAATTCTGTATCTTCTGGATGAGTGATCTGAACAGTATATGTTTCTACGATGTTCTTTATATCAATTATTTACGATTTGAACGCGATAAATTGATTGAACGATTTTCAAATTCGAATCTGAAGTTCTTACATCTGTTTCTGATTTGACACGAAGAGATTCGCAAATATTATGTCTGAACAAAATACGAGCTATAAATTAATCGTTCAACTTCGAATACACTCGACACAGAGTACAACTCAATATTAAATAAAAATGGCATCATCTTCATCGGGAAAGAACTTCCCAGAATGAATTTCAAAGTATATCTGCAGGACAATTAAAAATGTTATAAATATCGAAAGAATCACAGTCCGTAAAACGTTCATCACAGCCAACAAGACGGTGAGAAAAGATCGTCACGTTTATACAAGTGTACGACAGAGTTAAACGCTCGCGATCGAACGAACCATCCTAATCGTGAGGACACAAGTTAGAAGCACGGGCAATTTCAAGTTCGGCGGTTGATCCGAATCAACCCTGTTGATCCGAAGAGCGGATGGCCAGGATTCGGCCAGCTGGCTGTACGGAGGTGACCCCGGCGGGCGGGCAAACCGTAATATTATATAGGTTTGCCCGCGGTTTGGGGGAGTCGTGCCACTGCGTGGACGGAATATTCCATACGTACTCGGTCCCATCTGTCGGATTTTGAATTTTGAAATTCGAATATTCGTACTGTAGGGCGGGAGTTTTGGAGGGAGAATTTGAATTTCAAATTAAAGTAGATGACACGTGTTCCCAGTCAACACCTATGAGTAATACACCAATTGACTAGTACTGTTGAGAGACTCCATTGCGAATTCGGCATGCGAAACATGAATTCCTCTCAAATTTCGCATCGTTTCGCAGTGGACCAAAATCACGAGTTTGGACATTTGTTCTCCGATTTACCGGAAGATTTGAAACAACAGATAAAAAAAATATATTATTCTCAACATATGGAAGATATGCATCATTTGTTTAGGCAAACGAAAATGATGTCGTGGGTTTTCAGACCGTTCTGGTGTCCAGAATACAACGACTTCTTGTTTTACAAGGACGAAATAAATTTGGGAATTATAAACTATCTTAGAACTCCAGCTGCACAGATAATCGAGAACCTCGAGAGGTTGAAGATAGATACGAATTTGTCAAAATTAATATCCAGCCTGGTCGACTCGGATTACTACTCAGAATACTCCGACTGCATACACGGATCAACGTACACATGGACGGCTCGGAACAGAGGCTATGAAATCATTCAATACAGACGCGAAGAGAATACAGACAAGTGCACATAACATGACTATGAAATTCTGTATCTTCTGGATGAGTGATCTGAACAGTATATGTTTCTACGATGTTATTTATATCAATTATTTACGATTTGAACGCGATAAATTGATTGAACGATTTTCAAATTCGAATCTGAAGTTCTTACATCTGTTTCTGATTTGACACGAAGAGATTCGCAAATATTATGTCTGAACAAAATACGAGCTATAAATTAATCGTTCAACTTCGAATACACTCGACACAGAGTACAACTCAATATTAAATAAAAATGGCATCATCTTCATCGGGAAAGAACTTCCCAGAATGAATTTCAAAGTATATCTGCAGGACGATTAAAAATGTTATAAATATCGAAAGAATCACAGTCCGTAAAACGTTCATCACAGCCAACAAGACGCGCGAGAAAAGATCGTCACGTTTATACAAGTGTACGACAGAGTTAAACGCTCGCGATCGAACGAACCATCCTAATCGTGAGGACACAAGTTAGAAGCACGGGCAATTTCAAGTTCGGCGGTTGATCCGAATCAACCCTGTTGATCCGAAGAGCGGATGGCCAGGATTCGGCCAGCTGGCTGTACGGAGGTGACCCCGGCGGGCGGGCAAACCGTAATATTATATAGGTTTGCCCGCGGTTTGGGGGAGTCGTGCCACTGCGTGGACGGAATATTCCATACGTACTCGGTCCCATCTGTCGGATTTTGAATTTTGAAATTCGAATATTCGTACTGTAGGGCGGGAGTTTTGGAGGGAGAATTTGAATTTCAAATTAAAGTAGATGACACGTGTTCCCAGTCAACACCTATGAGTAATACACCAATTGACTAGTACTGTTGAGAGACTCCATTGCGAATTCGGCATGCGAAACATGAATTCCTCTCAAATTTCGCCTCGTTTCGCAGTGGACCAAAATCACGAGTTTGGACATTTGTTCTCCGATTTACCGGAAGATTTGAAACAACAGATAAAAAAAATATATTATTCTCAACATATGGAAGATATGCATCATTTGTTTAGGCAAACGAAAATGATGTCGTGGGTTTTCAGACCGTTCTGGTGTCCAGAATACAACCACTTCTTGTTTTACAAGGACGAAATAAATTTGGGAATTATAAACTATCTTAGAACTCCAGCTGCACAGATAATCGAGAACCTCGAGAGGTTGAAGATAGATACGAATTTGTCAAAATTAATATCCAGCCTGATCGACTCGGATTACTACTCAGAATACTCCGACTGCATACACGGATCAACGTACACATGGACGGCTCGGAACAGAGGCTATGAAATCAATCAATACAGACGCGAAGAGAATATAGACAAGTGCACATAACATGACTATGAAATTCTGTATCTTCTGGATGAGTGATCTGAACAGTATATGTTTCTACGATGTTCTTTATATCAATTATTTACGATTTGAACGCGATAAATTGATTGAACGATTTTCAAATTCGAATCTGAAGTTCTTACATCTGTTTCTGATTTGACACGAAGAGATTCGCAAATATTATGTCTGAACAAAATACGAGCTATAAATTAATCGTTCAACTTCGAATACACTCGACACAGAGTACAACTCAATATTAAATAAAAATGGCATCATCTTCATCGGGAAAGAACTTCCCAGAATGAATTTCAAAGTATATCTGCAGGACAATTAAAAATGTTATAAATATCGAAAGAATCACAGTCCGTAAAACGTTCATCACAGCCAACAAGACGGTGAGAAAAGATCGTCACGTTTATACAAGTGTACGACAGAGTTAAACGCTCGCGATCGAACGAACCATCCTAATCGTGAGGACACAAGTTAGAAGCACGGGCAATTTCAAGTTCGGCGGTTGATCCGAATCAACCCTGTTGATCCGAAGAGCGGATGGCCAGGATTCGGCCAGCTGGCTGTACGGAGGTGACCCCGGCGGGCGGGCAAACCGTAATATTATATAGGTTTGCCCGCGGTTTGGGGGAGTCGTGCCACTGCGTGGACGGAATATTCCATACGTACTCGGTCCCATCTGTCGGATTTTGAATTTTGAAATTCGAATATTCGTACTGTAGGGCGGGAGTTTTGGAGGGAGAATTTGAATTTCAAATTAAAGTAGATGACACGTGTTCCCAGTCAACACCTATGAGTAATACACCAATTGACTAGTACTGTTGAGAGACTCCATTGCGAATTCGGCATGCGAAACATGAATTCCTCTCAAATTTCGCATCGTTTCGCAGTGGACCAAAATCACGAGTTTGGACATTTGTTCTCCGATTTACCGGAAGATTTGAAACAACAGATAAAAAAAATATATTATTCTCAACATATGGAAGATATGCATCATTTGTTTAGGCAAACGAAAATGATGTCGTGGGTTTTCAGACCGTTCTGGTGTCCAGAATACAACGACTTCTTGTTTTACAAGGACGAAATAAATTTGGGAATTATAAACTATCTTAGAACTCCAGCTGCACAGATAATCGAGAACCTCGAGAGGTTGAAGATAGATACGAATTTGTCAAAATTAATATCCAGCCTGGTCGACTCGGATTACTACTCAGAATACTCCGACTGCATACACGGATCAACGTACACATGGACGGCTCGGAACAGAGGCTATGAAATCATTCAATACAGACGCGAAGAGAATACAGACAAGTGCACATAACATGACTATGAAATTCTGTATCTTCTGGATGAGTGATCTGAACAGTATATGTTTCTACGATGTTATTTATATCAATTATTTACGATTTGAACGCGATAAATTGATTGAACGATTTTCAAATTCGAATCTGAAGTTCTTACATCTGTTTCTGATTTGACACGAAGAGATTCGCAAATATTATGTCTGAACAAAATACGAGCTATAAATTAATCGTTCAACTTCGAATACACTCGACACAGAGTACAACTCAATATTAAATAAAAATGGCATCATCTTCATCGGGAAAGAACTTCCCAGAATGAATTTCAAAGTATATCTGCAGGACGATTAAAAATGTTATAAATATCGAAAGAATCACAGTCCGTAAAACGTTCATCACAGCCAACAAGACGCGCGAGAAAAGATCGTCACGTTTATACAAGTGTACGACAGAGTTAAACGCTCGCGATCGAACGAACCATCCTAATCGTGAGGACACAAGTTAGAAGCACGGGCAATTTCAAGTTCGGCGGTTGATCCGAATCAACCCTGTTGATCCGAAGAGCGGATGGCCAGGATTCGGCCAGCTGGCTGTACGGAGGTGACCCCGGCGGGCGGGCAAACCGTAATATTATATAGGTTTGCCCGCGGTTTGGGGGAGTCGTGCCACTGCGTGGACGGAATATTCCATACGTACTCGGTCCCATCTGTCGGATTTTGAATTTTGAAATTCGAATATTCGTACTGTAGGGCGGGAGTTTTGGAGGGAGAATTTGAATTTCAAATTAAAGTAGATGACACGTGTTCCCAGTCAACACCTATGAGTAATACACCAATTGACTAGTACTGTTGAGAGACTCCATTGCGAATTCGGCATGCGAAACATGAATTCCTCTCAAATTTCGCCTCGTTTCGCAGTGGACCAAAATCACGAGTTTGGACATTTGTTCTCCGATTTACCGGAAGATTTGAAACAACAGATAAAAAAAATATATTATTCTCAACATATGGAAGATATGCATCATTTGTTTAGGCAAACGAAAATGATGTCGTGGGTTTTCAGACCGTTCTGGTGTCCAGAATACAACCACTTCTTGTTTTACAAGGACGAAATAAATTTGGGAATTATAAACTATCTTAGAACTCCAGCTGCACAGATAATCGAGAACCTCGAGAGGTTGAAGATAGATACGAATTTGTCAAAATTAATATCCAGCCTGATCGACTCGGATTACTACTCAGAATACTCCGACTGCATACACGGATCAACGTACACATGGACGGCTCGGAACAGAGGCTATGAAATCAATCAATACAGACGCGAAGAGAATATAGACAAGTGCACATAACATGACTATGAAATTCTGTATCTTCTGGATGAGTGATCTGAACAGTATATGTTTCTACGATGTTCTTTATATCAATTATTTACGATTTGAACGCGATAAATTGATTGAACGATTTTCAAATTCGAATCTGAAGTTCTTACATCTGTTTCTGATTTGACACGAAGAGATTCGCAAATATTATGTCTGAACAAAATACGAGCTATAAATTAATCGTTCAACTTCGAATACACTCGACACAGAGTACAACTCAATATTAAATAAAAATGGCATCATCTTCATCGGGAAAGAACTTCCCAGAATGAATTTCAAAGTATATCTGCAGGACAATTAAAAATGTTATAAATATCGAAAGAATCACAGTCCGTAAAACGTTCATCACAGCCAACAAGACGGTGAGAAAAGATCGTCACGTTTATACAAGTGTACGACAGAGTTAAACGCTCGCGATCGAACGAACCATCCTAATCGTGAGGACACAAGTTAGAAGCACGGGCAATTTCAAGTTCGGCGGTTGATCCGAATCAACCCTGTTGATCCGAAGAGCGGATGGCCAGGATTCGGCCAGCTGGCTGTACGGAGGTGACCCCGGCGGGCGGGCAAACCGTAATATTATATAGGTTTGCCCGCGGGTTGGGGGAGTCGTGCCACTGCGTGGACGGAATATTCCATACGTACTCGGTCCCATCTGTCGGATTTTGAATTTTGAAATTCGAATATTCGTACTGTAGGGCGGGAGTTTTGGAGGGAGAATTTGAATTTCAAATTAAAGTAGATGACACGTGTTCCCAGTCAACACCTATGAGTAATACACCAATTGACTAGTACTGTTGAGAGACTCCATTGCGAATTCGGCATGCGAAACATGAATTCCTCTCAAATTTCGCCTCGTTTCGCAGTGGACCAAAATCACGAGTTTGGACATTTGTTCTCCGATTTACCGGAAGATTTGAAACAACAGATAAAAAAATATATTATTCTCAACATATGGAAGATATGCATCATTTGTTTAGGCAAACGAAAATGATGTCGTGGGTTTTCAGACCGTTCTGGTGTCCAGAATACAACGACTTCTTGTTTTACAAGGACGAAATAAATTTGGGAATTATAAACTATCTTAGAACTCCAGCTGCACAGATAATCGAGAACCTCGAGAGGTTGAAGATAGATACGAATTTGTCAAAATTAATATCCAGCCTGGTCGACTCGGATTACTACTCAGAATACTCCGACTGCATACACGGATCAACGTACACATGGACGGCTCGGAACAGAGGCTATGAAATCATTCAATACAGACGCGAAGAGAATACAGACAAGTGCACATAACATGACTATGAAATTCTGTATCTTCTGGATGAGTGATCTGAACAGTATATGTTTCTACGATGTTCTTTATATCAATTATTTACGATTTGAACGCGATAAATTGATTGAACGATTTTCAAATTCGAATCTGAAGTTCTTACATCTGTTTCTGATTTGACACGAAGAGATTCGCAAATATTATGTCTGAACAAAATACGAGCTATAAATTAATCGTTCAACTTCGAATACACTCGACACAGAGTACAACTCAATATTAAATAAAAATGGCATCATCTTCATCGGGAAAGAACTTCCCAGAATGAATTTCAAAGTATATCTGCAGGACGATTAAAAATGTTATAAATATCGAAAGAATCACAGTCCGTAAAACGTTCATCACAGCCAACAAGACGCGCGAGAAAAGATCGTCACGTTTATACAAGTGTACGACAGAGTTAAACGCTCGCGATCGAACGAACCATCCTAATCGTGAGGACACAAGTTAGAAGCACGGGCAATTTCAAGTTCGGCGGTTGATCCGAATCAACCCTGTTGATCCGAAGAGCGGATGGCCAGGATTCGGCCAGCTGGCTGTACGGAGGTGACCCCGGCGGGCGGGCAAACCGTAATATTATATAGGTTTGCCCGCGGTTTGGGGGAGTCGTGCCACTGCGTGGACGGAATATTCCATACGTACTCGGTCCCATCTGTCGGATTTTGAATTTTGAAATTCGAATATTCGTACTGTAGGGCGGGAGTTTTGGAGGGAGAATTTGAATTTCAAATTAAAGTAGATGACACGTGTTCCCAGTCAACACCTATGAGTAATACACCAATTGACTAGTACTGTTGAGAGACTCCATTGCGAATTCGGCATGCGAAACATGAATTCCTCTCAAATTTCGCCTCGTTTCGCAGTGGACCAAAATCACGAGTTTGGACATTTGTTCTCCGATTTACCGGAAGATTTGAAACAACAGATAAAAAAAATATATTATTCTCAACATATGGAAGATATGCATCATTTGTTTAGGCAAACGAAAATGATGTCGTGGGTTTTCAGACCGTTCTGGTGTCCAGAATACAACCACTTCTTGTTTTACAAGGACGAAATAAATTTGGGAATTATAAACTATCTTAGAACTCCAGCTGCACAGATAATCGAGAACCTCGAGAGGTTGAAGATAGATACGAATTTGTCAAAATTAATATCCAGCCTGATCGACTCGGATTACTACTCAGAATACTCCGACTGCATACACGGATCAACGTACACATGGACGGCTCGGAACAGAGGCTATGAAATCAATCAATACAGACGCGAAGAGAATATAGACAAGTGCACATAACATGACTATGAAATTCTGTATCTTCTGGATGAGTGATCTGAACAGTATATGTTTCTACGATGTTCTTTATATCAATTATTTACGATTTGAACGCGATAAATTGATTGAACGATTTTCAAATTCGAATCTGAAGTTCTTACATCTGTTTCTGATTTGACACGAAGAGATTCGCAAATATTATGTCTGAACAAAATACGAGCTATAAATTAATCGTTCAACTTCGAATACACTCGACACAGAGTACAACTCAATATTAAATAAAAATGGCATCATCTTCATCGGGAAAGAACTTCCCAGAATGAATTTCAAAGTATATCTGCAGGACAATTAAAAATGTTATAAATATCGAAAGAATCACAGTCCGTAAAACGTTCATCACAGCCAACAAAACGGTGAGAAAAGATCGTCACGTTTATACAAGTGTACGACAGAGTTAAACGCTCGCGATCGAACGAACCATCCTAATCGTGAGGACACAAGTTAGAAGCACGGGCAATTTCAAGTTCGGCGGTTGATCCGAATCAACCCTGTTGATCCGAAGAGCGGATGGCCAGGATTCGGCCAGCTGGCTGTACGGAGGTGACCCCGGCGGGCGGGCAAACCGTAATATTATATAGGTTTGCCCGCGGGTTGGGGGAGTCGTGCCACTGCGTGGACGGAATATTCCATACGTACTCGGTCCCATCTGTCGGATTTTGAATTTTGAAATTCGAATATTCGTACTGTAGGGCGGGAGTTTTGGAGGGAGAATTTGAATTTCAAATTAAAGTAGATGACACGTGTTCCCAGTCAACACCTATGAGTAATACACCAATTGACTAGTACTGTTGAGAGACTCCATTGCGAATTCGGCATGCGAAACATGAATTCCTCTCAAATTTCGCCTCGTTTCGCAGTGGACCAAAATCACGAGTTTGGACATTTGTTCTCCGATTTACCGGATGATTTGAAACAACAGATAAAAAAATATATTATTCTCAACATATGGAAGATATGCATCATTTGTTTAGGCAAATGAAAATGATGTCGTGGGTTTTCAGACCGTTCTGGTGTCCAGAATACAACGACTTCTTGGTTTACAAGGACGAAATAAATTTGGGAATTATAAACTATCTTAGAACTCCAGCTGCACAGATAATCGAGAACCTCGAGAGGTTGAAGATAGATACGAATTTGTCAAAATTAATATCCCGCCTGGTCGACTCGGATTACTACTCAGAATACTCCGACTGCATACACGGATCAACGTACACATGGACGGCTCGGAACAGAGGCTATGAAATCATTCAATACAGACGCGAAGAGAATACAGACAAGTGCACATAACATGACTATGAAATTCTGTATCTTCTGGATGAGTGATCTGAACAGTATATGTTTCTACGATGTTCTTTATATCAATTATTTACGATTTGAACGCGATAAATTGATTGAACGATTTTCAAATTCGAATCTGAAGTTCTTACATCTGTTTCTGATTTGACACGAAGAGATTCGCAAATATTATGTCTGAACAAAATACGAGCTATAAATTAATCGTTCAACTTCGAATACACTCGACACAGAGTACAACTCAATATTAAATAAAAATGGCATCATCTTCATCGGGAAAGAACTTCCCAGAATGAATTTCAAAGTATATCTGCAGGACGATTAAAAATGTTATAAATATCGAAAGAATCACAGTCCGTAAAACGTTCATCACAGCCAACAAGACGCGCGAGAAAAGATCGTCACGTTTATACAAGTGTACGACAGAGTTAAACGCTCGCGATCGAACGAACCATCCTAATCGTGAGGACACAAGTTAGAAGCACGGGCAATTTCAAGTTCGGCGGTTGATCCGAATCAACCCTGTTGATCCGAAGAGCGGATGGCCAGGATTCGGCCAGCTGGCTGTACGGAGGTGACCCCGGCGGGCGGGCAAACCGTAATATTATATAGGTTTGCCCGCGGGTTGGGGGAGTCGTGCCACTGCGTGGACGGAATATTCCATACGTACTCGGTCCCATCTGTCGGATTTTGAATTTTGAAATTCGAATATTCGTACTGTAGGGCGGGAGTTTTGGAGGGAGAATTTGAATTTCAAATTAAAGTAGAAGACACGTGTTCCCAGTCAACACCTATGAGTAATACACCAATTGACTAGTACTGTTGAGAGACTCCATTGCGAATTCGGCATGCGAAACATGAATTCCTCTCAAATTTCGCCTCGTTTCGCAGTGGACCAAAATCACGAGTTTGGACATTTGTTCTCCGATTTACCGGAAGATTTGAAACAACAGATAAAAAAAATATATTATTCTCAACATATGGAAGATATGCATCATTTGTTTAGGCAAACGAAAATGATGTCGTGGGTTTTCAGACCGTTCTGGTGTCCAGAATACAACCACTTCTTGTTTTACAAGGACGAAATAAATTTGGGAATTATAAACTATCTTAGAACTCAAGCTGCACAGATAATCGAGAACCTCGAGAGGTTGAAGATAGATACGAATTTGTCAAAATTAATATCCAGCCTGATCGACTCGGATTACTACTCAGAATACTCCGACTGCATACACAGATCAACGTACACATGGACGGCTCGGAACAGAGGCTATGAAATCATTCAATACAGACGCGAAGAGAATACAGACAAGTGCACATAACATGACTATGAAATTCTGTATCTTCTGGATGAGTGATCTGAACAGTATATGTTTCTACGATGTTCTTTATATCAATTATTTACGATTTGAACGCGATAAATTGATTGAACGATTTTCAAATTCGAATCTGAAGTTCTTACATCTGTTTCTGATTTGACACGAAGAGATTCGCAAATATTATGTCTGAACAAAATACGAGCTATAAATTAATCGTTCAACTTCGAATACACTCGACACAGAGTACAACTCAATATTAAATAAAAATGGCATCATCTTCATCGGGAAAGAACTTCCCAGAATGAATTTCAAAGTATATCTGCAGGACGATTAAAAATGTTATAAATATCGAAAGAATCACAGTCCGTAAAACGTTCATCACAGCCAACAAGACGCGCGAGAAAAGATCGTCACGTTTATACAAGTGTACGACAGAGTTAAACGCTCGCGATCGAACGAACCATCCTAATCGTGAGGACACAAGTTAGAAGCACGGGCAATTTCAAGTTCGGCGGTTGATCCGAATCAACCCTGTTGATCCGAAGAGCGGATGGCCAGGATTCGGCCAGCTGGCTGTACGGAGGTGACCCCGGCGGGCGGGCAAACCGTAATATTATATAGGTTTGCCCGCGGTTTGGGGGAGTCGTGCCACTGGGTGGACGGAATATTCCATACGTACTCGGTCCCATCTGTCGGATTTTGAATTTTGAAATTCGAATATTCGTACTGTAGGGCGGGAGTTTTGGAGGGAGAATTTGAATTTCAAATTAAAGTAGATGACACGTGTTCCCAGTCAACACCTATGAGTAATACACCAATTGACTAGTACTGTTGAGAGACTCCATTGCGAATTCGGCATGCGAAACATGAATTCCTCTCAAATTTCGCCTCGTTTCGCAGTGGACCAAAATCACGAGTTTGGACATTTGTTCTCCGATTTACCGGAAGATTTGAAACAACAGATAAAAAAAATATATTATTCTCAACATATGGAAGATATGCATCATTTGTTTAGGCAAACGAAAATGATGTCGTGGGTTTTCAGACCGTTCTGGTGTCCAGAATACAACGACTTCTTGTTTTACAAGGACGAAATAAATTTGGGAATTATAAACTATCTTAGAACTCCAGCTGCACAGATAATCGAGAACCTCGAGAGGTTGAAGATAGATACGAATTTGTCAAAATTAATATCCAGCCTGATCGACTCGGATTACTACTCAGAATACTCCGACTGCATACACGGATCAACGTACACATGGACGGCTCGGAACAGAGGCTATGAAATCATTCAATACAGACGCGAAGAGAATATAGACAAGTGCACATAACATGACTATGAAATTCTGTATCTTCTGGATGAGTGATCTGAACAGTATATGTTTCTACGATGTTCTTTATATCAATTATTTACGATTTGAACGCGATAAATTGATTGAACGATTTTCAAATTCGAATCTGAAGTTCTTACATCTGTTTCTGATTTGACACGAAGAGATTCGCAAATATTATGTCTGAACAAAATACGAGCTATAAATTAATCGTTCAACTTCGAATACACTCGACACAGAGTACAACTCAATATTAAATAAAAATGGCATCATCTTCATCGGGAAAGAACTTCCCAGAATGAATTTCAAAGTATATCTGCAGGACGATTAAAAATGTTATAAATATCGAAAGAATCACAGTCCGTAAAACGTTCATCACAGCCAACAAGACGCGCGAGAAAAGATCGTCACGTTTATACAAGTGTACGACAGAGTTAAACGCTCGTGATCGAACGAACCATCCTAATCGTGAGGACACAAGTAAGAAGCACGGGCAATTTCAAGTTCGGCGGTTGATCCGAATCAACCCTGTTGATCCGAAGAGCGGATGGCCAGGATTCGGCCAGCTGGCTGTACGGAGGTGACCCCGGCGGGCGGGCAAACCGTAATATTATATAGGTTTGCCCGCGGGTTGGGGGAGTCGTGCCACTGCGTGGACGGAATATTCCATACGTACTCGGTCCCATCTGTCGGATTTTGAATTTTGAAATTCGAATATTCGTACTGTAGGGCGGGAGTTTTGGAGGGAGAATTTGAATTTCAAATTAAAGTAGATGACACGTGTTCCCAGTCAACACCTATGAGTAATACACCAATTGACTACTACTGTTGAGAGACTCCATTGCGAATTCGGCATGCGAAACATGAATTCCTCTCAAATTTCGCCTCGTTTCGCAGTGGACCAAAATCACGAGTTTGGACATTTGTTCTCCGATTTACCGGAAGATTTGAAACAACAGATAAAAAAAATATATTATTCTCAACATATGGAAGATATGCATCATTTGTTTAGGCAAACGAAAATGATGTCGTGGGTTTTCAGACCGTTCTGGTGTCCAGAATACAACGACTTCTTGTTTTACAAGGACGAAATAAATTTGGGAATTATAAACTATCTTAGAACTCCAGCTGCACAGATAATCGAGAACCTCGAGAGGTTGAAGATAGATACGAATTTGTCAAAATTAATATCCAGCCTGATCGACTCGGATTACTACTCAGAATACTCCGACTGCATACACGGATCAACGTACACATGGACGGCTCGGAACAGAGGCTATGAAATCATTCAATACAGACGCGAAGAGAATATAGACAAGTGCACATAACATGACTATGAAATTCTGTATCTTCTGGATGAGTGATCTGAACAGTATATGTTTCTACGATGTTCTTTATATCAATTATTTACGATTTGAACGCGATAAATTGATTGAACGATTTTCAAATTCGAATCTGAAGTTCTTACATCTGTTTCTGATTTGACACGAAGAGATTCGCAAATATTATGTCTGAACAAAATACGAGCTATAAATTAATCGTTCAACTTCGAATACACTCGACACAGAGTACAACTCAATATTAAATAAAAATGGCATCATCTTCATCGGGAAAGAACTTCCCAGAATGAATTTCAAAGTATATCTGCAGGACGATTAAAAATGTTATAAATATCGAAAGAATCACAGTCCGTAAAACGTTCATCACAGCCAACAAGACGCGCGAGAAAAGATCGTCACGTTTATACAAGTGTACGACAGAGTTAAACGCTCGTGATCGAACGAACCATCCTAATCGTGAGGACACAAGTAAGAAGCACGGGCAATTTCAAGTTCGGCGGTTGATCCGAATCAACCCTGTTGATCCGAAGAGCGGATGGCCAGGATTCGGCCAGCTGGCTGTACGGAGGTGACCCCGGCGGGCGGGCAAACCCTAATATTATATAGGTTTGCCCGCGGGTTGGGGGAGTCGTGCCACTGCGTGGACGGAATATTCCATACGTACTCGGTCCCATCTGTCGGATTTTGAATTTTGAAATTCGAATATTCGTACTGTAGGGCGGGAGTTTTGGAGGGAGAATTTGAATTTCAAATTAAAGTAGATGACACGTGTTCCCAGTCAACACCTATGAGTAATACACCAATTGACTACTACTGTTGAGAGACTCCATTGCGAATTCGGCATGCGAAACATGAATTCCTCTCAAATTTCGCCTCGTTTCGCAGTGGACCAAAATCACGAGTTTGGACATTTGTTCTCCGATTTACCGGAAGATTTGAAACAACAGATAAAAAAAATATATTATTCTCAACATATGGAAGATATGCATCATTTGTTTAGGCAAACGAAAATGATGTCGTGGGTTTTCAGACCGTTCTGGTGTCCAGAATACAACGACTTCTTGTTTTACAAGGACGAAATAAATTTGGGAATTATAAACTATCTTAGAACTCCAGCTGCACAGATAATCGAGAACCTCGAGAGGTTGAAGATAGATACGAATTTGTCAAAATTAATATCCAGCCTGATCGACTCGGATTACTACTCAGAATACTCCGACTGCATACACGGATCAACGTACACATGGACGGCTCGGAACAGAGGCTATGAAATCATTCAATACAGACGCGAAGAGAATATAGACAAGTGCACATAACATGACTATGAAATTCTGTATCTTCTGGATGAGTGATCTGAACAGTATATGTTTCTACGATGTTCTTTATATCAATTATTTACGATTTGAACGCGATAAATTGATTGAACGATTTTCAAATTCGAATCTGAAGTTCTTACATCTGTTTCTGATTTGACACGAAGAGATTCGCAAATATTATGTCTGAACAAAATACGAGCTATAAATTAATCGTTCAACTTCGAATACACTCGACACAGAGTACAACTCAATATTAAATAAAAATGGCATCATCTTCATCGGGAAAGAACTTCCCAGAATGAATTTCAAAGTATATCTGCAGGACGATTAAAAATGTTATAAATATCGAAAGAATCACAGTCCGTAAAACGTTCATCACAGCCAACAAGACGGCGAGAAAAGATCGTCACGTTTATACAAGTGTACGACAGAGTTAAACGCTCGCGATCGAACGAACCATCCTAATCGTGAGGACACAAGTTAGAAGCACGGGAAATTTCAAGTTCGGCGGTTGATCCGAATCAACCCTGTTGATTCGGTTTGCCCGCGGGTTGGGGGAGTCGTGCCACTGCGTGGACGGAATATTCCATACGTACTCGGTCCCATCTGTCGGATTTTGAATTTTGAAATTCGAATATTCGTACTGTAGGGCGGGAGTTTTGGAGGGATAATTTGAATTTCAAACTAAAGTAGATGACACGTGTTCCCAGTCAACACCTATAAGTAATACACCAATTGACTAGTACTGTTGAGAGACTCCATTGCGAATTCGGCATGCGAAACATGAATTCCTCTCAAATTTCGCCTCGTTTCGCAGTGGACCAAAATCACGAGTTTGGACATTTGTTCTCCGATTTACCGGAAGATTTGAAACAACAGATAAAAAAAATATATTATTCTCAACATATGGAAGATATGCATCATTTGTTTAGGCAAACGAAAATGATGTCGTGGGTTTTCAGACCGTTCTGGTGTCCAGAATACAACGACTTCTTGTTTTACAAGGACGAAATAAATTTGGGAATTATAAACTATCTTAGAACTCCAGCTGCACAGATAATCGAGAACCTCGAGAGGTTGAAGATAGATATGAATTTGTCAAAATTAATATCCAGCCTGATCGACTCGGATTACTACTCAGTATACTCCGACTGCATACACGGATCAACGTACACATGGACGACTCGGAACAGAGGCTATGAAATCATTCAATACAGACGCGAAGAGAATATAGACAAGTGCACATAACATGACTATGAAATTCTGTATCTTCTGGATGAGTGATCTGAACAGTATATGTTTCTACGATGTTCTTTATATCAATTATTTACGATTTGAACGCGATAAATTGATTGAACGATTTTCAAATTCGAATCTGAAGTTCTTACATCTGTTTCTGATTTGACACGAAGAGATTCGCAAATATTATGTCTGAACAAAATACGAGCTATAAATTAATCGTTCAACTTCGAATACACTCGACACAGAGTACAACTCAATATTAAATAAAAATGGCATCATCTTCATCGGGAAAGAACTTCCCAGAATGAATTTCAAAGTATATCTGCAGGACGATTAAAAATGTTATAAATATCGAAAGAATCACAGTCCGTAAAACGTTCATCACAGCCAACAAGACGGTGAGAAAAGATCGTCACGTTTATACAAGTGTACGACAGAGTTAAACGCTCGCGATCGAACGAACCATCCTAATCGTGAGGACACAAGTTAGAAGCACGGGCAATTTCAAGTTCGGCGGTTGATCCGAATCAACCCTGTTGATCCGAAGAGCGGATGGCCAGGATTCGGCCAGCTGGCTGTACGGAGGTGACCCCGGCGGGCGGGCAAACCGTAATATTATATAGGTTTGCCCGCGGGTTGGGGGAGTCGTGCCACTGCGTGGACGGAATATTCCATACGTACTCGGTCCCATCTGTCGGATTTTGAATTTTGAAATTCGAATATTCGTACTGTAGGGCCGGAGTTTTGGAGGGAGAATTTGAATTTCAAACTAAAGTAGATGACACGTGTTCCCAGTCAACACCTATAAGTAATACACCAATTGACTAGTACTGTTGAGAGACTCCATTGCGAATTCGGCATGCGAAACATGAATTCCTCTCAAATTTCGCCTCGTTTCGCAGTGGACCAAAATCACGAGTTTGGACATTTGTTCTCCGATTTACCGGAAGATTTGAAACAACAGATAAAAAAAATATATTATTCTCAACATATGGAAGATATGCATCATTTGTTTAGACAAACGAAAATGATGTCGTGGGTTTTCAGACCGTTCTGGTGTCCAGAATACAACGACTTCTTGTTTTACAAGGACGAAATAAATTTGGGAATTATAAACTATCTTAGAACTCCAGCTGCACAGATAATCGAGAACCTCGAGAGGTTGAAGATAGATACGAATTTGTCAAAATTAATATCCAGCCTGATCGACTCGGATTACTACTCAGAATACTCCGACTGCATACACGGATCAACGTACACATGGACGGCTCGGAACAGAGGCTATGAAATCATTCAATACAGACGCGAAGAGAATATAGACAAATGCACATAACATGACTATGAAATTCTGTATCTTCTGGATGAGTGATCTGAACAGTATATGTTTCTACGATGTTCTTTATATCAATTATTTACGATTTGAACGCGATAAATTGATTGAACGATTTTCAAATTCGAATCTGAAGTTCTTACATCTGTTTCTGATTTGACACGAAGAGATTCGCAAATATTATGTCTGAACAAAATACGAGCTATAAATTAATCGTTCAACTTCGAATACACTCGACACAGAGTACAACTCAATATTAAATAAAAATGGCATCATCTTCATCGGGAAAGAACTTCCCAGAATGAATTTCAAAGTATATCTGCAGGACGATTAAAAATGTTATAAATATCGAAAGAATCACAGTCCGTAAAACGTTCATCACAGCCAACAAGATGGCGAGAAAAGATCGTCACGTTTATACAAGTGTACGACAGAGTTAAACGCTCGCGATCGAACGAACCATCCTAATCGTGAGGACACAAGTTAGAAGCACGGGCAATTTCAAGTTCGGCGGTTGATCCGAATCAACCCTGTTGATCCGAAGAGCGGATGGCCAGGATTCGGCCAGCTGGCTGTACGGAGGTGACCCCGGCGGGCGAGCAAACCGTAATATTATATAGGTTTGCCCGCGGGTTGGGGGAGTCGTGCCACTGCGTGGACGGAATATTCCATACGTACTCGGTCCCATCTGTCGGATTTTGAATTTTGAAATTCGAATATTCGTACTGTAGGGCGGGAGTTTTGGAGGGAGAATTTGAATTTCAAACTAAAGTAGATGACACGTGTTCCCAGTCAACACCTATGAGTAATACACCAATTGACTAGTACTGTTGAGAGACTCCATTGCGAATTCGGCATGCGAAACATGAATTCCTCTCAAATTTCGCCTCGTTTCGCAGTGGACCAAAATCACGAGTTTGGACATTTGTTCTCCGATTTACCGGAAGATTTGAAACAACAGATAAAAAAAATATATTATTCTCAACATATGGAAGATATGCATCATTTGTTTAGGCAAACGAAAATGATGTCGTGGGTTTTCAGACCGTTCTGGTGTCCAGAATACAACGACTTCTTGTTTTACAAGGACGAAATAAATTTGGGAATTATAAACTATCTTAGAACTCCAGCTGCACAGATAATCGAGAACCTCGAGAGGTTGAAGATAGATACGAATTTGTCAAAATTAATATCCAGCCTGATCGACTCGGATTACTACTCAGAATACTCCGACTGCATACACGGATCAACGTACACATGGACGGCTCGGAACAGAGGCTATGAAATCATTCAATACAGACGCGAAGAGAATATAGACAAGTGCACATAACATGACTATGAAATTCTGTATCTTCTGGATGAGTGATCTGAACAGTATATGTTTCTACGATGTTCTTTATATCAATTATTTACGATTTGAACGCGATAAATTGATTGAACGATTTTCAAATTCGAATCTGAAGTTCTTACATCTGTTTCTGATTTGACACGAAGAGATTCGCAAATATTATGTCTGAACAAAATACGAGCTATAAATTAATCGTTCAACTTCGAATACACTCGACACAGAGTACAACTCAATATTAAATAAAAATGGCATCATCTTCATCGGGAAAGAACTTCCCAGAATGAATTTCAAAGTATATCTGCAGGACGATTAAAAATGTTATAAATATCGAAAGAATCACAGTCCGTAAAACGTTCATCACAGCCAACAAGACGGCGAGAAAAGATCGTCACGTTTATACAAGTGTACGACAGAGTTAAACGCTCGCGATCGAACGAACCATCCTAATCGTGAGGACACAAGTTAGAAGCACGGGCAATTTCAAGTTCGGCGGTTGATCCGAATCAACCCTGTTGATCCGAAGAGCGGATGGCCAGGATTCGGCCAGCTGGCTGTACGGAGGTGACCCCGGCGGGCGAGTAAACCGTAATATTATATAGGTTTGCCCGCGGGTTGGGGGAGTCGTGCCACTGCGTGGACGGAATATTCCATACGTACTCGGTCCCATCTGTCGGATTTTGAATTTTGAAATTCGAATATTCGTACTGTAGGGCGGGAGTTTTGGAGGGAGAATTTGAATTTCAAACTAAAGTAGATGACACGTGTTCCCAGTCAACACCTATGAGTAATACACCATTTGACTAGTACTGTTGAGAGACTCCATTGCGAATTCGGCATGCGAAACATGAATTCCTCTCAAATTTCGCCTCGTTTCGCAGTGGACCAAAATCACGAGTTTGGACATTTGTTCTCCGATTTACCGGAAGATTTGAAACAACAGATAAAAAAAATATATTATTCTCAACATATGGAAGATATGCATCATTTGTTTAGGCAAACGAAAATGATGTCGTGGGTTTTCAGACCGTTCTGGTGTCCAGAATACAACGACTTCTTGTTTTACAAGGACGAAATAAATTTGGGAATTATAAACTATCTTAGAACTCCAGCTGCACAGATAATCGAGAACCTCGAGAGGTTGAAGATAGATACGAATTTGTCAAAATTAATATCCAGCCTGATCGACTCGGATTACTACTCAGAATACTCCGACTGCATACACGGATCAACGTACACATGGACGGCTCGGAACAGAGGCTATGAAATCATTCAATACAGACGCGAAGAGAATATAGACAAGTGCACAAAACATGACTATGAAATTCTGTATCTTCTGGATGAGTGATCTGAACAGTATATGTTTCTACGATGTTCTTTATATCAATTATTTACGATTTGAACGCGATAAATTGATTGAACGATTTTCAAATTCGAATCTGAAGTTCTTACATCTGTTTCTGATTTGACACGAAGAGATTCGCAAATATTATGTCTGAACAAAATACGAGCTATAAATTAATCGTTCAACTTCGAATACACTCGACACAGAGTACAACTCAATATTAAATAAAAATGGCATCATCTTCATCGGGAAAGAACTTCCCAGAATGAATTTCAAAGTATATCTGCAGGACGATTAAAAATGTTATAAATATCGAAAGAATCACAGTCCGTAAAACGTTCATCACAGCCAACAAGACGGCGAGAAAAGATCGTCACGTTTATACAAGTGTACGACAGAGTTAAACGCTCGCGATCGAACGAACCATCCTAATCGTGAGGACACAAGTTAGAAGCACGGGAAATTTCAAGTTCGGCGGTTGATCCGAATCAACCCTGTTGATCCGAAGAGCGGATGGCCGGGATTCGGCCAGCTGGCTGTACGGAGGTGACCCCGGCGGGCGAGCAAACCTTAATATTATATAGGTTTGCCCGCGGGTTGGGGGAGTCGTGCCACTGCGTGGACGGAATATTCCATACGTACTCGGTCCCATCTGTCGGATTTTGAATTTTGAAATTCGAATATTCGTACTGTAGGGCGGGAGTTTTGGAGGGAGAATTTGAATTTCAAATTAAAGTAGATGACACGTGTTCCCAGTCAACACCTATGAGTAATACACCAATTGACTAGTACTGTTGAGAGACTCCATTGCAAATTCGGCATGCGAAACATGAATTCCTCTCAAATTTCGCCTCGTTTCGCAGTGGACCAAAATCACGAGTTTGGACATTTGTTCTCCGATTTACCGGAAGATTTGAAACAACAGATAAAAAAAATATATTATTCTCAACATATGGAAGATATGCATCATTTGTTTAGGCAAACGAAAATGATGTCGTGGGTTTTCAGACCGTTCTGGTGTCCAGAATACAACGACTTCTTGTTTTACAAGGACGAAATAAATTTGGGAATTATAAACTATCTTAGAACTCCAGCTGCACAGATAATCGAGAACCTCGAGAGGTTGAAGATAGATACGAATTTGTCAAAATTAATATCCAGCCTGATCTACTCGGATTACTACTCAGAATACTCCGACTGCATACACGGATCAACGTACACATGGACGGCTCGGAACAGAGGCTATGAAATCATTCAATACAGACGCGAAGAGAATATAGACAACTGCACATAACATGACTATGAAATTCTGTATCTTCTGGATGAGTGATCTGAACAGTATATGTTTCTACGATGTTCTTTATATCAATTATTTACGATTTGAACGCGATAAATTGATTGAACGATTTTCAAATTCGAATCTGAAGTTCTTACATCTGTTTCTGATTTGACACGAAGAGATTCGCAAATATTATGTCTGAACAAAATACGAGCTATAAATTAATCGTTCAACTTCGAATACACTCGACACAGAGTACAACTCAATATTAAATAAAAATGGCATCATCTTCATCGGGAAAGAACTTCCCAGAATGAATTTCAAAGTATATCTGCAGGACGATTAAAAATGTTATAAATATCGAAAGAATCACAGTCCGTAAAACGTTCATCACAGCCAACAAGACGGCGAGAAAAGATCGTCACGTTTATACAAGTGTACGACAGAGTTAAACGCTCGCGATCGAACGAACCATCCTAATCGTGAGGACACAAGTTAGAAGCACGGGAAATTTCAAGTTCGGCGGTTGATCCGAATCAACCCTGTTGATCCGAAGAGCGGATGGCCGGGATTCGGCCAGCTGGCTGTACGGAGGTGACCCCGGCGGGCGAGCAAACCTTAATATTATATAGGTTTGCCCGCGGGTTGGGGGAGTCGTGCCACTGCGTGGACGGAATATTCCATACGTACTCGGTCCCATCTGTCGGATTTTGAATTTTGAAATTCGAATATTCGTACTGTAGGGCGGGAGTTTTGGAGGGAGAATTTGAATTTCAAACTAAAGTAGATGACACGTGTTCCCAGTCAACACCTATGAGTAATACACCAATTGACTAGTACTGTTGAGAGACTCCATTGCGAATTCGGCATGCGAAACATGAATTCCTCTCAAATTTCGCCTCGTTTCGCAGTGGACCAAAATCACGAGTTTGGACATTTGTTCTCCGATTTACCGGAAGATTTGAAACAACAGATAAAAAAAATATATTATTCTCAACATATGGAAGATATGCATCATTTGTTTAGGCAAACGAAAATGATGTCGTGGGTTTTCAGACCGTTCTGGTGTCCAGAATACAACGACTTCTTGTTTTACAAGGACGAAATAAATTTGGGAATTATAAACTATCTTAGAACTCCAGCTGCACAGATAATCGAGAACCTCGAGAGGTTGAAGATAGATACGAATTTGTCAAAATTAATATCCAGCCTGATCGACTCGGATTACTACTCAGAATACTCCGACTGCATACACGGATCAACGTACACATGGACGGCTCGGAACAGAGGCTATGAAATCATTCAATACAGACGCGAAGAGAATATAGACAAGTGCACATAACATGACTATGAAATTCTGTATCTTCTGGATGAGTGATCTGAACAGTATATGTTTCTACGATGTTCTTTATATCAATTATTTACGATTTGAACGCGATAAATTGATTGAACGATTTTCAAATTCGAATCTGAAGTTCTTACATCTGTTTCTGATTTGACACGAAGAGATTCGCAAATATTATGTCTGAACAAAATACGAGCTATAAATTAATCGTTCAACTTCGAATACACTCGACACAGAGTACAACTCAATATTAAATAAAAATGGCATCATCTTCATCGGGAAAGAACTTCCCAGAATGAATTTCAAAGTATATCTGCAGGACGATTAAAAATGTTATAAATATCGAAAGAATCACAGTCCGTAAAACGTTCATCACAGCCAACAAGACGCGCGAGAAAAGATCGTCACGTTTATACAAGTGTACGACAGAGTTAAACGCTCGCGATCGAACGAACCATCCTAATCGTGAGGACACAAGTTAGAAGCACGGGCAATTTCAAGTTCGGCGGTTGATCCGAATCAACCCTGTTGATCCGAAGAGCGGATGGCCAGGATTCGGCCAGCTGGCTGTACGGAGGTGACCCCGGCGGGCGGGCAAACCGTAATATTATATAGGTTTGCCCGCGGGTTGGGGGAGTCGTGCCACTGCGTGGACGGAATATTCCATACGTACTCGGTCCCATCTGTCGGATTTTGAATTTTGAAATTCGAATATTCGTACTGTAGGGCGGGAGTTTTGGAGGGAGAATTTGAATTTCAAATTAAAGTAGATGACACGTGTTCCCAGTCAACACCTATGAGTAATACACCAATTGACTAGTACTGTTGAGAGACTCCATTGCAAATTCGGCATGCGAAACATGAATTCCTCTCAAATTTCGCCTCGTTTCGCAGTGGACCAAAATCACGAGTTTGGACATTTGTTCTCCGATTTACCGGAAGATTTGAAACAACAGATAAAAAAAATATATTATTCTCAACATATGGAAGATATGCATCATTTGTTTAGGCAAACGAAAATGATGTCGTGGGTTTTCAGACCGTTCTGGTGTCCAGAATACAACGACTTCTTGTTTTACAAGGACGAAATAAATTTGGGAATTATAAACTATCTTAGAACTCCAGCTGCACAGATAATCGAGAACCTCGAGAGGTTGAAGATAGATACGAATTTGTCAAAATTAATATCCAGCCTGATCTACTCGGATTACTACTCAGAATACTCCGACTGCATACACGGATCAACGTACACATGGACGGCTCGGAACAGAGGCTATGAAATCATTCAATACAGACGCGAAGAGAATATAGACAACTGCACATAACATGACTATGAAATTCTGTATCTTCTGGATGAGTGATCTGAACAGTATATGTTTCTACGATGTTCTTTATATCAATTATTTACGATTTGAACGCGATAAATTGATTGAACGATTTTCAAATTCGAATCTGAAGTTCTTACATCTGTTTCTGATTTGACACGAAGAGATTCGCAAATATTATGTCTGAACAAAATACGAGCTATAAATTAATCGTTCAACTTCGAATACACTCGACACAGAGTACAACTCAATATTAAATAAAAATGGCATCATCTTCATCGGGAAAGAACTTCCCAGAATGAATTTCAAAGTATATCTGCAGGACGATTAAAAATGTTATAAATATCGAAAGAATCACAGTCCGTAAAACGTTCATCACAGCCAACAAGACGGCGAGAAAAGATCGTCACGTTTATACAAGTGTACGACAGAGTTAAACGCTCGCGATCGAACGAACCATCCTAATCGTGAGGACACAAGTTAGAAGCACGGGCAATTTCAAGTTCGGCGGTTGATCCGAATCAACCCTGTTGATCCGAAGAGCGGATGGCCAGGATTCGGCCAGCTGGCTGTACGGAGGTGACCCCGGCGGGCGGGCAAACCGTAATATTATATAGGTTTGCCCGCGGGTTGGGGGAGTCGTGCCACTGCGTGGACGGAATATTCCATACGTACTCGGTCCCATCTGTCGGATTTTGAATTTTGAAATTCGAATATTCGTACTGTAGGGCGGGAGTTTTGGAGGGAGAATTTGAATTTCAAATTAAAGTAGATGACACGTGTTCCCAGTCAACACCTATGAGTAATACACCAATTGACTAGTACTGTTGAGAGACTCCATTGCAAATTCGGCATGCGAAACATGAATTCCTCTCAAATTTCGCCTCGTTTCGCAGTGGACCAAAATCACGAGTTTGGACATTTGTTCTCCGATTTACCGGAAGATTTGAAACAACAGATAAAAAAAATATATTATTCTCAACATATGGAAGATATGCATCATTTGTTTAGGCAAACGAAAATGATGTCGTGGGTTTTCAGACCGTTCTGGTGTCCAGAATACAACGACTTCTTGTTTTACAAGGACGAAATAAATTTGGGAATTATAAACTATCTTAGAACTCCAGCTGCACAGATAATCGAGAACCTCGAGAGGTTGAAGATAGATACGAATTTGTCAAAATTAATATCCAGCCTGATCTACTCGGATTACTACTCAGAATACTCCGACTGCATACACGGATCAACGTACACATGGACGGCTCGGAACAGAGGCTATGAAATCATTCAATACAGACGCGAAGAGAATATAGACAACTGCACATAACATGACTATGAAATTCTGTATCTTCTGGATGAGTGATCTGAACAGTATATGTTTCTACGATGTTCTTTATATCAATTATTTAAGATTTGAACGCGATAAATTGATTGAACGATTTTCAAATTCGAATCTGAAGTTCTTACATCTGTTTCTGATTTGACACGAAGAGATTCGCAAATATTATGTCTGAACAAAATACGAGCTATAAATTAATCGTTCAACTTCGAATACACTCGACACAGAGTACAACTCAATATTAAATAAAAATGGCATCATCTTCATCGGGAAAGAACTTCCCAGAATGAATTTCAAAGTATATCTGCAGGACGATTAAAAATGTTATAAATATCGAAAGAATCACAGTCCGTAAAACGTTCATCACAGCCAACAAGACGGCGAGAAAAGATCGTCACGTTTATACAAGTGTACGACAGAGTTAAACGCTCGCGATCGAACGAACCATCCTAATCGTGAGGACACAAGTTAGAAGCACGGGAAATTTCAAGTTCGGCGGTTGATCCGAATCAACCCTGTTGATCCGAAGAGCGGATGGCCGGGATTCGGCCAGCTGGCTGTACGGAGGTGACCCCGGCGGGCGAGCAAACCTTAATATTATATAGGTTTGCCCGCGGGTTGGGGGAGTCGTGCCACTGCGTGGACGGAATATTCCATACGTACTCGGTCCCATCTGTCGGATTTTGAATTTTGAAATTCGAATATTCGTACTGTAGGGCGGGAGTTTTGGAGGGAGAATTTGAATTTCAAACTAAAGTAGATGACACGTGTTCCCAGTCAACACCTATGAGTAATACACCAATTGACTAGTACTGTTGAGAGACTCCATTGCGAATTCGGCATGCGAAACATGAATTCCTCTCAAATTTCGCCTCGTTTCGCAGTGGACCAAAATCACGAGTTTGGACATTTGTTCTCCGATTTACCGGAAGATTTGAAACAACAGATAAAAAAAATATATTATTCTCAACATATGGAAGATATGCATCATTTGTTTAGGCAAACGAAAATGATGTCGTGGGTTTTCAGACCGTTCTGGTGTCCAGAATACAACGACTTCTTGTTTTACAAGGACGAAATAAATTTGGGAATTATAAACTATCTTAGAACTCCAGCTGCACAGATAATCGAGAACCTCGAGAGGTTGAAGATAGATACGAATTTGTCAAAATTAATATCCAGCCTGATCGACTCGGATTACTACTCAGAATACTCCGACTGCATACACGGATCAACGTACACATGGACGGCTCGGAACAGAGGCTATGAAATCATTCAATACAGACGCGAAGAGAATATAGACAAGTGCACATAACATGACTATGAAATTCTGTATCTTCTGGATGAGTGATCTGAACAGTATATGTTTCTACGATGTTCTTTATATCAATTATTTACGATTTGAACGCGATAAATTGATTGAACGATTTTCAAATTAGAATCTGAAGTTCTTACATCTGTTTCTGATTTGACACGAAGAGATTCGCAAATATTATGTCTGAAAAAAATACGAGCTATAAATTAATCGTTCAACTTCGAATACACTCGACACAGAATACAACTCAATATTAAATAAAAATGGCATCATCTTCATCGGGAAAGAACTTCCCAGAATGAATTTCAAAGTATATCTGCAGGACGATTAAAAATGTTATAAATATCGAAAGAATCACAGTCCGTAAAACGTTCATCACAGCCAACAAGACGCGCGAGAAAAGATCGTCACGTTTATACAAGTGTACGACAGAGTTAAACGCTCGCGATCGAACGAACCATCCTAATCGTGAGGACACAAGTTAGAAGCACGGGCAATTTCAAGTTCGGCGGTTGATCCGAATCAACCCTGTTGATCCGAAGAGCGGATGGCCAGGATTCGGCCAGCTGGCTGTACGAAGGTGACCCCGGCGGGCGGGCAAACCGTAATATTATATAGGTTTGCCCGCGGGTTGGGGGAGTCGTGCCACTGCGTGGACGGAATATTCCATACGTACTCGGTCCCATCTGTCGGATTTTGAATTTTGAAATTCGAATATTCGTACTGTAGGGCGGGAGTTTTGGAGGGAGAATTTGAATTTCAAATTAAAGTAGATGACACGTGTTCCCAGTCAACACCTATGAGTAATACACCAATTGACTAGTACTGTTGAGAGACTCCATTGCAAATTCGGCATGCGAAACATGAATTCCTCTCAAATTTCGCCTCGTTTCGCAGTGGACCAAAATCACGAGTTTGGAAATTTGTTCTCCGATTTACCGGAAGATTTGAAACAACAGATAAAAAAAATATATTATTCTCAACATATGGAAGATATGCATCATTTGTTTAGGCAAACGAAAATGATGTCGTGGGTTTTCAGACCGTTCTGGTGTCCAGAATACAACGACTTCTTGTTTTACAAGGACGAAATAAATTTGGGAATTATAAACTATCTTAGAACTCCAGCTGCACAGATAATCGAGAACCTCGAGAGGTTGAAGATAGATACGAATTTGTCAAAATTAATATCCAGCCTGATCGACTCGGATTACTACTCAGAATACTCCGACTGCATACACGGATCAACGTACACATGGACGGCTCGGAACAGAGGCTATGAAATCATTCAATACAGACGCGAAGAGAATATAGACAAGTGCACATAACATGACTATGAAATTCTGTATCTTCTGGATGAGTGATCTGAACAGTATATGTTTCTACGATGTTCTTTATATCAATTATTTACGATTTGAACGCGATAAATTGATTGAACGATTTTCAAATTCGAATCTGAAGTTCTTACATCTGTTTCTGATTTGACACGAAGAGATTCGCAAATATTATGTCTGAACAAAATACGAGCTATAAATTAATCGTTCAACTTCGAATACACTCGACACAGAGTACAACTCAATATTAAATAAAAATGGCATCATCTTCATCGGGAAAGAACTTCCCAGAATGAATTTCAAAGTATATCTGCAGGACGATTAAAAATGTTATAAATATCGAAAGAATCACAGTCCGTAAAACGTTCATCACAGCCAACAAGACGGTGAGAAAAGATCGTCACGTTTATACAAGTGTACGACAGAGTTAAACGCTCGCGATCGAACGAACCATCCTAATCGTGAGGACACAAGTTAGAAGCACGGGCAATTTCAAGTTCGGCGGTTGATCCGAATCAACCCTGTTGATCCGAAGAGCGGATGGCCAGGATTCGGCCAGCTGGCTGTACGGAGGTGACCCCGGCGGGCGAGCAAACCGTAATATTATATAGGTTTGCCCGCGGGTTGGGGGAGTCGTGCCACTGCGTGGACGGAATATTCCATACGTACTCGGTCCCATCTGTCGGATTTTGAATTTTGAAATTCGAATATTCGTACTGTAGGGCGGGAGTTTTGGAGGGAGAATTTGAATTTCAAACTAAAGTAGAAGACACGTGTTCCCAGTCAACACCTATGAGTAATACACCAATTGACTAGTACTGTTGAGAGACTCCATTGCGAATTCGGCATGCGAAACATGAATTCCTCTCAAATTTCGCCTCGTTTCGCAGTGGACCAAAATCACGAGTTTGGACATTTGTTCTCCGATTTACCGGAAGATTTGAAACAACAGATAAAAAAAATATATTATTCTCAACATATGGAAGATATGCATCATTTGTTTAGGCAAACGAAAATGATGTCGTGGGTTTTCAGACCGTTCTGGTGTCCAGAATACAACGACTTCTTGTTTTACAAGGACGAAATAAATTTGGGAATTATAAACTATCTTAGAACTCCAGCTGCACAGATAATCGAGAACCTCGAGAGGTTGAAGATAGATACGAATTTGTCAAAATTAATATCCAGCCTGATCGACTCGGATTACTACTCAGAATACTCCGACTGCATACACGGATCAACGTACACATGGACGGCTCGGAACAGAGGCTATGAAATCATTCAATACAGACGCGAAGAGAATATAGACAAGTGCACATAACATGACTATGAAATTCTGTATCTTCTGGATGAGTGATCTGAACAGTATATGTTTCTACGATGTTCTTTATATCAATTATTTACGATTTGAACGCGATAAATTGATTGAACGATTTTCAAATTCGAATCTGAAGTTCTTACATCTGTTTCTGATTTGACACGAAGAGATTCGCAAATATTATGTCTGAACAAAATACGAGCTATAAATTAATCGTTCAACTTCGAATACACTCGACACAGAGTACAACTCAATATTAAATAAAAATGGCATCATCTTCATCGGGAAAGAACTTCCCAGAATGAATTTCAAAGTATATCTGCAGGACGATTAAAAATGTTATAAATATCGAAAGAATCACAGTCCGTAAAACGTTCATCACAGCCAACAAGACGGTGAGAAAAGATCGTCACGTTTATACAAGTGTACGACAGAGTTAAACGCTCGCGATCGAACGAACCATCCTAATCGTGAGGACACAAGTTAGAAGCACGGGCAATTTCAAGTTCGGCGGTTGATCCGAATCAACCCTGTTGATCCGAAGAGCGGATGGCCAGGATTCGGCCAGCTGGCTGTACGGAGGTGACCCCGGCGGGCGAGCAAACCGTAATATTATATAGGTTTGCCCGCGGGTTGGGGGAGTCGTGCCACTGCGTGGACGGAATATTCCATACGTACTCGGTCCCATCTGTCGGATTTTGAATTTTGAAATTCGAATATTCGTACTGTAGGGCGGGAGTTTTGGAGGGAGAATTTGAATTTCAAACTAAAGTAGAAGACACGTGTTCCCAGTCAACACCTATGAGTAATACACCAATTGACTAGTACTGTTGAGAGACTCCATTGCGAATTCGGCATGCGAAACATGAATTCCTCTCAAATTTCGCCTCGTTTCGCAGTGGACCAAAATCACGAGTTTGGACATTTGTTCTCCGATTTACCGGAAGATTTGAAACAACAGATAAAAAAAATATATTATTCTCAACATATGGAAGATATGCATCATTTGTTTAGGCAAACGAAAATGATGTCGTGGGTTTTCAGACCGTTCTGGTGTCCAGAATACAACGACTTCTTGTTTTACAAGGACGAAATAAATTTGGGAATTATAAACTATCTTAGAACTCCAGCTGCACAGATAATCGAGAACCTCGAGAGGTTGAAGATAGATACGAATTTGTCAAAATTAATATCCAGCCTGATCGACTCGGATTACTACTCAGAATACTCCGACTGCATACACGGATCAACGTACACATGGACGGCTCGGAACAGAGGCTATGAAATCATTCAATACAGACGCGAAGAGAATATAGACAAGTGCACATAACATGACTATGAAATTCTGTATCTTCTGGATGAGTGATCTGAACAGTATATGTTTCTACGATGTTCTTTATATCAATTATTTACGATTTGAACGCGATAAATTGATTGAACGATTTTCAAATTCGAATCTGAAGTTCTTACATCTGTTTCTGATTTGACACGAAGAGATTCGCAAATATTATGTCTGAACAAAATACGAGCTATAAATTAATCGTTCAACTTCGAATACACTCGACACAGAGTACAACTCAATATTAAATAAAAATGGCATCATCTTCATCGGGAAAGAACTTCCCAGAATGAATTTCAAAGTATATCTGCAGGACGATTAAAAATGTTATAAATATCGAAAGAATCACAGTCCGTAAAACGTTCATCACAGCCAACAAGACGCGCGAGAAAAGATCGTCACGTTTATACAAGTGTACGACAGATTTAAACGCTCGCGATCGAACGAACCATCCTAATCGTGAGGACACAAGTTAGAAGCACGGGCAATTTCAAGTTCGGCGGTTGATCCGAATCAACCCTGTTGATCCGAAGAGCGGATGGCCAGGATTCGGCCAGCTGGCTGTACGGAGGTGACCCCGGCGGGCGGGCAAACCGTAATATTATATAGGTTTGCCCGCGGGTTGGGGGAGTCGTGCCACTGCGTGGACGGAATATTCCATACGTACTCGGTCCCATCTGTCGGATTTTGAATTTTGAAATTCGAATATTCGTACTGTAGGGCGGGAGTTTTGGAGGGAGAATTTGAATTTCAAATTAAAGTAGAGGACACGTGTTCCCAGTCAACACCTATGAGTAATACACCAATTGACTAGTACTGTTGAGAGACTCCATTGCGAATTCGGCATGCGAAACATGAATTCCTCTCAAATTTCGCCTCGTTATGCAGTGGACCAAAATCACGAGTTTGGAAATTTGTTCTCCGATTTACCGGAAGATTTGAAACAACAGATAAAAAAAATATATTATTCTCAACATATGGAAGATATGCATCATTTGTTTAGGCAAACGAAAATGATGTCGTGGGTTTTCAGACCGTTCTGGTGTCCAGAATACAACGACTTCTTGTTTTACAAGGACGAAATAAATTTGGGAATTATAAACTATCTTAGAACTCCAGCTGCACAGATAATTGAGAACCTCGAGAGGTTGAAGATAGATACGAATTTGTCAAAATTAATATCCAGCCTGATCGACTCGAATTACTACTCAGAATACTCCGACTGCATACACGGATCAACGTACACATGGACGGCTCGGAACAGAGGCTATGAAATCATTCAATACAGACGCGAAGAGAATATAGACAAGTGCACATAACATGACTATGAAATTCTGTATCTTCTGGATGAGTGATCTGAACAGTATATGTTTCTACGATGTTCTTTATATCAATTATTTACGATTTGAACGCGATAAATTGATTGAACGATTTTCAAATTCGAATCTGAAGTTCTTACATCTGTTTCTGATTTGACACGAAGAGATTCGCAAATATTATGTCTGAACAAAATACGAGCTATAAATTAATCGTTCAACTTCGAATACACTCGACACAGAGTACAACTCAATATTAAATAAAAATGGCATCATCTTCATCGGGAAAGAACTTCCCAGAATGAATTTCAAAGTATATCTGCAGGACGATTAAAAATGTTATAAATATCGAAAGAATCACAGTCCGTAAAACGTTCATCACAGCCAACAAGACGCGCGAGAAAAGATCGTCACGTTTATACAAGTGTACGACAGAGTTAAACGCTCGCGATCGAACGAACCATCCTAATCGTGAGGACACAAGTTAGAAGCACGGGCAATTTCAAGTTCGGCGGTTGATCCGAATCAACCCTGTTGATCCGAAGAGCGGATGGCCAGGATTCGGCCAGCTGGCTGTACGGAGGTGACCCCGGCGGGCGAGCAAACCGTAATATTATATAGGTTTGCCCGCGGGTTGGGGGAGTCGTGCCACTGCGTGGACGGAATATTCCATACGTACTCGGTCCCATCTGTCGGATTTTGAATTTTGAAATTCGAATATTCGTACTGTAGGGCGGGAGTTTTGGAGGGAGAATTTGAATTTCAAACTAAAGTAGAAGACACGTGTTCCCAGTCAACACCTATGAGTAATACACCAATTGACTAGTACTGTTGAGAGACTCCATTGCGAATTCGGCATGCGAAACATGAATTCCTCTCAAATTTCGCCTCGTTTCGCAGTGGACCAAAATCACGAGTTTGGACATTTGTTCTCCGATTTACCGGAAGATTTGAAACAACAGATAAAAAAAATATATTATTCTCAACATATGGAAGATATGCATCATTTGTTTAGGCAAACGAAAATGATGTCGTGGGTTTTCAGACCGTTCTGGTGTCCAGAATACAACGACTTCTTGTTTTACAAGGACGAAATAAATTTGGGAATTATAAACTATCTTAGAACTCCAGCTGCACAGATAATCGAGAACCTCGAGAGGTTGAAGATAGATACGAATTTGTCAAAATTAATATCCAGCCTGATCGACTCGGATTACTACTCAGAATACTCCGACTGCATACACGGATCAACGTACACATGGACGGCTCGGAACAGAGGCTATGAAATCATTCAATACAGACGCGAAGAGAATATAGACAAGTGCACATAACATGACTATGAAATTCTGTATCTTCTGGATGAGTGATCTGAACAGTATATGTTTCTACGATGTTCTTTATATCAATTATTTACGATTTGAACGCGATAAATTGATTGAACGATTTTCAAATTCGAATCTGAAGTTCTTACATCTGTTTCTGATTTGACACGAAGAGATTCGCAAATATTATGTCTGAACAAAATACGAGCTATAAATTAATCGTTCAACTTCGAATACACTCGACACAGAGTACAACTCAATATTAAATAAAAATGGCATCATCTTCATCGGGAAAGAACTTCCCAGAATGAATTTCAAAGTATATCTGCAGGACGATTAAAAATGTTATAAATATCGAAAGAATCACAGTCCGTAAAACGTTCATCACAGCCAACAAGACGCGCGAGAAAAGATCGTCACGTTTATACAAGTGTACGACAGAGTTAAACGCTCGCGATCGAACGAACCATCCTAATCGTGAGGACACAAGTTAGAAGCACGGGCAATTTCAAGTTCGGCGGTTGATCCGAATCAACCCTGTTGATCCGAAGAGCGGATGGCCAGGATTCGGCCAGCTGGCTGTACGGAGGTGACCCCGGCGGGCGGGCAAACCGTAATATTATATAGGTTTGCCCGCGGGTTGGGGGAGTCGTGCCACTGCGTGGACGGAATATTCCATACGTACTCGGTCCCATCTGTCGGATTTTGAATTTTGAAATTCGAATATTCGTACTGTAGGGCGGGAGTTTTGGAGGGAGAATTTGAATTTCAAATTAAAGTAGATGACACGTGTTCCCAGTCAACACCTATGAGTAATACACCAATTGACTAGTACTGTTGAGAGACTCCATTGCGAATTCGGCATGCGAAACATGAATTCCTCTCAAATTTCGCCTCGTTATGCAGTGGACCAAAATCACGAGTTTGGAAATTTGTTCTCCGATTTACCGGAAGATTTGAAACAACAGATAAAAAAAATATATTATTCTCAACATATGGAAGATATGCATCATTTGTTTAGGCAAACGAAAATGATGTCGTGGGTTTTCAGACCGTTCTGGTGTCCAGAATACAACGACTTCTTGTTTTACAAGGACGAAATAAATTTGGGAATTATAAACTATCTTAGAACTCCAGCTGCACAGATAATTGAGAACCTCGAGAGGTTGAAGATAGATACGAATTTGTCAAAATTAATATCCAGCCTGATCGACTCGAATTACTACTCAGAATACTCCGACTGCATACACGGATCAACGTACACATGGACGGCTCGGAACAGAGGCTATGAAATCATTCAATACAGACGCGAAGAGAATATAGACAAGTGCACATAACATGACTATGAAATTCTGTATCTTCTGGATGAGTGATCTGAACAGTATATGTTTCTACGATGTTCTTTATATCAATTATTTACGATTTGAACGCGATAAATTGATTGAACGATTTTCAAATTCGAATCTGAAGTTCTTACATCTGTTTCTGATTTGACACGAAGAGATTCGCAAATATTATGTCTGAACAAAATACGAGCTATAAATTAATCGTTCAACTTCGAATACACTCGACACAGAGTACAACTCAATATTAAATAAAAATGGCATCATCTTCATCGGGAAAGAACTTCCCAGAATGAATTTCAAAGTATATCTGCAGGACGATTAAAAATGTTATAAATATCGAAAGAATCACAGTCCGTAAAACGTTCATCACAGCCAACAAGACGCGCGAGAAAAGATCGTCACGTTTATACAAGTGTACGACAGAGTTAAACGCTCGCGATCGAACGAACCATCCTAATCGTGAGGACACAAGTTAGAAGCACGGGCAATTTCAAGTTCGGCGGTTGATCCGAATCAACCCTGTTGATCCGAAGAGCGGATGGCCAGGATTCGGCCAGCTGGCTGTACGGAGGTGACCCCGGCGGGCGAGCAAACCGTAATATTATATAGGTTTGCCCGCGGGTTGGGGGAGTCGTGCCACTGCGTGGACGGAATATTCCATACGTACTCGGTCCCATCTGTCGGATTTTGAATTTTGAAATTCGAATATTCGTACTGTAGGGCGGGAGTTTTGGAGGGAGAATTTGAATTTCAAACTAAAGTAGAAGACACGTGTTCCCAGTCAACACCTATGAGTAATACACCAATTGACTAGTACTGTTGAGAGACTCCATTGCGAATTCGGCATGCGAAACATGAATTCCTCTCAAATTTCGCCTCGTTTCGCAGTGGACCAAAATCACGAGTTTGGACATTTGTTCTCCGATTTACCGGAAGATTTGAAACAACAGATAAAAAAAATATATTATTCTCAACATATGGAAGATATGCATCATTTGTTTAGGCAAACGAAAATGATGTCGTGGGTTTTCAGACCGTTCTGGTGTCCAGAATACAACGACTTCTTGTTTTACAAGGACGAAATAAATTTGGGAATTATAAACTATCTTAGAACTCCAGCTGCACAGATAATCGAGAACCTCGAGAGGTTGAAGATAGATACGAATTTGTCAAAATTAATATCCAGCCTGATCGACTCGGATTACTACTCAGAATACTCCGACTGCATACACGGATCAACGTACACATGGACGGCTCGGAACAGAGGCTATGAAATCATTCAATACAGACGCGAAGAGAATATAGACAAGTGCACATAACATGACTATGAAATTCTGTATCTTCTGGATGAGTGATCTGAACAGTATATGTTTCTACGATGTTCTTTATATCAATTATTTACGATTTGAACGCGATAAATTGATTGAACGATTTTCAAATTCGAATCTGAAGTTCTTACATCTGTTTCTGATTTGACACGAAGAGATTCGCAAATATTATGTCTGAACAAAATACGAGCTATAAATTAATCGTTCAACTTCGAATACACTCGACACAGAGTACAACTCAATATTAAATAAAAATGGCATCATCTTCATCGGGAAAGAACTTCCCAGAATGAATTTCAAAGTATATCTGCAGGACGATTAAAAATGTTATAAATATCGAAAGAATCACAGTCCGTAAAACGTTCATCACAGCCAACAAGACGCGCGAGAAAAGATCGTCACGTTTATACAAGTGTACGACAGAGTTAAACGCTCGCGATCGAACGAACCATCCTAATCGTGAGGACACAAGTTAGAAGCACGGGCAATTTCAAGTTCGGCGGTTGATCCGAATCAACCCTGTTGATCCGAAGAGCGGATGGCCAGGATTCGGCCAGCTGGCTGTACGGAGGTGACCCCGGCGGGCGGGCAAACCGTAATATTATATAGGTTTGCCCGCGGGTTGGGGGAGTCGTGCCACTGCGTGGACGGAATATTCCATACGTACTCGGTCCCATCTGTCGGATTTTGAATTTTGAAATTCGAATATTCGTACTGTAGGGCGGGAGTTTTGGAGGGAGAATTTGAATTTCAAATTAAAGTAGATGACACGTGTTCCCAGTCAACACCTATGAGTAATACACCAATTGACTAGTACTGTTGAGAGACTCCATTGCGAATTCGGCATGCGAAACATGAATTCCTCTCAAATTTCGCCTCGTTTCGCAGTGGACCAAAATCACGAGTTTGGAAATTTGTTCTCCGATTTACCGGAAGATTTGAAACAACAGATAAAAAAGATATATTATTCTCAACATATGGAAGATATGCATCATTTGTTTAGGCAAACGAAAATGATGTCGTGGGTTTTCAGACCGTTCTGGTGTCCAGAATACAACGACTTCTTGTTTTACAAGGACGAAATAAATTTGGGAATTATAAACTATCTTAGAACTCCAGCTGCACAGATAATCGAGAACCTCGAGAGGTTGAAGATAGATACGAATTTGTCAAAATTAATATCCAGCCTGATCGACTCGGATTACTACTCAGAATACTCCGACTGCATACACGGATCAACGTACACATGGACGGCTCGGAACAGAGGCTATGAAATCATTCAATACAGACGCGAAGAGAATATAGACAAGTGCACATAACATGACTATGAAATTCTGTATCTTCTGGATGAGTGATCTGAACAGTATATGTTTCTACGATGTTCTTTATATCAATTATTTACGATTTGAACGCGATAAATTGATTGAACGATTTTCAAATTCGAATCTGAAGTTCTTACATCTGTTTCTGATTTGACACGAAGAGATTCGCAAATATTATGTCTGAACAAAATACGAGCTATAAATTAATCGTTCAACTTCGAATACACTCGACACAGAGTACAACTCAATATTAAATAAAAATGGCATCATCTTCATCGGGAAAGAACTTCCCAGAATGAATTTCAAAGTATATCTGCAGGACGATTAAAAATGTTATAAATATCGAAAGAATCACAGTCCGTAAAACGTTCATCACAGCCAACAAGACGCGCGAGAAAAGATCGTCACGTTTATACAAGTGTACGACAGAGTTAAACGCTCGCGATCGAACGAACCATCCTAATCGTGAGGACACAAGTTAGAAGCACGGGCAATTTCAAGTTCGGCGGTTGATCCGAATCAACCCTGTTGATCCGAAGAGCGGATGGCCAGGATTCGGCCAGCTGGCTGTACGGAGGTGACCCCGGCGGGCGGGCAAACCGTAATATTATATAGGTTTGCCCGCGGGTTGGGGGAGTCGTGCCACTGCGTGGACGGAATATTCCATACGTACTCGGTCCCATCTGTCGGATTTTGAATTTTGAAATTCGAATATTCGTACTGTAGGGCGGGAGTTTTGGAGGGAGAATTTGAATTTCAAATTAAAGTAGAGGACACGTGTTCCCAGTCAACACCTATGAGTAATACACCAATTGACTAGTACTGTTGAGAGACTCCATTGCGAATTCGGCATGCGAAACATGAATTCCTCTCAAATTTCGCCTCGTTATGCAGTGGACCAAAATCACGAGTTTGGAAATTTGTTCTCCGATTTACCGGAAGATTTGAAACAACAGATAAAAAAAATATATTATTCTCAACATATGGAAGATATGCATCATTTGTTTAGGCAAACGAAAATGATGTCGTGGGTTTTCAGACCGTTCTGGTGTCCAGAATACAACGACTTCTTGTTTTACAAGGACGAAATAAATTTGGGAATTATAAACTATCTTAGAACTCCAGCTGCACAGATAATTGAGAACCTCGAGAGGTTGAAGATAGATACGAATTTGTCAAAATTAATATCCAGCCTGATCGACTCGAATTACTACTCAGAATACTCCGACTGCATACACGGATCAACGTACACATGGACGGCTCGGAACAGAGGCTATGAAATCATTCAATACAGACGCGAAGAGAATATAGACAAGTGCACATAACATGACTATGAAATTCTGTATCTTCTGGATGAGTGATCTGAACAGTATATGTTTCTACGATGTTCTTTATATCAATTATTTACGATTTGAACGCGATAAATTGATTGAACGATTTTCAAATTCGAATCTGAAGTTCTTACATCTGTTTCTGATTTGACACGAAGAGATTCGCAAATATTATGTCTGAACAAAATACGAGCTATAAATTAATCGTTCAACTTCGAATACACTCGACACAGAATACAACTCAATATTAAATAAAAATGGCATCATCTTCATCGGGAAAGAACTTCCCAGAATGAATTTCAAAGTATATCTGCAGGACGATTAAAAATGTTATAAATATCGAAAGAATCACAGTCCGTAAAACGTTCATCACAGCCAACAAGACGCGCGAGAAAAGATCGTCACGTTTATACAAGTGTACGACAGAGTTAAACGCTCGCGATCGAACGAACCATCCTAATCGTGAGGACACAAGTTAGAAGCACGGGCAATTTCAAGTTCGGCGGTTGATCCGAATCAACCCTGTTGATCCGAAGAGCGGATGGCCAGGATTCGGCCAGCTGGCTGTACGGAGGTGACCCCGGCGGGCGGGCAAACCGTAATATTATATAGGTTTGCCCGCGGGTTGGGGGAGTCGTGCCACTGCGTGGACGGAATATTCCATACGTACTCGGTCCCATCTGTCGGATTTTGAATTTTGAAATTCGAATATTCGTACTGTAGGGCGGGAGTTTTGGAGGGAGAATTTGAATTTCAAATTAAAGTAGAGGACACGTGTTCCCAGTCAACACCTATGAGTAATACACCAATTGACTAGTACTGTTGAGAGACTCCATTGCGAATTCGGCATGCGAAACATGAATTCCTCTCAAATTTCGCCTCGTTATGCAGTGGACCAAAATCACGAGTTTGGAAATTTGTTCTCCGATTTACCGGAAGATTTGAAACAACAGATAAAAAAAATATATTATTCTCAACATATGGAAGATATGCATCATTTGTTTAGGCAAACGAAAATGATGTCGTGGGTTTTCAGACCGTTCTGGTGTCCAGAATACAACGACTTCTTGTTTTACAAGGACGAAATAAATTTGGGAATTATAAACTATCTTAGAACTCCAGCTGCACAGATAATTGAGAACCTCGAGAGGTTGAAGATAGATACGAATTTGTCAAAATTAATATCCAGCCTGATCGACTCGAATTACTACTCAGAATACTCCGACTGCATACACGGATCAACGTACACATGGACGGCTCGGAACAGAGGCTATGAAATCATTCAATACAGACGCGAAGAGAATATAGACAAGTGCACATAACATGACTATGAAATTCTGTATCTTCTGGATGAGTGATCTGAACAGTATATGTTTCTACGATGTTCTTTATATCAATTATTTACGATTTGAACGCGATAAATTGATTGAACGATTTTCAAATTCGAATCTGAAGTTCTTACATCTGTTTCTGATTTGACACGAAGAGATTCGCAAATATTATGTCTGAACAAAATACGAGCTATAAATTAATCGTTCAACTTCGAATACACTCGACACAGAGTACAACTCAATATTAAATAAAAATGGCATCATCTTCATCGGGAAAGAACTTCCCAGAATGAATTTCAAAGTATATCTGCAGGACGATTAAAAATGTTATAAATATCGAAAGAATCACAGTCCGTAAAACGTTCATCACAGCCAACAAGACGCGCGAGAAAAGATCGTCACGTTTATACAAGTGTACGACAGAGTTAAACACTCGCGATCGAACGAACCATCCGAATCGTGAGGACACAAGTTAGAAGCACGGGCAATTTCAAGTTCGGCGGTTGATCCGAAGAGCGGATGGCCAGGATTCGGCCAGCTGGCTGTACGGAGGTGACCCCGGCGGGCGGGCAAACCGTAATATTATATAGGTTTGCCCGCGGGTTGGGGGAGTCGTGCCACTGCGTGGACGGAATATTCCATACGTACTCGGTCCCATCTGTCGGATTTTGAATTTTGAAATTCGAATATTCGTACTGTAGGGCGGGAGTTTTGGAGGGAGAATTTGAATTTCAAATTAAAGTAGATGACACGTGTTCCCAGTCAACACCTATGAGTAATACACCAATTGACTAGTACTGTTGAGAGACTCCATTGCGAATTCGGCATGCGAAACATGAATTCCTCTCAAATTTCGCCTCGTTTCGCAGTTGACCAAAATCACGAGTTTGGAAATTTGTTCTCCGATTTACCGGAAGATTTGAAACAACAGATAAAAAAAATATATTATTCTCAACATATGGAAGATATGCATCATTTGTTTAGGCAAACGAAAATGATGTCGTGGGTTTTCAGACCGTTCTGGTGTCCAGAATACAACGACTTCTTGTTTTACAAGGACGAAATAAATTTGGGAATTATAAACTATCTTAGAACTCCAGCTGCACAGATAATCGAGAACCTCGAGAGGTTGAAGATAGATACGAATTTGTCAAAATTAATATCCAGCCTGATCGACTCGGATTACTACTCAGAATACTCCGACTGCATACACGGATCAACGTACACATGGACGGCTCGGAACAGAGGCTATGAAATCATTCAATACAGACGCGAAGAGAATATAGACAAGTGCACATAACATGACTATGAAATTCTGTATCTTCTGGATGAGTGATCTGAACAGTATATGTTTCTACGATGTTCTTTATATCAATTATTTACGATTTGAACGCGATAAATTGATTGAACGATTTTCAAATTCGAATCTGAAGTTCTTACATCTGTTTCTGATTTGACACGAAGAGATTCGCAAATATTATGTCTGAACAAAATACGAGCTATAAATTAATCGTTCAACTTCGAATACACTCGACACAGAATACAACTCAATATTAAATAAAAATGGCATCATCTTCATCGGGAAAGAACTTCCCAGAATGAATTTCAAAGTATATCTGCAGGACGATTAAAAATGTTATAAATATCGAAAGAATCACAGTCCGTAAAACGTTCATCACAGCCAACAAGACGCGCGAGAAAAGATCGTCACGTTTATACAAGTGTACGACAGAGTTAAACGCTCGCGATCGAACGAACCATCCTAATCGTGAGGACACAAGTTAGAAGCACGGGCAATTTCAAGTTCGGCGGTTGATCCGAATCAACCCTGTTGATCCGAAGAGCGGATGGCCAGGATTCGGCCAGCTGGCTGTACGGAGGTGACCCCGGCGGGCGGGCAAACCGTAATATTATATAGGTTTGCCCGCGGGTTGGGGGAGTCGTGCCACTGCGTGGACGGAATATTCCATACGTACTCGGTCCCATCTGTCGGATTTTGAATTTTGAAATTCGAATATTCGTACTGTAGGGCGGGAGTTTTGGAGGGAGAATTTGAATTTCAAATTAAAGTAGAGGACACGTGTTCCCAGTCAACACCTATGAGTAATACACCAATTGACTAGTACTGTTGAGAGACTCCATTGCGAATTCGGCATGCGAAACATGAATTCCTCTCAAATTTCGCCTCGTTATGCAGTGGACCAAAATCACGAGTTTGGAAATTTGTTCTCCGATTTACCGGAAGATTTGAAACAACAGATAAAAAAAATATATTATTCTCAACATATGGAAGATATGCATCATTTGTTTAGGCAAACGAAAATGATGTCGTGGGTTTTCAGACCGTTCTGGTGTCCAGAATACAACGACTTCTTGTTTTACAAGGACGAAATAAATTTGGGAATTATAAACTATCTTAGAACTCCAGCTGCACAGATAATTGAGAACCTCGAGAGGTTGAAGATAGATACGAATTTGTCAAAATTAATATCCAGCCTGATCGACTCGAATTACTACTCAGAATACTCCGACTGCATACACGGATCAACGTACACATGGACGGCTCGGAACAGAGGCTATGAAATCATTCAATACAGACGCGAAGAGAATATAGACAAGTGCACATAACATGACTATGAAATTCTGTATCTTCTGGATGAGTGATCTGAACAGTATATGTTTCTACGATGTTCTTTATATCAATTATTTACGATTTGAACGCGATAAATTGATTGAACGATTTTCAAATTCGAATCTGAAGTTCTTACATCTGTTTCTGATTTGACACGAAGAGATTCGCAAATATTATGTCTGAACAAAATACGAGCTATAAATTAATCGTTCAACTTCGAATACACTCGACACAGAGTACAACTCAATATTAAATAAAAATGGCATCATCTTCATCGGGAAAGAACTTCCCAGAATGAATTTCAAAGTATATCTGCAGGACGATTAAAAATGTTATAAATATCGAAAGAATCACAGTCCGTAAAACGTTCATCACAGCCAACAAGACGCGCGAGAAAAGATCGTCACGTTTATACAAGTGTACGACAGAGTTAAACACTCGCGATCGAACGAACCATCCGAATCGTGAGGACACAAGTTAGAAGCACGGGCAATTTCAAGTTCGGCGGTTGATCCGAAGAGCGGATGGCCAGGATTCGGCCAGCTGGCTGTACGGAGGTGACCCCGGCGGGCGGGCAAACCGTAATATTATATAGGTTTGCCCGCGGGTTGGGGGAGTCGTGCCACTGCGTGGACGGAATATTCCATACGTACTCGGTCCCATCTGTCGGATTTTGAATTTTGAAATTCGAATATTCGTACTGTAGGGCGGGAGTTTTGGAGGGAGAATTTGAATTTCAAATTAAAGTAGATGACACGTGTTCCCAGTCAACACCTATGAGTAATACACCAATTGACTAGTACTGTTGAGAGACTCCATTGCGAATTCGGCATGCGAAACATGAATTCCTCTCAAATTTCGCCTCGTTTCGCAGTTGACCAAAATCACGAGTTTGGAAATTTGTTCTCCGATTTACCGGAAGATTTGAAACAACAGATAAAAAAAATATATTATTCTCAACATATGGAAGATATGCATCATTTGTTTAGGCAAACGAAAATGATGTCGTGGGTTTTCAGACCGTTCTGGTGTCCAGAATACAACGACTTCTTGTTTTACAAGGACGAAATAAATTTGGGAATTATAAACTATCTTAGAACTCCAGCTGCACAGATAATCGAGAACCTCGAGAGGTTGAAGATAGATACGAATTTGTCAAAATTAATATCCAGCCTGATCGACTCGGATTACTACTCAGAATACTCCGACTGCATACACGGATCAACGTACACATGGACGGCTCGGAACAGAGGCTATGAAATCATTCAATACAGACGCGAAGAGAATATAGACAAGTGCACATAACATGACTATGAAATTCTGTATCTTCTGGATGAGTGATCTGAACAGTATATGTTTCTACGATGTTCTTTATATCAATTATTTACGATTTGAACGCGATAAATTGATTGAACGATTTTCAAATTCGAATCTGAAGTTCTTACATCTGTTTCTGATTTGACACGAAGAGATTCGCAAATATTATGTCTGAACAAAATACGAGCTATAAATTAATCGTTCAACTTCGAATACACTCGACACAGAGTACAACTCAATATTAAATAAAAATGGCATCATCTTCATCGGGAAAGAACTTCCCAGAATGAATTTCAAAGTATATCTGCAGGACGATTAAAAATGTTATAAATATCGAAAGAATCACAGTCCGTAAAACGTTCATCACAGCCAACAAGACGCGCGAGAAAAGATCGTCACGTTTATACAAGTGTACGACAGAGTTAAACGCTCGCGATCGAACGAACCATCCTAATCGTGAGGACACAAGTTAGAAGCACGGGCAATTTCAAGTTCGGCGGTTGATCCGAATCAACCCTGTTGATCCGAAGAGCGGATGGCCAGGATTCGGCCAGCTGGCTGTACGGAGGTGACCCCGGCGGGCGGGCAAACCGTAATATTATATAGGTTTGCCCGCGGGTTGGGGGAGTCGTGCCACTGCGTGGACGGAATATTCCATACGTACTCGGTCCCATCTGTCGGATTTTGAATTTTGAAATTCGAATATTCGTACTGTAGGGCGGGAGTTTTGGAGGGAGAATTTGAATTTCAAATTAAAGTAGACGACACGTGTTCCCAGTCAACACCTATAAGTAATACACCAATTGACTAGTACTGTTGAGAGACTCCATTGCGAATTCGGCATGAGAAACATGAATTCCTCTCAAATTTCGCCTCGTTTCGCAGTGGACCAAAATCACGAGTTTGGACATTTGTTCTCCGATTTACCGGAAGATTTGAAACAACAGATAAAAAAAATATATTATTCTCAACATATGGAAGATATACATCATTTGTTTAGGCAAACGAAAATGATGTCGTGGGTTTTCAGACCGTTCTGGTGTCCAGAATACAACGACTTCTTGTTTTACAAGGACGAAATAAATTTGGGAATTATAAACTATCTTAGAACTCCAGCTGCACAGATAATCGAGAACCTCGAGAGGTTGAAGATAGATACGAATTTGTCAAAATTAATATCCAGCCTGATCGACTCGGATTACTACTCAGAATACTCCGACTGCACACACGGATCAACGTACACATGGACGGCTCGGAACAGAGGCTATGAAATCATTCAATACAGACGCGAAGAGAATATAGACAAGTGCACATAACATGACTATGAAATTCTGTATCTTCTGGATGAGTGATCTGAACAGTATATGTTTCTACGATGTTCTTTATATCAATTATTTACGATTTGAACGCGATAAATTGATTGAACGATTTTCAAATTCGAATCTGAAGTTCTTACATCTGTTTCTGATTTGACACGAAGAGATTCGCAAATATTATGTCTGAACAAAATACGAGCTATAAATTAATCGTTCAAGTTCGAATACACTCGACATAGAGTACAACTCAATATTAAATAAAAATGGCATCATCTTCATCGGGAAAGAACTTCCCAGAATGAATTTCAAAGTATATCTGCAGGACGATTAAAAATGTTATAAATATCGAAAGAATCACAGTCCGTAAAACGTTCATCACAGCCAACAAGACGCGCGAGAAAAGATCGTCACGTTTATACAACTGTACGACAGAGTTAAACGCTCGCGATCGAACGAACCATCCTAATCGTGAGGACACAAGTTAGAAGCACGGGCAATTTCAAGTTCGGCGGTTGATCCGAATCAACCCTGTTGATCCGAAGAGCGGATGGCCAGGATTCGGCCAGCTGGCTGTACGGAGGTGACCCCGGCGGGCGGGCAAACCGTAATATTATATAGGTTTGCCCGCGGGTTGGAGGAGTCGTGCCACTGCGTGGACGGAATATTCCATACGTACTCGGTCCCATCTGTCGGATTTTGAATTTTGAAATTCGAATATTCGTACTGTAGGGCGGGAGTTTTGGAGGGAGAATTTGAATTTCAAACTAAAGTAGACGACACATGTTCCCAGTCAACACCTATAAGTAATACACCAATTGACTAGTACTGTTGAGAGACTCCATTGCGAATTCGGCATGCGAAACATGAATTCCTCTCAAATTTCGCCTCGTTTCGCAGTGGACCAAAATCACGAGTTTGGACATTTGTTCTCCGATTTACCGGAAGATTTGAAACAACAGATAAAAAAAATATATTATTCTCAACATATGGAAGATATGCATCATTTGTTTAGGCAAACGAAAATGATGTCGTGGGTTTTCAGACCGTTCTGGTGTCCAGAATACAACGACTTCTTGTTTTACAAGGACGAAATAAATTTGGGAATTATAAACTATCTTAGAACTCCAGCTGCACAGATAATCGAGAACCTCGAGAGGTTGAAGATAGATACGAATTTGTCAAAATTAATATCCATCCTGATCGACTCGAATTACTACTCAGAATACTCCGACTGCATACACGGATCAACGTACACATGGACGGCTCGGAACAGAGGCTATGAAATCATTCAATACAGACGCGAAGAGAATATAGACAAGTGCACATAACATGACTATGAAATTCTGTATCTTCTGGATGAGTGATCTGAACAGTATATGTTTCTACGATGTTCTTTATATCAATTATTTACGATTTGAACGCGATAAATTGATTGAACGATTTTCAAATTCGAATCTGAAGTTCTTACATCTGTTTCTGATTTGACACGAAGAGATTCGCAAATATTATGTCTGAACAAAATACGAGCTACAAATTAATCGTTCAACTTCGAATACACTCGACACAGAGTACAACTCAATATTAAATAAAAATGGCATCATCTTCATCGGGAAAGAACTTCCCAGAATGAATTTCAAAGTATATCTGCAGGACGATTAAAAATGTTATAAATATCGAAAGAATCACAGTCCGTAAAACGTTCATCACAGCCAACAAGACGGTGAGAAAAGATCGTCACGTTTATACAAGTGTACGACAGAGTTAAACGCTCGCGATCGAACGAACCATCCTAATCGTGAGGACACAAGTTAGAAGCACGGGCAATTTCAAGTTCGGCGGTTGATCCGAATCAACCCTGTTGATCCGAAGAGCGGATGGCCAGGATTCGGCCAGCTGGCTGTACGGAGGTGACCCCGGCGGGCGGGCAAACCGTAATATTATATAGGTTTGCCTGCGGGTTGGGGGAGTCGTGCCACTGCGTGGACGGAATATTCCATACGTACTCGGTCCCATCTGTCGGATTTTGAATTTTGAAATTCGAATATTCGTACTGTAGGGCGGGAGTTTTGGAGGGAGAATTTGAATTTCAAATTAAAGTAGACGACACGTGTTCCCAGTCAACACCTATAAGTAATACACCAATTGACTAGTACTGTTGAGAGACTCCATTGCGAATTCGGCATGCGAAACATGAATTGAAACATGAATTCCTCTCAAATTTCGCCTCGTTTCGCAGTGGACCAAAATCACGAGTTTGGAAATTTGTTCTCCGATTTACCGGAAGATTTGAAACAACAGATAAAAAAAATATATTATTCTCAACATATGGAAGATATGCATCATTTGTTTAGGAAAACGAAAATGATGTCGTGGGTTTTCAGACCGTTCTGGTGTCCAGAATACAACGACTTCTTGTTTTACAAGGACGAAATAAATTTGGGAATTATAAACTATCTTAGAACTCCAGCTGCACAGATAATCGAGAACCTCGAGAGGTTGAAGATAGATACGAATTTGTCAAAATTAATATCCAGCCTGATCGACTCGGATTACTACTCAGAATACTCCGACTGCATACACGGATCAACGTACACATGGACGGCTCGGAACAGAGGCTATGAAATCATTCAATACAGACGCGAAGAGAATGTAGACAAGTGCACATAACATGACTATGAAATTCAGTATCTTCTGGATGAGTGATCTGAACAGTATATGTTTCTACGATGTTCTTTATATCAATTATTTACGATTTGAACGCGATAAATTGATTGAACGATTTTCAAATTCGAATCTGAAGTTCTTACATCTGTTTCTGATTTGACACGAAGAGATTCGCAAATATTATGTCTGAACAAAATACGAGCTATAAATTAATCGTTCAACTTCGAATACACTCGACACAGAGTACAACTCAATATTAAATAAAAATGGCATCATCTTCATCGGGAAAGAACTTCCCAGAATGAATTTCAAAGTATATCTGCAGGACGATTAAAAATGTTATAAATATCGAAAGAATCACAGTCCGTAAAACGTTCATCACAGCCAACAAGACGGTGAGAAAAGATCGTCACGTTTATACAAGTGTACGACAGAGTTAAACGCTCGCGATCGAACGAACCATCCTAATCGTGAGGACACAAGTTAGAAGCACGGGCATCCGAGTCAACCCTGTTGATCCAAAGAGCGGATGGCCAGGATTCGGCCAGCTGGCTGTACGGAGGTGACCCCGGCGGGCGGGCAAACCGTAATATTATATAGGTTTGCCCGCGGGTTGGGGGAGTCGTGCCACTGCGTGGACGGAATATTCCATACGTACTCGGTCCCATCTGTCGGATTTTGAATTTTGAAATTCGAATATTCGTACTGTAGGGCGGGAGTTTTGGAGGGAGAATTTGAATTTCAAATTAAAGTAGACGACACGTGTTCCCAGTCAACACCTATAAGTAATACACCAATTGACTAGTACTGTTGAGAGACTCCATTGCGAATTCGGCATGCGAAACATGAATTCCTCTCAAATTTCGCCTCGTTTCGCAGTGGACCAAAATCACGAGTTTGGACATTTGTTCTCCGATTTAACGGAAGATTTGAAACAACAGATAAAAAAAATATATTATTCTCAACATATGGAAGATATGCATCATTTGTTTAGGCAAACGAAAATGATGTCATGGTTTTTCAGACCGTTCTGGTGTCCAGAATACAACGACTTCTTGTTTTACAAGGACGAAATAAATTTGGGAATTATAAAATATCTTAGAACTCCAGCTGCACAGATAATCGAGAACCTCGAGAGGTTGAAGATAGATACGAATTTGTCAAAATTAATATCCATCCTGATCGACTCGGATTACTACTCAGAATACTCCGACTGCATACACGGATCAACGTACACATGGACGGCTCGGAACAGAGGCTATGAAATCATTCAATACAGACGCGAAGAGAATATAGACAAGTGCACAAAACATGACTATGAAATTCTGTATCTTCTGGATGAGTGATCTGAACAGTATATGTTTCTACGATGTTCTTTATATCAATTATTTACGATTTGAACGCGATAAATTGATTGAACGATTTTCAAATTCGAATCTGAAGTTCTGACATCTGTTTCTGATTTGACACGAAGAGATTCGCAAATATTATGTCTGAACAAAATACGAGCTATAAATTAATCGTTCAACTTCGAATACACTCGACACAGAATACAACTCAATATTAAATAAAAATGGCATCATCTTCATCGGGAAAGAACTTCCCAGAATGAATTTCAAAGTATATCTGTAGGACGATTAAAAATGTTATAAATATCGAAAGAATCACAGTCCGTAAAACGTTCATCACAGCCAACAAGACGGTGAGAAAAGATCGTCACGTTTATACAAGTGTACGACAGAGTTAAACGCTCGCGATCGAACGAACCATCCTAATCGTGAGGACACAAGTTAGAAGCACGGGCAATTTCAAGTTCGGCGGTTGATCCGAATCAACCCTGTTGATCCGAAGAGCGGATGGCCAGGATTCGGCCAGCTGGCTGTACGGAGGTGACCCCGGCGGGCGGGCAAACCGTAATATTATATAGGTTTGCCCGCGGGTTGGGGGAGTCGTGCCACTGCGTGGACGGAATATTCCATACGTACTCGGTCCCATCTGCCGGATTTTTAATTTTGAAATTCGAATATTCGTACTGTAGGGCGGGAGTTTTGGAGGGAGAATTTGAATTTCAAATTAAAGTAGACGACACGTGTTCCCAGTCAACACCTATAAGTAATACACCAATTGACTAGTACTGTTGAGAGACTCCATTGCGAATTCGGCATGCGAAACATGAATTCCTCTCAAATTTCGCCTCGTTTCGCAGTGGACCAAAATCACGAGTTTGGACATTTGTTCTCCGATTTACCGGAAGATTTGAAACAACAGATAAAAAAAATATATTATTCTCAACATATGGAAGATATGCATCATTTGTTTAGGCAAACGAAAATGATGTCGTGGGTTTTCAGACCGTTCTGGTGTCCAGAATACAACGACTTCTTGTTTTACAAGGACGAAATAAATTTGGGAATTATAAACTATCTTAGAACTCCAGCTGCACAGATAATCGAGAACCTCGAGAGGTTGAAGATAGATACGAATTTGTCAAAATTAATATCCAGCCTGATCGACTCGGATTACTACTCAGAATACTCCGACTGCATACACGGATCAACGTACACATGGACGGCTCGGAACAGAGGCTATGAAATCATTCAATACAGACGCGAAGAGAATATAGACAAGTGCACATAACATGACTATGAAATTCTGTATCTTCTGGATGAGTGATCTGAACAGTATATGTTTCTACGATGTTCTTTATATCAATTATTTACGATTTGAACGCGATAAATTGATTGAACGATTTTCAAATTAGAATCTGAAGTTCTTACATCAGTTTCTGATTTGACACGAAGAGATTCGCAAATATTATGTCTGAAAAAAATACGAGCTATAAATTAATCGTTCAACTTCGAATACACTCGACACAGAATACAACTCAATATTAAATAAAAATGGCATCATCTTCATCGGGAAAGAACTTCCCAGAATGAATTTCAAAGTATATCTGCAGGACGATTAAAAATGTTATAAATATCGAAAGAATCACAGTCCGTAAAACTTTCATCACAGCCAACAAGACGGTGAGAAAAGATCGTCACGTTTATACAAGTGTACGACAGAGTTAAACGCTCGCGATCGAACCATCCTAATCGTGAGGACACAAGTTAGAAGCACGGGCATCCGAGTCAACCCTGTTGATCCGAAGAGCGGATGGCCAGGATTCGGCCAGCTGGCTGTACGGAGGTGACCCCATCGGGCGGGCAAACCGTAATATTATATAGGTTTGCCCGCGGGTTGGGGGAGTCGTGCCACTGCGTGGACGGAATATTCCATACGTACTCGGTCCCATCTGTCGGATTTTGAATTTTGAAATTCGAATATTCGTACTGTAGGGCGGGAGTTTTGGAGGGAGAATTTGAATTTCAAATTAAAGTAGACGACACGTGTTCCCAGTCAACACCTATAAGTAATACACCAATTAAATAGTACTGTTGAGAGACTCCATTGCGAATTCGGCATGCGAAACATGAATTCCTCTCAAATTTCGCCTCGTTTCGCAGTGGACCAAAATCACGAGTTTGGACATTTGTTCTCCGATTTACCGGAAGATTTGAAACAACAGATAAAAAAAATATATTATTCTCAACATATGGAAGATATGCATCATTTGTTTAGGCAAACGAAAATGATGTCGTGGGTTTTCAGACCGTTCTGGTGTCCAGAATACAACGACTTCTTGTTTTACAAGGACGAAATAAATTTGGGAATTATAAACTATCTTAGAACTCCAGCTGCACAGATAATCGAGAACCTCGAGAGGTTGAAGATAGATACGAATTTGTCAAAATTAATATCCAGCCTGATCGACTCGGATTACTACTCAGAATACTCCGACTGCATACACGGATCAACGTACACATGGACGGCTCGGAACAGAGGCTATGAAATCATTCAATACAGACGCGAAGAGAATATAGACAAGTGCACAAAACATGACTATGAAATTCTGTATCTTCTGGATGAGTGATCTGAACAGTATATGTTTCTACGATGTTCTTTATATCAATTATTTACGATTTGAACGCGATAAATTGATTGAACGATTTTCAAATTCGAATCTGAAGTTCTGACATCTGTTTCTGATTTGACACGAAGAGATTCGCAAATATTATGTCTGAACAAAATACGAGCTATAAATTAATCGTTCAACTTCGAATACACTCGACACAGAATACAACTCAATATTAAATAAAAATGGCATCATCTTCATCGGGAAAGAACTTCCCAGAATGAATTTCAAAGTATATCTGCAGGACGATTAAAAATGTTATAAATATCGAAAGAATCACAGTCCGTAAAACGTTCATCACAGCCAACAAGACGGTGAGAAAAGATCGTCACGTTTATACAAGTGTACGACAGAGTTAAACGCTCGCGATCGAACGAACCATCCTAATCGTGAGGACACAAGTTAGAAGCACGGGCATCCGAATCAACCCTGTTGATCCGAAGAGCGGATGGCCAGGATTCGGCCAGCTGGCTGTACGGAGGTGACCCCGGCGGGCGGGCAAACCGTAATATTATATAGGTTTGCCCGCGGGTTGGGGGAGTCGTGTCACTGCGTGGACGGAATATTCCATACGTACTCGGTCCCATCTGTCGGATTTTGAATTTTGAAATTCGAATATTCGTACTGTAGGGCGGGAGTTTTGGAGGGAGAATTTGAATTTCAAATTAAAGTCGACGACACGTGTTCCCAGTCAACACCTATAAGTAATACACCAATTGACTAGTACTGTTGAGAGACTCCATTGCGAATTCGGCATGCGAAACATGAATTCCTCTCAAATTTCGCCTCGTTTCGCAGTGGACCAAAATCACGAGTTTGGACATTTGTTCTCCGATTTACCGGAAGATTTGAAACTACAGATGAAAAAAATATATTATTCTCAACATATGGAAGATATGCATCATTTGTTTAGGCAAACGAAAATGATGTCGTGGGTTTTCAGACCGTTCTGGTGTCCAGAATACAACGACTTCTTGTTTTACAAGGACGAAATAAATTTGGGAATTATAAACTATCTTAGAACTCCAGCTGCACAGATAATCGAGAACCTCGAGAGGTTGAAGATAGATACGAATTTGTCAAAATTAATATCCAGCCTGATCGACTCGGATTACTACTCAGAATACTCCGACTGCATACACGGATCAACGTACACATGGACGGCTCGGAACAGAGGCTATGAAATCATTCAATACAGACGCGAAGAGAATATAGACAAGTGCACATAACATGACTATGAAATTCTGTATCTTCTGGATGAGTGATCTGAACAGTATATGTTTCTACGATGTTCTTTATATCAATTATTTACGATTTGAACTCGATAAATTGATTGAACGATTTTCAAATTAGAATCTGAAGTTCTTACATCTGTTTCTGATTTGACACGAAGAGATTCGCAAATATTATGTCTGAAAAAAATACGAGCTATAAATTAATCGTTCAACTTCGAATACACTCGACACAGAATACAACTCAATATTAAATAAAAATGGCATCATCTTCATCGGGAAAGAACTTCCCAGAATGAATTTCAAAGTATATCTGCAGGACGATTAAAAATGTTATAAATATCGAAAGAATCACAGTCCGTAAAACGTTCATCACAGCCAACAAGACGGTGAGAAAAGATCGTCACGTTTATACAAGTGTACGACAGAGTTAAACGCTCGCGATCGAACGAACCATCCTAATCGTGAGGACACAAGTTAGAAGCACGGGCATCCGAGTCAACCCTGTTGATCCGAAGAGCGGATGGCCAGGATTCGGCCAGCTGGCTGTACGGAGGTGACCCCGGCGGGCGGGCAAACCGTAATATTATATAGGTTTGCCCGCGGGTTGGGGGAGTCGTGCCACTGCGTGGACGGAATATTCCATACGTACTCGGTCCCATCTGTCGGATTTTGAATTTTGAAATTCGAATATTCGTACTGTAGGGCGGGAGTTTTGGAGGGAGAATTTGAATTTCAAATTAAAGTAGACGACACGTGTTCCCAGTCAACACCTATAAGTAATACACCAATTAAATAGTACTGTTGAGAGACTCCATTGCGAATTCGGCATGCGAAACATGAATTCCTCTCAAATTTCGCCTCGTTTCGCAGTGGACCAAAATCACGAGTTTGGACATTTGTTCTCCGATTTACCGGAAGATTTGAAACAACAGATAAAAAAAATATATTATTCTCAACATATGGAAGATATGCATCATTTGTTTAGGAAAACGAAAATGATGTCGTGGGTTTTCAGACCGTTCTGGTGTCCAGAATACAACGACTTCTTGTTTTACAAGGACGAAATAAATTTGGGAATTATAAACTATCTTAGAACTCCAGCTGCACAGATAATCGAGAACCTCGAGAGGTTGAAGATAGATATGAATTTGTCAAAATTAATATCCAGCCTGATCGACTCGGATTACTACTCAGAATACTCCGACTGCATACACGGATCAACGTACACATGGACGGCTCGGAACAGAGGCTATGAAATCATTCAATACAGACGCGAAGAGAATATAGACAAGTGCACATAACATGACTATGAAATTCTGTATCTTCTGGATGAGTGATCTGAACAGTATATGTTTCTACGATGTTCTTTATATCAATTATTTACGATTTGAACGCGATAAATTGATTGAACGATTTTCAAATTCGAATCTGAAGTTCTTACATCTGTTTCTGATTTGACACGAAGAGATTCGCAAATATTATGTCTGAACAAAATACGAGCTATAAATTAATCGTTCAACTTCGAATACACTCGACACAGAATACAACTCAATATTAAATAAAAATGGCATCATCTTCATCGGGAAAGAACTTCCCAGAATGAATTTCAAAGTATATCTGCAGGACGATTAAAAATGTTATAAATATCGAAAGAATCACAGTCCGTAAAACGTTCATCACAGCCAACAAGACGGTGAGAAAAGATCGTCATGTTTATACAAGTGTACGACAGAGTTAAACGCTCGCGATCGAACGAACCATCCTAAGCGTGAGGACACAAGTTAGAAGCACGGGCATCCGAATCAACCCTGTTGATCCGAAGAGCGGATGGCCAGGATTCGGCCAGCTGGCTGTACGGAGGTGACCCCGGCGGACGGGCAAACCGTAATATTATATAGGTTTTCCCGCGGGTTGGGGGAGTCGTGTCACTGCGTGGACGGAATATTCCATACGTACTCGGTCCCATCTGTCGGATTTTGAATTTTGAAATTCGAATATTCGTACTGTAGGGCGGGAGTTTTGGAGGGAGAATTTGAATTTCAAATTAAAGTAAACGACACGTGTTCCCAGTCAACACCTATAAGTAATACACCAATTGACTAGTACTGTTGAGAGACTCCATTGCGAATTCGGCATGCGAAACATGAATTCCTCTCAAATTTCGCCTCGTTTCGCAGTGGACCAAAATCACGAGTTTGGACATTTGTTCTCCGATTTACCGGAAGATTTGAAACAACAGATAAAAAAAATATATTATTCTCAACATATGGAAGATATGCATCATTTGTTTAGGCAAACGAAAATGATGTCGTGCGTTTTCAGACCGTTCTGGTGTCCAGAATACAACGACTTCTTGTTTTACAAGGACGAAATAAATTTGGGAATTATAAACTATCTTAGAACTCCAGCTGCACAGATAATCGAGAACCTCGAGAGGTTGAAGATAGATATGAATTTGTCAAAATTAATATCCAGCCTGATCGACTCGGATTACTACTCAGAATACTCCGACTGCATACACGGATCAACGTACACATGGACGGCTCGGAACAGAGGCTATGAAATCATTCAATACAGACGCGAAGAGAATATAGACAAGTGCACATAACATGACTATGAAATTCTGTATCTTCTGGATGAGTGATCTGAACAGTATATGTTTCTACGATGTTCTTTATATCAATTATTTACGATTTGAACGCGATAAATTGATTGAACGATTTTCAAATTAGAATCTGAAGTTCTTACATCTGTTTCTGATTTGACACGAAGAGATTCGCAAATATTATGTCTGAACAAAATACGAGCTATAAATTAATCGTTCAACTTCGAATACACTCGACACAGAATACAACTCAATATTAAATAAAAATGGCATCATCTTCATCGGGAAAGAACTTCCCAGAATGAATTTCAAAGTATATCTGTAGGACGATTAAAAATGTTATAAATATCGAAAGAATCACAGTCCGTAAAACGTTCATCACAGCCAACAAGACGGTGAGAAAAGATCGTCACGTTTGTACAACTGTACGACAGAGTTAAACGCTCGCGATCGAACGAACCATCCTAATCGTGAGGACACAAGTTAGAAGCACGGGCATCCGAATCAACCCTGTTGATCCGAAGAGCGGATGGCCAGGATTCGGCCAGCTGGCTGTACGGAGGTGACCCCGGCGGGCGGGCAAACCGTAATATTATATAGGTTTGCCCGCGGGTTGGGGGAGTCGTGCCACTGCGTGGACGGAATATTCCATACGTACTCGGTCCCATCTGTCGGATTTTGAATTTTGAAATTCGAATATTCGTACTGTAGGGCGGGAGTTTTGGAGGGAGAATTTGAATTTCAAATTAAAGTAGACGACACGTGTTCCCAGTCAACACCTATAAGTAATACACCAATTGACTAGTACTGTTGAGAGACTCCATTGCGAATTCGGCATGCGAAACATGAATTCCTCTCAAATTTCGCCTCGTTTCGCAGTGGACCAAAATCACGAGTTTGGACATTTGTTCTCCGATTTACCGGAAGATTTGAAACAACAGATAAAAAAAATATATTATTCTCAACATATGGAAGATATGCATCATTTGTTTAGGAAAACGAAAATGATGTCGTGGGTTTTCAGACCGTTCTGGTGTCCAGAATACAACGACTTCTTGTTTTACAAGGACGAAATAAATTTGGGAATTATAAACTATCTAAGAACTCCAGCTGCACAGATAATCGAGAACCTCGAGAGGTTGAAGATAGATACGAATTTGTCAAAATTAATATCCAGCCTGATCGACTCGGATTACTACTCAGAATACTCCGACTGCATACACGGATCAACGTACACATGGACGGCTCGGAACAGAGGCTATGAAATCATTCAATACAGACGCGAAGAGAATATAGACAAGTGCACATAACATGACTATGAAATTCTGTATCTTCTGGATGAGTGATCTGAACATTATATGTTTCTACGATGTTCTTTATATCAATTATTTACGATTTGAACGCGATAAATTGATTGAACGATTTTCAAATTAGAATCTGAAGTTCTTACATCTGTTTCTGATTTGACACGAAGAGATTCGCAAATATTATGTCTGAACAAAATACGAGCTATAAATTAATCGTTCAACTTCGAATACACTCGACACAGAATACAACTCAATATTAAATAAAAATGGCATCATCTTCATCGGGAAAGAACTTCCCAGAATGAATTTCAAAGTATATCTGCAGGACGATTAAAAATGTTATAAATATCGAAAGAATCACAGTCCGTAAAACGTTCATCACAGCCAACAAGACGGTGAGAAAAGATCGTCACGTTTATACAAGTGTACGACAGAGTTAAACGCTCGCGATCGAACGAACCATCCTAATCGTGAGGACACAAGTTAGAAGCACGGGCATCCGAATCAACCCTGTTGATCCGAAGAGCGGATGGCCAGGATTCGGCCAGCTGGCTGTACGGAGGTGACCCCGGCGGGCGGGCAAACCGTAATATTATATAGGTTTGCCCGCGGGTTGGGGGAGTCGTGTCACTGCGTGAACGGAATATTCCATACGTACTCGGTCCCATCTGTCGGATTTTGAATTTTGAAATTCGAATATTCGTACTGTAGGGCGGGAGTTTTGGAGGGAGAATTTGAATTTCAAATTAAAGTAGACGACACGTGTTCCCAGTCAACACCTATAAGTAATACACCAATTGACTAGTACTGTTGAGAGACTCCATTGCGAATTCGGCATGCGAAACATGAATTCCTCTCAAATTTCGCCTCGTTTCGCAGTGGACCAAAATCACGAGTTTGGACATTTGTTCTCCGATTTACCGGAAGATTTGAAACAACAGATAAAAAAAATATATTATTCTCAACATATGGAAGATATGCATCATTTGTTTAGGCAAACGAAAATGATGTCGTGCGTTTTCAGACCGTTCTGGTGTCCAGAATACAACGACTTCTTGTTTTACAAGGACGAAATAAATTTGGGAATTATAAACTATCTTAGAACTCCAGCTGCACAGATAATCGAGAACCTCGAGAGGTTGAAGATAGATATGAATTTGTCAAAATTAATATCCAGCCTGATCGACTCGGATTACTACTCAGAATACTCCGACTGCATACACGGATCAACGTACACATGGACGGCTCGGAACAGAGGCTATGAAATCATTCAATACAGACGCGAAGAGAATATAGACAAGTGCACATAACATGACTATGAAATTCTGTATCTTCTGGATGAGTGATCTGAACAGTATATGTTTCTACGATGTTCTTTATATCAATTATTTACGATTTGAACGCGATAAATTGATTGAACGATTTTCAAATTAGAATCTGAAGTTCTTACATCTGTTTCTGATTTGACACGAAGAGATTCGCAAATATTATGTCTGAACAAAATACGAGCTATAAATTAATCGTTCAACTTCGAATACACTCGACACAGAATACAACTCAATATTAAATAAAAATGGCATCATCTTCATCGGGAAAGAACTTCCCAGAATGAATTTCAAAGTATATCTGCAGGACGATTAAAAATGTTATAAATATCGAAAGAATCACAGTCCGTAAAACGTTCATCACAGCCAACAAGACGGTGAGAAAAGATCGTCACGTTTATACAAGTGTACGACAGAGTTAAACGCTCGCGATCAAACGAACCATCCTAATCGTGAGGACACAAGTTAGAAGCACGGGCATCCGAATCAACCCTGTTGATCCGAAGAGCGGATGGCCAGGATTCCGCCAGCTGGCTGTACGGAGGTGACCCCGGCGGGCGGGCAAACCGTAATATTATATAGGTTTGCCCGCGGGTTGGGGGAGTCGTGCCACTGCGTGGACGGAATATTCCAGACGTACTCGGTCCCATCTGTCGGATTTTGAATTTTGAAATTCGAATATTCGTACTGTAGGGCGGGAGTTTTGGAGGGAGAATTTGAATTTCAAACTTAAGTAGACGACACGTGTTCCCAGTCAACACCTATTAGTAATACACCAATTTACTAGTACTGTTGAGAGACTCCATTGCGAATTCGGCATGCGAAACATGAATTCCTCTCAAATTTCGCCTCGTTTCGCAGTGGACCAAAATCACGAGTTTGGACATTTGTTCTCCGATTTACCGGAAGATTTGAAACAACAGATAAAAAAAATATATTATTCTCAACATATGGAAGATATGCATCATTTGTTTAGGCAAACGAAAATGATGTCGTGGGTTTTCAGACCGTTCTGGTGTCCAGAATACAACGACTTCTTGTTTTACAAGGACGAAATAAATTTGGGAATTATAAACTATCTTAGAACTCCAGCTGCACAGATAATCGAGAACCTCGAGAGGTTGAAGATAGATACGAATTTGTCAAAATTAATATCCAGCCTGATCGACTCGGATTACTACTCAGAATACTCCGACTGCATACACGAATCAACGTACACATGGACGGCTCGGAACAGAGGCTATGAAATCATTCAATACAGACGCGAAGAGAATATAGACAAGTGCACATAACATGACTATGAAATTCTGTATCTTCTGGATGAGTGATCTGAACAGTATACGTTTCTACGATGTTCTTTATATCAATTATTTACGATTTGAACGCGATAAATTGATTGAACGATTTTCAAATTCGAATCTGAAGTTCTTACATCTGTTTCTGATTTGACACGAAGAGATTCGCAAATATTATGTCTGAACAAAATACGAGCTATAAATTAATCGTTCAACTTCGAATACACTCGACACAGAGTACAACTCAATATTAAATAAAAATGGCATCATCTTCATCGGGAAAGAACTTCCCAGAATGAATTTCAAAGTATATCTGCAGGACGATTAAAAATGTTATAAATATCGAAAGAATCACAGTCCGTAAAACGTTCATCACAACCAACAAGACGGTGAGAAAAGATCGTCACGTTTATACAAGTGTACGACAGAGTTAAACGCTCGCGATCGAACGAACCATCCTAATCGTGAGGACACAAGTTAGAAGCACGGGCATCCGAATCAACCCTGTTGATCCGAAGAGCGGATGGCCAGGATTCGGCCAGCTGGCTGTACGGAGGTGACCCCGGCGGGCGGGCAAACCGTAATATTATATAGGTTTGCCCGCGGGTTGGGGGAGTCGTGCCACTGCGTGGACGGAATATTCCATACGTACTCGGTCCCATCTGTCGGATTTTGAATTTTGAAATTCGAATATTCGTACTGTAGGGCGGGAGTTTTGGAGGGAGAATTTGAATTTCAAATTAAAGTAGACGACACGTGTTCCCAGTCAACACCTACAAGTAATACACCAATTGACTAGTACTGTTGAGAGACTCCATTGCGAATTCGGCATGCGAAACATGAATTCCTCTCAAATTTCGCCTCGTTTCGCAGTGGACCAAAATCACGAGTTTGGACATTTGTTCTCCGATTTACCGGAAGATTTGAAACAACAGATAAAAAAAATATATTATTCTCAACATATGGAAGATATGCATCATTTGTTTAGGCAAACGAAAATGATGTCGTGGGTTTTCAGACCGTTCTGGTGTCCAGAATACAACGACTTCTTGTTTTACAAGGACGAAATAAATTTGGGAATTATAAACTATCTTAGAACTCCAGCTGCACAGATAATCGAGAACCTCGAGAGGTTGAAGATAGATACGAATTTGTCAAAATTAATATCCAGCCTGATCGACTCGGATTACTACTCAGAATACTCCGACTGCATACACGGATCAACGTACACATGGACGGCTCGGAACAGAGGCTATGAAATCATTCAATACAGACGCGAAGAGAATATAGACAAGTGCACATAACATGACTATGAAATTCTGTATCTTCTGGATGAGTGATCTGAACAGTATACGTTTCTACGATGTTCTTTATATCAATTATTTACGATTTGAACGCGATAAATTGATTGAACGATTTTCAAATTCGAATCTGAAGTTCTTACATCTGTTTCTGATTTGACACGAAGAGATTCGCAAATATTATGTCTGAACAAAATACGAGCTATAAATTAATCGTTCAACTTCGAATACACTCGACACAGAGTACAACTCAATATTAAATAAAAATGGCATCATCTTCATCGGGAAAGAACTTCCCAGAATGAATTTCAAAGTATATCTGCAGGACGATTAAAAATGTTATAAATATCGAAAGAATCACAGTCCGTAAAACGTTCATCACAGCCAACAAGACGGTGAGAAAAGATCGTCACGTTTATACAAGTGTACGACAGAGTTAAACGCTCGCGATCGAACGAACCATCCTAATCGTGAGGACACAAGTTAGAAGCACGGGCAATTTCAAGTTCGGCGGTTGATCCGAATCAACCCTGTTGATCCGAAGAGCGGATGGCCAGGATTCGGCCAGCTGGGTGTACGGAGGTGACCCCGGCGGGCGGGCAAACCGTAATATTATATGGGCTTGCCCGCGGGTTGGGGGAGTCGTGCCACTGCGTGGACGGAATATTCCATACGTACTCGGTCCCATCTGTCGGATTTTGAATTTTGAAATTCGAATATTCGTACTGTAGGGCGGGAGTTTTGGAGGGAGAATTTGAATTTCAAACTAAAGTAGACGACACGTGTTCCCAGTCAACACCTATAAGTAATACATCAATTGACTAGTACTGTTGAGAGACTCCATTGCGAATTCGGCATGAGAAACATGAATTCCTCTCAAATTTCGCCTCGTTTCGCAGTGGACCAAAATCACGAGTTTGGACATTTGTTCTCCGATTTACCGGAAGATTTGAAACAACAGATAAAAAAAATATATTATTCTCAACATATGGAAGATATGCATCATTTGTTTAGGCAAACGAAAATGATGTCGTGGGTTTTCAGACCGTTCTGGTGTCCAGAATACAACGACTTCTTGTTTTACAAGGACAAAATAAATTTGGGAATTATAAACTATCTTAGAACTCCAGCTGCACAGATAATCGAGAACCTCGAGAGGTTGAAGATAGATACGAATTTGTCAAAATTAATATCCAGCCTGATCGACTCGGATTACTACTCAGAATACTCCGACTGCATACACGGATCAACGTACACATGGACGGCTCGGAACAGAGGCTATGAAATCATTCAATACAGACGCGAAGAGAATATAGACAAGTGCACATAACATGACTATGAAATTCTGTATCTTCTGGATGAGTGATCTGAACAATATACGTTTCTACGATGTTCTTTATATCAATTATTTACGATTTGAACGCGATAAATTGATTGAACGATTTTCAAATTCGAATCTGAAGTTCTTACATCTGTTTCTGATTTGACACGAAGAGATTCGCAAATATTATGTCTGAACAAAATACGAGCTATAAATTAATCGTTCAACTTCGAATACACTCGACACAGAGTACAACTCAATATTAAATAAAAATGGCATCATCTTCATCGGGAAAGAACTTCCCAGAATGAATTTCAAAGTATATCTGCAGGACGATTAAAAATGTTATAAATATCGAAAGAATCACAGTCCGTAAAACGTTCATCACAGCCAACAAGACGGTGAGAAAAGATCGTCACGTTTATACAAGTGTACGACAGAGTTAAACGCTCGCGATCGAACGAACCATCCTAATCGTGAGGACACAAGTTAGAAGCACGGGCAATTTCAAGTTCGGCGGTTGATCCGAATCAACCCTGTTGATCCGAAGAGCGGATGGCCAGGATTCGGCCAGCTGGGTGTACGGAGGTGACCCCGGCGGGCGGGCAAACCGTAATATTATATGGGCTTGCCCGCGGGTTGGGGGAGTCGTGCCACTGCGTGGACGGAATATTCCATACGTACTCGGTCCCATCTGTCGGATTTTGAATTTTGAAATTCGAATATTCGTACTGTAGGGCGGGAGTTTTGGAGGGAGAATTTGAATTTCAAACTAAAGTAGACGACACGTGTTCCCAGTCAACACCTATAAGTAATACACCAATTGACTAGTACTGTTGAGAGACTCCATTGCGAATTCGGCATGAGAAACATGAATTCCTCTCAAATTTCGCCTCGTTTCGCAGTGGACCAAAATCACGAGTTTGGACATTTGTTCTCCGATTTACCGGAAGATTTGAAACAACAGATAAAAAAAATATATTATTCTCAACATATGGAAGATATGCATCATTTGTTTAGGCAAACGAAAATGATGTCGTGGGTTTTCAGACCGTTCTGGTGTCCAGAATACAACGACTTCTTGTTTTACAAGGACGAAATAAATTTGGGAATTATAAACTATCTTAGACTCCAGCTGCACAGATAATCGAGAACCTCGAGAGGTTGAAGACAGATACGAATTTGTCAAAATTAATATCCAGCCTGATCGACTCGGATTACTACTCAGAATACTCCGACTGCATACACGGATCAACGTACACATGGACGGCTCGGAACAGAGGCTATGAAATCATTCAATACAGACGCGAAGAGAATATAGACAAGTGCACATAACATGACTATGAAATTCTGTATCTTCTGGATGAGTGATCTGAACAGTATATGTTTCTACGATGTTCTTTATATCAATTATTTACGATTTGAACGCGATAAATTGATTGAACGATTTTCAAATTCGAATCTGAAGTTCTTACATCTGTTTCTGATTTGACACGAAGAGATTCGCAAATATTATGTCTGAACAAAATACGAGCTATAAATTAATCGTTCAACTTCGAATACACTCGACACAGAGTACAACTCAATATTAAATAAAAATGGCATCATCTTCATCGGGAAAGAACTTCCCAGAATGAATTTCAAAGTATATCTGCAGGACGATTAAAAATGTTATAAATATCGAAAGAATCACAGTCCGTAAAACGTTCATCACAGCCAACAAGACGGTGAGAAAAGATCGTCACGTTTATACAAGTGTACGACAGAGTTAAACGCTCGCGATCGAACGAACCATCCTAATCGTGAGGACACAAGTTAGAAGCACGGGCAATTTCAAGTTCGGCGGTTGATCCGAATCAACCCTGTTGATCCGAAGAGCAGATGGCCAGGATTCGGCCAGCTGGGTGTACGGAGGTGACCCCGGCGGGCGGGCAAACCGTAATATTATATAGGTTTGCCCGCGTGTTGGGGGAGTCGTGCCACTGCGTGGACGGAATATTCCATACGTACTCGGTCCCATCTGTCGGATTTTGAATTTTGAAATTCGAATATTCGTACTGTAGGGCGGGAGTTTTGGAGGGAGAATTTGAATTTCAAACTAAAGTAGACGACACGTGTTCCCAGTCAACACCTATAAGTAATACACCAATTGACTAGTACTGTTGAGAGACTCCATTGCGAATTCGGCATGAGAAACATGAATTCCTCTCAAATTTCGCCTCGTTTCGCAGTGGACCAAAATCACGAGTTTGGACATTTGTTCTCCGATTTACCGGAAGATTTGAAACAACAGATAAAAAAAATATATTATTCTCAACATATGGAAGATATGCATCATTTGTTTAGGCAAACGAAAATGATGTCGTGGGTTTTCAGACCGTTCTGGTGTCCAGAATACAACGACTTCTTGTTTTACAAGGACGAAATAAATTTGGGAATTATAAACTATCTTAGAACTCCAGCTGCACAGATAATCGAGAACCTCGAGAGGTTGAAGATAGATACGAATTTGTCAAAATTAATATCCAGCCTGATCGACTCGGATTACTACTCAGAATACTCCGACTGCATACACGGATCAACGTACACATGGACGGCTCGGAACAGAGGCTATGAAATCATTCAATACAGACGCGAAGAGAATATAGACAAGTGCACATAACATGACTATGAAATTCTGTATCTTCTGGATGAGTGATCTGAACAGTATACGTTTCTACGATGTTCTTTATATCAATTATTTACGATTTGAACGCGATAAATTGATTGAACGATTTTCAAATTCGAATCTGAAGTTCTTACATCTGTTTCTGATTTGACACGAAGAGATTCGCAAATATTATGTCTGAACAAAATACGAGCTATAAATTAATCGTTCAACTTCGAATACACTCGACACAGAGTACAACTCAATATTAAATAAAAATGGCATCATCTTCATCGGGAAAGAACTTCCCAGAATGAATTTCAAAGTATATCTGCAGGACGATTAAAAATGTTATAAATATCGAAAGAATCACAGTCCGTAAAACGTTCATCACAGCCAACAAGACGGTGAGAAAAGATCGTCACGTTTATACAAGTGTACGACAGAGTTAAACGCTCGCGATCGAACGAACCATCCTAATCGTGAGGACACAAGTTAGAAGCACGGGCAATTTCAAGTTCGGCGGTTGATCCGAATCAACCCTGTTGATCCGAAGAGCGGATGGCCAGGATTCGGCCAGCTGGGTGTACGGAGGTGACCCCGGCGGGCGGGCAAACCGTAATATTATATGGGCTTGCCCGCGGGTTGGGGGAGTCGTGCCACTGCGTGGACGGAATATTCCATACGTACTCGGTCCCATCTGTCGGATTTTGAATTTTGAAATTCGAATATTCGTACTGTAGGGCGGGAGTTTTGGAGGGAGAATTTGAATTTCAAACTAAAGTAGACGACACGTGTTCCCAGTCAACACCTATAAGTAATACACCAATTGACTAGTACTGTTGAGAGACTCCATTGCGAATTCGGCATGAGAAACATGAATTCCTCTCAAATTTCGCCTCGTTTCGCAGTGGACCAAAATCACGAGTTTGGACATTTGTTCTCCGATTTACCGGAAGATTTGAAACAACAGATAAAAAAAATATATTATTCTCAACATATGGAAGATATGCATCATTTGTTTAGGCAAACGAAAATGATGTCGTGGGTTTTCAGACCGTTCTGGTGTCCAGAATACAACGACTTCTTGTTTTACAAGGACGAAATAAATTTGGGAATTATAAACTATCTTAGAACTCCAGCTGCACAGATAATCGAGAACCTCGAGAGGTTGAAGATAGATACGAATTTGTCAAAATTAATATCCAGCCTGATCGACTCGGATTACTACTCAGAATACTCCGACTGCATACACGGATCAACGTACACATGGACGGCTCGGAACAGAGGCTATGAAATCATTCAATACAGACGCGAAGAGAACATAGACAAGTGCACATAACATGACTATGAAATTCTGTATCTTCTGGATGAGTGATCTGAACAGTATACGTTTCTACGATGTTCTTTATATCAATTATTTACGATTTGAACGCGATAAATTGATTGAACGATTTTCAAATTCGAATCTGAAGTTCTTACATCTGTTTCTGATTTGACACGAAGAGATTCGCAAATATTATGTCTGAACAAAATACGAGCTATAAATTAATCGTTCAACTTCGAATACACTCGACACAGAGTACAACTCAATATTAAATAAAAATGGCATCATCTTCATCGGGAAAGAACTTCCCAGAATGAATTTCAAAGTATATCTGCAGGACGATTAAAAATGTTATAAATATCGAAAGAATCACAGTCCGTAAAACGTTCATCACAGCCAACAAGACGGTGAGAAAAGATCGTCACGTTTATACAAGTGTACGACAGAGTTAAACGCTCGCGATCGAACGAACCATCCTAATCGTGAGGACACAAGTTAGAAGCACGGGCAATTTCAAGTTCGGCGGTTGATCCGAATCAGCCCTGTTGATCCGAAGAGCGGATGGCCAGGATTCGGCCAGCTGGGTGTACGGAGGTGACCCCGGCGGGCGGGCAAACCGTAATATTATATGGGCTTGCCCGCGGGTTGGGGGAGTCGTGCCACTGCGTGGACGGAATATTCCATACGTACTCGGTCCCATCTGTCGGATTTTGAATTTTGAAATTCGAATATTCGTACTGTAGGGCGGGAGTTTTGGAGGGAGAATTTGAATTTCAAACTAAAGTAGACGACACGTGTTCCCAGTCAACACCTATAAGTAATACACCAATTGACTAGTACTGTTGAGAGACTCCATTGCGAATTCGGCATGAGAAACATGAATTCCTCTCAAATTTCGCCTCGTTTCGCAGTGGACCAAAATCACGAGTTTGGACATTTGTTCTCCGATTTACCGGAAGATTTGAAACAACAGATAAAAAAAATATATTATTCTCAACATATGGAAGATATGCATCATTTGTTTAGGCAAACGAAAATGATGTCGTGGGTTTTCAGACCGTTCTGGTGTCCAGAATACAACGACTTCTTGTTTTACAAGGACGAAATAAATTTGGGAATTATAAACTATCTTAGACTCCAGCTGCACAGATAATCGAGAACCTCGAGAGGTTGAAGATAGATACGAATTTGTCAAAATTAATATCCAGCCTGATCGACTCGGATTACTACTCAGAATACTCCGACTGCATACACGGATCAACGTACACATGGACGGCTCGGAACAGAGGCTATGAAATCATTCAATACAGACGCGAAGAGAATATAGACAAGTGCACATAACATGACTATGAAATTCTGTATCTTCTGGATGAGTGATCTGAACAGTATACGTTTCTACGATGTTCTTTATATCAATTATTTACGATTTGAACGCGATAAATTGATTGAACGATTTTCAAATTCGAATCTGAAGTTCTTACATCTGTTTCTGATTTGACACGAAGAGATTCGCAAATATTATGTCTGAACAAAATACGAGCTATAAATTAATCGTTCAACTTCGAATACACTCGACACAGAGTACAACTCAATATTAAATAAAAATGGCATCATCTTCATCGGGAAAGAACTTCCCAGAATGAATTTCAAAGTATATCTGCAGGACGATTAAAAATGTTATAAATATCGAAAGAATCACAGTCCGTAAAACGTTCATCACAGCCAACAAGACGGTGAGAAAAGATCGTCACGTTTATACAAGTGTACGACAGAGTTAAACGCTCGCGATCGAAGAACCATCCTAATCGTGAGGACACAAGTTAGAAGCACGGGCAATTTCAAGTTCGGCGGTTGATCCGAATCAGCCCTGTTGATCCGAAGAGCGGATGGCCAGGATTCGGCCAGCTGGGTGTACGGAGGTGACCCCGGCGGGCGGGCAAACCGTAATATTATATGGGCTTGCCCGCGGGTTGGGGGAGTCGTGCCACTGCGTGGACGGAATATTCCATACGTACTCGGTCCCATCTGTCGGATTTTGAATTTTGAAATTCGAATATTCGTACTGTAGGGCGGGAGTTTTGGAGGGAGAATTTGAATTTCAAACTAAAGTAGACGACACGTGTTCCCAGTCAACACCTATAAGTAATACACCAATTGACTAGTACTGTTGAGAGACTCCATTGCGAATTCGGCATGAGAAACATGAATTCCTCTCAAATTTCGCCTCGTTTCGCAGTGGACCAAAATCACGAGTTTGGACATTTGTTCTCCGATTTACCGGAAGATTTGAAACAACAGATAAAAAAAATATATTATTCTCAACATATGGAAGATATGCATCATTTGTTTAGGCAAACGAAAATGATGTCGTGGGTTTTCAGACCGTTCTGGTGTCCAGAATACAACGACTTCTTGTTTTACAAGGACGAAATAAATTTGGGAATTATAAACTATCTTAGACTCCAGCTGCACAGATAATCGAGAACCTCGAGAGGTTGAAGATAGATACGAATTTGTCAAAATTAATATCCAGCCTGATCGACTCGGATTACTACTCAGAATACTCCGACTGCATACACGGATCAACGTACACATGGACGGCTCGGAACAGAGGCTATGAAATCATTCAATACAGACGCGAAGAGAATATAGACAAGTGCACATAACATGACTATGAAATTCTGTATCTTCTGGATGAGTGATCTGAACAGTATATGTTTCTACGATGTTCTTTATATCAATTATTTACGATTTGAACGCGATAAATTGATTGAACGATTTTCAAATTCGAATCTGAAGTTCTTACATCTGTTTCTGATTTGACACGAAGAGATTCGCAAATATTATGTCTGAACAAAATACGAGCTATAAATTAATCGTTCAACTTCGAATACACTCGACACAGAGTACAACTCAATATTAAATAAAAATGGCATCATCTTCATCGGGAAAGAACTTCCCAGAATGAATTTCAAAGTATATCTGCAGGACGATTAAAAATGTTATAAATATCGAAAGAATCACAGTCCGTAAAACGTTCATCACAGCCAACAAGACGGTGAGAAAAGATCGTCACGTTTATACAAGTGTACGACAGAGTTAAACGCTCGCGATCGAAGAACCATCCTAATCGTGAGGACACAAGTTAGAAGCACGGGCAATTTCAAGTTCGGCGGTTGATCCGAATCAGCCCTGTTGATCCGAAGAGCGGATGGCCAGGATTCGGCCAGCTGGGTGTACGGAGGTGACCCCGGCGGGCGGGCAAACCGTAATATTATATGGGCTTGCCCGCGGGTTGGGGGAGTCGTGCCACTGCGTGGACGGAATATTCCATACGTACTCGGTCCCATCTGTCGGATTTTGAATTTTGAAATTCGAATATTCGTACTGTAGGGCGGGAGTTTTGGAGGGAGAATTTGAATTTCAAACTAAAGTAGACGACACGTGTTCCCAGTCAACACCTATAAGTAATACACCAATTGACTAGTACTGTTGAGAGACTCCATTGCGAATTCGGCATGAGAAACATGAATTCCTCTCAAATTTCGCCTCGTTTCGCAGTGGACCAAAATCACGAGTTTGGACATTTGTTCTCCGATTTACCGGAAGATTTGAAACAACAGATAAAAAAAATATATTATTCTCAACATATGGAAGATATGCATCATTTGTTTAGGCAAACGAAAATGATGTCGTGGGTTTTCAGACCGTTCTGGTGTCCAGAATACAACGACTTCTTGTTTTACAAGGACGAAATAAATTTGGGAATTATAAACTATCTTAGACTCCAGCTGCACAGATAATCGAGAACCTCGAGAGGTTGAAGATAGATACGAATTTGTCAAAATTAATATCCAGCCTGATCGACTCGGATTACTACTCAGAATACTCCGACTGCATACACGGATCAACGTACACATGGACGGCTCGGAACAGAGGCTATGAAATCATTCAATACAGACGCGAAGAGAATATAGACAAGTGCACATAACATGACTATGAAATTCTGTATCTTCTGGATGAGTGATCTGAACAGTATATGTTTCTACGATGTTCTTTATATCAATTATTTACGATTTGAACGCGATAAATTGATTGAACGATTTTCAAATTCGAATCTGAAGTTCTTACATCTGTTTCTGATTTGACACGAAGAGATTCGCAAATATTATGTCTGAACAAAATACGAGCTATAAATTAATCGTTCAACTTCGAATACACTCGACACAGAGTACAACTCAATATTAAATAAAAATGGCATCATCTTCATCGGGAAAGAACTTCCCAGAATGAATTTCAAAGTATATCTGTAGGACGATTAAAAATGTTATAAATATCGAAAGAATCACAGTCCGTAAAACGTTCATCACAGCCAACAAGACGGTGAGAAAAGATCGTCACGTTTATACAAGTGTACGACAGAGTTAAACGCTCGCGATCGAACGAACCATCCTAATCGTGAGGACACAAGTTAGAAGCACGGGCAATTTCAAGTTCGGCGGTTGATCCGAATCAACCCTGTTGATCCGAAGAGCAGATGGCCAGGATTCGGCCAGCTGGGTGTACGGAGGTGACCCCGGCGGGCGGGCAAACCGTAATATTATATGGGCTTGCCCGCGTGTTGGGGGAGTCGTGCCACTGCGTGGACGGAATATTCCATACGTACTCGGTCCCATCTGTCGGATTTTGAATTTTGAAATTCGAATATTCGTACTGTAGGGCGGGAGTTTTGGAGGGAGAATTTGAATTTCAAACTAAAGTAGACGACACGTGTTCCCAGTCAACACCTATAAGTAATACACCAATTGACTAGTACTGTTGAGAGACTCCATTGCGAATTCGGCATGAGAAACATGAATTCCTCTCAAATTTCGCCTCGTTTCGCAGTGGACCAAAATCACGAGTTTGGACATTTGTTCTCCGATTTACCGGAAGATTTGAAACAACAGATAAAAAAAATATATTATTCTCAACATATGGAAGATATGCATCATTTGTTTAGGCAAACGAAAATGATGTCGTGGGTTTTCAGACCGTTCTGGTGTCCAGAATACAACGACTTCTTGTTTTACAAGGACGAAATAAATTTGGGAATTATAAACTATCTTAGACTCCAGCTGCACAGATAATCGAGAACCTCGAGAGGTTGAAGATAGATACGAATTTGTCAAAATTAATATCCAGCCTGATCGACTCGGATTACTACTCAGAATACTCCGACTGCATACACGGATCAACGTACACATGGACGGCTCGGAACAGAGGCTATGAAATCATTCAATACAGACGCGAAGAGAATATAGACAAGTGCACATAACATGACTATGAAATTCTGTATCTTCTGGATGAGTGATCTGAACAGTATATGTTTCTACGATGTTCTTTATATCAATTATTTACGATTTGAACGCGATAAATTGATTGAACGATTTTCAAATTCGAATCTGAAGTTCTTACATCTGTTTCTGATTTGACACGAAGAGATTCGCAAATATTATGTCTGAACAAAATACGAGCTATAAATTAATCGTTCAACTTCGAATACACTCGACACAGAGTACAACTCAATATTAAATAAAAATGGCATCATCTTCATCGGGAAAGAACTTCCCAGAATGAATTTCAAAGTATATCTGCAGGACGATTAAAAATGTTATAAATATCGAAAGAATCACAGTCCGTAAAACGTTCATCACAGCCAACAAGACGGTGAGAAAAGATCGTCACGTTTATACAAGTGTACGACAGAGTTAAACGCTCGCGATCGAACGAACCATCCTAATCGTGAGGACACAAGTTAGAAGCACGGGCAATTTCAAGTTCGGTGGTTGATCCGAATCAACCCTGTTGATCCGAAGAGCGGATAGCCAGGATTCGGCCAGCTGGCTGTACGGAGGTGACCCCGGCGGGCGGGCAAACCGTAATATTATATAGGTTTGCCCGCGGGTTGGGGGAGTCGTGCCACTGCGTGGATGGAATATTCCATACGTACTCGGTCCCATCTGTCGGATTTTGAATTTTGAAATTCGAATATTCGTACTGTAGGGCGGGAGTTTTGGAGGGAGAATTTGAATTTCAAACTAAAGTAGATGACACGTGTTCCCAGTCAACACCTATAAGTAATACACCAATTGACTAGTACTGTTGAGAGACTCCATTGCGAATTCGGCATGCGAAACATGAATTCCTCTCAAATTTCGCCTCGTTTCGCAGTGGACCAAAATCACGAGTTTGGACATTTGTTCTCCGATTTACCGGAAGATTTGAAACAACAGATAAAAAAAATATATTATTCTCAACATATGGAAGATATGCATCATTTGTTTAGGCAAACGAAAATGATGTCGTGGGTTTTCAGACCGTTCTGGTGTCCAGAATACAACGACTTCTTGTTTTACAAGGACGAAATAAATTTGGGAATTATAAACTATCTTAGAACTCCTGTTGCACAGATAATCGAGAACCTCGAGAGGTTGAAGATAGATACGAATTTGTCAAAATTAATATCCAGCCTGATCGACTCGGATTACTACTCAGAATACTCCGACTGCATACACGGATCAACGTACACATGGACGGCTCGGAACAGAGGCTATGAAATCATTCAATACAGACGCGAAGAGAATATAGACAAGTGCACATAACATGACTATGAAATTCTGTATCTTCTGGATGAGTGATCTGAACAGTATATGTTTCTACGATGTTCTTTATATCAATTATTTACGATTTGAACGCGATAAATTGATTGAACGATTTTCAAATTCGAATCTGAAGTTCTTACATCTGTTTCTGATTTGACACGAAGAGATTCGCAAATATTATGTCTGAACAAAATACGAGCTATAAATTAATCGTTCAACTTCGAATACACTCGACACAGAGTACAACTCAATATTAAATAAAAATGGCATCATCTTCATCGGGAAAGAACTTCCCAGAATGAATTTCAAAGTATATCTGCAGGACGATTAAAAATGTTATAAATATCGAAAGAATCACAGTCCGTAAAACGTTCATCACAGCCAACAAGACGGTGAGAAAAGATCGTCACGTTTATACAAGTGTACGACAGAGTTAAACGCTCGCGATCGAACGAACCATCCTAATCGTGAGGACACAAGTTAGAAGCACGGGCAATTTCAAGTTCGGCGGTTGATCCGAATCAACCCTGTTGATCCGAAGAGCGGATGGCCAGGATTCGGCCAGCTGGCTGTACGGAGGTGACCCCGGCGGGCGGGCAAACCGTAATATTATATAGGTTTGCCCGCGGGTTGGGGGAGTCGTGCCACTGCATGGACGGAATATTCCATACGTACTCGGTCCCATCTGTCGGATTTTGAATTTTGAAATTCGAATATTCGTACTGTAGGGCGGGAGTTTTGGAGGGAGAATTTGAATTTCAAATTAAAGTAGACGACACGTGTTCCCAGTCAACACCTATAAGTAATACACCAATTGACTAGTACTGTTGAGAGACTCCATTGCGAATTCGGCATGCGAAACATGAATTCCTCTCAAATTTCGCCTCGTTTCGCAGTGGACCAAAATCACGAGTTTGGACATTTGTTCTCCGACTTACCGGAAGATTTGAAACAACAGATAAAAAAAATATATTATTCTCAACATATGGAAGATATGCATCATTTGTTTAGGCAAACGAAAATGATGTCGTGGGTTTTCAGACCGTTCTGGTGTCCAGAATACAACGACTTCTTGTTTTACAAGGACGAAATAAATTTGGGAATTATAAACTATCTTAGAACTCCAGCTGCACAGATAATCGAGAACCTCGAGAGGTTGAAGATAGATACGAATTTGTCAAAATTAATATCCAGCCTGATCGACTCGGATTACTACTAAGAATACTCCGACTGCATACACGGATCAACGTACACATGGACGGCTCGGAACAGAGGCTATGAAATCGTTCAATACAGACGCGAAGAGAATATAGACAAGTGTACATAACATGACTATGAAATTCTGTATCCTCTGGATGAGTGATCTGAACAGTATATGTTTCTACGATGTTCTTTATATCAATTATTTACGATTTGAACGCCATAAATTGATTGAACGATTTTCAAATTCGAATCTGAAGTTCTTACATCTGTTTCTGATTTGACACGAAGAGATTCGCAAATATTATGTCTGAACAAAATACGAGCTATAAATTAATCGTTCAACTTCGAATACACTCGACACAGAGTACAACTCAATATTAAATAAAAATGGCATCATCTTCATCGGGAAAGAACTTCCCAGAATGAATTTCAAAGTATATCTGCAGGACGATTAAAAATGTTATAAATATCGAAAGAATCACAGTCCGTAAAACGTTCATCACAGCCAACAAGACGGTGAGAAAATATCGTCACGTTTATACAAGTGTACGACAGAGTTAAACGCTCGCGATCGAACGAACCATCCTAATCGTGAGGACACAAGTTAGAAGCACGGGCAATTTCAAGTTCGGCGGTTGATCCGAATCAACCCTGTTGATCCGAAGAGCGGATGGCCAGGATTCGGCCAGCTGGCTGTACGGAGGTGACCCCGGCGGGCGGGCAAACCGTAATATTATATAGGTTTGCCCGCGGGTTGGGGGAGTCGTGCCACTGCGTGGATGGAATATTCCATACGTACTCGGTCCCATCTGTCGGATTTTGAATTTTGAAATTCGAATATTCGTACTGTAGGGCGGGAGTTTTGGAGGGAGAATTTGAATCTCAAACTAAAGTAGATGACACGTGTTCCTAGTCAACACCTATAAGTAATACACCAATTGACTAGTACTGTTGAGAGACTCCATTGCGAATTCGGCATGCGAAACATGAATTCCTCTCAAATTTCGCCTCGTTTCGCAGTGGACCAAAATCACGAGTTTGGACATTTGTTCTCCGATTTACCGGAAGATTTGAAACAACAGATAAAAAAAATATATTATTCTCAACATATGGAAGATATGCATCATTTGTTTAGGCAAACGAAAATGATGTCGTGGGTTTTCAGACCGTTCTGGTGTCCAGAATACAACGACTTCTTGTTTTACAAGGACGAAATAAATTTGGGAATTATAAACTATCTTAGAACTCCAGTTGCACAGATAATCGAGAACCTCGAGAGGTTGAAGATAGATACGAATTTGTCAAAATTAATATCCAGCCTGATCGACTCGGATTACTACTCAGAATACTCCGACTGCATACACGGATCAACGTACACATGGACGGCTCGGAACAGAGGCTATGAAATCATTCAATACAGACGCGAAGAGAATATAGACAAGTGCACATAACATGACTATGAAATTCTGTATCTTCTGGATGAGTGATCTGAACAGTATATGTTTCTACGATGTTCTTTATATCAATTATTTACGATTTGAACGCGATAAATTGATTGAACGATTTTCAAATTCGAATCTGAAGTTCTTACATCTGTTTCTGATTTGACACGAAGAGATTCGCAAATATTATGTCTGAACAAAATACGAGCTATAAATTAATCGTTCAACTTCGAATACACTCGACACAGAGTACAACTCAATATTAAATAAAAATGGCATCATCTTCATCGGGAAAGAACTTCCCAGAATGAATTTCAAAGTATATCTGCAGGACGATTAAAAATGTTATAAATATCGAAAGAATCACAGTCCGTAAAACGTTCATCACAGCCAACAAGACGGTGAGAAAAGATCGTCACGTTTATACAAGTGTACGACAGAGTTAAACGCTCGCGATCGAACGAACCATCCTAATCGTGAGGACACAAGTTAGAAGCACGGGCAATTTCAAGTTCGGCGGTTGATCCGAATCAACCCTGTTGATCCGAAGAGCGGATGGCCAGGATTCGGCCAGCTGGCTGTACGGAGGTGACCCCGGCGGGCGGGCAAACCGTAATATTATATAGGTTTGCCCGCGGGTTGGGGGAGTCGTGCCACTGCATGGACGGAATATTCCATACGTACTCGGTCCCATCTGTCGGATTTTGAATTTTGAAATTCGAATATTCGTACTGTAGGGCGGGAGTTTTGGAGGGAGAATTTGAATTTCAAATTAAAGTAGACGACACGTGTTCCCAGTCAACACCTATAAGTAATACACCAATTGACTAGTACTGTTGAGAGACTCCATTGCGAATTCGGCATGCGAAACATGAATTCCTCTCAAATTTCGCCTCGTTTCGCAGTGGACCAAAATCACGAGTTTGGACATTTGTTCTCCGATTTACCGGAAGATTTGAAACAACAGATAAAAAAAATATATTATTCTCAACATATGGAAGATATGCATCATTTGTTTAGGCAAACGAAAATGATGTCGTGGGTTTTCAGACCGTTCTGGTGTCCAGAATACAACGACTTCTTGTTTTACAAGGACGAAATAAATTTGGGAATTATAAACTATCTTAGAACTCCAGCTGCACAGATAATCGAGAACCTCGAGAGGTTGAAGATAGATACGAATTTGTCAAAATTAATATCCAGCCTGATCGACTCGGATTACTACTAAGAATACTCCGACTGCATACACGGATCAACGTACACATGGACGGCTCGGAACAGAGGCTATGAAATCGTTCAATACAGACGCGAAGAGAATATAGACAAGTGTACATAACATGACTATGAAATTCTGTATCCTCTGGATGAGTGATCTGAACAGTATATGTTTCTACGATGTTCTTTATATCAATTATTTACGATTTGAACGCCATAAATTGATTGAACGATTTTCAAATTCGAATCTGAAGTTCTTACATCTGTTTCTGATTTGACACGAAGAGATTCGCAAATATTATGTCTGAACAAAATACGAGCTATAAATTAATCGTTCAACTTCGAATACACTCGACACAGAGTACAACTCAATATTAAATAAAAATGGCATCATCTTCATCGGGAAAGAACTTCCCAGAATGAATTTCAAAGTATATCTGCAGGACGATTAAAAATGTTATAAATATCGAAAGAATCACAGTCCGTAAAACGTTCATCACAGCCAACAAGACGGTGAGAAAAGATCGTCACGTTTATACAAGTGTACGACAGAGTTAAACGCTCGCGATCGAACGAACCATCCTAATCGTGAGGACACAAGTTAGAAGCACGGGCAATTTCAAGTTCGGCGGTTGATCCGAATCAACCCTGTTGATCCGAAGAGCGGATGGCCAGGATTCGGCCAGCTGGCTGTACGGAGGTGACCCCGGCGGGCGGGCAAACCGTAATATTATATAGGTTTGCCCGCGGGTTGGGGGAGTCGTGCCACTGCATGGACGGAATATTCCATACGTACTCGGTCCCATCTGTCGGATTTTGAATTTTGAAATTCGAATATTCGTACTGTAGGGCGGGAGTTTTGGAGGGAGAATTTGAATTTCAAATTAAAGTAGACGACACGTGTTCCCAGTCAACACCTATAAGTAATACACCAATTGACTAGTACTGTTGAGAGACTCCATTGCGAATTCGGCATGCGAGACATGAATTCCTCTCAAATTTCGCCTCGTTTCGCAGTGGACCAAAATCACGAGTTTGGACATTTGTTCTCCGATTTACCGGAAGATTTGAAACAACAGATAAAAAAAATATATTATTCTCAACATATGGAAGATATGCATCATTTGTTTAGGCAAACGAAAATGATGTCGTGGGTTTTCAGACCGTTCTGGTGTCCAGAATACAACGACTTCTTGTTTTACAAGGACGAAATAAATTTGGGAATTATAAACTATCTTAGAACTCCAGCTGCACAGATAATCGAGAACCTCGAGAGGTTGAAGATAGATACGAATTTGTCAAAATTAATATCCAGCCTGATCGACTCGGATTACTACTCAGAATACTCCGACTGCATACACGGATCAACGTACACATGGACGGCTCGGAACAGAGGCTATGAAATCATTCAATACAGACGCGAAGAGAATATAGACAAGTGCACAAAACATGACTATGAAATTCTGTATCTTCTGGATGAGTGATCTGAACAGTATATGTTTCTACGATGTTCTTTATATCAATTATTTACGATTTGAACGCGATAAATTGATTGAACGATTTTCAAATTCGAATCTGAAGTTCTGACATCTGTTTCTGATTTGACACGAAGAGATTCGCAAATATTATGTCTGAACAAAATACGAGCTATAAATTAATCGTTCAGCTTCGAATACACTCGACACAGAATACAACTCAATATTAAATAAAAATGGCATCATCTTCATCGGGAAAGAACTTCCCATAATGAATTTCCAAGTATATCTGCAGGACGATTAAAAATGTTATAAATATCGAAAGAATCACAGTCCGTAAAACGTTCATCACAGGCAACAAGACGGTGAGAAAAGATCGTCACGTTTATACAAGTGTACGACAGAGTTAAACGCTCGCGATCGAACGAACCATCCTAATCGTGAGGACACAAGTTAGAAGCACGGGCAATTTCAAGTTCGGCGGTTGATCCGAATCAACCCTGTTGATCCGAAGAGCGGATGGCCAGGATTCGGCCAGCTGGCTGTACGGAGGTGACCCCGGCGGGCGGGCAAACCGTAATATTATATAGGTTTGCCCGCGGGTTGGGGGAGTCGTGCCACTGCGTGGACGGAATATTCCATACGTACTCGGTCCCATCTGTCGGATTTTGAATTTTGAAATTCGAATATTCGTACTGTAGGGCTGGAGTTTTGGAGGGAGAATTTGAATTTCAAATTAAAGTAGACGACACGTGTTCCCAGTCAACACCTATAAGTAATACACCAATTGACTAGTACTGTTGAGAGACTCCATTGCGAATTCGGCATGCGAAACATGAATTCCTCTCAAATTTCGCCTCGTTTCGCAGTGGACCAAAATCACGAGTTTGGACATTTGTTCTCCGATTTACCGGAAGATTTGAAACAACAGATAAAAAAAATATATTATTCTCAACATATGGAAGATATGCATCATTTGTTTAGGCAAGCGAAAATGATGTCGTGGGTTTTCAGACCGTTCTGGTGTCCAGAATACAACGACTTCTTGTTTTACAAGGACGAAATAAATTTGGGAATTATAAACTATCTTAGAACTCCAGCTGCACAGATAATCGAGAACCTCGAGAGGTTGAAGATAGATACAAATTTGTCAAAATTAATATCCAGCCTGATCGACTCGGATTACTACTCAGAATACTCCGACTGCATACACGGATCAACGTACACATGGACGGCTCGGAACAGAGGCTATGAAATCATTTAATACAGACGCGAAGAGAATATAGACAAGTGCACAAAACATGACTATGAAATTCTGTATCTTCTGGATGAGTGATCTGAACAGTATATGTTTCTACGATGTTCTTTATATCAATTATTTACGATTTGAACGCGATAAATTGATTGAACGATTTTCAAATTCGAATCTGAAGTTCTGACATCTGTTTCTGATTTGACACGAAGAGATTCGCAAATATTATGTCTGAACAAAATACGAGCTATAAATTAATCGTTCAACTTCGAATACACTCGACACAGAGTACAACTCAATATTAAATAAAAATGGCATCATCTTCATCGGGAAAGAACTTCCCAGAATGAATTTCAAAGTATATCTGCAGGACGATTAAAAATGTTATAAATATCGAAAGAATCACAGTCCGTAAAACGTTCATCACAGCCAACAAGACGGTGAGAAAAGATCGTCACGTTTATACAAGTGTACGACAGAGTTAAACGATCGCGATCGAACGAACCATCCTAATCGTGAGGACACAAGTTAGAAGCACGGGCAATTTCAAGTTCGGCGGTTGATCCGAATCAACCCTGTTGATCCGAAGAGCGGATGGCCAGGATTCGGCCAGCTGGCTGTACGGAGGTGACCCCGGCGGGCGGGCAAACCGTAATATTATATAGGTTTGCCCGCGGGTTGGGGGAGTCGTGCCACTGCGTGGACGGAATATTCCATACGTACTCGGTCCCATCTGTCGGATTTTGAATTTTGAAATTCGAATATTCGTACTGTAGGGCGGGAGTTTTGGAGGGAGAATTTGAATTTCAAATTAAAGTAGACGACACGTGTTCCCAGTCAACACCTATAAGTAATACACCAATTGACTAGTACTGTTGAGAGACTCCATTGCGAATTCGGCATGCGAAACATGAATTCCTCTCAAATTTCGCCTCGTTTCGCAGTGGACCAAAATCACGAGTTTGGACATTTGTTCTCCGATTTACCGGAAGATTTGAAACAACAGATAAAAAAAATATATTATTCTCAACATATGGAAGATATGCATCATTTGTTTAGGCAAACGAAAATGATGTCGTGGGTTTTCAGACCGTTCTGGTGTCCAGAATACAACGACTTCTTGTTTTACAAGGACGAAATAAATTTGGGAATTATAAACTATCTTAGAACTCCAGCTGCACAGATAATCGAGAACCTCGAGAGGTTGAAGATAGATACGAATTTGTCAAAATTAATATCCAGCCTGATCGACTCGGATTACTACTCAGAATACTCCGACTGCATACACGGATCAACGTACACATGGACGGCTCGGAACAGAGGCTATGAAATCGTTCAATACAGACGCGAAGAGAATATAGACAAGTGTACATAACATGACTATGAAATTCTGTATCTTCTGGATGAGTGATCTGAACAGTATATGTTTCTACGATGTTCTTTATATCAATTATTTACGATTTGAACGCGATAAATTGATTGAACGATTTTCAAATTCGATCTGAAGTTCTTACATCTGTTTCTGATTTGACACGAAGAGATTCGCAAATATTATGTCTGAACAAAATACGAGCTATAAATTAATCGTTCAACTTCGAATACACTCGACACAGAATACAACTCAATATTAAATAAAAATGGCATCATCTTCATCGGGAAAGAACTTCCCAGAATGAATTTCAAAGTATATCTGCAGGACGATTAAAAATGTTATAAATATCGAAAGAATCACAGTCCGTAAAACGTTCATCACAGCCAACAAGACGGTGAGAAAAGATCGTCACGTTTATACAAGTGTACGACAGAGTTAAACGCTCACGATCGAACGAACCATCCTAATCGTGAGGACACAAGTTAGAAGCACGGGCAATTTCAAGTTCGGCGGTTGATCCGAATCAACCCTGTTGATCCGAAGAGCGGATGGCCAGGATTCGGCCAGCTGGCTGTACGGAGGTGACCCCGGCGGGCGGGCAAACCGTAATATTATATAGGTTTGCCCGCGGGTTGGGGGAGTCGTGCCACTGCGTGGACGGAATATTCCATACGTACTCGGTCCCATCTGTCGGATTTTGAATTTTGAAATTCGAATATTCGTACTGTAGGGCGGGAGTTTTGGAGGGAGAATTTGAATTTCAAATTAAAGTAGACGACACCTGTTCCCAGTCAACACCTATAAGTAATACACCAATTGACTAGTACTGTTGAGAGACTCCATTGCGAATTCGGCATGCGAAACATGAATTCCTCTCAAATTTCGCCTCGTTTCGCAGTGGACCAAAATCACGAGTTTGGACATTTGTTCTCCGATTTACCGGAAGATTTGAAACAACAGATAAAAAAAATATATTATTCTCAACATATGGAAGATATGCATCATTTGTTTAGGCAAACGAAAATGATGTCGTGGGTTTTCAGACCGTTCTGGTGTCCAGAATACAACGACTTCTTGTTTTACAAGGACGAAATAAATTTGGGAATTATAAACTATCTTAGTACTCCAGCTGCACAGATAATCGAGAACCTCGAGAGGTTGAAGATAGATACGAATTTGTCAAAATTAATATCCAGCCAGATCGACTCGGATTACTACTCAGAATACTCCGACTGCATACACGGATCAACGTACACATGGACGGCTCGGAACAGAGGCTATGAAATCATTCAATACAGACGTGAAGAGAATATAGACAAGTGCACAAAACATGACTATGAAATTCTGTATCTTCTGGATGAGTGATCTGAACAGTATATGTTTCTACGATGTTCTTTATATCAATTATTTACGATTTGAACGCGATAAATTGATTGAACGATTTTCAAATTCGATCTGAAGTTCTTACATCTGTTTCTGATTTGACACGAAGAGATTCGCAAATATTATGTCTGAACAAAATACGAGCTATAAATTAATCGTTCAACTTCGAATACACTCGACACAGAATACAACTCAATATTAAATAAAAATGGCATCATCTTCATCGGGAAAGAACTTCCCAGAATGAATTTCAAAGTATATCTGCAGGACGATTAAAAATGTTATAAATATCGAAAGAATCACAGTCCGTAAAACGTTCATCACAGCCAACAAGACGGTGAGAAAAGATCGTCACGTTTATACAAGTGTACGACAAAGTTAAACGCTCGCGATCGAACGAACCATCCTAATCGTGAGGACACAAGTTAGAAGCACGGGCAATTTCAAGTTCGGCGGTTGATCCGAATCAACCCTGTTGATCCGAAGAGCGGATGGCCAGGATTCGGCCAGCTGGCTGTACGGAGGTGACCCCGGCGGGCGGGCAAACCGTAATATTATATAGGTTTGCCCGCGGGTTGGGGGAGTCGTGCCACTGCGTGGACGGAATATTCCATACGTACTCGGTCCCATCTGTCGGATTTTGAATTTTGAAATTCGAATATTCGTACTGTAGGGCGGGAGTTTTGGAGGGAGAATTTGAATTTCAAATTAAAGTAGACGACACATGTTCCCAGTCAACACCTATAAGTAATACACCAATTGACTAGTACTGTTGAGAGACTCCATTGCGAATTCGGCATGCGAAACATGAATTCCTCTCAAATTTCGCCTCGTTTCGCAGTGGACCAAAATCACGAGTTTGGACATTTGTTCTCCGATTTACCGGAAGATTTGAAACAACAGATAAAAAAAATATATTATTCTCAACATATGGAAGATATGCATCATTTGTTTAGGCAAACGAAAATGATGTCGTGGGTTTTCAGACCGTTCTGGTGTCTAGAATACAACGACTTCTTGTTTTACAAGGACGAAATAAATTTGGGAATTATAAACTATCTTAGAACTCCAGCTGCACAGATAATCGAGAACCTCGAGAGGTTGAAGATAGATACGAATTTGTCAAAATTAATATCCAGCCTGATCGACTCGGATTACTACTCAGAATACTCCGACTGCATACACGGATCAACGTACACATGGACGGCTCGGAACAGAGGCTATGAAATCATTCAATACAGACGCGAAGAGAATATAGACAAGTGCACAAAACATGACTATGAAATTCTGTATCTTCTGGATGAGTGATCTGAACAGTATATGTTTCTACGATGTTCTTTATATCAATTATTTACGATTTGAACGCGATAAATTGATTGAACGATTTTCAAATTCGAATCTGAAGTTCTGACATCTGTTTCTGATTTGACACGAAGAGATTCGCAAATATTATGTCTGAACAAAATACGAGCTATAAATTAATCGTTCAACTTCGAATACACTCGACACAGAATACAACTCAATATTAAATAAAAATGGCATCATCTTCATCGGGAAAGAACTTCCCAGAATGAATTTCAAAGTATATCTGCAGGACGATTAAAAATGTTATAAATATCGAAAGAATCACAGTCCGTAAAACGTTCATCACAGCCAACAAGACGGTGAGAAAAGATCGTCACGTTTATACAAGTGTACGACAGAGTTAAACGCTCGCGATCGAACGAACCATCCTAATCGTGAGGACACAAGTTAGAAGCACGGGCAATTTCAAGTTCGGCGGTTGATCCGAATCAACCCTGTTGATCCGAAGAGCGGATGGCCAGGATTCGGCCAGCTGGCTGTACGGAGGTGACCCCGGCGGGCGGGCAAACCGTAATATTATATAGGTTTGCCCGCGGGTTGGGGGAGTCGTGCCACTGCGTGGACGGAATATTCCATACGTACTCGGTCCCATCTGTCGGATTTTGAATTTTGAAATTCGAATATTCGTACTGTAGGGCGGGAGTTTTGGAGGGAGAATTTGAATTTCAAATTAAAGTAGACGACACGTGTTCCCAGTCAACACCTATAAGTAATACACCAATTGACTAGTACTGTTGAGAGACTCCATTGCGAATTCGGCATGCGAAACATGAATTCCTCTCAAATTTCGCCTCGTTTCGCAGTGGACCAAAATCACGAGTTTGGACATTTGTTCTCCGATTTACCGGAAGATTTGAAACAGCAGATAAAAAAAATATATTATTCTCAACATATGGAAGATATGCATCATTTGTTTAGGCAAACGAAAATGATGTCGTGGGTTTTCAGACCGTTCTGGTGTCCAGAATACAACGACTTCTTGTTTTACAAGGACGAAATAAATTTGGGAATTATAAACTATCTTAGAACTCCAGCTGCACAGATAATCGAGAACCTCGAGAGGTTGAAGATAGATACGAATTTGTCAAAATTAATATCCAGCCTGATCGACTCGGATTACTACTCAGAATACTCCGACTGCATACACGGATCAACGTACACATGGACGGCTCGGAACAGAGGCTATGAAATCATTCAATACAGACGCGAAGAGAATATAGACAAGTGCACATAACATGACTATGAAATTCTGTATCTTCTGGATGAGTGATCTGAACAGTATATGTTTCTACGATGTTCTTTATATCAATTATTTACGATTTGAACGCGATAAATTGATTGAACGATTTTCAAATTCGAATCTGAAGTTCTTACATCTGTTTCTGATTTGACACGAACAGATTCGCAAATATTATGTCTGAACAAAATACGAGCTATAAATTAATCGTTCAACTTCGAATACACTCGACACAGAATACAACTCAATATTAAATAAAAATGGCTTCATCTTCATCGGGAAAGAACTTCCCAGAATGAATTTCAAAGTATATCTGCAGGACGATTAAAAATGTTATAAATATCGAAAGAATCACAGTCCGTAAAACGGTCATCACAGCCAACAAGACGGTGAGAAAAGATCGTCACGTTTATACAAGTGTACGACAGAGTTAAACGCTCGCGATCGAACGAACCATCCTAATCGTGAGGACACAAGTTAGAAGCACGGGCAATTTCAAGTTCGGCGGTTGATCCGAATCAACCCTGTTGATCCGAAGAGCGGATGGCCAGGATTCGGCCAGCTGGCTGTACGGAGGTGACCTCGGCGGGCGGGCAAACTGTAATATTATATAGGTTTGCCCGCGGGTTGGGGGAGTCGTGCCACTGCGTGGACGGAATATTCCATACGTACTCGGTCCCATCTGTCGGATTTTGAATTTTGAAATTCGAATATTCGTACTGTAGGGCGGGAGTTTTGGAGGGAGAATTTGAATTTCAAATTAAAGTAGACGACACGTGTTCCCAGTCAACACCTATAAGTAATACACCAATTGACTAGTACTGTTGAGAGACTCCATTGCGAATTCGGCATGCGAAACATGAATTCCTCTCAAATTTCGCCTCGTTTCGCAGTGGACCAAAATCACGAGTTTGGACATTTGTTCTCCGATTTACCGGAAGATTTGAAACAGCAGATAAAAAAAATATATTATTCTCAACATATGGAAGATATGCATCATTTGTTTAGGCAAACGAAAATGATGTCGTGGGTTTTCAGACCGTTCTGGTGTCCAGAATACAACGACTTCTTGTTTTACAAGGACGAAATAAATTTGGGAATTATAAACTATCTTAGAACTCCAGCTGCACAGATAATCGAGAACCTCGAGAGGTTGAAGATAGATACGAATTTGTCAAAATTAATATCCAGCCTGATCGACTCGGATTACTACTCAGAATACTCCGACTGCATACACGGATCAACGTACACATGGACGGCTCGGAACAGAGGCTATGAAATCATTCAATACAGACGCGAAGAGAATATAGACAAGTGCACATAACATGACTATGAAATTCTGTATCTTCTGGATGAGTGATCTGAACAGTATATGTTTCTACGATGTTCTTTATATCAATTATTTACGATTTGAACGCGATAAATTGATTGAACGATTTTCAAATTCGAATCTGAAGTTCTTACATCTGTTTCTGATTTGACACGAAGAGATTCGCAAATATTATGTCTGAACAAAATACGAGCTATAAATTAATCGTTCAACTTCGAATACACTCGACACAGAATACAACTCAATATTAAATAAAAATGGCTTCATCTTCATCGGGAAAGAACTTCCCAGAATGAATTTCAAAGTATATCTGCAGGACGATTAAAAATGTTATAAATATCGAAAGAATCACAGTCCGTAAAACGGTCATCACAGCCAACAAGACGGTGAGAAAAGATCGTCACGTTTATACAAGTGTACGACAGAGTTAAACGCTCGCGATCGAACGAACCATCCTAATCGTGAGGACACAAGTTAGAAGCACGGGCAATTTCAAGTTCGGCGGTTGATCCGAATCAACCCTGTTGATCCGAAGAGCGGATGGCCAGGATTCGGCCAGCTGGCTGTACGGAGGTGACCTCGGCGGGCGGGCAAACCGTAATATTATATAGGTTTGCCCGCGGGTTGGGGGAGTCGTGCCACTGCGTGGACGGAATATTCCATACGTACTCGGTCCCATCTGTCGGATTTTGAATTTTGAAATTCGAATATTCGTACTGTAGGGCGGGAGTTTTGGAGGGAGAATTTGAATTTCAAATTAAAGTAGACGACACGTGTTCCCAGACGAATACACCAATTGACTAGTACTGTTGAGAGACTCCATTGCGAGTTCGGCATGCGAAACATGAATTCCTCTCAAATTTCGCCTCGTTTCGCAGTGGACCAAAATCACGAGTTTGGACATTTGTTCTCCGATTTACCGGAAGATTTGAAACAACAGATAAAAAAAATATATTATTCTCAACATATGGAAGATATGCATCATTTGTTTAGGCAAACGAAAATGATGTCGTGGGTTTTCAGACCGTTCTGGTGTCCAGAATACAACGACTTCTTGTTTTACAAGGACGAAATAAATTTGGGAATTATAAACTATCTTAGAACTCCAGCTGCACAGATAATCGAGAACCTCGAGAGGTTGAAGATAGATACAAATTTGTCAAAATTAATATCCAGCCTGATCGACTCGGATTACTACTCAGAATACTCCGACTGCATACACGGATCAACGTACACATGGACGGCTCGGAACAGAGGCTATGAAATCATTCAATACAGACGCGAAGAGAATATAGACAAGTGCACATAACATGACTATGAAATTCTGTATCTTCTGGATGAGTGATCTGAACAGTATATGTTTCTACGATGTTCTTTATATCAATTATTTACGATTTGAACGCGATAAATTGATTGAACGATTTTCAAATTCGAATCTGAAGTTCTTACATCTGTTTCTGATTTGACACGAAGAGATTCGCAAATATTATGTCTGAACAAAATACGAGCTATAAATTAATCGTTCAACTTCGAATACACTCGACACAGAATACAACTCAATATTAAATAAAAATGGCATCATCTTCATCGGGAAAGAACTTCCCAGAATGAATTTCAAAGTATATCTGCAGGACGATTAAAAATGTTATAAATATCGAAAGAATCACAGTCCGTAAAACGGTCATCACAGCCAACAAGACGGTGAGAAAAGATCGTCACGTTTATACAAGTGTACGACAGAGTTAAACGCTCGCGATCGAACGAACCATCCTAATCGTGAGGACACAAGTTAGAAGCACGGGCAATTTCAAGTTCGGCGGTTGATCCGAATCAACCCTGTTGATCCGAAGAGCGGATGGCCAGGATTCGGCCAGCTGGCTGTACGGAGGTGACCCCGGCGGGCGGGCAAACCGTAATATTATATAGGTTTGCCCGCGGGTTGGGGGAGTCGTGCCACTGCGTGGACGGAATATTCCATACGTACTCGGTCCCATCTGTCGGATTTTGAATTTTGAAATTCGAATATTCGTACTGTAGGGCGGGAGTTTTGGAGGGAGAATTTGAATTTCAAACTAAAGTAGATGACACGTGTTCCCAGTCAACACCTATAAGTAATACACCAATTGACTAGTACTGTTGAGAGACTCCATTGCGAATTCGGCATGCGAAACATGAATTCCTCTCAAATTTCGCCTCGTTTCCCAGTGGACCAAAATCACGAGTTTGGACATTTGTTCTCCGATTTTGCCGGAAGATTTGAAACAACAGATAAAAAAAATATATTATTCTCAACATATGGAAGATATGCATCATTTGTTTAGGCAAACGAAAATGATGTCGTGGGTTTTCAGACCGTTCTGGTGTCCAGAATACAACGACTTCTTGTTTTACAAGGACGAAATAAATTTGGGAATTATAAACTCTCTTAGAACTCCAGCTGCACAGATAATCGAGAACCTCGAGAAGTTGAAGATAGATACGAATTTGTCAAAATTAATACCCAGCCTGATCGACTCGGATTACTACTCAGAATACTCCGACTGCATACACGGATCAACGTACACATGGACGGCTCGGAACAGAGGCTATGAAATCATTCAATACAGACGCGAAGAGAATATAGACAAGTGCACAAAACATGACTATGAAATTCTGTATCTTCTGGATGAGTGATCTGAACAGTATATGTTTCTACGATGTTCTTTATATCAATTATTTACGATTTGAACGCGATAAATTGATTGAACGATTTTCAAATTCGAATCTGAAGTTCTTACATCTGTTTCTGATTTGACACGAAGAGATTCGCAAATATTATGTCTGAACAAAATACGAGCTATAAATTAATCGTTCAACTTCGAATACACTCGACACAGAATACAACTCAATGTTAAATAAAAATGGCATCATCTTCATCGGGAAAGAACTTCCCAGAATGAATTTCAAAGTATATCTGCAGGACGATTAAAAATGTTATAAATATCGAAAGAATCACAGTCCGTAAAACGTTCATCACAGCCAACAAGACGGTGAGAAAAGATCGTCACGTTTATACAAGTGTACGACAGAGTTAAACGCTCGCGATCGAACGAACCATCCTAATCGTGAGGACACAAGTTAGAAGCACGGGCAATTTCAAGTTCGGCGGTTGATCCGAATCAACCCTGTTGATCCGAAGAGCGGATGGCCAGGATTCGGCCAGCTGGCTGTACGGAGGTGACCCCGGCGGGCGGGCAAACCGTAATATTATATAGGTTTGCCCGCGGGTTGGGGGAGTCGTGCCACTGCGTGGACGGAATATTCCATACGTACTCGGTCCCATCTGTCGGATTTTGAATTTTGAAATTCGAATATTCGTACTGTAGGGCGGGAGTTTTGGAGGGAGAATTTGAATTTCAAATTAAAGTAGACGACACGTGTTCCCAGTCAACACCTATAAGTAATACACCAATTGACTAGTACTGTTGAGAGACTCCATTGCGAATTCGGCATGTGAAACATGAATTCCTCTCAAATTTCGCCTCGTTTCGCAGTGGACCAAAATCACGAGTTTGGACATTTGTTCTCCGATTTACCGGAAGATTTGAAACAACAGATAAAAAAAATATATTATTCTCAACATATGGAAGATATGCATCATTTGTTTAGGCAAACGAAAATGATGTCGTGGGTTTTCAGACCGTTCTGGTGTCCAGAATACAACGACTTCTTGTTTTACAAGGACGAAATTAATTTGGGAATTATAAACTATCTTAGAACTCCAGCTGCACAGATAATCGAGAACCTCGAGAGGTTGAAGATAGATACGAATTTGTCAAAATTAATATCCAGCCTGATCGACTCGGATTACTACTCAGAATACTCCGACTGCATACACGGATCAACGTACACATGGACGGCTCGGAACAGAGGCTATGAAATCATTCAATACAGACGCGAAGAGAATATAGACAAGTGCACAAAACATGACTATGAAATTCTGTATCTTCTGGATGAGTGATCTGAACAGTATATGTTTCTACGATGTTCTTTATATCAATTATTTACGATTTGAACGCGATAAATTGATTGAACGATTTTCAAATTCGAATCTGAAGTTCTGACATCTGTTTCTGATTTGACACGAAGAGATTCGCAAATATTATGTCTGAACAAAATACGAGCTATAAATTAATCGTTCAACTTCGAATACACTCGACACAGAGTACAACTCAATATTAAATAAAAATGGCATCATCTTCATCGGGAAAGAACTTCCCAGAATGAATTTCAAAGTATATCTGCAGGACGATTAAAAATGTTATAAATATCGAAAGAATCACAGTCCGTAAAACGTTCATCACAGCCAACAAGACGGTGAGAAAAGATCGTCACGTTTATACAAGTGTACGACAGAGTTAAACGCTCGCGATCGAACGAACCATCCTAATCGTGAGGACACAAGTTAGAAGCACGGGCAATTTCAAGTTCGGCGGTTGATCCGAATCAACCCTGTTGATCCGAAGAGCGGATGGCCAGGATTCGGCCAGCTGGCTGTACGGAGGTGACCCCGACGGGCGGGCAAACCGTAATATTATATAGGTTTGCCCGCGGGTTGGGGGAGTCGTGCCACTGCGTGGACGGAATATTCCATACGTACTCGGTCCCATCTGTCGGATTTTGAATTTTGAAATTCGAATATTCGTACTGTAGGGCGGGAGTTTTGGAGGGAGAATTTGAATTTCAAACTAAAGTAGATGACACGTGTTCCCAGTCAACACCTATAAGTAATACACCAATTGACTAGTACTGTTGAGAGACTCCATTGCGAATTCGGCATGCGAAACATGAATTCCTCTCAAATTTCGCCTCGTTTCGCAGTGGACCAAAATCACGAGTTTGGACATTTGTTCTCCGATTTTGCCGGAAGATTTGAAACAACAGATAAAAAAAATATATTATTCTCAACATATGGAAGATATGCATCATTTGTTTAGGCAAACGAAAATGATGTCGTGGGTTTTCAGACCGTTCTGGTGTCCAGAATACAACGACTTCTTGTTTTACAAGGACGAAATAAATTTGGGAATTATAAACTATCTTAGAACTCCAGCTGCACAGATAATCGAGAACCTCGAGAGGTTGAAGATAGATACGAATTTGTCAAAATTAATATCCAGCCTGATCGACTCGGATTACTACTCAGAATACTCCGACTGCATACACGGATCAACGTACACATGGACGGCTCGGAACAGAGGCTATGAAATCATTCAATACAGACGCGAAGAGAATATAGACAAGTGCACATAACATGACTATGAAATTCTGTATCTTCTGGATGAGTGATCTGAACAGTATATGTTTCTACGATGTTCTTTATATCAATTATTTACGATTTGAACGCGATAAATTGATTGAACGATTTTCAAATTCGAATCTGAAGTTCTTACATCTGTTTCTGATTTGACACGAAGAGATTCGCAAATATTATGTCTGAACAAAATACGAGCTATAAATTAATCGTTCAACTTCGAATACACTCGACACAGAATACAACTCAATATTAAATAAAAATGGCTTCATCTTCATCGGGAAAGAACTTCCCAGAATGAATTTCAAAGTATATCTGCAGGACGATTAAAAATGTTATAAATATCGAAAGAATCACAGTCCGTAAAACGGTCATCACAGCCAACAAGACGGTGAGAAAAGATCGTCACGTTTATACAAGTGTACGACAGAGTTAAACGCTCGCGATCGAACGAACCATCCTAATCGTGAGGACACAAGTTAGAAGCACGGGCAATTTCAAGTTCGGCGGTTGATCCGAATCAACCCTGTTGATCCGAAGAGCGGATGGCCAGGATTCGGCCAGCTGGCTGTACGGAGGTGACCTCGGCGGGCGGGCAAACCGTAATATTATATAGGTTTGCCCGCGGGTTGGGGGAGTCGTGCCACTGCGTGGACGGAATATTCCATACGTACTCGGTCCCATCTGTCGGATTTTGAATTTTGAAATTCGAATATTCGTACTGTAGGGCGGGAGTTTTGGAGGGAGAATTTGAATTTCAAATTAAAGTAGACGACACGTGTTCCCAGACGAATACACCAATTGACTAGTACTGTTGAGAGACTCCATTGCGAGTTCGGCATGCGAAACATGAATTCCTCTCAAATTTCGCCTCGTTTCGCAGTGGACCAAAATCACGAGTTTGGACATTTGTTCTCCGATTTACCGGAAGATTTGAAACAACAGATAAAAAAAATATATTATTCTCAACATATGGAAGATATGCATCATTTGTTTAGGCAAACGAAAATGATGTCGTGGGTTTTCAGACCGTTCTGGTGTCCAGAATACAACGACTTCTTGTTTTACAAGGACGAAATAAATTTGGGAATTATAAACTATCTTAGAACTCCAGCTGCACAGATAATCGAGAACCTCGAGAGGTTGAAGATAGATACAAATTTGTCAAAATTAATATCCAGCCTGATCGACTCGGATTACTACTCAGAATACTCCGACTGCATACACGGATCAACGTACACATGGACGGCTCGGAACAGAGGCTATGAAATCATTCAATACAGACGCGAAGAGAATATAGACAAGTGCACATAACATGACTATGAAATTCTGTATCTTCTGGATGAGTGATCTGAACAGTATATGTTTCTACGATGTTCTTTATATCAATTATTTACGATTTGAACGCGATAAATTGATTGAACGATTTTCAAATTCGAATCTGAAGTTCTTACATCTGTTTCTGATTTGACACGAAGAGATTCGCAAATATTATGTCTGAACAAAATACGAGCTATAAATTAATCGTTCAACTTCGAATACACTCGACACAGAATACAACTCAATATTAAATAAAAATGGCATCATCTTCATCGGGAAAGAACTTCCCAGAATGAATTTCAAAGTATATCTGCAGGACGATTAAAAATGTTATAAATATCGAAAGAATCACAGTCCGTAAAACGGTCATCACAGCCAACAAGACGGTGAGAAAAGATCGTCACGTTTATACAAGTGTACGACAGAGTTAAACGCTCGCGATCGAACGAACCATCCTAATCGTGAGGACACAAGTTAGAAGCACGGGCAATTTCAAGTTCGGCGGTTGATCCGAATCAACCCTGTTGATCCGAAGAGCGGATGGCCAGGATTCGGCCAGCTGGCTGTACGGAGGTGACCCCGGCGGGCGGGCAAACCGTAATATTATATAGGTTTGCCCGCGGGTTGGGGGAGTCGTGCCACTGCGTGGACGGAATATTCCATACGTACTCGGTCCCATCTGTCGGATTTTGAATTTTGAAATTCGAATATTCGTACTGTAGGGCGGGAGTTTTGGAGGGAGAATTTGAATTTCAAACTAAAGTAGATGACACGTGTTCCCAGTCAACACCTATAAGTAATACACCAATTGACTAGTACTGTTGAGAGACTCCATTGCGAATTCGGCATGCGAAACATGAATTCCTCTCAAATTTCGCCTCGTTTCCCAGTGGACCAAAATCACGAGTTTGGACATTTGTTCTCCGATTTTGCCGGAAGATTTGAAACAACAGATAAAAAAAATATATTATTCTCAACATATGGAAGATATGCATCATTTGTTTAGGCAAACGAAAATGATGTCGTGGGTTTTCAGACCGTTCTGGTGTCCAGAATACAACGACTTCTTGTTTTACAAGGACGAAATAAATTTGGGAATTATAAACTCTCTTAGAACTCCAGCTGCACAGATAATCGAGAACCTCGAGAAGTTGAAGATAGATACGAATTTGTCAAAATTAATACCCAGCCTGATCGACTCGGATTACTACTCAGAATACTCCGACTGCATACACGGATCAACGTACACATGGACGGCTCGGAACAGAGGCTATGAAATCATTCAATACAGACGCGAAGAGAATATAGACAAGTGCACAAAACATGACTATGAAATTCTGTATCTTCTGGATGAGTGATCTGAACAGTATATGTTTCTACGATGTTCTTTATATCAATTATTTACGATTTGAACGCGATAAATTGATTGAACGATTTTCAAATTCGAATCTGAAGTTCTTACATCTGTTTCTGATTTGACACGAAGAGATTCGCAAATATTATGTCTGAACAAAATACGAGCTATAAATTAATCGTTCAACTTCGAATACACTCGACACAGAATACAACTCAATGTTAAATAAAAATGGCATCATCTTCATCGGGAAAGAACTTCCCAGAATGAATTTCAAAGTATATCTGCAGGACGATTAAAAATGTTATAAATATCGAAAGAATCACAGTCCGTAAAACGTTCATCACAGCCAACAAGACGGTGAGAAAAGATCGTCACGTTTATACAAGTGTACGACAGAGTTAAACGCTCGCGATCGAACGAACCATCCTAATCGTGAGGACACAAGTTAGAAGCACGGGCAATTTCAAGTTCGGCGGTTGATCCGAATCAACCCTGTTGATCCGAAGAGCGGATGGCCAGGATTCGGCCAGCTGGCTGTACGGAGGTGACCCCGGCGGGCGGGCAAACCGTAATATTATATAGGTTTGCCCGCGGGTTGGGGGAGTCGTGCCACTGCGTGGACGGAATATTCCATACGTACTCGGTCCCATCTGTCGGATTTTGAATTTTGAAATTCGAATATTCGTACTGTAGGGCGGGAGTTTTGGAGGGAGAATTTGAATTTCAAATTAAAGTAGACGACACGTGTTCCCAGTCAACACCTATAAGTAATACACCAATTGACTAGTACTGTTGAGAGACTCCATTGCGAATTCGGCATGTGAAACATGAATTCCTCTCAAATTTCGCCTCGTTTCGCAGTGGACCAAAATCACGAGTTTGGACATTTGTTCTCCGATTTACCGGAAGATTTGAAACAACAGATAAAAAAAATATATTATTCTCAACATATGGAAGATATGCATCATTTGTTTAGGCAAACGAAAATGATGTCGTGGGTTTTCAGACCGTTCTGGTGTCCAGAATACAACGACTTCTTGTTTTACAAGGACGAAATTAATTTGGGAATTATAAACTATCTTAGAACTCCAGCTGCACAGATAATCGAGAACCTCGAGAGGTTGAAGATAGATACGAATTTGTCAAAATTAATATCCAGCCTGATCGACTCGGATTACTACTCAGAATACTCCGACTGCATACACGGATCAACGTACACATGGACGGCTCGGAACAGAGGCTATGAAATCATTCAATACAGACGCGAAGAGAATATAGACAAGTGCACAAAACATGACTATGAAATTCTGTATCTTCTGGATGAGTGATCTGAACAGTATATGTTTCTACGATGTTCTTTATATCAATTATTTACGATTTGAACGCGATAAATTGATTGAACGATTTTCAAATTCGAATCTGAAGTTCTGACATCTGTTTCTGATTTGACACGAAGAGATTCGCAAATATTATGTCTGAACAAAATACGAGCTATAAATTAATCGTTCAACTTCGAATACACTCGACACAGAGTACAACTCAATATTAAATAAAAATGGCATCATCTTCATCGGGAAAGAACTTCCCAGAATGAATTTCAAAGTATATCTGCAGGACGATTAAAAATGTTATAAATATCGAAAGAATCACAGTCCGTAAAACGTTCATCACAGCCAACAAGACGGTGAGAAAAGATCGTCACGTTTATACAAGTGTACGACAGAGTTAAACGCTCGCGATCGAACGAACCATCCTAATCGTGAGGACACAAGTTAGAAGCACGGGCAATTTCAAGTTCGGCGGTTGATCCGAATCAACCCTGTTGATCCGAAGAGCGGATGGCCAGGATTCGGCCAGCTGGCTGTACGGAGGTGACCCCGACGGGCGGGCAAACCGTAATATTATATAGGTTTGCCCGCGGGTTGGGGGAGTCGTGCCACTGCGTGGACGGAATATTCCATACGTACTCGGTCCCATCTGTCGGATTTTGAATTTTGAAATTCGAATATTCGTACTGTAGGGCGGGAGTTTTGGAGGGAGAATTTGAATTTCAAACTAAAGTAGATGACACGTGTTCCCAGTCAACACCTATAAGTAATACACCAATTGACTAGTACTGTTGAGAGACTCCATTGCGAATTCGGCATGCGAAACATGAATTCCTCTCAAATTTCGCCTCGTTTCGCAGTGGACCAAAATCACGAGTTTGGACATTTGTTCTCCGATTTTGCCGGAAGATTTGAAACAACAGATAAAAAAAATATATTATTCTCAACATATGGAAGATATGCATCATTTGTTTAGGCAAACGAAAATGATGTCGTGGGTTTTCAGACCGTTCTGGTGTCCAGAATACAACGACTTCTTGTTTTACAAGGACGAAATGAATTTGGGAATTATAAACTATCTTAGAACTCCAGCTGCACAGATAATCGAGAACCTCGAGAGGTTGAAGATAGATACGAATTTGTCAAAATTAATATCCAGCCTGATCGACTCGGATTACTACTCAGAATACTCCGACTGCATACACGGATCAACGTACACATGGACGGCTCGGAACAGAGGCTATGAAATCATTCAATACAGACGCGAAGAGAATATAGACAAGTGCACAAAACATGACTATGAAATTCTGTATCTTCTGGATGAGTGATCTGAACAGTATATGTTTCTACGATGTTCTTTATATCAATTATTTACGATTTGAACGCGATAAATTGATTGAAAGATTTTCAAATTCGAATCTGAAGTTCTTACATCTGTTTCTGATTTGACACGAAGAGATTCGCAAATATTATGTCTGAACAAAATACGAGCTATAAATTAATCGTTCAACTTCGAATACACTCGACACAGAATACAACTCAATGTTAAATAAAAATGGCATCATCTTCATCGGGAAAGAACTTCCCAGAATGAATTTCAAAGTATATCTGCAGGACGATTAAAAATGTTATAAATATCGAAAGAATCACAGTCCGTAAAACGTTCATCACAGCCAACAAGACGGTGAGAAAAGATCGTCACGTTTATACAAGTGTACGACAGAGTTAAACGCTCGCGATCGAACGAACCATCCTAATCGTGAGGACACAAGTTAGAAGCACGGGCAATTTCAAGTTCGGCGGTTGATCCGAATCAACCCTGTTGATCCGAAGAGCGGATGGCCAGGATTCGGCCAGCTGGCTGTACGGAGGTGACCCCGGCGGGCGGGCAAACCGTAATATTATATAGGTTTGCCCGCGGGTTGGGGGAGTCGTGCCACTGCGTGGACGGAATATTCCATACGTACTCGGTCCCATCTGTCGGATTTTGAATTTTGAAATTCGAATATTCGTACTGTAGGGCGGGAGTTTTGGAGGGAGAATTTGAATTTCAAACTAAAGTAGATGACACGTGTTCCCAGTCAACACCTATAAGTAATACACCAATTGACTAGTACTGTTGAGAGACTCCATTGCGAATTCGGCATGCGAAACATGAATTCCTCTCAAATTTCGCCTCGTTTCGCAGTGGACCAAAATCACGAGTTTGGACATTTGTTCTCCGATTTTGCCGGAAGATTTGAAACAACAGATAAAAAAAATATATTATTCTCAACATATGGAAGATATGCATCATTTGTTTAGGCAAACGAAAATGATGTCGTGGGTTTTCAGACCGTTCTGGTGTCCAGAATACAACGACTTCTTGTTTTACAAGGACGAAATAAATTTGGGAATTATAAACTATCTTAGAACTCCAGCTGCACAGATAATCGAGAACCTCGAGAGGTTGAAGATAGATACGAATTTGTCAAAATTAATACCCAGCCTGATCGACTCGGATTACTACTCATAATACTCCGACTGCATACACGGATCAACGTACACATGGACGGCTCGGAACAGAGGCTATGAAATCATTCAATACAGACGCGAAGAGAATATAGACAAGTGCACAAAACATGACTATGAAATTCTGTATCTTCTGGATGAGTGATCTGAACAGTATATGTTTCTACGATGTTCTTTATATCAATTATTTACGATTTGAACGCGATAAATTGATTGAACGATTTTCAAATTCGAATCTGAAGTTCTTACATCTGTTTCTGATTTGACACGAAGAGATTCGCAAATATTATGTCTGAACAAAATACGAGCTATAAATTAATCGTTCAACTTCGAATACACTCGACACAGAATACAACTCAATGTTAAATAAAAATGGCATCATCTTCATCGGGAAAGAACTTCCCAGAATGAATTTCAAAGTATATCTGCAGGACGATTAAAAATGTTATAAATATCGAAAGAATCACAGTCCGTAAAACGTTCATCACAGCCAACAAGACGGTGAGAAAAGATCGTCACGTTTATACAAGTGTACGACAGAGTTAAACGCTCGCGATCGAACGAACCATCCTAATCGTGAGGACACAAGTTAGAAGCACGGGCAATTTCAAGTTCGGCGGTTGATCCGAATCAACCCTGTTGATCCGAAGAGCGGATGGCCAGGATTCGGCCAGCTGGCTGTACGGAGGTGACCCCGGCGGGCGGGCAAACCGTAATATTATATAGGTTTGCCCGCGGGTTGGGGGAGTCGTGCCACTGCGTGGACGGAATATTCCATACGTACTCGGTCCCATCTGTCGGATTTTGAATTTTGAAATTCGAATATTCGTACTGTAGGGCGGGAGTTTTGGAGGGAGAATTTGAATTTCAAATTAAAGTAGACGACACGTGTTCCCAGTCAACACCTATAAGTAATACACCAATTGACTAGTACTGTTGAGAGACTCCATTGCGAATTCGGCATGCGAAACATGAATTCCTCTCAAATTTCGCCTCGTTTCGCAGTGGACCAAAATCACGAGTTTGGACATTTGTTCTCCGATTTACCGGAAGATTTGAAACAACAGATAAAAAAAATATATTATTCTCAACATATGGAAGATATGCATCATTTGTTTAGGCAAACGAAAATGATGTCGTGGGTTTTCAGACCGTTCTGGTGTCCAGAATACAACGACTTCTTGTTTTACAAGGACGAAATAAATTTGGGAATTATAAACTATCTTAGAACTCCAGCTGCACAGATAATCGAGAACCTCGAGAGGTTGAAGATAGATACGAATTTGTCAAAATTAATATCCAGCCTGATCGACTCGGATTACTACTCAGAATACTCCGACTGCATACACGGATCAACGTACACATGGACGGCTCGGAACAGAGGCTATGAAATCATTCAATACAGACGCGAAGAGAATATAGACAAGTGCACAAAACATGACTATGAAATTCTGTATCTTCTGGATGAGTGATCTGAACAGTATATGTTTCTACGATGTTCTTTATATCAATTATTTACGATTTGAACGCGATAAATTGATTGAACGATTTTCAAATTCGAATCTGAAGTTCTGACATCTGTTTCTGATTTGACACGAAGAGATTCGCAAATATTATGTCTGAACAAAATACGAGCTATAAATTAATCGTTCAACTTCGAATACACTCGACACAGAGTACAACTCAATATTAAATAAAAATGGCATCATCTTCATCGGGAAAGAACTTCCCAGAATGAATTTCAAAGTATATCTGCAGGACGATTAAAAATGTTATAAATATCGAAAGAATCACAGTCCGTAAAACGTTCATCACAGCCAACAAGACGGTGAGAAAAGATCGTCACGTTTATACAAGTGTACGACAGAGTTAAACGATCGCGATCGAACGAACCATCCTAATCGTGAAGACACAAGTTAGAAGCACGGGCAATTTCAAGTTCGGCGGTTGATCCGAATCAACCCTGTTGATCCGAAGAGCGGATGGCCAGGATTCGGCCAGCTGGCTGTACGGAGGTGACCCCGGCGGGCGGGCAAACCGTAATATTATATAGGTTTGCCCGCGGGTTGGGGGAGTCGTGCCACTGCGTGGACGGAATATTCCATACGTACTCGGTCCCATCTGTCGGATTTTGAATTTTGAAATTCGAATATTCGTACTGTAGGGCGGGAGTTTTGGAGGGAGAATTTGAATTTCAAACTAAAGTAGATGACACGTGTTCCCAGTCAACACCTATAAGTAATACACCAATTGACTAGTACTGTTGAGAGACTCCATTGCGGATTCGGCATGCGAAACATGAATTCCTCTCAAATTTTGCCTCGTTTCGCAGTGGACCAAAATCACGAGTTTGGACATTTGTTCTCCGATTTTGCCGGAAGATTTGAAACAACAGATAAAAAAAATATATTATTCTCAACATATGGAAGATATGCATCATTTGTTTAGGCAAACGAAAATGATGTCGTGGGTTTTCAGACCGTTCTGGTGTCCAGAATACAACGACTTCTTGTTTTACAAGGACGAAATGAATTTGGGAATTATAAACTATCTTAGAACTCCAGCTGCACAGATAATCGAGAACCTCGAGAGGTTGAAGATAGATACGAATTTGTCAAAATTAATATCCAGCCTGATCGACTCGGATTACTACTCAGAATACTCCGACTGCATACACGGATCAACGTACACATGGACGGCTCGGAACAGAGGCTATGAAATCATTCAATACAGACGCGAAGAGAATATAGACAAGTGCACATAACATGACTATGAAATTCTGTATCTTCTGGATGAGTGATCTGAACAGTATATGTTTCTACGATGTTCTTTATATCTATTATTTACGATTTGAACGCGATAAATTGATTGAACGATTTTCAAATTCGAATCTGAAGTTCTGACATCTGTTTCTGATTTGACACGAAGAGATTCGCAAATATTATGTCTGAACAAAATACGAGCTATAAATTAATCGTTCAACTTCGAATACACTCGACACAGAGTACAACTCAATATTAAATAAAAATGGCATCATCTTCATCGGGAAAGAACTTCCCAGAATGAATTTCAAAGTATATCTGCAGGACGATTAAAAATGTTATAAATATCGAAAGAATCACAGTCCGTAAAACGTTCATCACAGCCAACAAGACGGTGAGAAAAGATCGTCACGTTTATACAAGTGTACGACAGAGTTAAACGCTCGCGATCGAACGAACCATCCTAATCGTGAGGACACAAGTTAGAAGCACGGGCAATTTCAAGTTCGGCGGTTGATCCGAATCAACCCTGTTGATCCGAAGAGCGGATGGCCAGGATTCGGCCAGCTAGCTGTACGGAGGTGACCCCGGCGGGCGGGCAAACCGTAATATTATATAGGTTTGCCCGCGGGTTGGGGGAGTCGTGCCACTGCGTGGACGGAATATTCCATACGTACTCGGTCCCATCTGTCGGATTTTGAATTTTGAAATTCGAATATTCGTACTGTAGGGCGGGAGTTTTGGAGGGAGAATTTGAATTTCAAATTAAAGTAGACGACACGTGTTCCCAGTCAACACCTATAAGTAATACACCAATTGACTAGTACTGTTGAGAGACTCCATTGCGAATTCGGCATGCGAAACATGAATTCCTCTCAAATTTCGCCTCGTTTCGCAGTGGACCAAAATCACGAGTTTGGACATTTGTTCTCCGATTTACCGGAAGATTTGAAACAACAGATAAAAAAAATATATTATTCTCAACATATGGAAGATATGCATCATTTGTTTAGGCAAGCGAAAATGATGTCGTGGGTTTTCAGACCGTTCTGGTGTCCAGAATACAACGACTTCTTGTTTTACAAGGACGAAATAAATTTGGGAATTATAAACTATCTTAGAACTCCAGCTGCACAGATAATCGAGAACCTCGAGAGGTTGAAGATAGATACGAATTTGTCAAAATTAATATCCAGCCTGATCGACTCGGATTACTACTCAGAATACTCCGACTGCATACACGGATCAACGTACACATGGACGGCTCGGAACAGAGGCTATGAAATCATTCAATACAGACGCGAAGAGAATATAGACAAGTGCACATAACATGACTATGAAATTCTGTATCTTCTGGATGAGTGATCTGAACAGTATATGTTTCTACGATGTTCTTTATATCTATTATTTACGATTTGAACGCGATAAATTGATTGAACGATTTTCAAATTCGAATCTGAAGTTCTGACATCTGTTTCTGATTTGACACGAAGAGATTCGCAAATATTATGTCTGAACAAAATACGAGATATAAATTAATCGTTCAACTTCGAATACACTCGACACAGAGTACAACTCAATATTAAATAAAAATGGCATCATCTTCATCGGGAAAGAACTTCCCAGAATGAATTTCAAAGTATATCTGCAGGACGATTAAAAATGTTATAAATATCGAAAGAATCACAGTCCGTAAAACGTTCATCACAGCCAACAAGACGGTGAGAAAAGATCGTCACGTTTATACAAGTGTACGACAGAGTTAAACGCTCGCGATCGAACGAACCATCCTAATCGTGAGGACACAAGTTAGAAGCACGGGCAATTTCAAGTTCGGCGGTTGATCCGAATCAACCCTGTTGATCCGAAGAGCGGATGGCCAGGATTCGGCCAGCTGGGTGTACGGAGGTGACCCCGGCGGGCGGGCAAACCGTAATATTATATAGGTTTGCCCGCGGGTTGGGGGAGTCGTGCCACTGCGTGGACGGAATATTTCATACGTACTCGGTCCCATCTGTCGGATTTTGAATTTTGAAATTCGAATATTCGTACTGTAGGGCGGGAGTTTTGGAGGGAGAATTTGAATTTCAAATTAAAGTAGACGACACGTGTTCCCAGTCAACACCTATAAGTAATACACCAATTGACTAGTACTGTTGAGAGACTCCATTGCGAATTCGGCATGCGAAACATGAATTCCTCTCAAATTTCGCCTCGTTTCGCAGTGGACCAAAATCACGAGTTTGGACATTTGTTCTCCGGTTTTGCCGGAAGATTTGAAACAACAGATAAAAAAAATATATTATTCTCAACTTATGGAAGATATGCATCATTTGTTTAGGCAAACGAAAATGATGTCGTGGGTTTTCAGACCGTTCTGGTGTCCAGAATACAACGACTTCTTGTTTTACAAGGACGAAATAAATTTGGGAATTATAAACTATCTTAGAACTCCAGCTGCACAGATAATCGAGAACCTCGAGAGGTTGAAGATAGATACGAATTTGTCAAAATTAATATCCAGCCTGATCGACTCGGATTACTACTCAGAATACTCCGACTGCATACACGGATCAACGTACACATGGACGGCTCGGAACAGAGGCTATGAAATCATTCAATACAGACGCGAAGAGAATATAGACAAGTGCACAAAACATGACTATGAAATTCTGTATCTTCTGGATGAGTGATCTGAACAGTATATGTTTCTACGATGTTCTTTATATCAATTATTTACGATTTGAACGCGATAAATTGATTGAACGATTTTCAAATTCGAATCTGAAGTTCTGACATCTGTTTCTGATTTGACACGAAGAGATTCGCAAATATTATGTCTGAACAAAATACGAGCTATAAATTAATCGTTCAACTTCGAATACACTCGACACAGAGTACAACTCAATATTAAATAAAAATGGCATCATCTTCATCGGGAAAGAACTTCCCAGAATGAATTTCAAAGTATATCTGCAGGACGATTAAAAATGTTATAAATATCGAAAGAATCACAGTCCGTAAAACGTTCATCACAGCCAACAAGACGGTGAGAAAAGATCGTCACGTTTATACAAGTGTACGACAGAGTTAAACGCTCGCGATCGAACGAACCATCCTAATCGTGAGGACACAAGTTAGAAGCACGGGAAATTTCAAGTTCGGCGGTTGATCCGAATCAACCCTGTTGATCCGAAGAGCGGATGGCCAGGATTCGGCCAGCTGGCTGTACGGAGGTGACCCCGGCGGGCGAGCAAACCGTAATATTATATAGGTTTGCCCGCGGGTTGGGGGAGTCGTGCCACTGCGTGGACGGAATATTCCATACGTACTCGGTCCCATCTGTCGGATTTTGAATTTTGAAATTCGAATATTCGTACTGTAGGGCGGGAGTTTTGGAGGGAGAATTTGAATTTCAAATTAAAGTAGACGACACGTGTTCCCAGTCAACACCTATAAGTAATACACCAATTGACTAGTACTGTTGAGAGACTCCATTGCGAATTCGGCATGCGAAACATAAATTCCTCTCAAATTTCGCCTCGTTTCGCAGTGGACCAAAATCACGAGTTTGGACATTTGTTCTCCGGTTTTGCCGGAAGATTTGAAACAACAGATAAAAAAAATATATTATTCTCAACATATGGAAGATATGCATTATTTGTTTAGGCAAACGAAAATGATGTCGTGGGTTTTCAGACCGTTCTGGTGTCCAGAATACAACGACTTCTTGTTTTACAAGGACGAAATAAATTTGGGAATTATAAACTATCTTAGAACTCCAGCTGCACAGATAATCGAGAACCTCGAGAGGTTGAAGATAGATACGAATTTGTCAAAATTAATATCCAGCCTGATCGACTCGGATTACTACTCAGAATACTCCGACTGCATACACGGATCAACGTACACATGGACGGCTCGGAACAGAGGCTATGAAATCATTCAATACAGACGCGAAGAGAATATAGACAAGTGCACAAAACATGACTATGAAATTCTGTATCTTCTGGATGAGTGATCTGAACAGTATATGTTTCTACGATGTTCTTTATATCAATTATTTACGATTTGAACGCGATAAATTGATTGAACGATTTTCAAATTCGAATCTGAAGTTCTGACATCTGTTTCTGATTTCACACGAAGAGATTCGCAAATATTATGTCTGAACAAAATACGAGCTATAAATTAATCGTTCAACTTCGAATACACTCGACACAGAGTACAACTCAATATTAAATAAAAATGGCATCATCTTCATCGGGAAAGAACTTCCCATAATGAATTTCCAAGTATATCTGCAGGACGATTAAAAATGTTATAAATATCGAAAGAATCACAGTCCGTAAAACGTTCATCACAGGCAACAAGACGGTGAGAAAAGATCGTCACGTTTATACAAGTGTACGACAGAGTTAAACGCTCGCGATCGAACGAACCATCCTAATCGTGAGGACACAAGTTAGAAGCACGGGCAATTTCAATTTCGACGGTTGATCCGAATCAACCCTGTTGATCCGAAGAGCGGATGGCCAGGATTCGGCCAGCTGGCTGTACGGAGGTGACCCCGGCGGGCGGGCAAACCGTAATATTATATAGTTTTGCCCGCGGGTTGGGGGAGTCGTGCCACTGCGTGGACGGAATATTCCATACGTACTCGGTCCCATCTGTCGGATTTTGAATTTTGAAATTCGAATATTCGTACTGTAGGGCGGGAGTTTTGGAGGGAGAATTTGAATTTCAAATTAAAGTAGACGACACGTGTTCCCAGTCAACACCTATAAGTAATACACCAATTGACTAGTACTGTTGAGAGACTCCATTGCGAATTCGGCATGCGAAACATGAATTCCTCTCAAATTTCGCCTCGTTTCGCAGTGGACCAAAATCACGAGTTTGGACATTTGTTCTCCGATTTACCGGAAGATTTGAAACAACAGATAAAAAAAATATATTATTCTCAACATATGGAAGATATGCATCATTTGTTTAGGAAAACGAAAATGATGTCGTGGGTTTTCAGACCGTTCTGGTGTCCAGAATACAACGACTTCTTGTTTTACAAGGACGAAATAAATTTGGGAATTATAAACTATCTTAGAACTCCAGCTGCACAGATAATCGAGAACCTCGAGAGGTTGAAGATAGATACGAATTTGTCAAAATTAATATCCAGCCTGATCGACTCGGATTACTACTCAGAATACTCCGACTGCATACACGGATCAACGTACACATGGACGGCTCGGAACAGAGGCTATGAAATCATTCAATACAGACGCGAAGAGAATATAGACAAGTGCACATAACATGACTATGAAATTCTGTATCTTCTGGATGAGTGATCTGAACAGTATATGTTTCTACGATGTTCTTTATATCAATTATTTACGATTTGAACGCGATAAATTGATTGAACGATTTTCAAATTCGAATCTGAAGTTCTGACATCTGTTTCTGATTTGACACGAAGAGATTCGCAAATATTATGTCTGAACAAAATACGAGCTATAAATTAATCGTTCAACTTCGAATACACTCGACACAGAATACAACTCAATATTAAATAAAAATGGCATCATCTTCATCGGGAAAGAACTTCCCAGAATGAATTTCAAAGTATATCTGCAGGACGATTAAAATTGTTATAAATATCGAAAGAATCACAGTCCGTAAAACGTTCATCACAGCCAACAAGACGGTGAGAAAAGATCGTCACGTTTATACAAGTGTACGACAGAGTTAAACGCTCGCGATCGAACGAACCATCCTAATCGTGAGGACACAAGTTAGAAGCACGGGCAATTTCAAGTTCGGCGGTTGATCCGAATCAACCCTGTTGATCCGAAGAGCGGATGGCCAGGATTCGGCCAGCTGGGTGTACGGAGGTGACCCCGGCGGGCGGGCAAACCGTAATATTATATAGGTTTGCCCGCGGGTTGGGGGAGTCGTGCCACTGCGTGGACGGAATATTCCATACGTACTCGGTCCCATCTGTCGGATTTTGAATTTTGAAATTCGAATATTCGTACTGTAGGGCGGGAGTTTTGGAGGGAGAATTTGAATTTCAAATTAAAGTAGACGACACGTGTTCCCAGTCAACACCTATAAGTAATACACCAATTGACTAGTACTGTTGAGAGACTCCATTGCGAATTCGGCATGCGAAACATGAATTCCTCTCAAATTTCGCCTCGTTTCGTAGTGGACCAAAATCACGAGTTTGGACATTTGTTCTCCGGTTTTGCCGGAAGATTTGAAACAACAGATAAAAAAAATATATTATTCTCAACATATGGAAGATATGCATCATTTGTTTAGGCAAACGAAAATGATGTCGTGGGTTTTCAGACCGTTCTGGTGTCCAGAATACAACGACTTCTTGTTTTACAAGGACGAAATAAATTTGGGAATTATAAACTATCTTAGAACTCCAGCTGCACAGATAATCGAGAACCTCGAGAGGTTGAAGATAGATACGAATTTGTCAAAATTAATATCCAGCCTGATCGACTCGGATTACTACTCAGAATACTCCGACTGCATACACGGATCAACGTACACATGGACGGCTCGGAACAGAGGCTATGAAATCATTCAATACAGACGCGAAGAGAATATAGACAAGTGCACATAACATGACTATGAAATTCTGTATCTTCTGGATGAGTGATCTGAACAGTATATGTTTCTACGATGTTCTTTATATCTATTATTTACGATTTGAACGCGATAAATTGATTGAACGATTTTCAAATTCGAATCTGAAGTTCTGACATCTGTTTCTGATTTGACACGAAGAGATTCGCAAATATTATGTCTGAACAAAATACGAGCTATAAATTAATCGTTCAACTTCGAATACACTCGACACAGAGTACAACTCAATATTAAATAAAAATGGCATCATCTTCATCGGGAAAGAACTTCCCAGAATGAATTTCAAAGTATATCTGCAGGACGATTAAAATTGTTATAAATATCGAAAGAATCACAGTCCGTAAAACGTTCATCACAGCCAACAAGACGGTGAGAAAAGATCGTCACGTTTATACAAGTGTACGACAGAGTTAAACGCTCGCGATCGAACGAACCATCCTAATCGTGAGGACACAAGTTAGAAGCACGGGCAATTTCAAGTTCGGCGGTTGATCCGAATCAACCCTGTTGATCCGAAGAGCGGATGGCCAGGATTCGGCCAGCTGGGTGTACGGAGGTGACCCCGGCGGGCGGGCAAACCGTAATATTATATAGGTTTGCCCGCGGGTTGGGGGAGTCGTGCCACTGCGTGGACGGAATATTTCATACGTACTCGGTCCCATCTGTCGGATTTTGAATTTTGAAATTCGAATATTCGTACAGTAGGGCGGGAGTTTTGGAGGGAGAATTTGAATTTCAAATTAAAGTAGACGACACGTGTTCCCAGTCAACACCTATAAGTAATACACCAATTGACTAGTACTGTTGAGAGACTCCATTGCGAATTCGGCATGCGAAACATGAATTCCTCTCAAATTTCGCCTCGTTTCGCAGTGGACCAAAATCACGAGTTTGGACATTTGTTCTCCGGTTTTGCCGGAAGATTTGAAACAACAGATAAAAAAAATATATTATTCTCAACATATGGAAGATATGCATCATTTGTTTAGGCAAACGAAAATGATGTCGTGGGTTTTCAGACCGTTCTGGTGTCCAGAATACAACGACTTCTTGTTTTACAAGGACGAAATAAATTTGGGAATTATAAACTATCTTAGAACTCCAGCTGCACAGATAATCGAGAACCTCGAGAGGTTGAAGATAGATACGAATTTGTCAAAATTAATATCCAGCCTGATCGACTCGGATTACTACTCAGAATACTCCGACTGCATACACGGATCAACGTACACATGGACGGCTCGGAACAGAGGCTATGAAATCATTCAATACAGACGCGAAGAGAATATAGACAAGTGCACATAACATGACTATGAAATTCTGTATCTTCTGGATGAGTGATCTGAACAGTATATGTTTCTACGATGTTCTTTATATCTATTATTTACGATTTGAACGCGATAAATTGATTGAACGATTTTCAAATTCGAATCTGAAGTTCTGACATCTGTTTCTGATTTGACACGAAGAGATTCGCAAATATTATGTCTGAACAAAATACGAGCTATAAATTAATCGTTCAACTTCGAATACACTCGACACAGAGTACAACTCAATATTAAATAAAAATGGCATCATCTTCATCGGGAAAGAACTTCCCAGAATGAATTTCAAAGTATATCTGCAGGACGATTAAAATTGTTATAAATATCGAAAGAATCACAGTCCGTAAAACGTTCATCACAGCCAACAAGACGGTGAGAAAAGATCGTCACGTTTATACAAGTGTACGACAGAGTTAAACGCTCGCGATCGAACGAACCATCCTAATCGTGAGGACACAAGTTAGAAGCACGGGCAATTTCAAGTTCGGCGGTTGATCCGAATCAACCCTGTTGATCCGAAGAGCGGATGGCCAGGATTCGGCCAGCTGGGTGTACGGAGGTGACCCCGGCGGGCGGGCAAACCGTAATATTATATAGGTTTGCCCGCGGGTTGGGGGAGTCGTGCCACTGCGTGGACGGAATATTTCATACGTACTCGGTCCCATCTGTCGGATTTTGAATTTTGAAATTCGAATATTCGTACAGTAGGGCGGGAGTTTTGGAGGGAGAATTTGAATTTCAAATTAAAGTAGACGACACGTGTTCCCAGTCAACACCTATAAGTAATACACCAATTGACTAGTACTGTTGAGAGACTCCATTGCGAATTCGGCATGCGAAACATGAATTCCTCTCAAATTTCGCCTCGTTTCGTAGTGGACCAAAATCACGAGTTTGGACATTTGTTCTCCGGTTTTGCCGGAAGATTTGAAACAACAGATAAAAAAAATATATTATTCTCAACATATGGAAGATATGCATCATTTGTTTAGGCAAACGAAAATGATGTCGTGGGTTTTCAGACCGTTCTGGTGTCCAGAATACAACGACTTCTTGTTTTACAAGGACGAAATAAATTTGGGAATTATAAACTATCTTAGAACTCCAGCTGCACAGATAATCGAGAACCTCGAGAGGTTGAAGATAGATACGAATTTGTCAAAATTAATATCCAGCCTGATCGACTCGGATTACTACTCAGAATACTCCGACTGCATACACGGATCAACGTACACATGGACGGCTCGGAACAGAGGCTATGAAATCATTCAATACAGACGCGAAGAGAATATAGACAAGTGCACATAACATGACTATGAAATTCTGTATCTTCTGGATGAGTGATCTGAACAGTATATGTTTCTACGATGTTCTTTATATCTATTATTTACGATTTGAACGCGATAAATTGATTGAACGATTTTCAAATTCGAATCTGAAGTTCTGACATCTGTTTCTGATTTGACACGAAGAGATTCGCAAATATTATGTCTGAACAAAATACGAGCTATAAATTAATCGTTCAACTTCGAATACACTCGACACAGAGTACAACTCAATATTAAATAAAAATGGCATCATCTTCATCGGGAAAGAACTTCCCAGAATGAATTTCAAAGTATATCTGCAGGACGATTAAAATTGTTATAAATATCGAAAGAATCACAGTCCGTAAAACGTTCATCACAGCCAACAAGACGGTGAGAAAAGATCGTCACGTTTATACAAGTGTACGACAGAGTTAAACGCTCGCGATCGAACGAACCATCCTAATCGTGAGGACACAAGTTAGAAGCACGGGCAATTTCAAGTTCGGCGGTTGATCCGAATCAACCCTGTTGATCCGAAGAGCGGATGGCCAGGATTCGGCCAGCTGGGTGTACGGAGGTGACCCCGGCGGGCGGGCAAACCGTAATATTATATAGGTTTGCCCGCGGGTTGGGGGAGTCGTGCCACTGCGTGGACGGAATATTTCATACGTACTCGGTCCCATCTGTCGGATTTTGAATTTTGAAATTCGAATATTCGTACAGTAGGGCGGGAGTTTTGGAGGGAGAATTTGAATTTCAAATTAAAGTAGACGACACGTGTTCCCAGTCAACACCTATAAGTAATACACCAATTGACTAGTACTGTTGAGAGACTCCATTGCGAATTCGGCATGCGAAACATGAATTCCTCTCAAATTTCGCCTCGTTTCGTAGTGGACCAAAATCACGAGTTTGGACATTTGTTCTCCGGTTTTGCCGGAAGATTTGAAACAACAGATAAAAAAAATATATTATTCTCAACATATGGAAGATATGCATCATTTGTTTAGGCAAACGAAAATGATGTCGTGGGTTTTCAGACCGTTCTGGTGTCCAGAATACAACGACTTCTTGTTTTACAAGGACGAAATAAATTTGGGAATTATAAACTATCTTAGAACTCCAGCTGCACAGATAATCGAGAACCTCGAGAGGTTGAAGATAGATACGAATTTGTCAAAATTAATATCCAGCCTGATCGACTCGGATTACTACTCAGAATACTCCGACTGCATACACGGATCAACGTACACATGGACGGCTCGGAACAGAGGCTATGAAATCATTCAATACAGACGCGAAGAGAATATAGACAAGTGCACATAACATGACTATGAAATTCTGTATCTTCTGGATGAGTGATCTGAACAGTATATGTTTCTACGATGTTCTTTATATCTATTATTTACGATTTGAACGCGATAAATTGATTGAACGATTTTCAAATTCGAATCTGAAGTTCTGACATCTGTTTCTGATTTGACACGAAGAGATTCGCAAATATTATGTCTGAACAAAATACGAGCTATAAATTAATCGTTCAACTTCGAATACACTCGACACAGAGTACAACTCAATATTAAATAAAAATGGCATCATCTTCATCGGGAAAGAACTTCCCAGAATGAATTTCAAAGTATATCTGCAGGACGATTAAAATTGTTATAAATATCGAAAGAATCACAGTCCGTAAAACGTTCATCACAGCCAACAAGACGGTGAGAAAAGATCGTCACGTTTATACAAGTGTACGACAGAGTTAAACGCTCGCGATCGAACGAACCATCCTAATCGTGAGGACACAAGTTAGAAGCACGGGCAATTTCAAGTTCGGCGGTTGATCCGAATCAACCCTGTTGATCCGAAGAGCGGATGGCCAGGATTCGGCCAGCTGGGTGTACGGAGGTGACCCCGGCGGGCGGGCAAACCGTAATATTATATAGGTTTGCCCGCGGGTTGGGGGAGTCGTGCCACTGCGTGGACGGAATATTTCATACGTACTCGGTCCCATCTGTCGGATTTTGAATTTTGAAATTCGAATATTCGTACAGTAGGGCGGGAGTTTTGGAGGGAGAATTTGAATTTCAAATTAAAGTAGACGACACGTGTTCCCAGTCAACACCTATAAGTAATACACCAATTGACTAGTACTGTTGAGAGACTCCATTGCGAATTCGGCATGCGAAACATGAATTCCTCTCAAATTTCGCCTCGTTTCGCAGTGGACCAAAATCACGAGTTTGGACATTTGTTCTCCGGTTTTGCCGGAAGATTTGAAACAACAGATAAAAAAAATATATTATTCTCAACATATGGAAGATATGCATCATTTGTTTAGGCAAACGAAAATGATGTCGTGGGTTTTCAGACCGTTCTGGTGTCCAGAATACAACGACTTCTTGTTTTACAAGGACGAAATAAATTTGGGAATTATAAACTATCTTAGAACTCCAGCTGCACAGATAATCGAGAACCTCGAGAGGTTGAAGATAGATACGAATTTGTCAAAATTAATATCCAGCCTGATCGACTCGGATTACTACTCAGAATACTCCGACTGCATACACGGATCAACGTACACATGGACGGCTCGGAACAGAGGCTATGAAATCATTCAATACAGACGCGAAGAGAATATAGACAAGTGCACATAACATGACTATGAAATTCTGTATCTTCTGGATGAGTGATCTGAACAGTATATGTTTCTACGATGTTCTTTATATCTATTATTTACGATTTGAACGCGATAAATTGATTGAACGATTTTCAAATTCGAATCTGAAGTTCTGACATCTGTTTCTGATTTGACACGAAGAGATTCGCAAATATTATGTCTGAACAAAATACGAGCTATAAATTAATCGTTCAACTTCGAATACACTCGACACAGAGTACAACTCAATATTAAATAAAAATGGCATCATCTTCATCGGGAAAGAACTTCCCAGAATGAATTTCAAAGTATATCTGCAGGACGATTAAAATTGTTATAAATATCGAAAGAATCACAGTCCGTAAAACGTTCATCACAGCCAACAAGACGGTGAGAAAAGATCGTCACGTTTATACAAGTGTACGACAGAGTTAAACGCTCGCGATCGAACGAACCATCCTAATCGTGAGGACACAAGTTAGAAGCACGGGCAATTTCAAGTTCGGCGGTTGATCCGAATCAACCCTGTTGATCCGAAGAGCGGATGGCCAGGATTCGGCCAGCTGGGTGTACGGAGGTGACCCCGGCGGGCGGGCAAACCGTAATATTATATAGGTTTGCCCGCGGGTTGGGGGAGTCGTGCCACTGCGTGGACGGAATATTTCATACGTACTCGGTCCCATCTGTCGGATTTTGAATTTTGAAATTCGAATATTCGTACAGTAGGGCGGGAGTTTTGGAGGGAGAATTTGAATTTCAAATTAAAGTAGACGACACGTGTTCCCAGTCAACACCTATAAGTAATACACCAATTGACTAGTACTGTTGAGAGACTCCATTGCGAATTCGGCATGCGAAACATGAATTCCTCTCAAATTTCGCCTCGTTTCGCAGTGGACCAAAATCACGAGTTTGGACATTTGTTCTCCGGTTTTGCCGGAAGATTTGAAACAACAGATAAAAAAAATATATTATTCTCAACATATGGAAGATATGCATCATTTGTTTAGGCAAACGAAAATGATGTCGTGGGTTTTCAGACCGTTCTGGTGTCCAGAATACAACGACTTCTTGTTTTACAAGGACGAAATAAATTTGGGAATTATAAACTATCTTAGAACTCCAGCTGCACAGATAATCGAGAACCTCGAGAGGTTGAAGATAGATACGAATTTGTCAAAATTAATATCCAGCCTGATCGACTCGGATTACTACTCAGAATACTCCGACTGCATACACGGATCAACGTACACATGGACGGCTCGGAACAGAGGCTATGAAATCATTCAATACAGACGCGAAGAGAATATAGACAAGTGCACATAACATGACTATGAAATTCTGTATCTTCTGGATGAGTGATCTGAACAGTATATGTTTCTACGATGTTCTTTATATCTATTATTTACGATTTGAACGCGATAAATTGATTGAACGATTTTCAAATTCGAATCTGAAGTTCTGACATCTGTTTCTGATTTGACACGAAGAGATTCGCAAATATTATGTCTGAACAAAATACGAGCTATAAATTAATCGTTCAACTTCGAATACACTCGACACAGAGTACAACTCAATATTAAATAAAAATGGCATCATCTTCATCGGGAAAGAACTTCCCAGAATGAATTTCAAAGTATATCTGCAGGACGATTAAAAATGTTATAAATATCGAAAGAATCACAGTCCGTAAAACGTTCATCACAGCCAACAAGACGGTGAGAAAAGATCGTCACGTTTATACAAGTGTACGACAGAGTTAAACGCTCGCGATCGAACGAACCATCCTAATCGTGAGGACACAAGTTAGAAGCACGGGCAATTTCAAGTTCGGCGGTTGATCCGAATCAACCCTGTTGATCCGAAGAGCGGATGGCCAGGATTCGGCCAGCTGGGTGTACGGAGGTGACCCCGGCGGGCGGGCAAACCGTAATATTATATAGGTTTGCCCGCGGGTTGGGGGAGTCGTGCCACTGCGTGGACGGAATATTTCATACGTACTCGGTCCCATCTGTCGGATTTTGAATTTTGAAATTCGAATATTCGTACTGTAGGGCGGGAGTTTTGGAGGGAGAATTTGAATTTCAAATTAAAGTAGACGACACGTGTTCCCAGTCAACACCTATAAGTAATACACCAATTGACTAGTACTGTTGAGAGACTCCATTGCGAATTCGGCATGCGAAACATAAATTCCTCTCAAATTTCGCCTCGTTTCGCAGTGGACCAAAATCACGAGTTTGGACATTTGTTCTCCGGTTTTGCCGGAAGATTTGAAACAACAGATAAAAAAAATATATTATTCTCAACATATGGAAGATATGCATCATTTGTTTAGGCAAACGAAAATGATGTCGTGGGTTTTCAGACCGTTCTGGTGTCCAAAATACAACGACTTCTTGTTTTACAAGGACGAAATAAATTTGGGAATTATAAACTATCTTAGAACTCCAGCTGCACAGATAATCGAGAACCTCGAGAGGTTGAAGATAGATACGAATTTGTCAAAATTAATATCCAGCCTGATCGACTCGGATTACTACTCAGAATACTCCGACTGCATACACGGATCAACGTACACATGGACGGCTCGGAACAGAGGCTATGAAATCATTCAATACAGACGCGAAGAGAATATAGACAAGTGCACAAAACATGACTATGAAATTCTGTATCTTCTGGATGAGTGATCTGAACAGTATATGTTTCTACGATGTTCTTTATATCAATTATTTACGATTTGAACGCGATAAATTGATTGAACGATTTTCAAATTCGAATCTGAAGTTCTGACATCTGTTTCTGATTTGACACGAAGAGATTCGCAAATATTATGTCTGAACAAAATACGAGCTATAAATTAATCGTTCAACTTCGAATACACTCGACACAGAGTACAACTCAATATTAAATAAAAATGGCATCATCTTCATCGGGAAAGAACTTCCCATAATGAATTTCCAAGTATATCTGCAGGACGATTAAAAATGTTATAAATATCGAAAGAATCACAGTCCGTAAAACGTTCATCACAGGCAACAAGACGGTGAGAAAAGATCGTCACGTTTATACAAGTGTACGACAGAGTTAAACGCTCGCGATCGAACGAACCATCCTAATCGTGAGGACACAAGTTAGAAGCACGGGCAATTTCAAGTTCGGCGGTTGATCCGAATCAACCCTGTTGATCCGAAGAGCGGATGGCCAGGATTCGGCCAGCTGGCTGTACGGAGGTGACCCCGGCGGGCGGGCAAACCGTAATATTATATAGGTTTGCCCGCGGGTTGGGGGAGTCGTGCCACTGCGTGGACGGAATATTCCATACGTACTCGGTCCCATCTGTCGGATTTTGAATTTTGAAATTCGAATATTCGTACTGTAGGGCGGGAGTTTTGGAGGGAGAATTTGAATTTCAAATTAAAGTAGACGACACGTGTTCCCAGTCAACACCTATAAGTAATACACCAATTGACTAGTACTGTTGAGAGACTCCATTGCGAATTCGGCATGCGAAACATGAATTCCTCTCAAATTTCGCCTCGTTTCGCAGTGGACCAAAATCACGAGTTTGGACATTTGTTCTCCGATTTACCGGAAGATTTGAAACAACAGATAAAAAAAATATATTATTCTCAACATATGGAAGATATGCATCATTTGTTTAGGCAAACGAAAATGATGTCGTGGGTTTTCAGACCGTTCTGGTGTCCAGAATACAACGACTTCTTGTTTTACAAGGACGAAATAAATTTGGGAATTATAAACTATCTTAGAACTCCAGCTGCACAGATAATCGAGAACCTCGAGAGGTTGAAGATAGATACGAATTTGTCAAAATTAATATCCAGCCTGATCGACTCGGATTACTACTCAGAATACTCCGACTGCATACACGGATCAACGTACACATGGACGGCTCGGAACAGAGGCTATGAAATCATTCAATACAGACGCGAAGAGAATATAGACAAGTGCACAAAACATGACTATGAAATTCTGTATCTTCTGGATGAGTGATCTGAACAGTATATGTTTCTACGATGTTCTTTATATCAATTATTTACGATTTGAACGCGATAAATTGATTGAACGATTTTCAAATTCGAATCTGAAGTTCTGACATCTGTTTCTGATTTGACACGAAGAGATTCGCAAATATTATGTCTGAACAAAATACGAGCTATAAATTAATCGTTCAACTTCGAATACACTCGACACAGAATACAACTCAATATTAAATAAAAATGGCATCATCTTCATCGGGAAAGAACTTCCCAGAATGAATTTCAAAGTATATCTGCAGGACGATTAAAAATGTTATAAATATCGAAAGAATCACAGTCCGTAAAACGTTCATCACAGCCAACAAGACGGTGAGAAAAGATCGTCACGTTTATACAAGTGTACGACAGAGTTAAACGCTCGCGATCGAACGAACCATCCTAATCGTGAGGACACAAGTTAGAAGCACGGGCAATTTCAAGTTCGGCGGTTGATACGAATCAACCCTGTTGATCCGAAGAGCGGATGGCCAGGATTCGGCCAGCTGGGTGTACGGAGGTGACCCCGGCGGGCGGGCAAACCGTAATATTATATAGGTTTGCCCGCGGGTTGGGGGAGTCGTGCCACTGCGTGGACGGAATATTTCATACGTACTCGGTCCCATCTGTCGGATTTTGAATTTTGAAATTCGAATATTCGTACTGTAGGGCGGGAGTTTTGGAGGGAGAATTTGAATTTCAAATTAAAGTAGACGACACGTGTTCCCAGTCAACACCTATAAGTAATACACCAATTGACTAGTACTGTTGAGAGACTCCATTGCGAATTCGGCATGCGAAACATGAATTCCTCTCAAATTTCGCCTCGTTTCGCAGTGGACCAAAATCACGAGTTTGGACATTTGTTCTCCGGTTTTGCCGGAAGATTTGAAACAACAGATAAAAAAAATATATTATTCTCAACATATGGAAGATATGCATCATTTGTTTAGGCAAACGAAAATGATGTCGTGGGTTTTCAGACCGTTCTGGTGTCCAGAATACAACGACTTCTTGTTTTACAAGGACGAAATAAATTTGGGAATTATAAACTATCTTAGAACTCCAGCTGCACAGATAATCGAGAACCTCGAGAGGTTGAAGATAGATACGAATTTGTCAAAATTAATATCCAGCCTGATCGACTCGGATTACTACTCAGAATACTCCGACTGCATACACGGATCAACGTACACATGGACGGCTCGGAACAGAGGCTATGAAATCATTCAATACAGACGCGAAGAGAATATAGACAAGTGCACAAAACATGACTATGAAATTCTGTATCTTCTGGATGAGTGATCTGAACAGTATATGTTTCTACGATGTTCTTTATATCAATTATTTACGATTTGAACGCGATAAATTGATTGAACGATTTTCAAATTCGAATCTGAAGTTCTGACATCTGTTTCTGATTTGACACGAAGAGATTCGCAAATATTATGTCTGAACAAAATACGAGCTATAAATTAATCGTTCAACTTCGAATACACTCGAGACACAGAATACAACTCAATATTAAATAAAAATGGCATCATCTTCATCGGGAAAGAACTTCCCAGAATGAATTTCAAAGTATATCTGCAGGACGATTAAAAATGTTATAAATATCGAAAGAATCACAGTCCGTAAAACGTTCATCACAGCCAACAAGACGGTGAGAAAAGATCGTCACGTTTATACAAGTGTACGACAGAGTTAAACGCTCGCGATCGAACGAACCATCCTAATCGTGAGGACACAAGTTAGAAGCACGGGCAATTTCAAGTTCGGCGGTTGATCCGAATCAACCCTGTTGATCCGAAGAGCGGATGGCCAGGATTCGGCCAGCTAGCTGTACGGAGGTGACCCCGGCGGGCGGGCAAACCGTAATATTATATAGGTTTGCCCGCGGGTTGGGGGAGTCGTGCCACTGCGTGGACGGAATATTCCATACGTACTCGGTCCCATCTGTCGGATTTTGAATTTTGAAATTCGAATATTCGTACTGTAGGGCGGGAGTTTTGGAGGGAGAATTTGAATTTCAAATTAAAGTAGACGACACGTGTTCCTAGTCAACACCTATAAGTAATACACCAATTGACTAGTACTGTTGAGAGACTCCATTGCGAATTCGGCATGCGAAACATGAATTCCTCTCAAATTTCGCCTCGTTTCGCAGTGGACCAAAATCACGAGTTTGGACATTTGTTCTCCGATTTACCGGAAGATTTGAAACAACAGATAAAAAAAATATATTATTCTCAACATATGGAAGATATGCATCATTTGTTTAGGCAAACGAAAATGATGTCGTGGGTTTTCAGACCGTTCTGGTGTCCAGAATACAACGACTTCTTGTTTTACAAGGACGAAATAAATTTGGGAATTATAAACTATCTTAGAACTCCAGCTGCACAGATAATCGAGAACCTCGAGAGGTTGAAGATAGATACGAATTTGTCAAAATTAATATCCAGCCTGATCGACTCGGATTACTACTCAGAATACTCCGACTGCATACACGGATCAACGTACACATGGACGGCTCGGAACAGAGGCTATGAAATCATTCAATACAGACGCGAAGAGAATATAGACAAGTGCACAAAACATGACTATGAAATTCTGTATCTTCTGGATGAGTGATCTGAACAGTATATGTTTCTACGATGTTCTTTATATCAATTATTTACAATTTGAACGCGATAAATTGATTGAACGATTTTCAAATTCGAATCTGAAGTTCTGACATCTGTTTCTGATTTGACACGAAGAGATTCGCAAATATTATGTCTGAACAAAATACGAGCTATAAATTAATCGTTCAACTTCGAATACACTCGACACAGAGTACAACTCAATATTAAATAAAAATGGCATCATCTTCATCGGGAAAGAACTTCCCAGAATGAATTTCAAAGTATATCTGCAGGACGATTAAAAATGTTATAAATATCGAAAGAATCACAGTCCGTAAAACGTTCATAACAGCCAACAAGACGGTGAGAAAAGATCGTCACGTTTATACAAGTGTACGACAGAGTTAAACGCTCGCGATCGAACGAACCATCCTAATCGTGAGGACACAAGTTAGAAGCACGGGCAATTTCAAGTTCGGCGGTTGATCCGAATCAACCCTGTTGATCCGAAGAGCGGATGGCCAGGATTCGGCCAGCTGGCTGTACGGAGGTGACCCCGGCGGGCGGGCAAACCGTAATATTATATAGGTTTGCCCGCGGGTTGGGGGAGTCGTGCCACTGCGTGGACGGAATATTCCATACGTACTCGGTCCCATATGTCGGATTTTGAATTTTGAAATTCGAATATTCGTACTGTAGGGCGGGAGTTTTGGAGGGAGAATTTGAATTTCAAATTAAAGTAGACGACACGTGTTCCCAGTCAACACCTATAAGTAATACACCAATTGACTAGTACTGTTGAGAGACTCCATTGCGAATTCGGCATGCGAAACATGAATTCCTCTCAAATTTCGCCTCGTTTCGCAGTGGACCAAAATCACGAGTTTGGACATTTGTTCTCCGATTTACCGGAAGATTTGAAACAACAGATAAAAAAAATATATTATTCTCAACATATGGAAGATATGCATCATTTGTTTAGGCAAACGAAAATGATGTCGTGGGTTTTCAGACCGTTCTGGTGTCCAGAATACAACGACTTCTTGTTTTACAAGGACGAAATAAATTTGGGAATTATAAACTATCTTAGAACTCCAGCTGCACAGATAATCGAGAACCTCGAGAGGTTGAAGATAGATACGAATTTGTCAAAATTAATATCCAGCCTGATCGACTCGGATTACTACTCAGAATACTCCGACTGCATACACGGATCAACGTACACATGGACGGCTCGGAACAGAGGCTATGAAATCATTCAATACAGACGCGAAGAGAATATAGACAAGTGCACAAAACATGACTATGAAATTCTGTATCTTCTGGATGAGTGATCTGAACAGTATATGTTTCTACGATGTTCTTTATATCAATTATTTACGATTTGAACGCGATAAATTGATTGAACGATTTTCAAATTCGAATCTGAAGTTCTGACATCTGTTTCTGATTTGACACGAAGAGATTCGCAAATATTATGTCTGAACAAAATACGAGCTATAAATTAATCGTTCAACTTCGAATACACTCGACACAGAGTACAACTCAATATTAAATAAAAATGGCATCATCTTCATCGGGAAAGAACTTCCCAGAATGAATTTCAAAGTATATCTGCAGGACGATTAAAAATGTTATAAATATCGAAAGAATCACAGTCCGTAAAACGTTCATCACAGCCAACAAGACGGTGAGAAAAGATCGTCACGTTTATACAAGTGTACGACAGAGTTAAACGCTCGCGATCGAACGAACCATCCTAATCGTGAGGACACAAGTTAGAAGCACGGGCAATTTCAAGTTCGGCGGTTGATACGAATCAACCCTGTTGATCCGAAGAGCGGATGGCCAGGATTCGGCCAGCTGGGTGTACGGAGGTGACCCCGGCGGGCGGGCAAACCGTAATATTATATAGGTTTGCCCGCGGGTTGGGGGAGTCGTGCCACTGCGTGGACGGAATATTTCATACGTACTCGGTCCCATCTGTCGGATTTTGAATTTTGAAATTCGAATATTCGTACTGTAGGGCGGGAGTTTTGGAGGGAGAATTTGAATTTCAAATTAAAGTAGACGACACGTGTTCCCAGTCAACACCTATAAGTAATACACCAATTGACTAGTACTGTTGAGAGACTCCATTGCGAATTCGGCATGCGAAACATGAATTCCTCTCAAATTTCGCCTCGTTTCGCAGTGGACCAAAATCACGAGTTTGGACATTTGTTCTCCGGTTTTGCCGGAAGATTTGAAACAACAGATAAAAAAAATATATTATTCTCAACATATGGAAGATATGCATCATTTGTTTAGGCAAACGAAAATGATGTCGTGGGTTTTCAGACCGTTCTGGTGTCCAGAATACAACGACTTCTTGTTTTACAAGGACGAAATAAATTTGGGAATTATAAACTATCTTAGAACTCCAGCTGCACAGATAATCGAGAACCTCGAGAGGTTGAAGATAGATACGAATTTGTCAAAATTAATATCCAGCCTGATCGACTCGGATTACTACTCAGAATACTCCGACTGCATACACGGATCAACGTACACATGGACGGCTCGGAACAGAGGCTATGAAATCATTCAATACAGACGCGAAGAGAATATAGACAAGTGCACAAAACATGACTATGAAATTCTGTATCTTCTGGATGAGTGATCTGAACAGTATATGTTTCTACGATGTTCTTTATATCAATTATTTACGATTTGAACGCGATAAATTGATTGAACGATTTTCAAATTCGAATCTGAAGTTCTGACATCTGTTTCTGATTTGACACGAAGAGATTCGCAAATATTATGTCTGAACAAAATACGAGCTATAAATTAATCGTTCAACTTCGAATACACTCGAGACACAGAATACAACTCAATATTAAATAAAAATGGCATCATCTTCATCGGGAAAGAACTTCCCAGAATGAATTTCAAAGTATATCTGCAGGACGATTAAAAATGTTATAAATATCGAAAGAATCACAGTCCGTAAAACGTTCATCACAGCCAACAAGACGGTGAGAAAAGATCGTCACGTTTATACAAGTGTACGACAGAGTTAAACGCTCGCGATCGAACGAACCATCCTAATCGTGAGGACACAAGTTAGAAGCACGGGCAATTTCAAGTTCGGCGGTTGATCCGAATCAACCCTGTTGATCCGAAGAGCGGATGGCCAGGATTCGGCCAGCTAGCTGTACGGAGGTGACCCCGGCGGGCGGGCAAACCGTAATATTATATAGGTTTGCCCGCGGGTTGGGGGAGTCGTGCCACTGCGTGGACGGAATATTCCATACGTACTCGGTCCCATCTGTCGGATTTTGAATTTTGAAATTCGAATATTCGTACTGTAGGGCGGGAGTTTTGGAGGGAGAATTTGAATTTCAAATTAAAGTAGACGACACGTGTTCCTAGTCAACACCTATAAGTAATACACCAATTGACTAGTACTGTTGAGAGACTCCATTGCGAATTCGGCATGCGAAACATGAATTCCTCTCAAATTTCGCCTCGTTTCGCAGTGGACCAAAATCACGAGTTTGGACATTTGTTCTCCGATTTACCGGAAGATTTGAAACAACAGATAAAAAAAATATATTATTCTCAACATATGGAAGATATGCATCATTTGTTTAGGCAAACGAAAATGATGTCGTGGGTTTTCAGACCGTTCTGGTGTCCAGAATACAACGACTTCTTGTTTTACAAGGACGAAATAAATTTGGGAATTATAAACTATCTTAGAACTCCAGCTGCACAGATAATCGAGAACCTCGAGAGGTTGAAGATAGATACGAATTTGTCAAAATTAATATCCAGCCTGATCGACTCGGATTACTACTCAGAATACTCCGACTGCATACACGGATCAACGTACACATGGACGGCTCGGAACAGAGGCTATGAAATCATTCAATACAGACGCGAAGAGAATATAGACAAGTGCACAAAACATGACTATGAAATTCTGTATCTTCTGGATGAGTGATCTGAACAGTATATGTTTCTACGATGTTCTTTATATCAATTATTTACAATTTGAACGCGATAAATTGATTGAACGATTTTCAAATTCGAATCTGAAGTTCTGACATCTGTTTCTGATTTGACACGAAGAGATTCGCAAATATTATGTCTGAACAAAATACGAGCTATAAATTAATCGTTCAACTTCGAATACACTCGACACAGAGTACAACTCAATATTAAATAAAAATGGCATCATCTTCATCGGGAAAGAACTTCCCAGAATGAATTTCAAAGTATATCTGCAGGACGATTAAAAATGTTATAAATATCGAAAGAATCACAGTCCGTAAAACGTTCATAACAGCCAACAAGACGGTGAGAAAAGATCGTCACGTTTATACAAGTGTACGACAGAGTTAAACGCTCGCGATCGAACGAACCATCCTAATCGTGAGGACACAAGTTAGAAGCACGGGCAATTTCAAGTTCGGCGGTTGATCCGAATCAACCCTGTTGATCCGAAGAGCGGATGGCCAGGATTCGGCCAGCTGGCTGTACGGAGGTGACCCTGGCGGGCGGGCAAACCGTAATATTATATAGGTTTGCCCGCGGGTTGGGGGAGTCGTGCCACTGCGTGGACGGAATATTCCATACGTACTCGGTCCCATATGTCGGATTTTGAATTTTGAAATTCGAATATTCGTACTGTAGGGCGGGAGTTTTGGAGGGAGAATTTGAATTTCAAATTAAAGTAGACGACACGTGTTCCCAGTCAACACCTATAAGTAATACACCAATTGACTAGTACTGTTGAGAGACTCCATTGCGAATTCGGCATGCGAAACATGAATTCCTCTCAAATTTCGCCTCGTTTCGCAGTGGACCAAAATCACGAGTTTGGACATTTGTTCTCCGATTTACCGGAAGATTTGAAACAACAGATAAAAAAAATATATTATTCTCAACATATGGAAGATATGCATCATTTGTTTAGGCAAACGAAAATGATGTCGTGGGTTTTCAGACCGTTCTGGTGTCCAGAATACAACGACTTCTTGTTTTACAAGGACGAAATAAATTTGGGAATTATAAACTATCTTAGAACTCCAGCTGCACAGATAATCGAGAACCTCGAGAGGTTGAAGATAGATACGAATTTGTCAAAATTAATATCCAGCCTGATCGACTCGGATTACTACTCAGAATACTCCGACTGCATACACGGATCAACGTACACATGGACGGCTCGGAACAGAGGCTATGAAATCATTCAATACAGACGCGAAGAGAATATAGACAAGTGCACAAAACATGACTATGAAATTCTGTATCTTCTGGATGAGTGATCTGAACAGTATATGTTTCTACGATGTTCTTTATATCAATTATTTACGATTTGAACGCGATAAATTGATTGAACGATTTTCAAATTCGAATCTGAAGTTCTGACATTTGTTTCTGATTTGACACGAAGAGATTCGCAAATATTATGTCTGAACAAAATACGAGCTATAAATTAATCGTTCAACTTCGAATACACTCGACACAGAGTACAACTCAATATTAAATAAAAATGGCATCATCTTCATCGGGAAAGAACTTCCCAGAATGAATTTCAAAGTATATCTGCAGGACGATTAAAAATGTTATAAATATCGAAAGAATCACAGTCCGTAAAACGTTCATCACAGCCAACAAGACGGTGAGAAAAGATCGTCACGTTTATACAAGTGTACGACAGAGTTAAACGCTCGCGATCGAACGAACCATCCTAATCGTGAGGACACAAGTTAGAAGCACGGGCAATTTCAAGTTCGGCGGTTGATCCGAATCAACCCTGTTGATCCGAAGAGCGGATGGCCAGGATTCGGCCAGCTGGCTGTACGGAGGTGACCCCGGCGGGCGGGCAAACCGTAATATTATATAGGTTTGCCCGCGGGTTGGGGGAGTCGTGCCACTGCGTGGACGGAATATTTCATACGTACTCGGTCCCATCTGTCGGATTTTGAATTTTGAAATTCGAATATTCGTACTGTAGGGCGGGAGTTTTGGAGGGAGAATTTGAATTTCAAATTAAAGTAGACGACACGTGTTCCCAGTCAACACCTATAAGTAATACACCAATTGACTAGTACTGTTGAGAGACTCCATTGCGAATTCGGCATGCGAAACATGAATTCCTCTCAAATTTCGCCTCGTTTCGCAGTGGACCAAAATCACGAGTTTGGACATTTGTTCTCCGATTTACCGGAAGATTTGAAACAACAGATAAAAAAAATATATTATTCTCAACATATGGAAGATATGCATCATTTGTTTAGGCAAACGAAAATGATGTCGTGGGTTTTCAGACCGTTCTGGTGTCCAGAATACAACGACTTCTTGTTTTACAAGGACGAAATAAATTTGGGAATTATAAACTATCTTAGAACTCCAGCTGCACAGATAATCGAGAACCTCGAGAGGTTGAAGATAGATACGAATTTGTCAAAATTAATATCCAGCCTGATCGACTCGGATTACTACTCAGAATACTCCGACTGCATACACGGATCAACGTACACATGGACGGCTCGGAACAGAGGCTATGAAATCATTCAATACAGACGCGAAGAGAATATAGACAAGTGCACAAAACATGACTATGAAATTCTGTATCTTCTGGATGAGTGATCTGAACAGTATATGTTTCTACGATGTTCTTTATATCAATTATTTACAATTTGAACGCGATAAATTGATTGAACGATTTTCAAATTCGAATCTGAAGTTCTGACATCTGTTTCTGATTTGACACGAAGAGATTCGCAAATATTATGTCTGAACAAAATACGAGCTATAAATTAATCGTTCAACTTCGAATACACTAGACACAGAGTACAACTCAATATTAAATAAAAATGGCATCATCTTCATCGGGAAAGAACTTCCCAGAATGAATTTCAAAGTATATCTGCCAGGACGATTAAAAATGTTATAAATATCGAAAGAATCACAGTCCGTAAAACGTTCATCACAGCCAACAAGACGGTGAGAAAAGATCGTCACGTTTATACAAGTGTACGACAGAGTTAAACGCTCGCGATCGAACGAACCATCCTAATAGTGAGGACACAAGTTAGAAGCACGGGCAATTTCAAGTTCGGCGGTTGATCCGAATCAACCCTGTTGATCCGAAGAGCGGATGGCCAGGATTCGGCCAGCTGGCTGTACGGAGGTGACCCCGGCGGGCGGGCAAACCGTAATATTATATAGGTTTGCCCGCGGGTTGGGGGAGTCGTGCCACTGCGTGGACGGAATATTCCATACGTACTCGGTCCCATATGTTGGATTTTGAATTTTGAAATTCGAATATTCGTACTGTAGGGCGGGAGTTTTGGAGGGAGAATTTGAATTTCAAATTAAAGTAGACGACACGTGTTCCCAGTCAACACCTATAAGTAATACACCAATTGACTAGTTCTGTTGAGAGACTCCATTGCGAATTCGGCATGCGAAACATGAATTCCTCTTAAATTTCGCCTCGTTTCGCAGTGGACCAAAATCACGAGTTTGGACATTTGTTCTCCGATTTACCGGAAGATTTGAAACAACAGATAAAAAAAATATATTATTCTCAACATATGGAAGATATGCATCATTTGTTTAGGCAAACGAAAATGATGTCGTGGGTTTTCAGACCGTTCTGGTGTCCAGAATACAACGACTTCTTGTTTTACAAGGACGAAATAAATTTGGGAATTATAAACTATCTTAGAACTCCAGCTGCACAGATAATCGAGAACCTCGAGAGGTTGAAGATAGATACGAATTTGTCAAAATTAATATCCAGCCTGATCGACTCGGATTACTACTCAGAATACTCCGACTGCATACACGGATCAACGTACACATGGACGGCTCGGAACAGAGGCTATGAAATCATTCAATACAGACGCGAAGAGAATATAGACAAGTGCACAAAACATGACTATGAAATTCTGTATCTTCTGGATGAGTGATCTGAACAGTATATGTTTCTACGATGTTCTTTATATCAATTATTTACGATTTGAACGCGATAAATTGATTGAACGATTTTCAAATTCGAATCTGAAGTTCTGACATCTGTTTCTGATTTGACACGAAGAGATTCGCAAATATTATGTCTGAACAAAATACGAGCTATAAATTAATCGTTCAACTTCGAATACACTAGACACAGAGTACAACTCAATATTAAATAAAAATGGCATCATCTTCATCGGGAAAGAACTTCCCAGAATGAATTTCAAAGTATATCTGCCAGGACGATTAAAAATGTTATAAATATCGAAAGAATCACAGTCCGTAAAACGTTCATCACAGCCAACAAGACGGTGAGAAAAGATCGTCACGTTTATACAAGTGTACGACAGAGTTAAACGCTCGCGATCGAACGAACCATCCTAATAGTGAGGACACAAGTTAGAAGCACGGGCAATTTCAAGTTCGGCGGTTGATCCGAATCAACCCTGTTGATCCGAAGAGCGGATGGCCAGGATTCGGCCAGCTGGCTGTACGGAGGTGACCCCGGCGGGCGGGCAAACCGTAATATTATATAGGTTTGCCCGCGGGTTGGGGGAGTCGTGCCACTGCGTGGACGGAATATTCCATACGTACTCGGTCCCATATGTTGGATTTTGAATTTTGAAATTCGAATATTCGTACTGTAGGGCGGGAGTTTTGGAGGGAGAATTTGAATTTCAAATTAAAGTAGACGACACGTGTTCCCAGTCAACACCTATAAGTAATACACCAATTGACTAGTTCTGTTGAGAGACTCCATTGCGAATTCGGCATGCGAAACATGAATTCCTCTTAAATTTCGCCTCGTTTCGCAGTGGACCAAAATCACGAGTTTGGACATTTGTTCTCCGATTTACCGGAAGATTTGAAACAACAGATAAAAAAAATATATTATTCTCAACATATGGAAGATATGCATCATTTGTTTAGGCAAACGAAAATGATGTCGTGGGTTTTCAGACCGTTCTGGTGTCCAGAATACAACGACTTCTTGTTTTACAAGGACGAAATAAATTTGGGAATTATAAACTATCTTAGAACTCCAGCTGCACAGATAATCGAGAACCTCGAGAGGTTGAAGATAGATACGAATTTGTCAAAATTAATATCCAGCCTGATCGACTCGGATTACTACTCAGAATACTCCGACTGCATACAAGGATCAACGTACACATGGACGGCTCGGAACAGAGGCTATGAAATCATTCAATACAGACGCGAAGAGAATATAGACAAGTGCACAAAACATGACTATGAAATTCTGTATCTTCTGGATGAGTGATCTGAACAGTATATGTTTCTACGATGTTCTTTATATCAATTATTTACGATTTGAACGCGATAAATTGATTGAACGATTTTCAAATTCGAATCTGAAGTTCTGACATCTGTTTCTGATTTGACACGAAGAGATTCGCAAATATTATGTCTGAACAAAATACGAGCTATAAATTAATCGTTCAACTTCGAATACACTCGACACAGAGTACAACTCAATATTAAATAAAAATGGCATCATCTTCATCGGGAAAGAACTTCCCAGAATGAATTTCAAAGTATATCTGCAGGACGATTAAAAATGTTATAAATATCGAAAGAATCACAGTCCGTAAAACGTTCATAACAGCCAACAAGACGGTGAGAAAAGATCGTCACGTTTATACAAGTGTACGACAGAGTTAAACGCTCGCGATCGAACGAACCATCCTAATCGTGAGGACACAAGTTAGAAGCACGGGCAATTTCAAGTTCGGCGGTTGATCCGAATCAACCCTGTTGATCCGAAGAGCGGATGGCCAGGATTCGGCCAGCTGGCTGTACGGAGGTGACCCCGGCGGGCGGGCAAACCGTAATATTATATAGGTTTGCCCGCGGGTTGGGGGAGTCGTGCCACTGCGTGGACGGAATATTCCATACGTACTCGGTCCCATATGTCGGATTTTGAATTTTGAAATTTGAATATTCGTACTGTAGGGCGGGAGTTTTGGAGGGAGAATTTGAATTTCAAATTAAAGTAGACGACACGTGTTCCCAGTCAACACCTATAAGTAATACACCAATTGACTAGTACTGTTGAGAGACTCCATTGCGAATTCGGCATGCGAAACATGAATTCCTCTCAAATTTCGCCTCGTTTCGCAGTGGACCAAAATCACGAGTTTGGACATTTGTTCTCCGATTTACCGGAAGATTTGAAACAACAGATAAAAAAAATATATTATTCTCAACATATGGAAGATATGCATCATTTGTTTAGGCAAACGAAAATGATGTCGTGGGTTTTCAGACCGTTCTGGTGTCCAGAATACAACGACTTCTTGTTTTACAAGGACGAAATAAATTTGGGAATTATAAACTATCTTAGAACTCCAGCTGCACAGATAATCGAGAACCTCGAGAGGTTGAAGATAGATACGAATTTGTCAAAATTAATATCCAGCCTGATCGACTCGGATTACTACTCAGAATACTCCGACTGCATACACGGATCAACGTACACATGGACGGCTCGGAACAGAGGCTATGAAATCATTCAATACAGACGCGAAGAGAATATAGACAAGTGCACAAAACATGACTATGAAATTCTGTATCTTCTGGATGAGTGATCTGAACAGTATATGTTTCTACGATGTTCTTTATATCAATTATTTACGATTTGAACGCGATAAATTGATTGAACGATTTTCAAATTCGAATCTGAAGTTCTGACATCTGTTTCTGATTTGACACGAAGAGATTCGCAAATATTATGTCTGAACAAAATACGAGCTATAAATTAATCGTTCAACTTCGAATACACTAGACACAGAGTACAACTCAATATTAAATAAAAATGGCATCATCTTCATCGGGAAAGAACTTCCCAGAATGAATTTCAAAGTATATCTGCCAGGACGATTAAAAATGTTATAAATATCGAAAGAATCACAGTCCGTAAAACGTTCATCACAGCCAACAAGACGGTGAGAAAAGATCGTCACGTTTATACAAGTGTACGACAGAGTTAAACGCTCGCGATCGAACGAACCATCCTAATAGTGAGGACACAAGTTAGAAGCACGGGCAATTTCAAGTTCGGCGGTTGATCCGAATCAACCCTGTTGATCCGAAGAGCGGATGGCCAGGATTCGGCCAGCTGGCTGTACGGAGGTGACCCCGGCGGGCGGGCAAACCGTAATATTATATAGGTTTGCCCGCGGGTTGGGGGAGTCGTGCCACTGCGTGGACGGAATATTCCATACGTACTCGGTCCCATATGTTGGATTTTGAATTTTGAAATTCGAATATTCGTACTGTAGGGCGGGAGTTTTGGAGGGAGAATTTGAATTTCAAATTAAAGTAGACGACACGTGTTCCCAGTCAACACCTATAAGTAATACACCAATTGACTAGTTCTGTTGAGAGACTCCATTGCGAATTCGGCATGCGAAACATGAATTCCTCTTAAATTTCGCCTCGTTTCGCAGTGGACCAAAATCACGAGTTTGGACATTTGTTCTCCGATTTACCGGAAGATTTGAAACAACAGATAAAAAAAATATATTATTCTCAACATATGGAAGATATGCATCATTTGTTTAGGCAAACGAAAATGATGTCGTGGGTTTTCAGACCGTTCTGGTGTCCAGAATACAACGACTTCTTGTTTTACAAGGACGAAATAAATTTGGGAATTATAAACTATCTTAGAACTCCAGCTGCACAGATAATCGAGAACCTCGAGAGGTTGAAGATAGATACGAATTTGTCAAAATTAATATCCAGCCTGATCGACTCGGATTACTACTCAGAATACTCCGACTGCATACACGGATCAACGTACACATGGACGGCTCGGAACAGAGGCTATGAAATCATTCAATACAGACGCGAAGAGAATATAGACAAGTGCACAAAACATGACTATGAAATTCTGTATCTTCTGGATGAGTGATCTGAACAGTATATGTTTCTACGATGTTCTTTATATCAATTATTTACGATTTGAACGCGATAAATTGATTGAACGATTTTCAAATTCGAATCTGAAGTTCTGACATCTGTTTCTGATTTGACACGAAGAGATTCGCAAATATTATGTCTGAACAAAATACGAGCTATAAATTAATCGTTCAACTTCGAATACACTCGACACAGAGTACAACTCAATATTAAATAAAAATGGCATCATCTTCATCGGGAAAGAACTTCCCAGAATGAATTTCAAAGTATATCTGCAGGACGATTAAAAATGTTATAAATATCGAAAGAATCACAGTCCGTAAAACGTTCATAACAGCCAACAAGACGGTGAGAAAAGATCGTCACGTTTATACAAGTGTACGACAGAGTTAAACGCTCGCGATCGAACGAACCATCCTAATCGTGAGGACACAAGTTAGAAGCACGGGCAATTTCAAGTTCGGCGGTTGATCCGAATCAACCCTGTTGATCCGAAGAGCGGATGGCCAGGATTCGGCCAGCTGGCTGTACGGAGGTGACCCCGGCGGGCGGGCAAACCGTAATATTATATAGGTTTGCCCGCGGGTTGGGGGAGTCGTGCCACTGCGTGGACGGAATATTCCATACGTACTCGGTCCCATATGTCGGATTTTGAATTTTGAAATTCGAATATTCGTACTGTAGGGCGGGAGTTTTGGAGGGAGAATTTGAATTTCAAATTAAAGTAGACGACACGTGTTCCCAGTCAACACCTATAAGTAATACACCAATTGACTAGTACTGTTGAGAGACTCCATTGCGAATTCGGCATGCGAAACATGAATTCCTCTCAAATTTCGCCTCGTTTCGCAGTGGACCAAAATCACGAGTTTGGACATTTGTTCTCCGATTTACCGGAAGATTTGAAACAACAGATAAAAAAAATATATTATTCTCAACATATGGAAGATATGCATCATTTGTTTAGGCAAACGAAAATGATGTCGTGGGTTTTCAGACCGTTCTGGTGTCCAGAATACAACGACTTCTTGTTTTACAAGGACGAAATAAATTTGGGAATTATAAACTATCTTAGAACTCCAGCTGCACAGATAATCGAGAACCTCGAGAGGTTGAAGATAGATACGAATTTGTCAAAATTAATATCCAGCCTGATCGACTCGGATTACTACTCAGAATACTCCGACTGCATACACGGATCAACGTACACATGGACGGCTCGGAACAGAGGCTATGAAATCATTCAATACAGACGCGAAGAGAATATAGACAAGTGCACAAAACATGACTATGAAATTCTGTATCTTCTGGATGAGTGATCTGAACAGTATATGTTTCTACGATGTTCTTTATATCAATTATTTACGATTTGAACGCGATAAATTGATTGAACGATTTTCAAATTCGAATCTGAAGTTCTGACATCTGTTTCTGATTTGACACGAAGAGATTCGCAAATATTATGTCTGAACAAAATACGAGCTATAAATTAATCGTTCAACTTCGAATACACTCGACACAGAGTACAACTCAATATTAAATAAAAATGGCATCATCTTCATCGGGAAAGAACTTCCCAGAATGAATTTCAAAGTATATCTGCAGGACGATTAAAAATGTTATAAATATCGAAAGAATCACAGTCCGTAAAACGTTCATAACAGCCAACAAGACGGTGAGAAAAGATCGTCACGTTTATACAAGTGTACGACAGAGTTAAACGCTCGCGATCGAACGAACCATCCTAATCGTGAGGACACAAGTTAGAAGCACGGGCAATTTCAAGTTCGGCGGTTGATCCGAATCAACCCTGTTGATCCGAAGAGCGGATGGCCAGGATTCGGCCAGCTGGCTGTACGGAGGTGACCCCGGCGGGCGGGCAAACCGTAATATTATATAGGTTTGCCCGTGGGTTGGGGGAGTCGTGCCACTGCGTGGACGGAATATTCCATACGTACTCGGTCCCATATGTCGGATTTTGAATTTTGAAATTTGAATATTCGTAATGTAGGGCGGGAGTTTTGGAGGGAGAATTTGAATTTCAAATTAAAGTAGACGACACGTGTTCCCAGTCAACACCTATAAGTAATACACCAATTGACTAGTACTGTTGAGAGACTCCATTGCGAATTCGGCATGCGAAACATGAATTCCTCTCAAATTTCGCCTCGTTTCGCAGTGGACCAAAATCACGAGTTTGGACATTTGTTCTCCGATTTACCGGAAGATTTGAAACAACAGATAAAAAAAATATATTATTCTCAACATATGGAAGATATGCATCATTTGTTTAGGCAAACGAAAATGATGTCGTGGGTTTTCAGACCGTTCTGGTGTCCAGAATACAAGGACTTCTTGTTTTACAAGGACGAAATAAATTTGGGAATTATAAACTATCTTAGAACTCCAGCTGCACAGATAATCGAGAACCTCGAGAGGTTGAAGATAGATACGAATTTGTCAAAATTAATATCCAGCCTGATCGACTCGGATTACTACTCAGAATACTCCGACTGCATACACGGATCAACGTACACATGGACGGCTCGGAACAGAGGCTATGAAATCATTCAATACAGACGCGAAGAGAATATAGACAAGTGCACAAAACATGACTATGAAATTCTGTATCTTCTGGATGAGTGATCTGAACAGTATATGTTTCTACGATGTTCTTTATATCAATTATTTACGATTTGAACGCGATAAATTGATTGAACGATTTTCAAATTCGAATCTGAAGTTCTGACATCTGTTTCTGATTTGACACGAAGAGATTCGCAAATATTATGTCTGAACAAAATACGAGCTATAAATTAATCGTTCAACTTCGAATACACTCGACACAGAGTACAACTCAATATTAAATAAAAATGGCATCATCTTCATCGGGAAAGAACTTCCCAGAATGAATTTCAAAGTATATCTGCAGGACGATTAAAAATGTTATAAATATCGAAAGAATCACAGTCCGTAAAACGTTCATCACAGCCAACAAGACGGTGAGAAAAGATCGTCACGTTTATACAAGTGTACGACAGAGTTAAACGCTCGCGATCGAACGAACCATCCTAATCGTGAGGACACAAGTTAGAAGCACGGGCAATTTCAAGTTCGGCGGTTGATCCGAATCAACCCTGTTGATCCGAAGAGCGGATGGCCAGGATTCGGCCAGCTAGCTGTACGGAGGTGACCCCGGCGGGCGGGCAAACCGTAATATTATATAGGTTTGCCCGCGGGTTGGGGGAGTCGTGCCACTGCGTGGACGGAATATTCCATACGTACTCGGTCCCATATGTCGGATTTTGAATTTTGAAATTCGAATATTCGTACTGTAGGGCGGGAGTTTTGGAGGGAGAATTTGAATTTCAAATTAAAGTAGACGACACGTGTTCCCAGTCAACACCTATAAGTAATACACCAATTGACTAGTACTGTTGAGAGACTCCATTGCGAATTCGGCATGCGAAACATGAATTTCTCTCAAATTTCTCCTCGTTTCGCAGTGGACCAAAATCACGAGTTTGGACATTTGTTCTCCGATTTACCGGAAGATTTGAAACAACAGATAAAAAAAATATATTATTCTCAACATATGGAAGATATGCATCATTTGTTTAGGCAAACGAAAATGATGTCGTGGGTTTTCAGACCGTTCTGGTGTCCAGAATACAACGACTTCTTGTTTTACAAGGACGAAATAAATTTGGGAATTATAAACTATCTTAGAACTCCAGCTGCACAGATAATCGAGAACCTCGAGAGGTTGAAGATAGATACGAATTTGTCAAAATTAATATCCAGCCTGATCGACTCGGATTACTACTCAGAATACTCCGACTGCATACACGAATCAACGTACACATGGACGGCTCGGAAGAGAGGCTATGAAATCATTCAATACAGACGCGAAGAGAATATAGACAACTGCACAAAACATGACTATGAAATTCTGTATCTTCTGGATGAGTGATCTGAACAGTATATGTTTCTACGATGTTCTTTATATCAATTATTTACGATTTGAACGCGATAAATTGATTGAACGATTTTCAAATTCGAATCTGAAGTTCTGACATCTGTTTCTGATTTGACACGAAGAGATTCGCAAATATTATGTCTGAACAAAATACGAGCTATAAATTAATCGTTCAACTTCGAATACACTCGACACAGAATACAACTCAATATTAAATAAAAATGGCATCATCTTCATCGGGAAAGAACTTCCCAGAATGAATTTCAAAGTATATCTGCAGGACGATTAAAAATGTTATAAATATCGAAAGAATCACAGTCCATAAAACGTTCATCACAGCCAACAAGACGGTGAGAAAAGATCGTCACGTTTATACAAGTGTACGACAGAGTTAAACGCTCGCGATCGAACGAACCATCCTAATAGTGAGGACACAAGTTAGAAGCACGGGCAATTTCAAGTTCGGCGGTTGATCCGAATCAACCCTGTTGATCCGAAGAGCGGATGGCCAGGATTCGGCCAGCTGGCTGTACGGAGGTGACCCCGGCGGGCGGGCAAACCGTAATATTATATAGGTTTGCCCGCGGGTTGGGGGAGTCGTGCCACTGCGTGGACGGAATATTCCATACGTACTCGGTCCCATCTGTCGGATTTTGAATTTTGAAATTCGAATATTCGTACTGTAGGGCGGGAGTTTTGGAGGGAGAATTTGAATTTCAAATTAAAGTAGACGACACGTGTTCCCAGTCAACACCTATAAGTAATACACCAATTGACTAGTACTGTTGAGAGACTCCATTGCGAATTCGGCATGCGAAACATGAATTCCTCTCAAATTTCGCCTCGTTTCGCAGTGGACCAAAATCACGAGTTTGGACATTTGTTCTCCGATTTACCGGAAGATTTGAAACAACAGATAAAAAAAATATATTATTCTCAACATATGGAAGATATGCATCATTTGTTTAGGCAAACGAAAATGATGTCGTGGGTTTTCAGACCGTTCTGGTGTCCAGAATACAACGACTTCTTGTTTTACAAGGACGAAATAAATTTGGGAATTATAAACTATCTTAGAACTCCAGCTGCACAGATAATCGAGAACCTCGAGAGGTTGAAGATAGATACGAATTTGTCAAAATTAATATCCAGCCTGATCGACTCGGATTACTACTCAGAATACTCCGACTGCATACACGGATCAACGTACACATGGACGGCTCGGAACAGAGGCTATGAAATCATTCAATACAGACGCGAAGAGAATATAGACAAGTGCACAAAACATGACTATGAAATTCTGTATCTTCTGGATGAGTGATCTGAACAGTATATGTTTCTACGATGTTCTTTATATCAATTATTTACGATTTGAACGCGATAAATTGATTGAACGATTTTCAAATTCGAATCTGAAGTTCTGACATCTGTTTCTGATTTGACACGAAGAGATTCGCAAATATTATGTCTGAACAAAATACGAGCTATAAATTAATCGTTCAACTTCGAATACACTCGACACAGAGTACAACTCAATATTAAATAAAAATGGCATCATCTTCATCGGGAAAGAACTTCCCAGAATGAATTTCAAAGTATATCTGCAGGACGATTAAAAATGTTATAAATATCGAAAGAATCACAGTCCGTAAAACGTTCATCACAGCCAACAAGACGGTGAGAAAAGATCGTCACGTTTATACAAGTATACGACAGAGTTAAACGCTCGCGATCGAACGAACCATCCTAATCGTGAGGACACAAGTTAGAAGCACGGGCAATTTCAAGTTCGGCGGTTGATCCGAATCAACCCTGTTGATCCGAAGAGCGGATGGCCAGGATTCGGCCAGCTGGCTGTACGGAGGTGACCCCGCGGGCGGGCAAACCGTAATATTATATAGGTTTGCCCGCGGGTTGGGGGAGTCGTGCCACTGCGTGGACGGAATATTCCATACGTACTCGGTCCCATATGTCGGATTTTGAATTTTGAAATTTGAATATTCGTACTGTAGGGCGGGAGTTTTGGAGGGAGAATTTGAATTTCAAATTAAAGTAGACGACACGTGTTCCCAGTCAACACCTATAAGTAATACACCAATTGACTAGTACTGTTGAGAGACTCCATTGCGAATTCGGCATGCGAAACATGAATTCCTCTCAAATTTCGCCTCGTTTCGCAGTGGACCAAAATCACGAGTTTGGACATTTGTTCTCCGATTTACCGGAAGATTTGAAACAACAGATAAAAAAAATATATTATTCTCAACATATGGAAGATATGCATCATTTGTTTAGGCAAACGAAAATGATGTCGTGGGTTTTCAGACCGTTCTGGTGTCCAGAATACAACGACTTCTTGTTTTACAAGGACGAAATAAATTTGGGAATTATAAACTATCTTAGAACTCCAGCTGCACAGATAATCGAGAACCTCGAGAGGTTGAAGATAGATACGAATTTGTCAAAATTAATATCCAGCCTGATCGACTCGGATTACTACTCAGAATACTCCGACTGCATACACGGATCAACGTACACATGGACGGCTCGGAACAGAGGCTATGAAATCATTCAATACAGACGCGAAGAGAATATAGACAAGTGCACAAAACATGACTATGAAATTCTGTATCTTCTGGATGAGTGATCTGAACAGTATATGTTTCTACGATGTTCTTTATATCAATTATTTACGATTTGAACGCGATAAATTGATTGAACGATTTTCAAATTCGAATCTGAAGTTCTGACATCTGTTTCTGATTTGACACGAAGAGATTCGCAAATATTATGTCTGAACAAAATACGACCTATAAATTAATCGTTCAACTTCGAATACACTCGACACAGAGTACAACTCAATATTAAATAAAAATGGCATCATCTTCATCGGGAAAGAACTTCCCAGAATGAATTTCAAAGTATATCTGCAGGACGATTAAAAATGTTATAAATATCGAAAGAATCACAGTCCGTAAAACGTTCATAACAGCCAACAAGACGGTGAGAAAAGATCGTCACGTTTATACAAGTGTACGACAGAGTTAAACGCTCGCGATCGAACGAACCATCCTAATCGTGAGGACACAAGTTAGAAGCACGGGCAATTTCAAGTTCGGCGGTTGATCCGAATCAACCCTGTTGATCCGAAGAGCGGATGGCCAGGATTCGGCCAGCTGGCTGTACGGAGGTGACCCCGGCGGGCGGGCAAACCGTAATATTATATAGGTTTGCCCGCGGGTTGGGGGAGTCGTGCCACTGCGTGGACGGAATATTCCATACGTACTCGGTCCCATATGTCGGATTTTGAATTTTGAAATTTGAATATTCGTACTGTAGGGCGGGAGTTTTGGAGGGAGAATTTGAATTTCAAATTAAAGTAGACGACACGTGTTCCCAGTCAACACCTATAAGTAATACACCGATTGACTAGTACTGTTGAGAGACTCCATTGCGAATTCGGCATGCGAAACATGAATTCCTCTCAAATTTCGCCTCGTTTCGCAGTGGACCAAAATCACGAGTTTGGACATTTGTTCTCCGATTTACCGGAAGATTTGAAACAACAGATAAAAAAAATATATTATTCTCAACATATGGAAGATATGCATCATTTGTTTAGGCAAACGAAAATGATGTCGTGGGTTTTCAGACCGTTCTGGTGTCCAGAATACAACGACTTCTTGTTTTACAAGGACGAAATAAATTTGGGAATTATAAACTATCTTAGAACTCCAGCTGCACAGATAATCGAGAACCTCGAGAGGTTGAAGATAGATACGAATTTGTCAAAATTAATATCCAGCCTGATCGACCTGGATTACTACTCAGAATACTCCGACTGCATACACGGATCAACGTACACATGGACGGCTCGGAACAGAGGCTATGAAATCATTCAATACAGACGCGAAGAGAATATAGACAAGTGCACAAAACATGACTATGAAATTCTGTATCTTCTGGATGAGTGATCTGAACAGTATATGTTTCTACGATGTTCTTTATATCAATTATTTACGATTTGAACGCGATAAATTGATTGAACGATTTTCAAATTCGAATCTGAAGTTCTGACATCTGTTTCTGATTTGACACGAAGAGATTCGCAAATATTATGTCTGAACAAAATACGAGCTATAAATTAATCGTTCAACTTCGAATACACTAGACACAGAGTACAACTCAATATTAAATAAAAATGGCATCATCTTCATCGGGAAAGAACTTCCCAGAATGAATTTCAAAGTATATCTGCAGGACGATTAAAAATGTTATAAATATCGAAAGAATCACAGTCCGTAAAACGTTCATCACAGCCAACAAGACGGTGAGAAAAGATCGTCACGTTTATACAAGTGTACGACAGAGTTAAACGCTCGCGATCGAACGAACCATCCTAATAGTGAGGACACAAGTTAGAAGCACGGGCAATTTCAAGTTCGGCGGTTGATCCGAATCAACCCTGTTGATCCGAAGAGCGGATGGCCAGGATTCGGCCAGCTGGCTGTACGGAGGTGACCCCGGCGGGCGGGCAAACCGTAATATTATATAGGTTTGCCCGCGGGTTGGGGGAGTCGTGCCACTGCGTGGACGGAATATTCCATACGTACTCGGTCCCATCTGTCGGATTTTGAATTTTGAAATTCGAATATTCGTACTGTAGGGCGGGAGTTTTGGAGGGAGAATTTGAATTTCAAATTAAAGTAGACGACACGTGTTCCCAGTCAACACCTATAAGTAATACACCAATTGACTAGTACTGTTGAGAGACTCCATTGCGAATTCGGCATGCGAAACATGAATTCCTCTCAAATTTCGCCTCGTTTCGCAGTGGACCAAAATCACGAGTTTGGACATTTGTTCTCCGATTTACCGGAAGATTTGAAACAACAGATAAAAAAAATATATTATTCTCAACATATGGAAGATATGCATCATTTGTTTAGGCAAACGAAAATGATGTCGTGGGTTTTCAGACCGTTCTGGTGTCCAGAATACAACGACTTCTTGTTTTACAAGGACGAAATAAATTTGGGAATTATAAACTATCTTAGAACTCCAGCTGCACAGATAATCGAGAACCTCGAGAGGTTGAAGATAGATACGAATTTGTCAAAATTAATATCCAGCCTGATCGACTCGGATTACTACTCAGAATACTCCGACTGCATACACGGATCAACGTACACATGGACGGCTCGGAACAGAGGCTATGAAATCATTCAATACAGACGCGAAGAGAATATAGACAAGTGCACAAAACATGACTATGAAATTCTGTATCTTCTGGATGAGTGATCTGAACAGTATATGTTTCTACGATGTTCTTTATATCAATTATTTACGATTTGAACGCGATAAATTGATTGAACGATTTTCAAATTCGAATCTGAAGTTCTGACATCTGTTTCTGATTTGACACGAAGAGATTCGCAAATATTATGTCTGAACAAAATACGAGCTATAAATTAATCGTTCAACTTCGAATACACTAGACACAGAGTACAACTCAATATTAAATAAAAATGGCATCATCTTCATCGGGAAAGAACTTCCCAGAATGAATTTCAAAGTATATCTGCAGGACGATTAAAAATGTTATAAATATCGAAAGAATCACAGTCCGTAAAACGTTCATCACAGCCAACAAGACGGTGAGAAAAGATCGTCACGTTTATACAAGTGTACGACAGAGTTAAACGCTCGCGATCGAACGAACCATCCTAATAGTGAGGACACAAGTTAGAAGCACGGGCAATTTCAAGTTCGGCGGTTGATCCGAATCAACCCTGTTGATCCGAAGAGCGGATGGCCAGGATTCGGCCAGCTGGCTGTACGGAGGTGACCCCGGCGGGCGGGCAAACCGTAATATTATATAGGTTTGCCCGCGGGTTGGGGGAGTCGTGCCACTGCGTGGACGGAATATTCCATACGTACTCGGTCCCATCTGTCGGATTTTGAATTTTGAAATTCGAATATTCGTACTGTAGGGCGGGAGTTTTGGAGGGAGAATTTGAATTTCAAATTAAAGTAGACGACACGTGTTCCCAGTCAACACCTATAAGTAATACACCAATTGACTAGTACTGTTGAGAGACTCCATTGCGAATTCGGCATGCGAAACATGAATTCCTCTCAAATTTCGCCTCGTTTCGCAGTGGACCAAAATCACGAGTTTGGACATTTGTTCTCCGATTTACCGGAAGATTTGAAACAACAGATAAAAAAAATATATTATTCTCAACATATGGAAGATATGCATCATTTGTTTAGGCAAACGAAAATGATGTCGTGGGTTTTCAGACCGTTCTGGTGTCCAGAATACAACGACTTCTTGTTTTACAAGGACGAAATAAATTTGGGAATTATAAACTATCTTAGAACTCCAGCTGCACAGATAATCGAGAACCTCGAGAGGTTGAAGATAGATACGAATTTGTCAAAATTAATATCCAGCCTGATCGACTCGGATTACTACTCAGAATACTCCGACTGCATACACGGATCAACGTACACATGGACGGCTCGGAACAGAGGCTATGAAATCATTCAATACAGACGCGAAGAGAATATAGACAAGTGCACAAAACATGACTATGAAATTCTGTATCTTCTGGATGAGTGATCTGAACAGTATATGTTTCTACGATGTTCTTTATATCAATTATTTACGATTTGAACGCGATAAATTGATTGAACGATTTTCAAATTCGAATCTGAAGTTCTGACATCTGTTTCTGATTTGACACGAAGAGATTCGCAAATATTATGTCTGAACAAAATACGAGCTATAAATTAATCGTTCAACTTCGAATACACTAGACACAGAGTACAACTCAATATTAAATAAAAATGGCATCATCTTCATCGGGAAAGAACTTCCCAGAATGAATTTCAAAGTATATCTGCAGGACGATTAAAAATGTTATAAATATCGAAAGAATCACAGTCCGTAAAACGTTCATCACAGCCAACAAGACGGTGAGAAAAGATCGTCACGTTTATACAAGTGTACGACAGAGTTAAACGCTCGCGATCGAACGAACCATCCTAATAGTGAGGACACAAGTTAGAAGCACGGGCAATTTCAAGTTCGGCGGTTGATCCGAATCAACCCTGTTGATCCGAAGAGCGGATGGCCAGGATTCGGCCAGCTGGCTGTACGGAGGTGACCCCGGCGGGCGGGCAAACCGTAATATTATATAGGTTTGCCCGCGGGTTGGGGGAGTCGTGCCACTGCGTGGACGGAATATTCCATACGTACTCGGTCCCATATGTCGGATTTTGAATTTTGAAATTTGAATATTCGTACTGTAGGGCGGGAGTTTTGGAGGGAGAATTTGAATTTCAAATTAAAGTAGACGACACGTGTTCCCAGTCAACACCTATAAGTAATACACCAATTGACTAGTACTGTTGAGAGACTCCATTGCGAATTCGGCATGCGAAACATGAATTCCTCTCAAATTTCGCCTCGTTTCGCAGTGGACCAAAATCACGAGTTTGGACATTTGTTCTCCGATTTACCGGAAGATTTGAAACAACAGATAAAAAAAATATATTATTCTCAACATATGGAAGATATGCATCATTTGTTTAGGCAAACGAAAATGATGTCGTGGGTTTTCAGACCGTTCTGGTGTCCAGAATACAACGACTTCTTGTTTTACAAGGACGAAATAAATTTGGGAATTATAAACTATCTTAGAACTCCAGCTGCACAGATAATCGAGAACCTCGAGAGGTTGAAGATAGATACGAATTTGTCAAAATTAATATCCAGCCTGATCGACTCGGATTACTACTCAGAATACTCCGACTGCATACACGGATCAACGTACACATGGACGGCTCGGAACAGAGGCTATGAAATCATTCAATACAGACGCGAAGAGAATATAGACAAGTGCACAAAACATGACTATGAAATTCTGTATCTTCTGGATGAGTGATCTGAACAGTATATGTTTCTACGATGTTCTTTATATCAATTATTTACGATTTGAACGCGATAAATTGATTGAACGATTTTCAAATTCGAATCTGAAGTTCTGACATCTGTTTCTGATTTGACACGAAGAGATTCGCAAATATTATGTCTGAACAAAATACGAGCTATAAATTAATCGTTCAACTTCGAATACACTCGAGACACAGAATACAACTCAATATTAAATAAAAATGGCATCATCTTCATCGGGAAAGAACTTCCCAGAATGAATTTCAAAGTATATCTACAGGACGATTAAAAATGTTATAAATATCGAAAGAATCACAGTCCGTAAAACGTTCATCACAGCCAACAAGACGGTGAGAAAAGATCGTCACGTTTATACAAGTGTACGACAGAGTTAAACGCTCGCGATCGAACGAACCATCCTAATAGTGAGGACACAAGTTAGAAGCACGGGCAATTTCAAGTTCGGCGGTTGATCCGAATCAACCCTGTTGATCCGAAGAGCGGATGGCCAGGATTCGGCCAGCTGGCTGTACGGAGGTGACCCCGGCGGGCGGGCAAACCGTAATATTATATAGGTTTGCCCGCGGGTTGGGGGAGTCGTGCCACTGCGTGGACGGAATATTCCATACGTACTCGGTCCCATCTGTCGGATTTTGAATTTTGAAATTCGAATATTCGTACTGTAGGGCGGGAGTTTTGGAGGGAGAATTTGAATTTCAAATTAAAGTAGACGACACGTGTTCCCAGTCAACACCTATAAGTAATACACCAATTGACTAGTACTGTTGAGAGACTCCATTGCGAATTCGGCATGCGAAACATGAATTCCTCTCAAATTTCGCCTCGTTTCGCAGTGGACCAAAATCACGAGTTTGGACATTTGTTCTCCGATTTACCGGAAGATTTGAAACAACAGATAAAAAAAATATATTATTCTCAACATATGGAAGATATGCATCATTTGTTTAGGCAAACGAAAATGATGTCGTGGGTTTTCAGACCGTTCTGGTGTCCAGAATACAACGACTTCTTGTTTTACAAGGACGAAATAAATTTGGGAATTATAAACTATCTTAGAACTCCAGCTGCACAGATAATCGAGAACCTCGAGAGGTTGAAGATAGATACGAATTTGTCAAAATTAATATCCAGCCTGATCGACTCGGATTACTACTCAGAATACTCCGACTGCATACACGGATCAACGTACACATGGACGGCTCGGAACAGAGGCTATGAAATCATTCAATACAGACGCGAAGAGAATATAGACAAGTGCACATAACATGACTATGAAATTCTGTATCTTCTGGATGAGTGATCTGAACAGTATATGTTTCTACGATGTTCTTTATATCAATTATTTACGATTTGAACGCGATAAATTGATTGAATGATTTTCAAATTCGAATCTGAAGTTCTTACATCTGTTTCTGATTTGACACGAAGAGATTCGCAAATATTATGTCTGAACAAAATACGAGCTATAAATTAATCGTTCAACTTCGAATACACTCGACACAGAATACAACTCAATATTAAATAAAAATGGCATCATCTTCATCGGGAAAGAACTTCCCAGAATGAATTTCAAAGTATATCTGCAGGACGATTAAAAATGTTATAAATATCGAAAGAATCACAGTCCGTAAAACGTTCATCACAGCCAACAAGACGGTGAGAAAAGATCGTCACGTTTATACAAGTGTACGATAGAGTTAAACGCTCGCGATCGAACGAACCATCCTAATCGTGAGGACACAAGTTAGAAGCACGGGCAATTTCAAGTTCGGCGGTTGATCCGAATCAACCCTGTTGATCCGAAGAGCGGATGACCAGGATTCGGCCAGCTGGCTGTACGGAGGTGACCCCGGCGGGCGGGCAAACCGCTGCAACACAAATCTTGAACCACATTACCATCGGAGTATAAACCAGCTTCTGTCACCACTCACAGCCACCACATCGCCACTACCACCACCCAAGATTCATCACCCAAAGGTACCACTCATAGTCACAGCCGCAGATTCATCACCCAAGATTCACCCCATGGCTGCAGATCCAAAAATTCGTCACAAATCCACAACCATTACCACCTCCTTCTCATCGCTAGCAGTAGGCAGCGGCGGCGCTGCAACATCAAATCACTCCATCTCGATGTAGCAGCGGCACCACTTCCAGATCTATACAGGGGCGTCCCTGTGCCTACTTCTCATAGCAGCGCCGCTGTTGCGATAGTTACAACATCGCTAAAGGCCGAGGAGGTTTCAATCTCCAATTTGGAATGAACTATGTCGTGTCTCTGTTTTGGAACGAATGGCTACTGAGCAATATTATTGAAACCTAATTGAGGGTCTGAGACAGAGATGAATCTGATATTAATTTAATTTTAAAATATTAATATTAAAATTAAAATTAATTATTGCCTGATTTTTGTAAAAATTATTGTTAAACCTGATTTTAGAAGTTGGAATTTTAAAAACAGGGTTAGATGTAATTTCCACTTTAAAGAATTGACTTTAGCTTTATTAAATTGGCCCAATTTTATAATTTGATAGATGATTTGGTAGATAATTTTCATTTTTTAATGGATTGATTTGAGATTTATTAAATAGTCCCAAATTTATAGTTTAATAAATGATTTATAATTTTTAGAATGGTTAATTGATTTTTAAAATAAATTATATTTTGATGCTTTAATATATATATAATTTTCAGAATGAATTTAATGACATTGTTTTGCATTATAATTTGTAATTTTTGAAAGTAATAAATTTCTATGTTCAAAATCTCGATTCTTTTTTGAGGAAATTACACCCTCACCGGTATTTAAATTTCCAATTTCAAAAGTCATCCCTAAGTATAATTTATACAATTATCAGGTAGTAATATAATTTTAATACTGATAATAATATTCACCCCAACCCCACTGCACACCCACCCCACCTAACGCAATAGTGCAATAGAATCCCTAAATCATTTCTCATTCTCTTCTTTCTTCTATCTATCATCTTCATGGGGACGAAAGGGTCGGTGCTCAGTGAAGAATGGAGAAGACAACGCGCGATGAAGAAGGGCAACGCATTGTGGCTGCGAAGCTTCTTCTTTGCGGCCTGTGCTGCATCTTCTTCGCACGGCGGCACTTCTACATCTCTTCTTTGCGATCGAAGTGCATCTTCTTCATGATGTCCATTGTTGTCTTCATCAACGCCGATTCAGCTATTGAGGCGATGCGCGTCAAGCGGCGATTGGTCTAGTCGAAGCTGTTTACACAGAGAGAGGGCTTTAGTGAAGGAAGCTGAAAATCGCGATGGTGATGAAAATGGCGATGTGACCTTGAGTGCTTGACACCTATTTAAGAGTCTGGATTTTTTTATTATTTGATGTTGTATATTAAGGGTGTCTGAAATTAGTTGAACTGCTTGTTGTGAAATTGCTCTTTGTGGTGGCGGTGGTGAGATGGTGGTTGTGTGGCGGTGGTGAGATGGTGGTTGTGCGATGGCGACAGTGGTGGTTTCATGTGAGGCAGTGGTGGTTGTTTGTAGGATTTAGGTTTGATTTCTTCTTGTCATCGATGTTCACATTGCAGCGTTGTGGTGGTGGTGGTGGCGACGGCGGTGGCGCAGCATGGTGGTGGTGGAGGAGGAGGTGGGTGGGGTGAAGTGACAGTGATGGAGGTGTAATCACAGTTTCATTTGCAGTGGTCACACGTTTAGGTTCTATGGGTGGGGTGGATGGGAGTGTTTAAAGATTTGTGACCTAATAATTTGATAAATTGTGACCTTAAAATATCCCAAATTCTATTAATTTGACATTTGTAGTCTATTGATTTTATAATATGTGACTTAAAAAAATTATTATTGTGACCTAAAAATAAGTCTAATTTGTGACCTAATATTTTAATAATTTATAATCCTGAAATTATTTGTGATCTAAAAAATTTGTTTCTGTGACTTGAATATAATGTTTGTTTTTTGTGACCTAAAACTGTTATTGTGACCTATTATTTTAATAATTTGTGACCCTAAAATTATTTGTGACTTAAGCAATTTACATTTTGTGACCTGAATTTATCTTGTATTGTGACCTGAATTTACGTGGGCAAGTTTTCGGATATACTGTGACCTAATAATTAATCAGTGAATTGTGACTTAATAATATGATAATTGTGACTTAAAAGATTAGTGACCTCATAATTTGATAAATTGTGACCTAAAAATAACTCGGGATTGATTAATTTAAAACTTGTGACCTTGTAATTATTTATGACTTGATAAAACTGTTATTGTGACATACTATTTTGATAATTTGTGACCCTAAAATTATTTGTGACTTAAGCAATTTATATTTTGTAACCTGAATTTATTTTGTAACTTGAATTTATCTTGTATTGTGACCTGAATTTATCTTGTATTGTGACTTGGATTTATATAATTAATAAAAAAATCTAATAATTTAATTTAGTTAAATAGATACCTGATTTTTGAAATTTTTGAAATTATATGTTAAAATTGAAATTGTATATTCTAAATATGTACACCTTCTTTTTTTTATCTCGGGGTTCACAATTAAAATGTATTGACTTTAACCTTTACCAATTACCACTAATTACCAGCCATCAGGATTTCAACGTGAAGGTATTTCGTTGATCACGGTGCACGACCGACCATTATAGCTGGAAATTAGTCCTAGAACCGCCCCTGGGCACGGGGGTAAAACCAGTAAAAACTATAGCCCGTGTATTACCGTGCAGTCGACGTTGAGTCCGGAGTGGTGCGGTTTCAATTCTCGGAGAAAATCGTCTTCGATCAGAAACTGTAGGAGAACAAAAAATTGGGTAAGAGTCCTATCATTGTCACCTACCTCCACTAAATCCCCGAAGTTAATGTTCTTGTATTTGCAATTTGTGCCAAAAGGAATTATGTTTCGATTGTGGGCTGAGGATTCTCGATTATCGATTATGTATTTTTGCTAGGTTTGCGAATTGGAAAAATCATTGCCTAAATCTGTAGAGAGAGGGGGTACAGGAAGAAAAAGAATGGCGGGAATATGGAGAGCGTTTCGATGCATACAGTCGGTTGCGGAGTGTCCTCGTCTCACTAGATTCTCCCTTCAAGCTCCAAAGAGTGTAAGTTTTTCTCTCTTGCTAATTTCGCGCTTACATAATAATCTTCGAAACCCTAATCCAAAATTTTGATTTTCTTATTTACATGTTTGTTATGCAGCATTAGTATTAACAAATGAGAATTTAGACCTTTTATGAGATTCTAAAGTATCATAATGCGGGTTTCTTTTTGACTGACAAGAACTTGATTTTGTGCCTAATAAAGTTTCCCTTGATTTTTGTTGCAATGTAATGCCGAGTTTTACTGAATAATGAGTTTTACTGGTATAAGCTTTAGGGAAAATTAGCATTTTGAATGTAAATGTCATATTTTTGTTATAAAATAGGAATGGTACTTTCGTAGTTTCGGTTATGACTTAAATCTAATCAGCTCTAGAAGATGGTTAGATGGTTTTATTATGTTAACATGATAGTTGATAATACTTTACTGCTGGACTAGAAGTTTGTAGAGTCGGACCTCAACCAGTATCTCTAACATTTGCAGTTCACATAAAACATATTAAGATCATGTTTGACATAAAGAAAAGTAAAAGCTCCAAATGTAGATAATTTACAACGTGTTTGGCAAACGTTTGTTTGTAAACGGTCACGTAGCAATATCTCATTGAACATTTCCTTTTAAAAGTCAACAATTTCGTCTGGTTAAAATTCTCGCACACCATTTCTTTTCCTTACTTTTCCCCAAAAAAAAAAAAAAAAAAAAAAAAAAAGACCAACAAATCTTTTACATTTCACTAGTTATAAACAATAGTTTATAAACAAGTTTTTTTTTTCTTCAGTAATGACCCGGCTCCCTCACTGGGGCCTTCTCCGTATCGTACTCATGGCCTTTCCACTCCTTCTCTGGTCATCCTGGTCCTCAAGGGCTGCCAGCCTCGTGTCGTAGTGGGTTTCTAAGAATCTTTGTATTTAACTCCTAGGTATAAGATTCGAAACTCATGGAAGATAAAAATTCACTTCCTGGAAACGAGGCATCAACCCTTGAGGACCAGGACGACCAGGGGGGAGTGGAAAGACCATGAGTACGACACAGAGAAGGCCCCAGCGAGGGAGCCGGGTCGTTTGAGCCTTATATTTTTTAATTAAAATAGGTTACTTCACTATTTATAAACAATATTTATGAACAACTATAATAAACGAGTTGTCAAACACAACCTTATATTTTTAATTAAAATAAGTTACTTTTTCTTAAGTAACTCTTACATCACTGTCAATCAAAATAAGTAACTTATTGCATTTTTGACCTATGAAAAAGTTATTTACTTCAAAATGTATTATTTACTTATAAGTATATTTTACTTATATGTTAAGACTTTGTTTGACAGCAATCCCTTGTCAATAAACAAGAAGTGATGTTTTCGAGGTAAAATGTGTGGTTAGAAAGCGATTTTTGAAAAATAAATGTTATTAAAAGTAGTTTGGAGAAATGCGCCGTTCATCAATTTACCAAACACATGGTTAATTTTTTAAAAGCTTACCTAACATGCTCTTGAACAAATGTCAGTGAGGCCTTAGGTAATAATTGAGATTTTCTTGGTCGAAATGTCACATCTGTCCATCATAGTGTGGATGCAATAACTATCAATACTATTTTATTTTTTTATTTTTTGAAATGGGAATAACTATCAATACTTAAAGCCTCTATTTAGTGGACATTAATATTAGATTTTTAGTAGATTTTGATAAAAGTTGATGAAGTGTATAGTTGAAAAGCTGTGGGTTATATTAAAATATGTGGTTGTAATTCATTATTGACTTTTACTTAGATTAAAATTCGGATTAAAATTCCAACAAAAAAATGTGTAATATATCATTAATCTGGCATGTGCAGAAATTTAAAGAAATTCTATTGCACGTGTTGTTTGTGACCATAAAGCTTGCATTGAAGCTGAACTGTTTTGGTTACATGCATGCTTGTCCTGTAGTGTTGCATTTAAATATAAAACGTGTACTTGAGATCTTAATAGAGAAGCTTGCTGGCAGCTGTCATCTGAATGAAGTTATTTTATGGTCATGTGTAGTTTATTATGCTCAATGGAGAATTTGTTCTGATGCATCATCCAAGATGATATCGTGGTAATGAGATTTCTAGAACTCCTTGAATTAGCAATAGCATCTAGATCTCATGTGACATGGCCTGAAAAATGAATAAATAACTTATTGAATGTGTACATTGAATTCAGTCCTTGGGGCTTGCAAAAATATCAATTCTATGCAGTTGCCATTAATGAACTGGTATTTCAAGGAATGGTTGCGATATTTTTAATCCGTTTCAATGGTGAAGTTGAATTTTGATAATCTAGACTTTCCAACCTGAAGTTCAAATATGAATGTACGCTTAAAGAACTTCTTCAGTGAAACTTTATTATTTTGGGAATCCTTTGGTGCATTTTAGCAAATAATTAACGATTAGTGCTCAGAAACAAAATTTTACTGTAAGCTATGCCATAGCTTCTGTGATGATGATGTGACCTCATGATCTGCTTTTTGGTGATCAGGTAGAGGTGGAATATGATAATGAAAGTGTATATAATTTATCAGCTGAGTACCTGAGAATATATAGTCCGGCTGTTGACAGTAAGATTAGATCAGTTGGAGGTGAAAAGGTAATTGAATCAAATATTTTCATTTCAATAACATTCATTTTAGTTGAATATTTGTGGTAGGGCACATTTTCTCAGGACTACTTATGGTAAAAATAGTTCATATTGTGAAAGAAAATTTGAAGTCACGCTTGCATAATTGCATTTTTAGCTATTGCAAATGTAACGCCCCGAAACCTGTGTCCCGGAGGTTACTCAAATCATTCTTTCGTTCGTAAAAATATTGACTTGAAATAGGATTTAATAACAATTTTAAAGAATAATAATGTGGAATAACATAATTAAACTTTATGTCTTACAAAACATCAAATAACTAAACATCATTTTTGAGATCTAAATAATAAATAAATAAAACTTTAATTTGCAAGACAATTGTCTAATTAAATAAAAAAAAAAAATATTTTTCTTGAGCCAGCGACATGGGCTCTGCCAGCAGTTTCAACCTCCAACTCTGATCGATCATGTATCTGTTAAATATTTTAAATATGAAATGAGCATATAAATATACTCAGTATAGATCTCGTGCCAGTATTTTCACAATTTAATATAAAAAACAAGTAAATTATGCACATAACATAATTTTACAGTGGAATAGAAACTTGACCATCTCATTTTCGATTTAGGTCATACCCGTTCTCAATCTCAATTTAGGGTCTAGTCCTGTGACTGACTTCTGTAGATCTATATAACACCCTTTGGTATTACCCACACGATCCTCATCACTATTAATTCGGATCTCATAATAGAACATAAATTACTCAAACTTAAAACATTAAAAAGCTAAAATACAAAACACTTGACACACAGGGAAATTCATACCTTGTTCCTTAAATTGATCGTAAACTTGAGTAATAAAAACTGAAAATATTGCCAAACGGATCTCGAACATGTTGAAAAACTTTTATTTATTTTCTTTAACTTTTCTCTCTACTTTTCTCTCTCCTTTCTCTCTCTAATTCTTTCTATACGTGTATGCACAATCACAATTAGTGTGTTAAATAATAGAATTTGACTGTAAAAGACTCATGCATAAGTCGATGTCTAATAGAATTAGTGTGCATAATTGGAGCATAAAATCGTAGTTAAATTTATTTAATTAAAACAATTGACTTTGGCCCGAATAATCCCTATACAAACAGGTAAATAATTATTTAGTAGATAAGGTTAATCACATAATTTGAGTTTTAATAGGACTCTTAATTTAATTATAATTGGACTTCTAATAACAACCAATAATACATAAAATTCATATTTGAGAGGAATTCTAATCTGGACATGTGCAAATTATTTGAGTTTCATCCAAATACTTATCTGATAACTCATGAAAATAAACAATTAAATAATGCATGAACATTAAAATAAGTCGATAATTAATAAATATTTAAAATTAATATATCAAATTATAATTTCATGCAAAATTTGAATTACCAAATGTTAGAACCATTAGCACAAGGTTTCTATAAAATTCGGGGTGTTACATCCTCCCCTCCTAAAATAAAAATTTCGTCCTTGAAATTTACGTAAGTTATCTAGCTTTAATACCTGTCACGACGTTGCAGTTATGTCTGCCAAAGCAAAAACCCTCGCCTTGCCCTCCTTTTGATCTTCAGACTTCTTAGCTTGTCCCTCAGTGCAGTCCTTAATGATATGTCCTGGCTTGCTACATCTATAACAAACACCTTTCCCTGCTAGGCATTCTCTCTGATGAGGTTTTTGACATTTGGGGCAAAGTTGTCGTTGATCATTTTCATCAATGTTGACACCCATTTCTATCCTACCCTTCTTGTTAGAGTATTTTCCATTCTTCTTTATATTATCATACCATTTGCGCTTGTCTGAAGGGCCAGTATGTTGTTTATTACCTTCGTTAGTTTGGTCATCGTCAAAGGCATATACTTGAGCCTTTCCCAAAACTTCCTAATAAGTCCCCAATTGGAATATTGTCACTGCTTTCCTATTGTCAGTCCTCAACCCACGCTCAAAACATCGAGCTCGTCTCTCCTCTGTGTCAACCAGATGTGGGACATACCTGGATAATTCCTCAAACTTTCGCTCATAATCAGTAAGCGTCATGTTCCCCTTCTTCAGCTCAAGAAACTCTGATTCCTTCTTGTCTCTTAAAGGTTGCTGGAAAGTACTTTTGAAGTACTAACTCTTTGAATCGTTCCCATGTAAGGTTACGTTGTTGCTCCTCAGTGCGATATCTAGTAGTCATTTCCCACCAATGGCCTGCTCCTTTCTCCATCATAAATACTACACAAAGGATTTTCTGTGCATCGGTGCACTCTAAAAACCTAAAGATACGTTCCAAATGGCGAAGCCATTCTTCAGCAGCCAAGGGATCGGAGCCACCTTCAAATACAGGTGGGTTCAGCTTGCGAAATTGTTCTATAATCAAAGTTGATCCAGACCTGCCTTGTGGTTGCTGTTGCGACATCTCTCGCATGGCAGCTAATAATTCTCGTGCTAAGTTGGCAGCCATCTAAACTTTAAATATAAAGTAGTATATAAGAGGTCACTCAAGTTAATTTAACTAAATGACAAAACTAACAACGATAGAATAGTGTCGTTTCTCATTGATAAATTCTTATTATTTTTCAATCAATTTTGACTACATGGGCTTTACCTCAATTCATATGACATTGACTTGGTGAGAAATCCAATTCATTTTGGGTTTACGTTTTCATATTTTAAAAAAATTACAGTAGCTACATGGGAGGTTAAATGCTAAAACACATTAAATAATAATAATCAATGAATATTAACACTAACTGAAATAAAACAATGTGAATTAATAATACAAGTAAAAACATGCTCCATTAAAATTTTATAGCAATTGTCGTTCCTAATAATGTCTGCATAGCATCAGATTTTAATTGAGACGTTAATTTAACTTCGTTAATAAAATACATTAAGTGAAAAGGGAATTTAAATAATTAAAAATCAATTGTAACTACTTAAGATTACAAAAAGATTAATCAAAGCCATAGTTTTCACACACGTCTTGTGATCACTGACATATTTCATGCAAAATTAAATTCAAGTATTAAATAAATAATTATATACCCTTTCAGTAACTCACACTCTTAAGAAACATGTCATATTAGTGGCAATAAAAATCAACAGTGTGACTTTGGATCAATAGAAACAACATAATTGTGAACAGTAAAATATGGAAATTTAACTTTCAAGGGGAATAGATCAACTTCAAATAATCTTAGCTCATAAAACTAAATAATTTCATACCTTAGATCGTCAGCTAGAAGTTGATCATGCCGGTCCCAATGTCGTGTGGATCAAAACGTATTTAATTTTTAGCATATAAAGAAATTTAAAATTTCAATTTCACAAAAGTCTACAGGAAAGATAGGCTGATCTCTGATACCATACTGTAAGTCTGTAACGCCCCGAAACCTGTGTCCCGGAGGTTACTCAAATCATTCGTTCGTTCGTAAAAATATTGACTTGAAATATGATTTAATAACAATTTTAAAGAATAATAATGCGGAATAACATAATTAAACTTTATGTCTTACAAAACATCAAATAACTCAACATCATTTTTGAGATCTAAATAATAAATAAATAAAACTTTAATTTGCAAAACAATTGTCTAATTAAATAAAAATAATAATAATATTTTTCTTGATCCAGCGACATGGGCTCTGCCAGCAGTTTCAACCTCCAACTCCGATCGATCATGCTTCTGTAAAATATTTTAAATATGGAATGAGCATATAAATATACTCAGTATAAATATCGTGTCAGTATTTTTACAATTTAATATAAAAAGCAAGTAAATTACGCACATAACATAATTTTACAGTGGAATAGAAACCCGACCATCTCATTCTCGATTTAGGTCATACTCATTCTCAATCTCAATTTAGGGGCTAGTCCTGTGACTGACTTCTGTAGATCTACATAATACCCTTTGGTATTACCGACACGATCCTCGTTACTATTAATTCGGATCACATAATAGAACATAAATTACTCAAACTTAAAACATTAGAAAGCGAAAATACAAAACACTTGGCACATAGGGAACTCCATACCTTGTTCGTTAAATTGATCGTAAACTTGAGTAATAAAAACTGAAAATATTGCCAAACGGATCTCGAACGCGTTGAAAAACTTTTATTTATTAACTTTTCTCTCTCTAATTCTTTCTATACGTGTATGCACAATAACAATTAGCGTGTTAAATAATAGAATTTGGCTGTAAAAGACCCGTGCATAAGTTGATGTCTAATAGAATTAGTGTGCATAATCAGAGCATAAACCCGTAGTTAAATTTATTTAATTAAAGCAATTGACTTTTGCCCGAATAATCCCTATACAAACAGGTAAATAATTATTTAGTAGATAAGGTTAATCACATAATTTGAGTTTTAATAGGACTCTTAATTTAATTATAATTGGACTTCTAATAACAACCAATAATACATAAAATTCATATTTGAGACGAATTATAATCCGGTAATCTGGACATTTGCAAATTATTTAAGTTTCATCCAAATACTTATTCGATAACTCGTGAAAATAAACAATTAAATAATGCATGAATATTAAAATTAGTCGATAATTAATAAATATTTAAAATTAATATATCAAATTATAATTTCATGCAAAATTTGAATTACCAAATGTTAGAACTATTAGCACAAGGTTTCTATAAAATTCGGGGTGTTACAGCAAAAGCTTTACACTTTCGAGTATTAACCATTTGTCACATTCGAAAATGAAATGAATAACTCAATGTGTTTTAAAGTTGGGACGTTTTTCTCATTGCTACTTTTCCACTCTCTATGGGTTACATTATCAACTACTTGCCAAATGATTTGATGATAAATGCATTTTTGGTTGTTGTCAACTAAGATACTATTTGTCCTTGAAAAAGGTTATATCTGGGCGGCGTCATGTGGGAATCATGTCTGCAGAACCTGTAGGGAATTATGGGGTGAGGTATTATAATCTTATTGAGGACTATTGTGTGTTCCAGGAGTTCTATCACGGTGTATTCATGATTCTATGTGATGGCTGATGTAGGTTGTTATTTGACGACTTGCATAAGACTGGGATCTTTACATGGGATTACTTCTATCATCTTGGCTGTAACAAGTTCACTCTTATGAGAAACTATGTCAGAACTCTAAAGAAGCACGGACTGAGCCGAGATCCACCCAGAAGGAAGTGATGGGGAAAGTAGTCATGTAAAAAACCATTAAGCACATAAGTGACTCCGTCCAACCAGCGAGGACCAATTCTGGTTGCTGGTAAGAAGTTATTTGATTCTGCATTCTTCTTAAACTTGATACAGTTGACACATTACAAATTATATGGTCCGTTTCGGAGGTTGCCTACTCCATATCCGTAGTCCTTTGTGCATATCTAAGGTTAAAAGTTACTTTCTAAGTGACTTTTGTGCCAAACTTTTTTGAGAGTTTTAGGTCATAAACTTACTTTGGAAGAAAGTAGTTTTGTCACTTTTGCCTAACATGCTTTTGTCCAGAAGAATAATTTTTCCCTTGAATCTCTTCAGTACATTGAGCATCATGATCATCTGCTTCGTTCGACGTTGGTCTTTCCTTTTCTTGTTTGCTGGTTTCCCCCTTCCCTCGTATTTTCTTCAATTGCTATTTTTTATCTTCCCCCTTTATTCATCAGTTTGAAAATAGAAGCGATACTTTTGGGCGAAACAGGCTGTACTTTTGTTACTGGTTTTTCTTTTTCTTTTGATATGGGCCAATCCAATTGGTGTACGAATGTTGAACCTTGACGCAGATGTTAATATTGATCTTCAAAGGAATATCGATGGGCAATTGGAATCGTGTACTTGGAACTTTTGATAGGACAATTCATATCAATGATGACTAGCTACTATCTTCACTACATTCACCTCTTAGAGTGTGTTTGATAGGCGATGTTTTCCGTGGAAAATATTGTTTTCTACGTGATTTTTCAATTTTGCGCTGTTTGGTTGCCTAAGTTTTTCATGGAATTTATTTTTCCACTTGCCTCGAAATTCGATATTTTCCTTGTTTTAGATGAATTCGTTTTCCTGGGGGGGAGGAGGTTTTATTTTCCATGAAAAATCTTATACCATTTTCATTACGTTTGATCCTTTTTGTTGTTGCTAATTGATTTTTTTTTTCTTCTAAAAATTAACATTATTATTATTAAGTACAAACTTATTAAAAAATGAAAAAAAAAAAAAGAAATATTATAATAGCTAAATTTTACTTTATTTTCCATAGAAAATAGTGTCAATCAAACAACAAAAGTTGAAAAATTCTTCACTTTTTCTACCTAGAAAATTAAACCAATCAAACACATAAACTTTCAATTCTCAGGAATTTAATTCCCTAGAATTTAATTCCATGGAATTCATTTTCTTTTCACCAAATTTTCACCATTGCTATCAAACGCAACCTTAGATCTTTAGGTTTTACCCTTTCACATGTAGTCATTAGCTCTTATCTTCGTGCTCGAAAATTATCTTCAAGTGCATAAAATTAAGTAGAAGAAGTTGAGGAAAGAAAATCGAAGAGATTCAGTAATATTTATGCATGTATATATACATATCAACTTGCCAAACCTTAATTTAACAATACATTTTAATTCTACGAGACTCACAACTTTTAATATCTTTTCAATTGGACTTTTTTCAAAAACTCTGTCAAATAACCCTTTAATATTTTTATCTTTGAGATTTACTCTTTAATTAATGCTTGAAAATGCATATCAAACATGTACCTACTAATAGATGTACGAATTAAAATATTGTTAATATCTTTATGGGGTGAAAAAAATAATTTTTAATGCTACCAAAATTCATCCCCAAATAAATAAATAAAATAAAATAAAAATGAAATGCTATAAAACGTGAAGACGAATATACCTAACCTTTTACCTAGCAACGTAGATGATAACGTATTGTTGGGTTTAATTTCCTTTGTGGTCACTGAACTCAGTGAAATTTCAATTGGTTCATTCAGTTTCTATCTGAGTTGTTTATTAGCCCTGTTACTTAGTCTTAAAATCACAATCTTATGTCATTAAAAATTAAAAGCAATTTGACGTGTCTTACCTTCCAGATAAATAATTAATTAATGACTACAAATTTAAAGCAAATCACGTTTTCAAAAAAATGACATGAATTCATATTCATCCGACTAAGTATACTAAAAGTTGGATGCAGGATGTATATATAAATTTTAAGATTTTGCGAACATTATTAATATGCAACTTAACTAAAAATAGGGATTAATGAATAACGATACATTGAGATGGTTAAGTTTAGTAACATGGGCTTTTGGAGTGATTAACATCGCAGTAAAAAATATGAAAGTTCTACTACAATAATAAAAGTTGGATGGTGTAATTGAAATTTCACTGAAAGTTTAATGACTAATATATTAACATTTTCAGTTCTGTTCTCTCTTTCTTTTTGTCAACTATGCTGAATTCAATTAGATGAAATCACAAAGTACTATTTTACATTATTAATTATAGTTACCTAAAAGTTTAAACAAATACTCCATCTCATCTCAATTATATAGGTTGTCTTTCTATTTTTGTTTGTCCTAATTATATAAATTTATTTTTTTATTGAGAAGTATTTATTTTATTTGTTTACCTATGTACCTCTACTTATTACTTTCAATATAGTAATAGTTTTGATATTAAATAATGTTAAGTTAGAAATTTTTTTTATAAAAATTACTTTTTCAATGACATTAAATATGTTTTCTTAATTTGTGCAAAAAGTTAAATAGGCCAGTATAATTGGGAAACATGCCGGGACGGATGGAGTAATTAATTTAGTAAACGACGCCGTTTTGAAGTTCCTAATACCGGGATGGATGGAGTAATTAATTTAGTAAACGACGCCGTTTTGAAGTTCCTAATATAAAGTCAATATTTCATTTTTCGGCTAATCCGTCTTTATACTGTCAGCAGTTCCCAATAAACAATAAAACAGAGAGTCATGCTAATTACATCTCACCTCAAATTATCATTGTCCATTTTTTTATTAATAAAATAAAAAAAAATCACAGAGATTACAGATCACAGTTGGAAAAATATGTTCCATTTTTATTCAATTTAATCCATAGCCAGTTATAAAATCCGATTAATTAATAGACTAGTCTTTGACTTTGATTAAATCATGAAATTCAGATCTTTTATAGCAAAACTAATTACAATTCTTGGCTAGGCAAAAATGGTAGAGAGAATTGCCGTATTAGCGGTGGTGGTAGTGGTGATGGGTGGCGCGTGGGCTCAAGTCCTGGAGGAGGCGGCGGCGGCGGCAGGTCAGGAGGCGCCTTGGAGGATCCACACGCTTTTCTCTGTGGAGTGCCAGAATTACTTTGATTGGCAGACGGTGGGCCTCATGCGTAGCTACCGGAAGGCCCGACAACCCGGACCCATAACCCGATTACTCAGCTGTACGGAAGAGGAGAAGAAGAGTTACAGAGGGATGGAGTTGGCACCTACATTTGAGGTCCCCTCAATGAGCCGACACCCCAAAACTGGTGATTGGTAAGTATACTCCATTGAGCTGTTTTTCAGCGTGTGCATGCATGTATTTTTGATTGACTACTGGGTGGCTTGTTTATCTTGGAATATAACTGCTCGCCTTTTTGAGTTACCGATTACTTGAAGATTGTAATGAGGGCGTATGAAGAGGGCATTTTTTCCTTTTATCATTTTATGGTATGGTTTGTTTGCAGGTACCCGGCAATTAATAAACCTGCAGGTGTTGTCCACTGGCTTAAACATAGCAAAGAAGCACAAAATGTTGACTGGGTAGTAATTCTAGATGCAGACATGATCATCCGGGGTCCAATAATACCATGGGAGCTTGGTGCCGAGAAAGGCAGGCCCGTTGCTGCATATTATGGGTAATCTTGTTTAATATTATTTTTCTACATATTTAATTTTGTAATTTTTATTATCATAACAAGTCATGGGTGGATGCAGACCGAAAAATCTTTTTGGTGCATTATGTTAATGCACACGATTTGGTCGTTCTCTTGCTCATTGAAGATAGATTTCCTTGCCTGTATAGCTGTATTTGTACTTTGTTTCTTATAATTGGGGTATTGAGTTATATATGTTAAATGCTTCAGACAGATAATATTTAAGTGGAGTGTAATTTTTCGGAATCATCTGTGTCTCTTGATAAATTATTGAATACATCTGTTGCTTATCTTTTGGCATACTTAAATGTCAATCAGAACAAATGGTAACCACACATGACTACAAGTAAATTTCATTGCAACCAATTTACACCTAGATTTTTGACGTGTGTATATGTTCTAACCCTATAACTTTAAAGCTCTGTTTCTAAGCAGCCAGGGCTTACAGGATCTACTTCGTCCTATCTATGGGATTTTGAATTCGTCCAGAAAAAATATAGGGGGAAGATACATGATTGTTATTATTTTTCTTGAGAAGTTAAGCTTTCTTTGTTTGGTCGTTCAAGCTTCCTTGAGAAATGACATAATTCATTGAGCTTAATTTTTTATTTAAAAACAGAGGCCTTGCATTGTGGAAACTTACTAGTAGGCTATAGAATGGTGTTCATTCTAGGAACCGATGATTTTTCCGTATAGGTTAGTTCTTCATTTGCACATCCTTATCTGTTGCTATATATTAATCGTATAGAGTTCAGCAGTTGGATGTCGAGTTGAATATTTCGATACAGCCAAAATTTTGGTAGCTAATTTGGTATGTAAAAGTTCTATTTATTTTCCGAAGCTGACATTTTACTCGGTTTCTGTGAATTTTTAGCATTTTCTAATGTTATCTCTGAGCACATCAAGGTTTTCATTAAAGTTCACCAAGAAACTATTTTTCTTTACATTTGATGTTTGCAACGCATCAATAAATAACCTCTTGACTTCTCCTTACTTATTTATAAGAATCCTTTTCCCAAGAAAATGCTATTATTAAAAGTATAATAATTCTCCACCAGATACTTGATCGGATGTGACAATGATCTTGCTAAGTTGCACACTAAGCACCCTGAACTCTGTGACAAGGTTGGTGGACTTTTAGCCATGCATTTAGATGATCTTCGAGCTTTAGCGCCAATGTGGTTGTCAAAAACAGAAGAAGTACGAGCGGACAGAGCTCATTGGGGAACCAATTATACTGGTGATATATATGGGACAGGGTGGATCAGTGAAATGTATGGATACTCATTTGGTGCCGCAGAGGTAACTTGTCTTATGCTTTCTGTCCTTACCATGTTCTCCTGAGTACATACTACTACATATACTCTTTTTTGGAGGAAATTACACAATTGGCCTCCGAACCTTTAAAAGGATTTGTTACTAATTCTTTATCTGTATATGTATTTATATCCTGTATCTTTTTGTTGATATTTCAGGTGGGACTTCGCCACAAAATAAATGATAACTTGATGATTTACCCTGGATATATTCCAAGAGACGGCATTGAGCCCATTCTTATGCACTATGGCTTGCCTTTTAGTGTTGGAAATTGGTCATTCAGTAAATTAAAACACCATGAGGACAATATTGTGTACGACTGTGGGAGACTCTTTCCTGAAGCTCCTTATCCTAGAGAGGTAACCAATAATGTGCTTATTGAAATGGATGATTTGGTTATACTCAGTTAAAAACTTAAGTGATCAGAGAGTGGACACAATTATTATGTGATTTAGTCTTTAGCACACCATCTTTAGTGTAGCGCCCCGAGTTCCGTATACCCGATTCACTACGTCATTTTCTGTCTAAATTTTTTCGAATAATATTTTTGCGGAAGAAATAGTTGAAATTCATTTTTGGCAACATTAAATAAACTGTAATGGCCGATAAAATTGAAAACATTTATGAAACCATTTGAAATAGTAAATCGAACCATTAATTTTGTAAAGAAATTGACAATGTCATAATTTCTCAAATAAATGAACTTCTCTAAATTATTCGATTGTTTGGAAAAAATACGGAAATCATTAACGTCAAACTTTCAACCGTTTAACGATTATTGCCACCATCATTCATCGCTCGCCACCGTCTCCGAAATCTGCAAAAGTGTTAAAAAGTAGGGTGAGTATTTCATGGGGGAAATACTCAGTAGACTCATCGCAAATTAATTTAATTTATAAGATGATTAAACACATAAATCCCGGCTCTTTATAAAACGGGCATTGATAGAGCTTCTTTATAAAACGGCTCTTGATAAAACTCATATTGTGCATTACAGCACGGGACATATTTTGCAAATCATATGCTCTTTGAAAATAGCTCTTTGAAAACAGCTCTTTGAAAACATCTCTTTGAAAATAGTTCTTTGAAAACAGCTCTTTGAAAACAGCTCTTTTGAAAATAGCTCTTTGAAAACAGCTCTTTGAAAACATCTCTTTGAAAACATCTCTTTGAAAACAGCTCTTTGAAAACAACTCTTTGAAAACATCTCTTTGAAAACATCTCTTTGAAAACCATATACTTATAAAAACATTTTAATTATGCCAAGCATAATTTCTTTTGAAAGCATAACATAAGATAGGATTTAAATCCTCATAAACATACAAGAACTTTACCGAACTTAGGTGGCAAGAATTCTTATGCAGTAAAATCATAATAACAGTAAAATCACAGTAAATATACCAAGCATAATTTTTGAAATTCATAGGGATCAATTGCATCATAACATAAGATAGGATCGAAATCCTCATAAACATATGCGACAGGAATTTTACCGAACTTAGGTGGTAAATCCTCATAAACATATGGAAACACAGGAATTTTACCGAACTTCGTGGCAAATCCTCATAAACATAGGAGACACAAGAATGTTACCGAACTTCGTGGCAAGAATTCTTATGTGTAGCGCTACTAAAACTCCGGTCCCCTTAACATATCATAACTTATCATATGGGACCCAAAACAATCTTGGTAGATTGATTTCATAGCAATGATCCAAAAAAACATTTTCGTGAAGCATAGGGTATACTTACTTTTCTCGTAAAAACATAAAGTATATTTTCTTTTCATAAAAAACATACTTACTTTTCATAACAACATAAGGTATATTTACCTTTCATAACAACATACTTGCTTTTCTTAAAAATTGACTTTCACAAGTCACATGACATTCATATGAAATCATAATTTAAATCAATTAATAAGTGCGAGTCTACCTCAAATCCGACGAGTGCAAAGTTGAGCGGGAATGACTTCAATTTCTTTAAATTCTCCGTACGCTTCGTCTTAGCCAATAAGTCACTTTAGTCTATCGAATATATAGTTCAAAATGATAAATTATAATTTTGAGGACTAAAATTGATGTTTTGAAAGTTGAGGGACTAAAATGAATACTTTTGAAAGTTCAGGGACTAAAATAGATATTTTGAAAGTTGAGGGACTAAAATGAATACTTTTAAAACTTGAGCTTAAAATCAAATAAAGTAAATCAGCAGGGACTGAATTGATCAGATTTTAAAATGAAAGGACTGATTAAAACTCATTTAAAACTTAAGGGCTGAAATTGATGATTTGAAACCAAAAGGGACTGAATTGAATAACTTTTCAAAAGAGGGGGACCAATGCTGCAAATTCTGAAAATTAATTATATATCCTCAGATCGTTATTCTCTCTCTCAATTTTTTTTCAGACAGAGTGAGACAGGCGAGAGGGAAACGAGAGGCGGAAGTGCGATCGTCGGCGAAATAGGGTCTTCAGCCGGCGATTCGCCGGCACACACCGGCGTAGGGTGCGGCGACTGGTGTCGGTCAGAGTAAGATTCAGATTGGAGGGCTTAGGTGCGAAATCGAAGTGTAACCTAAGTTTTGAATTCGCGACTTTCCGGCGAAAAACCGGTCAATCAGTCGGCGGTAGAGGTATTGTTCTGAGCTTTAACTTAGTTCTTTGGTTTTGAGTTGATTTTGGGTTTGATTTGTTGGGGATTGAAGTTTGGGTAGTGGCGGTGGTGGAGGCAGTGATGATGGTCTTTCTTCTGTGAGCTGTATTGGGGATTTGAGGTGGTGTTTGATTCTGATGATGGTGATTGTGATTTGGTTGAACCGGTGAGGTGGTGGATTGAATTTGAAATGGCAGAGACAGTGATGATGCTGGAGTTTGGTGGCGTGATGGAGGCAGAGTGGTTGGTGGTGAAGAAGGTAGTTAGATTGGGTTGTTTTGCCAGTGATGAAACAGTGGTGGCTTACTGGTTGTGCTTGATAATTTTGGTGGTGCAGTTTGTGGTGGCTGAAATGGTTTGAAGAGTGCTGGTTGCAGGTTTGTGATCTGTGTGATGGTGATGATAGATGATGGAGTTTATGCAGGTGATGAGTTTCCGGTGATAATCTGATTGGCAGTGAACTGGTATTCGATAGGTAATAGAGGTGGCTGCGAAGCCATGGCAGTGATGGAGCTAGCTATAGTCTATGGTTGGTGGCTGTGGACAGATTGATATTGGTGATAATGCTGCATATAATGGTGAAGCTGGAGTTGAGGTATTGGTTTGATGATGGATGATATAATTTTGTGTTTGTGATCATGTGTTGTGATGATAATGGAGAATATAATTATTATGTTCTTGCAACATAATGAATGCATACGGGTGGTGGAGTTGGTAATGGTGTGGTAGGTATAGTATGTGTTGGAATTGAAGTGGAAAGTGAAGAGAAAAATGGTGTAAAGTGGAAAAGAAAAGAAAAGAAATGTGTGGAGAACTTTGGTGATTGATGATAATGATATTGGTGATATAGTGGAGAATTGGATGTAGAAATGGAATGATGGTGTTTTGCTGAGTCCTTGTACTGGAGATGCTTTATTTGTATAATGAAGTGGAAAGAAAATAAATGATGAAGCAAAATCGTGGAAGAATTAATGTAGGATTAAGTTAGGATAATTAACTAAAAAAAAGACTAACTTCGATTTGAAAATATATTTAAAACTGATATATTTTGGACTGAAAAATGATTTTGAAAATAATACTTTGAATAAATAATATAATTTTAGAAATTTGGATTTTAATTTAAAATCGAACAAATTCGATATTTCTTGACTTGGCTAGACGAATCCGTCGCGGCGTTAACTTCAAAATAATAGGTGAAATAGTAGCGACACAATTTTCTAAATATTAAAATAATTATTAATTGCGTAAAAATTCTGGGTCGCTACATTTAGTGTGGACACGAGCACAGTTTTCATAAATAGGTGGTTGGGAGATTTGACCCAAGATTTTTGCATGCTCCGATACTGCGTGAGAAACCTCATCTAAATCTGAAAGCTTAAACTCTTAGAGTGGACACATATCTAAATTGAGTCTTCAACATAATGTTTAGGCTCATTCCTTATTCTCATTTTTTGATTATTTCGTACTCGGAGTGTAACTGCCGTTTGATTGAAATTAAAGCATTTCTATGCCTAGCTTATGATTTAATTCTGCTGTCTGCACTTACCCGAAAATCCTTACAGTTCAGACATAAATTTAAAATGAAAGTTTACAAGAATGTCATTATTTTTTGCACTCAAGTTTTTGTCCCATCTTGGCACTTCATATTCAATGTAGACTGATAAGCACTGCACCGAGCTAGAAATGAATTGGGTTTTACCTTTAGTCAACTCCTTGATTTCATAAAGAATCAACTATGAAGGGGATATATAGAGAAAACTAATACTATTCTCTAACAGATGATTCTTTTTTCTTTTTTGGCCATGAGTTAATAAATTGGATCTTACATATTGGTGTTCATCAGCATACTAGTCACTAATTGTCGATTTTAATTTGTCTAAATTGAAGATCTTAGCATCTCTGGCTCAGGATAATGGATTTTGTTAACTTGTTATAATAATTCAATTTCTGTTTTGGTAAACATTGTGACTATGACTCCCTAGCAAAATTTTGGTTCCGAACGTCTGCAAAGAAATAAACCAAACATAATAACAAATGCTATTAGCTAGTCTTCTTTGTTCAGACATCAGGAAACACAACTGGTGTTGGATAAACACGTCTTAATAACTTGTGCAATGTTAGATACATCTTTGGAATTTATGTGTATGCTTCAGGAGTAACTATTTGATTTCATAGAATGTTGTCTTTGCAATACAAATGCTAATGGAGAATTTGATATCTTAACGTGCCATCAGATGTTGTACCTTGTTTCTTTGTGACTATATGAGCATGTAAAGCAATGCTTAAAAGATTTACTTGTAAGTTAGTAAGTTAAAAGTCAAATACATTTTTGTTGATCGAAATTGTAAAATATTATTCTTACGGTAAGTTAAGAATCACTTTTAAAGTAAGTAACCTTTTTTACTTTATAAAGTAAGAAAGAAGTAACTTATCCAAACCTTCTTGAAAACTAAAATTTATATTACTTCTTTTAAGCTTAGCCGAACATGCTTGGTTGAGTATGATCTGACGAGCTAAGATTTTAATCTTTTCCCAAACTGAAATTCGAGATAATAATATATTGTGTACTCTTTGGTGCAGGTAAAAGGAATGGAAACAGATCCAAACAAAAGGCGAGCGCTATTTCTAAATCTAGAATGTATCAATACCCTGAATGAAGGTCTTCTATTGCAACATGCAGCATATGGGTGTCCCAAGCCGAAGTGGTCAAAATACTTGAGTTTTTTGAAGAGTAAAACGTTTGCTGAACTATCTCAGCCTAGATTAGTGACTCCTAAAAGTCTTCAAATGATGGAGGCAGAACATATGCAAACACAAGAACAACAGGCTAATGACCCTGTAAAGCCATATCCAAAAATCCATACCATTTTCTCAACAGAATGCTCCCCTTACTTTGATTGGCAGACTGTGGGGCTTGTCCACAGTTTTCACCTGAGTGGCCAACCTGGAAACATCACAAGACTTCTTAGTTGTACAGAAGAAGATCTGAAGCAATATAAAGGCCATGATCTAGCCCCCACACATTATGTTCCATCCATGAGTCGACATCCGCTAACTGGTGATTGGTAATGTCTTTTGCTTTTGCTGAAATTCTTAATCAATTTTGCCAAGTTTTGGAAGCATTGACCTATATGTTTCAAATTACACTGCATATTATTATTGAATGTTGAATACAATTCCAGAGAATTAAAAAGCTGCAAAATGTAAATATAGCCTTTCGAAAGGGCTATTCTCTCCCAAGAAATATCCAATTTCTGCCTGCCTAATTTATTCTCCAACTCCCCTATTTATAGGTAAATACTTGTACATTTTATTTCCATAATATCCCTCCCCTAACCAATTGGTATCTATCATTACCTCGCCCTCGAAATTCACCTTGTCCTCAAGGTGAGAGTCGGATCCCAATACAAAATTTAAAATATTAAAGAGTGAGTAATATTTTGGAAATCTGAAAATTCGTGGACCACTGGTGAAAATTTGAAGACTGGATTTTGCAAATCTGAAAATTTGGAGGCCTCTAGATAATTTTTTATTTTTTTATTTTTTTTGGGTTGACCCTCCCGTAGAAGTTGGCTAGAACTGACCCCAATAGTTCAATTTCTCCAGCTATTGGGTCTTTATCAATGCCAGGATCCCAAATGCGAAATGGATCTGAGCCCATAATATATTTTTCTCCAATTAGACTTTTGGCTACATGGGCTGCTTCTTTTCTTTTCTCCTCCAACTGATTCGGTAAGCTACGTGTCCGGTGCACGGAGAACTGCCTTCGGTCCCCAAAACTGACTTACTCGTGACAACCTTCCGGCCGCCCAACGACCTATAACGCTAGTAACTACTCCCACTGGGGCTAGGAAGTAAGCCCCACAACCCAAAGCGACGAAAAACAAATAGAATTTGCTACAAAAGCCGGCTAACGGGGGTATTCCTGCGTATGAGAACATAGTAATGGAGAAGGTGACCATTGAACCCTCCGGCGAGGCCTATCAGAATTAACTGTGGGATCTCAGTAGCAGGGACTAGCTCGCATACCTCGTGAGCTAGCCTGTTTATACATGAAAAGGATAAAACCTAAAGAAAGAATCCCTTAATGCCTTATCAATGGAAAGGTCTTCGAAACTATGAATCTTTCATCTCTTCCCCTCCCGCGATAAGGACGAGGGCGGCCACTTCTCAATATTGTGCCAATTCCAGTTTTGAACTACTGCATACTTGTTTCATAGCTTTCAACTTAGCGGCAGACCCGACGCGACTGACAGATAAGCCGACGTTAATAGCAGGTCTAATTCTGCGATAAAAGAGCTCTGTTTCCAAACAGATTTGTCCATCAGTAATGGGGATCCCAGCGGTGTGGCTCATTCTTTCTACTTGCAGCTTTACGGTCTAGCGTATGCCTTTGTTTGAAGTCTGTTCTCCCGTCCTTGACACTTGATCAAGAAGGCCTGGGCGATTTTTTATTCCATTGGTAACTATATCAATCAGAGGTTGGAATTAATGATTTGAAAAAGAGGGCTAGGTCTAGCCAAGGATTGAGTCCTTTTCTTTTGGATCTGCTACTCGACCCGTATTCTGTTACAGGTTTGCCTGGCAGGCTGAACACATGGCCCAAATCCAAAATTAACCCAACAAATCCACTTCCCTTCCTTCTAACAGAAGGATCGTTTCCTCTTCCTTCTTCTTCCCGGCGATCTCTTCGGTCTTCTTCTCTAGCTCCTCCAAATTATTCCTCACTTGAGCAGGACCCAGCCCATTATTCCGTAGCTTCTTCACTGCGAGTTGTGCCTGTACGCCATGAAAGGGGAAACAAAAAACTTCAGCCTTACACAAACCCCTTTTCTCGCCTTCTTCTTGCTGCGATTTTTCATTAGTCGCAATAGACACATCATCCTCCCCTTCCATAGGCTCGATCTTCTTCTCTAGCTCATCTTCATGTGCAATTGTCTTCTCTAGCACTGCAAATCTGCCCTGATTCTCTTCTTTGCAAAATCGATCAACCATTAGCACCTTCAATTCTTTCCAATCATGTATGGGTTGCCGGCTATCAACCCAGTGAAGCCACTCCATCGCTTCCCCTTCAAATCTAACCACTGCTGCTCCAAATTTCTCAGATTCCTCCAACGAATTCATCTGTAAATGATGTTCAGCTTGATAAATCCACCATTTAGGGTTTCTGCCATTGAAATCCGGCAACTCGAACTCCAATGTCATCACATTCTCCTTCAGATCTGGTTCTTGAGGTTTAATGTATTTCTCCAACATTTGATTCATCATCTCTATAATTCGATCCATGCTCTTCTTCATCTCACTACTGAAATTCTTCATCTCACTGCCTCCAAAATCTGTTGTCATTTTCCCAGGTTAGATGCTCTAATACCAATTAATAGGACTCCAAAAGAGAAAAAATAGAAATAGAAATTATTATTGAATGTTGAATACAATTCCAGAGAATTAAAAAGTTGCAAAATGTAAATATAGCCTTTCGAGAGGGCTATTCTCTCCCAAGAAATATCCAATTTCTGCCTACCTAATTTATTCTCCAACTCCCCCATTTATAGGTAAATACTTGTACATTTTATTCCCATAATATCCCTCCCCTAACCAATTGGTATCTATCATTTACTTAGCCTTGGGAGTGGTTTACTTTGCCTTGCCTTGGGAATGGATGTCTCAAGAAATATTTTGAAAAGAATGAAGAACTTTTCTTCGGTCTTATAATTTCCAGTGTCATCAAGACTGTTTTAGCAGACTGACCTCCTTCAAAGGCATCTAGCTTTCTGCTTTCTTTATTGCACATTGTGTCATCATGACTAAACCCTCTATGCATCTCCTCTTCTCTTTTATATTCATGATTACCTGGAAATTACTCCTGAAATCATGGGGTAAGACTATTTTTAGTTTCTTTCAGTAAATAAACTTGTGTGTAATCTCAACAAGATTGCTTAAGCATAGAAACCGAAAATGGGAATACTTAAAAGTATTTTGGAATTTCTGACAAGGCATAGTTTGTATGGTGATTTACGATTGTTGAGAGGAAATGAGCAAAGTAAAGCAAAGTTGTGTCTAGGAGAAGATTTTGCGGGAATAGGTGTGAAGGTAGAGTTCACTGAATTTTAACAGTACATTCGTTAAGGTGGACTAGAAAAAACAGAGCATAATTTAAGAAAGACACAAAAGTTATAACTTTTTCCAGTGTTGTCTAGGGCGGTCTAGTACCATACCAAATACACACACCTAAAGGTATGGATGGAGAGGAGAAGGGGGAGATGGGTGGAAATATATGTTACGGTGTTGGAGACTTGGCTGAAATTGGGTGGTTTCTGAGCCTTCATTTCAAGGCCATCTTCAAAAGCAATGTCATAGGGAAAATAAGATTTCTGGTCAAGAAGTTGATAGAGACCTGGGATTGCTGCTGTCATTCAGATGCTTTGGAGAATCCTGCTCTATGCACCAAGGGGAAATTAAGCCTTCTATTTAAGATACAATTTTAAGATTGAAGAATCTGTAATACAATATTGGATAAACAGAGAATTTGTATTAAAGTTCAAGCGGAAAAGAAAATAGAATGTAAACTCCCCAAGAAAGTCCGAGAGGCCTGGACTCTCCTGAGTAATCTTCCACATCAATGAATGAAAATACTTCCAACCCCCCTTACCTTTATTTGCAGGCTTCCTAACTGACTCAGCTAACCACTACTCCCCTCCCAACTAATTAACTGAATGGCTAAACAGATTTAGTTTTTGATTCTGCTTCCCACTGCCCTAGTATCCCTTTCACCTTCTTAGTTCCTTCTCAAGTAAAAGAGAAACATCGGGGCTCTATCAGAAGTCTCTTCTTTTTTGAATAAATTTTTCTTTAAGCAGCAATATCCATCTCTTTTTCAGAAGTTTCACACCTACAAATGAAACGATGGATAGCGATGGTGAAAGGCTAGTGTTCAATTCTTGACGTTTGTTATACCTTATGATGCATATGTTTCTTTTTTTAATTTTTAGACATAAATTACATTTCTCTGTATCCAACTATAAAATTTGATCAATATGATAACTCTCCGAAGTCTGAACAACTGACAGTTGACATGGATATGTCTAGTATATTAATAACAATGAAGGAAAATTGGACATTTTCAGTGAATTAGAGTGAACTCTATCTTCTTGAAAGCTCACAATATCGAGAAGTTCTTATACACACTCCTGAGTGCTTGTGATATAGTTCTTCATGAGGATGTAAACAAGTTCAGATATCATGCAAGCTTTTCAAACTTAGCTAAAATCAGGTGTTGATCAATTTAAGTCTTCTCAAGCTCGAATCGAGCTTGAGTTGGCTGGACTATTGGGGACTTGGTAGAATGATTAACCTCTTCCACTTTTCTTCTAGCTGAGCTCGAGTGACTAGATAATAGGAATTTTTTGCTTTTAATTATTTTTTTTTGTGAAATTTATGTTATTAGGTAGTGATTTGTTTTAAACTTGAAATAGTTCATTATGATCATAATGTTATGAGCATTATTTGTTTTTTTGTTATATTTTTATTTTTTGAAGAAAAACATCATGTTCAGTTTTTTGAGGCACAACACCTGCATTTTATTTGTGGCATTTCAGGTATCCAGCAATTAATAAGCCAGCCGCAGTTCTTCATTGGCTCAATCATGCAAAAATAGATGCAGAGTATATAGTAATCCTTGATGCTGACATGATAATGAGAGGTCCGATTACACCATGGGAATTCAATGCTGCCCGTGGAAGACCTGTTTCGACTCCCTATGAGTACGAAAAAAGAACTTTAGAGAGCATGTTTGGCTAAGTTTAAACAGTTGGTCATAAGTAAATTAGTAACCTTTAAAATAAATTATTTCAATTGGTCATATATTGAAATAAGTTGTCATGAGTGTAAGGTAAGAATTACTTTCAAAGTAAATAAACTTTATTATTTACTTAAAAAGTAAGAAAGTAATTTCTCCAAACACACGCTTTATTATCTCTCTCATTTCTGTGTAAGAGTATCTAACAAATAATTTGCAGTTCAGATGCATCTTCTTTTAGTTGCATCAGGAAGTGTGTTCTAATCACTCTGTTTGTTATATAATTCATTCCAGCTACTTGATCGGCTGTGACAATGAGCTTGCAAAGATGCATACCAGTCATCCGGAAGCTTGCAACAAGGTAGGAGGTGTGATCATAATGCATATAGAAGACCTCAGGAGATTTGCGTTGCTGTGGTTGCATAAAACCGAGGAGGTCCGTGCTGACACGGCTCATTGGTCAAGAAACATAACTGGGGACGTGTATGAAGCTGGATGGATCAGCGAGATGTATGGTTACTCGTTTGGTGCAGCAGAGGTATTTCAGAAGTCAGAACTGATTAAAGCGTTGAACTGTTTCTATCTCATTTGAATTTGCAGAATAGCTGTGGGGATAGGTTAAATATATTCCCCAATTTGTTTATATATGTGTTAAGTTTCCCCTGCTTGACATCCGTTTCTACTCAATAATGCAGCATGTTGAAACATAATTTTCAAATAATTATTTTTTTTTTGTTTTAAATTTCCATGCAGTTGAATTTGCGTCACATCATTAGCAACGAAATTTTGATATATCCGGGATATGTTCCTGCACCTGGTGTGAAGTATAGAGTTTTCCATTATGGCTTGGAATTTACGGTTGGAAACTGGAGCTTTGATAAAGCAAACTGGAGAAACGGTGATTTGGTTAACAAATGCTGGGCTAAGTTTCCTGACCCTCCTGATCCGTCAACCCTTGATCACACCGATGAAAATGCATTGCAGCGTGATCTGCTCAGCATAGAATGTGGAAATGCACTGAATGAAGCTCTACACCTCCATCACGAGAAGAAGAAATGCCCGGATCCCACTTCCATCAAGTCACCAATTCGAGATAGTCCTGATTCCATTTCCTTGTCTCCTCCAAATCAAGAAACAGTCAGTGAGGTTACGGCTTCAAGGAAATTTGGAAATATTGAAGAAATCAGTACCTTACGGCGCAGTCCTGATCTCAAGAACGAATCTCGGGAATCATCGCCGCCGGCTATGGCAAATGAAACATTCACTTCCATGAGATTTTGGATAATTGGCCTTTGGGCATTTTCAATCTTTGTATTTATCACAGTAATGTCGGTGATGCTTTCGAGTCGCAAGGGGCAGAAAAAAAGAGGTAAAAGTTATAAGACCAAGAGACGAGCTTCAAATTCAGCATTCTGGGATACAAATGGAAATGTTCGAAGTGTTGAAATGGCATAAAACGAAAAAGAAACTGCACCTGGAATTCCAGTGCTGGTCTATATAAATTGCCCAAATGATAAAAAACAGGTAGTCAGCGTAGAATGCTCAACCTGAAGTGGGTAGAGATTCTATATCCAGTTTCTCAAGGCATACGAGGAAATTTTTGCTTTGTTGGATCTTGTAGTTGGGTCTTCTGAATGTTGAATAGTTTCTTGGCGGAGCATAATTCTGAATTCAAAACTACAGGTGAATAATGATCTCTTGGAGTTGAAATTTCTTCCCCGTGTGACTGATCTTTTTCCACGAGGGCAGATTGAAAACGATAAAATGCTCGATGAAAAATTCTTTATTGTTTTACCTTTCAGAATCTATATATATATTTCTTTTGTATATTTCTGTTACTAATTCTGTACTGCAAGTTCATATGTATGTCGTAACTCAAGAATCTTTCTCGGCCTCTCTCTTCCAAAATGTGAACTTGAAATGTGCAGATATACATACACTAATGAGAGAACTCGGTTGGCCAATTCTACTCCAATAAATAGTATTGTAGCTTTAGAACTTCTGTGTGAGTGAACTTGTTATGCTTGCTTGGAGCAGTGACACCTTGCTTTACAGATGAACGGTAGCGTCTCTTGAATTCTTGATGAATACAACACAATTGTTGTTAGAGTTATTCTTTGTTCCAGGTCAGTCGAGCTCAGCCTCAGCATCTTCTTGTGTTGGTTCTTTGTAAACCGTACCTAGGTCCCACCCGTGGTGTTATTGACTTGTGTCTGGTGCACTTTGAGTTGAATTGGTTCGTTTTTAGCTGATTTGGGCTATTGCATTAATGAGCCTAGCTTCACCGACGAAACATGAGCCTCGGCCTCCCTCCACGTAGCTCGATCTGGGTTCTTTTGGCTCCACAATAAATGGTGGCTCTTTTCTTGTGGGCAACATAGAGAGAGAGAGTGTGTGTGTGTGTTTTTTTTTTTTTTTTAAATCAAAAATTGTATCCTGCTGCTTCTAGACAAGAAATGCTAGAAATTACTGTATGGTATACTCCGTTCTCCAAAATGCATCTGAATTCAAGTTAGGCTGCGTTTGATTTGATTTCTTTTCCCACTTTCTTCAATTTCAGGTGTTTGATTGCCAACCTTTTCTAGGTAATTCCATTTCCCACTTTCTTCCTCACGCGCGACATTTCCTACTTTTTAAGGAATTCACTTTCCCATGTCCCCAGGTGCTTTTATTTTTTAGGGAAAGTTTTGTACAAATTTCGTCACGTTTGATTATTTTTGTTGTTATTAATTAATTTATTTTTCGTCAAAAAATTAACATTATTATTAATATCAAGTACAAATGTGTGCAAAAAAAATATTCTTTTGATTAAAATAATTAAATTTTACTTTATTTGCTATGGAAAATAATGTCAATCAAACAATATAAGTTGAAAAATTTATCACTTTTTTCACTTGGAAAATTAAACCAATCAAACACATAAAACATCAAATTTTCAGGAATTCAATTTTCAGGAATTCATTTTCTTTCCACTCAAATTTCATCTTAGCTATCAAACGCAACCTTAAAGTTTTACAGGGAAATCCTACTTGGAGAACTCAAAGAGACTGCTCGGTAGAGCATTTGGTAACACTCTAGTGGTTTATAAATTTGTTCATTTGTGATTTTGAGGTTAGATGCGTGGTTGAACAATGAAGAGAGAAAATATGTGTAGTTAAAAAATGGTTTGAAAAATTATGTTGTCCATAAATTAGTTTATAAACCGTTTACCGAATGGAAATGCCAGTTCTTTAGAGATTTCAACACAAAAAGAGAAGAATTTGATAAGGCTTGTGATCCAGGCACAATGAGAGAGAATGTGATTGTCCAAAATAAAGAAGATTCAAAAACAAAAGATCTAGATTCCATAGAAGAAGAACAAGATTTTCCCTATTGTCTTTTGAAATAAGGATGGCATCATTTTAAGACCAAGAACCATCACTTTCCACTGGAAAAGTTGATTTGATATACAAAAATGTTGTCATTCCCAAGTTGACAGAATCTTGCTTTCAAGTCAAACTTAGAAAAGACTTGTAAGGATAAGTTTGCAAACATGATTTTCCAAAAAGGTTGAACTCTAACTTTAGAAATTCTTACAATCCCTGTTCGTTGAGTGCATAATTTCGAAGGCTTCAAAATCAAGGTCTCATTAATTAGCCAAAGAAGACTCCGGCCAATCTACATCTATCTTGTCCAATTCTTTTATTGACATAGAATGCTTCGCACGTTCATAAAGTAGTTGTCTCAATATGTCCTTATAGTGATTGGGTTAATTCTTTTGTAGCATGCTTCTAGTATTTAGAGTATGACTTGCTTTCATTGGATTGACATCCACGTTTCATTTAATAAAAAGGTAAAGATATGAAGAACTATGAATGCACAATAATATGAAGAATTGTGACTTGCTTCGTAGTGTTACGTAAAAGAAGTAGAAGAAAACAAATTAAGGCTTAGTTTTATTAGCCAATATTTTTCATGGAAAGTTATTTTTCAATTTCAACTTTTGACCTATTTGATAGGTAAATAATTCAATGAAATTCGTTTTCTTGACATGTGTAATCCCAATTTCTTATTTTTAATAAATTCGTTTTCTTGCCAAAACAGTGGGAGAATTGACTTTCCCAGCAAAATATAATTCACTTTATTTTCTTGCATTTTGGTCCTCAACTTTTTAATTGACCCAATTTATACTTTTTGATTTTTCAATTTGATACTTCAACTTTCAGTTTGGTCTAATTGATCCATGGTCGAATTCAATCTTCTTTCTTTGATTCGATTCATCTTTTGAATATTTACAATTTAATCCTTCAACTTTCTAAATCTTACAATTTAACTCATTTTTACCACTTTCATATTTATTCATTTATTAAATAATTTATTAGCAAACAATTGATTATTAAATGATATTTTTCATCAATTAAATTACATGAAAAATATTGTCAATCAAGTACCAAAGCATGAATTTTTTTTTTCTTTCTACCCAATTTCGTCATAGCAATTAGCCTGGGCAAAAGAACCGAAACTAGCAATTTGGTTATTTTCGATTTGGTTCGTTTCGATTCCAATTCAGTTCTTGGTTCAAAACAAGAATCAGAATAAAGGACCAGAATCGATAGTGTAAAACACTATTTTAAAATATATATATAAATTAAAAAAAAAAAAAAAATCATCAATTCTTAATCTTAATGCATGTTATTCAGTCCGTTAGTCATTATCAATTACTCAACAATTATTGACTCATTCAACATTACAATAACTATAAGCAAAACAAGTAATAAACAAAAAACAATAAATCAAAAATCATTTTTCTTTCACTGATTCTGTCGTTCAGTTTCAAGCTTTCTGCCTTCAATTCTTCAAGAATCAACAAACAATAAATCTTCACTATTTATCTTACAAATCAGTTGTTATCTTGTTTTCAATGATTTGTTGGGCTTGTGTGATTGTTCCTTGAAAAGATGGAAAACTACAAGTAGAAATTGAAGAATTTTTAGAAAGAGCACATACACGCGGCGCGGATGAGGAAATACATTACCATCTAGAAGGGAGTGACTATTTTGATGTCAAAGACAAATATAATTGTTGTATTCACATATTGATCAAAATCTTACAGTCTTACAACTCTTACCAGCCGGAATCTATCATCACTTCATTACTTAAATTTGAAAATTTAGTTTAGAAAATCGAAACCAAAACCAAAAGATACAAAAAAAACCAACTCAAAAGTACCATCGGTTCTTAGTTCGTTTCGATCTCCTGGAAACCAGAACCATATGGAACCACGTCCACGCCTAATCGCAATCAAACGCAAAGAGGCAAAAGCAGGTTTACAAAAATGTAACATTTCTGAAAGAAGATGATCTATTCTGCCACGGCTAAGTTTACCTGACATCTACAGATGGACGATAAAAAAGAAGAGGGTCCGATCGTGGGATAATTTCAAAGCCACACAGATAACACTGACAAAATGAAATCTTTAAATTCACAAATAAGTTCAGAAAGCGCCAATTTCTTACCCGCGTCCATAGTGTTGAGAAAGCAGCATCCTATGTAGCAGGCACTGAGGCACGGTAGCTGTATACTCAAAACACAATTCAGAATAATCATAAATTCCTTAGCCAGTTAAATGACGGGATTACGGTTTTTTATCCAATATGAAACTGCAGAAGCATACATTAACCAGTAAACACTAGACTTGTTAAACAACTTGGGGGTGAAAACAGCAGCTCATATTGCTCAACCCCTACTCACGGTAAACTAGTTTACTGAATTGGAAGCTGATGTATTTGAGGAAAGCAAAGAAACGTATACTGTGGAGTCAAGACGACTGGTCTTCTTCATGTTCTCAACGAACTTCTTAACTCTATCTACATCAGTTTCCTCTTCAAAATAATTCAGAAACAATTTAATTGTGTCATCGGTGGGGAACCATTGATGTTTCTCTGAAACTGCTTTAGCTACTCCCATCTCTAAATACTTCAGAGCTAAATCTATCTCACTGTTTCTCATGCATAGTTTCGTCACCGAGTTTAGTGTCCTTAAATTTGGTTCCCCTCGGTTCGCGATGCTTTCATGGATTGCACTGGCTTCTTCAATCATATTCTGACTAAGGTAAAATTCTAGCATCACATTTGGTAACCTGAAATCAAAATTTGAACAAGATGCTTCCCACTCCTTATAACACGTTTTGAGCGCTTCCAAATCCCCCGATTTAGAAAGAGCTTGAAGCATGAAAAGATAGCTAAGATTATTGGGGGTTGGGAAAGTCAACTTCAAAGACTCCCAAGCCCTGTTAACCCCCGGGATATTATTCATCTGCGAATACAACTTGATATGGGTGAGGTGGTTTTGGAGTCGTCCACTGTCAGATTGATTTTTCAGTTTCTCCATCTCTTCAAGAACGGCGTTGGCCTTTTCATGTAACCCAGAATTAACATAAATGGTTGCTAGATTTCCATAAGTAAACCAATCACGTTTCACTTTATTTCTTTTCATCTTCTCAAGAACTCCCTTAATTGCATCCATGTCCTTTAGAGAAGCATAACTGTTAATCAACAGATTGTAGGTATAAATGTCTGCAGCAATATTTTTCTCCTCCATTTCTTGCACTAACAACAGAACTTTGTCCGGCTGGTCCATATTCCAGTGAAGTGACAGCATATTGTTGTAATTCAGAGTGGAAGTGTAACTCAACACCTTCATCTTCTCAAAGATCTTCAGAGCTTTATCTACGATTTTCTCCTTGCAATAACATTTAAGAAGCGCCCCATAGGTTTTATTGCTTTTTGCTGAAACTTGAAGACTGTTGAAGTATTTTTCTGCAGAATCCAAGCCCTCAATCTTGCTAAGGAGGTCAATGCGTATGGCACGATCTGCATTGTTCATTTCAATTTTACTGTTCTCCAACCAATTAGATAACTGCATTTGGATGAAGAAGACCAAAAATCGCCAGTCAGTGCCCCGAGGTAACATGTTAAGGACAAACATCAAGTACTTTAAGTAAATGTATACTTGTAAAAATATATATATCAGAAAATTTATCCTGCACAGCTTAAAATCTCAGAAATTCGAAGTAAAGAAAATCTAGACACTATCGAAAAGAGGAGCGTGTAAAATAGATTAGCACATGAAATTTAAACTGGAGAGAAAACTCGTATAGCCCTGTTCCCTAAACAGGGACCCAATTTTGAACATTGTGATAATGTTGCATAATGTTAGAAATAAATTAATAATACTGAAAACTAAGCTTAGCTTGGTTTTAATAGAAGATAGGTGATAGTGGGAACAAGTTATGATCTTCCGTTATAAGTATTAAGATTTATATCTAAAACTGCAAATTCTGATTACAATCAATGCTAACTCGTACTTTGAAGTACCTTACATTCAGTAAAGTAGCAAATTTATCCTAAAATAAATGTTTTTTCTTCATGTTTTCTGAACAAAATGAAACCAAATCTATACAATGACAACAAATTAAACCTTGTTCCCAGTGAATTCAATAAATCCAAAATTATAAATACTAAATCTTACTAATTTCAATTTACAGATATAAGATAAAAATAATTCATAACAAAGCTTACCAAAAATTGTGGAAGATTGCACATTTCTAGTTAAATACCAAATTCATTTCCCCTTAGCCCTTCAAAACATGGAAAATAACCATAAAATTCCATGCTGTGGGACTGGAAGGTTTAAATAATTGCCCAAAAACACCCATATACACCATTCTCTACAAAATAATTGCTACTTGAATTTGCAAGTCCACCCCTCTCTACCCAAAATAATAATGTAAAAATAAATAAAAATGAGCAAATCATTCTTAGAAAAAGAAAAAATTAAAATAATTTACTAGAAAATACACTCAGACGCACACGCAAAGGGATTGCATTTGATGAATAGCAACGCTCAATCATTTAGAGCGAGATTGGCTAAGCCCAAAAACGAAGTAAAATAACTTTTTGTCCCCAAATAGACAACTTTTTCATACTTGCAAATCAAAAAGAAATTACTTTCTGAAGAAGTAACTAGTTCCTTAACATAAGTAATTTATTTCTAATTTTCACTAAATTCAAAATCATTTTATTTTAGAACTGAATTTTTTTTACTTAACCTTTTAAGCTAAGCCATATATGAGCTTAATAATCAAATCAAATCAAATCAAACACAAACAATCAACTGCATTTTAAAAATCCATTAAATTTTCTTGTCAAATTAAAATTGACTCGAAGTTTTAATCATATTCCAGCATTCACAAATATTAAAGGATCAATATTGAATAAATAGTAGCAAACAATCAATCCTTCAATAATCAAATAAAACATAAACAGTTAATCATACTGATTGAGAATAAAAAGAAAGGGGGGGGGGGGGTCATACCTGTAAGGCAGATTGATAATTCATGCGATTGCGGAAATAGTTGATGAGGTTTATAATGTCGAACCTCTTTACAGATTTTCCTTGATTCACCCATTCATCAAGAGTGTTAGCAATGCTTGTTTCAGAGTCTGGTGTGATCCTGAGCTTTGACACATTGCTAACTAGGGAGTTTGCCTTTTCGGGTTGCGTCACAGCCATTGCTGACAAACTCCGATTTGATGCTACAGATTTTTCGAAGAATAGATGATTGATCTTACAAAACGCCATGATTGAAAATGAATGAGGGTTTTACAACTGAGCGGTTCAAGCCTAAGAGGGTTTAAGGAGAGCAGCGAGCCGAGGATTGGATTCAACGTAGATTTTGAGAAGATTATTTTAAAGGATTTCATTCAATTTTATTCACAAATTTGGATGTGTATACACCATTAATTGTACTTGTGCGAGATACATGAAAGATACGAAAGATATAATTTACAAATATTTATTGAATAAGTTGTAAAAATACAATTTTTGACATAAATTATGTATTCATATATAATAAAAATAGGTAAAAAAAATAAAATAATCATTTATTAAGACTTCGTCATGCGTAAAACACTGGAACCTAATCAAACGATGCCATCACGAGCGAAACATTGTATCATAAACAAACGATCATTTATTAATAATTTGTCGAAAGCGAAGCATCAAAGTAATGTTACGAAAATTTTAAGCAAAGTATTCAATTGAATGTGCGTAGAAATTAAACATCGAAAACAGATCATATGAAACAAGATTGAAAAAGGACTGGGGAATGATTTATCCCAGAAAGCTTGCTACAAAAATTTTAGTTAAAGAGGTAAATTTCAATGGTTGTCATGTAGAGGTGGTCGATTTGATTTTTCACCATCGAGGTCAGCTTCAGCTGGACGAAGCCCTCGAATTCGTTCAGATTAATCTCGGGATGATCACGATAAAGCCATTCATTCACCTTCTTGTAAGCATGGATCATGGACTTGACTCCAAACATCCCAGCTATCTCGTTGAATTCGAAGGAAGTCTTGAATGCCTCAACGGCCTCACGATCATGATCATCAAGTTTTCGCTCGTATTCCTCCTCGATTGATGATAGGGTAACTTCTTTTGTTGACACGGACTTCTTCAACTCATTTTTCTCATTTTTAAAGTTAGCATTCGTTTTCATCACCTCAGAGTACCCCCTTGGAGGTCATTTCTAAGGACTCCATCAAGGTCCTTTCTACGGCCAAAACCTAAAACGATAATACTTAAGTTACGATCAAAATTATCATGAGAAGAAATGAAATGACTTTCGATCTTACCCTCCTCATTTCCATCGAGAAAGCTCGATGGAGGTGAATGAAACTCCTTTTCTTCAACTTATCGATCAATTTCTGATCGATGGCTTCAGCGTCGCCTTCATATAGTTTAAATTGAAAAAGTTCAAAAACCTTTTTTGCGAAGTGTATTTCCTTTATATAAAAAAATTGCATTTAATAACGAAAAGTATTGATTGAGATTAGAATTTAAGGGTCATTACTTGTTTCCCATTGTTCATGGGAAAATGTGCCAATTTTTTGTTTTAATAATTAATAATATAATGGTCCAAGTGGCCCTATCTACAGACAATTTGGGTTGTAGGCCTTTTTTAAACTGCAAATCGTAGAGTAAAATTCATATATATTTCATATATATACGAACATCAAAAATATTGAATGATTTTGAGCGGGAAAATGACATTGGATTCTGTTCCCAACTCAACAACTTTAATATGTAATATAGATATAGATATAGATACGTAATGTCTATTAAATACCGCTTGGCTTTTCATTTCCAAGAAAACCTTTGATATTCCAGCCTAATCTACTTTTAAATGACAATTGATAAAGTGAAATGATGCGCCGCCACTTGAACACGCATACCACATAGAAAATTGGGTTCAATAAGTTGTAGACACGTGTAGGCATGTTTGATGCATGGATCACTTCACAAAGAACGTTGATCTTTCGAGTTTGATGTAACATCAGTCGGATACGTTTGAATCAAGAATCCTAATTGCTTGAGGGGTCTATTGATACATGCAGACATAATCAACACAACGGACGACCGACCTACATTGAATACGATCCATTAGTTCACTTTTGAATTATGAGTCAATTGGATACGACCAATGATTTACGATTCATTCACTAAATCAATTATTCATACCTGAAAAATCTTGCCTATAATGCGGATATTATCCTAAAATAGATAATCATTATCCCTAAATTGAGGTAAATCATCCCTTAATGGGCAGATGTTCCAAATTTTATGGAGATATTCACCCCCTAAAATTATGGTGAAACACTCCTATAAATATCCCCACATCTGCATATGCAAAGGTATGATTTTTGGCATTCCAAACAATTATTGCATGACCTTCCCTTTGTTCTTTTTTTAGATTAACACATCGGAATTAAAATGGGGGTAAAGCCCCACCTTTTCACAGGTACAATTATTCAAAGAAAGATCAAGGACAGAAGAAATCCTGTTTGGTCGAAGAACTCATACAATCACTCTACATCACTATGGATGAGATGAACAAAAAAGACATTTTTAGTTGATCACTTCATCATCTAGTTACTCTAGCATGTCATTTGCACCATAGAAAACATGCTAATTTTTTGTGATGCTACTATAATCCAAGGTTTGAAATTGCCGTGTTGTTGTTCAGAAACAAAATAAAGTTAGATAGGTCGAAAGGAGAGGGAAAACAAAGTCAGATGATTGAGTTTATGTGAAGGAAATTGCATTCGACGATGAACTTTCATTTATATACGCTAACTTAGGTTGATTTTAGTTTTTAATATGAAATTCTAGTTATTTGTAAATGTACGTGGATGAGGGTTCTTTTTTTTTTTTTTTACCTTCATAGTATGGATGGTTGTTTGTATAACTTATATGCATTTGAGATACTTTTGATGATTATTGTTATATCATTAAAGTTGTATTTACCATGAAGAAGATTGTTTATAATTTTTCAGATAAGAACTCGGATTCAAATTATAGCATCTTACAAACGTGCCCATTGAACATAGAACTAGTCTAGATCGAGAGTCATATTTAATAAAAGCTAGTCATAGAGTTAACGAATAATGTGTTACACTTGGTCACATTGAACACGTAATTGGTCACAAACATGCACATTGAACACAAATGATCACATAGTCAAATTTAATTAAAAAATTGCCTTGGAGTTGACACATAACATGTCACACTTGGTCACATTGAACACATAATTGGTTACAAGCAGGAGATTGTCTAATTTACTATTCGTTTGGTAAACCAAATAAACTGGTTTATAAATCAGTTTATAAATCTCACAATTTCAAAAACAACTGTTTAACCATTCACATTTTCCTTCTCCACTTTTCAACCGTACATTTTATCTTAAAATCATATAAATAAACAGTTTATAAATCGCAGGTAGGCCTGAGCAAAAGAACCGAAACCAATGGTTCTATTCGGTTTTTTCAAAATTTTAAACGATTTTGCTTCTAAAAATCAAGAACCATTCGGTTCTAGTTTCGTTTCGGTTCTTGGTTCAGAACTAGAACCAGAATCGATAGTACAAAACACGATTTTTTAAAATATAAGTTTTAAATAAAATAAAATAAAATCATCAATTCTTAATCTTAATGCATGTTATCTGATCTATTAGTCATTATTAATTTCTCAACAACTATTGACTCATTCAACATTACAATAACTATAAGCAAAACAAGTAATAAATAAAAAACCATAGATCAAAAATCATTGTTCTTTCACTAGTTCTGTATTCAGCTTCAAGCTTTCAACTGTCAGTTCTTCAATAATCAACAAATAATAGATCTTCACTCTCCATCTTACAATCAGTTGTTATCTTGTTTTCAAGGATTTGTTAGACTTGTGCGACTGTTCCCTGAAAAGGTGGAAACTATGAGCAGAAATTGAAGAGTTATTAGAAGGAGCACATACAGGCAGCGCGGATGAGGAGATACGTTACTGTCTGGAAGGGAGTAAATATTTTGATGTCAAGGCAGGACAAATATGACTGTTGTATTAGCATATTGATAAAAGCCGATGACTGTAGCGACCAAGAATTTTTACGCGATTAATAATTATTTTAATAGAAAATCGTGTCGCTACTATTTCACCCATTTTTATTAAGTTAACGCCACGACGTATTCGTATAGCCAAGTCAAGAAATAATCGAGATCGTTCGATTTTAAATTAAATTCCGAATTTCTAAAAATATCTCCATTCTCTTGATTTAAAGTATATTAAGTCTAAGTACTTAATTCAATGTTATCCCAATATTTATTTATACAAAAATTACTTTTATTATTTAAATTAAGAAAATATATGCAAGCATGAGAGGTTCCATTATATATAATAATTATGAGAATCTTAATTTAATAAATATGGAAAAGTATATAAATGGTTGATAGATTCCATTATATGTAATCATGAAGAGCATAATATTTGTATAAATATGGAAAAGTATATGAATGAATTATATACTCCATTATATATAATCATGAAGAGCATAATATTTGTATAAATATGGAAAAGTATATGAATGATTGATAAGACTCCATTATATGTAATCATGAAGAGCATAATATTTGTATAAATATGGAAAAGTATATGAATGAATTATATACTCCATTATATATAATCATGAAGAGCATAATATTTGTATAAATATGGAAAAGTATATGAATGATTGATAAGACTCCATTATATGTAATCATGAAGAGCATAATATTTGTATAAATATGGAAAAGTATATGAATGATTTATATACTCCATTATATATAATCATGAAGAGCATATTATTTGTATAAATATGGAAAAGTATATGAATGGTGCTTTACTTTAAGAAAAGGATGTGTTAAAATTAATAGAATTGAATGATTATGTTTATAATATGCCAACTTTATACATCTATTTAAACCCATCTCTTTTACACACAACTCTACACATATACACTTATTTCCAATCTCTTGACAAAATCCACAAGTAAGAGAAATTCAAGGTGGTCAAGAAAGTTTTGGTCCATTTACTACTACACTTCATTTTAATCTTTTAAAAGGTAAGTATATCTTATGTTTTTATGAAAAGTAAGTATGTTTTTATGAAATGTAAGTATATCTTATGTTTTTATGAAAAGTAAGTATGTTTTTATGAAATGTAAGAATATCTTATGTTTTTATGAAAGTGGCAAAAGTGGTTAATATTGATGAGATAATTATGTTGAACTTTATGTAAGAAAATTATGTTCTATTTTTATTCACAAATAAAATTATGAGATTCTAATTATTCTTTTGAATAATTTTACATTACTATTTAAGTCTCGATAATATGATATGAGTCACTTTTAGTGGCACTCGAATGGTCGAGAATTCGGGTCGTCACAGTTGGTATCAGAGAAAAGAGTTTTAAAAACGATTCTGTAGATTTTTGAAATTTTATTTCTTTAAAAAAAAAAAAAAATCACTATTCACGTGAACAGTAAAACGACGTGCTATTCATGATGAACAGTGAACGAAATCACTATTCATTATAAAAAAAAAAAAGTTGAATTTTCACATGTCAAGTATGGTTATGATTTTGAAAAGCATGATGAAATTTGATGTGCGAATTTCAAGGACAAAATTCATTTTAAGCAAGGGAGTTTGTAATGTCCTGAAAATTTTATGGAATATAATTAGTTAGTGATATGATGTTTATATTGATGTCTTTGATAAATTTCTAGAAGTTCGGGGACTAAAGGAAAAATAAGATTTGACGATAAATTTTATTTGGGTTAAGTTATTAATTATTGATGGGGAGATAATTACTATATCGATATTGGATTTGTTTTGAAGACTGTGATTAATTAGGAATTATGATTCAAGAAAATGTTGATTTGGATACAACCACATTAAATTATTGTTGATTAAAGGAAAATAAGATTATATGAAATATTTTAACTCATCACTCTACTATGTCACTCTCCACGTATTGACTCCTCGAACCAGGTATGTTATATGCTTTGCAAGTCATTTACGATTTTATTAAGACATGTTAAGTATGAAATCTTCATATGTTATGAATCTTTAAGTGAAATATACATGTTGAGTATGATATGAATTGATAGAAGCCTGAATTTTAATTTATTCCTTTTTATGTAGAATCATGAGACATAGAGGATATTGATATGAATTTTGGTTCATATTAAGCTTAGTAAGACTGACTAAATTAGAAAAATAAGTTGGTTCGTAACTTTTGCCAAAAAATATATGGAATAATATATTAAACAAACAAAATTAATAATGAATTTGTACAATAATTTATCCCTTTATCACTACCTTTGTGTAAAAACAAGGGAAAAACTGTGGATGGTTATTAGTACTTCCTCTTCAAGTTTCAATTTTCGGTTCAATAATTTATCCCTTTATCACTACCTTTGCTTAAAAGCAAGGAAAAACTGTGGATGATTATTGGTACCACTCTTCAAGTTTCAATTCTGAAAAAAATTCGGAAAGAAAGAAAGAGAACGGGTGTTGAGCATAATGGGAATAATATGACTTAAGAATGATTTTCAAAATAATTGTTGTCCTCGAGTTTAGAAATGATGAACCTTAAATGGACTTTGCATAATTGATTTTAGACATGGCATTAAGTATGAGAAGTCAACAGAAATGATTAGAAATATGTTCAGATTATCTATCATTTAGATTTAATGAGAAATAGCGAGCCAATTTTATGAATTTTTATGAGATGTTAAGATTATAAGTGATATGATTTTAATGAGACTTTTATGAGAAGCATTATGAAGTTAGAGATTTAAAGATTTGGTTATTGGGAATTAAGTAATGGATATTATGTTGAGTAAGTGAATTATGCCTCTATATTGAAGAGAAATTTATTATGAACTTTGGCCTTGTGATTAAATTTTGGGAATATGATTTATGACTTATAAATATAAGTATGAGTAATCTTTTGAGCCAATTAAGGTATTGAAGGAAGTGATATTGTGATATTGACGACTATGATTTGAAATTTCTATGTTGAGGAATTATGAATTGATTTTCTGGAATATTTTTTTATGATATTGAAGTTTGATGAAATTGTGGTCAATTTTTAGATCGTTGTGATCAAATGTGGAATTATTTATTATTGTGAGTTATGAAGTATGCTTACGGTTTGAATAAGTCCAAATTTCAAAGGAAACTCTGCCTAGAATTTTATCGTTTGGAATTAAGAGCATAGTATGGTATGCAATCACTAAGAGAATTGAGGTTAGACATGCAAATTCATTTACATCACAAACGAGATTTAGTAGATGATAACAGAGATATTATTATTTTCTCGTAAGGAGAACACACAAGAGTCACACTGGAAAGAAATACATGAAACACGCAAAAGCAAAAGAAAGCAACATGGGAAATTCCTCAAATTGAGAGATGTGTTTCCGGAGTAGCCGTATCCTACCACCTCTGACCTTTTGAGGAAATAAAGAAACCTTCAAAGAGGTGTGTTTCGAGAGTAAGAATACTCCGTAATCTACCACCTGGAACCTTTGAGGTACACACAAGATTTAAACATTAAGGAAATCCTAGGAAATTAGAGGGGTGTCTCGAGAGTAAGAATACTCCGTACTCTACCCCCACCTATTCTAAGATTCATAAAGTTAAGTTTACATTAACCGGACTCCATTTTCGCTTGATTCCCCTTCCTTGCGACCAATCTATCTTAACCCCTGCTGGATCTTGTATTGAGATATATGACTGCAGCTTATCCAGTAGTTCATCAATAGTAGGAGCAGAAATAAGGAGCCTTCTGGAAAATGGAGAGATGAATCCCTGTTCCACAGCATAATCAAGAAAGGTTAACAAGCCATCAAAGAAATTGTTAACATTCAGAAGCCCAATAGGCTTAGTATGGAGATCTAGTTGAGCCCACGAGGTAATGTTAAAGAATTCTTCTAAGGTACCAAAACCTCCGGGCAGGGCTATAAAGGCATCAGAACCATATAGCATACAAGTTATGCGTTCATGGATGGATAAGGTTTGAACTTCATGCCCTCGTGTTTTTCCTGCAACATCTACCAAAGGGACAGGTATGACACCGATTACTTTTGATTTCTCTGCAAGAGCAGATTGGGAAACACAACCCATTAGACCACTGCTACCACCCCCATACACAAGAGTGATACCTTTTTCCCCCAGTTTCTTTCCAAGATCTACGGCCGCTTCTAGATAACTGAAGCCTTTCCCCACTTTTGATCCACAAAATACACAAATAGTTTTGATCTGTCGAAGTTTTGGTGCTTCCATCTTTGATAGTATAGAAGAGAAAACTTACGAAGAAGATGTGATTTTGGGATGCCTGAACTATGAAATATGTTTGGCTATTTAAAGCCGGAAAAACTTACTGTTTTTGATTGATTCTGAAAAAGTAAAGATTTACTTTTGTCAAAATCGGCCAACTTTTGACTGTTTTACCAAAGATATCACCTTTCGGTGATTTATTTCCAGCTTTATCAAAACTCGAGAAAGGAAAATATATTTTATTTCCAAAACGCGTGAAAGAAAACAGCAAAATATTTTAAATGTGTATCAAGAGATTTACCTTATATCATTGTTGAACTGCCAGAAGCCTCATTTTGTAAAACAGACTGGCAAACAGGATCTTTTGCTATTATATTTTGGAGACTATAACGATTTTTGTCCTCGTTAAACTGAGCGTATAAGGAGAGAAGTTCACGTTGCACATAACCACTTGGGTGCGTCTCAAGAGTCAGTCGAATATCATCCAAAGACTCCTTACTCAGTCCACCCTTTATGAATTTGATTTTATCATCCCGATTAGTAGAAGAATATCCTACTGTTTTGCAACGAGTATCACAGTTCCAACGAGCACATTTGTAGCAACCATTCAGCCTTTTTGCTCTTCGTTTCTTTGCGAAGGTGCTTTTGCCTAAACCAGACATGTGCTTTGGAAAGGTCATAGGTAATTCACCAGATAGTCGAACTTTTGCTTCGATCAACCAGCGAACATCTTCTGAAACACCATGAGCCATCAGCAACCTCAATCTTTCGAGTCTTATTCGATAGATTTTCCTCAGATCATTCATTGGAAGACTGGAATAATACTTGCGAATGTTTGTAAGAATGATATCCATGTTTTTGATGGATCTAACCTCTTCCCAGCATGAACTATTTAAAAGCATTAAGGATCAGAGGGAATCCGCGTGATATTGATTCCAGCAAGAAAGCGCGGAATAGAATAATGGAAAAGAGGGAACAAGAGTTTATGCGCCGTTTACTTTCTTGATAAAAGGAAGATTTGATGATGACGGGATTTGAGATATGGAATATTTTCTTGGATTTTTGGGTACTGATATTTTGATATAATAATCAAGGTATAGAAATAATACGGGGATACGTGAAAGTGAAATAAGGACTGTATTGAATCAGGATTAATAAGTTTGTGCAAGTGAAAGGAATACCTTACGGGAAATGTTATGATATTTGAGTTAAGAATTTTAATTATTTGGGAGATATTTGTTTATTAAATTTTGCAGAAATTTTGGGTTACAAATATTGGAAAGATAAACTGATGATTATGTTGATATGTGAATAACATGTTTGGGTATATTACATAGAGAATATTCAGGTAATCGTTTTAATTATTTTGGGATATTTGGTGATAAGAAGAAATGACAAATTATTATGGTATGATATGTTAGTAAAGATTTATTGAAATTTTAGAGATATTAATACGAATATTTGAGGTCACATGATACGATGATAAATAACAAGTTACATGAATACTACAAGATATGATGAAATATCACATACGATTGGGAATTTTCATTTTGATTCAGAAGAATTTATGAGTAGACATATGTCTATTATTGATAGAAAAGTCCATGTCTTAAGAAAACAAATTGATGCATTTAGTCAAAGTCCAGTGGGTTAAATATGGTTGGGTTAAATATGGTAGCGATGATGCTACATAAGAAGAAGAAGAAGAGATTCTGATTAAGTGTTCAGAAATCATAAGATCAAGTAAGATTAATTTCGAGGACGAAATTATTTTAAGGGGGTAAGTTTGTAGCGACCAAGAATTTTTACGCGATTAATAATTATTTTAATAGAAAATCGTGTCGCTACTATTTCACCCATTTTTATTAAGTTAACGCCACGACGTATTCGTATAGCCAAGTCAAGAAATAATCGAGATCGTTCGATTTTAAATTAAATTCCGAATTTCTAAAAATATCTCCATTCTCTTGATTTAAAGTATATTAAGTCTAAGTACTTAATTCAATGTTATCCCAATATTTATTTATACAAAAATTACTTTTATTATTTAAATTAAGAAAATATATGCAAGCATGAGAGGTTCCATTATATATAATAATTATGAGAATCTTAATTTAATAAATATGGAAAAGTATATAAATGGTTGATAGATTCCATTATATGTAATCATGAAGAGCATAATATTTGTATAAATATGGAAAAGTATATGAATGAATTATATACTCCATTATATATAATCATGAAGAGCATAATATTTGTATAAATATGGAAAAGTATATGAATGATTGATAAGACTCCATTATATGTAATCATGAAGAGCATAATATTTGTATAAATATGGAAAAGTATATGAATGAATTATATACTCCATTATATATAATCATGAAGAGCATAATATTTGTATAAATATGGAAAAGTATATGAATGATTGATAAGACTCCATTATATGTAATCATGAAGAGCATAATATTTGTATAAATATGGAAAAGTATATGAATGATTTATATACTCCATTATATATAATCATGAAGAGCATATTATTTGTATAAATATGGAAAAGTATATGAATGGTGCTTTACTTTAAGAAAAGGATGTGTTAAAATTAATAGAATTGAATGATTATGTTTATAATATGCCAACTTTATACATCTATTTAAACCCATCTCTTTTACACACAACTCTACACATATACACTTATTTCCAATCTCTTGACAAAATCCACAAGTAAGAGAAATTCAAGGTGGTCAAGAAAGTTTTGGTCCATTTACTACTACACTTCATTTTAATCTTTTAAAAGGTAAGTATATCTTATGTTTTTATGAAAAGTAAGTATGTTTTTATGAAATGTAAGTATATCTTATGTTTTTATGAAAAGTAAGTATGTTTTTATGAAATGTAAGAATATCTTATGTTTTTATGAAAAGTAAGTATGTTTTTATGAAAAGTAAATACACCTTATATTTTTATGAAAAGTAAGTATGTTTTTATAACAAGTAAGTATGTTTTTATGAAAGGTAAATACACCTTATGTTTTTATGAAAAGTAAGTATGTTTTTATGACAAGTAAGTATATCTTATGTTTTTATGAAAATTAAGTATGTTGTTATGAAATGTAAATATACTTTATGTTTTTATGAAAAGTAAGTATGTTTTTATGAAAGGTAAATACACCTTATGTTTTTATGAAAAGTAAGTATGTTTTTATGACAAGTAAGTATATCTTATGTTTTTATGAAAAGTAAGTATGTTTTTATGAAAGGTAAATACACCTTATGTTTTTATGAAAAGTAAGTATGTTTTTATGACAAGTAAGTATATCTTATGTTTTTATGAAAAGTAAGTATGTTTTTATGAAAGGTAAATACACCTTATGTTTTTATGAAAAGTAAGTATGTTTTTATGACAAGTAAGTATATCTTATGTTTTTATGAAAAGTAAGTATGTTTTTATGAAAGGTAAATACACCTTATGTTTTTATGAAAAGTAAGTATGTTTTTATGAAAGGTAAATACACCTTATGTTTTTATGAAAAGTAAGTATGTTTTTATGACAAGTAAGTATATCTTATGTTTTTATGAAAAGTAAGTATGTTTTTATGAAAGGTAAATACACCTTATGTTTTTATGAAAAGTAAGTATGTTTTTATGACAAGTAAGTATACCTTATGTTTTTATGAAAAGTAAGTATGTTTTTATGACAAGTAAGTATATCTTATGTTTTTATGAAAAGTAAGTATGTTTTTATGAAAGGTAAATACACCTTATGTTTTTATGAAAAGTAAGTATGTTTTTATGACAAGTAAGTATATCTTATGTTTTTATGAAAAGTAAGTATGTTTTTATGAAAGGTAAATACACCTTATGTTTTTATGAAAAGTAAGTATGTTTTTATGACAAGTAAGTATATCTTATGTTTTTATGAAAAGTAAGTATGTTTTTATGAAAAGTAAATACACCTTATGTTTTTATGAAAAGTAAGTATGTTTTTATGACAAGTAAGTATACCTTATGTTTTTATGAAAAGTAAGTATGTTTTTATGACAAGTAAGTATATCTTATGTTTTTATGAAAATGTTTGGATCATTGCTATGAAATCAATCTCACAAGATTGTTATGGGTTCCATATGATATGTTTATGATTATGCTAAGGGGACCGGAGTTTAGTAGCGCTACACATAAGAATTCTTGCCATTTAAGTTCGGTAAAATTCTTGTGTCTCCCTATGTTTATGAATATTTCAATCCTATCCTATGTTATGATGAAAATGATCCATATGCTTTCAAAAGAAAATTTATGCTTGGTATACTTACTGGGATTTTATAAATCTCACTCCACGATATTTACCATTTTCAGATAATTGAAGGTTCGAGGCGGTCAACATGGAAGTGGCAAAAGTGGTTAAGATTGATGAGATAATTATGTTGAACTTTATGTAAGAAAATTATGTTCTATTTTTATTCACAAATAAAATTATGGGATTCTAATTATTCTTTTGAATAATTTTACATTACTATTTAAGTCTCGATAATATGATATGAGTCACTTTTTGTGGCACTCGAATGGTCGAGAATTCGGGTCGTCACAATGACCTTACCTCTTACAATTCTTACCAGTCGGAATCTATCATCGCTTCAATGCTTAAGTTTGAAAATTTTAGTTAGGAAATCAAAACCGGAACCAGAACCAAAAGAACAAAACTGTTCGGTTCTTCTCTTAAAAAAAGAACCAACGATTATTTTTTCAAAAGAACCATTAGTTTTTAATTCAGTTCGGTTCCCTAGGAATCAAAATCATATGAAACCATGCCCACGCCTAACTGCAGGGAGCTAGTCATAAATGAGAAAGACTAATAGTTACATACACTGACACTTCAGCTAAACATAATCACGAACCGTTACACTAACACAAACATGGTCACAAAAAATAAAATATTCTTAATATTTTGTTACATATCATGCATACCTTCTCACAATCATTCTGTGTTACTTATAGCAAAAATAGTCCCATATCGTTGTTATTCAACAGAAATGTTATTATGTCAAAAATGCTTTTCCCTTAGCTCTTGTCTCCGACAAGAACTAGGGCTTCTTCCCACTTTGTGGCTTTAGTCGCTGGAACTCTTCTAGCCTTTTCCTTTTGTTGTTGTTGATTTTAGCATCTTATCTCCTTCTTTCCACCTCACAAAATGGAACCGAACGAACTTAGAGATTTGTGTGAACAATTGAAGCTTGAGAAATTCGACAACTCGAAGGTCTTAATCAGAGCTGAAGTGTGCAGGGATGTCTTAACTAACCTGAAATCGTTCTTGGTGGGGAAGATTCTAAGTGCAAAGGTGGCCAACAGAGACACTTTGGAGAGGGTCTTTAAGCTGATTTGGCAGCTTACAAGAGGATTCAAGGTGGAGATCAAAGGTAACCAAAACATGTTCACATTCCACTTCGATTCTATAGCTGATCGGCAGAGGGTCTTGAATGGGGGGCCATGGCTGTTTAATAACCAACTCTTAATACTTACAGGTTCCTAACAAGGCGGGCGATTTATCGAAAATGGATTTCGATACTAATGCTTTTTGGGTTCAGCTACTGAATGTACCTCTTGTTTGCCATACGGAGAGAGCACTTCGTGAAATTGGAAGGCTTATAGGTAAGGTACAGGATGTGGATTATGCAAACATTGTTCCATGGGTTAGAGACTTGTTGCACATCACGAAACCATTGATGAAAGGTGTTTTTGTTCGGTTGGACTCCATGGGTAAGGAGTTTGTGGTGCCATTACAATATGAGAGGCTACCAAAGTTCTGCCTTCGCTGTGGGATCATGGGGCACCGGGTGAATGAATGCTTGCAGGAAGGGGCGTATGAGGAAGGCCTGGAAGTATTCAAATACAATGAGAAAATTAGAGCCCTTGTTGCTGGAGGTAGACGTAAACAACAATCTCCCAGGAAGACAAATGGGGCTGGGGGAAGTGGAAAGAAATGAAAGGGGAGCATCTAAGGATATATCATCCAGTGGTAACAGAGGGGCCTTAATTCGAAGTACTTACCAGGCTAATGAGGATGAGAATGGGTCGGAATCCATGGGAAGCAGCATAGCAAGACGTAATCCAGTCCGTGAGGTTACACGTGAAAAGGAACCAACATTGTCTAATGGGAGTGAGGAAGTTACTAAGAAAGAGGCCAACTGTGAACTTGAGATAGAAAGGGAGTTAATAAGGGATGATGGAAACATTTGGAATACTGAACCATTCATTGAGGTCAACTGCAGTGAAAAGGAAAGTAATTCTAGCAACCTGTCGAAGGGAAAAAGATGGAAAAAGAGGGTGAGGGGTATGCGAGGACCAGCCATCTATTCCTCGAGTAAGAGATTGTTGTTGGGAGGATCGAGCAACCCGAATTGCAAAGGAAAGGAAAGTCCTAGGAGCAATAGGAAACTTCCTTGGCCCGAGGAGGAGGTGGGAGGCAACAAAAAGTGCAGGAAGATGGGAAACCCGATGGATATGGAAGTTGTGTTGTCTGATTATAAACTGGCGAGTCCTGTTAAGCAGGACAGCCGGACATCATGAATTGCTTAAGTTGGAATGTGCATGGGATGGGGAACTCCTGCACATTAACCTCCTTACAGAAACTTATCCTTAATCATTCTCCCAGTATCGTCTTTCTTTCTGAGACGAGATTTTCCAGTGAGAAGGCAGCTAGTGTAAGGTATTCCTTGGGGTTTGGATCAAATTTTGTGGTGGATTGTAGAGGTAGGGGCAGGGGTCTAATGCTGCTTTGGAATAATGACTGTGATGTTAATATCAAATCCTTCTCAAGAGGCCATATTCATGCGATAATTTGCAAGGATGGGACTGAGCCTTGGCGGTTTACTGGATTCTATGGCAACCATGTTTCTAATCTTAGAGAACAATCATGGGAACTTTTAAGGAGGCTTAGAAGAATGAATGACTTGCCATGGCTGTGCATGGGTGATTTTAACTAAACGCTTTGCCTTGATGAAAGGATGGGGAGTAGCAATAGATCGTCTCATTTCAGCGATAATTTCTGTGATACATTGGTTGACTGTGGCTTGATGGATTTGGGATTTTCAGGCCCTGTGATGACTTGGAATAATGGCAGATTGGGGGATGCACACATCCAGGCTCGACTGGATCGGGCAGTTGGCAATCAGTCGTGGTCCTACCTTTTTCCAAATACAGTGGTCTCAAATCTTCCATTCTCAAGTTCAGACCACAGACATATCCTTCTGAAAATAGATTGGGAGCAAGCTTATAAGAGCAGAGGAAGACCTGTCATACCAACACGATTTGAACCCCTGTGGATCCATGAGGAGGGGTATCTGGAGACTGCAGAGAATATACTCAATGGGGGATTAAACTCAGGTGACGGGGGAGATCCTTTTGGACATATTAACAACATGCTCAGTGGTTGCTTAGATAAACTTAAGAATTGGAGCAAAGAAAAACTGGGAGGTAGGAGGAAAATTCTTGCAAGATGTATGAAGAGAAGAGACCAACTTCTGAGCACGGCTAAACCAGGGATAGCCATGAACAAGGTTAAGGAATTGGAGAAGGAGATTGCCATTTTGAATAGAAGGGAGGAAGATTATTGGAGAAAGAGAGCTAGAGCGGACTGGATGAGGGGCAGTGATCGCAATTCAAAACTCTTTCACATAAGGGCGACTGAAAGACGTAGGAAGAATGCTATTTTACGTCTTAGGGGGGATGACGGTAATTGGATTGAGGAAGAGGATCACCTGGTGACTCATGTGGAGAGTTTCTTCTCCAACCTTTTCACTAGTTCCAAACCTTCTGGAGAGATATTGGGAGCAGGAGTCCAACATATTCACAGGCAGCTATCAACTGAGGATGTCCACTCCCTAATGGAACCCTTCAACATTGACGACATTTCGGAGGCTCTGTTTAGTATTGGGCCACATAAAGCCCCTGGGCCAGACGGGTTTCAACCAATTTTCTTCCAAACCCATTGGGATCTCCTCAAACATCAAGTATCCACAGCCTGCCTAAGAGTTCTCAACGATGGCCAATCCTTCCAGGCAATTAATCAGACAATTATAGTGCTCATGCCAAAGAAAGCTGGCCTGGAGTTTATATCAGACTTCCGTCCCACATCCTTGTGTAGTGTGGTTTATAAACTTATTTCTAAATGTTTAGCTAAAAGGATGAAAAATGTTTTACAGTATCTTATTTCGAAGTCTCAAAGCGCCTTTTTTTTTGATCGTCTTATAACTGATAATGCTATTATTGCTTTTGAATTGTTGCATTCTATGAGCAGGCGTAACAATGGTAATAAAGGTTTCATGGCCCTCAAGCTCGACATGAGTAAAGCCTGGACCGAATTGAGTGGAGCTTTATCGAGGCTGTCATGCAGAAAATGGGATTCCCTAACCTCTGGACTTCATGGATCATGGATTTCATCTCTTCCTCAAAGATCTCCTTTGCCATCAATGGTCAAATCAAAGGCAAAATAATTCCTTCACGTGGCCTTAGACAGGGATGTCCCATGTCACCATCCCTCTTCATAATGTGCGCTGAGGCTTTCTCTGCCCAAATCCAGTCCTCTATTACTTAGGGAAAGCTAAAGGGGATGAGTTACAAAAGAGGTGGCCCCCAAATTAGTCACCTATTCTTCGCTGACGATTCCATTTTGTTCTCCAGGGCCGAAAAGGAGGATGCTGAGGAACTAATGGCCATCATACAGAATTACGTGGAGGCATCAGGAAAACAGGTGAATCTGGAGAAGATAAGCATATCCTTCAGCCCAAATGTGTCCTTGGATAGACGTAAATCTATTGGTGCAATTCTTGGTGTCCAATCCCTAAAGCAGCATGACATCTACTTGGGCCTTCCATCCATGGTGGGAAAGAACAAGAAAAAATCCTTTGGGGCGGACAAGTTATGGGAAAAGGTTCAAAGCTGGCATCACAATCTTTTTTCAAGTGCGGGTAGGGAAGTTATTCTCAAGGCGATTCTACAAGCAATTCCCACATATATTATGAGAATCTTCAAGCTACCTATTAATTTGTGCAATGACATCCGGGGGTTACTATCTAGATTTTGGTGGGGGGCCAAGGTGGACAAGAAGTAACTCCATTGGATCAATTGGAAGAGCATGTGTAAGAATAAAAAGAAAGGTGGAATGGGAGATTTCGGGACATCCCCACATTTAACAGATGTTTATTGGCTAAGCAGGTGTGGCGAATTGTTCACAATCCGGAATAATTGGTTAGCAGAGTCCTGAAGAGTAAGTACTTTCCTACTTGTAATATTCTGGATGCGGAGGTGAAACAAGGGTGTTCTTACGTCTGGACTAGTCTAATCTGGGGACGAGAGTTGTTGAGTAAAAGGCGTCGTTGGAGGATTGGGGACGGTAATCAAGTTCGTATCTTCGATGATGCTTGGATTAAGGAAGGCTTATCAATGAAGGTTCTTTCTCCACGGATTCAAGGCCTTGATAGGGTGGCGGACCTCAAAACAATTAGCGTTACCTAGAATGTGGGGTTGATTGAATCTTCATTTTGGCCTCTTGATGCTGCCCGGATTCTTTCACTCTCCACGGGAAGCCCCAATGCTCAGGACAAGCTTATTTGAATCCAACACCCACATCTTTGTTAATTGCCGCTGGTCGAAAAGATTGTGGAAGCTTTTGGGTGTTTGGGAGTTGTGGAAGGAGGTTTTCCCTGTGGGACTGAAGGTTGAATTCTGTGAAGTTTTGGTTAGTTTCCTCATCAATCATCCTAATGCTGTGTTGGATATTGTCTGTGTGGGTCTTTGGTGTATTTGGAAGACAAGAAACGAAGTAAAGCATGGGGGGATATCCAGACCGGTGGAGTACACATGTTGGCATGTTGAGATGATTATCCATGACTTTAAAGAGGTGAGCAGACATACCATTTCCCATAGGAAGGTGGGTCCGACCAAACAGGAAATTTGGAAAGGCCCATTGGTGCGGATGGATGGATTGACCTTAGCGACAGATGCCGCAGTCAGAAAGGAGGATGGATTCTTTGGCCTTGGTGGGTGGGTCAGAGATGATTCAGGCATTTTTACCTGGCATTTGCCCGTCGAGTCCGAAGCTTTGGTGATGCAGAGTTAGCGGAAGCCCTTGCGATCAAGGAGGGTATTAAACTAGCCATTGAGCGACATATTCCTATTAAGGCAGTTGAAAGTGATGCACTTCGAGTTATTCATGGCCTTATCTCGCACGATGGATGTCATCCACTTGCCGGTATTTTTGGTGATATTAGAGAACTTTTCATTATTAGTAATTGTGGTTCGTGTTATTTTTTTCCTCGTGACAGGATTAAAGTAGCCCACAAGTTAGCTCAATTTGTTATGTCTACTACATGTAATCATTTATGAGACGATTATATTCCTAGGTTCATCTCTCGGAGCCTATCGGCTAGGGAATGAACCCTTTTCCTTTTGAATGCTATGCTCATTTCAAAAAAATTAAAAGAAAAAGAAATGTTATTATGTCCACAAGGGGACATAATTACACACCCACCCGCCGTGTTAGTTGGAAACGGGTATGACAACCACTTACAAGGGTGAGTGGTGCTTTGATGGGTGAAGGCCCCTCTCACCCCACCCCACCCCACCCCACCCACAAGTGAGTGTTGATTTCTATGTTATTAAAAATAAAATATATATGGTCACAAGAGGTCAAAGTTTACAAAAACCAAGACACAGACATTTTACAAACCTTGTCATAGATTCAATAAACTTGTCAAAATTCTTGATGTCATTGAAGGAATTCGATATTTTGTCCATGTTTGGCCCTCATTTTTTGTAAATTACATTTTTTTCAACACTCAATCTCAACTTTATTTTAATCAAGTCTTTCATTTTGATTTTTCAAATATTTTTTAACTATACATTATCCTAAAAATACTATTTCAAACCATAATTTTTCCCAAATAATGGATCACAAACAAGGGATATTAATGTCAAAATCAGTAATTTCGTAATTCGTCATGTCAATTCGAACAATGCAATATTACCACTGTTGCTATTAATCATAAATGAATCTTCAACAATCAAGAATATATATATATATATATTATTTGGATAACAACCCATGGATGAGATAGGCAAAATAAACATTTTCAGTGAAGCTCAAGTAGTTACAAAGGAAGCTTCGAGTTTGCATTGGTCTGTCTACTTTGATATTCAATTAGATTCTTGGTTGATGGAGATTTCTCGTGCTGTTCACGCTTAAATAGGATTTTGTCAAGATTTTAGATAAATTCCCATAAAATATAAATAGGGCTTCTATTTTTATTTACCTGTTACCTTCAAAATAAACTAGCAAAATAATCCTGCTGTGATAACATAGAAGAATCACTACTGTGAGTGAAGTATTTATACACGATAGCTAGCAAAATCTAATTTTTAGAACAGTGACCTTAAACTAAGGTACACATGGATATGAAAGACTTTAGAAAATTACATTAAGTGCATACATTATTTCCCGGTATTACTCAACCGGCCCTTCAACATAATCGTGAAGGAAGATCAATACACGTTTCCCAGGAACTCAAGGAGTAGTCATCTCGAGTTTCTTGATGTTCTGGATTTGCTTCCCAGGATTCAGTCCCTTTGGGCAAGCTTTAGCACAATTCAGAATTGTGTGGCAGCGATATAGCTTGAACTCATCGTTTATAGCTTCAAGGCGCTCCTCTGTATATTCATCACGACTATCCATTATCCATCTGATTGATTGGCCACCCCAGTCAAAGAAAAAAGGGTCAGTTAGAGCAAATTGCAGGATAATTTTTAACAATGAAGGCACTATTAAACATCATACCAATTCAATCACCCTTGGTGCCAAATTTTTTCTGTTTCGTTTTTTTTTTTCTTTTTCTTTTTTTCATGGGATTGCGAGGCAGAGGCAAAGGGAGTTGGATAAGCAGAGATGCAAAATAAGTCGAATGGGGGCGTCGTGTGATCCTTGGTAGATCATGAAACCAAACAGCAAAAAGTCGAACCATGCTACATGTACAAACAACTTTGTACAAACAAGTTTATTAACACTTACATGAATGCGCGCACACACAAAAAAATATTTGTGAGGCCACCCTCTATGTGAGGGTTAGCAACCTAATTTGTATAAAGTAGTTTGTACAAGTAATACAATCCCCCTTAATTGCTTGCTTTGCCCCTGTTTGACTATCATTTTTATAAAATCAAATTTATTCAATACGCAATCTCAATCATCTATCTTAATAATTTTTACTTTTTAAATATTTTTTAACCACACATTCTCCAAAAACACTATTCAAAACCACGTTATTTCCCAACCAAATAATTGGTGCCAAAGAGGGGCTTTGTTTGAACAAGAAATAGCTTTGCTTGCTCCACGTTTTTGGTTCTATATTGCTCTTTCAATATTGATCAATAAAAAATTATAAAGCTCAGCAAACATGCTCTTTCTGTTAAAACCTTCTTATATACAACAATCCAACCTACGAAAGATTTAGCTACCAATAAATTTATCTCTTAACGAATATAATTCATAAAAGGGCAAAAAACTGTTACCTGTTGGCGTGGAGGAGGGAAGCCGGGCCGAGATAGGACTCGGGGTTCCACCAATAGCTCGGACACGACGTGCTACAGCAGGCACATAAAATGCACTCATACATACCATCAAGCTTCTTTCTGTCCTCCTTGCTCTGCAAAATCTCCTTCCCCGGAGTCTGGGGCGGGTTCTTCCTCTTCAGCCACGGTTCAATCGACTTGTACTGGTTGTAAAAATTGGTCATATCAACCACAAGATCCTTTATAACAAACATGTGCGGCAAGGGATTGATCATGGATGATGATTCCGACGAGATTTTGGTCAGACACGCCAATCCGTTCCCTCCGTCAATGTTCATCGCGCATGAACCGCATATGCCCTCACGGCAGGAGCGGCGGAAGGTCAGAGTTGGATCAATCTCATTCTTGATCTTGATTAAGGCGTCCAATACCATCGGTCCACATTCCTTAAGATCGATTTTGAACTCCTGCAGCTTGGGCTTATCCGGATTGTCTGGGTTCCATCGGTAGATTTGGAAAGTCTTCAGGTTGCTGCCGAGTTTGGACTCGGGTTCCGCCGCGGATGCATAAGCACGGTTTAGTATCATTCTCGTCGCCGAAGATATCGCTGGAACCCTATTTATCGCTCGTCGGAGCAATCCAGTAGCCATTGATCTGGAGAGAAATTTTGAAGTACCGATTTATCTGGTGCAATTCTTGCGGTGAATGAATTTGTTGGTGGAATAACGGAATTGGATCTGCGTTTATATAATAATATAATATTAATATTAATATTAATATTAATAATATATATATATAGATATATACATACACAAAGGGGTTAGGCGGTAAACGAAAGGCGAGGTCAGCAGAAGGGTAGTTTGGGTAAAGTGATGACGTGGTGGAATATGAACGATGGGAATGAAATGAAGTAACGTGGTTGGCTCGTGGAGCATATACACAAGTTTGTGAGGAGAGAAGCGTCCCCGTTTTGGTACCGTATTTGTATTTGATTTTGTTTCTTCATGTGAAATGTAGAAATATGTCATTGTCGCGAGTTCTTCAACATGGAGAACTGCCTATTGGTAGGGCTGGCCCTTATTATTCCGGGGCCAAGCGGGTCTCAAACTGGAAAAAATTATTAGAGCTAGGGTTATAAATAAATATGATAAAAAATTGATTGTATAGGATTTAAAAATTTAAATCCATTAGTAAGAAGAATTGAACTTTAATCTAATTTTCACTCCTCAACCAATTAAGCTAATGTTAATTTACCGTTCATTATTTCTTAATTCAGAATTTAATATATTTAAACTTCTTGGATCCGGAGCCTCTTTGCTCGAATATGGTCGAGGGCCCTAGGTGGCCGTCTTGCCTGCCAAATGTTAGGGCCGACCATGCCTACTGGGTGAATCCGAACCTAGCCCTTAAGTCGGTTGCTGGGGGCCGAAACATATTGACCAGTGGTTGAGGAAAGACAAAAACCTCAATCACTCTCAATTCACCATCAAAACATCCAATTTTTTCCCAACAAGTGGTGTAAATACATATGCAACATCCAAAGTCATCTCCTATAATAAAAACACAATATTAAGACACCAAACAAAAAGTTTTGAATCTTAATGCTCTTTCCACGCACTCTAATGCAGTCAAAACTCCTACTTGCGATTAGAATTTGGCCATCGGACCACCACCAATCAATTCAAAAGGCCCAAAAACCCCTGGGGTTATGAAATCGGGGTCCAATTTGGTAGGAATTGAATTCTTGAACTTTGTGCATCACCAAACTGATTTTGCAATTAGTCTTTGTGTGGACACCAACGACATGTAAGCGTCACATCATCAGATTTCCCATGGAATTGTGGACCATGCCTAAAAAAACACACTTCAAACGGACATTAGATGCGCTTGTACCGTCTGAGAAAGCCAAGTTGGCCGAAAAATCGATTATTTTGACCGGTGCAGACCTCACCTTAGGCCATGCGTCGTACAGCCGGACTCAGGATGACGAGATGTACCCTCCTGTAAAAAAACCACCCCATTTTCCACCAAAAGTTCATTGAGTGCCTCCTCGTATTGCCCTCTTGCCATGGCTTTCCGGCCAACAACCAAAAAAATTTGACCATATTGTTCTCCCAGTTAATCTAGGTCCATTACTAGCAATTAATTTGGGTTGGAAGCTCAATACCACTGTTGTTTCTCATTTTCCATAGGTTCAGGGTAAGAAATCTTATGCAGTTACCTTTCTGGCAAACCTATCATCATTTCGACCAAACATAGCCAAAGGAAATCCTTTTCATCGACCACACAAGTTCCTACCAACTCTACATTACACAAGTTGAATACTACATAATCTTTTTTGCATTTGAATGAGACTGCCATTATAGTTAGTGAGGAGGACGAGGACTTCCTAGCTGAGTCATACAAGTTCACACTTGTTGTCCCCGACTAGTTTCTTTTCCATTACAACCTATTTACTTTCAAGCTAATGTCTTATTTGCACTTGCTCGGGCCATTGGGGTCCCACTGCGTATTGATGAGGCCACCACAGTTTTGTGTCGACTAAGTGAAACTCAACTTTGTATTGAAGTTGACTTGGATTATGAGCTTCCTGTCCATGATTGAATTGAGCGTTAGAAGTACCCCGATTACTGGCATCTAGTTGTGTATGAAAAAAAAAGCTAGAATCATGTTTAAGGAGCAGACACTTGGGTCATATTGATGAGAAATTTAATATGGTGAGGCCACATGCCTCGATGCCTACTTAGCCTGCTACCAATAATGCCCTACCAGCTCATACCACTACCCCTCATAATGCTGCTCCATTAGTTAACCCTGCTTCAAGGCCTGTTGATAGGTCTAAGGAGAATGGTTAGAGGAAGTTGGTTGATGAGACACCCAAGCAGTGGGTACCCATTTCTCGGGCATCCAAGAGATAACACACAGCCAGTTCATATAGGTTTCACTCACAACAGCCTCTCCCAGTCTCCCAGAGGAGACTCCAGCTATAATTATCCACTGTTCTCATTACTATTACTGCAGTTATACCTCTTACTATTCCTCCTACAGTTGCTCAGTCAGTCAGTCTTTAGTTTATTGCTCCTTCAGCTATAGTTTAACTGATTATTCAGTCTACTCAGCAGTACAAGTCCTTTATCATGATTCCACCATTGTTGGCCCTTCCCACACTCGATTATGCTCTTGTTGCATTTCTTGATCCATTGATTGATGATATGATTCAGAGGCAGATTCTAGAATGTGGAGGCTTTTGTTCCGTTTGATTCTGAAGCTCAATCTGATATTGAGAGTATTGTACACTTGGAGATTCAACAACATGGTTCTTTTCAAAGAACTTTGACATATGATTTGGTTGGGCTTACTCAGAGAACCGAGGATGATGGGTATATTCCCGTCAATAGGAAGAAAAACCCACGAGCTACTGACACCAGATCTCCTAATACTCGAATGACAACCATGAGTCAGTGTTGGATACGTCCTCACATTCCCCATCCTTATGAGTACCGTTATATGAATTGTAAGAGGTGTAGCTAGTATAGCTACTCGCAGGTGCCTGAAGAAACTTTTTCAGTTCACCGAGTTTTCTTACTGATTATCTTGGAGGCTTTTATTCTTCAAGAGAAATTTTATTACATTCATCGGTTCCTACGTTTCTATAATGGGGTACAGAGCAAATCTGGGAATATTTTGGCCTTTTAGAATCTATGATAACTATTACTTAATTATTTGATCATATCACGTTCCTTCACATTAGAGTTAAGGATCCAAGACTATCACAGCCAATTTTTCTAACTTTTGTCTATGCTGCATGTACAACATATTGTAGGAGAGATTTGTGGGCGGGTCTTCCCCACATCTCTCTCAATGTAGACGGTCTGTGGATAGTTAGGGAAGACTTTAAAGTTATTATTTCTCATAATGGTGCACGGATAGGAGATGACACCATAGATAGAGGTACTTCTACTTTCTCGAATATGATACTTGACTGTGGGTTGGAAGATGTTTGGTTCTCTAGAAATAGGTATACTTGGACCAATGGTTGAGTTTGGAAGAGATTGGGCAGAGTTTTGATTAGTCTTGTTGCTGATTAATTCTGTCAAAGCTTTCGATTAGGAATTTGAATTTAAATTCATCTGATCATGATCCTTTACTACTTTATTGGGATGATGATGATGACTTAGAACCTTAACCTTTTATATTACTTAACCTATGGATCAAGTACGATTTTTCGGCCTTTGTCTCTCAGAAGTGGTCACTCCCCACTCATCTCACGAGGATGGATGCTTTCTGGAAGAAGTTGTAGCGACCAAGAATTTTCGTGACTAATTTTGAATAAATATTTTTATTTTTAAAAAGATGTGTCGCTACGACTTTGGCCCATTTATTTTAAACACATTTTCGTCTAGTCATGTAAGTGAAAATTTAATTTATTTAAATTTATCGTAGTTCAATTTCAATTTTTATGAAAGTATCTTATTTTCATTTTTTATTTATTTATGTATTTTAATCCAAATTTTAATTATTTAAGTCCAAAATGTTTCAAATCATCAATTCACATTCATTTTATCCCAAGATTTCCTCGCCAACTTCCATTTTCATATAAAGCACATTTTCCCCATTATCTCTACCCAATCCCTCTCAATTAGCCATTCAACCTAAATTTCAGAATTTAATCAGAGTCAATTCATCTTTTCCAATCCCACAATCCTCTCCCAGAAATATTCACACGTCTCCCCCAATTTTGTACATTTCAATTGCCAACTTCCTTCATCCATTTCCCCTCAATCAACATTCTTCCCCAATCTTGCAAAATTCCCATGACCAACTTCCTCAAATTTTTCCTCACTAATCCTAAGTCACTCAATCACCATAACTGGAATGCATCCCTTTAATCTCTCTTTCTTCCCCTCATTCAGCCATTATCCCTTGCATAATCTCTCAACATTTCCTAAACCAGAAAATTGCCACACTTTACCCAAAATAAACCGAACACTCAGCCACAGCATATATTCCCCTAGTCCATCACCATTCCAAGCAACACACGACACTGTCAATTCACCAAAGAACCACCACCTACTACCCATACCCAACCACCGGAACACTACCAACTCCAAACCCAAATCAAACAATCACAAACCAAACTCCAAAATTCTCCAACCAAATGAACAAATCAACAGAGCCTCAATCCACAACCAAAACTCGTCACCCATCTTCAATATGCAGCACTGCCTACAGCCCACCAGCCCAATAATCACCACCATCGTCGAGCATCACACCACCGCCAATGCCAAACCCGCCACCACACAGTCACTGCACCACATGAAATCGCCTCTGCCTACTCCAATTTCACATCATCGGCCAATCCACCTCCATTCACCGTAGCCTGCAACCACCACAAGCCAACCACCAATGACCAAGCCAATTTCACAACCAAAGACACGATCTGAACTAAAATTAACCATTTCACCACCAACATCAAACCACAAACTCGAGAAAATCACCACTGCTGCCCAACCTTGAGAAGTCCCACAATCAACACTCAAACACCAAACAAAACCCAAGAATAAACCCACCAAATACCTACTAACCTTCGACCACCCCTTCCTCGGAGCTATTGCCGGAATCGCGACACCAACAGCCCAATCTCCAGGCCTCGGCCTCAACCCCAAATCGCTCCAAAATTTGCCCAAGTCTTCACCGTACCACGTTGCCAATCTCACCGGTGCCTCGTGCCGGCGGCGCCTCGCCGGCTGTAGCGCCGGCAGTGGACGGAAGAAGGGGCGTCGCCCCTTTCTCTATTTTCTCGTCTCTCTCTCTCTCTAACGAGAGGAGATGAGGGAAATATATGAATATGTATATATTATATGTATATGTATATATTATTTTTAAGTTTTTCAAAAATTATTCTTCTAGTCCCAGATTTTTAAAGGTTATTTATTTTAATCCCTAAGTTTTTTTAAAAAGTATTTAATTCAATCCTTGCAGATTTAAAATCTTATAAGTCAGCCCACTAATTTTTCAAAAAGCCCATTTTAGTGCCCAATTTTTAAAGTAATAAGTTTCAGCCCCAAGTTTTGAAAATATTTATTTCAGTCCTTTCAATTTTTAAAAGTATCAAACTTCAATCTCTGGTTCCTAATACATCTTATTTCAGCCCTTGTTTTAAAAGAGTTTTATTAATTAGCCCTCATGTTTTCAAAGCTTTTTAATTCAGTCTCAAGTTTTAAAATATTTTAATTCAACCACTAAGTTTTTATTTTCATCTTAAAACTTAAATCCCAAAATACTAAATTTAATTAATTTATTTATAGGGCTAGACGTGGCGCGAGAAAATTAAAAGTATTTTCCCGTTTGCTTAATACTCGAGAAATTAAGGTAGACTCTTATCTACAAGTTTATATTTTTTTAAAAGTGCGCATCAATGATTATTTGGATCATAAGTTTAGCATGTATGATTGTGTTCATGAGAATTACTTGCTTTCTAAGCATGAGACTATGTTACGAGAATTTACTTGCTTAAATGCATGAGACTTGAACTTGTATGTTCATGAGAATACTGGTGATCGTTAGACACCTGAGACTTGAATATCATGATTATGTGTTTTAATTTATGATGTTAAATGATTATTGTGCGCGAGTCTACTGAGTATTTCTTTGAAATACTCACGTTTTCCAAAACAAATTTTGTAGATGACGGAGTCGGCGGCGAGGCGTGCGATGGTGGCCATTATTGAGATTTTAGAAATGTTTTTATTTGAATTTGAAACTTATTTATTTCATGTTTGTTCCAAAGTTATTTCCAAATCATTTCAATATTCGAATTGTTGACCTTTTGGGTCAAACTTTATAAAATTATGTGAAATGAAATTTCAATTGTTGTTTTATTTTCCGCTAAATCATTATTTTCAAAGTTAATTTGAGATGATGAAGTGGAATCCCGGGTTTTACTGAATCCGGGGCGTTACAGAAGTTCTTTAGGTTAAAACAGGATATGCAATGGTGGAATCATCAAGTATTCGATTTTTTATTTCAAAGTGTTAGGGATGATGTGCGTAGGATATCTGGAGATACGACATAAGAGCATTGTGACTCTTTACATCAAGCACAAACTGCTTTGATCTAGACCTTAGCTATTGAGGAAGGCTTCTGGAAGCAGAATGTCAGTTCTCGTTAGGTGTGTGAGGGAAACTAGAACACTACCTACTTCCATGTGATGGTTCATGGACTCCGAATAAGATCATATATCAGGTTTACTACGACCCAGTCAAAAGAAGTACTATCTAGTCCTGCTCATATTTATACTTCGACTATTTCATTCTTTCAGGATCTTTTATCTTCTCCTTCATAGCCTGTAGATCCCATCCGACTCGATATCATACTCAGGCCTGTGATTGTGGAAGACGGTATGTCACTAAACGACTCCCTTTGATTCATGAGATACAGGAGGTAGTGTTCAACATTGATTCTAACACTTTCACAGGGCCAGATGGATTTTCATCCTTATTCTTTCAGCAATGTTGGGATATTATTTAGAAAGACTTCATCAGGGCTATTCTGGATTTATTTGCTGGTGGACGTACGTTAAGAGGGTTTGCTGCTACATCTATTTTCCTAATCCTGTAGAGGGATGGAGCTTGTAGATAGACAGATTTCAAACCCATAAGCTTATGCACAGTGTTGAATAAGCTTATCACTAAGGCTATGTTTGGTAACACTATAATAATTATAAATTGATTTAATATGGTTTTGTAGTAAATGTGTGGTTGAAAAATGGAGAGAGAAAATATGTGTAGTTAAAAATGGTTTGAGAAATTGTATTGTTTATAAATTGATTTATAAATTATATTCGATTGCATTAAAGAACAGAGACTAAGCCCCTGTTCTCTTTGCTATTTTGAGGTCGTTTTCTGTTTTTATTTTCGAAAACGCTAAATATGCGTTCTCTTTACCATTTTCAAAAATGCATTTTGGAAAACAAAAAAAAAATTTGTACACAAAACGGAAAACGCCCGAAACATCGTTTTGGGTGTTTTGTGTGTATTTCGACAAAAAATGTCCAAAACGCGGAAAACGCGTTTTGGGAATTTTTTTTTTTTTTTTTTTTTTTAACTTAGAACCAAGCTTAATATAAAGTTTTTATTTTTATTTTTATTTTTATTTTTTTAGAATTATCCTAACTTGGAACTTAGTTTAAATAAAGTTTTATTGAATTCAATATCAACATTACAAAAAAAAAATTAAATGAGAATTCTTGTTGTTATATTTCAAAAAATGCAATGATAAATAGACTCTGGTGGTTTTGAAAGAACTTGCATTTTCTGGATTTTAATAGAAGTAGAGCTTTCTCAAGTCCCTAACCTGACCAAGCTGTGTTAATATAGACTCTTAATACTCACATTAGTGTGTTGCATGTAACCATATTTTTAGTGTATTGTGAAAGGAAATTTGAGTTGGAGTTAGTAGTATTCTGCAAGCAAATTAATTAAAAATAGTTTAAAAAGTGTTCTGCAAAATTTCAAACAGAACGTGTTTTTCAGCTTTTCATTTTCAAAAACACTTTTCAGAAATGACAAACCAAACGCGTTTTCAGCAAATTTGAAAACAAAAATGAAAATACAAAACACAAAACATTTTCGAAAATGAAAATACAAAATAAAATACAAACAAAACGCCACCTAAGCTATGAAACACTAGATTGAGCACTCTGCTTCCACACATTTCCCCCAGCAGTAGAGTGTATTTATCGATGGCAAACTTATTGGGGATAATGTGTTAGTGGTTCAAGAGCTCCTCTATACATTGGATGATAAAGTTAGAGGACGCAATAATATGCCAAATCTTAATATGGCTAAAGCATACGATCGTATGGATTGGGGCTTCATCTGTTCTATACTTAATAGCTTCGAATTTGACCAGTTGAGGGCTAATAGGAGCATGAGGTGCATTTTTGGATGTCTCTCCTCAGTGCTCTTGAATGGGCGCCCATGTAGCTAATCGTCATGCAAAATCTGATAGTGAGATCCTATTTTGCCATCACTCTTCATCATTGTTGTTGATTACTTCTCACGATTACTCATAATGCAGTTTTAGAATTATCATAGTATGGGTTACCAGCATGGTGGCAATACTCTTGTCTCACATTTATTATTTGTTGGTGATAGGATCATTTTCGTCAACGGCCAAAAACAATCGTTAAGGAGGGTACTAGAATGTTTGGAGCACTATGAAGAGATTTCTTGTCAATTGGAGAACCAAGATATGACGTTTCGAACTTCCTTTTAACCCGATGCGTTATCAAACATGTTCTCGTTGGTGTTAAATGTTTGCAAACAATAAATTTATGAAAAAAACTTTAACTGAAACACTTAACTAATATTTCAAAATGTTAAACAATTTAATTCAAGTGAACTTATATTTTTTTGGATTAAGACAATTTGAAAAGGGTTCCTTCCAAAAATTCAGCAACCCATGCAACTTTCCCTGGTGACCAGTCTTTTTGTAAAATATATATATATATATATATTTAGATATCAAACTGTGTCGAAAAATTATGAAATTTTAATACATTGTCAAGGACATGAAAAAATAAAACATATAAAAATTTGGGGTCCCGAAGAACACGTTTAAGGTACGAAATCAATTTTGAAACCGGCTATCATCAATTTCTGAAAACTGCCCCGTCGTAGTGTACACTAAAAATAAAGTCATAGCATGCATGTTCACTTTATTTTACAATGCAAAATATACCCTCAAGTGTACGGATCGTAAAAAGTAATAAAGTGGACAAAAGAGTCCGGATTATCGTTCCCATGAGAACTGCTATTAAGTATCGAAATATTTTAGTTCTTATCCCTATTTGAATATACAATTTTTTTTTTAAACTAAAACTAAGAAAAAAAAATAATTAAAATTGCATAATTGCTTTGCTTTTAAAAATGACTGTAAAGTAGTTGGAATTCACGATTTCACCTAACTAATTAAATTAACTCCAGGTCCAATTTTATTTCCTAAATATGCATTCGGTCGAATTCATTAATTTAAATTGAGATTCCTCTCTCGAGTTTAAATCAATTCTACCTAAATAAGTCAACCATGTATCTCTACAGAGGGTCTGAATATTCCGTATCTAAATACAATAGACAAGAAAATTCACACACGAGCGCGACAATAACAAAAGTATATCTCTATCTCTTGTTCAATTACCGAATTTATTATCTTGATCGAAGTTATTAACTCACCTTTCGAATTATGGAAATAACTCATTAAATCATAAACTAGCGGCCAATTAATATATACATTAAACATAATAATAAATCAACACATGCAACGAATTATTAAAACAACGGAATATGGAATTAAAATAATATAACTAGGCTACATCGTTCATCCCAACATGAAGTTTAATCACACATCATAAATAATCAACAAAACAATAAATAATAGCGTTCATTGAATATAACATAAGAAAATGAAAAGCTTGCACCAAGTATCGATTCTTCACGAGGTCTTCAACTCTCGTCCCTTTGCAATGATTTATCTCCCAAAAAATTGATGTGAAAATCTCAATTATATGATGTTCTTAGGTGAGGAAAATGTCTAGATTTCATGCCAAGAGGTTGTATTTATAGTTGGAGAAGAGACCTAGTCGAAAAGGGAAAGCAAATTGTCAAACCCGCGCGTGAGTCTTTTTTAGTATCTGCACAGCGTTTAGTTTTTCAATCATATCTTTCTATTCCCTTATCCGATTGAGGTTATTCAAAGTGATTTAAAAATATAAATCAAATGGATACAATTCTTTATGAAATAGGATTTTTCCAATTCGAACGTTTACTACCCCAAAATTAGGTCTCAAAGTTTAACTAAAAATCTTGTGCATTCGGAATCAATTTTATGGTAATATTCTTATCATATTCCATTCCTTTTTGACTTCTACTTGCATCCAATTGACTCCTAAAAATCCTTTAAGTATTGTCTTGGAAACCAAATCAATCATTGGATATTTACAAGTTGGTCCCTAGTGTTTAATTTGCTCTTCAGTCCTTCAATTTTCAATTGTAACAATATAGTCTCCATACTTTCAAATCTTCTTCTATTTCTCTTTCAACTTCAATTCATCTTCTTCTCCAAATAGTTCCTCCACACCATGATTTCTTCACTTTAGCGCCACGCATCTTTCCCGTTGACGTTATTAACATCTCAATTTGTTTAATTTAGCTCCAAATGACATCCAATTATGCATACTTTCCATCAATTGTTTCATTCTCAAGATTTTGGAATATTTTCTGAATTTTAAACAAAGAAACACGAATTAAATAGTTTTTTTCCAAAACGACAACATAATATTCAAAATTTGACATATAAATAAGTGTATAAAATACACTTATTAAATACCTCCAAACTAGAATTATTGTTCGTTTTCGAACAATGTAAAACTAAACTAATGAATCAAAATGACAAAGTAACAAATCTTTTTGTCAAGTCAACATGTTTACCATATGCCTTCAATAATCCAAATCAATTCGTACCTTAGCATAGAGTTTTGAACAACAAAGTAAAATTAGTTCTACTTATCTCATGCCAGATTTTAAGTGTGTGTGTGTGTGTGAATAGCCAAAGTTAAACGCATACTTATACAAAGATATACTTAAAAATGTATAGCTTTTTATGCACAATCAATCCCAAATCCCATATGGTCAACCATATGAAACTAGTGATTTTTCTTTCATTGCTCAATGATGATCACAACTTACTGCTCTTCTCTCACATCCCTGGATTTTATCTATGGTGGTTTCTCAACATTTTCTTTGTTTTTTCCACACAAGATAGTCAGAATTAAAAATATGCATGCACAACAAGTCAAAAGTAAACAATCCTCAATTTTACACCTTTTATCTCCACAGTTTCAGTCAAAAAGCTATATCCAGTTTCAGTCAAAAAGCTATATCAAGCAGTTTTTTTCTTTTATGGACGACTTTTTCTTTCATGTCATTATCTCTTACCATCTTTGTACAATACTTTTCTCATTTGCATTAGCGAGTTTTTGGTTGATGACTCCCAAATCAGACAACGTTAGGGAACCAATTTTAGAGAACCCCTCAAAATTAATTACCCGAGTTACAAATATGACAAAGAAAAGTTAAAGATGTTTGATTATCTTATGTGTAAGTCCACTCTCCCACTTGTTTTCTAGTTGACCATTGTAATGAGTTTTGGGTTGATAGCTCCCAACCCAGTAGAGTTTAGGGTACCAGGTTTCAGCACCCTTATAAGCTTACTTGCTCGAGTAAAAAAAGCTTCGAAAAGTAAAATAAAACCTTTAGCATTTTTCTATTTTTACGCTAGTATTAGTTTATACCCATTGACCAAACTGTTTTAACTAAAGTACAAAACCACGAAGCACAGACCTCCAACCCATCAATACATGCACATTCTAACCATGTCACCCTCAAACTTACTTTTTGAGCTGTGTTTGGTTCTAATTTAGGGAAGAGATGTCTAAAGATCAAAGTTTTGGGATTTACAAGTCATTCCTAAGTTCAAGTTGAATAAAATTTTCGCCACATGTATTAAATAAATCCATACATAAGTAATAATTCAACAATAGCTATGTGTGCATGAAGATGAAATCTAGCAAATCATAACTAGTTCAAAAAAATCTCATGTTTTCATGTTGTCCAATATTCAAGCCAAAGCAAAATTTGATCCATACTAGGTCCTGACAATAAACATGTCAGCAAAGATTTCAAATTTTTCAGTTTTTTTTTTTTTTTTGAATCCTAATAAAAATCGAATGAATGTCAAAGAATGACTATGACATGAATGAGATTTCTAACCCCTAAACTAGAAAGAAACATTGTCCTCAATATTTGTCAAATAGATTTGATTATGCAAAATAAGACAAGAGAGAGAAAACTAGAACATCTCAAGTGTAATGGAGATGTTGTTTCCTTGGAGCTTGTATTTGGTTGCACTTGGATGAGTTTGAACCAATTCTTGCATTGCCCAACTTGCTTCAAGGTGTTTTGATTGGTGTTTTCCTTGTAAACAAAAGATAATTAATATTACTAACATCAATAAGAAATAATGAAAGTTCAACACCAATACTCCCAAACTAAAGATAAAACAATTTCATGACATTTGAAAAATGGTCTACCACACATATTCAAGCCCCGACATCGCCTAGAAAAATACAAATTTTTTGGAGCCATCTTTTGGCATGTTAAAGCTTACAGCATGGTCTACAACATATTAAGAATTTAAGTCATTTGGAGTTCAATAGATTCGTGAAAAACTATGGAGAAGTAGGTGACGTGAGCTGATTTTCAGGTGCAATGGCCTTGCAATGAGGCTGTCATGGTGAAAGAATGGTTTTTCATGCATTTAATGCAATGTAATGATCCAAACAATGAATTAATCATACACAATCAATGATAAACATGTTATGAAGATATATGCTCAGAAGAATTTCTAAAATTTGAACAAAAAAATGTTTGTGACATTCCATCGAACACTTTGTATGCATTGCAAAAACCAAAGAGTATCCATAGAATTGGGGACATGGATTGACCCCAAACTTTGACCTAATTAAGCACAAATCACCTGCACAATGACTAACCTCCAGGGGCGGAACCAGGATATACAAATGTAGTAGGCTAGAGAAAAAAAAATGGGGGGTGGAGGGGGGTGACCCCCTCCCGGGGATTTGGGGACGGAGCCCCCAAATTTTTTTTTTGAAGCCAAAAATTAGAATAATTTAGAGTTCGAATTCGTAAATATAACAAACTAAATTTGCTTAAATGTCAATATGTAAGAGCTAAAAAAAGCACCACAAATGTGCAAATACAAAATATCTTGAGATGTTACTAGTGACGAATTCTCCTACTCCCCACAATGTCTCAACAGTACACTCATTCTCATGTATTGATATTTTGTTTGAAATAGGAGCTTCTTGTGGAATATTTGGAGTGTTTGATGATCCAACATCATCTTTCTTATTAAAGTAATGAAATATATTTCTTCTTAGCATTCTAATTAATCTGTAAGAATATGTATTGTCTAAATTCAATCCAAAAATTCTCATCACAATAGTATACTCAAGTGATAAAATAAATAAATCAATAAAGTAACTATAAAGTATCACAATTCACCAAAAAAACAAAAAAAACAAAGTAAGCCCTTTATTAATAAAAAAATTAACTACTAGTATGTCAATCTACCACAAGAAGATAAATTCTTTCTATAATAAATAAATTAACTATCACAAAAATCTTTAATTCTAAATAAGCCCTAAATAACTAAAATGAATTAATCAATAAATTCAACACTCAAAACAATTAATAACCAATAATTAAATTAAATATTGATAAATCAAATTTATAATTAAGTTAAATTAATCAAGAGATTCAACTTTCAAGACAAGTCAGATTCATGACTTACCACTTACCCCCGTTCACGTTGGTTGGGAACTCGGGCGACGCCGACGATCGAAGAGGCGAGAGCCAGGGGAAGCAACAACAGTCAGCAGCAGGCTAGAAGCAATCAGCAGCAGCACTCAACAAGCAACGCAACGACCACTCTGACTCAGCAAGACAGGGTAGCGACCGGAACAGCAACAGCAAGGCAGGGTATCGACCGGAACAACAACATCAAGGTAGGGAGAAGGTCGGCCGCCGGCAGTCTTGAACTCCTTCCTGTTGAAGGACGCGTACGTAGTGACACGGAGCCACTCCCAACCACAGGATTCGAATAGCCTGATCGGGGGTTTGTTGTTGTGAAATTGTGATATGGATTGGGTTGTGAATTTGTAGTAGTGGACTCAATTTGGATGAGATTTCTGGTGGGCTAAGCAAGAAAAAAGTGATGGGCACCCAAATGATGTTCAAAATTTTCAGAATTTCTTAGTGGGCTTCAGCATACTGTAGCCCATGCACAGTTCCACCCCCGCTAACCTCTACCCATTCCTCAAATCTCATCATTTCAATTTTCACAAAATTCATATAAGAGATCACAAACTTGATGTAGTGACTGAGAATTTTCTAGTCAAAATTAAATTGATAATTTATTTAATTAAAAACATGTCTGTATGATTTAACCCGCTATTAGAATTTAGTACGTCGTCTAGCCATGTTACTGATTTTGAGCCAATAAATGTAATTTTCTGTCCAACTCAATTTTTATATCCAAAATTCGAGAAATATAATTTTTGAAACCCAATATTAATTCAAATTACTTCCAGCTTATTATCCTTTCAAAATTTGAAACATCTGAGTTTGTCACTCTATTAAATTTCAAATTTGATTTCCCCATTTGTCTTGGAAAATCCAGATAACTACTCTATCCCGTTTTTTACTCATCCACGCTTATCTAATAGGATTGCACAATTTCAATCCAAATCAGAGACTAATCCAACCAGCCATTATAACGCCACTCACTCCTAATCAACTCTCAATCACCCACGGCACTACCACAGAAATTCAGGTATATTTTTCATGATTTTCTGTTTTCGATTCTCTCCATAGCTGAACCTCCACTACCGATTGCCTCTACCACCACCGGAAATATCCAAAATGAGCCAACCCGAAACACCAAGCCACAATTCTGCAATACATAATTAGATATAAAAGCCACAGCTGCCCAACTTCAATCCATTACTGTGTTCACCGAAGAACCACCACTGCCATTAACAACCCAAAACCCTGCCAGCGACCATCCTCTATTCACCACCGAAACCATCACAGGACCTTCACTGAGACACCACCCCGACAGTACACACATTTCCCATCTCCAAAATTCATCAAAACCAAAAAATTAAACCAAAGAATCCCGAAAATAGACCAAGAAAAGCCATTCCTTACCTTGACCGCCGCATTGTTTCCGAGCCACCACCGGAAAACCATGAAGCCGGCTTCGGTGACCCTCGATTTCGTGCCCAAAATCCATTTTCTCTCACACCCATGTACCTCCTTCCGTCGCCTCATACCGACGGTGTCGTCGTCGACAGCTCTGTCGGTGGTTGGTCTCGGAGGAGGGGTTCTGCTCCCCCTCGTCTCTTTCTCTCTCTTTGTAACATTTTACATAGAGAGAAATAGGTAGAGGTGGCAAACGGGCCAAGGTGCTCGTCGGCTCGTCAAACGGACGAGCTCGTGGGTGAGCCAAACAATGTGGTTCAACGAGCGGATCGTTGGCACGAGCCGGCGAGCCGAGCGGCTCGCCTGCTCATTTAAAAAAAAAAAATTTAAACGTCGTTTTTTCACGTTGAAAACTAAAAAAAAAAAAAAAACATTGTTTCGACTTTCAAATTACATTAATCATTTTCGACTTTCAATTTAATTCTCTAATAATAACTAACAAACATTATTTTTTTACTTATTAAGTTATTAATATTATACTTATATTTATACTTAATAGTATTCAAGATTTCAAATATTTTAGCTATCGAATAGATTGTCCACTAAATAAACTCAAGACGATAAGACAAGAGGGTTTTTAAGAGGGGTTTTTATAATAAAAAATAAATATATAAATACAAGAGCTAAACGAGCCGAGCTCGCGGCTCGTGGGCCAAGCCGAGCTCGGCCAGGGTCAAACGAGCCGAGCATTCCGAGCCATGGGGCGAGCCGGCTCGGCTCGGCCCATTGCCACCTCTAGAAATAGGAGAAGTGATTTTATAAAATGTGATTTTTACAAAATTGCCTCTAAACCCCCATTGTTTAAAATGTTTTAAGTTTTGCCTTTTACTTTAAAATCTGTTATTTTAGTCCCTGTTATGTTTTAAAAATGTTTCTAGTCAGCCCTTTCATTTTTGAAAATACTATTTCATCACCTAGTCCCTTAATTTCAGTTTTCTTTAAAATTACAATTTAGTCCTAAAATTTTATGTATCGCGTTAGTCTTTAATTCCGAAAGTACTAATTTGTTTAATTTTCTCTTGGCTAGACAAATCATTTGGAGAACTAAAAAATTGACGTGCTATTCCCGCTCCACCTTTTCGTGAACTCGTTAAGTTTAAGGTAGACTCGCCCCCACTAATTAGTTTAGATTATAACTGAATGTGTTAGGTGGATTTACTTGAATTATATGCTTAATTGCATGAGATGAGACGAGACGAGAATATGAATATTCCTTATGAGATAAATTCAGAAATTTATATTGCTATGCACGTGCTAACTTATATGCTTTATTGCATGAGACAAGAATATGTTCATTTGCACTCCTTATGTGATGCTTATGATGAGAATCAGAAAATGTTACTGTATTATTTGCATAATTACACGTTCAATTGTTCTGTAAATTAATTATTGGTGATGAGTCTACTGAGTATTTATTTTGAAATGTTCACCCCGTTGTTTTAACAATTTTTCTAGATTTCGAAGACGGTAGCGAATGATAGGCAGAAATGGCAAACCATTAATAGAAATTATTTTAAAGTCACCTTTTATGAACTCCGTTATTTCATTTTGTCGAAATTTCAAAATTTCATGAATTGCTCTAAATTATTTATTTTAAATTTGAATTATCGTTAAAATTCTCAATCAATAAATGTGATGTTTGAAATTTAGTTATTTCTGAAATAAGTTTCCATTCGAAAGTTAGTTTTTATAGAATGACATGGCGTTCCGGGTTTCACGGAATCCGGGGCGTTACACTTGAAGAGTCCATAAATTGAGTGAAGAATTATACCTTTGATTAGACTTTGAAGTGATAAGAGCAAGGAAATTGATGCAACTAAGTGTTGATGACATGCCCAAAAGATGAAGATTCAAATATGGAGTGATTTAGGGAAAGAAAAAAAGTTTATGATGTTTAAAAATTGAAAGAATGGAGTAAACATATAACAATGTCGAATCTGTCCCAAGAAGCCTACGCGATCGCTTAGTATTGAAATCGGCGATCGCACGATTATGTACAGTAACAAAAATTCAGGTTTGGAACTCTCACGCGATCACGCGAGTCTACTAGTGCGCGATCTCACGATTATTCCAACAGTACTAAAAATTTTCCTTATTTGGTTTTCAATCTCGTTTTTAAACCCCTAATCATTTCATGATTTATGTTATGACCTACTAAACAACATCTTCATGATCTAAACTAGTGTGTGCGTGTGAGTTTGGGATGACGATATATAAAAGCTCAATCTAATAAAATGCAAAAAATCAAAACATACCTAAACATGCAAAATAATGTTACAAGCAAAATTGTCTTAACATGCAAAACACTTAAAACATATCACCTATCATGCATGTATCTAGAAACAAGTAATGAAATAAATACTTAAAGCATAATAAATAAAATGGCAAAAAATTGGGTTTCCTCCCAATGAACGCTCCGTTTATAATATAAAGTCCAACTTTTTATCATGATCGTTCAAGGGACTCGAAATAAGGTTTTTGATGACCTTCTTTGTTTGTGTCGGTTGAACTTGCTCCAATTTGTGTTTCGACTCCAAAATCTTGACTTGCCCATGTCATGTATGTTGATATCTCTGTTAAATTCGAACTTCGATATGTAAACTTCAATCACCTTGTTGGTGCTAATGATGAAATCAATTATGTTATTAGAGGATTGCATTGTAAAGTTGATATGGAGCACTACTCTGCCTCTGAAAGTATCTTTCTTCATTTGGAGGACCAGAGGTTATGGAAGTGTTTGGTCCATGTGGACTAAATTATTCGGAGGAGGACTGATTGTCATTTCACCTCTCGTTGCCAGTGTTATTCTTAGATAGAGACTATTAGAAACACCTTCTTATGCAACAGTATATTAGATCAGATACGGCTACACTTTGAAGATATCTTCTTGGTTCCTATGTGGTTGGGTGAGGATGTCAGGTAGTGATTCCAAAGATGGAGATACTCAGTTTAACATGTTTGACATGGACATATTCGTACCACCATTCATCTACTGTTATTCTAGTTTATTAGGATCGAGAGGACGACGTAAAGCATATGGTGATTCGGATGGATCCGTGACGGATTTTTGGAAAGTATAACGCATGCTCTTGTTCCTTCACATTGGATAGCTCTTTAGACCATTTCACTGGCGTGGGGACCTCGATGTCGTCCCATTGTTTGGTATATCTTTTGCTCTTCCTCCCCATCTCCCTACTTTAGTTCTTTGGTGCACTCTATCAATTGGGTCCTACAAGATCAACACTGATGGATGTTTCAATGACGATGCTGCTAGTGGTGGGGGCATCATTATAACCATGGATGATACTGCACTGGGGTGTTCTAGTCCTTTTACGGGGACTGCCTTCTTTTTGAGGCTGAGTTGCAGGCTGTTTATGATGCTATACTTCTTGCTCATCAAATTGGCATTCCAGAAATTTGGGTTGGGGCCATATCTATTGTGACCATTCACTACATTATTATGGGTCGATGACTATAGACAATTCATGTAACACCCCAGACTTTTTGGTTACACAAAGCTGGAGTGTTACTAAAAACAATTTGATTTTCTAAAACAAATACGGAAACATAAATATAGTTTTGCCAAATATGAAGTTGAAATTCTTTAAAACGAAATTCTAATATCATAACTCAATCAATAAACATGTTTGGAATAATAAATAGAACTGAAATTGAATATTTAAGTATTTAATTTATTCAAATCTCCTTAACAACCCGCCTCATCATTCGACCACAGATCCAATCGATCCCGAACTAGCCTGTAAAATGTTTTAAAATATGGAATGAGCATATAAATATACTCAGTATAGATTTTGTACCAGTATTTTCACAATTTAATATAAAAAGCAAGTAAATTACGCACGTAACATACTTTTCTAGTGGGATAGAAACTCGAACATCTAATTCTCGATTTAGGTCATACTCATTCTCAATCTCAATTTAGGGTCTAATCCTATGACTGGTTTTTGTAGATATACATAATACCCTTTGGTATTACCTATAAGATCATCATTACTGTTAATTCGGATCACATAGTAGAACATAAATTACTCAAACATAAAACATTAAAGAGCAAAAATACAAACCACTTGGCACATAGTGAAATCCATACCTTAATACATCGGACGAACTTTGAAAGAAACAAGTTTGCACATTGACAATTTTTTCTTGAAAATATGCCTCCGAAATATTTCTGAAATTTTGCTGTGGCTGAAATAGACTTTGTGGGGGGGGGGGGGGGGTATAAATAGTGTGATATCATGCCAAAGTTCTAATTCAAATGAAATTGTAGTATTCGAAAATTTACTACCTAGTTACAATTAATTTCTAATGTTTATCCTAATCCAAATTAAAAGGATATCTCCAGCTTACCTCAACAAGTATAACTCCTAATTATTACCCACTCCTAATTACCAACGAAAGATAACTACCAATCATATTAAGTTATCAAATAACATATAAAAATGGTTTCCTACTGACTTTGGGACTACTATTTGAAAACAATTAAACAATGATAAGGGACTTCTATCCTAATCCTATTAAAAATAAAAAGTTAAAAATAAAATAAAACTTTAAAATGGTTATGTGTAATGACCGGGTCCCACTTAACGGGCTGTCCCGACCGTTAGATGACGACATACTGTCCCCACTGTACCAACATGAGTCTCTTTAGCATGCTTTATCCTCACTGCACGATCACCGAGAAAACTTCCTAGGAGGTCACCCATCCTAGAATTTCTCCAAGCCAAACACGCTTAACTGTGGAGTTTCTAATGATGGACTTCCAGAAAAGAAGATGCACCTTGTTGGTATGAGTAGTATCTATCAAATATCTTAAGCTTTTCTGGCCTGGGTGTTACAATCACCCCCGTTAGACTCGCGACGTCCTCGTTGCGCTTAACTCATCTGAGGATCTGTTACCAGGCGTTGGGATTCTAGAGGTGGCTCCCGCCCTATGGCGTAGCACTTAGTTCCTGATTTCCGTCTGGTGACCGGCTTTGATATCATTTGTAACGATTCGGGTCCCACTTAACGGGTTGTCCCGACCGTTAGATGACAACATATTGTCCCCACTAGACCAACATGAGTCTCTTCAGCATGCTTTGTCCTCACTCGCAAACTCCCCGAGAAAACTTTCGAGGAGGTCACCCATCCTAGAATTTCTCCAAGCCAAGCACGTTTAACTGTGAAGTTTCTAACGATGGACTTCCGAAAAAGAAGGTACACCTTGTTGGTATGAGTAGTACCTATCAAATCTCTTAATCTTTCTTGGCCTGGGTGTACCCAGGCTATGAAAGTTTAAAAAAGATTTGATAGGTACTACTCATACCAACAAGGTGCACCTTCTTTTCTAAAAGTTCATTGTTAGAAACTCAACAGTTAAGCGTGCTTGGCTTGGAGAAATTCTAGGATGGGTGACCTCTTGGGAAGTTTTCTTAGGGAGCATACGAGTGAGGACAAAGCATGCAGAAAAGATCCATGTTGGTACAGTGGGGACAGTAAGTCATCATCTAACGACCGGGACAGCCCGTTAAGTGGGACTCGGGTCGTTACATAATGTGTGTGATACGTGTAACTAGAAGATTTTAAACACCTATTATCAAATTATTAATTAAGGAAACATCTTTTGATTACAATGTCTTGGCCTAACTTATCCCAATTAACTGTTGAACGAGGATAAAACTCCGAATTAATTACGATCTACAAAAAGAGTATAATATCGATATACTAATTTCCTCTCTATCAATAATTAATATATTTGACCCAAATAAATTTGTCGTAAAAACATATAACACTCTAGTCCTTCTAATTTTCATAATTGTTAAAAGACATCAAGGATAAAATCGTTAAATAATTCTATTCTTTAAATTTTTTTGGGGTGTTACAATTCAGGGCATTCTTTGACAGATTAGATACATCCTTCATTTTGATCGAGATACTATCTCTAAGATCTATCATGAGGGTAACTAGGTGGCTAACTCAGTCACTTCTGAGGGTTAAGATCAGCGATGCTACTAGGAGTACAAACGGCATGGTCTACCTCATCGGCTTAGGGCATTTGTGTAGATTAACAGATATGGACTGCTAAACTTCAGATGTCTCAATGAAGTTTACATTTACTTTCTTTTTTATTTTAAGGGGAGTAATATTCCCTCATTTATTGCTTTCAGTATATCTACTTTGTACTTATTGCACTGGCACTTTTTAGAGGTCAGTTTTACGTCACACTCCTTCCCAATATTATTTATTTTTATGTATATATACATTGTTGGGAAATCCTTACCCCATCGACCTTCCTAAGTGGAGTCTAAAAACTCATCAAGGCTGATTGAATGTTGTTGCCAAAAAAAACTGACCAGCAGTTCTTGGCTCTTTGAAGGCTAGCCCATTTTTTTTAGCTCGACCACTTTGGTTACAAGTGACTCGCCTAATTTATAGAAGGGGAAATTACACAACACCGACACCTTCTCAAACTCTTCAAGCTTCTTTTTATTTGACATCATCTTTTTAAGAAAGTCGGCATAGTTAGGAATTTGTGTTATGACATCTAAGAAAGCGATATTCATGTGCGTTTTCTGAGTATGTTGAGAAATTTGTTGAAGTGCTAATCCTCCTTAGTCTTCTTCAACCTCTGGGGGAATGTAATAGGTAGATCATAAAGCTCAATTGTTGATTTCACCTTATGTCCCTCTCCTCAACTTGTTTTTCCTGTTTTTATTTTTCTCTGGTTGGATTTTTTGCATGAACCTCAGGAAATTGAACTCCACTGCGTGTAGTAGGTTGCACCTCTTCTTCATTTATTTGCAAACTTGATGTATACTAAATCACAAGTGTACAATATCGCATACAAGTAATAAAATAGACTTTTTGAGTCCGAGTTATCCTCCCACAGAGATTGTAATTAAGTATCGAAATCGTATTAGTTCTTGCCTTATTTGAACGGTCAAATAGTGATGGATTATCTAAAATTAAATAGAAAATTAAACTAAGCGAAAGAAAATATTACTCATGTAGATATTCTAAATTGATGTTTGTGAGTGTTGGGACATCCGATTTCACATAGTCAATACTTTTAATTCCATTTATCTAGTTTTATTCCTATTGTAGTGTTCGATCAAATTCACTTATGCATATGAAATTCCCCTTTCGGGTTTGAATCAAATCTACCTATTTAGTCAACCGTTTTTCAGATAGCAGGTCGTAATGACTAGCTGAATGGGACAAAAGAATTCATATAATGATCACAGTAATAACAAACGTATATATCCATCGTTGTTGAATTACCGAATTTTATTCCTAGATCTAAGTGTTAGCTCACCTCTCGAATTATAAAAACACCCATTAAATAATGAACAAGTGATCAATGCATTCATGCATTAAACACAGAATAAAATCAACACATGCAATCATAAATGCAAAACTAGATTTATAGAATTAAAAGCGTAAAACTAAGTTACATAGAATATCCCAATGATGAAATTAAGGGTTCATCAATAAAGAAATAAATACTCAAAAATATAAATAGGTGCGCATATTGAGTTTATCAAATTAACAAAAGAAAGGAAGTCTTGCACTAAGAATTCGCTCCCCGTTGATAATCTTCAATTCCCAAGCCTTCGCCTTGATTTTTGATTTGTATGATAGAAAGATGAATTCTCTTCTTGAAAGTAATTGTAAAATGTGAAAATAAGTCTCAGTTCATGCATAAGAGGTTGTATATATAGGTGGAGAAGATACCTTTGGCAAACAAGGAAACAAGTCTGGTTAAAATCTATGCACGAGCCTTGGTAGGAAAGCTGCGCTGCCGCACAGGTTTAATTATGGTGGTCGTGCAGTTATGTAAAAAGTGGTTTTTTTTTTTTTTTTAATTTGGGAATTCTCGCGTGGCCACTAGGTTGAGAAGTCGTGGCCGAGCTGTAGTAACTTTCCGCCCTGTAGTAACTTTTCGGCGATATTTCATCTTTTCCCTTGCTTCTAAGTAGGTCCCTGAGCTTTATTTGCATGTGATCCCTTCATCCTCTGATTGTAACAATTCAGTCATCGAACTTTCAAATTCTTCAAATCTTCTTTCAAACTTCAATCCATCTTCAATTTGGCCCTCGAACTTTGGTTTCTTCAACTTAGTTCTCATTGGAAATCCCAATTGACAACATCAACATCCATTTTCCTCTTTTTAGCTCCAATTAGCTTCCAAATGTGCATTATTCCACTTTATTGCTTCATTCTTCCAAATTTGGGAGAATTCCTACAATGTAAACAAATATAAAGCAATTATGTAGTAATTATTCAAGAATGACAATAATTTATTCTAATTTAGATATATAAATAAGTGTATGAAATGCACTTATCACTGCCTTTGAAGTCCTCGAGGGAACGAAGTAGGAGGTTCATACACCCTATCACATGGGTGAAAGTTGATTGTTCCAAGAATAAGTACTCCTTTGGATTAACCTCTATATAATCGGGAAATGTTTCCAAAGCTCTATTTGTCAATACCCATGCTCTTAGTCCAACCCAACTTCCCAAATCCCTAATTGAGACCTGATGATTTTGTAGTGTAGTTTGTGCTTCAAATGAATTGATCTCTTTTTTTCATGAACGGATCTATTTTAGCTATAAACTAATTTATCTACCCCATAAAATGTTCAGTTCTTTCCATCAGTTTTCCAAACATGTCTTCAAGTGTAGACTTCTTCTCCTCTTGGTGCACAGGAGGTTGTGGTCTGATCGTGTTTTGATTGTCTGTCCATGCAAAGTTAGGATGATTTCGCCAATTTGAATTGTAAGTATTTGAATATGGATTATTTTGTTGACGTTGACCTCCTTGAACGAAGTCTACCTGCTCAACTGAACATGATAAAATGGGAAAATCTGTAGTGAGCTAACTTGCTCTTCACTCTTCACAACTCAACCTTGTACTTTTAACTACATGATTAGAGTGAGACAAATTTTCCACTTTTGCAACTAAAGAATCAATTTTAGCTGATATTGCAGTGTAATTCTTCTTCATATACTCTTGATGGTTTTGTTTGAACTCTTCGATCTGATCCCCACACAGCGTTCATGTTAGGTATCCTTTTACATAACTCCAGTATCATTTCAATAATTTGAGTGCCTAGTGAACCATTAGTTGAAGAGTCTATCAAACTCTTGAATTGAGGAAGAAGACCTGCGTAGAAGAATTGTATCTGATGACCCCGTGTGATCTTATAGTTTGGACATTTTTTGAGCATATTTTTAAACCTGTTCCAAACTTCATCAAATGCCTCCGACTCTTACTGCTGGAACATAGTTATGCCCTGTCTAAGTCTAGCAATCTTGGCAGGTGGCATGAACTTTGTGCAAAATTTTTGAACCAAGTCATTCCAAGTCGTGATGCTTGCAACGGGACGAGAGTTCAACCAATACATTGCTCTATCTCGTAGAGTGTATGGAAATAACCTAAATCTGATGGAGTCATCTGACACGTCCTGATATTTGAGGTGTTTACACATGTCCAAGAATTTAGACACGTGTGTATGCAGGTATTCATCAGGTTTGCCATAGAATTGCTGCCCATTTTGAAACATGTTGATGACGCTAGTCTTTAATTGAAAATTTGCCGGACCAAAAGCTGGGTAAACAATACTTAAGGTTCTGGACAATTTGTGGGGGTCATGAAGTCACCTAGAAGCATATTTTCCTCATCAACTGGCTCAACACCCAGTAACACTTAATTGTTATTTGTCATATTTCTTTCTATTTTTGAATTTTCGATTTATCTAATTCTTTTGCTTCTCTTAATCTGGTGTAAAGTATGTTCCATTTCTGGGTTTACTTCTACAATATCTCTGTGTTTTGAACATTGCATACACAGATATGAAAAAAATAAAAGAACTAGCGAATGAACTGAAAAAAAAGTTACTCAAATAAAATCAAAACAAAAACAAAGCGGTAAAAAGTCCAAATTAGTAAGAGTAATTTGAAAATAAATTTAAACTATAATCCCCTACAATAGCACCAAAAACCTGTTGCTGGCTGCAAGTGTACGGATCGCACAAGTAATAAAGTAGATTGTGAGTCCGAATATCGCTCCCACGAGAATTGAGTAAATTTATTATTTTAGATTATTGAGCTTAATCGGAACTGGGAAATTGAGTTTGAATTTTGAATTGAATTAACAACTAAAGAGTAAATAATTGCGAAGTATGAAAATAGTAAGGAACATGCTAGAGCCAAGAATCCATTTTACTTCCATCAATTATGTCATGATTTAAACGTTTAACTACAATTCATGGAGTTTTGAAAATTCATGTTCCTATTCTTATTAAGACCCTCTTTCGAACGCTGAATTAAAACATTTTCCTATAAGGGACCCGACTACATTTTTATGATGGATCCAAACATATAGGAAAGTATTATCGTTTTGTGAACACTATTGAAGATTACATAAAGTATAGAAGTATATTTCTATCTCCTATCGAACTTTGTGGCAATTAAAACAAGTCTAACAATTTCCTACTCTTTCGAACATAGAAAAATGTCACAAACGCAAGCGTCCATAATTATAGATGAAAATAAACACGATTTTAATTGCTCAAACCCATGAATCATATATATTAAACAATAAATCAAAACATAAAATCCGGAAAATAAAATATCACCATGACTCTAACATTAAACAACTAGCCTAGATACATGATATAACATAAATCAAAAGAAAAGTTATTGGAATTAATCACCCAAGTCATCTTGTTGTAGAGGAATCTTCAATCTTGTCTTTGCAAAACCTTGTTCCCTTGATAATTCAACAACATTTCAGTATGATTTCGAAGAGTTGGGAACCCTAAAAACATGCCTCATGTCATGTATATATAGGTCTAGCCGAAACCTAAGTGAAACAACTTGAGAATCCATTGAAAATCACACATAGGTCCAACAGTCGACCTACCCGGAATAGATGTGCGACTGCACAAGCCAAAGTCATGAGACCGCACGCCTTTATAAGGCACGGTTATGAAATTTCAACGCTGTTAATTTTAAAAGCCTTCATGTGACCGCACGCCTTTGTAAGGCACAGTCGCACGATTATCACGATTCCATGCAATTTTTATCTTTCATTCTACGTAAGTAGGTCCTAGTTCTATTATTGTACCACAAGTCATTCATTTTCTGATTAAAGCAATTTAGTCCTTGAAATTTCTATTCCTTTCAATTGACTTCTTTCTTGTTTTGATTTGTTCGATTAAGCCCTCAATCTTCTTCCTTCTTCTATTTTAGCTCCTCTTCGCACTTCGATCGACTTCATTAGTTCCTCATGTGCACAATTAGTTCATTTATCATCCAATTGACAAATATTTGTTTCAATTCCTTCATTTTCTCAACTTTGGGTAGCAAATATTCTAAAATGATAAGAATAAATCCTACATTTAGTATGCAAATAAGTTTATAAAATGCACTTATCAAAAAGAGAAGGCTTGAGGAGTTTGAGACAGTGTCCTTGACTGAAAAATGTAGCGCAATATCAAAAACTTGTTGTTGATCGCATGTGTACAATTGCACAAGTAATAAAGTGAATTGTGAGTCCGAATATCGTTTCCATGAGGATTGAGTAAATTTATTATTTTAGATTATTGAGCTTAATCGGAGCTAGGAATTTGAATTAAGTTTGAATTTTGAATTGAATTAACAACTAAAGAGTAAATAATTGCGAAGTATGAAAATAATAAGGAAAACACGCTAGAGTCGAGAATCCATTTTACTTCCATCAATTATGCCATGATTTAAATGTTTAATTTCAATTTATCTGGTTTTGAAAATTAGACTCTGTTTGATAGGATCTATTTTCCAAGGAAATGGGAAAATCTTAACTTATTTTCCATCTTTTTACATGTTTGATGCACACAATTTTCCTTGGAATACCATTTCTAGCTTTTTGCTTACGTGACCTTTTTTCCTTCAAATGGTGGAAAATATTTTCATTTGGATGAGTAGAGAAATTATTTTCCAGACAAAACATCTTCTCTTCAAATTTCTCATGCCCAGGCCAGGCCTAGGCTCCATCTCTTTCCTTCCACCATTTTTATCAGTCTCATACACCTTATCGACAGAACTACTATCCAAAAATTAATCATCAAAATTATATTTCAAACAGAAACAGATGTTGGTGAGCATGAAGCAGAAGAATCCACAGATTCTATAACCGGCTAATTACTATCAGCTTCAATAAAATTGGGTGAAAAAAGATGTTACCCAAATCATGGTGGCTGCAGCCATCACCATAGATCGTAGGAGTAAACAAATAAACCGACAACCTGCTAAACCAAACCAAACCAAACCACAACAAATGGCTTGGTTTGGTTCGGTTTCAAATGCGAAATGGTTTGGTTTGGTTTGGAAAAATTTCAAACCGTTTTAAATGGTTTGGTTTAGGTTTCAATTGTCGAAACCGCGGTTTGAAACCGTAACCCACCAAATTTTAAACAAAATAATTATAAAAAAATTAAGGCTGGAATAACTTATCAAATTCAGATTGTTATTGAAACCTTTACGTCATTTTGAGTGCTACTTTGATTTCTTTTTCCAGTAGAAATGAGTTATAGAATAACTTTTATCAAAATTTGGATTCTTAAAAGATTTTTAGCCTCTGTCAATCGCAAAAAATGTGAGATTTTTCCAGGAATAAAGCTATGCACTAATTTATGCCTGTTTGATTCCTCATATAAGCAGGCCTTTCCTATTCCCAACTAGAACTATTGAATGCTGGAGAAAAGTTAAAATGAGGCATGCGATTTCCATTGAAGAACTTTATAAACAAATTAGAAATTCATTATGACACATATTTGTAGCATACCGAATAAAAGAAATACTCTTACAGTAATTTAGTGTGTTGTCTTTTATTATGTGAATGGTTCTTAACAAGTAAGTAGTTACAATATTTCATGGTAACCCCTTGCCAATGTGAGTTGCATTTCGAAAAAAATTCAAGAACACTTTTTTACGTAATCTACGTAATGATCGTTAGGTATTTCTTTGTTATCGACCACGAAGTTTGTGTTGATCATTCACTCAATGTTGTGTACCGTTTGGAGGCTTCTTTTTTAATTATAAACATTTGCTTTTTCAAATCTCGAGGTAAATAAATGGTTAAAAATTGAAGAGAGAAAAAATGTATGGTTAAAAAATTGTATTGAAAATTGGAATAATTATAATCAAAAAATAAACAAAGAAGCCGAACACATTATAAATTACGAAATCTATGATTTTTGCTATTGATAGATTAATCATTTATTCATTCTTATATTATCGTACAAGAATGTGACTTGGTTTGAAATCTACTAATTTATTTAATTGTAAACCGGGGTTTTAAACCGCACGAACCACAAAATATGGTTTGGTTTGATTTGGTTTAAGAAATGAAATGGTTTTGTTTGGTTTGAAAAAATTTCAACTCGTTTTAAACAGTTTAATTTGAAATTTTGCTACAAACCGCCCAAACCAAACCGTGTTCACCCCTATCGATATAAAAAAAGGGGGGGAAAATAGAATTAGCACATCTCTACTGCTGAAGCTCAGCCCCGCCACCAGTCCATATGCCTTCATCGCCGCTATCACAGCTTCACAGCCAGGTACAACATCGTCGGGTTCCCCACCACTGCATCCAAAACCTCCATAAAAAGATCTTGCAAGTTTCTCAGTTTATGATTCTGTGATGGAGTCGATGGACTTAAAAATCTAGAAGGATTTGGTTGGATGGGGAGTTTAATGCTTGTGTTGGGTGCTGGATGGGCTTAAGTTGAGGATGATTATTGTATTTGAGTTTATCACCGTCAATTGCCTTATATCAAGAAAAAATACTTTCGAGGAATATTATTATCTCAATCAAATAAGAAAAGTCAAAAAATCTCAAAATTTTCTACCTTGAAATTTAAATCAATTAAATACATATAATTAAATTTTGCTAGGAAAATAATTTTCAGGAAATTCAATTTCCTGAAAAATATTTTCTTTTCACCTATTTTCCATCTTTTCAATCAAACACAGCCTTCATGTTCCTATTCTTAGTAAAAACCTCTTTCGAACGGTGAGTTAAAACTTTTTCCTATAAGGGATTCGACCATATTTCTATGAGGAATCCAAACATATAGGAAAGCATTATCTTTTGTAAACACTATTGAAGATTACACAAAGTATAGGGGCATATTTCTATTCTCTATCAAATTTTGTGACAATTAAAACAAGTCTAATAATTTCCTACTCTTTCGAACATAGAAGAATGTCACAAAAATCATATAACCCATGCGTCCATAATTATAGATGAAAATAAATACGAAATTAATTGTTAAAACCCATGAATCATATATATTAAACAATAAATCAAAACATAAAATCAAAATAAATAAAATATCATCATGACTCTAACATTAAACACCTAGCCTATATACACGATAACCGATAAATCACAAGAAGAGTTATTGTAATTCATTGCCCACGTCATCTTGTTGTAGAAGAATGTTCAATCTTGTCTTTCCACAACCTTGTTCCCTTGATAATTCGTCAACGTTTCAGTATGATTTCAAAGAGTTGGGAACCCCAAAAAACGTGCATCATGTCATGTATATATAGCTTTAGTCGAAACCTAGGTGAAATAACCAGTGTTTAGAAAATCGGAAACCAATTCTAACCGGAAAAGTCAACGGATCAAGGGTTAAAATGTCCAACCGAGTCGAACGGGGTTGAACCGATTTCAATTAAAAAATTAAAAATTATTTCAAAATTTACAAAACTTTCTAAAAAACAAGATATTTTACAAATAAACCAATATTTACTCATTTAGAAAATAAAAGTATATCCAAAAGTACCTTAAAATAACAAAAAGTAGCTTAAAACAACTTTAAAAAAAATAAACAAAAAAAAAAAGTCAACACCGAGTTAAAACCCGGACCGGTTCTCGATTTTCCCGGTTGATCGGGAAGAAACCTAGTTTCCGGTCCGGGTTTTAAAAGCCCGATTTTAAGGCTCAACCGGACCGATTTCTAGTTTTCCGGTTGAATCGGCCTATCCGATTTTCTAAACACTGGAAATAACTTGAAAATCCACTGAAAATTGCACATTGGACCGGCAGTCAACCCGGCCAAAATAGACATTTGACCGCATAGTCACGAAATTTCAACACTATTAATTTCAAAGGTCGTACGGTTATCACGGGTCCGTGTAATTTTCATCTTTCATTCTGCGTAAGTAGGTCCTCGTTCTATTATTGCACCTCAACTCCTTTATCTTCTTATTAAAGCAATTTAGTCCCTGAACTTTCGTTTCCTTTCAATTGACTTCTTTCTTCTCTTGATTTATTTGATTAAGCCCTTGATCTTCTTCCTTCTTCTATTTTAGCTCCACTTGACACTTCGATCGACTTCATTAGCTCGTCATGTGCATAATTTAGTTCATTTATTATCCAATTGACAAGTATTTGCTTCAACTCCTTCATGTTCTCGACTATGAGATATTTTTGGAATATAAACGAATAATAGATAAATCAATAGCAAATATTCTAAATCGATAACAAAATATCCTACATTTAGTATAGAAATAAGTATATAAATTAAACTTATCCATATCCTCAAACTAGAATTATTGTTCATCCTCAAACAAAGTAAAACTAAACTGTAAAAAAAATGCAACAAAAATACAAATAACAAATATTTTTGTTTTGTCAACTTGTTTACCATTTCCATTAGCCTCAAAAGTTAAGATCAAAATTACACTTTAGAAGAAAAAGATGAACAACATAATAAAAATATTTCCACTTATCCCATGCTCGACTTCAATGTGTGTGTGTGTGTGTGTGTGTGAATAGTCAAAAATCGAATGCAAATTCATATAGAAATATACTTAACGTTGTGTGGCTAATCATGCATAAGTAAGCCCAAATATCATGTTTTCAAATAATAATTTTCTTTTAATTTCACTCACAACTCTCATGGATGATCAAAACCTTATTTTTTTCTCTCATATCTCGAGATTTTTTGCTATTTATATGATTTCTAATCATTTATATTTTGCATTTTTCCATACAAGACAGCTAGGACTAGATAAGCATGCATCATAGGTTGAAGGTAATCAATTCCCAATTCCACACCCCAGTATCTGAAGTTTCAATCAACTAAACTTATACCATGTACTTTTATTGTAAATGAACGACTTTTTTCTTTTTATATCCTTGTCTTTTTCCAATCTTTGTTCAATACTTTTCTCATTTGCTTTCTATGGGACCTCTGTAGCGAGTTTGGATCCGTGACTCCCAAGTCAGTTGACTTTAGGGCACCAATTTCTGAGAACCATTAAAGACTTAATTATCCGAGTCACAAACGCTACAAAAGTGAAAGCTATTTTGTGGGAAACTACATAAATTTATTAAGGGTATATTAGGAAAAGTGATTGTAAAATTTATTTTTACAACAACATTAATTGACATATCTTAATTTGTGTGAAAATGGGTAAGGAAGTATATTTGTCAGACGGATGGAGTATATCATAATTTTCTTAATCATAAATATGACAATGAAATATTACATTTATTTTTATAATGTAAAGATGATTTTTGAAAGGCATATAATATACTTTATCTTAATTTTTATTGGTATTTATCATTTTGTCCCTATTTTGTTCTAATTTAAATCTGATTTTAATTTCAAGTCAAAGTCAATAATTAAATTTAATCACAAATTTCATAGGGTACCCACAACTTTTCAATCACAGATTTCATCTATTTTTATCAAAATATACTAAAAATCTGATTTTAATTTATACCAAACAGGGACATTAAGTATGAAACATCTATCGGCCCTCATATATCTCCATGAATCATTTCTAAGAAAGTTGGAGATTCAACATTGACCTTTGTAGTGGAAGGTCTAATGACTAATTTCCCTTGCGAGCAAGCAACACATGAATAATCATTCGGTGAAAGAATATTCTGGTTCTTTAAAGGATGTCCATGTGAGTTGCTAATTATTCGACGCATCATTATCGCTCCTGGATGTCCAAGTCGATCATGCCAAAGTATAAAACTTTTTAATTCTACGAACATCGGGTTCATGACGTTGTTTGATTCGACTTCTTTTATGGATGTATAATACATTCCAGAAGGAAGTACCATGAGTTTTTCTTTTATCTGCTTCTGGCCAGATACAAAATACGTAATGTAAAGATATTCAATGTTGTTTTCTTGCATCGTTTCAATGTGATATCCATTGCAGCGGATATACTTAAAACTGAGCAAATTTCTTCTAGATTTGCTAGAGTAGAGTACATCGTTAATACATAGCTGTGTATTATTTGATAAAATAATACAGGCTTTACCGGAGCCTTCAACGATCCTCGATGTGCCAGATACTGTATTAACATTATTTTCCGCTAATGTTAAGTTCAGAAAATACTTTTTCTTCCGGAGAATAGTATGTGTTGTTGCACTATCAACAAGACATGTATCTTGGCAATTCATCTAAAATATAATCAAATAGATATTTTAGAAAAGTGAATTTATGATCAAAAGAAGTTAAACATAATTTAACATCAAATGGACAATACATATTAAGATATCGAAACAAGAACAACATCGTGACTTTCTGATAAAGCAAACTAATCTATATTTTCCAGTGCGCCAGTATAAAAATCAGAGACATCTAAGTGTGTCCTATTAACTGAAATGCAGTTAATGCAGTACCACTTGCTTCAGGAAATGCAGTACCACTTGCTTCAGGAAATGGTACAGAACTAGTTGGACGTAATCCATGATTTTTCATCAACAACTCATTATTTTGTTCGGCTACTAAAAGGCAAGATATGAGTTCTTGATATAGCATTTGCTTCAGGAAATGCAGTACCACTTGCTTCAGGAAATGGTACAGAACCAGTTGGACGTAATCCATGATTTTTCATCAACAACTCATTATTTTGTTCGGCTACTAAAAGGCAAGATATGAGTTCTGAGTACCTTTTAAAACCACTCTCACAATATTGCTATTGCAGGAACACATTTGAGGCGTGAAAGGTGGAGAATGTTTTTTCTAGCATATCTGCATCAATGATATTTTCTCCACATAAATTCAATTTTGAACATATTCTGAATAGTTCAGAATTGTACTCACTCACAGTTTTAGAATCTTGCAAACGAAGATGCATCCATTCATAACGGGCTTTTAGGAGGACTACAGTCCTCTGATGGTCAAATCTATCTTTTAAGTTTTTTCAGAGTTCTTGTGGATCATTCACAGTGAGATATTCAATTTTCAATCCGTCTGAAGATGGTGACGAAGGAAAATAAGTGCTTTTGCACGATCCTGCAGGGATTCTTTGTTTCCTTCTTTGATTGTTTCTCCAAGACCTTTTGAAATAAGATGGATCTCGACATCTAGGATCCATGATAGATAATTTTTCTCAGATAAATCGAGTGCAATGAACTCGAGTTTTGTGATGTTTGCCATTAGGATAACTATTCAATCAAACAGGAGACATAATTAATTCCTTGAAAAATCTCAGTAAAGAATCAATGACATGATTTCTATATCGAGTTTTTATTCTTCTGGAGCATTATTAATTATAATTCTAAGTTGTAGCAATAAAACAAAATTTTGAAATTGCTATGTGCAAATCTAAGTTGTGGTATCAATTAATCAAGATAACAATTATCAAGAATAAATTAACAAATGATTAATACGTATAATGAGAGTGACATTAACAAAAGATTCTTCAAAGATTGCATTTCAAGAATTATGTGGTATGTATGTAACCATGTATTATAAAGATATGTTTAATCATTACATTTTTTGAAATTGTGATTTTAGTTTTCAAAAAAGAAAAATAATTTTTGCTTTGTAAGTGCACTTTATTGGAATGATGAATTGATTAGATTATAAATTTATCCTTTTAGAAAATAAATAAAATGTGATTTCATTTAAACCATATATTTGATAGATCAACGTAGTAAGTATCAACATAATTAACAATACATATAGTTGAAAGATCGACTATACAGGTATCAACAAAATTTAGGATTAACTTCTGTGTATAAAGTCGAAACTGTGTATGTATCAGTATAATTTAAAACATCCTAATATGAAGTTATAATAAGAGCAGAAATATTTAAAACCCAGCAGAACCAATCATAATAAAACTGGTAGAACCAACCATATAGGTGGTAGTATGATATACTTAAGAAATGGTAAAACCAACCATGTAGGTGGTAGCATGATATAATTAAAACTGGTAAAACCAACTATGTAGGTGGTAGCATGATATAATTAAAACAGGTAAAACCAACCATGTAGGTGGTAGTATGATATAATTAAAACTGGTAAAACCAACCATATAGATGGTAGCATGATTTACTTAAAACTGGTAAAACCAACCATATAGGTGGTAGTGTAATATATAAAAGATATTTAAAATTATTACCTTCTTTATACAGATTGAACATTTGTTAACTCAGTTAGCTAGAATCTCGTACTGATAACGTGTTGTAAAATTATCAAAATATTAGAGAGAACAAGACTACCAAAATATTAGAGAGAATATAGAGATGGAGAGAATTCTTCTTATTCCAATTGTGTGTTAAATGAAGAAGTAAAGCACCCTATTTATAGGGGTAGATAATGGTACAATTGTAATAATATAAACTTTACATGGGCTTAAATGTCATTCACACTCAAGATATTTTATAACAAATTTTTTAATCCAAAAATCCCATCGCAGCCCCTTAGAGCTTGTTTGCTAATGGAAAAATTTTTAACACGACTTTTCAAACTCAATCTCAACTATCCATTCTTAGTCAAGTCCACCATTTACTTTTCAAACATTTTTAAACCGCACATCCATAAAAAAATATAAAAAAAAAATCACAAAAATCAAAGTTTTTCACATTACCAAACAGGTTCTTATTTCTCCTAATGGAAGACAAAAATACCCCGTTGTCGCCACCTTCGCCTTCGTAACCACGGAACCGAAGCTTTTCCAATAAAAAATTGGGCTGACGTAGCTAATGAGCCCGATCCAGATCAAGTGGAAGCTAAGACCTATGCTGAAAAATTCGAGGTTCAGTTGGATTCACTTTCCATCAATGATTCCAAGAGAGTCAACAGTAACATCACCGATCATGATGATTCCAAAATTGAAGCTGTATGAACTTTCATTTACTCAGCAATGATTATAAACTAATTTATATAGTTGCATATCTAATTTTTGGGTTATCATTGACTCATTTTTTGAAATTAAAGGTTTTGATTAGGATTCCGTCTAGTCAATTTTTTAATTTTGAATTATTTTTTTGGCTATTGTCATAATTTTTAAGAGTTCTTTATTGAGTGGGTTTTAATATACGTTAAAGCAGACAGAAGTCTATGTAAGGGAGGTAATGTAATCGCAAATGCATGCCTGCATTGTTAGAATGCTAATGGGATTTACACATTATCACAATTATCAAGTGGTTGACATATACTTAGTTTAGAATGAAGACCAGAACATATAAAGGAAATCTTGCAAGGTAATTATTTTGTCACTGAATCCCGTCCCTTTTTATTGTCATATTGAAACCTATTTCTCTATTTCATGGTTTTGGATGTTGATCATTTGTGGCAGAGAGTCGTTGTGAAATTAATTCCAAGAATTGACTTGCTGGCGCTAGCCAACAAAATACTTATTTACTATTTTGTAGTTGTGATATCATTCATTCCTTTTCAAACTCTATATACATGTTTTTTATGTTTAAAAAAAATGATGGATTCAATTTGTTGTTTATGAGATTGTCATTTTCCTGTATCATGGGCAATGGATAATTTCAAGTAACATTTTTTAATGCAAATGTTCAAAGATCTTTTGTAATGATAGAACACCTGAATTTTAAGATGATCAGTATAATTTTGATTGTTTAGATAGAATAGCATTTTTATATATGTCTCATTTTGGTGACTACACGAGCATTGTATCAAGATTGTATTAGAAAGAGAGGGAAATTATAGGGACAAACCTTACTCCTCCTGCATGTTTGTTGAATTTCAATGAAGCGAGGTAATTTGTTTTAATCATATTGCTTTGAATCAAAATTTCAATTTACCACATTTAGCCAAAAAAATATTATTTTTCTTGTCTAAAGAATGGCATATTAGTGTAGAGCATATACGAGATCAAACTATTGGTGACTACTTTGAAGGCACTGGAGATTTGATATTCAAAGATGGTTTCTTGTGCAAAACAATGCCAATGAAGTTAATAAGTACTTTGAATGTACAACCAACCTATGATGAACTCGAGAAATTTAGGCATCGTGTTGAAATAGATCTAATCATTGGCATTATTTTGTTTTATTTTTATGGACTTTCCGCTATTCATTAAGGAACAAATTATCTCTGTTGCTAATTTATAATTTATCTATAGGAAACTCTAGCTATTAGCTACAGAGAGCTTTCCAAGTACTTCGAACATTGAAATCATGTGAAAGTTGTATATGGAGCTCTAGAGGGTACAACTGGCGGTCGAATGGCTCATTCAAGACTAGCTATTCCTCAAAACCATAAATCAAACAAGGTTTCTCCATGCCTATAACGACTCGGGTCCCACTTAACGGGTTGTTCCGATCAATAGATGACGACGTACTGTCTTCACTGTACCAACACGAGTCTTTTCAGCATGCTTTATCCTCACTCACAAGCTTCCCGAGAAAACTTCCAGGAGGTCACCCATCAAAGAATTGCTCCAAGCCAATCACTCTTAACTGTGGAGTTTCTAACGATGGACTTCAGGAAAAGAAGGTGTACTTTGTTGGTATGAGTAGTATATATCATTTATTTTAAGCTTTCCTGGCCTGGGTGTTACAATCACCCCTCATTAGACTTTCGACGTTCTCGTCACGCTTAAACCATCTGAAGATCTATTGCCATGCGTTGGGATTCTAGAGGTGGCTCCTATGGGTTCAAGAGGTGGCTCCAGCCCTATGGCGTAACACTTTGTCCTGCATAGCGCTTAGTTTTCAATTTTCGGCTGGTAACCGGCTCTGATACCATTTGTAACGACCCGGATCCCACTTAACGGGCTGTCCTAGCCGATAGATGACGACGTACTATCTCCACTGTACCAACACGAGTTTTTTCAGCATACTTTGTACTCATTCGCACGTTCCTCGAGAAAACTTCCCAGGAGGTCATCCATCATAGAATTGTTCCAAGTCAAGCACTCTTAATTGTGGAGTTTCTAACGATAAACTTTCGAAAAAGAAGGTGTACCTTATTAGGATGAGTAGTACCTTTCATTTTTTTTAAGCTTTCCTGATCTGGGTGTTACAATACCTCCTATTCTTTTTTCTTTCTAGGATCAATTAAGACAACAAGCTTAGCAGCCTATTAGACCATTTATTCCCTTGGATGGATGTCATAAATAATAAAAGAATATTTCTTTATTACAAAGGATAATGTGAGTTATTGTGTTTGTGATGCTGTTAGTTTGATTGTTACTTATTTTTTCATTGATTGTTGTAGAAATTTAAATTTGAATTAAGGCTTTCTTTAGGTGAATATAAAAAAAGATTAATTCTATGTACAAATTGGTGACAAGCATTAGTTGAGGTGTCAATTAATCGATTGAACATTGTAAATAAGATCCATATCTTTTAATGTCCAATCACTTAATGCTACTTTAGGGATGGCAAAAAAAACTCGACGATCTCCAGACACGCGGGGACCCGATGACGCGATCCCAATAGGGAATCTCGACGAAAACGCGGAATAACAATATTAATAGCTTAAGAAAGAACTAAATCAGACTAAACAAAAGAAAACAAAACATTAAATAATTGGAAGAGATAGAATTTACGATAGAACCTTGACTCGACAATCACGACGCGAATATTCGACGATACGGATTGAAGAACAAACATTTTCGAAACGCCACAAGGACTTGTCAATTTCCTTGATAAGTTTCTGAATTGGAACGCCACAAATATTTCGAAATATTTGATAAGTTCAGAATTGTTCTTTGAAGAGCACAAAAAGGGAATCATCAACCTTTTCAAAGAGAAAATCTCTCAATTTAATCAATAATCATCCAAACTGTTTTGACAATAATGAAATTGTCAATAATATAATGAAAAACAACCTAGCCCTAACCCTAGCCGTATTAGGGTTCAAAAATAAAATTAATAATTAATAAAAACGGAAACCAATTTAAAAATCGCAAAAATCTGCTTCTATCACAACTGTGCGATCGCGCAGGAAAACATGTAGCGATCGCATGGAGTCGCTTGAAACTCTCGGGTGGAATTTTGATGCTATTGCCCGATCGCGCGATACTCTTTACCATGCGATCGCGTGATAGTCCCGGCTGCACCATTTTTCTTCCTTTTGAAACAACGTGGCCCAGTTTGATTCTTGGTTCGGGCCCAACACGAAACTTGCTCCGTTTCTTATTTAAATCAATGTCGTATCGCCAATGTCTCGATTTCTGCTTTCGATGCCTACTTCGGATCACATCACTCCCCCTCTCTTGAAAAGGATTTGACCTCGAATCTGGAATCGGTCCAATCCTCTTGCCACTCATGTGTTTGTTGCTTCGATGTTCAAGCTTAGACTTTTTGGGCTGCTCCTTTGTGCTAATAAATTTCTTCCTTGTTTCAGGATCATGGTTTGATTTAGGAATCTGCAAAACATATTTTATAAAGCTGGGGAGGGGTTTATTAGACTGGTTAAGTGCAAGGCAAGAATCCTTGTACATCAAGCTTTCTGCGAAAAAATTCATTTTGGGGGTGGATCCTCTTTTCTTTTTCTTTTTGCACTCAAGCTCTCCTTTTTCTGAAGTCGTGGCATCAACTCTCTTGTTTTCAACTTTCACACTCTCTCCTTTTTCTGAGGTTGTGGCCTCAACACTCTTATTTTTTTCTCAAACTCACCTTTGATTTTCAATTGATCCTCTTGGGCTTCCTTAGGGGATAAAGACACAAGGGTAATTTTCTTCCCCCCTTCACAAAGGAATATTGATTCCCATCGTGCACTACCCTCCTATCATGTTACCATGACCTCCCCAACAAAATATGGCCAACATGCATAGGCACTACATCACAAACGAATCCATCCCTAAAGCCACCAATCGAAAAACCCACAAAAACCTGCTTGTTCACCTTAATTTCACCTGACTCAGTCAGCCATTGTAACTTATAAGGTCTAGGGTGTTTCATCAAGCTCAAGCCTAATTTTCCAACTAACATTGTACTAATCATTTTAGTACAACTCCCTCCATTAATTACTAATCCACAAATCTTTCCACCCACTATGCATCTAGTGTGAAATAGATTATCCCTTTGCTCACCGACTTCATCCACCCTAACTCTGGTACTAAGGACACGTCGATTAACAAGTGAGCCTTTAACAGCATAAGTCAACCCATCCTCATCACTACTACTAGCCCCAACATTCACTAACTTAGACATTCCCTTAAATTCATCCTCTGAACTAATTTCACCATTATCACGCAAAATCATTACCCTCTTATTTGGACACTGGGATACTATATGACCCGAACTCAAATACTTAAAGCACTTAATATTTCTATCCCTAGAAGTTTGAGAATCATAAATATTTTTACCTTTTGTTGTAGGTTCCTCCTTCCCTTTCGGGACATGTTCATCATTGTGTTCTCAATTCGGTTGTGATGTAGGATAAGAATCCGATGAGTGTCTTGCTTGCCCCTTTCGCCTTAGTTGTCTTTTCACCTTCATTTCCATATGCACCATATCCTCTAGTTCCACATAATGTTGCATCTTAATGATGTTGGCAATATCTCTATTCAACCCATTAAAAAACCTAGTCATTGTAGCTTCCAGATCCTCCACCACATTAGCTCGAATCATCGCTACCTCCATATCCTTATGATAATCATCTACACTCCTCGACCCCTAAATCAGACCCTGCAGCCTCTGGTAAATATCTTTATAATAATGAGTTGGCACTAACCGCTTCCTCATTATGGTCTTTAATTCACCCCAAATCTCCACCGGCTCCTCAAGGTTCCTCCTCCTACCCGTCATGAGTTGATCCCATCAAATATTTGCATAATATGTGAATTCAATCACTACTAATTTCACCTTCTTATTTTCTGAATAATTATGACAATCAAAAAGCCATTCAACCTTTGTTTCCCAATCCAGGTACCCCTCCGGATCACTCCTACCCTGGAACGATGTTATTTTCATTTTAATTTTCCCGAGGTCATCATCCTCAACATCTCTACCTCTACGATGCCCCCTAACATTACGATGTTCCCTATCATACCTCCTTTCATACCTATCTCCCTTATCCCTCCTTAGCATACTTCCCACCGAAGATATACTACCACTCTCACTGCCCATGCCCTCATCATCCATACCAACCTCACGCCTATTACCTCTCCTAACCCGAGAATCATTATAAGATTGATCCCGGTGTTTTTGTTCACGTTCTGCACCCCGTTTCTCCATCTGAGCCATCAACCTCTCAAATTGTTCCTGCATCGCTGCAACCTCGTCAATACCCTGCTCAACCTTCCTATTCACACCCCTGAATTATTTTATGTCAGCCACAGAAGATGATGATGTGGATTCCTCCTTGTGAGACTTTTTTTTTTGAACTACTAGAAAATTTGACTACGAGTATGGCAGAAAAAAAGAATTGGATTTGGACAAAAAAGAACTTGAAAAAGACTTTTGAATTTTGGTAGGATTTTTATGGATCAAAATTAGGAAAACCTGACTGACACGAAGAACACAAGGAAACAAGAAAAGAAAACAGGAATCTGAAATAGATCTAAGCTTTGATACCAGATGACGCGATCACAATCGAGAATCTCGACGAAAATGCGGAATAACAATATTAATAGCCTAGGAAAGATCAAAATCAGAATAAACACAAGAAAACAAAACATAAAATAATTGGAAGAGATAGAATTGACGATAGAACCTTGACTCGACAATCACGACGCGAAGATTGGACGATGCAGATTAAAGAACCAACGTTTTTGAAACGCCACAAGGACTTGTCAATTTCCTTGATAAGTTTCTGAATCGGAACGCCACAAATATTTTGAAATATTTGATAAATTCAGAATTGTTCTTTGAAGAACACAAAAAGGGAATCATCAACATTTTCAAAGAGAAAATCTCTCAATTTAATCAATAATCATCCAAACTGTTTTTATAATAATGAAATTATCAATAATATAATGAAAAACGACCTAACCCTAACCCTAACCGCATTAGGGTTCAAAAATAAAATTAATAATTAATAAAAACGGAAACTAATTTAAAAATCGGGAAAATCTGCTTCTGTCACAAAAGCGCGATCGCACAGGAAAACCTGTAGCGATCGCGTGGAGTTGCCTGAAACTCTCGGGTGGAATTTTGATGCCATCGCGCGATACTCTTCACCACGCGATCGCGGGTAGTCCCGGCTGGACCCTTTTTCTTCCTTTTGAAACAACGTGGCCAGGTTTGATTCTTGGTTTGACCCAATATGAAACTTGCTTTGTTTCTCATCGCCAATGGATCGATTTCTGCTTTCGATGCCTACTTCGGATCATATCACCCAATCCCATTAGGAATGACCCGCCCCGAAAATTCGGGTCTGCAGGGTGGGTTCGAGACGACTTTTCAGCCCCGTGACAGCCCCGAACTCGCTCTACGACCTAAAATTTTTAATGTTTTTCCATTTTTTCCTATTTAAAAAAGAAAAAATATTTCAAAAAGTTAAAAATTAATTAAAAAATATAAATGGGGCAATAAATGGGTCGGAAGGGTCGCCCCGACTTGCCCAGAGACAAGCGGGGAAGTCGCAGGTCTTGGGGGGGGCCTGGCCTCCCTCTTGCCACGAACCCAACCCATTGCCATCCCTCCTATTTAATTAGCACCTATCTTATTTAATTAGCACCTATCTACATGTAATTGATTTGATATCTTAACTGTGACCCATATTTTATACTTTAAGATATCCAATAACTTAATGTTACTTAATTCAATGGCGGAGCCACATGGGGTAAGAAAAAAAAAATTGATTATTAAATATTGTATAAATTCCAATTGAAATGTGTATTGTAGCTTTCCAACTTCCTTATATTAATTCATAAATTTTAGTTTGCATTATTTGTTTGTTCAATATTTAGTCTTAAATTTTGGATATATTTTAATATTTATCTTTAATGCTTATGTTGAAACTCCATCTTATTATGATTTGTTTTAGCATATTCCTTCTTGTAATTGAATTTGTTTAATTTGAGTGGATTATATTAAACTTAATTTGGGCATATTTTATTTGATTTTAATATTATTATGTATTTTATTTTGTTTCAAAAATTTTCTATAGTTAAGGGTTTGTTCGACAATTTTGTGGATTATAAATTTAGTTTATTTGTATTTTCTAGGTAAATTGTGTGATTAAAAAGCGGAGAGAGAGAAAATGTGTGTAGTTAAAAAGTGGTTTGAAGAATTGTATACTTTATAAATTAGATTATAAACTGTATTGATTGTTTAATCGAACATAATGTAACTTGGGAACCAACGTTTTCGAAACGCCACAAGGACTTGTCAATTTCCTTGATAAGTTTCTGAATCGGAACGCCACAAATATTTTGAAATATTTGATAAATTCAGAATTGTTCTTTGAAGAACACAAAAAGGGAATCATCAACATTTTCAAAGAGAAAATCTCTCAATTTAATCAATAATCATCCAAACTGTTTTTACAATAATGAAATTATCAATAATATAATGAAAAACGACCTAACCCTAACCCTAACCGCATTAGGGTTCAAAAATAAAATTAATAATTAATAAAAACGGAAACTAATTTAAAAATCGGGAAAATCTGCTTCTGTCACAAAAGCGCGATCGCACAGGAAAACCTGTAGCGATCGCGTGGAGTTGCCTGAAACTCTCGGGTGGAATTTTGATGCCATCGCGCGATACTCTTCACCACGCGATCGCGGGTAGTCCCGGCTGGACCCTTTTTCTTCCTTTTGAAACAACGTGGCCAGGTTTGATTCTTGGTTTGACCCAATATGAAACTTGCTTTGTTTCTCATCGCCAATGGATCGATTTCTGCTTTCGATGCCTACTTCGGATCATATCACCCAATCCCATTAGGAATGACCCGCCCCGAAAATTCGGGTCTGCAGGGTGGGTTCGAGACGACTTTTCAGCCCCGTGACAGCCCCGAACTCGCTCTACGACCTAAAATTTTTAATGTTTTTCCATTTTTTCCTATTTAAAAAAGAAAAAATATTTTAAAAAGTTAAAAATTAATTAAAAAATATAAATGGGGCAATAAATGGGTCGGAAGGGTCGCCCCGACTTGCCCAGAGACAAGCGGGGAAGTCGCAGGGGGGGCCTGGCCTCCCTCTTGCCACGAACCCAACCCATTGCCATCCCTCCTATTTAATTAGCACCTATCTTATTTAATTAGCACCTATCTACATGTAATTGATTTGATATCTTAACTGTGACCCATATTTTATACTTTAAGATATCCAATAACTTAATGTTACTTAATTCAATGGCGGAGCCACATGGGGTAAGAAAAAAAAATTGATTATTAAATATTGTATAAATTCCAATTGAAATGTGTATTGTAGCTTTCCAACTTCCTTATATTAATTCATAAATTTTAGTTTGCATTATTTGTTTGTTCAATATTTAGTCTTAAATTTTGGATATATTTTAATATTTATCTTTAATGCTTATGTTGAAACTCCATCTTATTATGATTTGTTTTAGCATATTCCTTCTTGTAATTGAATTTGTTTAATTTGAGTGGATTATATTAAACTTAATTTGGGCATATTTTATTTGATTTTAATATTATTATGTATTTTATTTTGTTTCAAAAATTTTCTATAGTTAAGGGTTTGTTCGACAATTTTGTGGATTATAAATTTAGTTTATTTGTATTTTCTAGGTAAATTGTGTGATTAAAAAGCGGAGAGAGAGAAAATGTGTGTAGTTAAAAAGTGGTTTGAAGAATTGTATACTTTATAAATTAGATTATAAACTGTATTGATTGTTTAATCGAACATAATGTAACTTGGGCCCCCTCCCCCCCCCCCCCCCCACTGAAATTTCTTTCTGGCTCCGCCACTGACCTAATTAACTCTGGAGTGATGCTTATTGAATATCTTCATTACATGGTATACAAACGTCGTGATAATGAAAGGACTGTGAATAAGAATGATATAGAGTTTGATAATCAGTACTTTGTTCCTCATAATCGATATCTGCGAATGAAGTGTGCTGCTCATATCAACGTTAAATGATGCAATCAAATTCAATCAATTAAATATTTTTTTCAAGTAAGTGAACAAGGGTATGATCGGGTAACCATAACTTTTTTACCGAAAGTGCTGTTAATGATGGAATTAAAGATATAGTCGATGATGATAGGAACCCACCAAATATGAGATAAATGTTGTGTACAAGGATGTTATCCAAAATATGTAATACTTTTCATTAGGAGTGGACACATTTTCCTAGAACTGGTGGAATCAGACCGAAACCGATTAGAACCGGCCTGTCCAGATCCGGTTCGGCCAACAAAGATTCTCGATTTGGTACTTATATTTAGAACAGAACAGAACAGAACAGGACCCAGTCCGGATTCCTGTTCTTATTAATTGGAACCGACGGTACTTCGATTCCCTTGTATGTTGATTTTTTTTTTTTAATATAAATCGTGAAGCGGTGAAACCGTTTAGACAAGTTCCTATTTGACCAAAATTCCTTTCCATTCCCAACTTCCCACATAAACAGAATTCTCCTCCAATTCCACCAAATCTCTTTGATTCTTTACTTTATATGATCAATTTAACTCTCAATTTAAGTTTTAACTCACAATTCTCAACCCCAAATCTAAATATGCCGGCATTACCTAAATCATAAGTAATTTTACAAACAAAACTCTAAAAGCTATTGATATGGAATTTCGATTTTTGAAGGCAAATTTGCGCAAATGGTAGAGTTGAAAGAATTTTTTTTTAAAGTAGTGTTGAAAGACATTTTTAATCTTTATTAGGGAATATTTTATTTTAACATTTTTAAATATAAAGAACCGAACCTGAACCAATTAGTTCAGTTTCGGTTTGGTTCCGTAGTCAAACATGGAACTAATGGTTCTATTACTAAGATTCCCTTCTTCTTTTTTGTCAATTGTGATTCTTTTGAAATTTAGTATTGCTTAATGAAATATGCTCGTACATCGCATGAATGTAAAATTAGTTATGATAAATGACCCTTGGGTTAGTTAAACCTGCGATGCAATCAAAATTAGATTAGATTGATGTAGAAAATAGTGTTATTGAACTTTTAAAATATTAATTTAAACAATAAAAATCATTAGGGAATAGGGAAAAAGTAAGTCAGTGTTTGAAATTGAATTTTTTTTTTTTTTTTTTAAATAAACTTTTCCTCTCATTTTTTTTTAAATAACCTTTTCCTCTCATTTTTAAACCAGACAATTTAAAGAAGAAAATCAATACTTTTTACATTTTGTTTTTACCTTTTTTTCTACATTATACTCAGGAATCTTCTAAAAATCATTTTTGTTTTTTATTTTATAAAATTACTTGTCAAAAAATAATTCCGTAGAAATGCAAGATAAACCCAGGAATAGTTTCTGGTGCATGAAACATTGACTAAAATAGTACCAGCATATTTATGGGTAACCTAAAGCCACATTTCAGCTCATCTGCTTCAACTGCCTGTCTGCCTGGATCGTGAAATACCCTAATCTCCTCAAGTTAATACGAAACAAATTGTTTACACGTACAATAAATTCCGCAACTGTTTCCGCTCACCTATAATATTTCTTCCAGTTATAGGGACCACCGACCACCCCTCATCCCACTCCACCCACCCACCCTCCATTCGGAAGTTGTATATATCGGCATTTGCTTGCTAGTTTGCACAACCCACATGCAATAAATTGGCAAAATTTCTAAGCCCTTTTGTTGTATTTGTCTTTGAGTACTATTTCACTCCCCTAGAAATTAACTCCCATTAAATTCTTAGATCCGTCACTAATGGCGGAGTGTATACGGGAACAGCTCAAATCCCAGCCCACATGGCTTCTTCCGCTACTAGCACTCGGCTTTTTATCACTACTCAAATGTTCATTCACCATTCTGAAATGGGTCTACGTGAATTTCATCCGACCTGGAAAGAATCTCAAGAAATATGGATCTTGGGCTCTGGTCACCGGCCCTACTGATGGCATAGGCAAAGGCTTTGCTTTTCAGTTAGCCCGGAAGGGGCTGAACCTGGTTCTTGTGGGTCGGAACCCGGATAAGCTACGGGAAGTTTCGGACTCAATCAAGTCCAAACACGGGTCGACCCAGATCAAGACTGTGGTGGTTGATTTTTCGGGTGATTTGAATGATGGGGTAGGAAGAATTAAAGAGACAATTCAAGGACTGGATATTGGGATTTTAATTAATAATGTTGGGGTTTCTTATCCTTATGCAAGGTTTTTCCATGAAGTAGATGAAAATTTGTTAAATGATTTGATTAAGGTTAATGTTGAGGGCACTACAAAGGTTACTCAAGCTGTTTTACCTGGGATGGTGGAGAGGAAAAAGGGTGCTATTGTTAATATAGGGTCTGGTGCTGCCATTGTTATCCCTTCTGATCCTCTTTATGCTGTTTATGCTGCCACCAAAGCGTAAGTATAATTTCTGTAATGCATTTTTTTATTTTTTGCTGGATTTGTTTATGGTAACTGGATTTTTAGGAGAATAGAGAAAATTACTGAACTTGAAAAGATCTGGCCTTTTCCCTTTTCGCGATTCAGGATTGGGAAACTCTGAATACAGGTCTAGATTGATTGTACAAACGCACTTTTCGGATTCAAGATTTTGGTTGGTAGGGTGGAAACTGAACTTTAGGTTTGAAGACGAATTGGAACCAATCACATACAATCTAATTCAGAAAAGTAGATACTTTTAATCCATCTTTAAAACAAGTGTTTTCTAGGGAGCTTTATCATATATATACATACATGGTAGTTTTGATCGAGTACATAATAAGAGATTTAGCAAGTTATTTGAGTAGAATAATTAGCTGTGCTCATGGGAGAATATAAATGGTCAATTTTGTTCTGAACAACATTGAATGATAGTTGTTGCTTTACTTTCAGATATATTGATCAGTTCTCAAGATGCCTCTATGTGGAGTACAAGAAAAGCGGGATTGACGTGCAGTGTCAGGTATCAATCTGAACCCAGAATCAGTTGGTGTAAGCGTTTTTGGATGAATTTTGAGTTTTTGGGTGGATGTGTGGTTGAAAAGTGATTTAAAATTGTGAAAAGTGATGGGTCCCATAGAAATGTGCGATTAAAAATGAATACGAGGAAAATTTTGAAAATTTTAACTTTACCAAGGGGCTCTAACTTGTAGATGTTTATGGTGGTTAAATTTGAAGTGGAGGGAAAAAGAACAGTTTAATTAGGCTCCGCACTAGTCAACAGTCTTTTGATTAACAATGTGTTCGGCAAAAAACTTAAAAACAACATTTATAATCAACACATTTCCCCAAACCACTTTTTAACCTCACACATTTTTCGAAACCGCTTTTTAACCACAAATTTTACCTCGATAATCAAAATAACCAAAAAAAAATGGCAGCTAGACAGCCGCCGAACGGAGGCTAATTTGTTTCACCTATCCTTTAAGGTGAATGAATCTTTAGTTTGAAGAAATGGATGAAGATGTGAGTTGAATAGACACTGTAATACGCAATTTATCTTTGGTCTATTCATTTTTCTTTTTTTAAAATCTCAATTCTCATAGTCTGGTGCTTTTGATATTTGCGTAGCTTCAATAAATTAAATCCTTGTGGGTTTCACAAAATAGTTTTTAACCACACATATTTTCTCAATCAACTTTTCAATTACATATTTTACTTAGAAAACATAAAAAAATCATGTTTTTAAATACAAAACTTTTAACAAACAGAGCCTATATTGTCTTGTGCGGTAGGGGTGGCATTTTTTGTTTAGACAAGACAGAGAGGTGTGTCAAAAAACAGTATGATCTCCTTCATAATAGTGAAAAATCTGTACCAACAACTGACTAGTGTAGCTGCACTCATAGTGATTGTGAACCACTGTGAATCTACATGTTTACTTCTCGTGTTTCTGATTTCGATTTGTTTACTGTATCCTTTGGAGTTAGGAATCAAGTTTTTACTCTATAACATGTTTCCCTATAGACTTCATTTCCAGCCTTCTGCATGGAAATTGGAAAATCAATATATGAATTTTAGTTTGAAACCTGTAAATGGCTGATGGATAAGAAATTTATATGGAAAAACACTGTAACCTTGATGTAGTGTAATATTGTTGCTGCATCGTTTTCATCGTTCCTAAATTGCCCACGCTTCTCAACCAGAAAGTTCCGAATACTGGAAATTCTCTTGTATTCTACAATTTCTCATTATTTTATAAATGCAGGTTCCCCTGTACGTGGCAACAAAAATGGCATCCATCAAACGTTCCTCCTTCTTCGTACCATCGACAGATGGTTATGCTCGGGCTGCCCTTCGTTGGATAGGCTATGAACCACGATGCACACCGTACTGGCCCCACTCTCTTCTCTGGGGTTTGCTATATTCCTTGCCAGAGTCTATTGTCGATGCTTGGCGTATGAAGTTCTGCCTTGGGATCAGGAAGAGGGGACAACTCAAGGACTCGAGGAAGCAGGAATAAAGCCCTGCTTTGATCTCTCAGTATGTGTTACTTTTCACGTTCAGGACGATATTTGAGATGTGGGAAATTTGAGGAATTGAATTCGTCGTAAAAATTTTCATCTTTTTAGTGCTTTTTAATGTCTTGTTATGACATGTACTTTGATTTCAGTAGAAGTTGAGTCAATATTCTTGTACCTTGGAAAGTTATGAACTTTCTCCTAATTATGTTTAAGAGCGTGCTAATTTTCCTTTAGTGACACATCCTTGAGGCAATTTTGGATAAGTCAGATTTAGAAAAGAAAACTAGCCGGGACTCCGCCCATGAATATATATATATAGGTTATAAATATTTCGTTGGCCTTAATTTTTTTTTTTTTTTTTAATGGAAAAAGTCAAAATGGTGGACGAAAATCTTTAAATAATTGAAATTGTTGACTTTTCTAGAATGAACAAATGAGATGTTGTCATGTGGTCATTTATAAATAAAATTTATACACAGTTTTTATTTTTATTTTTTTATGGAAAAAGTCAAAATGGTGGACGAAAATCTTTAACTAATTGAAATTGTTGACTTTTCTAGAATGAACAAATAAGATGTTGTCATGTGGTCATTTATAAATAAAATTTATACACAGTTTTTACTAAACAGAGGCTTAATGTGTCTTTTGTAAGTTGATTAATGCTTATGTAACTTATTATATTTATTGTTAACTATACTAGTATTTGTCTTCGTGCGATGTACGGGACATATAAATGATTAAAAAGCATATATAACATAATAACAAATGTGTATTATGTTATATATGCTTTTTAATACTGTTTTATTTTACTAATAAATTCTCTAACAATTACGTTATCTTCAATACCGATTAATTATTATTGCTTTGGTAAAATATCATACATTTTTAATTACGTTATTTTCAATATTATTTTATTATTAGCATAACATGTATTTAATTAAAATAATATATACACGTATTTAGTTATATTCTTTTTTAATTATACATAATTAAATTACGTTCTTTTAAATATGTTTTATTATTACAGCATTATTATTAATTAAAACAACATACATTTTTAATTATGTTACTTTATAATATTATTTTACAAATTTAAATTTTTAATTATATTCTTTTCATAACATAATTAAGTTATGTTCTTTTCAATAGTGTTTTAATTATTATAAAATCATTTTTAAAGTGACTGTTTATATTCTCAAGATAAAAGCAATTTTGAAATATATATATATAATCACTTCTTTTTAATCTCTATAAATCATAAATTTCCATTTTAGGAAAGTGTAAAAAAGGCGGGAAACTATGTGGTGTTATATTTGACTACTTTATTGTTATAATATAGATAAAGATAAAGATATCACTACTAGTGTTGGCAATTTTTTTGGTCCGATCCCGATCCGCCTCGCGATCCGTCAAATTTCGGGTCGGGTCGGGGCGGGTCAGGGCGGATCGGTCCGATTTTATTTTTTTTTAATTTTTTAAAATTTTTTTAAATATATTTTAAATTAAATCTTTTTAAAAAAATTTAGAAATTATTTTTTTATTAAATTTTATTTATTTTATTGAAACGAGACGTATAGAGGCCAATTTACCGATTCAACGGATCGAGTTTTTTTGCCATAACTTATTGGAATTCTTTCTTCAAATGAAGAACATGAAAAATGTGTTTTCTTTAAAATGCAAAGATTGGAGGTTATTCCCAGAAATTAAAGTTTGCTACAAAATTTACATATTAGATTTTTATACATGATAAAAAAATTATATTAAAAAAAATGTCGGATCGCGGATCGGGGCTGATCCGATCAGCCCCGATCCAAATCCGCTCCGTGAATTTTCGGATCGGGGCGGATCACATAAATTTTGACCCGTCGATCCATGGATTGGGATTTTTTCGGATCGGGTCGACGGATCGACGGGGCGGATCAGATTTTTTGGCCATCTCTAATCACTACTATATATAAATCTCACTTCAACACTACTATTCATAAGGACGAAAAGTAGCACTTCTAGGCAAAAGGTGAAACACGCGTTCTCTTATTTTCTCTTTGGTTTGTACAAACAAACGATTTCTTGCTCCTAAAAAAAAAAAAAAAAATGAAGCCAGCGTCATTTGTCTCTCGCTTGCACTACTCTCGCTGCGTTTCCAGAAGGTTCTAGCAAAGGTAACGATTTTTGCCCTCTTTCGTCGTTGCCGGTTAGTTTCTTCTTTTCCCTTTTTTTTTGTTTTGTTTTTTTGTTTTGTTTTGTTTTGTTTTTGTAACGTGTATTGTATAGAGATGTATGATTTTTTTGGGTTTGGGGTCGGACATCGAAATCAAAAGGGTTTTTCGAAAAAATTTTCCTTCAGTGTAGATTTTTGTTTGGGTGTTGAACTTTGTTCTTTGAGACAAATCTTCCATTTCCCTTTCGTTGATATATATATATATATATATTATATTTTACTCTCAAGGGGTTTTGATAAAGGTCCCATTTACCCAATTCTAAGCTTCATTTCATCTATTTTTCAATTATGAAATTCATTAGCATTAGTTTTATTGTGATTTGGTTACTTAATGTTCTTCATTGGTTATATAGAGTTACATTTTTCTCTTTCTTGTTAGATTATTGCCTCTGCATACTTAAGTATGCATCGTGTAAAATATATAAGAAAAATAATCATTAGCCAAGGAAAACATATTAGACAAAAATATTATTAGGGGTGATTTTGGTAGAGTTAATGCACTATTAGTTCCAATTGTTGTTATTTTGCTATACGTGGACTTTCACTGAGAAACTTTTACCAGTGAAGCCATGGTTATGTTTAACTGGGTTACGTGCTTGAGCATATTTGCTAAGCCTAAAATTACTTTTAACTTTTAAGTAACTATTTTCCCAAACATGTTGAGCCTTTTTAGAAGTTAACTTTCCTTTCTATATTGGATTATTTTAGTTTAAGAACTTACTTTCTAAAAGTAAGTGTTTGCTCACTTTTCAGAAAGTCTATATTCTTTTATAAAACTTAGCTAAACATGCTCATGGATTCATTGTGTGATTGTCATTGCAAATAAATGGTGTAGAACTTTTTTTTTTTTTTTGTCAATTATGAAATTTGTTGACATTAATTTTATTGTGGTTTGGTTCTTACTGTTGTTTTATGTTAAATAATGGATTCAGTTTCTTGTTGGAAATCAAAGTTGCTTCATGTAACCTTTTTTATTTATATCATTTATTTGTATTTTGTCCTTCATTAGAAATTGAACTTACTCCATGCAATTTTTTTTTTATTTGCAGAACATCTGTACATTTAATACTATCAACATTTGCTACATGGTGTAATAGAGTAAGATGTATCACATTTATTATCATCTATGGATTTTTTATTTTTAGTTGATCTTTGACTTTGCTTACAAATATGTTAGGCTTTTTCTGTTTATTGTGCTTTTGAAATTATATTTTTGTATATATTTAGATATATTTGCTATTTTCTTGCAATTCATTACATTGTAAATGTTCTGGGGTTTTTTTTTTTTTTGGTTAATTTAGTACATTGTAAATGTTGAATGGTAAGTTTTGTTCAAAATCCATGAATGTACCATACTTTATACATGTCTCATATCTTTAAAAGAGTTTGTTTGGCTTTAATGTTTGGAATTTCGGTGGAACAAAATAGTGATTGTGAATCTTCTTTTTGTAACGCTACATTTTAGTATTATTATTATGAATTCAGTATTTTTTCTTCTCTACTTATAAATATCTCATGTGTCTATTTTTTATCTTTTTATTTTCCAATTATGATAAAAACTTTGTAGTTTCCTTTGTTCTTTTTTATTAAATTTTATTAAATTTCTTTTTTTCTTTGTCCTGTATATTCTCTTTTACTGTTTATTATTATATTTGGGTACATGAATAAATTATAGCTATTAATAGTTAATCTCAAATGAAGATTAGATTATTAGATCTTTTTAAGTGAAGCTATAATCAATTTTTATGAATTTATTCCTTTGTAATGGTTGTTGAACAGTGATTTTACTAAGTAGTAGTTGTATTTTTTGTCACTTATGCTTCTTTTTTCTTAATAACTAATGACATTATAATGAAGGTTGTACGATGAATGATATCCTGACTATTGAAAAGAGGAAAGCACGCAATCAACGGAGGAGAGAATTGTATGCTCAAAAGAAAATGAGAAATGAAGGATGTAGTAACACGTTTCAGAGGCGTTCTCGTCGTTTTGTTACTAACTCTAGTAAGGCTTTCAAGTAGAATTTAACAATTTATTCTTTATGATATTTAAAATTCAATTGTTCTTCTTATTTCTTGATTTCATAACCATCTCTTTTGTTATCTGTAGAGCATACGTCATTAAATACGTTTAATGTTACTGACGAAGAAATTGAGATGCAACATAAAAACAAAGGTTTGAAGTCTCTCATCTTTTGTTCCTTTTTATTTTGTTTGTTCATTTTTTTTAAAGTTCAGAAAATTTGCCTCTTTTTTTTCTTGAAATCAATTCACTCATTGTAATATAATATTTAAGGTTCATATTTTTTTTACATATATATATATATATATATATTTTTTTTTTTTAATTTAGAAATGTTCCTTTCTTTTTTTCATTTTGTTTTTTAATTTTTTTTCCATTTCCTTTTTTTTTTCCATATTTTGTATGATATATTCTTCCTTTAGTATACATAAATAATATGATTATATATTACAGGAACTAATGGTGCATTGTTGGTTAATGAAGAGAAAACATTTAGAGTAAATATAGATAATGATGATATTTTTTCTTCTCATTTTATTAGCAACCAAGAAAATCACATTTTAAAAAACTCTAATATTGCTTTTGAACCATATATTTTGCCTGATCCAACATTTTGTCCTCATTGTGATGCCAAAAAATTTCATAAAGAAGCTAAAGGATTTTGTTGTTCTAATGGTCAAGTAAAATTGTGTTTAAATTACATGCCTACAGAGTTGCGTGAACTTTATCTATCCAATTCTAACGATTCATTCGAGTTTCGAAATGTTTCAAGAACTTATAACAACCATTTCCCTTTCACATCGTTTGGTGTTAAGTATGACAAAGAATTGTGCAAAAATAACAATGGAATTTATACATTTAGAATTCAAGGTCAAGTATATCATTATGTTAATGATCTATTACCTTCAAACAATGAACCATCATATTTACAGTTATATTTCTATGATACTGAACATGAATTACAAAATAGACTCTGACAATCAGAAAAATTCATTGAATCTACAATCAAAAGTATAATTGAGATTTTATATGTGAATCCGTATTCCCGTTTTTTCCGTTCTTTAAGTACCGTAAATTCAACTGAATCTTTAAATATTATCTTAAAATTTGACCCTTCTCTTGACCAAAGAACATATAATAAACCTTCTGCTTCTCAAGTTGCTGGGATTTGGGTTGATGATGATTCTATATTAAGTATAAGTACACGTGACATTCGTGTTTTTAGTCATAGTGGCACTTCACATCTTGTCCATTATTACTATGGTTATTATGATCAACTTCAATATCCTTTACTTTTTCCATATGGTGAACCTGGTTGGCATCAAGGAATACAAAAACACTTTAAAACTCAATCATCTCTCATTCAACAGTCAACTCTTAGTGTTGACTTTGATTGCATTGCAACCCCTGAAGAAATATTTGACAGAGAGGAAGCAGGTAATGTATTAATTATTCTAAAAAAATGTACAAACTTATACTATAAATGCTTCCATTAATTTATTAGTAAGTTTATCTTTGTGAATTATTCATTTGTTTATAAATTTGCTAATATTATTGTTCTTGTAATTACAGTTCTAACTAAACATCCTAAGCGGACTCAAGTTTCTCTAGGAGAATATTACTGTTACAAATTGCAGATTAGAGATCTAGGTAACATCATTCTTCTCCATACTGGTAGATTACTTCAGCAATATATAGTAGATATGTACGTTAAAATTGAAACATCTAGATTGGACTTCTTTAGAAAAAAATCAACGTAAAATAAGAGTCGAGCTTTATCAAGGTATTGTTGATAGTGTTTCTGTAGGTGAAACTAAGGGATACAAAGTTGGTAAAAGAATCATTTTACCAGCAACATTTGTTGGAGGACCTAGAGATAATACGAAAAAATATATGGATGCAATGGCTTTAGTTCAACGATTAGGTAAACCTCATATTTTCCTCACAATAACTTGTAATCCAAACTGGGTTGAAATAAAGAATGAATTATTATACAATGATCAAACGCATAATCGTCCAGATTTAGTATCCCTTATTTTCAAAGCTAAGTTAGAAGAATTAAAAGACAATTTATTTAACAAAAATATTTTCGGTCCAGTTGCAGCTTATATTTATGTAATTGAATTTCAAAAACGTGGATTACCTCATGCTCACTTTTTACTTATCCTAAAACATGGTTTCAAAGTTACATCAACAGATCTAATTGATAAAGTAGTGTCATGTGAAATTCCAGCTGAATCTAACAATCCTTATTTGCGTTCAAGAGTTATAAAACATATGATGCACGGACCATGTGGACATCTAAATCCAACAAATGTATGTGTGGAATATAACCAAACATGTAAAAATAAATATCCTAGAGATTTCACTTCGTGTACTACTTTAGGTAATAATTCTTACCCATTATATAGACGTTCTGATAGTGGTGAAAAAGTAAAAGTTAGAGGTCATTACTTAGATAATAGATGGGTTGTTGTTCGCTAAAAACACACCGCAAGTGCACGTATCGCATACAAGTGATAGTGGACTAAATGAGTCCGGTTTATCGATCCCAAAAGGATTGTTTATTTCAATTACACCCTAGTTTAATCAATTTTAACAAGAAACACACACAATAAAGTTTTGGTTTTGGAAATGAGTTAATACTAGAGCTAAAATCGCAATTGTAAGTAAATAACTAGGAAATGATCATAAATAGATGATAAAGGAGTGTTGGGATTCTTGATTCCACTTGACCATTACCTATTCTCAACAAGCAAATAGAAATGCAATTCATTAATCATGTTAGACCCGATTTTCCAAGTTTAGCCAATTACCTCTCTCGAGTGAAATCAAACCTAATTAGTAGAATTAACCTACTATATCTCTATGTCGATTAAAAACACACCAATTGCATTAAAACTTTGTGAAAATAGCTCAATGGGTCATCTAGGGTTTTAGGTATATCTCTATCCTAAACAAGAACCTAGAGCAAATATTGTATTGATCTAGAATACACAACAATTTCTCAATAATTGCACATCCCATGAAATCCAAGCATAAATGTGTCCACAATAAATGCAAGTCAATAAATACAACAATAAATGCACAAGATAATAAATAGCCTAAATTCTTAATACAAGCATTAAAATCAGCTAAGCTAGGTCAAGCTTCATCAATAATCCCAACACAAAATAGTTTAGCCCATGATGAAATAACAATGAAATACAAGATTAAATACATCATTTTAACAATAGATTCAAGTATATGAAGAAATATGAAGATTTAAAATAAAAACTCCCCTTCAACAATGCTTGAAGCTTCAAAACATCAAAGTTCTTCTACAATGTTGTTGGTATTTCTTCCCTTCATCAACTATACTAACTAATTACAAAAGAAAATGACAAGAAAATAGCAAGAATAACGAAGAACAATTGAGAGAAAATGATTTTAGATGAAAAAGTGGAGTAAAAAAGTTAGTGAAACCCTAGCCAAATCATCCAAAAATATCCAAAAATCACGTAGATCTGCGTCCTTCAGCATTTGGGCCGAACCGGGTCGGCCCAAAATTCAGTTCAAATTTTTAACCACGCGATCGCGTGGTTGGGCTGAAATCTCTCGGGTTAGATTTTGGACCTAGTTCGTGAACGCGACTTGTTAGAGCCACGCGATCGCGTGGTTCACCTGGCAGCTCCGTCCTTTAATGATTTTCAATTGGATCCTTCAACTTTCAGTGTGGATCAACTTGGTCCCCAAAGTTTTCTATTTCTTTCAATTGAGCCCTTCCAAAAGTGCATTTGAGTTCGTCAACTTTGGAAACTTGCAATTTAGTCCTTCGATCAATTGTACATGCGATCCATAACTTTTCGGAAGTGACAGTTGGGTCCCCAAACTTTGACTCTTTGAAGGATTTGACTATTTTCTCCTTTCTTGTGCTTTCTCCATGTATTTGAATGTTAAACCTATTTAACCACAAAATATGCACAATTCAGTAGGTATTTGTCCAAATTACTCAAAAAGTACTACAAAAAATATATGAAATATGCATGTAAAATGCACTCAACAAATACCCTCAAACTTAAACTCTTGCTCGTCCCGAGCAAGAATATTTACATGCATCTACAAAAATAATGACATAATGATCAACAATGCTAGATAGCTCACAATCTTCCATGAGTGTGAAATTGCATAATTAATTCACAATTATGTTCCCAAATAATGCTACAAAAATGAGTTTGGCTTATCCGATGTTCGATCGGTGCGTGTGTGCATAGCCACTTTCAATCATCAATAAGATTCAAGAATGTTGATGAGTAAAGAGGTTTCAAGTCAAAACTAACCCACCATTAGTGGTCAATTCTTTCCTTTCCCACTCGTGACATTCATCCCCCAATGAATAATTTTCTTTCCACTTCCGGGATTCAATTCTAGAGGGTACTCTCAAATCACTCTTTCTTTTTCCACTCTAGTATGGGTGTGTTTTATCGACAATCTTGAAAACCTAGAAATGCAGTGACTCTCCACTAATGAGTGCTTCGATATTCAAGTTTATACCAAGCAATTTAAACTTACTATTCATCTAAGCCCTTATGCAAGTACAAATGCATGATTTCTAACAACTAATATGATGTTTGCTCGTGACTTCCCCACTCCCTTAAGCTTTCTAATTGACCTATGTAGCGAGCTTTGGGTCGGCAGCTCCCCGATTTTTTAGATCAAAGGGTACCAGGTTTCAAAATACCCCTACGAATTTAGTAACTCGAGTAAAAAAGGCTACGAAGCGGGGTAGACTTATTAAGCGAATGCAATGATAATGTGCTTTTTTTTTTTTAAGTGTGTGTGTGAGTGCCCTACTCATAAAGCTTTCTAGTTGACCCATGTAGCGAGCTTTCGGCCGGTGACTCCCAAGTTTCAAACTTAAGGCACCAAGTTTCAAGATACTCCTACGGGCTTAATTACTCGAGTCAAAAAGTCTTCGAGATAGGGAAATGCAATGCAAAAATTAAAATGGGCTTACAACTCTAGCATATGGTCATTACTTAGCTTATACTTGGTGAAAGACACTCCACACAAAGATTTACTTCCACATGCATGGAATCACCACACGTCTAGACCGTTTCCTTTGACGGGTCGACCACCCCCAAACTTGTCTTACATTAGGGTCAAGAGATCTAGAGCATTAGGAACATTGGATAGGTTGATATAAATTAACATACAAGCTCACAACCTAGTTCATCTACTCCTATAACCTCTTCCCTTTCAGCAATTCCCAAACTCATCGACAATTAAACATGACTATTGTGCTCAATGTACATAGGATCTTACATGGATAAGCATTTTATAGAAAGTGGCACAAGTAGCAAATTTGGTCATAACGCATGAATTAACAACAATTTCAAACATCAAAATCTTTTAAGCCGGCAAGGCTATCTAGCATGTCAATATTCTAAACAAAATAAACAATTTCAAACATCAAAACACCAAGGACCGGCAAGGCAGTGTAAAATGTTCATATAGCAACATGATCCCAACACCCCCAAACTTAAATCAAACATTATCCTCAATATTGACAATAGCATAATAAAAAGAAAGGAATTGGTGATGGAACTTCCCCGGATTGATGCGTGAATGATGTTCCAAATTGACCTAAGCTTTGATTCTCTTGATACGCAAATCTCCCCCAAACTTGTTGAGGACAAGGTTCCTTAGGATTTCGAAAATTTTGAACCTACAAAAGTTGGTGATTAACCAAGTTAGACATAATAAAAATGCAACAAGTAAATATCAACAAGTAATTAAAAGAGTAGAAATTTGGGTTGCCTCCCAAAAAGCGCTTGGTTAAAGTTGTAAGCTCGAATTTTGGATACGATTACTCCGGATTTGTAAGAGGGATGGATGACTTCTCCTTTTCATAATCACCCCCTAAGTATGGCTTCAAGCGTTGCCCATTGAATTTGAAGTTCCCTTTACTTCCATGATAAAGTTCGACCGCTCCATGTGGGAAGATTTGAGCAATAGTGAAAGGTCCCGACCATCTAGAGCGGAGTTTACCGGGAAACAATCGAAGTCTTGAGTTGTAAAGAAATACTTGTTGCCCAACTTGGAAGTGCCGCTTCACAATGTTCTTGTCATGCCACCTCTTTATCTTCTCTTTATAAGTATTTTCATATGACTCAAGTCGCAACTCGTCAAGTTCATTGAGTTGGAGTAGTCTTTTCTCACCGGCCAACTTCATATCAAAATTCAAGACTTTTGTTGCCCATTATGCTCGGTGTTAGAGCTCAACCGGAAGATGACATGCTTTTCCAAATAAGAGGCAAAAGGGAGACATACCAATGGGGGTTTTGAAGGCGGTGCAGTATGCCCATAATGCATCATCCAATTTCTTGGACCAATCCTTTCTCGAGGCATTTACCGTTACTTCAAGAATTCTCTTCAACTCTCTATTTGAAATCTCTACCTGCCCACTTGTTTGTCGGTGATAAGGAGTGGATATTCAATGTTTGACTCCATACTTGGTCAAAAGTGAGTCGAAGAGGCGGTTACAAAAGGTTTTTCCTCCATCACTAATGATAGCTCGAGGGGGTGCCATAACGAGAAAAAATGTTTTTCTTTAAAAAGTTCACCACCACTCGAGCATCATTGGTGGGGAGTGCTACCGTTTCTACCCACTTTGACACATAGTCCACCGCAACTGAAATGTATTGATTAGAAAAGGACGATGGAAAAGGTCCCACAAAATCAATACCCCAAACATCGAATATCTCCACTTCTAAAATATAATTTAAAGGCATTTCATTTCGATTAGAGATATTACCTAGGCGTTGGCATCGGTCACATTTGGACACAAGTGTGTGAGCATCCTTGAATAAAGTGGGCCAATAAAATCCCGACTGAAGAACCTTTGATGCAGTTTTCACTGTACCAAAATAACCTCCATAAGGTGAAGAGTGACATTGCTCAAGAATCTTCTCCATCTCCTCCTCGGACACACACCTTCTCATGATTTGATCCGGACCCCTTTTGAACAACAACGGGTCATCCCAAAAATAGTGCTTGATATCCGCAAAGAACTTCTTCCTTTGTTGATAAGAGCGGTCCGGGGGAGTGATGCCACTTGCAAGAAAATTCACATGGTCCGCATACCATGGCACATTAGAAGCTTCTAGAAGATCCATGATTTGGAAAAGTTGCTCATCCGGGAATACCTCACTTATCTCTTCTTCAATAACTTCCTCTGTTTGCTCAAGTCTAGATAAGTGATCGGCTACAAGATTCTCAATCCTCTTCTTGTCACGAATCTCCAAATCAAACTCTTGGAGAAGAAGAACCCATCTAATTAACCGCGACTTAGCATCTTTCTTTGCCAACAAATACTTGAGGGCCGAGTAGTCGGTATACACAATCACCTTGGAGTTAATAAGTTATGACCGAAACTTATCAAAGGCAAAGACCACCGCTAGGATTTCCTTTTCGGTAGTAGCATAATTCAATTGAGCATCGGTCAAGGTTCTACTAGCGTAGTAGATGACATGCAAGAGTTTGTCCTTCCTTTGCCCCATAACCGCCCCCACGGCATAATCACTTGCATCACACATAAGCTCAAAGGGCAAACTCCAATCCGGAGCTACAATAATAGGTGCCATAATGAGTTTCTCTTTAAGAGTCTTAAAAGCTTGGAGACACTCTTTAGAGAAATCATATGTGGCAATTTTCTCAAGTAATGAATACAGTGGTTTTGTGATTTTTGAGAAGTCTTTGATAAACCTCCTATAAAATCCCGCATGCTCCAAGAAGCTTCTTATGCCCTTTACCGAGGTTGGGGGAGGTAATTTTTCGATAACTTGAATTTTTGCCTTATCAACCTCAATCCCCTTACTTGAAATTCGGTGCCCAAGAACTATCCCCTCTCGAACCATAAAATGGCATTTTTCCCAATTCAAAACCAAATTGGTATCCTCACATCTTTTTAGCACCATTCTCAAATTATTCAAACAATCATCAAATGAAGTACCAAAAATCGAGAAATCATCCATAAATACCTCAATAAATTTCTCCACCATGTCGGAGAAGATAGCCATCATGCACCGTTGGAAAGTGGCAGGGGCATTGCAAAGACCGAAGGGCATCCTCCTATATGCAAAAGTTCCATATGGGCATGTGAATGTTGTCTTCTCTTGACCCTTTGGGGCTATAGGAATTTGATTATAGCCCGAATACCCATCTAGGAAACAATAATGAGAGTGACCCGCCAATCTCTCAAGCATTTGATCGATGAATGGAAGGGAAAAATGATCCTTCCTAGTAGCATTGTTGAGCTTACGATAATCAATGCAAACTCTCCACCCCGTCACTGGAATTGTTGGAATAAGCTCATTATTTTCATTCTCGACCACGGTAACACCTCCTTTCTTTGGCACTACTTGCACAGGGCTCACCCATGCACTATCCGAGATTGGATAGATAATACCCGCATCAAGCCACTTCACCACTTTGGCTCTTACCACTTCCTTCATGTTAGGATTTAATCGACGTTGATGCTCCACCGAAGGTTTGAAATCATCCTCCATAAGAATTTTATGCATGCATAACGAAGGGAAAATACTTCGAATATCCGAGATGGTTCATCTAATAGCCTCCTTGTGCTCCCTCAATACTCGAAGCAATTTGTCTTCCTCCACCTCATTCAATAAATTAGAAATAATGACCGGAGGGGTAGGTGATTCCCCCAAGTAAGCATCCTCAAATGAGAAGGAAGAGGCTTTTGCTTGAGGGTAGGTGCCTACTCGAGAGATGGTAGTGGCGGTGAAGAACTCTTTTTCAACTCAAAGTAGGGGGTCCTCTTGTGTTGATATTGTGGTGATGCCTCCAAGTAGTGAGCCATTTGTTCAACTTCATGATCATCATCCTCAATAGTCAAAGAGTGGGCAATGCAAGACTCCAATGGATCCTTAGAAATCCCACGGTTGAAGGAGTTTACCACTAGATGATTAATTACATCCGCCCGAAAACATGAGTTGGACTCCGAGGGGTATTTAATGGTCTTCAACACATTGAAGGTGACTTGCTCATCTTGCACCCTCAATATCAATTGCCCCTCTTGTACATCAATAAGAGCCCTCCCGGTTGCTAAAAATGGCATTCCCAATATGATTGGAATGTCATGATATTCCTCCATGTCTAGAATAATGAAATTCGTCAGAAAGATGAATTTATCTACCTTCACAAGAACATCCTCAATGATCCCCCGAAGATATTTGATGGACCTATCCGCCAATTGTAGAGACACGGTGGTTGCTTTAGCTTCCCCCAATTCCAATTTCCTGAAAATGGACAAAGGCATCAAATTAATGCTAGCACCAAGATCACATAAAGTTTTACTAAAATTAACATCACCAATAGTGCATGGAATAGTAAAACTCCCTGAATCTTTAATTTTTGGAGGAAACTTGTTTTGAATGATTACACTACATTTCTCAGTTAGCATCACCGTCTCATGTTCTTCAAGCCTTCTTTTGTTGGATAGAATATCTTTCATGAACTTGGCATAGCTTGGAATTTGAGCTAATACATCGGCAAAAGGAATGTTGATGTGTAGCTTCTTGAACACTTCAAAAAATTTGCCAAATTGACTGTCAAGCTTTTGCTTTTGCAACCTTTGAGGAAAGGTGATAGGAGGCACATAAGCCTTGATCGGTGTTGGAGCCTTTGATGTGGATGCTTCCGGCTCAACCTCTTTGGCATTTCAACAACCTTTTCGGATGATTGAATAGGCTCATTATCTTCAATTGGAGCCTTGTTTGATTGAGTTATTGGTTGTGGGGCCGTGATCTCGGGTAATTGCACCCCACTCCTTGTTGTAATAGCTTGAACATTCTCCCTAGGATTTGTCTTGGTGTTGCTAGGCAAAGCTCCTTGTTGCCTTTCCGAGAGAAGTTTAGCTATTTGGCCCACTTGCTTCTCCAGATTTTTCAAAGAGGCATCATTGCGTTCTTGATATTGCAATTGATGATTTGCTAGCTTGGTGATAGCCTCTTCCCATCCCTCTTTCTTTTCTTGTGGCTTTGGATTCAAAATATTTTGATTGTTGCCATAAGATAGATTATGATGATTTCTCCATCCAGGATTGTATGTAGGAGCATATGGATTGAACCCTTGGCGATGGAAATTTTGAGCGTAAACAACTTGCTCGGTAGATGAAGAACCACTTGCCACCAATGGACACATAGAGCTTTGATGATTAGCCCCACATATATCACATACCGGAGGGACTTGAACCATGTTGACGGGCCGAGAGGTTGAAGTAGATAACCCTTCCATTTTCTTGGCTAAGGAATCAGTCTTTGACAAGACAAGTGCATAATCATCACCCCCACGTACACCACTAGAACTCCTTGGTGCACTTCTATCCGGCCAAATTGCACTTTGTTCACTCATGATCTCAAAAAAGTCATAAGCCTCTCGAATGCTCTTTGTTTTGATAGACCCATTAGAAGATGAGTCCGCATTTGAACGGAAAGGAGGAGTTAACCCGGCATAGAAGTGATTGACTTGTTGCCCCAATGTAATCCCATGATTCGGGCACTTCCTAAGCATATCCTTGAATCTCTCCCAAGCTTCATGAAAGCTCTCCATCTCGAATTGTTGAAATGTAGTAATATCATGCTTGAGTTTAGCAACTCTGGATGGTGGGAAAAATTTTGTAGTGAACCTTTGGACAAACTCCACCCAAGTAGTGATGCTCCCCGGAGGCAAAGTATCAAGCAATTCTCTTGCTTTGTCTTTCAAAGTGTGTACAAATAACCTCATCCGGATTGCCTCCACATTCACACCCTCATAGTTGAAGTTGCTACAAATCTCTAGGAAACGTACCACATGGGCGTGTGGATTTTCATCGGTCCTCCCATAGAATGAGATAGTGTTAGAGAACAAATTGATGACATCCGGTCGAAGTTGAAAATTTGGATGATTGCAGGAGGGATAGATAATGCTTGATTGATTCTCAACAATAGGAGGATTCATGAAGTCTCCAAAAAGCATGTCTTCTTTATTAACAACGGGTTCTTGAACTCTAGCCACTTGAGGGTCAAAACCGGGTGGGATTCCACCCTTCGAGGAATTGTAGCTGGAGCATTAAGCTCGATGTCAACTCTTTCTCCTTCCATCCCAGTAAGAAGTTGTCTCCTAGCTTCCTGTTGTTCCCTTAACCTACGTCAAAAATTTCCCTCGATATCCGGATCTATTTCAACTAGATCAAGACTTCTACTTCGACGCATGCACAATTAACAAGCTAGAACAACACAAGAAATTAGAAGATTTCTTACACAAAATAAAACAAAAGAAAATTTGTACAAGAAATAAAACTAATAGTCAAAACTAATATCAACTAAAATGTAATTTAAATAGAAACAATCCCCTGCAACGGCGCCAAAAACTTGTTCGCTAAAAACACACCACAAGTGCACGTATCGCATACAAGTGATAGTGGACTAAATGAGTCCAGTTTATCGATCCCACAAGGATTGTCTATTTCAATTACACCCTAGTTTAATCAATTTTAACAAGAAACACACACAATAAAGTTTTGGTTTTGGAACTGAGTTAATACTAGAGCTAAAATCGCAATTGTAAGTAAATAACTAGGAAATGATCATAAATAGATGATAAAGGAGTGTTGAGATTCTTGATTCCACTTGACCATTACCTAATTGAATTCTCAACAAGCAAATAGAAATGCAATTCATTAATCATGTTAGACCCGATTTTCCAAGCTTAGCCAATTACCTCTCTCGAGTGAAATCAACCTAATTAGTGGATTAACCTACTATATCTATATGTCGATTAAAAACACACCAATTGTATTAAACATTTGTGAAAATAGCTCAATGGGTCATCTAGGGTTTTAGGTATATCTCTATCCTAAACAAGAACCTAGAGCAAATATTATATTGATCTAGAATACACAACAATTTCTAAATAATTGCATATCCCATGAAATCCAAGCATAAATGTGGCCACAATAAATGCAAGTCAATAATACAACAATAAATGCACAAGATAATAAATAACCTAAATTCTTAATACAAGCATTAAAATCAACTAAGCTAGGTCAAGCTTCATCAATAATCCCAATACAAAATAGTTTAGCTCATGATGAAATAACAATGAAATTCAAGAATTAAATACATCATTTCAACAATAGATTCAAGTATATGAAGAAATATGAAGATTTAAAATAAAAACTCCCCTTCAACAATGCTTGAAGCTTCAAAACATCAAAGTCCTTCTACAATGTTGTTGGTATTTCTTCCCTTCATCAACATTCATCAACTATACTAACTAATTACAAAAGAAAATGACAAGAAAATAGCAAGAATAATGAAGAACAATTGAGAGAAAATGTTTTTGGATGAAAAAGTGGAGTAAAAAAGTTAGTGAAACCCTATCCAAATCATCCAAAAATCGCGTAGATCCACGTCCTTCAACGTCTGGGCCGAACCGGGTCGACCCAAAATTCAGTTCAAATTTTTGACCACGCGATCGCGTGGCTGAATGCCTCGCGATCGCGTGGTTGGGCTGAAATCTCTCGGGTTGGATTTTTGGCCTAGTTCGCGAACGCGACTTGTTAGAGCCACACGATCGCGTGGTTCACCTGGCAGCTCCGTCTTTCAATGATTTGCAATTGGGTCCTTCCACTTTCAGTGTGGATCAACTTGGTCCCCAAAGTTTCCGATTTCTTTCAATTGAGCCCTTCCAAAAGTGCATTTGAGTTCGTCAACTTTGGAAACTTGCAATTTAGTCCTTCGATCAATTGCACATGTGATCCATAACTTTCCGGAAGTGACAATTTGGTCCCCAAACTTTGACTCTTTGAAGGATTTGACTCTTTTCTCCTCAATTTCTTCAATTATTCATCCATTTAGCTCCTTTCTTGTGCTTTCTCCATGTGTTTGAATGTTGAACCTATTTAACTACAAAATATGCACAATTCAGTAGGTATTTGTCCAAATTACTCAAAAAGTACTACAAAAAATATATGAAATATGTATGTAAAATGCACTCAACAGTTGTACCGTATAATCCATAGCTATTAACTTAATTTGATTGTCATATTAACGTTGAAATTTGCTCAACAGTAAAAGTTGTGAAATATTTATACAAATATGTCTATAAGGGACATAATCGAATAAACTTTTCAATAAATAACAAAGAAGAAATTGAAATAGATGAGATCAACAGATTTCAAAGTGCTCGATGGATATCAGCACCTGAAGCAGTCTGGAGAATTTACGGTTTTGTTTTAAGTGAGAATTCTCCGTCTATTATTTCTCTTCAATTATATTTAGAAGATCACCAAAACATTACCTTTAATGATAACACTAATTTAACTATCATAGTGAAGAATGATTTTTTTAAACGCACAATGCTTACAGAATTTTTTCAAATGAATATTACAAATGAAAAATCTAGATCTTTGTTGTATAGATATTTCCCCCTTCATTTTGTTTGGAACGCACAAGGTCAATTTTGAAATCCAAGAAAACAAAAAAATGTTATAGGAAGGATTGTTTATGCTAATCCAAACGAAGGTGAAAGATATTATTTACGTAATTTATTGAATCATATTAAAGGTGCAACATCTTTTGAAAATTTTAAAACAATAAATAATGTTCAAGTTAAAACGTTTCATGAAGCAACAGCTTTGTATGAACTGTTAAATGAAGATAATAACTCCAATCTATGTATGGCTGAAGCAATATTGTATCAAATGTCATGCTCATTGCGTCGTTTATTCTCAACAATATTATTGTTCTGCACACCTAATGATCCAAAATCATTATGGTTAACTTATAAAGAATTTATGATGGAAGATTATATTTTGAAAGAATTCTCCAAATCTACAGCTGAACATGCAACTTTAGATAATATAAATAACATACTTGAACTTTCAGGTAAGAATATAAACAATTATAATTTACTTTCATATTGTGTTTCTACTAATGAACACGACAAATTAACTACCATGATTTCTAATGAAACAAGAGAATATGACAATAGTGTAACTTTATCATCAATGATTGAAAACTTAAATAAAGAACAAAAAAATGCATTCAATCAAATCTTCAATAAAATACTAAATAATGACACTGGTCTATTTTTCATTGATGGACCAAGTGGTACAGGTAAAACTTTTCTATACAAAACACTTTTACGGTCAGTTAGACCTAAAAAAATGGCTGCTATTTCTATGGCTTCATCAGGTGTTGCTGCATCTTTATTACCTGGAGGTCAAACTGCTCATTCTATATTTAAAATACCCCTTGATTTGTCTCCTAACATCACGTGTTCTATTAGTAAACAATCAGCATTAGCAACACTATTAAAGATGACTAAATTAATTATATGGGATGAAGCTCCTATAGTTCATCGTTCAGCTATTAAGGTTTTAGATAAGTTATTAAGAGATCTAATAGAAGTTGACATGCCATTTGGTAAAAAAGTAGTTGTTTTTTGCGGTGATTTTCGACAAATTTTACATGTTGTTCAGAATGGATCCAAAACAGATATTATTAAAGCAAGTCTTGTCTTCTCTTATTTATGGCCATCATTTACACGAATATCACTAACTCGCAATATGCGTGCACATCTTGACACTTCTTTTTCTGAGTATCTACTTTCTATTGGTAATGAGAATATTGAGACTCACGCTTGTGGTATGATTGAACTCCCAAAAAATATTACTATTCAATTTGAAGAAGAAATGAAATCATTAAATGGTCTTATTGATTTGGTGTTCCCAATTATTGAATCTTATGACATGTATAGTTTAACAATGATTAACAGAGTTATTCTAACTCCAAAAAATGAAAACGTTGATCTTATAAATAACTTATTATTAAATAGAATTCACGGAGAGAATTTTGTATACTATAGATTTGATGAAGTGATTGATAAAACAGAAGAAAATATTCATGAAGATTTTTTAAATACGTTAACACCTAATGGTATACTTCCCCATGAACTTATTCTTAAAAAAAATTGTCCTATTATTTTACTTCAAAATATAAACCCTTCTGAAGGATTGTGTAACGGCACAAGATTAATTTGTAGACAATTTGAGCGTAATGTTATCAACGTTGAAATAGTAACTGTAGAATACCGTGGAAAACATGTTTTTTTTACTTAGAATTCACTTTATACCATTAGAAAATGAAAAAGGCCCAGTTCCTTTTAAAAGAACTCAATTCCCTATTCGTCCATGTTTTGTTATGACAATTAACAAAGCTCAAGATCAAACATTAGATTTCATTGGATTATATTTACCTGAACCAGTATTTTCACATGGTCAACTCTATGTTGCATTATCTAGAATTAGATCAAGTTCTGATATTCGAGTACTATTGAAACCACATAATTCAACATCTCGTTCACTTCATCAATATTGTACAAAAAATGTTGTGTACAAAGAAATACTTGATTTAGTACATTCAAAACCTACTTAATGTAATACTATCATATTTAACATTAATTTAAGATGATATTTTATAACATAGAAAATAACACAACAAATTTCTATTATTTTTAATTATTGTATATTAAATAATGATTAATAATTAATAATAAGTCAAAAATCTAAGAATTACACATTTAATTTGTAGGTATTTTAATCTGTTACAGGTTTTTAAAATCCTTTTTTGGAGTTTTTACCTTTTCTCATTTTTTTCTTTTTCTGTTACGTTATGTTTTTTTAAATTCTCTCCTCTCCTTTTTCACATTGCAGTAAAAGAAATTTATATTGTAGCATTACTGGATGTATTTTCCAGTCAAATGATAGAAGGGTAAAAAACGGTAAAAAAAAGTAATTTGTATCATTCCTTTTAAATAAAATATATTTCACTGTGTCCTTTCTACATGTTGATGATTTTTAATAATATAAAATTGTGTCCTTTCTACTAGTTGATAATTTTTAATAATATAAATTTTTTTTGCAGGCGATAAACAAGATCAAGAACTTATAGGGTATTGAAGAACAATGTGTATATCATTTTTATCTACTTGCGGACTCTCTAATTCAAATTTACTATGAAGGTATATACTAAATTTCAGGAACACTTATACTTGCATACAATAGGGTCATCAAGTTTAAAAGATAATTTCTTTTAGCTGTTAAATATAAATGGGATTTACATAATTTTTCTTAATATTGCTTAATTTGCAACCAAATTCCATTAGAGAACAAATAAATGAGATTTACTTAATCTTTTCACATTCTCGATGGATTTACTTATTTATTTTATATTTTGATTGAGTGCTTATATTAAATGTGACATTCACTTCCTTGTCTGTTAAGAAATATATAGTCATACTTGCATAGTTTAAGCATGTGGATGTAAATGTACATGGTCTACCTTAGAACTCCAAGTAAAAAACATGAAAATTATACTTTAATTTAAAGGATACAAAGCTACTTTATGCAGGAGGTTCTCTTTGAAACCAACTCTATCTTGAGAATGATAATGGATATAGAAGAGAGTGGTTCATTGATAAAGAAGACTGTTAAAATTTTTGGTTGTCGTAATGGATGATATGAAAAACTTCTTTTAAGCCCCCCCTCTCTCTCTCTCTCTCTCTCTCTCTCTCTCTCTCTCTCTCTCTCTCTCACATACATGTTTATCATGTTATGTTCTACCTATGTAGAATATAATGCATTAATTAAATTGTCCAAAAAAGGAGATAATAGAATTTTTAATTAAAGATGTGAGAAATTTTAGAAATTATTTTCATATAATTTTTTTTTCGTATTTGTGGTTGTTCTCAAGAAAAAATTTCATTTTCGATATTGTTACCTTTTCTCATGATGAATCTTGTTGACATAATTATAAAATTAAAATATTTTGCTCATTTTGTTTGAAATCTTTTGGCATACTAAATTGTTGATATTACAAGACTCATACTATAAAGAACAAATGGAAGATGATATAGAGCCTATGCCTCTATGAGTGCACGTATTCGGTGGAGGTAAGCCCAAAATATTGTTTCGTCTTGTAAACAACTATTAATCCCTGTGAGGCATAATTTTTTCTAATTCATTGCAGTTATTATTGCTCCCTTATTTAGGGGTCTGTAAGAGGGCTAAGTTGATATATAATTGTCTTATACAAGATAGTTAGCCAAAGTTACATTCAATAAATGCTACAGATAATATTCTCAAATGCACATCATGAAAGTCAAAATTCTTTAAGATTGATTGGGAGTGTTGAGATTTTCCTTGTACTAAAATTTCCCATCTTCAAATCTTAACAAGTGTTTAATCCCTTCTATGTCAACTTTAGACCTGGTTCCAGATTACTGATAATATACTTTTTGATTGTACAACATCTCCTAACCAAGATTTTGATTATTTTATTGTTTATTTTATTATTAAATGATTTTTATTTTTTATATTTTGTTGGGGGAATGGATGGTGATTATGTCAATCAACATAGTGCAAATGGCCACTGAATGATGAAATTCATCTTTTCCTTTTTGTTTGAATGATATTTTGATGTCATTCTTTATTTTATCGCAGTGAGAGATTAGCAGTAGATTACTACTTAGAAGAAAGTTTAAGGTTTTACTAGCATTATCTAACGAGAAATATGTTTGCAATTAATCTTTAGGAAACCATTCGAGTATTTCTTGAAGGCTGTAGATGAAATTGAAGCTAAAGATATAGCTTCCATTGCAGAGAAGCTTTTATCATCTCTTACAATAGCATCTTATGGAGTTGGTAACTACCCAATGATACCCTTGTTGTATAATATGGTCAGCATTCTTTATTCTCATTTTTAGTTAAACATTTATTCACTAGTAATCAAGTCAAACTTTCATTTTTACACTTTAATGCACTTGCACAGCTTTATAAAAAAAGTTTTAAACTTTTTTTTACTTAATTTTTTTTTTAACTATGTTTTTATATTATATTTAAATTGTAGGTACCATTGCTCATTTGCTCTTCAAATTTATTAAGTTGATGATCACACTTAACTATCGAGTATGTGTGCTTCACATCAAAATACATTATAAAGTTGTTTTAGAACTTTTATTATTGAATGTATGCTTTTCACTTTAAAATTTCTCTTTCTGTTATTATATATAAATAAGAATTGTTCAAAAAATATACCTTTTTTTTTCTTCATTTCTTATCTTATTCTTATTCTTATTAATAATCCCCCCCCCCTTTTTTTTTTACATTATTACTTATTTTTTATTGATTTTTAATAGTTATTAATATAATATATTATAATTTTATTATGTCTTTAATATTTATTAATATATTTCTATAACTGTATGTTAGTATAACTGAAATCCCTTTATATTAGTATATATAAAAATATTTTAACCATGATATTTTAATTGTTTTTAAAATTATAGTTAATTTTGTTAAATACCTATTTTATTGTTTTATTTTTTTAAAAAAATACTTTTCAGAAAAAAATTTACTATAATTATTTTTGTTACTAATTTTATTATACACCTTTTTTAACTTTTCTTAGATATTCATTTATTATTGTTACTTCTGTTTACAAAAAATATATAAAGTATAATAATATAATATAAGAAAATCCATTTCATTCTGACAAATATACCCTTCTTTTATGAAATATTTATTTTTTTATTCTATTGTTAAAAACATTTTTTTTCCCAAAAAAAAAAATATATTTTAAACGTTATTGTTACTAATTTTATTACACATCTTTTGTTCCCAGTTAAAATTTTCTTTCATTATATCTATTCTTGTTTATAATACTGTGGCTATATTTTTCCCCCATATAATTTAATACTATTCATTTTCATTTTATACATTATTCTACAACCATTCCCCATGTCATATTCGTATTCAGAAAAAGAAAAGGCCTAAAAGTACTTTTGGCAGTGTGACTGATTGATGACAGTACATCAACAGTATGTAGAGCCATACTTTACACCTAACACGTCTTTCAAGTTTCAAATTTCTGTCATAGAAATAATATATATATATATATGTTTGTGTGTATGTGTGTGTTCCCTAAATAATAATATTTATTTCACAGCCATTATAAACACAGTACTATTATGTTTCAAATTATTACACTGAATATAAGTTTCCTAAATAATAATATTATTTCACAGTCATTATAAACCATGTACTATACCTTTTTAAAAATTTAAAAACATATACAGACTTTTAACTTTCACATTTGGTGCATAGTTTAACAGTGTGTGTGTACTAACAATTTTTGTATTCGTAATTCATACCTACCACATCAGACAAATATCAACTTTTACTCTCTTCTCTTTCTCTTTCATATATATTAAGCATAAAAAATTATTATTTAAACCTCTGCAAAATAAAACGTGTGTGTGTGTGTATGTGTGTGTATGTATATATATATATATATATATATATATATATATATATATATATATATATATATATATATGCATCATTATCTGTGTACTACAAAAAATAACTATTAGAATCAACAACTTCATCACAAAGTCCAGTGAACTTGGCAGGTGAAGAGGAAAAGGAAAGAAGACAACAAAATACATCATCTTTTTTTCACATTGTGTTCTATTCTTTCAAGATTCACATTGGTAAGTTTAGTATATGATCGGTATTATTTTCGTACTCCCTGAAATTACGGAGAATTCCACGACCCGACCTCTTGAGGTCATGGTCTTCCTTTGACCGACCTCTTGTGGTCACGATCTTCCTTTGACCGACCTATTACCGAGAACTCCATGGTCGGCAGATGGCCGACCTCATCGCTGATCAACAATAACCAATGACGCCTCATTAAAATACCCGGTCTCATGAAGGTCGGGGTCGTCCCGATCTACTTCATTTTGACGGTTGAAGGTAAGATCATTTCTTACCAACCTATGGCCCATATTTGCAGGCCTCCCAACCTCTTTCATCACTGGGCCTCGTTAATGGGCCATATACTTGGGCCTCAAGACGATACATGATTCACAAGGAAATCCTTTACAAAAAGGAAATTGAATCCTTATAAGTATGGAATTCTTCTTAAAAGGTAAGTTTATAACAAAAAGACTCCTTCCTTAAATAAAGGAAGTTATGGGCTTTTTCAGCCCTATAAATACAGTTCTTTTCATATCAAATAATTCATTCATAATTCTTTACGCTTTCCAGTTAAATATTCTCTCTACCTTTTTCCAGAAAACTAATTCTCACGCCGGAGGGGCGACGGGGAGTTTCCTCCTCGCCTTTTTTGCAGGTCATCCCAGGCAAGTTCATCATCTTTTCCAGCAATCAATTGTCATCAGATTCTGCCACGTCAAGGTTAGGATTTTTGACAGCATCAATTGGCGCCGTCTGTGGGAAGAGATACAATTAGTCATGGTTAATAGACGTCAAGCCCGTCCCTCCGCATCCATTGGTCAATCCCTTCCGGCCAACACCTCGGCTGAGGATGATAATCCTCCACCTCTTGAAGATGTTGGGGAAGAACAAAACCCTGAGGCCACTCCAGATAATGAACCTGTTAGTCGGGAAGATTTCAACGAACTTCAGCAGCAGCTCCGAGAACTTCATCAAGCTCTTCAACAACAGAACAGTCATCAAGCGCAACCTGACCCGAACACTCCAGGCACAATTCCCAGGGGAGATCTCCCGACAGCGAATCCTATGGCTGACAACTCCCCGGGAATTATTGGTGCCCATCCCTTGACAGAAGGATCTGCCAACTTGAAACAGAAAGAGCTCTCAAGAATCATTCAAGAAGGAATTGCTGATGGAATACGACAGAACACCCAGGGTCGGACGTCATTCGTGAGAAGAACCCCCTTTACTCCTGAAATAACATCCTTTCCCTTGCCAGATCGATTTAAATATCCTCGGATAAAGGAATACAATGGAACAACAGATCCTAACAACCACTTGAATACCTACACTGATGTCATGGACATGCAGAATGCTCCCGATCATATTCTGTGCAAGGCCTTCCCGCAAACCTTGACAAATTCAGCTCGAGACTGGTTTTCTACGATACCTCCAGGATCCATCTCTTCCTTTGCAGATCTTACTGAGAAATTCACTGCTTTCTTTGCAAGTAGTAAAAGAATCAAGAAGACCGCCGCATCCCTTATGCAGTTGAAGCAAGCTCAGAATGAGACACTGCGAGAGTTCATGACTCGGTTTAACACTGAAAGACTTCAGATTCCAGATCTCCATATATCATCGGCAATTTCAGCCCTTACCATGGCTATTCGAGGCCCGGAATTCCGAATGTCCCTGTCCAAAAACCCGCCTTCAAATGTAACGGAGCTTCTCAGAAGAGCCGAAAAGTACATAAACATGGAGGAAACACTTTTGTCAGTTCGGGCACAGGATCAAGGGCATGGGGCAGTAGCGCAATCTTCACAATCAACAAGGCAGGGGAATAAAAGGTCAAGACAGGAAGATGAGAAGAATTCTTCCCGAACTAACTCGAAAGGAAATAGCAATGGGCATCAGAGTGTAACTCCGCTAAACGCATTCCGATCCCACATTCTCATGGAAATCAAAGGACGTGAAGATTTGCGATGGCCCAAGCCTATCAAGGGGAAGATCGACGAAAAGAATCGACATAAGTATTGCGACTTTCACAAGAGCCCGGGCCATACCACGGATGAGTGCAGAACTTTGAAACAGAAGATAGAAGCCCTCATAAAAAGGGGCTTCCTGGCGCACTACATAAAGAGAGACGATAAAGAGCATGGAAAAGGGGAAGAGAATACCAGATCCGCTGGTACCATAAATTTTATCGTCGGAGGAATAGCATCTGGAGGCGATTCGAATAATGCACGAAAGAACCATGCCCGTGCCCTGAGTGATCGGGAAGAAAGGTCGGGATGTCATGACCATGAGGTCTCGAACAACATCAACTTCAGCAATGCTGACATGAAAGGGATTTCGTATCCTCATGACGATGCTGTTGTTATTAGTGCAACTATCGCCAATTTTGATGTCGGAGGGTGCTAGTCGACAATGGGAGCGCAGCCAACATTCTTTCCTTGGAAGCTTTCAGTCAGATGCAACTTCCCAAAGACCGGCTTCGACAGGTCATTACTCCCCTAACTGGGTTTGGTGGAGGAACCGTGAAACCCGAAGGCCTAATTGACCTTCCCACTTCACTAGGATCAGAAGAAAAGCGTGTAACAAAGATGACTCCGTTCCAAGTCGTCAAAACTCCTATGACATACAATGCTATCTTGGGAAGGCCATTCCTGAACAGCCTCAAAGCTATAGTATCAACTTATCACCTGGAAATCAAGTTCCCAACTTCCACAGGCATAGCAACTGTTCAGGGAAATCAATCGGTAGCCAGAAATTGCTATATCAACTGCATTGGAAAAAATAAGACCGATCTGATGTCAATAGAACTTCCTCCCGAAGAAAGAATGTCACTAGTAGAGGAGTTGAAAGAGGTTCATCTCTCAGAAGGGAAGAGCTTCACAATTGGGAAAGAGCTCCCCAAAATGATGAAGGAAGAGTTGTCACAATGTTTAAAGAAGAATATCGATGTATTTGCATGGGGTGCTGAAGATATGCCCGGGATAGATCTCGAGCTTGTCGAACACAAGCTGAACGTCATGCCCGACAAGAAGCCCGTAAAACAGCGAAGAAGACAGTTTGCCATAGAAAGGAGGCAAATAATAAAAGAGGAAGTAGATAAGCTCTTGAAAGCAGGATTCATCAAAGAGGTGAAGTATCCAGAATGGCTAGTCAATGTGGTCTTGGTAAAGAAGCCAAATGGCAAGTGGCGAGTTTGTATAGACTTCACAGATTTGAATAAAGCATGTCCAAAAGACAGTTATCCTCTCCCCAGGATCGACAGGTTGGTGGATTCCACATCAGGATCCCAACTTTACAGTTTCCTAGACGCCTTCTCAGGATATCATCAGATTCGGATGGCACAGGAAGATCAGGAAAAAACTTCCTTCATGGCAGATGAAGGAATATACTGCTACAAGGTCATGCCGTTTAGGTTAAAGAATGCTGGAGCTACTTATCAAAGGTTGGTTAACATGGTCTTCTCCAGACACATCGGGCTTAACATTGAAGTCTACGTTGATGATATGGTCGTAAAAAGCTCAAGAAAGGAAGACCACATTGCTGACCTTGAGGACATATTCAGTACACTAAGAAAACATCGGATGAAACTGAATCCCGCAAAGTGCGCCTTCGGAGTGGGCTCGGGAAAGTTCTTGGGATTCATGATCACTCAGAGAGGTATCGAAGCTAATCCAGATAAAATATCAGCCCTAGCATCAATGGAACCTCCCCGAAACATCAGGGAAGTGCAAAAGTTAACAGGAAGAGTAGCGGCATTAGGTAGATTTATGTCAAGAGCAGCGGACAAATGTTTTCCCTTCTTCAAAACTCTTCAAGGAAACAAAGACTTCAGGTGGGACGAGGATTGCGAGGTCTCCTTTAGGAAGTTGAAAGAATACTTGGGTACACCTTCGATATTGGTAAAGCCGAATCCAGGGGACAATTTGTTCTTATATCTAGCAGTGTCTGATCATGTTGTGAGCACCGTTTTGGTTAAAGAGGAAGAGAAGGCTCAAAAACCTATATATTACGTCAGTAAGATGATGTTGGAAACAGAAACCCGATATACTTTGGCAGAGCAGCTCGCACTTGCCCTGGTTACAGCAGCGAGAAAGTTAAGACCATACTTTCAAGCCCATGCCATAACTATCCTCACAAATCAGCCATTGAAGCAAATCTTGCAGAAACCAGATGTATACGGTCGTCTACTCAAGTGGTCAATCGAGCTCGGGGAGTATGACATCGAGTTCAAACCTCGACCTTCCATCAAAGCACAGGTCTTGGCCAACTTTGTCACCGAACTCACACCAAGACCTCGGGGGCCAATAGGTCATGACCGGGAAGAGGCCACATGGACCATGCAAGTGGATGGAGCGTCGAATGCTGCGGGCTCGGGGGCCGAAATCATATTAAAGAAAGATGATGGCACAATGGAAATTCAATGTGCAATACGGTTTGACTTCCCAGCAACCAATAATGATGCAGAGTATGAGGCCATAATTGCTGGACTTCAAGCAGCTAAACATCTAGGGGTCGAGCATGTCAAGGTCAAGAGTGATTCACAATTGGTGGTAGAGCAGGTAAACGGTACTTTTGAAGCAAATGATGAGAAAATGTCATCTTATAGGATGATGGTCTTAGACTTGCAAAGAAAGTTCAAATCTTGCTGCATAGACAAAATTTCGAGGTCCGCCAATCACAAAGCAGATGCCTTGTCAAGGCTTACTTCTTCCAATCTGGACCACTTGGAGAGGACCGTGTTCGTACGAACTCTTCATGTGCCTAGTATCGTACAACAACCCGAGATCATGGATATTTCAGATCAACAGCCCAGCTGGATGGATCCAATAATTGAATATCTAACATCAGGAAAGTTTCTAGATGACAAAATAGAGGCCAGAAAAATCAAAGCAAGAGCCCCGAGGTATACCTTGCTGTAGAATACCTTGTTCCGTCGAAGCTTCACACTTCCTTATCTGCGATGCCTAACTCCAAAAGAAGCAACTCTTGCTATGGCCGAGGTTCATGAAGGAATTTGTGGAGGACACCAGGGAGCAAGAGCTCTAGCACTGAAATTGATAAGATACGGGTACTACTGGCCGAATATGAAGAAAGACGCCCTTAATTATGTGAAAGCCCGTGACAAGTGCCAAAGATTCGCAGCCCGATTACATCAACCCGCGAAAGAGCTATCCTCAATATTTTGCCCATACCCTTTCGCCCAATGGGGAATTGACATACTCGACCTTTCCCTATAGCCCGGGGTCAAGTCAAGTTCTTGGCAGTTGCAGTAGAATACTTCACTAAGTGGGTGGAAGCCGAACCGCTAGCTGTGATCACAGAACAAAAGTTGGAAGCATTAGTGTGGAAATCAATAGTTTGCCGTTTTGGTCTTCCCAAGACATTAATAACAGATAACGGGCGTCAATTTGAGTGCCAAGCCTTCAAACAATTTTGTAAGAATCTAGGAATAGAACACAGGTTGACCTCCGTTTCGCACCCGCAGAGTAATGGGTTAGCTGAAGTTACGAACAGACTCATCTTACAAGACTTGAAGACTCGCCTTGGCAGTGCCAAGGGAGATTGGCCCGATCTTCTCCCAGAAGTACTTTGGACCAACCGAACCACGTTCAAAACAGTGACGGGGGAAACCCCATTCATGCTTGCCTTCGGGATGGAAGCCGCTGTTCCCGTAGAAGTAACCGTTCCAAGCTTCTGTTCTATGGCCACAGGCTGGCCCGACCACATCGAGGGACAGAGAGAAAGTCTGGATATTCTAGAAGAAGTCAGGGAGAATGCATCATTAAGAATAGTGGCTTACCAACAGGCCATGTCAAAGAAGTTCAATATCCAAGTAAAGAAGAGGGAATTCAGAATGGGAGATCTTGTCCTTCACCACAGTGAGGCTGCCGGTCATCAACCAGGGAAACTTGGGCCTATTTGGGAAGGACCTTATGAAGTCATCCGAAAGGTGGGCAAGGGCTCATACAGCCTCCGCACAATGGATTCAAAACCTCTTCCTCGGCCATGGAATGTGGAGAACTTGAAGTCATACTACAAGTAACCATATCTTTGTTGATGTCGAGTCAATTAATAATAGTAAGGTCGGGCCTGCGCGCCCATTTTTATTTTTACTTTCGGACTTGCATGTCCATCAATGAATATTATGGTTGGGCCTGCGCGCCCATTGTTCTTTCTTTTAGCGTCAGGGACGGGTACTCTTTTTCCTTATCCAGATTTTTTCCCACTGGATTTTTCTGGGTAAGGTTTTAACGAGGCCCATCGTTCAGTCCCCTTCAATAAAAGTACTTCTTCCAAAGAATGAGCACTACAAAGATCAGATATCGAAGTAATTTACAAGGTCATTCACATGACTTTACAAATTATTTCCCATCGAATAATTTACAAGGTCATTTACATGACTTTACAAATTATCTCCCATCGAATAATTTACAATGTCTCATGGCAAGACTTTACAAATTATTCTTCCAAGGATAATTTACAAGGTCTCATGGCAAGGCGTTTCAAATTATTTCCCATCGAATAATTTACAATGTCTCATGGCAAGACTTTACAAATTATTCTTCCAAGGATAATTTACAAGGTCTCATGGCAAGGCGTTACAAATTATTTCCCATCGAATAATTTACAAGGTCATTCACATGACTTTACAAATTATTTCCCATCAAATAATTTACAATGTCTCACGACAAGGCGTTACAAATTACTTCCAAATAAGGAATTCAAAATTAAGAAAGGTCGGGGAAGCCCGGGCTCTCATTAACCGACCTTTGTAAAAACCACATCCATTTTACTAAGTTATGGACACGACTCCATCCTGACAAATTTATCCTAAAGGTTGGCATAACCCGACCTTATCAAACAATTCTTGTGATTTTGCCAAGTAAAAAGCGTGATCTTATCTTTGAGAAAATCGACTAGAAAGGATCGGACTCACTCGGTCTTGCTAGTCAATTGTCTCAAACTAAATCTTGATACTACGAAGTGTTAACCTGTGATTATAACTACAATGGATGGTCGGCCATTACCCGACCACATAGTCATCAAGATACGGAATCAAAGCTGCTTTAATATTTAGAGGCAAAAAGCTTACAAAATCAAAATTCATTCATTAAAAGAGTTTTACAAAAACTACGGGGTACACCCCGGGCATTACAACGAGAATTTACAAATTACTTTAATCCTCGGTGCCCGACCCCTCCTCTGAATCCTCGAGCACTTCACAGTCAGCGTCATCTTCCCCCTCAAAAGGGCTGAGGTCGAGGTCATCGGCACCTAATGGGAAGGCGGCCATAGGGCTCGTGTCTATCTCGGGCATCTTCTGAAGACACCAAGCCCTTGCCTGCTTTATTACTTGGGCATAAGACTCCAATGCATATGTTCCCAAGGCAAGCTTGTAGTCTTCAGAACCCTTGAAGGACTCTATGGCAGACGGTTGGATTTGGGGCTCCCGTGCCCGAGCCTACTCGAGCTCTCCTGCATAGCGACTAGCTTCAGCTCGAGCGTTGTCCCGCTCTTGAAGAGCGACCTCGAGGTCTGCCTTAACTTTGTGAAGCTCTTCCTCGGAAGCATTGGCCCAGGTGGCTTCGTATTGAACGGAGTGAACTAGCTGACTCGCAGTCTCTCCCCGCTCAATGCTTTGGTTTGCAACTCCCCGGGTAATGCTCAACATCTGAAGATCGGGCGAATAAGTTGTAAAAAATTTTCTATGTAAATATGTATATTTACTAAAGAATGACAACAAAATCTCAAGAACTACCTGAAGAGCCGCGCTCATTATGTGTTCCACTCCCCGCTCCAGACCGATCTCATATTGGTATTTTTTCACAAGGTCCGGATGCAGGGAGTCTTGCATCTTCCTCCTACAGTCAGCTAGAGAAGGATTGTCGGCCTCAAGCTCGGAGTCAGAAGGAGGAGGTTCCCGACCCCTGGGTGGCCTATCCTCCCTTGGTGGCGGGATATCCTCTTGAGATTGGGACGTTTGTCCCGAGCTTGAAGTACCGGCTCTTCCCCTCTTTTGAGGGCGCCTCCTGGTCACTCCGTCAACCGCCCTCTTCGCCCGGGCATTTTGGGCCTTGGCAAGTGCGGCCTGCTTCAGAGCTTCAGAATCGAAAGCCATTCCTGAAACAAGGATAACAAGATTAAAGCCTCCTGAAAAGTCTACAAAGATAAGCAAAAAGCAAAGAAGGGCATTTTTAATTACGTAATTTAAGAGGCCGAACCCTACCGGGCTGAAGGTCAAGTCCGGCCTGATCCAGAATGTCACTATTTGCTAGGTCACTGGCTTCCTCAGCCAGCAAACCAAAGTCACACACCCGGATAGCATCGGCCATAAGTTCTGTCATGGCCTCCTCACTCAGATTACCCATCCTATTAAAATTATCTACATCGGGTCTCTTGAAGGTCGGCCAGAATAGGGTCTCACCCTCCTTGGGTTTGATAAAGAAAAATCTTTCCTTCCAATACTTTATGGAGGAAGGAACCCATGAAACCTCGAACCTACCCTTCCTGCACAGATACACAAAGCTATTGCATCGGGGTAAGTACTTAAGTTCTAACAAACATTTGCAAAGGTTGACGGTGGGCTCTATTCCTAAACTCCTACATAATATGAAAAAATATACAAGGATTCTCCACCCATTGGGAGTGAGTTGATCGGGCAATATGCTCGAGGTTAGTAAGAAATCCACAAAAAAATGGTGCAGGGGAAACCTAAGCCCGGCAACTAAGGCCTCGTGGTACATAACCATCTCTCCTTCCCGGCAATGATAAGAATATTCGTCCCTGTCCGAGACCCTGACAGTATATCTATCTACTAATTCGTATCTCCTCATGTCTACCTCGACCAAGTGTTCCTTCATTTTGTTGTAATTGGTTGGTAGCTCGAGCTCCGCCCTCCTAGGTTCCCTGACTACCCAAGGGTTGTCCTCGACCTCCTCCCCATTATCAGACTCACCCTCATCAAGGTCAGGTGGGGGCTCGTAAAATCCTAAGGGCTCGACCTCTAAAGGTTCATCTAGGTCCTCTACCTCCCTAAGGTCTTCCACTGTCATACGTTTGGCCATACTTTCCTATAATAAATAATAAAAGAGTTAGAAGGGTCGGGATAGGCCGAGCGTACCTAAGATGCCAGAAAATTTTTGTTGGAGTAGAGGTCGTGTAAGTCGCCCGACGAGTTCTCTAATTTCTCAAAATTTGCAAAGTAAACGTAAAGAGGTTATGGGGACCACATATATATAGGAAAATTAGGCGGGCAAAATTTCAAAATCCAAAAGTTATTTTTTCTGCCACGTGTCAACATCATAAGGCAATTCTTTTATGGCTAAAGCAATAAATATGATGAGTTGGCAAATTTAATATAACAGCTGTCATGCGCCCAGAAATCTTGTCCCGATCTCTGACGCACGGGGGCCATTGATCGGTATTATTTTTGTACTCCCTGAAATTACGGAGAATTCCACGACCCGACCTCTTGAGGTCATGGTCTTCCTTTGACCGACCTCTTGTGGTCATGATCTTCCTTTGACCGACCTATTACCGAGAACTCCATGGTTGGCAGATGGCCGACCTCATCGCTGATCAACAATAACCGATGGCGCCTCATTAAAATACACGGTCTCATGAAGGTCGGGGTCGTCCCGATCTACTTCATTTTGACGGTTGAAGGTAAGATCATTTCTTACCGACCTATGGCCCATATTTGCAGGCCTCCCAGCCTCTTTCATCACTGGGCCTCGTTAATGGGCCATATACTTGGGACTCAAGACGATACATGAACCACAAGGAAACCCTTTACAAAAAGGAAATTGAATCCTTATAAGTATGGAATTCTTCTTAAAAGGTAAGTTTATAACAAAAGGACTCCTTCCTTAAATAAAGGAAGTTATGGGCTTTTTCAGCCCTATAAATACAGTTCTTTTCATATCAAATAATTCATTCACAATTCTTTACGCTTTCCAGTTAAATATTCTCTCTACCTTTTTCCAGAAAACTAATTCTCACGTCGGAGGGGCGATGGGGAGTTTCCTCCTCGCCTTTTTTGCAGGTCATCCCAGGCGAGTTCATCATCTTTTCCAGCAATCAATTGTCATCAGATTCTGCCACGTCAAGGTTAGGATTTTTTACAGTATCAGTATATACTCTTACATATAATAAATATAGTACAAAAACATCATCTAAGCATAAGCTATTTCTTTATACAGGTGAAAAAAATTAACAATGTCTGGAAAGGAGATGCTTATACCAGAAATTACCCCTGTTCATAAAAAATGGACTGCAAAAATTATTTTGGCTGAGAAATCTTATCCGAAGACAGCATATGGTACCTAGAACACCTTGGATCATTGCAACACAACTTTTGGTCACTTCATTCAATGGTAAGTTTTTTTAGACCCATAAGAATACAATCTGTACATTTGTTATAATATTTAATTCCATTATTGTTGCCTTGACTTAAATTTTTTTATCATCTCTTTTAGGTCTCTCTTTATCTACAACTTCAGATTCATTTTTCTACATAAATTTCTCATTCATTGAAGTTAAAGAGTACCAAAAATGGTAAAAACAATAAACATTCACTCTTTTTTTTTTTGGTCTGTTACTTAAATAGAATATATATATAGTTATTTTTCATCATTTCATATTGTCTAACTTACAGGATTGTTGACAATTCAGAAAGGATTACCGAGATTACTTCATCAAAGCTGTACTCTACCCAAAAAAAAAATAACAGCTTTGGAAGGCACTCGCTTCACAACAGCGAAAGATGTACATGAATTAGCAAGAACGATATGAATACAGCTTAATAAACTTATTATAACACTACATTAAAAAAATTGACACAAACCTCATTTTTTTTTATTAATTCTGTCTCTATAAATTTTTTCTTAAATTTATGTTTACAATTTTTTTCCTTCAAATTTTAGTTTAACATCAATTTCACATTCCATTCATAAAATTTTTTTATATACATTTAATCTTTTCTTAAGATTTACTGTTGTTTGTATTATTATTATTATTATTATTATTATTATTATTATTATTATTATTTGTTATTTGTTAAGCAAATAAGGCCTCAGAGTCAACCACAAAGAACCACAACAGCGATTAAACATAAAAACCTCAAAAATTTTATTAAAATCAACAAATCGCAAAAATATTAAAGAGTTATACGGAAAAAGTATAAAATCTGAATAAACTCTAACAGATCTCAAAATCGCACAAAACCACAAAGATTTACAGAATCAAAGCTGTAAAATAACCACTAAGAACGAATCTTGATTAACCACAAAGAATCAGGAACAACTAAGAATCAATTGTTCGAAAGAGAGATGAGATTTCTCTCAAGAAAATACGAAGGAATGCTGAATCGCCTCAACAGAGAGAGATCAAAAGAGAGTTCTGTAAGAATAGAATGCAGATGAAAAGGCGTAAACCCTTTTTCATCACAGGTGGATGGCTCAAATCAATCTTCAATGATCCAGCGGTTGAAATGAGACGGTCTGGCAAAAGAGGATAAGGGTCCGGTATCTAAACTGGGCTCCGGACCTTGGGCCGGGTATTGGGCTTCAGCATTGGGCCAATGTATCCGGTCTTCTTCATTTGTCTTATGCTTCATATGATGGGCTTCAGCAATTTTGGTCCAAACAGCTTGGGATGGGCTTCAGCAATTTTGGTCCAAACAGCTTGGGCTTTTAAAATCTGGTCCAATTGCACATAACAAACTCTACCTCAATTGGAACAGCATCTCCTGCAGAATAAAAATAAGCAGTATCAAAATTCTAACGGACTTAAACCTTAATGCATCTCTAAATTTATTAACAGGTATCACTTTGGTTCCAGCATCAGCTGGATTGCATTATGTAGAAATTTTCTCAAGTTTAATAGTACATTTTTCTAAAACATCTCTGATGAAATGAAACTTAACATCAATATGTTTAGATCTATTATGAAATACAGGATTTCTACTCAAATATAAGGCACTTTGACTGTCTGTACAAATACTGACAGAGTTTTCATAGAAATGACTCAATTCTTCTAAAAAACCTCTTAACCAAATAGATTCTTTCACAGCCTCAGTAGTAGAAATATATTCTGCTTCTATGGAAGAAAGAGCAACCAATTTTTGAAGTTGACATTTCCAGCTAATGCAAGTACCATTTAAAACAAAGAAATAAGTTGAAGTAGATTTTCTATTATCTATATTACCAGCAAAATCTAAATCAACAAAGCCTTTAAGAAAGAAATTAGTTTTTTGTTTTGCAAATATAAGGCTCAAATTAGAAGTACCTTTCAAGTATTTGAATAAACATTTCATTGCTTCCCAATGAGCTTCACCTGGTTTACTCATAAATCTACTGAGTACACTTACAGCAAAAGAGATATCAGGTCTTGTGCAGACCATTAGATACATAACAGAACCAACAGCATTTTGATAAGCAATACTTTTCATTCTATTTTCTTCTTCTACAGTTTTAGGAGATTGGTCAACAGAGAGTTTGAAATGACTAGGTAATGGCAAAGAAATAGGTTTTGAATCAAATAAGCTGAACCTTTTCAAAATCTTTTCAACATAAGATTTTTGGTTTAAAACAAGTTTGCTAGTTTCTTTATTTCTAAAAATATCCATTCCTAGAATTCTACTAGCATTTCCTAAATTTTTCATTTCAAATTCTTTACTCAGTTTCTATTTAAGTATCACAATTTCATTTAAATCAGATTCAGCAATAAGCATATCATCTACATATAAAAGCAGATACATATAGCTTGAATTCAAACACTTAAAATAAAAGCAGGGATCATATTGACTTTTAATAAGATTCAGACTTTGTATAAAAGTATCAAATCTTTTATACCATTATCTGGGAGCTTGTTTTAGACCATACAGGGATCTTTTAAGTAGACAAGCTAAATTTTCAGGTTTTTCAAAACCTTTAGGTTGACACATATATATAGTTTCATCAAGTGAACCATATAAGAATGCAGTCTTAACATCCATTTGCTCTACTTCTAAATCAAATTGAGCAACCAAAGCAAATAAAATTCTGATTGAGGTATATTTCACAACAGGTGAAAATTTTTTATTGTAATCAATACCTTCCTTTTGTGAAAAACCTTTAGCTACAAGTCTTGGTTTGTATCTAGGTTTAGTATTAGAATCACCTTCTTTTATTTTATAAATCCATTTGCAATCAATCAGTTTCTGCCTATCAGGTTTAGGAACAAGAACCCAAGTTTTATTTTTCAAAAGAGAATCCATTTCATCTTGCATGGCTGCAAGCCAAAGTTTAGAATCTTTTGAAGAAATGGCTTCTTCATAAGATTCAGGTTCTAACTGTAAGGGTTCTGAATAAGTAAAAGCAGAAACAAAATCAGAATCTTCAAATCTAGGAGGAGGTCTGATTTCTCTTCTAGTTCTATCTCTAGCTAGCTGATAATTTTCAAGATTAAAATCAGTTTCAGCTTCAGCTTCAGTAAGAACTTCAGTTGTAAGAGGAGAATTAGGTGGTTCAGGTTCAGGTATATCATTTGGAGAATGTGGGGGTTGCTCCACCTGAAACTGAGTATTGGGCAGATCATTATCATCATTCAAATGTTCTGCACTCAGTTCAGTTGTAAGGAAATCCTTATCACTAAGAGGATCTTCCAAAATTTCATCTTTGCAGTGGAAAAATTTTTCATTAAAAATGACTGACCTACTTATTATGACCCTATAACCTCCTTGTTCTTTAACTCATATTCTATAACCCTTGACTCCTTCCCCATAGCCTAAAAAAACACATTTCAGAGATCTAGAGTCAAGTTTTGTTTCAGTTTGGTGTGAGTAGGAAGCACACCTAAAAACTTTCAGTTTAGAGAAGTCAAGAAGATAATTATTCCAGATTTGATCTGGTATTTTAAAATCAATAGCACTTGAGGGACAAAGATTGATAAAAAATGAGGCAGTTTTCACAGCTTCACCCCAGAAAGTTTTTGGCAAATTAGAATCAAGGAGAAGACATCTAGTTCTATCTAAGAGTGTCCTATTCATCATTTCAGCAATCCCATTTTGTTTTGGACTGTTTGTAACAGTCCTATGTCTGAGAATATCTAAGTTACTACAGAAAGAGTCAAAATCCTGATTACAAAATTCTGAGCCATTATCAGTCCTGATAACTTTGACCTTTCTATCATTTAGATTTTGGACTAAAGTGATCCAGTTTTTAAAAACATGTATAGTAGCATCTTTTGACTTAAGCAAATGAACCCAGGTTTTTCTTGAAAAATCATCAACTATAAGGAGAAAATATTTAAAACTAGAAACAGAATTAACTGGGGCAGGCCCCCACAAATCTGTATACAAGTAATCAAGTATGTTGCTTGATTTATGAATGCATTTGTCAAAAGAATTTCTTTTCTATTTTCCTAAAACACATTTTTCACAAAAATCAAGTTTGTGTAAAATATCTTTACCAAAAACTTCTTTCTTTTCTAGCAGTTTAAGACTCTTTTCACCTAAATGCCCAAGTCTTTTATACCACAAAATAGTTTTATCATTTTCAGAAACCGCATTATAGGACTTGGCAAAAATAGTATAAGTGTTTAAAACATAAATTCCATTTGTTTTAGGGGTACAAGAAAGTAAAAGGTTACATTTAAAAATACTCAAGTAACCTTTATGCAATATAATATCATAAATTCAGAATCAAGTACACCAAGAGAAATCAAATTTCTTTTCAAGTTAGGCACATCTCTGGTTTTATTTAGAACAAGTGTTTTGTTGTTCTCAAGTTTCAACAAAACTTTAGCAATTCCTTTTACATCACAAGTTAAATTGTTTCCAAGTTTCAAAGAACCAGTGCAATCACTGCTAAAATTAGCAAACAAATCCTTTTCAGGACACATATGAAAAGTACAACCAGAATCAAGTATCCATTCATATTTGTTATCAGATTCAGTTGTCACATAAACAACACCATTATTATCATGTGTTGCAGCCTCAGTTTGATTGTCGGTTCCTAATTCATTTTGTCTTTTGAAACAGTATTTAACATTATGTCCAGGTTGGCCCAAATTAAAACAAAGTCTAGGTCTATGAGTGTTATCCAGACCCCCAGAATTATCCTGCCCTTTAAAATTATTCTGATTTCTAAAATTATCTTGGTTCCTAGAGTTGTCTTGATTTCTGTAATTATACTGGCTTCTAAAAGAATTATCTTTGGGCTTATATGAATAATCTCTCTTCTGAAAATTGCCCTTAACTGGTTTACCATTAGTATTATTCCAGCTCTTATTATTGTTGGAAGTATTCCAATTTTTATTGAGATTGTTCACAGATTTGTTATCCCTAGAGGAATTTCTTTTCTTTGATGTTCCTATAACATTATAGGCAACTTTACTACTATTTTTAAATTCCAATTCTTTATTCTTAAGGGATGTGTGAACTATTTCAGTGGTTAATTTCTGGCCACCATATTCAAGAGCATTTCTAAGATCCTTAAACTTATCACCCATAGCATTTAAAAGACAAACAACTTTTTGTTCATCATTCAATTTTCCATCACAGTTCTGAAGACTTTGAGTGATTTTATTGAACCTATTCATGTTGTCATCTACATCCTTTGAAGGGTCAAATCTAAAGGAGAAGTATTGTTTCCAGAGAAAACATTTGTCAGGCAATGAAACAGTATCATATACTTCTTCTAACTTATCCCAGATTTCCATAGCAGTTTTAGTCTTACATATTTGTCTAATGACATTATCAGATAGGTGAAGAAAAATAGTACTCCAGGCAGATTCATCCATCTCAGTTTGTCTATCTTGAGCTAAATTAACAGGTCAAGATTGATCAATAACTTTTGCACACTTCATTTGAAGTAATAAGGCTCTCATTTTCTGGCTCCAGAGATTAAAATATCATTTTCCATTCCACAGTTCAACATCTACTTTTATAGTAGCCATTGAAGTAATGACCAAAGTATTTTAAAAAAATTTCAAGAAATGAAGCCTTATTCTTTCAAAGTTAATCAAGCAGACAGATGATAAAGCAGAATATGATCACAGACTGTTTCAATTAAACAGAAGCTATCCACAAGGATTCAAGAAGTATATCACACAGATTCAGAACTCAATTACTAAGTAGCAAAGCAATCAAGGTGATCACAGTTTAGCAATAATAATCACAGTACTTAGAAAATCAACAAAGAACTATATACTGAAAAATTATTCTTTCAGTATATCCCTCAACCTACTATGGGTCAGCTCAAACTCCCTCAGATTTTCGGATTCTTAAGAAATCCTGTACAAAGGTAAGAAATGGGGTCCAAAGGCAGGCTTCAACGGAGAGATTTTGAAAGAACAAGAATTTGAAAACAAATTGCAGTATTCAAAGTTCAGAAATCAAAGATATCACTTGATGCAAAATTAATGCTTCTGCAGTTCCACAAAGGTATAACACCGCATAGGTTCAAGCCCACAAAGTTCCATTACCACAAAGGTAATCAGTAATCCGCGAAGTTAACCACCAAGAATATTAGATCGCTTCCAAGGAATGTTCAGTATATAATAAGCATATATTGATTTCTTGGGATCTTTCAATATTGACTCAGAATGCAAAGATCCAGATATCAAAACGTTTTAAAAAAATATTTTGAAAACTGGGGTTTCAAAATAATTCCACGAAGAAAGAAAGCCTTGAAAAGTTTCTGTAAAAATTTTGAAAATCCTTAAGTCCAAAAGATTTTACAAAGTTTTCAAGAACCAGAAGGGTTTATGAAGGGTTTTTACAAAACTCAAGAAATTTTAAGAAATTTCTGAAAAGAATTCATGAAGAACAAAATCCCTAAAAACGTTTGAACAGCCACAAAGAGAAAATTTCCAGAAATCAAAAGATTCACCATGAAGAGTCTGGATCTACCAGATCTGAGCCCAAAAACAGCGTATTCACTCGAACCCTAAGACTCTGATACCATTGTTATGCAAATAAGGCCTCAGAATCAACCACAAAGAACCACAACAGCGATTAAACATAAAAACCTCAAAAATTTTATTAAAATCAACAAATCGCAAAAATATTAAAGAGTTATACGGGAAAAGTATAAAATCTGAATAAACTCTAACAGATCTCAAAATCGCACAAAACCACAAAGATTTACAGAATCAAAGCTGTAAAATAACCACTAAGAACGAATCCTGATTAACCACAAAGAATTAGGAACCACTAAGAATCAATTGTGCGAAAGAGAGATGAGATTTCTCCTAAGAAAATACGAAGGAAGGCTGAATCGCCTCAACAGAGAGAGAGAGAGAGAGAGAGAGAGAGAGAGAGAGAGAGAGAGAGAGATCAAAAGAGAGATCTGGAAGAATAGAATGTAGATGAAAAGGCGTAAACCCTTTTTCATCACGGATGGATGGCTCAAATCAATCTTCAATGATCCAGTGGTTGAAAATGAGACGGTCTGGCCAAAGAGGATAAGAGTCCGGTATCTAAACTGGGCTCCGGACCTTGGGCCGGGTATTGGGCTTCAGCATTGGGCCAATGTATCCGGTCTTCTTCATTTGTCTTATGCTTCATATGATGGGCTTCAGCAATTTTGGTCCAAACAGTTTGGGCTTTTAAAATCTGGTCCAATTGCACATAACATTATTATTATTATTATTTTTATTGTTATTGTATTATTTTATATTTGAATTTTTTTTACTGAATATATACTTCATATATTCTGTTTCAGATTTCACAGTTGATTTTTTTTTTAGAGTATTAACTGGAAATCTATTTGATTACAAATCTATAATAGAAACTTCTTTAAATGGTATTTCTTAGTCTTGATATTTAACCAAATATATAAATCAATTATCGCATTCTTTTCATTTAATTAAGACTCTCTACAACTACACTTTAATTTATCTACTTAATTTTCCAATATTACTGCATAAATATATGCTTCAGATACTCTATTTCATACGTTAATAAATAATTGTATTGTGAAGTATTAACAAAAAATCTATTTGTTTAAAAATATATATGATGGGATCATTTTAAGTGCCATTTGTTATTCATACTATTTGAACTTTTATAATAAATTCTTATTCTCAATAATTTCCTTCTTAAATTTCTTTGAAATATTCTACATGCCAAAACTATATTATTTTTTCTTGCTAAGGCACCACATTAATTATAGATTAACCAACAGATTCTATTCACTTATTGTCTTCAAAAATTTGCAACAAAATATTTTCAATTAACCTATTCCCTTTATATTATAACAGTGAATTCACAGCTTAAATAAAAGAAGTAAACAAAAATGTATTCTTAAGAAATAAACAAAAGATTTTATTATTTAATGCTTCTTTCCTATTCTTAACATGCAGTTTCAACAGACTCGATTTTGGGTTAAAGGTTGTCCAACAGTGAAGATGAATAGCTCGCCATTTTGGTACATGAGCTGTAACATTTGTTTTAGATCTTCTTGTCCCACAACAGTCGGATAAACTTACGATTGTCGTTATTGTAACACAGCAAATGTGACAGCAATACCAAGGTTTTTCTCTCTCTTCATATCGATATATATACAATTTATGTACTCATACATAATATTCCTGTTTTTATTGTTATTTTTCATACAGCTAATATCTCAATTCTATAAAAACTTAGTAGCAGTAACCTCTTTTTACGAAACATTTACCATTTATATTGATTTTTATTATTTCTTTTTAGAGCAAGAGTTGACATTCATCTAGAAGATGAAAATGGAATTTTGCCAGCCTCAATCATGGGAGAAACAGCAGAAGATTACCTCCAATGTTCAACTTTTAGATTGATGGGAATTTCTATAGGGGTCAGTATATCATCTTGCCATTTTTTCATTCCATCATTACTTACCTGTCTACAAATAATTTGCACTTATCACTTTAATTTTTAATTTTTTTTTTTCAAAGAGAATCCATGATGGAAACATAAGACTAAACATCGACGATCAGTACATCTTCTATCTCAAAGCGATTCCAATAACACAAAGTCCAGGTGATCGTGGAAAATCAACAATTATAACTTCTCAGTCAGTTTATAAGTTTGAAGTTATTTCCCTTGAAAAGTATGTGCCAAGTAAGTTCAAGCAGCCTCATATAGTGACGATTGTTGATGACTCTTTAGTTATCTCAAACTCAACTGATATAGTCACTACTGTTGGCCATTCTTCATCATCACCTCCAGCTAAACGAACTTTGTTCACACCCGAAGCTGCTATGTCACCAACGAAGAAGAAATTGAATGATAAACTTGACTAAAATTTTCTAAGTAGAACTTTATCATCTATGAACAATGATCTTTTGTAGTATGAACAATATACTTTTGATCTTTTGATTGGCACTGGTGATATATTTAAATGTGTTGAACAGTACACTAGTTTGAATATCGGAATGGCATTATGTTTATGTAATGTTTTCATTTTATAAATAAATTTCCATGTGTTAGCACACTATGCATTAAAGCACCATGATAGTGTTTTGGTTACTACACATCCCAGTGAACTGCAATTTAAGTGTAGTTTATCTTACACGAACTCATGAATATCAAGCTGTTAATTGTGGATGAATGCAGGGTCTATTACATAATTTACATGAGTTCACTAAAACAGGTTCATTTCATGTTTCTTAAAGGAAATGCTTCATACTCCATGATGTTGATTTTGAGTTCAATTGCTTCGGTACTTATTCTTTTAAATTATGTTATCTGTTCAATATTTTTTTTATTGTGTTTAGGTATTTTTGAGTTTTATAGTTTAGATTCTTTCACTCACAGTTTTGATTAATTACATTATTTTAACCTATGAGTTGAGCATGGAATATAAGTGTGTGTTAGAATATTATTTAATTGCTTCAAGTTGAAGTACCAAAGATTTGTATATAATAGCAAATAATCTGTTTTACTAAAATAATAGCAGAAGAGAGTGAGCTGTTGGTTTTATTCTTGTTCATGATGTGCTGCACTTTCGTCTTTCATATCTAAATTCTTAAACTCTATACCACACTGGAGTTTCCTTTAAATTTCTTGAAGTCTTACATCTTGTCTATTTTCTATTTTTCATTTTTGTAGGCTCATTTATCATTTGATTTTGTATTTGCATTTTGACTGACTCTATGTTGCTTGCCTATTCATTTTTAACAAGTGGATTGTGAAGTACTAGATTCACTATTTCCATTTCCATTCTCTCCCATAATTGTTATATACATATACACAATGGCTTTGCTTATTTCAATCATATTGTTACTTAATGTTTACTCCCATATAGATATTTTTTCCATTACAAAGTCCACGCGAATAAATACAAATATAATACTTTTCGTGCAACGCACGAAAATCCTACTAGTGTACATAAAAAAGGCAGCCTATGAATTAATGAATTATTATTTTATCAATAAACTAATATATTGTATTAAAAAAATATAAATAGAAAAATAAACTTATGAATTCCTTATCATGATCAACAGGGGAGGGGCGTGAGATGCACTCGAGAAAGAATGTCTTTAATGATAGTGTAAAATTGAATATAAATTAGTACCTTCGAAATCACTTTTACATCTTCATTTACATTGATGGATCTATAAAAATGGAAAATGCATTTCTTTTGCACCTCTCCACCACCGGTGAGGTTTCCGACTCTATTTTCACCACGGCCAGAGATGCTCACAGTTTGATTTGATAATCCAATTTTAAACACGTCAGGTCAAGCTAATGTTTTTCTACATTAAAAACAACAAAGATGTTCTTCCAAAACGCTCTAACCAAATTAAAAATAAGCAAACAATTGCTAATGGTGATGTAAATGTCTGATAAATTGTCCCACCAAATATCTGTACATTGCTCGAGAAAAAATTCTCAGTTACTGGCATTCAGTCATCCATCAAGCCAAGCCAAGTGCTCTTCATGATCAAATGGCAAGGTAATATGCCCAGTGCATGAAGTTGCACAGTTAATTTGAAACCAAACATCATATGCATGACAAGTTCGTTCCTAAACCAACATCAAATTCAGATTTTCACAGCCATGTAACTTGTGTCCATGAAGAGATGTAGAATAAGGTTACAGGTAAGAGCTGTAAAGACGAGATTATATATCCAAGGACTTCATAAAGACAAGGACCCTTCCTTGCTTTAAAGTGCATACAAATGGCAGAATAAGATACTCACAGAATTTCAATATATTCAACTATGTAATCCTTCTGTCTGTGCAGTATAAATTTCCTGTCTGTTGAATGGTTTACTTCTTCTAGGAACATCAGCTATACTACAAAATTCCGATAATTTTTTCCTGATTTGCACTTTTTTCTTTTTCTCCGGTGGTCGATGGCCTAGTGTGCTTATGTCGATGGTTGCCCCGTATGCCTCGGATGATTGGACAACCACATCATAAGCCTTTGAAGAGAGAGCAAGGCCCTCATTCTGAGCCCTTAAATACAACTCATAAGCAAGTCTCGGTTTACCATCATTGGCAAGCGCTTCAATCAACATTTCATAAGTTATCTCATTCGGTGTTATACTTTGAAGTTTCATGCGCTGAAACCACTCATACGCAGCACTTCCAAAATCATTTCGTGTACATCCACTGATAATCGCATTGAATGTGACAACAGTTGGCTCGACCCCAACCGAAACCATTTCCCGAATGATGGAATCAACAATGTTGAATTTTCCTTGTCCAGCATAAATTGAGGCCATAATGGTATATGCATACAAATTTGGCTCAATGCCGACTTTAATCATATGTTTCCAAACCTGAACGGCCTCCTCGTAGAGCTTTCCTTTCTCAAGAGCACTAAGCAATGCCCCATAGGAGATTATCGTTGGTTTTTCACCTTGTTTGACCATTCTCTTAAATATCTGAACAGCAGCAGAGGTTTCTGAAGCCTTGGAACAGGCAATTAGGACGGAATTCCATTCCCGACTGCCAGGTTTAAGGCCTTTCTCTTCCATTTTGTTGAGCAACCTTAGACCCCATCTCCAAATTCCTCTTTTTCTAGCTGCACTCAGAAGTATATTAAAATGAGAGACAATCAGTTCATAGGACATGTTGTTTGGTTTTGGCCCTTTGTCCAACAAATCCTCGTAAATTTCAAGAGCTGCCCACCATTTCTTCGCCTTTCCCATTAACCAAATGACATGATTGCATACAGATAAGCTTATTTCAGTGTCCCATTCTCTTATCCTGGTATACAATTCCTTGGCCACAGCACAGTGTTCTTCACGGGTACATGCCCACACAAGGCGCTCGTGTTCTGCACGTTCAGGACGAAGCCCGGCAAGATCCATCTCCTTTAGTAGTCGCAACAAGTCAGTGCTTAAATTCTCACTATTCACAAGCCAGCGCCGCATGACTTGGAAGCAAATACGAATACAGAAATTCTGGAACTTTGAAAACTCATGTTCCCAATTTTCATCATCTTTTCCAATTTCACCTTTATGGTACTTATCTTTTACGTCAACGTAAAACCTCAAAGCTCCAAATCCATCTCCCAGTTTCTGATAAGCAAATAAGGCCGTAGAATAAGATGCAGGGGATGGAGATACACCCTTTTGTGGCATTTCTTTGAAAAGATTAAGCGCCTCAACTTCCCGACCTTGCTCTATGTAAATACCCATTAAAGTGTTGTATGTCACAACATTAGGATGCACCCCTTCCACAGCCATATCATTTACTACTTGTTCAACAATATCATAATTTTCAGTCTCTTTAACAACCCCCAAAAGGCTGTTATATATAAACACATTGATCCGTATAGAACTATTCATTTCTTTGCTCTTTCTCTTGAGCCACTGAACAAGAGCCACTGCGGAATCTAGCCTTTTGTCCTTGCCAAAACCTCGAAGTACAGATGAATAAACCCGAAGAGGCAGTTCACCCTTGTCCCTTAAAACCTCATCCACATCCTCTGCAGTTGTGGCTGAGTGTAAACTCCGCGCTAGTGCCCAGACGTCAACCCTTGTACCATTCTCTCTTCGTACCTTTTCTTCCAAATGAATTCGTTGTCGGTGATCATCACCCTTGGTATCACATTTGTTGCCATGGACCGAGCCCCTCTCCTTTACTCCCTCCAATTGAACAAGATCAAAGCCCACCTTCTCACCATTCTCACTTTGTACCTTTTCTTTCAAATGAAGTTCCCCCTGTTCACGATCATCATCATCTTCGTTATCACGACTCTCGCTATCATATTCGTTGCCACATGTCGAGACTCTCTCCTTTATGCTTTCCAATCGAACAGGACTAAAGTCCTTATTCTCAGAAAAATCATTCGAGGAATCTATGTTTTCTTCCATGATATTGTTCCCAACAGCTCGTTCCTCAGATGCCCATGTCAACGCAAAAGATTCACCAAAACAACCTCTCTTTGGCTTAAAGAACATATAAACTTCAGGTGTAGAGTATATACAAAATAACTTACATCCCGTATCCCATTTTTGGCTCCTAAAACTATTCCCATTCCTATGTCTTAGAGAATCACAAAAATCAAATATTTTTCTTCTTTGCTTCCTTTTAATTGAATTATAACAAGAACCCAATTCAAAATCCAACCGGTTCACCACAAAAGAGGGCAAACAGTCGTTTCTTGAAGGCCAAATGCTCAGAGCTTGCATCGTGACCACGAAATTCTTTCAAATATTAACTATTAAATCCATAATTTGAAATTCAACTAAATTTTAAGGGGGCATTTAAAATTATCTCAAAATCTATAAATTCATAAAAGTTTACAGTTTCTAGAACTCCAAAAAACAAAGGCAAAAGTAACAAGAAGTTGTAGCCAGTAATCTTGGCAATTAGTTCAAGATAATAAATCAAGAATTAGAATAGATGAACTCATTACCTTGAAAAGAGAAGATGAATTTGAGATATTATGGGAGTAATTATTGTTGGATTTTTGTTCTACTGTTATTGACGCTAAACATTTCTTGGCCATTCATATTCTTTGGTGTGTGAAGAGAATTGCATCTGTAAATTTGAGCCACTAAATAGCATCTCATGCAAGACGACGCCGTACTAGACTCGCCAAGTCATGGGTCTTTCAACCCTAGGGGGAAATTTTTGGAATGTGATACGATCACTTGACCCTTACGGTGGCCGTCCCCTCATATACCCTTGTTTGGCCTTAATTAAAGCAAATTTATTTTTTTCTTTTCAATTTTCAATCATACATTCTCCCAAAAATACTATTCAAAATTACCCAAATTTTAATTTAATGAGAGCCAAACAAGGACATAGAGTGACTATCATTTTGGAAATTTTTTTGAAGCAATTTACATAAATATTTACTTTTTATAGAGCAATTGAAATTTAGGTCACAAAAAGGAATCACAAACACACACACATACGGAGATAGCGTTAAAGGGCGCCATAAAAAAATGTCTACCCACCCCTCTAGGTCACAAAAAGGAATCACAAACACACACACGGAGAGAGCGTTATAGGGCACCATAAAAAATGTTCACCCACCCGTTGGACGGGTGGGCATTGGGTGTCAGGCAGGCCCTCCAATAGGGGGGAGACACGTGCCCCTAATGACCACTATATAATTTCTAATATACATATATAAAACAAAATCTCAGTTTTCATCCATTCAATTTTTATATTTTAAGTGTTTTTGGAAGTTACCTTAGAATTTCTGCCAAATTAGTTGCATGTGGTTGATATTTTGTCATCCGGACATGAAGCCCAATCTGCATCTGTTCGTGTGAATTTCGCAAGTGCACGAGATCGTTGACAAGTAATAATTGTGATGAGTTGAGAATATCGTTCCCACGAGGAATAATGTTTAGTCCTAATTATCGGTCTATCGTTGATTCAATTAATTGAAACAATAAATAAAATAAAATAAAAAATGATTTTTTTTGTCTATCTATTCTAAAAAACTGCAATGAATAAAAATCAAATAAAAACAAATGTTTGGGAGTAAAATATGAATGGGGAGCATGTATTAGAATTCGAATTCACTTGTTACCATCTATCTCAATTTAACAATTTTGTAGTTTAAATCATTCATGTGTTGCTTGACAATCGATAATTCACATGCAATTAACTTTCTTTTTCAAGACAAATTAAATTTATCATAAACATGAAACGAATATATTCCTAGTCCGAATACGAATGTTTAGAACGCATTAAATCACACAATTATCAATTAGATTGCACATGCCATAGTGTTATTCCTAACATCTAGTGTTCATGTGTTGATCATACAATGTTCCAACTTATTGTGACTTTTTCAAAACTACAACAAGTAACGATATATTTAATTGGTGACCAATCAATCAAATAATAATAACAATAAAGCATGTAAGATCAATCAAGACAACACAAGAAATTATTAAACTACTAGTTATCGAATCAAGATAAATTAATAGCAAGTTTCATCTTCATCCAATACATAAGGGAATTTAGCCAACAATCATAATTGGTGAATTAAACACAAAGAATTGGAAAAACATCACCCGATTAATTGCACGAAAGAAACTCCAATTATTTCCTCCACTTGCACGACTTCTTTTATGTCCAATCTATTTCCAGGCGGCTGCTTTCCAATGTATATGTCTTCTCCAATTTTATGATCACTAGGAGCCTCCTTTAATTCTTTGCACAGCTCACTACTTCTCCTTAATTTCCAAGTTGCTGACCACTATCTTCTCTCTCCAAAAACTCCCAGTCGGCGCCTCAATTTATGTATATCACCAGCTGACTTTTCTTCAAAGAATCTGCCTTTATTTCCTCAGTTGGCTCCCACTTTTTAATCCAATTAACCACACTCGGCTGCCTCTCAATTAATTTGGGATTTCCAATGATCCTCCCTCTTGTCTCTCCACCAGCAAACCTTTTTTATTCTCCCAACTACCTAATTCCCAGCCAAAGTCTGCCACCTAAATTAGATGAATGATAATGCCTCCCTCTAAAGCTCACCAGCGGCCCCCTTTTCTGCTCCTTGATGCCGTGTATATATATGAACATAAATCCCCCCCAATTCTCCTCTTCATCCAATTTTCTGTGCGGCCCCCCTTTCAGCTGTTTGTATTTATTATATATATATACCAATTAATTCAAGGTCCAACTACACTAAGTAGAGTTATGTTTAAAGACTCAATTCCTCAAATAAATCAAATTGGTCCTTGAGTTTTTAATTGTGCAATACATGTCTCCATTTATGTCACTTCGAGTTCTTCAAATTTTGGAAGTTGCACTTGAGTCCCACTTTGTCCCTTTTTTGTACGGCTTTAGTCCATTTTTTCCATTTCGCATCCAAACGCATTTAAAATTTGATTTGTCCTAAAACAAACAAAATAAACATATAATTACCAATATCATATTTTAAAACACTTACAATTGCCTAAATTTAAAGCCAAGATAAGTACGCAAAACGTACTTATCAAACCCCCCAAATTTAAACTTTTGTTCGTCCTCGAATAAGATAGAATAAAACTAATGAATCAAAATAGTAAAGAAAAAATATTTTTTTTATGTCAACTTGTATACCATATGCCTCAATAATCCAGATCAATTTGTACTTCAGCAAGAGTTATGAACAATAAAGCAAAATAATTCTAGTTATCTCATGCCAGATTTTCAAGTGTGTGTTTGAATAGTCAATGTCAAACTCTTACTCATGCAACGATATACTTAAAACTGTGTAGCTCATTATGCAATATCAAGCCCAAATCCCATGTGGTCAACCCTATTTATCTAATGATTTTCCTTGCATCACTCAGGGATGATCACAACTTACTGCTTTTCTCTCGAATCCCAAGGTTCCTTCTATTCATGTGGTGTCTAAACATCAAAATTTGCATTTTTCCACACCAGGTGGTCAGAATTAGCTAAGTCTGCCCAAACAATCAATGGTAAGCGGTTCCCTAATCCATGCCTTTAGTGTCAAAGTCTCAATCAACAAGCTTATACCAAACAATTTTTTTTTTTATTATTATTTTTTTGGATGACTTTTTCTTTTTATATTCATGTCTTTTACCATCTTTGTGCAATACTTTTCTCATTTGCTTTCTATGTGATCCCTGTAGCGAGCTTTAGGTCGGTGGCTCCCAAGCCAGACGACTTTAGGGCTCCAGGTTTGAAAGACCCGTCAGACTTAATTACTCGAGTCACACAGCCAACATCAAAAAGTTAAAGATGTTTTATTGTCTTATGTATAAGTTCACTCTTCGTACTTGCTTTCTAATTGACCCCTATAGCGAGCTTTAGGTCGGTGGCTCCCAAGCCAGACGACTTTAGGGCACCAGATTTGAAAGACCCCTCGAACTTAATTACTCGAGTCAAAAAAACCATTTGAAGAGTAGAATAAGACCTTCAACATTTTTCTGTTTTTATGCTGGCAATGGTTTATACCGTTGACCAAGACCTCTTCAACTAATGACACATTTCAGAAACTACAGACCCTTAAAAGTTCAAGCCTACTATCACCACTTCTTTCCACCCCCAAACTGCTCTTAAGCAAGTTTAGTTTCTAAATTTTAAAGGTTGGGATGTCTAATCATCTAAGTTTAGGGATTATCAAGTCATTCCTAAGTTCAAATTGCATAAATTTTGCCCCACAAGTGTTAAACAAATCCCTACACAAGTAATAATCCAACAATGGCCATGTGCACTTAAAGATGAAATCTAGCAAGTAATAACTAGTTCATAAAATTCATGTTTTCATGCTGTTCAAAATTCAAGCCAAAGCAAAATTTGATTCATACTATATCCTAGGCAATACACATGTCAACAAATTTTTCAAATTTTCAATTTTTTTCAGTTTTTTTTTTTATGAATGCAGACTGAATAAAAGCGAGAATTTTGGTAGAAAAATGGACTACCCACTCCCAAACTTAAAATATACATTGTCCTTAATGTATCAGATAAGTACATAAAAATATAACTAGGGGAAAATAGAACGGTTTCAGGACTTCCCTGATCAATCTGAATGTAGAGATGGAGATATCCATTCCCAAAGTTCCTTGATCATCTTCCTATTGGAGAATCAGTCCTATCAAGGCAGAAATGAAATTCAGGCATTAGAAGTGTTATTGGATGAAGATGCAAAAAATAAAAATAAAAATAAAATACCAATGCATATAAAGCTGAATAAATAAAAGGAAAGAAAATTGGGTTGCCTCCCAACAAGCGCTTATTTATAGTCGTTAGCTTGACTTTGATGTTTTTGCTACTCATGGTGGCTTAAAAATAGAGTTTGCAGCCCTGCACTTTTTGCACATGCAGACATTCTCTTTTTCATCCTTCATCCTTCAGCCTCCAAACTATCAAATTGTCATTTTTATCCCTTTCAACCAGTCCACCATATCCATTATCTTTTCTCCTGGTCTTGTGACATTTTCAATCTTCCTCTTCTTTGAGGTCAATCCTTTTGCATTCCTCGAGATATGAAGGTTGTTTGAGTGCATTTTTCATGCTGAAGCTTTGTTGTTTTTCCTCCACTCTCAAAATTATTTCATTCTTTTCAAAATCCATTAAAGCTCGTCCAGTTACTAGGAATGGCCTTCCTAGGATCACCGGGATGGTCTGATCTTCCTCAATATCCAGAATAATGAAATCAGATGGAAAGATGAGATCTCCAACTTTGATAAGCATATCTTCAATCACCCCGTAAGGGTGCTTGAGTGTCCTATCAGCCAACTGTAAAATTATTGAAGTTGCTTTAGGATCTCCCAATCCTAATTTCTTATAAATAGACAGTGACATTAAGTTAATACTTGCTCCAGAATCAATTAAAGCATTTAAATTGTGTGAATTTCCTATAGAGCAAGGTAAAGTGAAACTCCCTGAATCTTTCAATTTAGGAGGAAGCTTATGCTGTAGGATTGCACTGTATTCTTCTGTTAATGCCACTTCTTCATCTTGTGGAAACTTCCTCTTCTTTGTCAACATCTCTTTCAGAAATTTAGCATAATTTGGCATTTGCATTATGGCATCAATGAATGGGATGTTGATATGTAGTTGTCTAAGGGCATCCAAAAATTTCTTGAATTGTTTTTCCAACTTAGTATTCTGCAACCTTTGAGGAAATGGGACTGGGGGTGTGTGTTGATTAACAGGAACGGGTGCCTTACCTTATGGAATGTCTAACCATTCTTCTTGATTTATCTTTGTTGATTCTTCAGACTGAATAAACTGTTCCTTGCCCATTTGAGTTACTTGATCCCCATCAGTTCCTTTCTTCTTCACAGTGATCTCTGGCAACTGAACTCCACTCCTTGTAGTAATGGCATGAATTTGTTCATCCCTTGGCTGCTTTCGAAGCCTTTGGGGGAATGGAATAGGCTGCACATATGCTTTAATAGGTGGTGCAGCTGTAATTGAAGGTGTCTCAATAACTGCATAATTTATAGCTTCCACTGCCATTACCTATTCCTTAGGATTTTTCTCTGTGTTGCTTGGCAAGGTTCCTTGATTTCTACTAGTTAATGCTACTGCCATCTGTCCCATTTGATTTTCCAAATTTTTTATTGCTGCATGTTGGTTTTGAAAGACTTGTTCAGTCTTTTCCATATATTTTGCAAACATGTCTTCCAACGATGGCTTCCTTGGCTGTTGTTGTTGTTGATGTTGGAAACCTAGTGGTTTTGCTTGAAAGTTTCCTTCATGGCCTTGACTTTGATTGTTAGATCAAGAGAAATTAGGATGATTCCTCCACCCAGGATTATATGTATTGGAATAGGGGTCATTTTGATACTTCTGAAAATTCTGGGCGTAGCTGACCTCCTGATGTTGTACTCCATGTGTTGAGGCTAAAGGACAGCTAGCTGTAACATGATCTGCCCCGCATCCTTCGCAAACTGGTGTTAGTTGTTGCATCATGTGCACAGGTCGAGTTAAATTGTCCAGATTTTTTGAAATCACTTCCATTTGGGCTGCCAATTGTGTAACTGCATCGACATTGTGAACACCAGATGCTTTTCTAGGAATTTCCCTTTCAGTAGACCACATCGCCTGGTTCTTCGCAATTCTCTCATATAATTCATGTGCTCGGTCAATATCTAATCTCATTACTGATCCCCCTACCGAAGCATCAAGCATATTGCGGTATTCAAGATGCAATCCTAAATAAAAGATGTAAACCTGAGCATTTTTAGGAATGTCCAAATTTGGACACTTTCTAAAATAGTCCTTAAATCTCGTCCATGCCTCAGGGTAACTCTCAAGGTCTCGTTGTTTGAAAGTGTGAACTTCGCTTCTGATTTGGAGAACTCGAGATGGAGGGAAAAATTTCATGGTGAATTTTTGCACCATGTCATTCCAAGATACAATGCTTCCGGGAGCTAATGAGCGTAGCCATTCCCTTGCATTATCTTTTAAAGTGTGGGGAAACAAACGCATTCGAAAAGCTTCTGCTGACATCCCTTCGTGACTGATTATATCGCATAGCATTAAAAATGCTTGAATGTGCTCATGCAGATTTTTAGTCGCCTTTCCAAAGAACTTGATGTCTTGATGATTTTGAAATAGGTTTATGACATCAGGTCTAAGGTGGTAATTTGTCTGCTCGAATGGTGGATAACAATTGTTTGTTGTACAGGGGCTGGCACGGGATTTACATAATCCCCAACCAGGGCTTGAGCATTATCGAGAACTGTTCCTGGTTGAATTTGCACTTCTTGCTCATGAGGAGCAAGTGGCAATTGATTTTGATTAGGATTTTGATTATTTGCCATATCCCTATTTTCTCTTTGTTCTCTTATACGTTGTCTAAAGGTTCTTTCTATTTCAGGATCTATTGGTAACAGTTCAAGCTCGTTAAAACCTAGCATATACTATTCAATGACCAATGTGAAGAGAAAAACAAGGAATTATGAATAACCAAAACAAAATAAAAAATAAAAATAATGAAAACTAAAAACTAAAAATTAAAATTTAATTGAATTAAAGATAAACTAATAATTATACTAAATCCGTTATTCCCCGGCAATGCACCAAAAACTTCTTCGTGTGAATCCCGCAAGTGCACGGGATCGTTGACAAGTAATAATTGTGATGAGTTGAGAGTATCGTTCCCACGAGGAATAATGTTTAGTCCTAATTATCAGTCTATCGTTGATTCAATTAATTGAAACAATAAATAAAATAAAAAAATGGTTTTGTTTGTCTATCTATTCTAAAAAATTGCAATGAATAAAAATAAAATAAAAACAAATGTTTGGGAGTAAAATATGAATGGGGAGCATGTATTGGAATTCGAATCCACTTGTTACCATCTATCTCAATTTAACAATTTTGTAGTTTAAATCTTTCATGTGTTGCTTGACAATCGATAATTCACATGCAATTAACTTTCTTTTTCAAGACAAATTAAATCTATCCTAAACATGAAACGAATCTATTCCTAGTCCGAATACGAATGTTTAGAACGCATTAAATCACACAATTATCAATTAGATTGCACATGTCATAGTGTTATTCCTAACATTTAGTGTTCATGTGTTGATCATACAATGTTCCAACTTATTGTGATTTTTTCAAGACTACAACAAATAACGATATATTTAATTGGTGGCCAATCAATCAAATAATAATAACAATAAAGCATGCAAGATCAATCAAGACAACACAAGAAATTATTAAACTACTAGTTATCGAATCAAGATAAATTAATAGCAAGTTTCATCTTCATCCAATACATAAGGGAATTTAGCCAACAATCATAATTGGTGAATTAAACACAAAGAATTGGAAAAACATCACCCGATTGATTGCACAAAAGAAACTCCAATTATTTCCTCCACTTGCACGACTTCTTTTATGTCCAATCTATTCCCAGGCGGCTGCTTTCCAATGTATATGTCTTCTCCAATTTTATGATCACCAGCAGCCTCCTTTAATTCTTTGCACAGCTCACTACTTCTCCTTAATTTCCAAGCTGCTGACCACTGTCTTCTCTCTCCAAAAACTCCCAGTCGGCGCCTCAATTTATGTATATCACCAGCTGACTTTTCTTCCAAGAATCTGCCTTTATTTCCTCAGTTGGCTCCCACTTTTTAATCCAATTAACCACACTCGGCTGCCTCTCAATTAATTTGGGATTTCCAATGATCCTCCCTCTTGTCTCTCCACCAACAAACCTTTTTTATTCTCCCAGCCACATAATTCACAGCCAAAGTCTGCCACCTAAATTAGATGAATGATAATGCCTCCCTCTAAAGCTCACCAGCGGCCCCCTTTTCTGCTCCTTGATGCCGTGTATATATATGAAAATAAATCCCCCCCAATTCTCCTCTTCATCCAATTTTCTGTGCGGCCCCCCTTTCAGCTGTTTGTATTTATTATATATATATACCAATTAATTCAAGATCCAACTGCCCTAAGTAGGGTTATGTTTAAAGACTCAATTCCTCAAATAAATCAAATTGGTCCTTGAGTTTTTAATTGTGCAATACATATCTCCATTTATGTCACTTCGAGTTCTTCAAATTTTGGAAGTTGCACTTGAGTCCCACTTTGTCCCTTTTTTGTACGGCTTTAGTCCATTTTTTCCGTTTCGCATCCAAACGCTTTCAAATTTTGATTTTTCCTAAAACAAACAAAATAAACATATAATTAGCAATATCATATTCTAAAACACTTACAATTGTCTAAATTTAAAGCCAAGATAAGTACGCAAAACGTACTTATCAGCATCCTCAAATGCTAAAATGATAAGGCCTTGATTTTCTTGAATGACTAATCCCTGGTCAAGAGTTTCTTTAACGTATCTAAATACTCTCTTCAGTAGACTCCAGTGTGCATTAGTAGGACACTGGAGATACTGGTTGATTTTATTTATAGCAAAGGTTATGTCCGATCTCGTATGGGTTAGGTATTGTAGAGCACCTACAGAACTTTTGAATTTAGTAGGATTTTGTAAGACCATTCCTTTAGTTTTAGCCACTAGCATTCCAGCTGCCATGGGTGATAAGTGTGCTTTGCACATTTATTTTGGTCTTAAATTGATATTTTAGTTGACAAATTGAACGAATTTCTACTTATAAATTATGTTTTTCTTGTACAATTATGTACAACCTCAATTAGAAAGGAAATGGACAAGATCGAACAGTAATTGAGCTAAAAGAAGAGCAATTTTGATGTCCAGGAACCTAATTAAAAGAAATTAAAAGTTCGGGAACTCAATTGCAACATTTTAGAAAGATGAAGGACTAGAAGTGCAAATGTTATGGGGATATTTTGTAATGAAAGTCAAAATGTGGGGACTAAACTGAAGAAGACTAGAAGATGAGGGACCTGAGTGTAAAAAAATTTGAAGCTGCCATATAGGTATCACCACTCGTGGTGCAGTTTTAATAACCACGCGATCGCACGACATTGCCAAAATATGTCGCTGCTTGCGTAGTCTCAAGCTTTTGACTTGAGCGGTCGCGCAGGCCTTTTTCGGCCTGATCCAAAAATTATTTTATGATTTTATTATTTTAGCCTAAGGGCGTGTTTGGCTCGGGGTTGGACGCGTTTTTGGGACTTTTTAGGTCTAATTTGGGGAGTATAAATACTCCCATTTCCTCACTTCTCCATTGGAACCCTAATCCCCAATTTTTCTCTCCAAAACCCTAGTCTCTCTTCCCTTTTCTTCTTCTTTTTTTTTATTTTTTTCTTTAGTTTGTAATTTAGTTTTTATTCCAAGTTCTAGTCACCATTGGAGTAGGGAAGCAAGAAGTGAGGTGAAAATTCAAAGCATTGTTGGATGAATTTTGGAGTAAAAATCAAGGGGAAGTGATTTATTTCATTATCTTGTATTTTAATCTTTGATTTTTATATTTTGTGATGTATTTTTATAAATCTCAACATTTGTACAATATTTATACAATGAGCTAGTTGTTTTATGTTGAGATGATTGATGTAGCTTAACTTAGTTTAAGCAATTTTAATGTTTGTTTATTAATTTTGAGCTTATTTCACGTGTATTGTTATTGAGATTATTCTATATGCTTGAATGATCACCAAATATATGTTTTGTGAAGTGTATGGTAATCGAGAGATATTATGCATTTTAAACCAAATATGCCCTAGGTATTAATTTAGGAGATAGAGATATACTTCTATCCCTAGGTGATCCATTGAGTTATTTTCACAAAGAGTTAATGCAATTGATTGATTTTTAATCGACATAGAGATATAGTAAGTTAAACCAATTGATTAGGGTTAATTTCACTCGAGAGAGGTAATTAGCTAAACTTTGAAAATCGGGTCTTACATTGTAAATGAGTAATTTATTAATTTGCATGTGTTGAGAAATTACTTAAGCAAGAGTTAAGTGAGATCATGAATCCCAACTATTTTATGTTTCATTTTTCTTATTTTAATTTGGTTTAAAATTAGTTTCTCTAATTTAGAATATACAAAAATCCATCATTTTATTGTTTGTTTCATTTGTTAAAATTAAATTAATTAGAGTGTAATTGAGTATACATTCCTCATGGGATCGATAACCAGGACTCAAAAAGTTCACTTTATTACTTGTACGCGATGTGTGCGCTTGCAGTACACACACTTTTAGCGAAAAACGGTGTCATGTTAGGTTTCAAATTTTCAAACCTAAATCTTTTAGCATGTCCATAGCATATTCCTTTTGTAATAAGTGTAGTCCAACCTCATCTCTATAGAATTCTATTCCCTTTTTTATTTTATTTTTAAGACTGGCCATATTTTTTTTTTTAAAGGAGGTGTTCAACTTATCAATGAATGATTGCTGACTTGCTTTGTAACTTCCTATTACTGTGATGTCATCAACATAGACAAGCAATTAAATCACATGTTTTGGTGTAACTATGTAAAAAAATAGCGCTATCAGCTTTTGACTGTTTGTATTCCCAGCTCAACATTATCTCTTTTAGTGTGTCGTTCCATGCTCTAGGTGTCCGCTTAAAAGCCCATACAAGGCTTTGTGAAGTTAGCATACATAGGTTTGTTTACTTGGATCAACAAAATCCTGTGGCTGCTCTAGATAAACTGTCTCTTCAAGTTTTCCATTAAGAAAAGCGTCATTGATATCCACCTGTCTGATTGACCACCCTTTTGTGACTGCCAATGTGAGGATAATTTTCAGTGTTGGAACCTTATCAACTAGGCTAAATGTTTCATAATAGTCAATACCCGGTACTTGAAGAAAACCTTTGGCAACCAACCTTACTTTATGTCTTAGGATCATGCCACTTGTGTCCACTTCATTTTGAATACCAATTTGCTCCCAATTATCTTCATATTGGGTTCAAAGGGTACTATTGTCCAAGTATTGTTCCTTATCAAAGCTTCATACTCTTCAATCATAGCTTTGTGCCAGTTTTCATCCCTTAAGGCTTCAAAAATATGATCTGGTTCAATATACTTGGGATATTCTACCATAGAAGAATTGAGGATCTTTAGTTTAAACATCCATGCTTTTGCTCTTGTAGTCATGTGATGACCACTTGTTATTGCAGTTTCCGGAATATTACTTTTATCCGTCTCATCATATTTATTCTCAGAATCATGAGTGGATTCTGTCATTGACTTTTCTCTCCACTTTCATGTGTTTAATCCCTATTTGAATTACCATCTTCCACAAACCTTAATTCTTCATCATCAGTACTTCGAGTTCCCGGTAGAGGAATAGCATGGGATGGCACTAGCTGGCTCTATGGGTATGTTATCCAGAAATAGGTCAAAGGGTAGATGTTATAGATTTGTGGTTGGATTTTTAGATTGATTGGTTCTATTTAAAACCCTTCTTTAAAAGGAAATTGCTTTTCATAAAAAATGACATGTCTAGAAATATAAATTCTTCCAGTAGGGTTCAAACATTTGTATCCTTTATGAAATATACTAGGCCCTAGATAGACACATTTTTGGGTGTGGAAATCAAATTTATGGTTTTGATAAGGTCTTAGACATGGGAAACATGTACACCCAAAGACTTTGAGCTGTTGGAGATCTATTTTTTGTTTAGAGAGATTCGTAGGGAAACTTATGTTTAAGGATTTTGGTAGGCATTCAGTTTATAAGATAAGTGGTTTTTAAAAAGCTTCCCATTAGTAATAAAGGTGCACTTGAGCTTGGGATAAAGTGTTAGATCGATTTCAATTAAATGTCTATGTTTTCTTTCCACCCTTCCATTTTGAGCAGAGCTATAAGGGCTTGAGTATCTTAAAATGATGCCTGACTCTGAAGCTATTTTTTCTAGAACTCTATATTCTCCCCCAAAGTCTAATCGGATTATTTTGATTTTTCTATCAAATTGATTTTCAACCAGCCTTTTTAAATGATATAAACCATGTAGTACTTCAAACTTATGCTTTAATAGATAGATCTAGGTATACCTAGTGACAATAGTTAACAAATATTACATAATATTTGAACCCCGATGTGGAATTTATGGGTGCTAGTGCCCATACGTTAGTGTGTATGAGGTCGAGTAAATTTTGAGCGTGAAATGAGGACAATTTAAAAGGAAGAGCATGTGATTTTTCCTATTGGCAAGCTTCACGGAAAATTTTTTATTGATAAGCTTGGAGTTATTACATGACTTAAGGACTTGACACATAACAGAAGTATAAGGATGACCTAGCCTTCTATGCCAAGTTCCAGCTTCTATATTTAGGGCACTAATTCTGGTAAAATTTGGTGACTCGGCTTTGCTGGTGTTCAGAGTGAGATGTATGTTGTTGGTCTTTTGGTTGTAGCCATGTTTTGTATTCGGGAAGTGGCTTGTGGTCTGTTTGGACAGGTTTAGTTGGTATAATCATTCTTTAAGTCTCCCCTGCACTAGGACCTTCTTGGACTGTAAATCCTTCACAACAAGGTTATTAGGGGAAAATTCAATAGAAACATTGTTGTCAATAGCTAGTTTGGAAATACTAACTAAAATCTTTTTTAATTTTGGGAACATGTAGCAGTTTTCTTAGAGTTAATGACTCATACCAATCTATAGAAAACTTTTTTCACCCAAATGAGAGATTTGTAAGGATACCAAGCTTTGTCATCAGTTATGCTTGGATTTGTGAAATAAGCTACTGGTTGTTGATTGAGCCTCTTCTCATTAGACCTTCTTCCCATAGAATGTTCATCATACCTATTAAAAGATCACTCTGCCGTATGATTGTTCATTCCATAGATCTTACATATGTCCCTAGTTTCGTTAGAACTTCTAAAACATCATCTTCCTCTTCCTCTAAATCTTTCTCTAAGATTTGAGTTTCCACCACCCTTACTGTTCCTTTCACCAAAGGAATTGGATCTTTGAGGGTTTCCATGAGCTAAATTAATAGTGCAGAAGTTGTTCTTGATTTGGTTTCGATATTCTAGTCTACTCTCAAAAGTCATGAGTATGGAAGACAACTCATGCCAGATAACCTGCTCTCTGCTATGAACTTGAACCAAAATTGGTGTGTATTCATCATCAAGACCGGCCAAGACTGAGTTACTAGATCATTATGTTCAACTTTCTTTCCAACAATTTCTAGGTTATCTGCCAACTGCTTGATGGTGGTAAGGTATTGATCCATAGATATGGATCCCTTCCTCTTTCTTTGCAATTTTGAGGTAAGAAATGTTACTCTGGATCTGTTGAGTATATCATGATTTTCGTTAATGGCTTTCCACAGCTCACTTGAGCTGTTACACCCCGTAACTCTCATGACAATATTTGATGTCATTGAGGAGTATAGCCATCCCATCAATAGTTGATCTATAGAAATCTACTTTGAGTATTCTTGATTTGTCACCATCTTAACTGTAGTTCCAGTCTCTGTCTTTACTTGAATACTCAATAACTACTACTGTGCCCAGAAAATATCCCTATAGGTTATGCCCTTTCACAATGGGCATTATAATGTTCTTCCACAAGAGGAAATGACCTTTATGTACTTTGATGGAGGGTGTTTAGGTCAAGTTCATGCTAAAAGGGCTGAAACTGTTCATCAGTGATGAAGTCTAGGCGGTGGAGCTAGACTCTGGGTTGGGGGTTGGCTACTGGAGTTAATATTCGCCATTGAAACTCTGATACCAAGTGAAGGACTAAGGAAAAATAGAATTAGGAATTGATTATCCGGATTTGGAAGATAACATAAAAAAAAAAGTTTAGAAATAGAATATCATTATTAATGGTAAAAGTCTTTTTAAAAAAGAATACACAAATACAGTAGCTGAAGAGTCACATATTTATATGCACAAAATACATAGATACAATACATGCACTAGATGGTTCGGCAACAACATTTCATTCTCCCATCTCTTTCATCTGTACATTTCTCCAGAGCCAATTTCTTTGATTTATGGTGGATCGTCCATAAGGAATTTTAGTTGAGAGTATCGAGGATTATCTCTACTTAGGATCTCGAGTACCATCCTTGGTTCAAGGGCCTTTGAATTTCAACCAGTACACGAACTTGAGTCTCTCCTTCCTGTTAAGTTTGAATGACATACATTCCCAGGCCCAGGTTTCTCATATCAATGGACTAAAGAGTGTATTTCTCCTCATAATTTTACTTTTTTAAACTTTTCTGGGCCTACATCCTTTATATTCTTTTCAAAATCATGGAAGTGTGTGTTTTATTTTCTCTGATTCCTAGCATCTGATGCCTATAATAGCATCATACACCCATTTGATACTAACTTTGTCAAAATTCCTCTGAACGTATATGTATTTGTTTTATCGTAAGAATTTGGGTTAGTGTTAATGAAATAAACATGCTTCAAATTGAGTTTTTCATAATTGTAGTACCTAAGAGAAGATCTTTCCAAAATAGATGAAAATCGGGTTGCTACGCATTTTTATTCTTTTCCTCATGTTGTCATATTTTGACATCAAAAGATCGTGAATGGGAGGTGCAAATCTTAAAGGAGCAGAGTGATATTATTGAGGAAGTTGTTGATGAAGTAGTTCATGCCTATCATGGTGGCTTCAACAAAGCAATCAATTATTCTCAGGTTTCATAATAGTCATTCTTTATGTTCCCTTCATGCACACATCATATATCTGACAAATAAAATTTCCTTTATGGATCGGAGCACGTGACTAGAAATATTTTACATTTTCTTGAGATACTCTTAATTTGGCATTCGTTACTAGCATGTGGGAAGACTGTTGTTTGACTAGTATTCTTCAAGAAATTTCTAAATAAAAACAAGTGTCAATTTGCTGACTAGGAATTAATTATGCATTATAAACAACACTAGAGATGTAAATCAAAAATTGTCTTCTTATTCTTTAATATGACATCTTTTTCATTTTCAAACTCTTCTATTCGAAGTTTAAGATACATTATTATAACATTATATGAGTCCAATTAGATCCAAACGAAAAATAGATTTGACGAAAAATGTTGTATTTAAGGAGTTTTTCAAAATTTGTAATGCTATTGATAACATCATCATCATCATCATCATCATCATCAAAATTGGCACTTGCTGTTGTTACTTTTTATTGAATTTCTCTCATTGTTCCGTGTTAGTACATTATATTTTATCAATGGAGTATGTCTGTACATTGCATGGGTGTAAAACAAGTTGATAATTAAAAAAAGTTTATAATATTTCTAATTAACTTGAATTTATGTTATTTAAAGCATTTTTATAATACTTAGAACCTAAAATTTAGATATTTGCAATACTTAAAACGTAAATTTGGATCGAGAAATTAAAAGGACGAAAATTTCAGTGAAATTTTGCAAGGGGCATATTTCAATTATTGTAGATAAAAATTATGATCTATAAAATTTTGTAAGTATTTAAATTAAAATATTTCAATTAATGAACTTCATATCGCTGTCTTGATCACAATAGTGTTATCCATTGTTAAAGAGTGTATGAGTAGAGAGAAAATATGTGAAATTAGGGGAATTAGGGTTTAGGGTAGGGTAGAGTAGGTTGGTAGGGTGGGCTAATGTTTTTAATTTTAAGCATTAAAAAATGATGACTTGAACTTCAATTTCTTCAATGAAATTGTCTATTTTGAAATTGACTTCAATTTTATTATGCACGTTGAAAATTATATGCTTAACCGATTTTATGTTTTTATTATTATTCTTGCTGCCCTGAATTTTTCAAAAAGATAGTATATTAGTTTAATAAAAGTAACGTAAGGATAATGAGAAATAATTTTCATATTTATTGTTCATATTAATAACAATAAATAATTTTCATATTAGTAACACTTCTCCGTCAAACAAAATTAGTTTAAATTTCAACGAGGCTTAAATGACGAATATCTTTAATATTCAATTTTATAAAATGCACAAATATTCTTATAAACATAAAGCTGCTACTTTATTTGTTAACATGAATGTTACAAATATGTAATATATATAAACAAACAAACAAAAACGTAAATTAGACCAAAACCGTTTAATAATAATAATAATAATAATAATAATAATAAATAAAAATTTGGAGGCTTATTGATAAGACATGTAAGGGAAAATTAGTGTTAGACTTCAATCTTTTTTATGTGTGGAGACAAATTTTCATGAGCTGGACCTATGGAAGTGGCTCGTTTCCGGTCAATATTGTTTGATTGGATCAAACAATAGACAATAGAGGGCACAATCGAATTCCTCCCAGTTCCATGCTATTTACTTTTCTTTTCTTTTCTTTTGATAGAGTTGTCGACTGGGCAATTTACAAGTGAGAATCTTACCTCTGATACGATAAAAAAGAATAAAATCATATCAAGGACCTAATTGTATGAATTTGATGGTCCCAATATGTTACTTTAACACTTAAAACATTAATTTTTAGAGAAAAATGACTATTTGGCCATTACAAACGGTAAACTAAATATTTAAAGAATAAATAACAAAAACCAAATATAAAAAATATGGAAATAAAAAAAATAAAATCTGTTACATAAAAAAAAAAGGAAAAAAAACAGTCATTTTTCTTTTTTTTATTCTTTTAATCTTTAGTTTATAATAAGAGCATAATAGTCATCATAATAAAGTTCGACTTTTAAACGATAATAAAAAGAAATAAAGAAAACTGATCAAGTGTGAACCAATCTGAATTGAGTAGGTTAGGAATTCAAAACCTTTATTTTGAAGGTTGAGAAGCTAATTTCACACTTCATGAAAAGTATGAGCGCTAAACCGAAGGTTTTACAAAGGATAATTGGAGCAAAAAACATTTGTGAATCCTGAAGTTATTCAGACTAAGTTATTGATCATTTGATTACATATTCTAGGGATATATTGAATCTCTTCTTGATCAAATTTCTCAAATAGAACATGGGCAGTTTATAAGGTCGTTAATGAATTACTCTATTACTTATAAGATCCTGTGAATTAATACATTACTAATTAGGAATCGACCTTCATTATAGCATTTTGTACACTTAAATATGTTAATAATTCTAAACACATTATCAAGGTTTCATACCCAGTCTGATTGTTAGTGCAAAAATTCCTTAAAGTAAAATGAAATTGAAATTGAAATTCTTATCCCAAGAGACTTATACTACCACACCAATTCTTGCTCCTTTGGCCATTTTGAGTCATCAAACTACATGGTCCATTGTAATATTTCATAAATTTTTACTTCTTGTTCAACTTTCCTAAGGATATCTATGAATGAATGATCAACCAAGAAATCAGTCAAAACTTGAATCTTTATAGCCTTTTCAGGCAAGTGTTGAATATTGAATTTAAACAAGGACAAAGACATGAAACCAACCAGTTGATGCAATATTGTAAGAGAAAACATGTACTTTATTAAATTTATCTTTAAAACTAAGTACACAGACACATGCCTTAAATAGGTCCTTAATTTAATACATGTAAAATGCAAAGTAACGTATAGTTTCCCCATAGGAAAATAAATATATTCACAATTTAGTAACTGCCTACTGAGATGATAAATGGATCTTTCCTCGCCCATGTAATTTTCTTGAGTTATCATCCCCGTAATGGATTGTTTCTTCATCCGATATGTACAGCTTCATTGGTCGTCCTGGTAGATGAGAAACCATAATTGGTGGTCTTGAAAAATACACTTTCAAATATCAAAAGTCCCGTGATTTTCCACATTCCAAACAAACATATCTTGATTTTTTTGCCCATAGGATTGATGAATAGGCTATTTCTCGGCTTGCACAATTGGAAATAAATCCTCTTAGAAAATTGATTTGGCCCAAGAAATTTAGCAATTCATTTTTATTGTTAGGTAACTTAGATTGTAAAATGTATCTGTGTGTGTGTGTGTGTTTTTTTTTTTTTTTTTTTCATTTCGATTCTTCTTTGATGCATTAAAAATCCCGAAATCTTCTAGAGTTTACATCGAAAGCACATTATAGAGGATTCAATTTCAATTTGTATTGTCTCATTCATTCAAGTGATTGTTTTAGTTGATCAAATTTATCACTGATTTTCACTTATTTGACCACTATATTATTCACATACCCCTTGACAAATTCAATTTCATATCGTAAAATATTAAATTCACGGCCATTTGGTATGTAGCTCCATATTTTTTTAGGCCAAATTGCATTACTACCCATTTATAACATTCTAAAGCACCTAACACCTAAATGCTATTTTATGAATGTCATCTTCAACAATACAAATATGATTGTATCAAGAGTATCCATCTATATAGGAATAGATCTCGTGGTCTGCAGTCAAGTCAACTAGGGAATCTACTGTGGGCATAGGATATCCGTCTTTGGGTGTTTCCAGATTCAATTTCCTAAAGTCTACGCATACTATTATTTTGTATTTTTTCCTTCATAAAATAGACTATATTGAACAACAATTCAACATACATGGGCGTTCTACAAAACTGAGCTTTTAAAAGATGCTCAAGCTCTTTCTTTACTTCGGGTAGAATGTTTGGTATACACCCTCTTGGGGGTTGTTTGTGAGGTTTATGATTGAGCTTAGTGGATAACCTATGTTCAACTAGTACCTTGTCTAACCCGGGTATTTCCTCGTATTCCTGTGCAAAGCAATCTCTATATTTTTAAAATAGATGTGAGTTTTAGGCTTACCTTTTCATTCTGTAAATGACTAACAAATATTGGACAATTTTCTCCTTCATTTCCGTGGTTGACCTACTTCAATGTATCTTGTGCTTTGGGAAATCTCTATTTCCCATTTATGTCCAATCAACCCCTACATCTTTGATGTCTTCATTTAAATCACTTTTTTGAGACATCCAGTTTCATTAACTTCTCGTTGAATGCGCTGCACTATGTTGTGCGTTGCTAGTTTTCCACCTCCAAAGAATGTGGTTCATCATTCTGTGACACTATTGTTGTTTTTTCTCCAATTTGAACCACCCTGACTGGCCATAGTCCCCTTCATATATAAAGTACTCGACTGAATTTATTTCTGATTAGAAAGGCTAACTCTGGTCTGGATGATTTCAGCGTAATCTATCTGATTCGAGAAAAATAAACATTGGTGAAGAGAGGATGGTATGCTTCTGCTTCCATGGATCTAGTTAGATTTAAGTAGAATGTTGCAGATGGTGGGCCTATCTATCACAAAGAATATTGTGGTCCTGTTTGAACTATCTACAATTATATCCAATGAAATCACCTATTTTGCTGAAGTTGTCCACACAATTGAAGCAAGTGAGAACGACTTCCATGGGTATGAGATCTCCTTCTGAATTGACTTCTTTAACATTCTATAAGGAATTGCATCAATTCCTACCCTGTTATCTATCAAAACTTTCACCATTAGTATTCCATTAACCAATGGATGAATGTATAATGACCTTAGGTGCTTGGTCAATTTATGAGCTTGCTTCTGAAATATCACATTCTTAGCAAATTCTATTTCCACTTTCTTTTTGCTTTTAGCTTCAACCTCTTCTAGTTCTTTTATATCCTTCTCCATCACATATATGCTTCCCTTTCCAGTAGGCGGTGATATACTAGACATTTCTTCCTTGGCGTTCTTCTTGTGCTTTTCCATGTGGGGAACTCTTCTTTTTCTTTGGGCATCCCTTATAATATGTAGTAATCAAAGCTACACATTGAAGGTTGATCCACCAAACTCACAATTGGATTGTCTACTTCTTATAGTTCTTTTAACAACCTTTTATACAATATCTTTCTTCTCCTTGCTTCTGCCCTTAGATTAATCTCTTCTTCCATAAATCATGCCCTCGTCATCTGAACTTCTCATTTACTATCAATCTTAGTGATGGTAATGGTGCTTCCATCTTTATCTATTTTCTTCTAAGCAGGTCCTTCTAAAAATTCTACAGGCTAGACCAACACTTTATAGATGATGGAATCGCACTAGGAGGTTCTCCCCAACCTATTTGTGTTGGAATGGTTCATGATGGATAACCATAACTTGTAGGTGGATGAATAGTACTTGAAGATTCTTCCCAACCTTCAGATGGTTGAATAACACTTGAAGGTTATCCCCAACCTATAGGTAGTAGCACTATTGTTGGTGGTGCCCCATATTCTGCGGCATATGGCACCCTCTTTTTAACATTAGGCTTCCTCTATAGGACGTAGTAATCAAATGTGCACCTAATAGTTCATCAAACAAGACAATGGCTGAGTTTACCTACTTTGTACAACTTTTTTTGCAATCTGTTATACGAGATTCTTCTTCTGGAATCTGTTCTCAAATCGAGTTCATCTTTTGTGTCATTTATATCTTCTTCCACAATGTCATTCTCTTCACCAGTATGAGTAATGGTAAATGTTGTTCTCTATTCAGCATAGACATGTTCTTCACCATCAGCATTAATAGCTTCCTTATTTCCAAATTCTCATGCCAGCAAGTAGTAATTGGCCACGATTGGAGAAACTGTGCTAAATTGAATAATAATCAGACGATCCTTCTCTTCTTCGTATTTCATTCTATGTTCATACTTTGATTTATCTTTACATCTTTATTCTATATTATTATCCACAATGTCTTTAGTTTCTTTCCCCTTTTCATTCACATCCTTAGGGACAACGTAATCAACTACATTGATTTCACTCTGAACATTTGGAAGAACCATACCGTATTTGCATCATATCAGTTAGTCATAATTCCTCTGAAACTTCCTTTGTTGGGTTCTGATCAATTGATCAAAAGTGATAAATTTTCCAATTTGATTATTTTATGAGTGCCATGTATTCGCTCCATGTACCTAGGGTCTAAACTTCTTCACCTTTTGGATGAAATTGGAGTATTCCTTGTAGGGCGAGAACCTCATAGACTGCCATATTCTTTGAGGTTTCTCAAAATAAGCTCATTCTTCACAAGTCTCTTAAAACCCTTTCATTATTTTATCCGAATTAAGATTCTTCTAGTAGCATATACCCAAACCTTCTTCGAACTTGCCTAAAATCAACAAGCATTTTACCCTTCGGCTCTATTTGCTCAAAAGCATTAGGACGCAGCTTGTCCTCTCCTTCATCTAGTACTAATTTTAATTTTTCTAGTTTCAATTTGATTAATTTTGAATTACCATATTCATTCCCACTAGATTTTGGAATGGATCTTCATTTACTGTCTTTTTCTTTTTGTTTTCGAACATAACTCGTCCAGATTCAATGGGATCCTTCAAAAAATTTTGAAATACCGAACAATTGTTAGTTGTATGTGATCAAATATTATGCCATTTATAATAATTCTTGCCCTTAATCTCTGTCCTGAGCTTGTCAACTTATGTTTATCTCTCAAATTTACTTGTTTATCTTTATAAAGTTAGTCGAATATTGCCTTACTTAGTCACATCGAATGAAAATGTCTTTTACTTTTTTAATTTCTTCATTCAACCCCTCATTTTATGTATTTTGTTCAAGCTTAACTAGTGATTTAAGTTTTTTTCCTTAACCAATCAGGCCAAACATATTTTTACTTCGGTCTGTCTTGCTTCAATTTTACACATTTTATAATTGGAGTCCTTGTAGTAGGTACATTTGCTAGAGTTTCTCATTTGCTCTTCTTCACTCAACAACCATTTATAACGAACAACATTAGCACTTAGTTGAGATAGATCCGGGAATCCTCCATCTTGAAATTTCCTTTTTAAATTAAAGCTTAAAAAATTTTAAGCAATTTTCACAAACTCTTTTTTGGATAAAGGCACAAAGCACTTATTCCTGGTTGTCTTGAACCGTTGAAGGAAGGTTTTAGCTCACTCATTTGGTAACTACTTAAGATTAGCTAAATCTACTAAGGTTAACTTTGATTCAGACTTACAAAATTGGGCGTGGAGCAGTAGTTTCGTTTGTTAGCAATTTTGAACCGAATTGTTCGGCAAATTGATGAATCATGAGAAAGATATGCACGTTAAGGAACTAGGAAACATTCTTAACTTGTAATAATCGCAAGTCTCCCCACATTGAAAGGGTAAACCTTCCAATATGTTCAATAGTGGATACTTCTCCCAATCCTGCGAACAATGAAAATTCTAAGATTATATCACCTCTTGGCCACGAGTAAGCCCTACCCACCCAATCAGGGTAGGTTTTTTATAAGTTAGTTTTTTAATAGGTCTTGTTCCTAAGCTAATTTGACCTTACAAAGCATTAGTTATGGGCTCCTTTAACAAGACATTGAGATCACATGATATGTTTATAGGTTGTGGTACGTAGAGCATCATAGGTGGTCCAACCGGTGGAAATCCCACATTTTTTGGGCCATGATTGATTGTATTTTGACCATTTCTCCCTTTAATTTGATTTGGTCATCTAATTTCCTCTATTTATTGGACAATTGTTATTTTGACCCTCATTTTAGTCACTACCCCACATGTTTAACATGCCCCCATATTAGAATTATCAACATGTTACACTTCATTATCTTGAATAATTCTCAAGGCATGTCCTAAAGGAGGATTGTAACCTGTTGGATTAATGTTTCAAGTTTGGGTATTGTAAGCACCTACTAAAGGCAAATCAAATTCAGTTAAGTGACTAAAATGGCTTACCAACTTGATCATTAATTTGTTTAACTTGCCTAGCTATCTAACCATTTTGTCATAATAAAGATTCCTAGTTTTAATAAAACTTTTAGTGTTATGTGTGTTTTGATATCTCGTCTGTTCAACCAAGTCCTGCGTGAAGTCCAAGCAATGATCACATCACATTGGGATTAAGTCCTATTATAGGTTCATAACGGCTGGTTTCTGAACTTTGGCCAATTTTCTAGCCATTCAATTATTCCACCATATAAGACAAATAGCATTGGTGACTATGTCTTTGTCTATGTTTCTTGGAGATATTCTAACTTTTTTTTACACCAAGTGTCCACTTAGTGTGCCAAATTGTTCGTGCTTGATTTTGTGCAAAAAATTAAATGAAAGCTCAGATGATTGTATGCAAGAACAAACCTCTTGAAAAATAATAAAAATAATTTTACCAAATAGACTCTTATTTTGTTTATTATTACTCTTGTGAAAGGGAATTGGGGCCAAATTCATAAAAAGTCAATAATGGTGATATAGACTTGCAGAACTCTTTTGTTGACCGTTGTGGTTTGCTTTTGGCAAATATAGATATGGCTCAGCAACAACGAACGCATGCATTGGATGCTAGCAAAGATGATTAAATAAATTTATGACGGAACCATCACGACAATCTTAAAAAGATGTTTCAACAAATTTTTTTCTCTTTCAACTTGTAATTAAGAGTTATCATAAAGGTTTTAATTAGAAATAATGAAGCCATTTTATTCACTCCTCGAATCCAAAATCGACACATATGATTGTAACCTTCACAAGTCACCCACCAAGAAAATGAAAGCCTAAAAATATCTCAAATTGTTACATAATTATACCCTAATGTATGTATGTGTGTGTGTGTGTATATATATATATACACGAACACATACATACATACATCTCTACAAGTAAGTCAGTGGGACCTCATACTTAGCCATCAACAACTTGTCTTGAACCTTCTTTAACTGCTTTGCTACTGTTTTTCCATTTCCTAAACAGTACCCCTACGGACCAATTTTTCTTATTATAAACAATATCAGTTCATTTGATCAGTTTTATCTCTGATTCATGATTCTTTGAACTGGCTATTCGCTGTTCAAGAATTCTCGTTTGAACATAATTTACCACACATGCCGGCCCATACGTTGATTGTTTGCAGGTAGGAGGAGATGTTTGAAATTAAGTTGTTGACAGAAGATAGAGAGCACAACTGATCGTATCCATGGCGGTTGTGTGTATGAGCAGCTTTTGTGCTTTCTAATCTTCTGCCAATTAATTTTCTTTTGTAGCTAGCTTTCATCAATGGATTGCCTTTGCTTCTTTAGCCAGTTCATATTCCACAGCCCAAACAATGAAAAAGGTAAGTTTGACTTAAATAACTCTATTTATTTTGGCTGATGAAATCTTCAAAATTAAAAGACATACTATAATACTTATTCACTAGGGTTTTTCACTTATAATTATTATATTATGTTAGGGATAGTAATCATCGGAACTCAATCAGGATGTCTGGCATATTAATAGGTTTGGACCTCTTAATTATTTTCCAGGTTTATCAGATTATGCTATTTTTCATCCACAGATCATTCTGACTTTTTAACCTTTGTTTTGGGAATATGATAGTGTTTGTTCTTGATGGGTTCTTGGTATATGTCTGTACGTTTCTTGGTGGGTGGATGATCTCAATGTCGGCTGTTGGTAGCGGTGGTGGCATTAATGCCCATGTTCCCCCCCCCCCCCCCCAATCATTTGAGAAAGGGTAATAAGTTCAAATAGTCTCCAATCTTTAGGTTTCTTGCGAAAATGGTCCCCAACGTTTAGATTTTTGCATTTATATCCTCAGAATCACCAAACGTTGCGAAAATAGTCCCTACCGTTAGATTCCGTTAGTTTTTTCCGTTAAAAACGTGTAAATAGCACAAATGGTCCCTAACCTTTGAGTTTTTTACGATAATAGTCATTAACATATTAAGGTCACGTTTGACATTTTTATTTTGTAACCTCCAAACGTTTGGCGCATTTAGTCTCTAACATATTAAGCCTCTATACGTTTGGCATATTTAGTCCCTAACATATTAAGTCTCTATTTGAAATCAATTATTTCAAATAATATGGTTTGTAATTGTAATTTTTTGAAGAATTTGTTGTTAAAAAAATTGAATTTATTTGTAAATTATTTTATTGATAGAATGCGTGGTTAAAAACGAGTTTTAAAAATAAAATTTATTCTAAATTTATAAAATGCGCTATAAAATATTTAACAAAAAATTCACCGCTTCAACATATTGAAAAAAAAAATAATGAATTCATGAAACATAAACAAACAAATACATTGGACATTATTTTAGAAATTGAATAAAAAATATGTTTTTATCAATTTTATTTTCGATTTTAAGAACTGATCAATATCGATTTTCAAAATTTCGTTTTTTTTCAAAACTCATTTTCTTCCACACGTTCTATTAATATATTTTTTTAATTTATGCATAAATTAAAAAAAAATTACGTTTTAATCAAAATTCTCCAAACTTACTTTTCAAATTGATCGATTCTCAAAATCGTAAATCGAAATCGAAAGTAGAATTGATAAAAACATTTGTTATTCAATTCCTAAAATAATGTCCAATGTATTTGTTTGTTTATATTCCATAAATTTATTATTTTTTTAACAATAAGTGGAAATGTTAATGCGGTGAATTTTTGTTAAATATTATACTATGCACTTTAATAATTTAGAATAGACTTTATTTTTAAAATTCGTTTTCAACACACATTCTATCAATAAAATAATCTACAAATAAATTCAATTTTTTTTCTTTTACTTTTTAACCACAAATTCTTTAAAAAATTACAATTATAAACCACATTATTTAAAATGTAATTTTTTTTAATTTATGCATAAATTAAGAATATATATATTAATAGAACGTGTGGAAGAAAATGAGTTTTGAAAAAAAAATGAAATTTCGAAAATCAATATTGATCAGTTCTCAAATTCGAAAATAGAATTGATACAAACATATTTTTTATTCAATTTTTAAAATAATGTCCAATGTATTTGTTTGTTTATGTTCCATGGATTCATTAATTTTTTTCCAATAAGTTGAAGCGGTGAATTTTTGTTAAATATTTTATTGTGCATTTTAGAAATTCAAAATAAATTTTATTTTTTAAAACTCGTTTCTAACCACACATTCTATCAATAAAATAATTTACAAATAAATTCAATTTTTTTAACAAAAAATTCTTCAAAAAATTACAATTACAAATCATATTATTTGAAATAATTATTTTCAAATAGGGGCTTAATATGTTAGGGACTAAATATGTCAAACGTATAGGGGGTTAATATATTAGGGACTAAATACGCCAAACGTTTGGAGATTACAAACTAAAAATGTCAAACGTGACCTTAATATGTTAGGGACTATTATCGTAAAAAACTCAAATGTTAGGGACCATTTATGCTATTTACACTTTTTAACGGAAAAACTAACGAAATCTAACGGTAGGAACCATTTTCGCAACGTTTGGTGATTCTGAGGGTATAAATCCAAAAATCTAAAGGTTGGGGACCATTTTCGCAAGAAACCTAAATGTTGGGAACCATTTGTGCTTATTACCCTTTGAGAAATAACGTGATTTTGAACTTTTTTTGAGAGAATATGTGTTTAAAAAATATTTGAAAAGTAAAAAAAGGTAAATTTGACTAAGATAGATGGTTGACTGGTTGAGATTAAGTGTTGAATAAATTTTGATTTCAAATAATGGGGTCCAAATGGGGGTAATACTGAGTATAAGACTCTATTTTACAAACTATTTTTTAAACATATTTTTTATCACACAATTTTTTAAATCATTTTTCAACCAAACACATTTCTCTCTCTACTTTTCAACCACACATTTTACCTAGAAAACATAAAAAACATGTTTTTAAACAAAAAAAAAAATTAACAAACAAAATTTAATAATTTTTTTATTTATTTACAAGGGAACCCGCAACTGTTACTCATTGGGTGCGTATTGGATAAACTCTAGGTTTGAAACAATAGATTGCAAACCACACAACTTAGTAAATCGCACTAGGTAATCCCGTGCCACATGATACAAATGATGGACCACGTATTGTTACAAATGATGACGGCGATAGATCAAGGTTTTGAGAAATATTTATTTGGAGGCAAGTTGTATCAATGAGCTTTACATCATGTAAGCCTCTATTTGGTAAAAGTACTTTTGGTTTATAAATTGTTTATCTATGATTTTGAGATAAAAAGTAGTGGTTAAAAATTGAAGAGATAAAATTTGTGTAGTTAAAAAATTATTTAAAAAATTGTGTAATTTATAAAATGATTTATAAATAAAAAAGTACAGTTAATATGGCCACATATTATGAATGTGTAACATGTATTCTCTCTCTCTCTCTCTCTCTCTCTCTCTCTCTCTCTCTCTCTCTCTCTCTCTCTTTTATAACATGTGTTCTTTCTCTTGCGTGTGCACATAGGGTGAATGAATATTTTTTTGAGGACTCCTAACAAAGGCTTTCTGTCCCCAGGTCTAACTTTCTTTCTTTCTTTGGTAGGTCAAGGGATAGATCTTTTTAAGGGCGTAATCAGTCTTTCGATGGTGATCCCGGAAAGCCAGTTAGTTTCCTTTCATGTGGTTACAGGCTAGTTAGAAAGAAGCACTATTAGTCAAATAGGCAAACTTATTTACCCAGGTAAGCGAATACTTTTCCTATGAGGTAGACAATTTTCCCTAGGAGAGAATAGGCAGGCTAGTTTAATCCAGTTGCAGTGGTGCAAATTACATATCAAACTAGCATTTCGGACCAATGAGTTCGTATATGAGTTCAACACGCAAGCACGAATGTCAAATCGAAATTCACACTTGAGTAAATTCAACTCGAGATGGCTCTGATTAACTGTAATACAAAAATGTTATAACTTGTATAATGAGAGTGACAAAAAAATGATGTAGCAATGTTGTAATTGTTGATTTTGGAGATAATGTATTGTGTAAAAAAAAAAAAAAAATCATGCCAACAATGAATTATGTCAAACTTTCGATCATCATGCACGTACAAGTAGCATAGTCAATGTTCTAAAATGCATAATGTGTTGCAAGACATCGAGGTCGAGAATCAAAAGTTATAAGTTTAAGCGTGTCAATGCGAAGAATAAGCGTCATAATACGTTTCGTATTTTTAATATTATTTTAATTATTTTTAAGATATTAAATATATTTTTATATAAAAAATAGATTTTTTACCTAAAAAAGAAGAAGATAAAAACGGGATTACACGGGATTAAATGCACCTAGGAGGTCAGCAAAAAAAATTTGATTGCATTTTTACACGTATACCCCAAATGCGAGGCGTTTCGACAACGCCTCGCGCCTAGGTGAATCATTATGCCGCCTTTTAGAACACCGAGCATAGTATATCTTAGGCTGTATTCGGTAAAATTATAATACCAAATTATAATGGACACAATTTTTCAAATCACTTTTTAATCATATATATTTTCTTTATTCAATTTTTAACTCCACATCTTATCTAGAAAACTCAAATAATATACATTATAAATCAAATTCCTTTTGCATAACCCTTGTTTGATTCCTATTAAATTTTGAAAAAAGTTGAGTTTTTAGAAAATGTGGGGTGTAGATTGAGTTGAAAAGTCAAAAATCGCAAGCTAAAAATAAGATGTGTGGTGTAGATTGAATACTGTAGAAAAATGAGATGAAAATAATGAGAATAAAAAAAGGGCATAATCTACTTAATGGAGCATGGGGAAATTAAACAGTCAAACTAACTATGTATTAATGATTTGTAACTCATGTAACAACCAATCAGTCAAGTCATCATGATCCTATTAAATATGTCTATTTTCCTGTTCAAAAAGTTATCCTTACCTTGGTCCAAATATTCAATTCTCTGTTTTTTTCTTAATTTTTAATTCTTGTTCAAGTCTTCGTGATAATATTTAGATAAAATACAGCCCACCGGAAGAAGCATAGTGCACAATTTTTATTGATTTTCTTGTTGTATCATGAGAAATGGACACCCAGTTAACCTCAAGAATCTACGTTGAAGAAACAAATTTGTTTTAGCCTTTAAGGACTTGACTATAAACATGGCTCAGTTTAAGTTTCTACACCTATAGTATTAAATCTTTAAATATTAATTAAGCCCCTGATTGGTAAAAATCTATTTATATATTTTGATTATAAAAGGTGACGTTTCAATATTCCCGTTTGGTAGAAATTAAAATTTGATTTTAGTCTAAGTTAAAAGTTGACAATTAATCTCAACCAAATATTTTATGGGATCCACAACTTTTCAAGTATACATCTCATTAATTTTTATCAAAATTTATTAAAAAAATGATTTTAATCTCCACCACACGAGAATCTAATTTTTTTTATTTTTAATTTTTTGAAAAGTCAAAAATGGTTTGCGGGAGTTTTTTACCAATCAAAATTGTTGATTTTTCTGAATAATGGTTCAATGAGATATTGACATGTGTTCATTTGTATATATAAAAAAAAAATATTATAAACAAATGTTTACCAAACAGAGGCTCATTTTCATTACACTCTTGGGCCAATTTTGTTTAGACGGTATCAATGAATGACACAAGTACTTAAATTGAAAGCATCATGAGAAATACAATCAAGAGGAAAATTTTCCTTTAGCCATTATTATAAATTAAAATATAAATGAATCAAACAGATTCTCAAAATATTTTCCAAACTTTTCCTAAATAATTTGAAATCATCATGTTATGGAAGAATTTTCAAAGAAATAACCTTTAACAATGGCAGGGTTACAAATACGGGACATTCACATAATTACCCAAACTTTTCAGGTCAAGCTGAAATCCACGTCTTTCAAGATAAAATTTTTAATACTTTTAATTTATAGAAATTCAATGATTTAAAAGTATCATATTATGATACTTCCTAGTTCCTATTGACACCTAAAAAATACCCATGTCAGAGGTCTAGCATAAAAGGCCCAAAATATGATAGCTCACTATGGATGGAAGAGTGATGTGAAGGGAGCTGAGCGATCGAGCGATCACAATGGTGCTTGGACGATAGGACAATTGCAAGGGTGATTGAGCGACCAAGCTAGATAAGGTTGAAGAAGCGGTTTTGGGGATTCATCCCATGATTCATCTGGTCATTATGCAGCAGTTTCCACGTTCTAAGCAGTTGATGAACATTAGTTGTGCAAGGAAGTAGGCGACGGTTATTCAACATGACGGGCAGCAGTTATTTCATGCAAGTTACAAGTTAAGGGGCAAATCAAGAATTCAAATGTTAGGAAGCAGTTGTAGATAGTTGTGTATATATAGTAGAAACTTAGGCATTTAGAGAGACCAATCAATCAACTCTCAAACAGAAATTATGTAATTTTCTTTTATATTTACTTTTCCTGTCAAATCTTAGTCTAGTTTGTGTACTTGCACCCCTTGGAGGCCTTTCTTCGCTTTCATTGTACTCTTCGTGAATACACACCTATTGATGGGACTTTGTCTTGAGAGGTTGTTGTTCCTTACACATCGTATGAGTCTCCTTTTAATTGTTAGCGACGTAAATTCACGCAAAACAGTTTTAACACGTCCCGTGGAACGACTTTGGTGTTCGAAGATACAAAAGTGAAGCAATATGCCTCATAAAAATTCTGATAAGGAATCAACAAGCCACCGAGTACAGTTTGTGATCGAGAGATATGAGGAGTAACAAAGCACTCAGGGAACAAATGGACAAAGTCAGAGCCGTTATGAACCAATGGCGGAACTAAGTCCTCGAACTATGTGTTCACTACTTAGTGAACTCACCCAAGATGTTGTTGAACAGGTAAGCTTACAATATGTTCACAATCTAGAAACGTTTATTCAAAGTGAAAGAGAACACTACGACAACATGACCAAGCAACTCAGAACCTTACATGATACTATAAATAGTTTAACAGGCCAAATTTTTCAGTCAACTTTTCCAAATATTGGACACCACTTCCAAGCCAGAACAATTGTAGGACATAATCCCACGATTGTAAGTCAAAATAAGGGAATAAAACTACCTTTTGGACCGTCTACGTCCAACTTGGGGGTGGTAGTATGGCTAATTTAGGTAATAGTAGTGAGATGCTAAACTTGGGGGGTAAACCAAGTGCAAATGATAATGTCAAAAACAATGGATAGAACACTCCACATGTTAATGATGGGGGAAATGTTCAGGTTAATGGTAACAATGGTCTAAATAATGGTGCCTTTGCTGCTAACCTGTTATCGAACATCAGGCCTCAGGTAATACCACCAGGAAACCAACCCATAGGTGTCCCTCTTAATCATAATGTCTTGTTGAGAGATCAAATCACTGGGATAGTGCGGGATTAGATGGCAGTGGAAATACGTCCTTGTATTAGGCCTACTTACACAAAGTCATATCCTGATTGGGTAGATCAAGCATACCCATGGCCTAGAGGGTACAAAGTACCAGAGTTCTCATTGTTCACTGGCCTTGGGGAAGTTTCTACTCTAAAACAAATAGGGTGTTTCACGTTGCAATGTGGTGAAGTAAATGACTACCATAAGATGAGAGACTATTTTCTGGTTCCTTAACAGAGATAGCCTTCTCATGGTTCATTAACTTATCAACAAATTCTCTTCAGACATGGCAACAACTGGAACAATTGTTCCACACTCGTTCTACAAATCTGAATCTGAGGTTACTTTGGTCGATTTGGAAAATTTACGCTAAAAGCCAAATGAGTAGGCAAAAGGTTTCCTTCAGAGGTTCAAAATAGCCACAAGCAAGTGTTTTATACCATTGTCTGAAAAGAATTCGTTAAGATCGCCCAAAGTTGCCTCAGCTTTGATCTGAAAAAGAAATTTCAGGACAGGGAGTTTCCTGACATTTTCTAGTTGAGAGTGAATGTAGTCAGATATGAACTTCTGACTAGAGAAGAACAAATGAAGAATTCTAGTAAAGGGATTTACTATAAAGACCCAAATTTTAACGTTCCCTTGGTCGATGATGTCTATTACGATCAGATCGAAGTATGTCTGGACGAATTGTTTAAGGGAGATACATATGTCTGCCCTTTAGCGGCCAAATCAAACCCAAAGGTCAAAAGTGAGCCTATAGGAGATAAAAATAAAATGGTCAGAGTGTTCTCCTTTGATGTGACCAAAGCTGAAATTATACTTGACAAATTATATAAGGATAAGCAAATAAAGCTGAGCAATAAGCATAAGTTGCCAAACCTTGAACAAATCAGGGGTAAAAAATATTTTAAATGGCATAACGCATGGTCTCATATGACTAACAATTACCTAGTTTTCCATCATATATTACAAGATGCCATTGAGTCTAGGCGAATCACATTTGGGGCCAAAAAGAAGATGTCAGTGGATGAAAATCCTTTTCCATAGCCACTTGTGGTGAATATGATGACAACTAGCTTCAAAGGTAGATTTCCAAAATTCAAATTGGTCATAGATGATGGAGAAGAAGGCCCTAAACTACGTCGCAATGTTTTTGAGCCACTTAAAGGAAAGGAACTCAGGAAGGATGAAGGGATTTTGTGTGCTAAATGCAAGGGAGAAGTAAGTAAACATGTGGAGACATGGGTACATTACAACCATCCTGATGATGTTCCTAATTTCCAGCCCGACAGAGGACGAAGTAGGCCATACGATAGAAAACCGCCTTTTGGAAGGCAATTTCAGCCAATGAACAGCAGGAGAACATTCATACCGCAACCTCGTCCGCCAAATGTATGCATTCTTTCCGACATAATGCGGGGAGAGTTGTACCATTTAATGAGATGACTAGAACGCAGTAGAGACGTTTTCAAAGAAACTATGGGAGAATGATGAGGCAGCAACAGGGATGTCCACATCTTAAACCACCTAAACTGATTAAGGTGGAAAAATAAAATAGTCTCAACTATAGTAAGGAAGCCAGCACAGAAGAGTCAATGGGAAAGATGTCGGGGAGTTCTTCCGAAAAGTCAAAATTTGAGCATAGTCGAAAGGACGAAGGTGAGAAAGATCCAGGACAATCCCTCACCATTCAGTTTGGGACATTGTGTTCTATTATGGCAAATAACTACTTATTAGCCAACGAATTCAAGAGTAAAGAGGAAGGAGAAGAAGAGAGAGAGAGGATGAGGAGGAGGAGGAGGAGGAAGCATGTGTGTTGGAATTTGAAGAAGGTCAAACGTCCCAAAAAGCATATGACAAGGACGATGGCATGACTAGCATAGAGGAAGCGATTGACTTAGAAGCATAGAGAAGGAGAAGGGGACTGTCGCGCAACACCTTATTGAAGCAGTTATATCAAGAAGGTGTCCATGAGGTGGATCTACTGGGCGAACCATCAGGGCGTTCCTTTGACTATTACGTGCTGTGTGGAACACCCAAGACAAGGGTGAGGGTGCCTCGGTATGAAAAATATGGATCACCTTATAGAATACTTCCTCCCCCCACCAATTGGTTCATAGATGAGGAATTGCAAGAAGAAAGCAAAAAGGCACAAATTGCAGAAGATCAAGGTGAATTATTGCATGAAGCTGGTTCGGTAGAAGATAAACTGGATGTAGAGATGGATGCAGCTGAAAAAGTAATTTTTAGAAAGTCATATGTGAAGTTAACCAAGAATTTAAGGCCGTTGTATGTTAAGGCCTTAGTCAATGGTATACTCGTGTCAAAAGTGCCCATTGACAATAGAGCAGCCATAAATACTATCATTTCTAGGATGATAAGGAAGTTTGCGAAAAAAGAGAGTGATATGATACCTACGGAAGTTATACTTACAAGCTTCAATGAAGGGGCGACTTCAGCAAAAAGAGTGATGCCATTAGATATAACTGTGGAAACAACTACTAGGACCACAGTCTTCTTTGTGATAGATGGTCCTACAACTACAACGTGCTACTAGGAAGGGATTGGGTCCATGGGAGTCCCTGCATACCTTCTTCACTCCACCAATGCCTAGTTTTCTGGAATGATAAAGGCGAAGCAAAGGTAGTACAAGTGGATCATAGGCCCTTTGTTGCAAAAACAAACTCAGTGGAAAGGTTCATATATGAAGGAAACTATGGACCTGTTTGGGTGATTCAAGATGGAGAAGAAACCCAGATTGTTGCACAAAGTGAAGAACCATTTTCAGTAGATGCACTTACTAAAATGTTCAATTAGATGATAGAAAACTTAGTGGCCTTGAAGAGCCAGTAATTGGCAAGAAAACATTTAGGGAGACATAACACGAGACAAAGCACAACAGGTGCTGGCCGATTACGATTTTTTAAAGACCAAATTGATGGTCTATGCTAAAGATCTGAGTGAGGGAAAAAACACTTGCATCACTAAGAGACAAAGAGACCTCGTTCGGCCTAGGAGGCAAGTCACAAAGCAACACCAACAAAGCGGATCACTTGAATGGAAAGGCCCCTACAAACTTGGGGGGTAATCTCATAAATGCCTAAAGGTCGGATGGATCGTCCAAAGTCATCAATTCATCAGTTCAAGAAAGGAAATGCGGTAATATGCAATTGTTAGTTATGTCAATATTTTGTCTAAGAAATTATCTTGTAATAGGTTTGTTGCTGGCCTGCTATTAGGCTCTGTGATTTAAGTTTTTATTTTGAGTAATGTTTGTTGTTTATGTTGCCTTTATAAAGATTAGTATTTAAAGGCACTTCTTACTCGAAATAAATGCAAAGGAAATATTTTACCGAGATAAACGGTAGAAAGGAGAAACACCCAAAAAACATGTTCATTGATTAAAGCCAGAAAGGGATATACAATATAAATTATGGCGATCCATGAAGTAATACAAAATTTTGGGATTGTTCGAATTGCTCCAATAGAGAACGAATTGAAACTTTTATTACGATCCATCCTCCCTGAATTTATGTTTCTTTAGTTTGGATGATGGTCATTTCTTTGCCTAAACCATCTTTCTCTAAATCAGCATCTTTAGAGGTAAGCACCTTCACACGTTCCACTTCGTGAGATAGAGCTTCTGCTTGTGCCACCTTCATTGACTCCAGGCGATCAATCTCTTTCTGAATTTCTGTGAGCTACACATGGGTATCTTCTAAGGAGGAATTTTCATGTGCTGCTTCACTGTTCAACCTCTCCATCGTCTTCTTGGCCTCTGAAAAATTTGAAATCAAACTCGCCTTGTCTCAGGAAATGTTTGACAATTACTCTTTTGGCCCACGAAGACGGATCGATTAATCAAGCAATTCTTGTAACTCTCTTTGAATGCCCTTCAAAACAATTCTTGCATGACGAGGCATATGTGTAGATGAGCAGGCTAATATTTCTTGAAGTTTCTCACCCAATCCTTGAAATCGAGAGAGAGTCTCATTGGATGCGATTTCAATCACATTTCCATTTGTAAGATGGGCGTATTCCAACACAAGCTCACGCCAAACATCAGGATTAGAAGATGGAAAAGAGTTCAATTCAAAAGGATGATGATTCACGGAACTATTTATCATGCTTTCCATTAAAGAGAAGACTTGATTGGCAGTATGGAAGGTGTTGCTTGGATCGCCCTGTTGTAACGAAAAGTAAATTGTAAGCGAATTTACACTGCATTGATGAAAAGTAACTGCGAAAGAGATATGCTTACAGCATCAGAAGAAGAAGATGCACATTGAGTAGATTACAGATCAACCTGGAGAGGTTCTTGAATAAAGACTTTTGTATGTACTGTTCGCTAAAATCGTGTACCGCAAGTGCACGGTTCGCTTTCAAGTAGTAAAGTGGACTAGAAAAGTCCGGATTGTCGATCCCACAAGGAATGTATACTTCGATTACACGTGTGAGTTAATTTAATTCTAACATTGAGAAGTCACAAAATAAAGTTTTTGAAGTTTTGTTTTGAATTTGGAATTTAAACGAGTAAATTCTAAAATCTAACGATGATACGGAAAATGATAAATTAAAATAGTTGGGATTCATGATTTCATTTAAACGAGACTTAATTAATTTTCAAGTTTTGTAAATAAAACTAATTACTCAAAATAAATGCATGACATTAAACTTAAATTTAAATGCGCAAAATTAAACGACATAAATTAAAGTGCTTGAAATTAAACGGCAATAATTAAAGTGCATGAAATTAAATAGCGCAAATTACGTAAATAACTTTAAAAATAAATAAGTGCTAACAAGAAGCATTAAAAATAAAACCCGGAATTAGAAAATTGTGGAAATTGCATCGAGGTCCTCCAACTTTTGGTTAATGTGCATTTTAGTCCCTTATCTTCCAGCTTTGTGCAAATCAGTCCAGCCATGGCAGCATTCTCCATTGCAGTCCAGCACCTCCAGCAGCACCAGCAGCCTTCTCCAGCACAGCAGATTTCCAGCAACTCCAGCAGCTCCAGCAGCCTTCTCCAGCACCAGCAGTCTTCCAGCAGATTTCCAGCAGCTCCAGCAGCCTTCTCCAGCACCAGCAGGCTGCTCCAGCAATCAGCACTACTTCCAGCAGATTTCCAGCAACTTATGCAGCCTTCTCCAGCACCTTTCGCAACAGTAATACCCAGCAAAATGCAGTTGTAGCAGCCTGCAAACTCCCTTAGTCCACGCTGATTTCCCTTATTCGAGTTAGCCTGCAGCCCCCTCAGTTTCAGCAGCAAACCAGTAGATTTTCAGCAAGCTGTCACCTTGCTGCCTCACCTGCTTTTTTTTTCCCCCCGTTTTTCCTCCTCTTCTGTTAACCAGCAAGCTGTTGTCACCAGCTTACACACGGTTTCCACTTTCTCCTCTAAGCAATTAACCAGCAGCTTCAGTGAACCCAGCTTCACCTCTCCTCTAATCAATAGAACTAGCAATTGGCTGCTGTCAATGGCAAAAATGAAATGTCCTATCTATCTACTCAAAATACAAACCAGCACTGGAAAACAGCAGAATCAGTGAGAATAGCTGCTGTCACCAGCTATTGACTTCACCCGGTTCCTCCCTTTCTCCCTTGCAGCGACTGTAAATGTGTAAATTCCTATCTAATTGAATCAGCAAGTGAAAATAAAATTCAGGATGCTGTCACCATCCCGGTTCTTCTTCCTGGTTCTTCACTGCTGCTGTCACCAGCAGTAAGTATCCACTGATCTCCCCCCTTCCTTGCTCTGGTTTGTGTGTATAAATATGTATATCTCTGAATCTCCAGCGTGCACCTCGTTCAGCTCACTTCCACCTTTCCAGCCTGTTTTCTCTTCTTCCAGCCTTGTTTCCAGCTTTTCCATCTGCTCCCCACTCTCCTTGTCTATTCTTTTTCAGATCTCCCATCCTTCCAGCAGTAAAGCACGTTCCTAGCCATGCTCTCCTGTCCTTTTCTTTCTAAAATTGCACTTTTGGTCCTTCAACTTTTGAAATCTTTCAATCTGGTCCCTTGGTTAATTGCACAGCTTGTCCAAAACTTCCCGAAAGTGACAAAATGGTCCCCGAACTTGGAATTTCAGCAGAATCTTTACTCATTTTGTGGTTTTTGGCCTCAAACTTGGATATTAACCTATTTAAACACAATATATGCACAAATTAGTAGATATTTGCTCAAGATATTCCAAAATATGCTAATTTAAAGGTATAAAAAATGTATAAAAATGCACTCAACATGTACCATTGGGGCAAGATCAATGGAAGTTTTTGCCTGAGCGCCTTCTGGGGGTAAAGAGTCTGAAAGAGAATATGGATCAAGATCAGATAGTGAATCTGGGTCTAGATCTATTATAGCATACTCAATAATAAAAGGGAGGTCAAAATCAATAGTGGAGAACTTTTAGGTTCATCTATAATTGGACGACTAGGGCGAAGGAAAAAATTGTACTCAAAATAAGAATGATCATTAGGTATTTCTGTTATGGTTGGACTAGTTTGGCTGATTGGTAAAGGACTCAAAATTAAAGTATTTCCTGTACCTTGTGAAGATCTTTTAGGATCCTCAGAACCGTCTCCACGGTTATCTTCAGGGTTTGAGCGGGGAGATTCAACTATAAATTCAAGGGGAAATGAAGTTGGCAAGACATTTATGGAAGAAGCATATGGACCATAAGAGTTCAATGGAAGACTGATGATAAGTGTGTTTTATACACTTATTTGTACGTCTAAATTAGAATAAATTATTATCATTTTAGAATATATGCTATTTAATTTTTGTTTATCGTTTACTTTTCAGAAAATATCCCAAAAGATGAAGAATGATGAAATCAATGGAAAAAGGACACAATTGGATGTTAATTGGAGCTAAATTGGACAAGTGAGGAGTTTGTGACAACAACCGGGAAACATGCGTGGTGCCAAAGTGAAGAAATCAAAGGTTGGAGGAACGAATTGAAGGATATGAGAGCTTAAATGGGCAAATCAAGAAGAAGATAAAGTTTGGGGACTAAATCATGGATTGCCGACTGAAGATAAATGGGCAAATCAAGAAGAAGATAAAGTTCATGGATTGCCGACTGAAGATCCTCATGCACATCTTCGATCCTTTTTGGGATTGTGTGAAATGCAGCGCATGAATGGAGTTTCAGATGATGCTATGAAATTGAAGTTATTTTCATTCTCTTTGGCAGACAAAGCTAAAGCTTGGTTCTACACTTTGCCCCTACATACAATCACGAATTTTGAAATTATGAGTCAGAAATTTGTAGATAAATTTTTTCCACCTGGCCACATGTCAAAGCTAAGGCGTGAGATTTTATCATTCTGTCAACGGCCTGGGGAATCAATTTTTGAGGCTTGGGAAAGGTTCAACGAGCTCATCAGACAGTGTCCTACACATGGAATCGCTGATTGGATACTAGTTCAAACATTCTACAATGGGCTGACAAATGAAAAACAAGAAGTACGCCGACTCAGCAGCTGGAGGATCAGTAATGGATATGACATATGAAGAAGCTTCTGAGATTTTTGAGAAGATGGCTGCGAACAGTTACCAGTGGTACTCAGATAGATCTACACCAAAGTCTGGAGGAATTGTTGCAGTTAATGAGATTACAGCATTAAATGCTAAGCTGGATGCCTTAACAAGGAAAATCGACAGTATGGGTGTGCAGCCAGTGAATTCAGTTCATACAACTTTGTGTGATTTTTGTTTTGAAAATCACGCGATGAATTTCTGCCCACTTCAACAAAATCAATCAAACCCAGAGCAAGTCTATTTCATGGGCAACAGGCAACAGGCAACAGGGTGGTCCTTATTTATAAACCTACAACCCAGAATGGAAGAACCACCCCAACTTCTCCTGGTCTAATAATCAAAATGTTCAGCATCCGCCTGGATTTCAGCAACAGCAACAATCTCAGAAAAACATATCCGAAAACATAGAAGTGTTAATTCAGCTGGTCAAGAGTCAGAATGGTGAGATAATGAATCAAGCTGCTGAAATAAAAAAAATTTGAAGAAACAGATGGGAGAGCTGGCAGCAAGCAGTTCAATAAGGCAGCCTGGACAGTTACCAAACAACATTGAAATGAACCCTCGTGAGCATGTTAATGCAATAACAACCAGAAGCGGGGTTCAGTTATCCGAAGTGACTGCAGAGGAATATGAAAAGCAGAAGAGCCAAAAGAAAGATGAGGTGGAAGAGGAAAAAGGTGAAAAAGAATAGAGGTCGACTCCTGAAGTTCAAGAAAAAGTCGAAGAAGAAGTTCGAGTTCGACCACCAGTCAAAGCTTATGTGCCCCCAGTTCTTTATCCACAACGATTGATAAAGTATAAGTTGGAGCAGCAGTTTGGAAAATTTTTGGAAATATTCAAGAAACTGCACATAAATATTCCTTTTGCCGAAGCATTGGCCCAAATGCCCCTCTACTTAAAGTTTATGAAGGAGATGCTGTCAAACAAAAGAAAGTTGGTTGATTTTGAGACAGTAGCACTAAGTGAGGAGTGCAGCGCCATACTTCAAAAGAAATTACCACAAAAATTGACCGATCAAGGGAGTTTCTCTATCCCTTGCACTATTGGTAATTTCACTTTTGATAATGTATTGTGTGACTTAGGGGCTAGTGTTAACCTAATGCCTTTGTCTGTATACAGGAAACTTGGTTTGGGGGAGCCTAAACCAACAAATATCACACTAAAGCTTGCTAACAGGTCTATACAGTATTCATATGGGATAGTGGAGAACGTGATTGTGAAAGTGGACAAGTTCTTCTTTCCAGTTGACTTTGTGATCCTTGATATGGAGGAGGACTCTCAGATGCCCCTGATATTTGGAAGACCATTTCTTGCTACAGGGCGAGCTCTCATAGACATCGAAAAAGGGGAAATCATTTTTCGAGTCGAGCATGAACAAGTCAGTTTCAGCATCAAGACAAGACAGGATCTCGAATATCTAAAGGAAAATTGCTTCAAGGTGGAAGGAGTAATTCAGAAACCAGAAGAAAATGAGAAGCAAGGGATTAAGTTCGAGGAGGATCTAATCACAAAATATGAGTTCGTAAAGGAAAAAGATGGATGGAGGGACAAAAAGGAAGAAAAGCCGAACATCCCTCAACAATTGGCTAAAAGTGAGGCTTTGGAATTCAAGAAAGTGAGAAAACGAATGGAGATATGCAAGGCAGGGAATTGCAAGAAATGCAAAGCCTCAAGGGGATCATTCAAGCCTCCATTATAAAGAAGTGCAAAAAGTCGAGCTTTAGACTTAAAACGGAGCGCTTGTTGGGAGGCAACCCGACCTTTCTTCCCTTTTATTTATTACGCTTTCATAATTTATTTATTTGCTGAATTTTAGATATATGCATGGTAGAAAAATTGTTTGGGTGTTTTGCATGTTCATGTTAAGGACACTTTTGCATATTAGTCTATTATTGCATATTTAGTAATGTTTTTGATTTTGCATGTTTACATTAGGCTAGGTTTCTATCGTCATTCCAAACTCACACACACTAGTTTGAATCATGAAGTTAATGTTTGGAAAATCATTGCATCAATCATGAAGTAATTAGGGGGATAAAAACGATTTTGAAAATCAAAAATAGGAAAAAATTTCAGTACTGCCGTGTACTAAGCGATCGCGTGCCAATAGGCTTCGGCGATTGCGACTTTGCATTAAAAAATCAACAGATTTTTAAACCTTGAACCACTCGATCGCTGGCACTCCATCCAGGCGATTAGTGATGGCAACGGGGCGGGTTCGGGTCGGGTCCCCCCGCCCCGCAAAGATTTTTCAATTCCAAACCCGCCCCGCGACCCGCGAATTTCGGGTCGGGGCGGGTTCGGGCGGGTCAACCTACCCGCCCCGTTTACCCGCCCCGTTTAATTTTTTTTTATTTTTTTTTTATTTTTTCGGTATTTTTTTATTTTTTTCCTTATTAATTTTTATTAATTTATTTAATCGGGGCGGGTTCGGGTCGGGACAACCAAACCCGTACCCGCCCCGCGACCCACCCGGGTCGGGGGAAGTTGCCCCATACCCGCCCCGCCGACCCGCGGGGCGGGTTCGGGTCGGGTTTTTTTGCCATCTCTACAAGCGATCGCGTGGCTGTACTGAGAGTAAAATCGACAGTTTAAGTGTTGTGCCTCATGTTTTCAATTTCAAACATTATAAACTCGTTTTCTCTCCCCTAATCACCTCATATTTGATCTTACATTTTGTGTGCATGTCATCAACACCTAGTTGTATCAATATCATTGCTATTTCCCGCATCCAAATCAATCAAAGGTATGTAATTCTTCACTTGAAACGTACTTTACTCAAATTTATGAAATTTTCTTTTAGATTTCGAATAATTGGAATTGTGAATTGTGAAGAAGGGGCTTAAGCTAGTTGTTGGAGTTTGTGATTTGTGGTTTAGTAGACAAAAAAATTTTGGGTTCATTCATGCCTCCAACCCTATGCATATCCATTGATTTTTGCAATGCCCATATAGTGTTTGATGAAATGCCACAAAGACATTCTTGTGCTAATTTTAGAGATTCTTCCGAGCATTTATCTTCATGACATGGTTATCATTGAGTAAGGGTGTTTAGTTCATGAATTAGTACACTGCATGGCATGAAATCCATTAAAACAATGTTTGCACCATGACAGCCTCATTGCAAGGTCACTGCAGGCCATTGCACCTGAAAATCCACTCACGTCATCAACTTTGCCATAGTTTTACATGACCCTATAGAACTCCAAATGACCTAAATTTTTAATATGTTGTAAACCATGCTGTGAACTTTAACATATCAAAATATGGCTCGGAAAAAGTTGTGTTTTTCTAGGTTATATCAAGGTTTGAATATGTGTGGTCTACCATTGTTGAAAATTAAAAAATTGTGCTTTAACTTTAGTTTGGGGGTGTGGTACTGAACTTCCATTATTTCTTATTGGTGTTTATGACTTCTGATGTTAATTAATTCTTATTTGCAGGGAAAACACCAGTCAAAACACGCCCAATTTGAACAATACAAACAAAGGGTCGATTCATCCAATGCAGTGCTACAAGAAGCTTCAAAGAAACACATCCTCCACACTTGGGAAGTTCTCGTTCTCTTTTCTTTGTCTCGTTTTACATTGATGAATCTTTTTGACAAACATTGAGGACAATGTTTCTTTCTAGTTTGGGGGTGCAGAATTTCATTCATGTCAATTGCTTCTATACTTATTTAATATTCTCATTCAATTTCTATTGGGTTTTAAAAATAAAAAAAGTTTTGAAATCTTTGTTGACATGTTTATTGCCTAAGATATAGTATGAATCAATTTGTGTTTATGCTTGAAAAGTGGACAACATGAAAGCATGAACTTATTTTGAACTAGTTATGTTTTGCTAGATTCATACTTATTGCGCACATAGCCAGTGTTGGATAATTGCTTGTGTGAGGGATGTTGTTTAATACATGTGGGGCAGATTTTATGCAATTTGAACTTAGAAATGACTTGAAAATCCCTGAACTTAGATTGTTAGACATCCCACCCCTAAATTAGAACCAATTATGCTAAAAGGCAAGTTTGGGGGTAAAATGGTTAGAATTTGTGTGTATTGACGGGTTAGAGGTCTGTGGTTCTTGGTTTTTCACTTTAGTCATTACAGTTTGGTCAATGGGTATAAACCATTTTCAGCATAAAAATAGAAAAATGCTGAAGGTCTTATTCTGCTCTTCAAATGCTTTTTTGACTCGAGTAAGTAAATCCGGTGGGTCCTTCAAACCTGGTGCCCTAAAGCCAACTGGCTTGGGAGTCATCGACCTAAAGCTCGCTACAAGGGTCAATTAGAAAGCAAGTATGGAGAGTGGACTTACACATAAGACATTATAACATCTTTAACTTTTCTGTTTAAGCCTTTATAACTCGGGCAAGTACGTCTGAGGGGTTCTTTGAACCTGGTACCCTAAAGCCAACTGGTTTGGGAGTTGCCGATCTGAAAGCCTGCTACAGGGTCATATAGAAAGCCAGTATGAAAAGTTCTGCACAAAGATGGTAAAAGACAGGGACATTAAAAGAAAAAGTCGTCCAATAAAAAAAATTGCATGGTATAAGCTTTGTTGACTGAGCTGTAGTGGTTGAGGTTGTAGAATTGGGGACTGCTTTCTTTTGATTTGTTATGCACGCATATTTCTGATTCTGACTACCTTGTGTGGAAAAAGCAAAGAATATTTTTAGAACCCACATAGATAGAAACTCGGGATATGTGAGAGAAAAGCAAAAATTGGTGATCATCCATGAGCGCTGAAAGGAATTTCATTAGAATTCATAGATTAACCACATGGGATTCGGGCTGGATTATGCATAATGGGCCACACAGTGTTGAGTATATCTTTTGCATGTGTATGCGTTTGACATTGGCTATTCACACACACACTTAAAAATCAGGCAGATATAACTAGAAATTATTTTGCATTGTTATTCATGACGCTTGCTTAAAGCTTAAATTGGTTTGGATTATGGAGGCATATGGTAAACATGTTAACACAATAAAAATAATTTCTCTTTTATTTCTTTGATTTTTGTAGTTTATTTTCCATTGTTCGAGGACGAACAATAATTCTAGTTTGGGGGTATTTGATAAGTGTGTTTTATACACTTATTTGTACGTCTAAATTAGAATAAATTATTATCATTTTAGAATATATGCTATTTAATTTTTGTTTATCGTTTACCTTCCAGAAAATATCCCAAAAGATGAAGAATGATGAAATCAATGGAAAAAGGACACAATTGGATGTTAATTGGAGCTAAATTGGACAAGTGAGGAGTTTGTGACAACAACCGGGAAACATGCGTGGTGCCAAAGTGAATAAATCAAAGGTTGGAGGAACGAATTGAAGGATATGAGAGCTTAAATGGGCAAATCAAGAAGAAGATAAAGTTTGGGGACTAAATTGCAACAATTGAAAGTTGAGGATTGAAGGTGCAATTAAAAGTCAGGGACTAAATTGTACAACCGAGAAAAGAGGAAGTCGCGATTGCTGGATACGTTCCACGCGATCGCGAGATGGTGCAAATTCTTAACCCGAGAGTTTTTAACGTCTACCACGCGATCGCCAGAGGTTCTACCATGCGATCGCGCGGTTGTCCAACTGGGCCACAGATCAGATTTTTCTCGCCATTTTTAACAGGCTTTGGGCTGTTTGACCTAGGTTTTCTCCAAAACCTATATATACAACATAAGAGGCACGAAAATGAGACATTTGCCTCTCCAAAGAACGAGCCACAACTAAGAATTCAACATCAAATCCTTGGAGATTTCAACATTGCAGAGGGGCGTGAATTGAAAACAATTGAAGAATTGATAATTGGTGCAATCTTTCCATTCTTTATATTGTTTTTCAATGAACGTTTATTTTTACTGTTTTTGTTATTTCATGATGATGTGTAACTAATTTTAACGTTGGGATGAACGATGTAGCCTAGTTAATTATTTTAATGCCATATTCCTTGTTTTAACGCTTTGTTGCATGTGTTGATTTATTATTGCGTTTAATGCGTGAATGAACTGGCCACTTATTCATGACTTAATGTGTTATTTTCATAATCCGAGAGGTGAGATAATAACATAGATCTAGGTAATAAATCCGGTAATTGAACGAGAGATAAAGATACACTCTTGTGATTATTGCGGTCGTGTGTGAATTCTTGTATGTAATGCATCTAAATAAGGAATATTCGGACCCGCTGTAGAGATACAAGGTTGACTTATTTAGGTAGGATTGATTTAAACACGAGAGAGGAATTTCAATTTATATTAGTGAATTCGACCGAATGCATATTTAGGAAATAAAAAAATGGAATTGGAATTGATTTAATTAGCTAGGTGAAATCGTGAATCCCAACCACTTTACAATCGTTTTTAAAACAAAAAAAAAAAAAAAAACAAATTCGCAAATTTAATTCTTTAGTTTAATTTATTATCTTTAGTTTACAATCACAAATTCTATTTCGGCTGTTCAAATAAAGTTAGAACTAAAACATTTCGGTACTTAGTAAACAGTCCTCGTGGGAACGATAATCCGGACTCTAAGGTCCACTTTATTACTTGATTGCGATATCGTACACTTGCGATTTCAAATGCACAACAACTGGCAATAGAAACATGCTGCTTGAGACGAAGCTGTGAAGGAAATAAACTAAGTCAGAAATTAAGCAAATGGGTGCAAACAAAAGGAAGCAATTAAGTGTTAGTAAAATACCTTCCAAGTCAAGGGGATGTTTTCGTCGTCCAAGTCATCCTCAAGATTTTTCGTAATGGATAGCTTTCGAGACACAGGAGTTTTCATTGGGGATGGAAGGGATGAACCAAAATTTACTAGTTTCCAGCTGGAGGATGAAGCCAATAACTTTTTAGAAGCCGAGGTCATTTTATCATCAACAGCATTAAAGACTTGAGAAAGACGGGCACCAAAAGAGTCTTTCTCTTATAAGCACCCAGAGACCAGTGAAGAGAGGGTGGACAGATGGAGCAGAGTGAAAGGATTTCCATCGCATGTTAGCCAAAAAAATTGCATTATTAGAAACAACTATAACAACTTCGTCTGGATGGAGTACAAAGAATCTGGACTGAAATTGTATGTTGGTACAAGAAAAGAAGGGAACTGCCCATGTTTGCACTAACCCAAATTGGCAAGCGACGAAATGAGGAGAATAGACTTCTACCCCAGCTTTTGCATTTGTACCAACGCCTATAAAGTCATAAAATAATTCACATGAGAAGTCAAGTATTTGGTCCATATCGCCCTATCATCACTATTAGAAACAGCCTATACATACTGGGGCAATGAGATGGAGAATAAGGAAAAAAGGAAGGAATGTCATGAAGGTAATAGAAATATGAAAAATGGTCTCGATGGTTGTGGTTCACGGGATATAGTTTAGCCAATGTAGGGGCACCGCAATGAGCAGTTGGTGTTGTTTGGGGGTACCAAAAAAGAGGAAGTACGCTCTCAACCATAGTTGGATGATCCGAAGGGGACCACAAGCTATGGGGATTCCTTTGTCATGGTGTTGATGGATGAGTGTTTCCATGCCCCTATAAATGGCTGCCAAAGTAAAAGAGCACCAGTTTAAGATTTTTCCTTGTGCAACTTCTCTAGCCAAAGGAAGATAACTACTGGAAGGTTTAATGCTAGGGGTACAGACAATGTGCTTGCATATCCAATAATGGATAAAGGAAACTCACTCAGACATAGAAGGAGGTTTTGAAAGTTCATGTGGACTCATTTTAGTGAGGGAGGAGTATGAACTGAAAAGAGAATTTGGAAATGTGGGACTAGTACAAGCAAAATTAAAGAGGGGAGAAATGGAACAACCTACGGGGGCCAAATCAAGAAGGGCGCTAATATCACAGAGTAATGGTCAACAGGCCAAATGGAAAAATAAAGAAATTATATCCAGTAGACCAAAATTGAAGCGCCATGGAGAAAATTATTGGGTCAAAGATAAGGATTCTAGTGCAAGCATCAATAACATTGATGATATCGCCCCCTTTTAGAATATCTTTGAAGTTATCATCTCTAAACATTACCCTAGTCCATGCTGAAAATGTCACAGTAGCCTCTGAGGGTGAAGACCTTAAGGAAGAAGAGTCCGAAGACTTGGGCCATGTGCGAATGTCCCCATAAAACAATGGGTCCATTGGTATAGGATCAGCGAAGGGTAAATTCGTGGAAAGAGGAAAAGTCTGCGCTACTACTGAGGTTTTGATTTCCTTCAAGTTGATAAAAGCAGGGCCCAGACACACATTTAATTTGATGGCGAGGTGAATAAGGTATCGAGCACAACATTTGGCGAACTAAGAATCTTCTGAAACTCCTAGAAAGTAGAGACACACTTCAATGATGGAGCAGATATTTTGGGTGCCATGGTTAGTGGAGAAGAACGAAGAGGTACGTAAAGAAGAAATTGCGGGAAGGTGGATTGTAAAAATTCTTGAATGAAGCCAGTAAAAAGTAAAATTGAGGGAAGAAATGTTACCCCTTTTATAGGATGAAGAAGGTGCATCTATTGAAAGAAGCTATTGATTTTCAAAGTAATGGGACATAACACTTGGAAAAATGGGGCGTCAAACGTCCCCATGAGGCATATTATCTAGCAACAAAATAGGAGGAAGAGATGCTAAACGTGCTCGAATATAGCAGAATTAATAGTTACACATTAATTCAGTCATATTAGGGGGTAATTGTTGACACCTAAAAAATAGCCAAGTCGGTGGCCCAACATAAAAGGCCCAAATATGATAGTCCATTATGGATGGAAGGACGAAGGGAGATGGGTGACTGGGTGATCACTAGGGTACTTGGATGATAGGATGATTGCAAGGGTGATAAGGTGACCAAGCTAGATAAGGTTGAAGAAGCGATTTTGGGGATTCATCCCACGATTCATCTGGTCATTAAGCAGCAGCTTCCAAATTCTGGGTAGTTGGAAAGGATCATGAAATTTATTTGAAGCAAGTTAGTGAACATCAGTTGTGTAAGGAAGTGGGCGATGGTTATGCAACATGACGGGCACCAGTTATTTCATCCAGGTTACAAGTCAAGGCGGCAAATCAAGAATTCAAATGTTATTCCTATGTTAGGTTTTTTTACATCCAATAAATCCAAGCGATGATGTAAAACAGTTGTGGAAATTATATAAACACCGAACTAAATAGCTCTTCTTGATGATGATTCTGGCCACTAGAAGCAACTTAATTTATAGTTGTTCGTGAGCCACTGGAATGCCTAATTGTAGTGGTTTTGAGCATAGACCTTGGCCTTGGTTGGAATGGTTTTTTGGTCTTGGGATTGTTGATTTGGGCCACTTTTAAACCTGGCCCCACTAAGTGTTATATTTACTAACTTCATCTTTTATTTTGCTTGGATTTTTTCAAAATCCCCCTCTATCATTGGAGGTGATTGGAGCAACCAAGGAGAGAAGGTTGTGAGTCGAGCTTAAGGTTTGGGTCGTGTTTTGGAGAGCTTATTTAGCCCGAATCAATATTGAAGGTCCAACATAATTTCAACATGGTATCAGAGCGAAGTTGGTGATGATATTGGGTGAGAAGTCGAGCTAAGAAATGACAAGAAATCGGGATGAAAATGGGCAAAAATCGACTTGCAGCCCTACACCTAATCATAGTAAGTGTGCTTTTACTATAGTCTATGCCAAATTGACTGTGGTTGCTAGAAGAGAATTGGGGGGGGGGGGGAATTCAGGAAATGTCTGGATACTTGGATATACCTTGGTTCATTGGTGGGGACTTCAATGCCATCTTAAGAAGTGAAGGAAAAAAGGGCGGTTCTCAACCCAATGTTCAATCTATGAATGGCTTTGGAAATCTTCTTATTGATTGTAACCTTTCAGAGGTACACATGAGTGAAAGTCAGTTTACTTGGAATAGAGGAGATCTATGGGGAAAATAAGATAGAATCCTAATCAAAATAACAAGGCTACCTCGGAGGCTGGATCTTTAAAAGTTTCCATCCTCAACAAGAACACATCTAATCACTGTTCGCTGCTTATGGACCAGATTGATGAAGGCATAAAGTGCAAATCCTCATTCAGATTCTTAAACTCTTGGATTAACCATTATAATTTCTTTAAGGTTGTATCTGGATGTTGGGATCAACCATTGGTACCCTTTTCTAAAGGTCTTTATGGATTCCTTTTCAAACTTAAAGGAGTAAAGAACGTGTTAAGGCGATGGAATAAAGAAAAGTTTTGTAATGTTTTTGAAAAGGTTAAACATGCGAAATTATTAGCTGAGGCTAAGGAAAGAGTTTATGTGGTGGACAATAACCCTAATAATAGGTCTGTTGTTCATCTAGCTTATGCTAATCTTAACGAACAACTGGCAGAATTTAAGTAAGCACATGCGTTGCACGTCTTATGTATAAATTTAATAAGAACTAGTAGTAAGCACATGCGTTGCACGTCTTATGTATAGGATGACTGGGATGCATAATATTTTTGAAGTACTAATACTATTTTTAAAAGTAGTTGATGTATTAAATATTATTAAAAGAAAAAAATTAAATTGTTAAAAAAAATTATATATGAATAGTTTTTTAATGTGAAAATCATGTATATAATGTGAAAATCATGAATAAACTGAAATGTAATGTTTTGAATTTAATAACACTCATTTGTACATAATATTTTTTGTCAACTTTTCACAATTTTTCTTATTTTTATTTTTTGATTTTACCAAGACTTTAATATATTGTATTGAAATTTTCGCAGAAAGTGCTATATAGAATTGACCATGAGAGAATGTACATTCCAACAGTAAGCATTATTTATTCTTAATCCCTGTTAATAGTCATTGCAAAGTATAGACATATTGAAAATTGTTCATCTTGAGTTTGAATTAATATACTCCACTATTTACTAGAATTAATAGGTTAAGTGAAAAAAAAATTAAAAAAAAAAATTATTTTTTTCAGCATAATATCCAATGATTATTTTTGCATGGATTATATGTCTTTTGAAATCATAATAAACCATTCATGTTTCAATGCAAAGATCGTTGGATAAGTCTAGATTAGTATCATTGGGGAATTTATTTTCAAGATTAACTTGTTTTGTGGGATGCCATTTGGCAACAAAGTATTTATGAGCTCCTTTTGGTAAAATTAGTTTGTATCATCTATTACTTCAACGAAATTGACAAATTCTGAAGAAAAGTATAATTTTAGCTAAAAGAGAAAATGGATCATTCAAATCAAGTTTACAGGCAGAAGAAAGAAGCTAATAAATATAAGACATTTAAAAAGGATGACCAGTCACATCATGCCATGTCATAAAATAATAACAGAAATTAGAATTAAAAGAAACGTATAGAGAAAATAAAAAATGCGTTATTAGGAATGCAACTCAAGTAGCTCCAACATTAAGTTGAAAGCTTCAGCATTCAATCAGATTCAATCAACATTCTATAAGATTCTATCACCATTCAATCAAGTTTGGCTTTTCTTCACCCCCTTCTCAAGGTGGAGTATGGTAGATATCTGCCATACCCAACTTGGAAAGTAGACGTTGGAACTGTAGAGTGACTAATGCTTTGTAAATAGGTCGGTCAGTTGGAAATTAGATGCAAGATATTGAGGATGAATAAGCCCAAATTTGAATTGATTTCGAACCACGTGACAATCAATCTCAAGGTGTTTAGTACGTTCATGAAACACCGGATTTGCAGTGGTATGTGTAGCGACCAAGAATTTTTACGCGATTAATAATTATTTTAATAGAAAATCGTGTCGCTACTATTTCACCCATTTTTATTAAGTAACGCCGTGACGTATTCGTATAGCCAAGTCAAGAAATAATCGAGATCGTTCGATTTTAAATTAAATTCCGAATTTCTAAAAATATCTCCATTCTCTTGATTTAAAGTATATTAAGTCCAAGTACTTAATTCAATGTTATCCCAATATTTATTTATACAAAAATTATTTTTATTATTGAAATTAAGAAAATATATGCAAGCATGGGAGGTTCCATTATATGTAATCATGAAGAGCATAATATTTGTATAAATATGGAAAAGTATATGAATGATTGATAAGACTCCATTATATGTAATCATGAAGAGCATAATATTTGTATAAATATGGAAAAGTATATGAATGATTTATATACTCCATTATATATAATCATGAAGAGCATAATATTTGTATAAATATGGAAAAGTATATGAATGATTTATATACTCCATTATATGTAATCATGAAGAGCATAATATTTGTATAAATATAGAAAAGTATATGAATGATTTATATACTCCATTATATATAATCATGAAGAGCATAATATTTGTATAAATATGGAAAAGTATATGAATGATTGATAAGACTCCATTATATATAATCATGAAGAGCATAATATTTGTATAAATATGGAAAAGTATATGAATGATTGATAAGACTCCATTATATATAATCATGAAGAGCATATTATTTGTATAAATATGGAAAAGTATATGAATGGTGCTTTACTTTAAGAAAAGGATGTGTTAAAATTAATAGAATTGAATGATTATGTTTACAATATGCCAACTTTATACATCTATTTAAACCCATCTCTTTTACACACAACTCTACACATATACACTTATTTCCAATCTCTTGACAAAATCCACAAGTAAGAGAAATTCAAGGTGGTCAAGAAAGTTTTGGTCCATTTACTACTACACTTCATTTTAATCTTTTAAAAGGTAAGTATATCTTATGTTTTTATGAAAAGTAAGTATGTTTTTATGAAAGGTAAATACACCTTATGTTTTTATGACAAGTAAGTATATCTTATGTTTTTATGAAAAGTAAGTATGTTTTTATGAAAGGTAAATACACCTTATGTTTTTATGAAAAGTAAGTATGTTTTTATGACAAGTAAGTATATCTTATGTTTTTATGAAAAGTAAGTATGTTTTTATGAAAGGTAAATACACCTTATGTTTTTATGAAAAGTAAGTATGTTTTTATGACAAGTAAGTATATCTTATGTTTTTATGAAAAGTAAGTATGTTTTTATGAAAGGTAAATACACCTTATGTTTTTATGAAAAGTAAGTATGTTTTTATGACAAGTAAGTATATCTTATGTTTTTATGAAAAGTAAGTATGTTTTTATGAAAGGTAAATACACCTTATGTTTTTATGACAAGTAAGTATGTTTTTATGTTTTTATGAAAAGTAAGTATGTTTTTATGAAAGGTAAATACACCTTATGTTTTTATGAAAAGTAAGTATGTTTTTATGACAAGTAAGTATATCTTATGTTTTTATGAAAAGTAAGTATGTTTTTATGAAAGGTAAATACACCTTATGTTTTTATGAAAAGTAAGTATGTTTTTATGACAAGTAAGTATATCTTATGTTTTTATGAAAAGTAAGTATGTTTTTATGAAAGGTAAATACACCTTATGTTTTTATGAAAAGTAAGTATGTTTTTATGACAAGTAAGTATATCTTATGTTTTTATGAAAAGTAAGTATGTTTTTATGAAAGGTAAATACACCTTATGTTTTTATGAAAAGTAAGTATGTTTTTATGACAAGTAAGTATATCTTATGTTTTTATGAAAATGTTTGGATCATTGCTATGAAATCAATCTCACAAGATTGTTATGGGTTCCATATGATATGTTTATGATTATGCTAAGGGGACCGGAGTTTAGTAGCGCTACACATAAGAATTCTTGCCATTTAAGTTCGGTAAAATTCTTGTGTCTCCCTATGTTTATGAGTATTTCGATCTTATCCTATGTTATGATGAAAATGATCCATATGCTTTCAAAAGAAAATTTATGCTTGGTATACTTACTGGGATTTTATAAATCTCACTCCACGATATTTACCATTTTCAGATAATTGAAGGTTCGAGGCGGTCAACATGGAAGTGGCAAAAGTGGTTAAGATTGATGAGATAATTATGTTGAACTTTATGTAAGAAAATTATGTTCTATTTTTATTCACAAATAAAATTATGGGATTCTAATTATTCTTTTGAATAATTTTACATTACTATTTAAGTCTCGATAATATGATATGAGTCACTTTTAGTGGCACTCGAATGGTCGAGAATTCGGGTCGTCACAGTTGGTATCAGAGCAAAGAGTTTTAAAAACGATTCTGTAGATTTTGAAATTTTATTTCTTAAAAAAAAAAAAAAAAAATCACTATTCACGTGAACAGTAAAACGACGTGCTATTCATGATGAACAGTGAACGAAATCACTATTCATTATAAAAAAAAAGTTGAATTTTCACATGTCAAGTATGGTTATGATTTTGAAAAGCATGATGAAATTTGATGTGCGAATTTCAAGGACAAAATTCATTTTAAGCAAGGGAGTTAGTAATGTCCTGAAAATTTTATGGAATATAATTAGTTAGTGATATGATGTTTATATTGATGTCTTTGATAAATTTCTAGAAGTTCGGGGACTAAAGGAAAAATAAGATTTGACGATAAATTTTATTTGGGTTAAGTTATTAATTATTGATGGGGAGATAATTACTATATCGATATTGGATTTGTTTTGAAGACTGTGATTAATTAGGAATTATGATTCAAGAAAATGTTGATTTGGATACAACCACATTAAATTATTGTTGATTAAAGGAAAATAAGATTATATGAAATATTTTAACTCATCACTCTACTATGTCACTCTCCACGTATTGACTCCTCGAACCAGGTATGTTATATGCTTTGCAAGTCATTTACGATTTTATTAAGACATGTTAAGTATGAAATCTTCATATGTTATGAACCTTTAAGTGAAATATACATGTTGAGTATGATATGAATTGATAGAAGCCTGAATTTTAATTTATTCCTTTTTATGTAGAATCATGAGACATAGAGGATATTGATATGAATTTTGGTTCATATTAAGCTTAGTAAGATTGACTCAATTAGAAATTAAGTTGGGTTGTAACTTTTGCCCAAAATATATGGAATAATATATTAAACAAACAAAATTAATAATAAATTCGTACAATAATTTATCCCTTTATCACTACCTTTGTGTAAAAACAAGGGAAAAACTGTGGATGGTTATTAGTACTTCCTCTTCAAGTTTCAATTTTCGGTTCAATAATTTATCCCTTTATCACTACCTTTGCTTAAAAGCAAGGAAAAACTGTGGATGATTATTGGTACCACTCTTCAAGTTTCAATTCTGAAAAAAAAATTCGGAAAGAAAGAAAGAGAACGGGTGTTGAGCATAATGGGAATAATATGACTTAAGAATGATTTTCAAAATAATTGTTGTCCTCGAGTTTAGAAATGATGAACCTTAAATGGACTTTGCATAATTGATTTTAGACATGGCACTAAGTATGAGAAGTCAACAGAAATGATTAGAAATATGTTCAGATTATCTATCATTTAGATTTAATGAGAAATAGCGAGCCAATTTTATGAAGTTTTATGAGATGTTAAGATTATAAGTGTGTAGCGACCAAGAATTTTTACGCGATTAATAATTATTTTAATAGAAAATCGTGTCGCTACTATTTCACCCATTTTTTATTAAGTTAACGCCACGACGTATTCGTATAGCCAAGTCAAGAAATAATCGAGATCGTTCGATTTTAAATTAAATTCCGAATTTCTAAAAATATCTCCATTCTCTTGATTTAAAGTATATTAAGTCTAAGTACTTAATTCAATGTTATCCCAATATTTATTTGTACAAAAATTACTTTTATTATTTAAATTAAGAAAATATATGCAAGCATGAGAGGTTCCATTATATGTAATCATGAAGAGCATAATATTTGTATAAATATGGAAAAGTATATGAATGATTTATATACTCCATTATATATAATCATGAAGAGCATAATATTTGTATAAATATGGAAAAGTATATGAATGATTGATAAGACTCCATTATATGTAATCATGAAGAGCATAATATTTGTATAAATATGGAAAAGTATATGAATGATTTATATACTCCATTATATATAATCATGAAGAGCATAATATTTGTATAAATATGGAAAAGTATATGAATGATTGATAAGACTCCATTATATATAATCATGAAGAGCATAATATTTGTATAAATATGGAAAAGTATATGAATGATTGATAAGACTCCATTATATATAATCATGAAGAGCATAATATTTGTATAAATATGGAAAAGTATATGAATGATTGATAAGACTCCATTATATATAATCATGAAGAGCATATTATTTGTATAAATATGGAAAAGTATATGAATGGTGCTTTACTTTAAGAAAAGGATGTGTTAAAATTAATAGAATTGAATGATTATGTTTACAATATGCCAACTTTATACATCTATTTAAACCCATCTCTTTTACACACAACTCTACACATATACACTTATTTCCAATCTCTTGACAAAATCCACAAGTAAGAGAAATTCAAGGTGGTCAAGAAAGTTTTGGTCCATTTACTACTACACTTCATTTTAATCTTTTAAAAGGTAAGTATATCTTATGTTTTTATGAAAAGTAAGTATGTTTTTATGAAAGGTAAATACACCTTATGTTTTTATGAAAAGTAAGTATGTTTTTATGACAAGTAAGTATATCTTATGTTTTTATGAAAAGTAAGTATGTTTTTATGAAAGGTAAATACACCTTATGTTTTTATGAAAAGTAAGTATGTTTTTATGACAAGTAAGTATATCTTATGTTTTTATGAAAAGTAAGTATGTTTTTATGAAAGGTAAATACACCTTATGTTTTTATGAAAAGTAAGTATGTTTTTATGACAAGTAAGTATATCTTATGTTTTTATGAAAAGTAAGTATGTTTTTATGAAAGGTAAATACACCTTATGTTTTTATGAAAAGTAAGTATGTTTTTATGACAAGTAAGTATATCTTATGTTTTTATGAAAAGTAAGTATGTTTTTATGAAAGGTAAATACACCTTATGTTTTTATGAAAAGTAAGTATGTTTTTATGAAAGGTAAATACACCTTATGTTTTTATGAAAAGTAAGTATGTTTTTATGACAAGTAAGTATATCTTATGTTTTTATGAAAAGTAAGTATGTTTTTATGAAAGGTAAATACACCTTATGTTTTTATGAAAAGTAAGTATGTTTTTATGACAAGTAAGTATATCTTATGTTTTTATGAAAAGTAAGTATGTTTTTATGAAAGGTAAATACACCTTATGTTTTTATGAAAAGTAAGTATGTTTTTATGACAAGTAAGTATATCTTATGTTTTTATGAAAAGTAAGTATGTTTTTATGAAAGGTAAATACACCTTATGTTTTTATGAAAAGTAAGTATGTTTTTATAACAAGTAAGTATATCTTATGTTTTTATGAAAAGTAAGTATGTTTTTATGAAAGGTAAATACACCTTATGTTTTTATGAAAAGTAAGTATGTTTTTATGATAAGTAAGTATATCTTATATTTTTATGAAAAGTAAGTATGTTTTTATGACAAGTAAGTATATCTTTATGTTTTTATGAAAATGTTTGGATCATTGCTATGAAATCAATCTCACAAGATTGTTATGGGTTCCATATGATATGTGTATGATTATGCTAAGGGGACCGGAGTTTAGTAGCGCTACACATAAGAATTCTTGCCATTTAAGTTCGGTAAAATTCTTGTGTCTCCCTATGTTTATGAGTATTTCGATCCTATCCTATGTTATGATGAAAATGATCCATATGCTTTCAAAAGAAAATTTATGCTTGGTATACTTACTGGGATTTTATAAATCTCACTCCACGATATTTACCATTTTCAGATAATTGAAGGTTCGAGGCGGTCAACATGGAAGTGGCAAAAGTGGTTAAGATTGATGAGATAATTATGTTGAACTTTATGTAAGAAAATTATGTTCTATTTTTATTCACAAATAAAATTATGGGATTCTAATTATTCTTTTGAATAATTTTACATTACTATTTAAGTCTCGATAATATGATATGAGTCACTTTTTGTGGCACTCGAATGGTCGAGAATTCGGGTCGTCACAAAGTGATATGATTTTTATGAGACTTTTATGAGAAGCATTATGAAGTTAGAGATTTAAAGATTTGGTTATTGGGAATTAAGTAATGGATATTATGTTGAGTAAGTGAATTATGCCTCTATATTGAAGAGAAATTTATTATGAACTTTGGCCTTGTGATTAAATTTTGGGAATATGATTTATGACTTATAAATATAAGTATGAGTAATCTTTTGAGCCAATTAAGGTATGGAAGGAAGTGATATTGTGATATTGAAAAATATGATTTGAAATTGTTATGTTGAGGAATTATGAATTGAATTATGGGATATTTTTTGATGATATTGAAGTGTTGGAATCGTTTTCAATATTTTTAGATCGTTGTGATCAAATGTGGAGTTATTTATTATTGTGAGTTATGAAGTATGCTTATGGTTTGGGATAAGTCCAAATTACAAGGGAGACTTTGTCCAGAATTTTATCATTTGGAATTAAGAGCATGATATGATAAGCATCCACTAAAGGAATTAAGGTTAGACATGCAAGTTCATTTACATCACAAACGAGATTTAGTAGATGATAGCAGAGATTTTATTATTTTCTCATAAGGAGAACATACAAAGAGTCACACTGGAAAAGAAATACATGAAACACGCAAAAGCAAAAGAAAGCAACATGGGAAATTCCTCAAATTGAGAGATGTGTTTCCGGAGTAGCCGTATCCTACCACATCTGACCTTTTGAGGAAATAAAGAAACCTTCAAAGAGGTGTGTTTCGAGAGTAAGAATACTCCGTAATCTACCACCTGGAACCTTTGAGGTACACACAAGATTTAAACATTAAGGAAATCCTAGGAAATTAGAGGGGTGTCTCGAGAGTAAGAATACTCCGTACTCTACCCCCACCTATTCTAAGATTCATAAAGTTAAGTTTACATTAACCGGACTCCATTTTTGCTTGATTCCCCTTCCTTGCGACCAATCTATCTTAACCCCTGCTGGATCTTGTATTGAGATATATGACTGCAGCTTATCCAGTAGTTCATCAATAGTAGGAGCAGAAATAAGGAGCCTTCTGGAAAATGGAGAGATGAATCCCTGTTCCACAGCATAATCAAGAAAGGTTAACAAACCATCAAAGAAATTGTTAACATTCAGAAGCCCAATAGGCTTAGTATGGAGATCTAGTTGAGCCCACGAGGTAATGTTAAAGATTTCTTCTAAGGTACCAAAACCTCCGGGCAGGGCTATAAAGCCATCAGCAACCTCAATCTTTCGAGTCTTATTCGATAAATTTTCCTCAGATCATTCATTGGAAGACTGGAATAATACTTGCGAATGTTTGTAAGAATGATATCCATGTTTTTGATGGATCTAACCTCTTCCCAGCATGAACTATTTAAAAGCATTAAGGATCGGAGGGAATCCGCGTGATATTGATTCCAGCAAGAAAGCGCGGAATAGAATAATGGAAAAGAGGGAACAAGGGTTTATGCGCCGTTTACTTTCTTGATAAAAGGAAGATTTGATGATGACGGGATTTGAGATATGGAATATTTTCTTGGATTTTTGGGTACTGATATTTTGATATAATAATCAAGGTATAGAAATAATACGGGGATACGTGAAAGTGAAATAAGGACTGTATTGAATCAGGATTAATAAGTTTGTGCAAGTGAAAGGAATACCTTACGGGAAATGTTATGATATTTGAGTTAAGAATTTTAATTATTTGGGAGATATTTGTTTATTGAATTTTGCAGAAATTTTGGGTTAAAAATATTGGAAAGATAAACTGATGATTATGTTGATATGTGAATAACATGTTTGGGTATATTACATAGAGAATATTCAGGTAATCGTTTTAATTATTTTGGGATATTTGGTGATAAGAAGAAATGACAAATTATTATGGTATGATATGTTAGTAAAGATTTATTGAAATTTTAGAGATATTAATACGAATATTTGAGGTTACATGATACTATGATAAGTGACAGGTTACATGAGTACTACAAGATATGATGAAATATCACATACGATTGAAAATTTTCATTTTGAGTTAGAATTTATGAGTAGACACATATGTCTATTATTGATAAGAAAAATACATGTTCTTAAGAAAACAAAGAGATGCATTTAGTAAAAGTCCAGTGGGTTAGATATTATAATGATGAGATTACTAAGAGAAAGAAGAGAAGAGATTCTGATTAAGTGTTCAGAAATCATAAGATCAAGTAAGTTTAATTTCGAGGACGAAATTATTTTAAGGGGGTAAGTTTGTAGCGACCAAGAATTTTTACGCGATTAATAATTATTTTAATAGAAAATCGTGTCGCTACTATTTCACCCATTTTTATTAAGTAACGCCGTGACGTATTCGTATAGCCAAGTCAAGAAATAATCGAGATCGTTCGATTTTAAATTAAATTCCGAATTTCTAAAAATATCTCCATTCTCTTGATTTAAAGTATATTAAGTCCAAGTACTTAATTCAATGTTATCCCAATATTTATTTATACAAAAATTATTTTTATTATTGAAATTAAGAAAATATATGCAAGCATGGGAGGTTCCATTATATGTAATCATGAAGAGCATAATATTTGTATAAATATGGAAAAGTATATGAATGATTGATAAGACTCCATTATATGTAATCATGAAGAGCATAATATTTGTATAAATATGGAAAAGTATATGAATGATTTATATACTCCATTATATATAATCATGAAGAGCATAATATTTGTATAAATATGGAAAAGTATATGAATGATTTATATACTCCATTATATGTAATCATGAAGAGCATAATATTTGTATAAATATAGAAAAGTATATGAATGATTTATATACTCCATTATATATAATCATGAAGAGCATAATATTTGTATAAATATGGAAAAGTATATGAATGATTGATAAGACTCCATTATATATAATCATGAAGAGCATAATATTTGTATAAATATGGAAAAGTATATGAATGATTGATAAGACTCCATTATATATAATCATGAAGAGCATATTATTTGTATAAATATGGAAAAGTATATGAATGGTGCTTTACTTTAAGAAAAGGATGTGTTAAAATTAATAGAATTGAATGATTATGTTTACAATATGCCAACTTTATACATCTATTTAAACCCATCTCTTTTACACACAACTCTACACATATACACTTATTTCCAATCTCTTGACAAAATCCACAAGTAAGAGAAATTCAAGGTGGTCAAGAAAGTTTTGGTCCATTTACTACTACACTTCATTTTAATCTTTTAAAAGGTAAGTATATCTTATGTTTTTATGAAAAGTAAGTATGTTTTTATGAAAGGTAAATACACCTTATGTTTTTATGACAAGTAAGTATATCTTATGTTTTTATGAAAAGTAAGTATGTTTTTATGAAAGGTAAATACACCTTATGTTTTTATGAAAAGTAAGTATGTTTTTATGACAAGTAAGTATATCTTATGTTTTTATGAAAAGTAAGTATGTTTTTATGAAAGGTAAATACACCTTATGTTTTTATGAAAAGTAAGTATGTTTTTATGACAAGTAAGTATATCTTATGTTTTTATGAAAAGTAAGTATGTTTTTATGAAAGGTAAATACACCTTATGTTTTTATGAAAAGTAAGTATGTTTTTATGACAAGTAAGTATATCTTATGTTTTTATGAAAAGTAAGTATGTTTTTATGAAAGGTAAATACACCTTATGTTTTTATGAAAAGTAAGTATGTTTTTATGACAAGTAAGTATATCTTATGTTTTTATGAAAAGTAAGTATGTTTTTATGAAAGGTAAATACACCTTATGTTTTTATGAAAAGTAAGTATGTTTTTATGACAAGTAAGTATATCTTATGTTTTTATGAAAAGTAAGTATGTTTTTATGAAAGGTAAATACACCTTATGTTTTTATGAAAAGTAAGTATGTTTTTATGACAAGTAAGTATATCTTATGTTTTTATGAAAAGTAAGTATGTTTTTATGAAAGGTAAATACACCTTATGTTTTTATGAAAAGTAAGTATGTTTTTATGACAAGTAAGTATATCTTATGTTTTTATGAAAAGTAAGTATGTTTTTATGAAAGGTAAATACACCTTATGTTTTTATGAAAAGTAAGTATATTTTTATGATAAGTAAGTATATCTTATATTTTTATGAAAAGTAAGTATGTTTTTATGACAAGTAAGTATATCTTTATGTTTTTATGAAAATGTTTGGATCATTGCTATGAAATCAATCTCACAAGATTGTTATGGGTTCCATATGATATGTTTATGATTATGCTAAGGGGACCGGAGTTTAGTAGCGCTACACATAAGAATTCTTGCCATTTAAGTTCGGTAAAATTCTTGTGTCTCCCTATGTTTATGAGTATTTCGATCCTATCCTATGTTATGATGAAAATGATCCATATGCTTTCAAAAGAAAATTTATGCTTGGTATACTTACTGGGATTTTATAAATCTCACTCCACGATATTTACCATTTTCAGATAATTGAAGGTTCGAGGCGGTCAACATGGAAGTGGCAAAAGTGGTTAAGATTGATGAGATAATTATGTTGAACTTTATGTAAGAAAATTATGTTCTATTTTTATTCACAAATAAAATTATGGGATTCTAATTATTCTTTTGAATAATTTTACATTACTATTTAAGTCTCGATAATATGATATGAGTCACTTTTAGTGGCACTCGAATGGTCGAGAATTCGGGTCGTCACAGTATGTATTGCCGCCTTGTTATCACACCACAAAGGAATTGGTAGAATCAGCGAAAGATGAAGATCTTTAAGAATATATGTTAACCACTGTAATTCACAAACCCTGCTTGCCATACTTCTATATTTGGCCTCAGCAAATGAGTGATCTCCTTGTATCAAGACACGCCAGTTAGCATCTGAATACCCTTCCAATTTGAGGTTGTTCTGTGCATGGAAGAACAAACCTTTTGAAGGACAACCTTTAAGATATCTCACAAGATGTAAAGTTGTATCTCAGCATGGAAATGTGACGAACTGACTAAGCTGTTGTACTCCATAGGTAATGTCAGGTTGTGTTAAATTCAAAAAAAGCAATATGCCAACCAACCTTCTATACTTTTTCGGATCTGTAAGTACGGTTCCTCCTCTTTCAATCAATTTTGTGCCCTTTGGTATGGGGACATCAGTTGATTTTGCTCCCATTAATCCAGTATCTTCAACAATATCAAGTATGTATTTTCTCTGGTTGATGTACATACCTTTATAAGAACGAGCAATTTCTATACCCAAGAAATACTTGGCGTATCCAAGATCTTTAATGGTAAGTTTTTGGTGCAAAAAATGTCTTTTTCCAAGATCTTTTCCTCATTGGATCCTGTAACCAGTACATCATCCACGTATAGCAGTAGGACAAGAATATTATAAGAACAATGTTTGGTGAATAAGTGTGGTCATGTTCTGTAACGCCCCGAAAATTTTGATGAATTGAATTATTAAATGATTTTATCGTTATGTCTTTTAATGATTTTGAGAAGTCTAAGGAATGAAGTGTTTTATCTTTTGACTACAAATTTATTATTGACCAAATATTTAATTATTGATAAAGAGATAATTACTATATGAATATTGGACTCATTTTGTAGATCGTAATTACTCAGAAGCCTTTGCCCAAGAGAAAGTTATTTTTGATAAAACTACATCAACTTATATTTGATTAAATGAATACAAGTTTAAATTGATTTTTTAAAGTTTTTTTTCAATAAAGATTTGTTTTAATTGACGTCTGATTATATGTATGCGTCCAGTTGCTGCCCCGTTTGACCATATGTTTGATAGAGTTGATTTCAAATTCTTTCTTCAATCCTTATCCAAAGCTTCTTGTGATATACGGTTTTTCAATCATATTGGAACTCAATTTTATACTGTGAATTACATCTATAAACACAGTCAAGAGTTCTAAAAATATTTTAAAGCACTTCAATCACGATATTTTTCAAGGCAATCAAATGCATGTTTTGGATATTCAAAATGCAATCATGTTTCTTTCAAAATCCGTTTGATCTATTGAGGTAGGATATCGAGGTGCAGTGGCTTTTCTCCCATTTAAATTATTTATCCACTCTGTTGATTTACTATGCTTAAGAAAGTATATGATATGATGTTTATGATATGGTCATCCGATACCAAAGATATGATATGATTGAGCTCTTATCAGTTACTAAAGATATGATGACGGTATAATATTTTCGACACCCGTGTTGAATTATTATACTTATGAAAGTTAAAGATATGATGAAGGTATGATATTTTGATACACGCGTTAAATATATTTACTCGGGATAACACCATAGTTTTTGTGTCCTACTGAGTATTCCCAAATAATCATTCCTATAATTTTATAGGCTTGTTCGGGTCGATTGGACTGTGGCGGAATGGTGCAGCAGACTGCCAAGGGGATTTGAAGAATTAAATGATTAAGTTTCAAATTTAAGTTTCATTTATTATTCCAAACATGTTTAATTTATCAAGATATGTTTTTGGGATTTGGTTGTAAAGAATTTAAATTTCATGTTTGGCAAAACATTTTTTGTTTACACTTCCGCATTTATTTAAAAAAATGAAATTGTTTAGTAACACTCCAGCTTTTATGAACCAAAAATTATGGGGCGTTACATATGGCATCAGAGCCCAAACAGTTCTGTAGACTTTAACTTTACATTATCTATTTTTAAAATAATATTTGTTAACGTGAACAGTAATATTTTCACTGTTCACGATGAACAGTACCTGCTGTGAACAATAATCTCATAAAAAAACACAGTTTCTTTTTTTTTTCTCTTTTTACTTTAATTTGTTAACGACACTTTTATATATTTGCAAAAACAAAATTCCAGATTTCATTATATGACAATTTAAATTGTTAACCTTCATTGGTTCACGTTTTAGGCTTTTGTTAAGTGTTAGATAATAACATTTTAGGTTTTGAGTATTCCCATCAATCTTATGAATTTCAAAGTATAGCTGAGTTTTCGAAATTTTTTAACCAAGTAACAATGTTGAAAGTCCTTGGCACGCATTTCTCACTATTCGGCCACTCCGATTGATCCATGGTATGAAAGAAAAAGTTATTATTATTGTTGTTGTTGTTGTTGTTGCTGTTGTTATTGCATGATTATGAATAATCTTGCTCTATGTCGAGCATGGTTATGATTTTGAAAAGGATGATGAAGTTTTATGTGCGAATTTTGAGGACGAAATTCATTTTAAGAAAGGGAGTTTGTAAAGTCCCGAAAATTTTGATGAATTGAATTATTTAATGATTTTATCATTCATATCTTTTAATGATTTTGAGAAGTCGAAGGAATGAAGTGTTTTATCTTTTGACTCCAAATTTATTATTGGCCAAATATTTAATTATTGATAGAGAGATAATTACTATATGAATATTGGACTCATTTTGTAGATCGTAATTAATCAGAAATCTTTGCCCAAGAGAAAGTTATTTTTGATAAAACTACATCAACTTATATTTGATTAAATGAATACAAGTTTAAATTGATTTGTTAAAGTTTTGTTTCAGGAAAGATTTGTTTTAATTGACTTCTGATTATATATATGCATCCAATTGCTGCCATGTTTGACCATATGTTTGATAAAGTTGACTTCAAATTCTTTCTTCAATCCTTATCCAAAGCTTCTTGTGATACACAATTTTTCAATCATATTGGAACTCAATTTTATACTGTGAATTACATCTATAAATACAGTCAAGAGTTCTAAAAATATTTTAAAGCACTTCAATCACGATATTTTTCAAGGAAATCAAATACATGTTTTGGATATTCAAAATGCAATCATGTTTTCTTTTTGATCTATTGAGGTAGGATATCGAGGTGCAATGGTTGTTCTCCCGTTTAAATTATTTATCCATGATGTTGATTTATTATGCTTATGAAAGTATATAATATGATATGATGTTTATGATATGGTCATCCGGTACCAAAGATATGATATGATTGAGCCCTTATCGGTTACTAAAGATATGATGACGGTATAATATTTTTGACACACGTGTTGAATTATTATACTTATTAAAGTTAAATATATGATGACGATATGATATTTTGACACATGCGTTAAATATATTTACTCAAGATAGCACCATAGTTTTCGTGTCCTACTGAATATTCCCAAATATTCACTCCTATAATTTTACAAGCGTGTTCGGGTCGATTGGACTGTGGCAGAATGGTGAAGCGGACTGCCAAGGGATTTGAAGAATTAAATGATTAAGTTTCAAATTTAAGTTCTATTTATTATTCCAAACATGTTTAATTTATCAAGTTATGTTTTCGGGATTTGGTTGTAAAGAATTTAAATATCATGTTTGGTAAAACATTTTTTGTTTACACTTTCACATTTATTTAAAAATGAAATTGTTTAGTAACACTCCAATGTTTATGAACCTAAAATTCGGGGGCGTTACATGTTCTGATTGTAGAAATCCATATTCACGCAGTTTGAGACAAAATTCATTACTCCACTATCTCGGTGCCTGTTTCAAACCATAAAGGCTGCGTTTGAGTTTACAAAACTGATCAGGTAATGCTTTATCATACCACTCCAGTGGTATCATGTAGACCTCTTCATCAAGATAACCATGTAAGAACGCATTATTGACATCTAATTGGTGTAGAGGCAAATTATGTGTTGACACAACCGCCAAAAGAATTCTCATTGTTACCAATTTTGCCATTGGAGAATAACTATCAAATAATCTACTCCTTGCATTTGATGATATCCCTTACCAACAAGTCTTGCCTTGTATTTGTCTAGAGTCCCATCCTGGTTTAACTTTGTTTTGTAAACCCATCGTGATCCAATAACCTTTTTTCCATGAGGTACGAAGGTTAAATCCTAGGTCTGATTATCTTCTAGAGCTTTGATTTCCTTATGCGTGGCCTGAATCCATTCTTCACTCTTACGAAATCTTGCATCCAGATAGGTTTGGTTTTCAATCTTGTGCTATTTCTGATATTTGGTTGAAGTGACATGATGGCAGATGAATCATTAGAAGAAGACGTAACATTATCAAAAGGAACTTGGATAATAGGTATGGAATCAAAGGACATATCTGGGGGAGGTAAATTTTCATTTTCTGTGTGAGAGTTTGGTATGGGTGTTGCATTAAGTGGATCAGAACTGATTTGCTCAGTAAAAGGAGATGGTTGATGTTGTGGGTTCAATTTTGACTATGTTATTGGAACTGTTGGTAGTGGAGTATCAGTTTCAAAAATATAAGGCCATGTTCTCTTTACTGTTTTCAGCCCGTTTTGAGTTTTCGATTTTCGAAAATATCGAAAATGCGTTCACTTTGCCCATTTTCAGAAATTCGTTTTCCAAAACAAAACAAAAAAATACAAAGGAAATTCAAAACGAGTTTATCGCGTTTTGGATATTTTGTATTAAAAAATCCAAAACTAGCATTTTGGAATTTTTTTTTTTTTTTTTTTTTTTGTAAATGTGAGACACTTTCTTCACTTGAAATTCTTATGTTATTTTGCCATTATATATAGATCCATATTAAGATTTTTTTGTGTTTTTTTTGTAAATGTGAGACACTTCCTTCACTTGAAGTTCTTATGTTATTTTGTCATTATATATATATATATATCCATGTTAAGATTTTTTTTTTTTGTCTAAATGTGAGACACTTCCTACACTTTAAGCTCTTATGTTATTTTGTTATTATATATAGATCCATGTTAAGATTTTGTTGGTATGAGGTTGGATTTTTGTTTAATTTAAACAATATTAATGATGAATTTATTGATATAGAGAACTAACTGATTTATTAACATTAAAATTAATGTAATTCAATCAATCAACCATTTTTTACATATAAAATATCACAAAATAAATATATCAGAAAATTACAAAGTAAACGCATTTTTCAGTTTTCTATTTTTGAAAACAGTTTTCCAAAGTTACAAAGAGAACATATTTTCAGCAATCCCAAAACAAACAACCAAAATCCAAAAATCAAAATAAAATCCAAAACTCAAAATTCAAAATCGAATTACAAAGAGAACGGCCGCTAAGTTTTCTTGAAAGGAAAAATGTATTCAAAAAAAGTAATGTCTCTGGATACATGGATATGTTTGCTGGACACATCATAAACCTTAAAGCCCTTCTACCCTGGACTATAACCCAAAAATACACATTTATGAGCTCTCTCTTCAAATTTATCCTTGTGTGGTTTAGTATTGGTGATGTAACAGAGGCTTCCAAAGGTTTTGATGAGTGAATAGTCTGCTTTCCTTTTAAACAACCTTTCAAATGGGTATGCCAATTCAAGACAGGTGTCGGCATCCTATTTACTAGAGAAGTTTCCATGAGTATGGAATACGTCCAAATATTTTTTTGCATACATGATTGAAACATCAATGCTCTAGCTATTTGAAGCAAGTATCTATGTTTCCTTTCCACCACTCCATTTTATTGGGGGGTGTAAACACAAGATCTTTGGTGGAGAATTCCAAGGGATTGCAACAATTTTTGACATTTATGACTTGTGAATTTTGTCCCATTATCTATTCCAATACACTTTACTCTCTTTCCAAATTGAGTAATAGCCATATTAAAAAAGGTTTCACGAGTTTTGACATTTTGTGTTTTATGAAGTAGTAGGAATGTCCATGTAGACCTACTAAAATCATCAACTGTGGTACGTATGAAAGGAGTACCAGTCAAGGAAAATTGTCTACAAGGCCCCCATATATCAACATGCAGCAAATCAAAAATAGAACCAGATTTAATATGATCAATGGGAAATGGAAATCTATGTTGTTTAGACTTATGACAGACCTCACAGTGCTTAAGATCATCAAGAATTGAAGTAAATGTGGGTGTTTAAGAAAGTCTAGATGTTGCGGAGTTTGTGGTGAAACATGTCCAAGTTTTGAATGCCAAATCTTATAGGAATCAATAGAAACTTTATTAACATCAAAGGAGTCAGTGCAAGAAAGAGATTTAGTATAGGAAAGAAGTTTGTCATCAATGATGGTTTTTTAACAAGGGGACTACAAAATCTGGCTGTAGTATTTAGGAAACAAGATTCATCTAGTAGGTATAATCTTCCTACCAGCTTTTCCAATTGCTAAAATATTTCACTCTTCAGGTCATGCATCAAACAATGGTTTGGATAAAGGATTAGTTTCATATGAAAAATTTTGAGGTAACTGGGGGTACAGATAAGAGATTGGATTTAAAGCTTAGGACTAGGGGTGGGCGTGAGTTGGGTCGGGTCGGTTTTTTCCCCAACCTGAACCCAACCCACTATGGTCGAGTTGATAAAAAATTAACCCAACCCAACCCAACCCAAACATGAGTTCAAACCCAACTCAATCTAGTTTTGGTCGGGTTGGGTTGGGTTGGGTGGTTTGGACTTTTGTCCAATTAGCTAAAAATCATAGAAAATTAAAAAATTATGCACATAAATCAACTATTAACTCAAATAAATTTTGTACAATAGAATAAGCTCAAATATAATAAATTGAATACTTACTAATAAAACTAAAATATATTCAAACCATATTTAAGTTTCATCCAAATTAAGAATGAGCTTGAGATTCTTGAAATTTAAATAGTCCTATATTTTTAAAATTTTTATTTGGTTGGGTAGGGAAGGGTTCTATTCGGTTTTTCACCCAACCCAACCGGAACAATTTTTTTTTTTGTAGAACTCAACCCAACATATTTTCATCAAAAATCGACCCAAACCAATCGGGTTTGGTTGGTTTAGGTGGGTTAATGCCCACCCTTACTTAGGACATATAAAGTATCAGACAACAAATTTTTTGAACTGAGTCTAACTTCTCTAGATTGATTAACAATTTTTGTTGAACCATCTGGTAAACATAAATGAGTGCGACACGATAATGGTCTTAATTTGGTCATCAAGCCAATATCTGAGCATATATGGTTGCTAGCTCCCATGTCAATGATCCAAGTGCCTGGCTTCAAATTATCAAGCACAACAAGAGTTAAAAAGTGAGAGTTCATACCTGAACACTCCTTAATTCGTGCAAAATTTACCTGGTTATTTGTTTCCATTACCATCTTCCCTTTCAATGCCTTTTCCAACTCTTGTTTCACAATGTTTACAACATCAGGTGATGTTGATGACATAGCTTCCATATTCTTGAGATTACTTATACTTTCTTCCTCAAAATTTAGTGGAGAATTTGACATGTTTACCATTATTCTTCTCTGATTATACCACTTATCTCTCGAATCCTTTAAGTCCTTATACCAATCCGGATATCCATTGAGTTTGAAGCATATTTCCCATGTATGTCCCTCGATATTGCAATAATCACAATAGCTATTTTCCTTATCCATTGTATTGTATCTACAGGCGCTACCTCTACCCGCACTAAAAACTCCTCTTCCAAATCCTGTTCTTCCTCTCCATTGTCCAAACCTTCCTCCTCTTTCCCTTCTGAAATCTGGCATTCTAGTCATCATAACCGAGGTTTCATTATTTTCTGGAAATATTATATGAACCTCTCTTTGTTTTCCCACATGAAGGATCATAGAATATGCTTTATTTACTGATGGCAGTGGCTCCATAACAAGTATTTGGTTTCTAATGTTGTCGAAAGTGTCATTCGGTCCTATTAAAAATTGCATGAGTCGACTGAAACACGTCAAATCTAAAATCTCCTTGGAAACATTACAAGTGCAAGCATTACAAGTAAAAGTAGGAATAGGAAATAAACAATTAGCTTATCCCAGAGCTTCTTCAATTTCGTAAAATGCTTCTCAGTAGTCATTGTTCCCTGCGAGATACTACTTATTTCTCTCTGTAGCTAGTACAACAATGGTCCATTATTTTCACCATATCTTTCCTTAAGTTCTATCCACAATTCCTTCGCAAATATAGTGTAGTTAAAAGCATCTACGATTTCCTTAGAAATTGAATTAAGGATCCATGACCTAATCATACAATCCACTCTCACCCACTGCTCAATTTTTAATTGTATTATCTGTCGATTTTTCACACACACCATTTATGAATCCAAGTTTTAGTTTAGCTCCCAAGGCTATTTTAATCAATCTACTCCAGCTAAGGTTATTATTTCCCGTGAGTGGTGAAGTCACAAGCAACATAACTGGATGTTTTGAACTCTGAAGATCGAGAGGATCTCCATTAGAATACTCCTTTGTAGGTATTGCAGTTTCCGCACTTGCGTCACTATTTCCAGTACCATCCGATTTTGATCAAATAAAAAATTCAGCAATCGATTTCCTAGTGAATCGAACTATGCTTTGATACCATGAAGAAAAGTATAATTTCATCTCGAAGAGAAATTTGATTCATTCAAATCAAGTTTATAGATAGAAGAAAGAAGAAAATATATACAAGACATATAAGAAGGATGACCAATCACATCACGCCATGTCATAAAGCAATAACGGAAATTAGCGTAAGGAAAAAATAGAAATAGGTTATTAGGAATGCGACTCAGTAGCTCCAACATTCAATCAGATTCAATCATTCTATCAGATTCTATCATCATTCCATTCAATCAGGTTTGGCTTACTTTCTTCACTTTATTCAAATTCTACAATTTCTATATGAAATAAATCAATTAGTTTGTCATTGAGGTAGTCAACATACTCCTATCCTACTATATATATCCCTATCTATTATAAGAGTCTCTTCATTTGACACTATTCATAAGCCACATAAGCCAATTTTGTTGTGTTCATTGGCTTGAGCTACTAGCCAACAAGACCCATTCATGGCTACAGATGCTATTTTTCTTTGGCCAATATTCAACTTCCGTATTTTTATTCACTTTTCGAGCCGAGCCACAACTCATTTCCATTTTCACACGCAACCGACCCTTCCCACTTTTCCCAATTCCCACGCCATCATCCATACAACCATTCTCTACAATTCTCAACCTTCGTAAAAGCCTAACCTTCCATTTTTCAAGCAACCACTTTACCTCTTTTCACACACAACAACCCATATCCTGCACCATATTCTCCATCCCCTTTCTCTCCGACTGTAGGTGATGCTTCAACCGCACTCAGCTTGTCCCTGCCACTAACGACTCCTCCTTCTCGTGGTTCAACTATGCTCGGTGAGTATTACTATTTCCTATACCTAACGAATTATTTCCTTGTTCAGCCCACCGTGTTCCCCTCTCACTCATCTCATTTTTTTTTTAATTTACTAGAGATGGATCTCTCTCTCTCTCTCTCTGAATGTTGTGGGTGTTCTGGAAACCGTTTTGTTAATTTCTTACTTGTACCATTCAAAGCGAGAGTTCGTATTATTTTTCATTTTTTAAATTATTCCTTCTCTGACAATATTTCTTGCTTTGTGATTTCCACACGGCAGTTTGAGCTAAGGAAGGAGGGGTCAGGAGGTGACGGAGGTCTTTCATATAGTTAGACTTCTGGGTAAGCACTTTAACAACATATGTTTCAACGATTATTATTCATACTATGTATACTTGAAATAATTTTTTATTCAAAAAATGAATATCTTTAATAATTTAATTGGGCTTCACAATTTGAAAAGGGAAGAAAGAGAAAAAGCAATGGGGAAGAAATATATTGAAGTTAAATTTGTTGTTGAAATGTTTTTGGTTCTTCATTTTGTTTTTATCCAAGTGATCTTCTTTTGGTAGACTTTTTATTCACAAAAACATCCTTCCGACTGTTTATTTTCTATGTTTGTGTAGAACCGCAACAATCTGTACAACGTAGAGCAGGTAGAAGGATTTTGTAGCAGTTGAGAATACATGTGTTGTTAGATACAATTGCACCAATTGAATACGTGTGGGTGTACATGTATACATGTTCGTTTTTGAATTTTTAATTATACTCATGAAATTTTTTTAATTTGTGTTGTGGATGTGATTTTAAAGAAGTGTAGATCCGTGTTCCATGTTGATATATAATGGGTATTGATATGAAAGTAGTAATTTTTTATTTTAATAACAAAATGGGCCTGCTGTACATTTTGAAGCCTACTGTATGACCAGGTTAGTGGACCGTTCTATCCCTTTTTCTTACGAAATAAGTCTATGAAATGTGTATTTTTTCATGTTCCGATGTGATGGTTCTTTTCCGGTGTGATGAAGAACGAAGCTTGATCTGCCTGCTGTCTTCGAAATCTGCTACACAAGTTTTTTTTTCTTCAAATCGTTTTTTGATCTGTACGGCAGCATCTTCTAACTTCCTCTCTCTTTTGTCCTAGGGTTAGTGAATGTACTATTGGTAGTAAAAAATTGACTAACTAATTTTTTAAAATCTACAGCGTCCTCTATGCTGTCCTCATCTGCTTGTCTTCCTATTCCGGTGTGCTGAATATCAAGGTAAACTTTTATAAGTTGCATATTACTTTGGAGCCTAATAAAAATTGCATCTACAATAGGTAATACATTTTTCAAACTCATCAAATTAACACGTATTAACCAAACGAGCAATCTATTTGAAGAATGTTATAATTATCGTATCGGTATATAAAACACATTAAAAGGCTCCTATATATCCATTCTGAGTGCATAATGAAGATATTCACAAGAAGTATTTCTTGGTATTTTGAAGATTATGTTTTAAATCTTCAAAGTTATCATTTTATCATAAAATTCTGATTTTTAGTCTCAACCCACAATGTACAGCTATTATAAGATGTATAGTAGGTGATGTTGAGATCTCTTTTGTAGTCTTGAATGGTGGTTAAAAATGATGAGATTGGAAAAAATAAAATAAAAAAAGTAAAATCCTCACAGAATACAATAACAATACTATTTGGCCAGCAAAACCTTCAAAGTCAATAATTTTTCCAATACGATTTAGTGAGTAGCTATATTATTAGTACTTAAGCTTATCTTTCTACGAAAGTTCTAGGTCTCACTACATTTACCACCTTTCACATATAATTTACTTGCATAAACAAGTGTTAACAATGGTTCTTTGATCACATAACCACTGACTTCCAAAAAATAAATAATAAGCAAATTAATAAATCTCAGCAATTGAGGAAATATATTGTGATTTTTTCAAAAAAATTATCTAACTTAACTAAAATGAGAATCTTAAAAGTCTTTCTTATTTTCTTATAGGCCTATTTTAGTCACATAGACATCCTCAGATGTTTGTCTTTTTATGTGACTTATTTTGATAAGGTAATTTGTTCATTTTTTTCCGTCACTACTTTGTGTTATAAGATTGATAATGAAATGTACATTCATTTGTCTGCCTTGATTGTTTCCGTGTGTGTGCTTCTTATTTTGAACATCCATCTTTGAAACACAGGTATTCTGTTTTTGTGTGTGCGCTCATTCTTTCGAACTTGGTTTTCTTGTTCTTTGTATCATTTAGAATGGGCTACATATATATTGTTCCCTATGTTTTTTAAATGTTTTTTTTTTTATTATTATGGTTGCTTCTTGTGTAATTACATTTCCATTGCATTTTTTCATGGTTGCTTAGCCCCTGTTTTCTTTGCTGTTTTGAGGTCGTTTTCTGTTTTTATTTTCGAAAACGCTAAAAACGCGTTCTCTTTACCATTTTTGAAAACGCATTTTGGAAAACAAAAAAAAAAATTTGTACACAAAACGGAAAACGGCCGAAACATCGTTTTGGGCGTTTTGTATGTATTTCGACAAAAAATGTCCAAAACGCAGAAAACGCGTTTTGGGAAATTTTTTTTTTTATAGAATTATCTTAACTTAGAACTAAGCTTAATATAAAGTTTTTATTTATTTTTATTTATTTTTTATTTTTTTAGAATTATCCTAGCTTGGAACTAAGCCTAAATAAAGAATTTTTTTTTTTTTTTTTTTAGAATTATCCTAACTTGAAACTTAGTTTAAATAAAGTTTTATTGAATTCAATATCAACATTACAAAAAAAAATTAAATGAGAATTCTTGTTGTTATATTTCAAAAAATGCAATGATAAATGGACTCTGGTGGTTTTGAAAGACTTGCATTTTCTGGATTTTAATAGAAGTAGAACTTTCTCAAGTCCCGAACCTGACCAAGCTATGTTAATATAGACTCTTAATGCTCACATTAGTGTGTTGCATGTAACCATATTTTTAGTGTATTGTGAAAGGAAATTTGAGTTGGAGTTAGTAGTATTCTGCGAGCAAATTAATTAAAAATAGTTTAAATAGTGTTCCGCAAAATTTCAAACAGAACGTGTTTTCCAGCTTTTTATTTTCAAAAACAGTTTTCAGAAATGACAAACCAAACGCGTTTTCAGCAAATTTGAAAACAAAAATGAAAACGCAAAACACAAAGCATTTTCGAAAATGAAAATACAAAATAAAATACAAACAGAACGCCACCTTAGAGTTTTGTGTTTTCGTTTTTCTTGATAGTATACCGAGGTCTGTTCTTCATTTATGACACATGGTAGACAAACTTGGTAAGTGAATTGACTTTTATACTACGCTACTAAATACGTCGTTAAAATGATGCACGTGCCTTGCACGTGCGTCTCACTAGTATATTATATATATATATTATATATCCTAACTATTATAAAAAAAGAGAAACAAAAACACTATTCATTTACTATTCATAAGGCTTATGTAATTGTGATGTCATCTTTCTTTCTTTTTTTTCTTTTTCTTTTATTTTTTATATAATAGTGTTATCAATTTCTTTCTAATTTAACTTATTTATACTATTCATTTACTATTTATAAGACCGATGTCATCGTGATGTCTTTTTTTTTTTTTTTTTTTTTACAGTGTTACCTATTTCTTTTTAACTACTTATTTATATTTATGTAATATAATAACTAATAACTTATTTTATTTAATTTCCAAACATATATAAAAGAGGTTAAGGACTTCATTATTCATTTACTATTCATAAGCATGATGTTAAAACTCATAAATATCCTAATATTTTTTCTTCTATTTTTAATTTAGAATTTATTTTGCAACTATCTTTGTTCATATCAACATGCAACATCCATGCTATGTAGTACTCCCCCATTTCATTCAATAGCCTTTACTCATTTTTCCGATGAACACCATTTTTCAAATCACCGTCATCCAGAAACTGCCACAGGTAATATGCATTCCCCAAATTACCACCGTTCACCATTTCTATTTGTGTGGTTCTTCCTTTTTTGTATGTAGTACTTATTCAAGTTTTGATCGATTGCCCAAATCACCATTGTTCACCATTTCTATTTTTGTGTTCCTTTTTTGTATCTGTTTTATATTCAAGTTTTGATCGTTTTTTCATTTTTCCTTTTCTCATAAGTCTAGAACTTAATTTTTCTTATGAGACATTGTTGATTATGATTTAAGTCAAAAAAATGAATGAAAATTGGTCACAGCTTGTGAGTCTAATAATGATTGTAGACTCTAGCATATGTGACCTTATTCGAGTTTTAATATAGTGTTCAAATTCTAAGTAATATTTTTTAGGAGACTTATTTTCTTTCGACCCATCGACGATATTACATACACAATTATTATCACATCTCGTGCGTTATCACCGTCATCCAGAAACTGCTACAAGTAATATGAATTCCCCAAATCACCACCGTTCACCATTTCTATTTTTGTGGTTCTTTTTTTTTTTTTTTTGTATGTAGTACTTATTCAAATTTTGATCGATTGTCCAAATCACCATTGTTCAGCGTTTCTATTTTTGTGTTCCGTTTTTGTATTTGTTTTATATTCAACTTTTGATCGATTTTTCATCTTTCCTTTTCTCATAAGTCTAGAACTTAATTTCTCTTACGAGACATTGTTGATTATGATTTAAGTCAGAGAAATGAATGAAAATTGGTCACAACTTGTGAGTCTATTAATGATTGTAGAATCTAGCACATATGACCTTATTCGAGTTTTAATGTAGTGTTCAAATTCTAAGTAATATTTTTTAGGAGACTTATTTTCTTTTGATCCATCAACATTATTACATACACAATTATTACCACATTCCGTGCAACGCACGGGAGACCACTAGTATATTTAAAAGAGGCAACCCACCTTTCACTATTCATAGCCTGTTCATCGAGAGGCGATGAAGCGGTTTCAAAGGCGTGTCTGAAGACATCGCGCGAGGCGTCAAAGGTTTCGAGTTGTCCCATGTGGTTTTTCATGTTTTTGGTCTTTTTTAATTTTAGCATTTATGGATCAAAACGACGCCGTTTTGAGGTGGGTTTCGTTCAAATTTTCATGGAATTTTCTCTCGCCGTCCCCTCCAACCTCGCTTTTCTCTACACTTCTTTCTCACCTGCAACCGAGATTTCCTCCATATTCATTTCACATAATCCCTCTCGCCTCCATTCTGCCTTTTCTCTACACTTCTCTCTCACCTGCGATCGAAATTTCATCTGGATTCAAGTCTGTCTTTGTTGATCTGCGTTTGTGCTCGGTATGGTTTCCATTTTAGACTTAGAACCTCTTTCTCCGACAAGCGATCTTTCTTCCAGATTTTCCTGTTCTACTGATTTTCCTGAAAGGTTAGTTTCATTTTTTTTTTTCATTGGGGCTTGTTCTTCACGGTTTCTGTGATTAGATTTTTTTTTTTGTTTTTTTTGGGGAAAACAAATGAGTCTAGATTTCCTTGATTGATCTTCACAGCTTCATGGGTCTGGTCAAATTGCTCATCATATAGGGTTGCAAGGTTGTACATTTCATGGCCAAGCTTTTGTTTGGTACCACCCCTTACCTTCTCCTTTGATTTCTTTCTTCCTTCCTATCAATTGTAGTTGATATATGCTAATAATACTTATTATTAGTTATATATACTACTAATCACAATTTTAAAGCGTTTATTCATGTAAAGTTCTCAGCCTTTCTGAAGCAAATGTTCAATGAAGTTGATTTTAGAAATCAATGTTTCCTTGTTACAAGAGAGGCAGGAAATCCACTTGTTAGAATGCTATGTTGAATAAGGTCATTTTCTTGATTTATATGACTGGCTTCCCATGTTAAAATGCTTAATGAATTATTAAAATGCTTATTAATATTTAAAAATCTTGATGAATTAGTTAAAACGCTCGTAATACTTATTATTAGGTAAAATGCTTGATGAATTATATTCTCTACTTAATTTGTTCTAAATTCTTATTTTATAGGAGCAAAGTAGGAGCCATAACTTGATTTGGTGAATCCCCAACATAAGTTAGTCCTGAAGTTCAAAACTGTAGCATGGCTCTGTAATAAACCTGAAAACTCTCTTTTCATTTGTCCTGATCCAACCATTTATGTTAGATCATGTATATTTCGTGTAAGGTATTCATCAAAATCTTATGTATTTATGAAAGCCTAATAGATCCTATTAAGAGGATGTCAACATCGAATTAATTATTGTTCTCTGTAAGGCGTGTACCTCTGCCAACTGTTTGACATAAAATGTGCTTTTCTTTCATGTTGATTATAAAAATTCTATATTTATTGGTTCAGAAATACTACATATGATCAGCTTTGGTACATTAACGTTATTTCTTGCATTCTTATGTGGCAACACTGAAGGGAAGTAAGCACATTGTTTACTCATGACTTATTCGTGTTAGGAACTCCTGTACTTCATTTTCCTTATTTTCTTCAGTATACTTTTCATGGTTTCCTTTGCTTTTGAAATGTTCTACGTGTATAGATAAAATCCTCTTCTAATAACAGGCTTAAACTTTTATACGTTCCAAGTATAGCCGCCTAAGAAAATTCCCACAAACAAAAATATGAAGTTGACTTTCATCGTGATCAAGCCTAATGGCTTTCAAAGAGGCTTGGTATTAGTTCATTTAAAAAAAAAAAAAAAAAAAATTGTTTCCCAGTTTTATTTTGATTAAAAAATGAATGGTTTTGCCAAGTTTTTTGCATAATTCTTTCATGGATTTCTGTGAAACATATGTATGCTACGATACTCAATTTTATTTTTGTAGAGAGATCGTTGATTAAAGAAAAAAAAACTAATTGTTTTTGTTTGAAAAGGGGAAAATGTAAAAAAAATATGGGTTTAATTATCTTAGCGCGATATGGAAGAAATGAAGTGGATTTACTGTTTTCTGCAATGAAAATGCTTAATAATTTCGGTAAATGTTATGCCTCAGGTCAGTGAGATCTTGGCAAATTTGAGAAGAAAGGTTTCTCCTTGAAATGTAGCTTCTTTTTTTCTTTTCAACTTTGAAGTTTTGGCTTTTTATTTATTATAGTTAAAAATGATAAAAAAAAAAAAAAAATGATTGTGCCTTATAGGTAAAAGTTCCCCCTTTTATATCATAAAATTTAGAGATAACCTGAGTATATGTGTTTATTAGTTGTTTAATGTTTTCATCTTTTCTTGAGTTTTATATAAGATTTCCTGCGGAGTTTGTGAATGAGAAAAAAGAGGGAATCAATAAAAGTAATGGGTTTTGTTTTTACGAGAATAAATTATGATTTAATCAGAATTAAATATCTTAACTAATTTGAAAAATTGATTTTGCTAAGAAAGTTGATTTTTGCATAATTTACGGAGAAAATGTGAGAGCTTCAATTATTTATCACTTTCATTTTGTCTTAATAAATTCATGAATAGTGAAAGTCATTGGAGTCTGGAGTACATATGAGATTGTGTAGAGTATAACTACATTATGGTTGGTGCAGAAGTAGTTTGATTATGTTTTGAGATTAGGGAAGAGCTTCATTAATAAGGCTTCAAAAAGTAGATCTTTGGTATGGAAAGTTAGAGATAAGCATCCAGGTATTCTTAAATTCTTTGGCTAAGTCAAATTTACACTCTTACAGATTTTTCTAATTTAGTGCAATATTTCACAATTTTGGTTTGAATTTATACTATTATGTTCAAAATATACATAGAAGAGTCTTTGAAAAAAATTAACACTTGAGTCTTGAGTATTCTTTTCCTCTTCTTTCAAAATCCTCCACGCACATTCACCATATGAGGTACATATGTAAATCAATTTGCATACGTCTTTCTACATTCATCTTATTTACTCCCAAATAAAATAAATGAAATATCATTGTAATTTTTGTAGACAAAACTCATGTATTTTCTTCTATCTTGTGAGGGTAAGAACGTCGTAACTACTAGTAGGGATATTATTGGAGCCACGAACCCAAAACTAAATCCCCCTTTTTCTTTTAGGTTATGTATTACCAGTCAAGAAGGTCATTTGAAACTTGATTCCTCTTACACAAACAACGTAGTTTATGCATGGTGCCAAGTCTGCTTTTGGAAATGGAACCATCCGTGGTGAAGTTTATAGAAGTCTGATTGTGGTTGATGATGTTGAAATGTTGAATTAATATTGTAAGGATCAAGATAGTAGTTTAGAATAGTGTAGGGACTAGTAGGCAATTATGTGTTTTAGGTTTCTATGCATACATTGTTTTGTGACACTTTCATTATCAAGAAATACAATTATATTTTCATCATTGTATTTCAACATGGTATCAGAGCCAAATTTGATCTTGGCTTAGGTTTCCGGCCACTGCCGTTTTCCGGCGGGCGGCACAGCCGCTCGTCCGGCCATTTCCTTATTTTCCGGCCAAGTTTTCTTGTTATTTTTTGCTTGTCCATCCAGTTTTGAATGTGCCGAGAGCAGCCAAATGAGATTTCTTGGATATTTTCTTCTCCAGCCTTCTTTCAGTTTGTGCCGCCGCCGCCTCTTCTTAGTTCACGCACCATATTTTGTGTTTTCGAGCGTCGACACCACCATTCCGAGGCTGACCCAGACAACTAGCCAGCACTGTTCTTCGATCTATTCTCCAGCGAATCCCCCTTGGTGGCTCCTTTTCCAGTCAGACGAGCGGTGTTGGGAGAAGAAAGGAGAAGAAGGAAGAGAAGGGAAAGAAAAAAAAAAAGAAGAACTGACTGTCGGCAGCTGCGGGAGAGAAAGAGAGGGAAGCCAATGGTGGTGGTGGCTGGGAAGTTGGAGAAGGTGGAGGCGCGGTGATGAAGATGATGGTGGTGGCTGGGTTTTAGGCTGTTACAGAAAAAAATTTCGGCAATCTGCCGGCGGCGGTCGCCGGCGATGGCGGCGCCTCCAGCGATGGTATGTAGGTTTGGGATCTGTGACTCTTGAGTTTAGGGTGAGGGTTTGATTATTATTTGGATTTGTTTGGTTTGAGCCTTATTGGCTGATTAGGTTTGAAGATGAGTATTTGGGTCTTTTATATTTGGAAGGATTGGGCTGTTGGATTGGTTACTGGGCTACTGCCATTGGGTAATTGGACTATATTGAAGAATAGTCCCTCAGTTTTCGAGATGTTTGCATGTTTGCCCTCGAAAATTTTCAGTTTTTGATTGTAGTCCATAATCTTTCTAGATATTTCATATTGATCCCTCAACTTCTAAATTTTACAATTTCAGCCCCTAATCTTTCTGATTTTACAAATTTAGTCCCCTATCTTTCAAAATTACCTTTTTGGTCCCTCATTTTCTAGAATTTGCATTTCAGTCCCCAGTCTTTCAATTTGTGCAATCCAGTCCTTAACTTTCCAATTTCCCTATCTTTCTTGGTGTCTTTGTATTAGCCTTTTATTCGTAAGATCAGTTCATTTATTAGGTCGACCTGGTGATCGTCTGTTGACTGGTTTACGTCTCTTTATGTTGGCTTTTCTTTGTGTCCGGAGTAAGGATTTTCCGTTGTTTACGGGTTGTGGATTTTAATGTATCCAAGTTGATCCTTCGTTATGGTATCGTCCAAGAAGACTATTGAAATTGAAAGAAGGGGGAAGCACTTTGTTATTTACTTGAAGTTGTTCAAGTTTGTTGTTTACATTATTTTCAAGTTGATGTTTATCTTTACATCAACTAGAGGGAGAGTGTTGAAATGTTGAATTAATATTGTAAGGATCAAGATAGTAGTTTAGAATAGTGTAGGGACTAGTAGGCAATTATGTGTTTTAGGTTTCTATTTATACATTGCTTCGTAACACTTTCATTATCAAGAAATACAATTATATTTTCATCCTTGTATTTCAACAGATGATAAGTAGCCTCCGTTTGGTAACACTGTTTGGTTTATAAACTGGTTTATTTATGTTTTTGAGGTAAAAAATAGTGGTTGAAAATTGGAGAAAGAAAAATGTATGGTTAAAAAGTGATTTTGGAAATTGTGTGGTTTATAAATTGGTTTATAAACCAAATAAAGTACGTTTACCAAATGGATGCTAATGTTTTATTTTACAATGTTGATTTAATTGTTTTTATATTTTTGTTGATGTACATCTGAATTTTTATTTCAATGTCATAATGTTTGCTGCTTTATAATCTTGATTTTTGAAAATGGCTGAATTTTTGTTTTTAAGCTTCTAAAACGTTTTTGTGATGCTATGATGTTATTCAATTTCTCTTTAATTTGCGACAGTATAGTGCATGTTTTCTGGTGACATTTCTTTAGCTTTTGCTTAGTGCAGATTTAAACATGTTTCCAAGTGCTATTTAATGGGAAAGGCCTGAAGTTTTGGATAAATTAAATGTCTTTAAAGGAATGACTTTCATCAACTTGCTGGAAAATGTGGTTTGTGAATTGTGTTGTGTCTGACAAATTGAAATAAGGTACTTCTCAACAAGTTGGGACTCAATTTCATTCCTAAATTTTAGTTCAAAAATAATTAGTTAGAGGCATTTTCTTTAGATTATTAATGCTGGTGTGATTTTCTTCTAACAGGAACGCATTTAATCCAAACAGTTTAACACATGGTGCTCATGAGGATGATGTTCGCCATGCTGATGACCTAGAAAACATAGTTGCTTATGCCAGCGGTAATTTCTTAACACATTTTAAATAAGGAAAAGAGTTTGGTTACAATTTTTGTGTCTATTTTGTCGTTTGTATGGTTCCTCTCTAATTTTAATCCAAATGGTTTAATATATATTGTTTCTCGTGTTGTCTGTTTGAATAAAATACCTAATTATAACAAAAACACGTGAGGTGTCAGTTTTTGAAAATAAATGTAAGCAAAATAAAAAAATTATGTCACGTGCTTTGGTTTTATGTCTCCTTTTCTATTAGATTTTTAATATTTTTAGGCTGTGATTTTTGTTGTTAAATTAGGCATCTTTTGGATTTTCTTCTAGAATTGTACAATTATTAGCTTAGTATTCAGCTAGATTTGTTTAATGTTTTCTTCTCCCTTCTTCAAGGTTGATAAATCATAAAATAATTATACAAGTTGACCATCATTTTAATGAGAATTAAAAGAAAAGACTTGAGGTTTGAAGTTGTTGGATCTTCGTTTTTCCTTTTTCCTTTTGAATACTCAGGAGATATCTTTGTACTTAAGCAACAAAGTTGTTTCACTTGAAGTTGATGTTACGGCAAAGCTTGGTATTCTATGGCAAATTAAAAACATTATCAATGCTTCCACTTAGGTACACATTCAAACAGTATTATCTAAACTTCCACTTGACGACAATTCGTGCAACGCATGTCTAACACTAGTTTTGTTGAAAAGATTCATGTTGTGTCACAAAATCAGAATGAGTTGCATATAATAATATTAAATTATATTATACATTGTATATTATTAAGTAATAAATTACTGTAATGAACTATGTTATTAATATTTATTAAAGGACGGAGTAGTTTTTCTTCTTTTTTTCTAATAATAAATAAATAAAAAGTGTAATAATGTGAGAATAATAATATGAATTTTTATTACTACATTGTAAAATGTTGATAGTAAGTTAATTAAATACCAAATAAATGAAATAGTATAATAATATAAAATTATATTATAACAATGTAATTCTTAACATTAAATTAATTAATGTAATAAATTATTTAATGTTATTAAATAGGAGTAAGTATATATTGAGTATATAGCTAAATATATAAGGGTAAAATAGGTTTTCAAAATATTCTCATCCATCCATTTATTTTAGATATTGTAGATAGATAGATTGTATGGTAGGACCGGATGGTTTTGGAGCTGCTTTTCATCAATCATGTTGTCATATTATTAGCATTGATATGATGGATACGATAAGGGATTTCGTTATCTGTATTATCCCCATATATCGGGATTTATTCCCATATATTGGGATAAATATAAATCAAGTTTGCTGGACTTTTTTTAATTAGTTTTTTAACTTCTTAGCCAAATTTCACAATTTTTAGACTGATTTGTTCGTAATTTACATATAAATAAATACTGCCTAAAATAAAATAAGTTAATAAATTTACGAGCAAGAGTATTTGTGCAAAATAAAAATAATAATGAAATTTGTAAGCTTTAATTTACATCTATGATTGGAGCAAAGTTTTGATTTAGATCGACCGAGGTGTATATTGGGATGTAAAAGTGATTTTTGGGGGTGTAATTTACACCATGATTGAAGTTGCTCTTAGAGGTAGAATAATGCCTCCAAGAATGATCTCTAACACTATAGTGTTAATCCCCCAAAAAGAAGATTCTCATGGTTGGAAAGACTATAGGCCTATAAGCTTATGTAATGTCTTCAACAAAATCAGTACAAAGATCTTTAACAATAGACTAGCTCCCTTAATGCCTAAACTTATTTCCCCTAACTGAAGTGGCTTTACCCCAAGAAGGTCCATCTCAGAAAATGTATTACTTGCCCATGAAAAGGTCTCCCAGATTGATAAAAAGGTGAGAGGAGGCAACCTTATTCTGAAATTAGACATGGCCAAAGCATATAATAGGGTCTCTTGAGACTTCCTTTTTCTGTTTTGAAGGCATTTGGCTTTAATGAAGAATGGATTGATAAGCTGCTTAAATGTGTGTGTCACTGTCACTTTTCTGTTTTGATAAATGGCGAGCCAGCTAGGTATTTGCCTTCCACTGGAGGCCTTAGACAAGGAGATCCACTCCCCCCTCTCTTTTTGTCATTATGGCTGAATCCTTCTCAAGGGGTGTTAACAACTTTGTCCTTGAACACAAATCGCTACAATACAGATATGGAGGCAGAACTTTCATCTCAGTTTTGCTGATGATAATATCATATTTACTAATAGCCAAAAGTCCTGAGTTTGAAGAGTTATGAATTTCCTCAATGAATATGCATCATCTTCTGGTCAGTGTATCAATGTTAAAAAATGTTCCTCTACCATGTCATCTAAGTATAATGTGCAGAATATTCAATCATGGACTAGCGATCAATTTGTGGAGCTGCCTTTGACTTATCTGGGAATTCCTTGACACAAGGGGTACCAAAAGATCTTCCTCTTCGATAATTACTGTTCAAAATCAGAAGTAGAATATTTAGATAGGAGAACCAACTCTTGTACAGTAGGCTTATTCTACTCAAACACGTGGCTAACACCATGCCTCTGCATTTGCTCCAAGTTAAGCATCCACCCAAGGCTATCTTTCAGAAGTTGGAAAGAATTTTTATTGGATTTTTATGGGGAGATGAAAAGATGGTTAAAAAAACTCACTGGGCGGCCTGACAAAAAATCTATTTACTATTGAGGAAGGGGGCATGGGATGCAAATCTTTGCAAGACTACAATATTGCCTTTGATTGTAAACATTGGAGGATCTTTAGACAACAACAATCTCTTTGGAGCAGAACTTTAGAAGGAAAGTATTGTAAAGGGGTTCATCCTACTCTGATTAAGTCTAAAGCTCAAGACTCTCAGATGTGGAAGATGATTAAAGTTGTACAGCATTTGGTTGAACCTCATATTTGTTGGAGACTTGACAAGGGTAACATTTTATTTTGGCAAGAGCAATGGCTGCAACTAGGCACATTAAAACAATTCAGTCTGGAAAACACTGATAATTCAAGTGATAATATAGGACATTTTCCAGAACAATGCGTGGAATGTAGAAAAAATTCTTGATATACTCCCTCTTGATGTAGCTCAAAACATTCTGATTATTCCCATACTTCCTGATGATGACAAAATCTGGTGGTTACTGGACAACTCTGGTAATTTCTCTCTCTCTTCCTTTATTAAGGAGGTCAGGTTAACCCACCTATTCAGCAAGCACTCAAGCTGGTATGGCAGAAGTGGCTACCACCCAAAATTTTTATATTCAATTGGAAGCTATGGCAAGATTGGATAACAACTGATCAAACTCTATCCAACGGAATTAGTATGTATCCCCCCTATAAATGCCAATGTTGTAGACAAGTGGAAAGTATTAACCATGTTTTTGTGACTGGGATTGTGACTGGATAAGTTTGGAATTATTTTCATACCATACACAAGGTTCGTATTGCTAATTTAGATCATCCTAAACATCTATTCTACATTGGTATAATCGTTGTCCATCAAAATGTAGCATTGTGAGAAGACTTCCATTAATTGTATTCTAGATTTTATGGACTGCTAGTAATGAGTCTAAACATGAAGGTAAATCAATGCCCCACGATTCTATTATTATTGTTGCTGAAAAACAGCTTTCTCAACTTCATGGAGCTCATAAAAAGGATAAGTAGGTGAGATCTATGATTGTGCCTACTTCCTGGAAGAAATCGTGCCTAAACCATCTTAAACTATTTACTGATGCTAGCATCAAGAGTGATAATGTGGTTACTGTGGGAGGGGGGGGGGGGGGGGGGGAGTAGTCACTACCACAAAATTAGGCTTTTGCAACATTTAACATGCAACATTGGCTAATTGAATGTTGCTAAAAGTGGTCTACCGCAATATTTAGTAATTGAATGTTGCATTTGATATGAATATTTGAGATTTATCTCTTTTTGCAACATTTAAAAATTGTTGCGATAAGTTGGAATTTTTGTAACACTTAAATTAAGTTTTGGCAACGTTTTACAAACGTTGCAAAAGATTAGCCTTTTGCAACGTTTTAAAAACGTTGCAAAATCCTAATCTATTGGAAAATTTTAAAAACGTTGCAATAGATTAGGATTTTGCAATGTTTTTTAAACGTTGTAAAATCAAGTTCGGGACCAATTTCACATCATTTAAACATGGTTACTAAATTGCAAATAACATAAATTTCAAAACCTAAAAAGGTTACACGCCCCCAAAATCAAAAGGCACCGATCCAAATCAAAAATCCATTTCCCCCAAGCCAAGGCAGTAGGTTCCCCCTTCCCCCAAAATCTCTCGTCCAAACCCTCCTCCTTGACTCCAGTCTCCAGCCCTCCACCGTCATGTCCGCCGACTCTAGCCTGTCTATCAATGGATGAAATTTACTCATAATCGACACCGTTTGTGAGTCGTCTTCTACTTTTGGATCTTTTTTTATTTTTTCTTATTTTGTTTATTATGTTTTGGTTCTGTTAATGAGGTTTGAATCTTGATCGATGCGGTAGCAATTGACATATGTCAAATTGGTTGATTCGAAAATGCAACATAACGGAATGGAGTTTGAGTTCAATAAGATCGAAAATTGTAGTTAGAATAATGTTGAAACATCAACATTCTGATGGACAGCCACTTAGAAAAACATTGTTTATGATCTGGACTCATTTTTGTTAGTATTAAACCCTTTTCTTTTTTTATCACTGCTTATGGATAATGAATAATACAAAAAAGGGTAATTGGAGCTCAACAGGTAGTTTATTTCTTTAAAAATAAGTTTTTCAAGGTATATATATTTTATCTGAAGAAACCCACTATAGAGATTTGCTTATTTATGAATTGAGTATATCACCCATTCTAAAAAATCCTTATAAATTTGGATTCATCCTTATAAATTTTTAGTGACGATGAGTGATTACAGGTTTTTAAGTAGTTAGTTAAGATTTAGAGCATGATAGTAAGCTTAAAAAGTTTGCTTATAAGTACACGAGGAAGGTTTGAATAATTATATTTTAACTTGTCAAAGTGACTTTTTTTTGACACTGAGCTAAGAGTTATTTGACAACTTTTCTTACATCAATACTGACATAACTACATTATAGAAACGTCTGAAAATATGGTAGTTCAACATTGGCCTAGCGACCTCTGTCTATGCTTACTCGAGCTAGTACCTACTTTCCATAGTTATTGGTCCAGCATCTTCAAACTTCCTCTTGCTGCCTTCGGTAGTTTTGTAAGAGTACTCTCACATATTGTAAGCATTGTTTTTTTTTTTTTTTTTTTTTTTTTTTGTCAATTTCACTATAAGATCTGTTTCTTTATCAATTTTTTCAACTTCACCCTTTCCCTTGACATAACATGTTGGCAGTGTTATTAATGGAAAATAAAAATTGGTCACATGGATCGAAAAAGAGTAATTTTATGCGATTTGATATTTTGCCAAAACAGGTTTAATTATATTGTAGCTTCACTCTTTTCTTGGATTATATGTAAAATGTTCTATCTGCATAGTAGTTGAATTTAGAAGCCAAAATAAATCCTAGCATGCTACATATAGATTCTATATTGTGAAACATTTTTGCTTTTATAAAGGTTTTTTCTGCCTTATGTTTATTTGTTTCTCTTTTTAAATTCATATCGTTTGACAAGGATTTGGGGTGGATTCAAGGGCTTAAAGATTATAACATGCTACTGGGTGAAATCATAGGTTCACTTTCAGGCACTCATGTTATTTAAAACATATTCTCGTTTCTGCATGTTAAATTTTCAGAAAAGGAAGAAAATTCTACTGCCAACATCTGTTTCATTTCCTTTTCCATCCATAAGCAAAGCTGGCGTTGTTTGTTGAGTTTTCTGGACTTCTAAGTAATTATTTCTTCGTTTCACCCTTCTCCATATTGATAAGATCTGTCCCTACAGCTTTGCTGGTACTTTCAGTGAAAAGGTGACAAGAACTGTCAGGCAGTTTTCCCCACATTTAGCTGCAAAAATGAGACCTCCCCATACGTAAGTACAATTTTAACTCCGGAATTACTTACTATTTCATCCTGCTTCTTGCTAGAATGTCTGATATATGCTTGATATACTTTAGGCCTGCTATTCAGGGGCGTCCATCTGCCAAAAGAGCTATACATGTATGTGGACAGCCTCGATGGGTATTTTGTCTCTATATTTTCAACAGGTATTGAAATAATATACTATGGTTTCTTTCTCCTGTGTAACTTGAATGTTTGTAATTCATATTTTTAAGTAATTGTTTCCTATTTGTTTTTTCTCCAGTGAGTTTCATCCTTTGGTTTCTCTCGTGGCCTTATTGCATTTGTTGTTGGCCTTCTTGGTAATGTCATGCTACCTATTCTAATCTTTTTTCCCTCTCCTGTGTATATTCTTCTATAACTTCCATCTCTCTCTCTCTCTCACCCTCCTTCATGCAAGCTTGAGAACACCTAACCTGAAAGCTCGTTTGAACACATTCCGTGAGGAGTTCCATGCTGTTTGGCAAAATCATAGTGAGCTGTAGCTCTGGGAAATAAAAAACATGTTAGTCATTTTGACTTGAACTTTGCCTTTATGTTGAATTCATTATTTCTATCATGTTTCAATGTCCACATGGTTTCTGTGTGATCTGTGTCTTGCAATAGCTTTCTCAATTTCAATGTTTAAGTTGCCTTATTTAATGGGAAGGGATGTTTAACTAACTGAGGTGGTATTGGTCTAATCTAAGTTAGTTGTGCTCTAGGGAGGCTATTGACACGGTTGCTCGCATAGGTTGCTTCCTTTTTTGTGAAGGAAAGATGGATGTAGTCGTCTTCGGTTCCTGAAAACATTGAGCCTTTAATGTAAGCGTCAATCATTTTATTCCTGGAAAAGGCTTCATCCCTTAGTGCATATTTATGATTAATGATATGATTATATAACATTTGAGAAAACTTAAGAGATAGTAAGAGGGGAGAGATATAGAAAAATCTCTCTGTTGATGGTGTAAGATCAAAAGGTTTGAGACATTGAAGTAGAAGAGAAAAATGAAAAAGTTGGAGAAGAAGAAGATATAATAACTAAACCCGTTTAAAAGTCTTCTTAATACTTGCACCACTCGACTTTCTCTCGCTCCCAAAAAGACAATGACAGCACAATTGTAGTCCTTGCTCATAAGAATATTGAATGGAGAGAAATGTGATTAAACTAGGTGTTTTTTACCTTAACCATAAACAGGTTAACTTTCTACTGGGTAATTCCTTGAGTTGATCGTCTATTGAAGTATGATTCAGCATTTTTCCCTTCTAAAGAAAAAAGATAGTTGATTATCTTTTATGGTTATTTTCACTTTTAATATGCAGAAAATGCAAGAGTGAGATTATTTGAGGGCAATGTGGTTATTGCTTTTTTGTTTTCACTTGTTACCATATGTTGGCATCCACTTGATGACCCTTAAATTTAGTAAATGTGCACTTTACATTTTTATGATTACGAAATTGATGATTTTAATTGTCTATCATATTATACTCTCTCTAGAAAAATATGGTTAAATTCTATTCATGTGCTGGAATTAGAATAATTTCCTGCTTTCTCAGTAAATCATGTTAGCCATAGGAGCATAGAATAAAATCCCTAAAAGTTTGGTGGACTGTCTATCGTCTCTCCTATAATCCTGTTATTTGGATCTTACTGTGATTACTGCTGCCTCTCCATGTAGGGACCTCATATCAGCGATCAAAATAATGCATCATGCTCTTCTAAGAGTGCTTTCTATATTTGGCGTTGCATGATAACTTTCTTCATCCCAGATACTCAGTTTTAAGAAAGAGGCTGCTAAAGTTTGCTATCAGAAGTATGTAAATTTCTGGAATTCTTGTTATAGGTAAATAGACTGTATGTTTTGTAATAGATTTTAAGAAATGTTATGGGATTCGTGTACACATTGTTGCTGAAAGATTTCCTAGAATGATGTATTGAAGTTCCTTACTAGGGCCCTTGATGAGATCATGTTACTTTTATCCTGAATTGGGACAACAGCATTAGCAATACAAATGAGTTTTAATAACCACAGGCCAAGGTACTATAGTTTACAACGCAAATCTTCTGTCCAAACATTCACTCGACCAGAGTTAAGAAAAAAAAAAATTAGGATAACCAGAGCTCTGAAAGAGGTTTCCCTTTTCCGCACGTCTCCACACTGTCCAGTACCGTTTCTCTCATCTGTTTCTCAACATCTTCAATTGGAAGTGTGGCGTCTATAGTCTACAATAAGGAGATAACAGAGAAGGGCCAACATTAGCGCGTAATAGTCTACATTAACAGAGCTTCTTATGGTAAGAAACGTTTATTTATTCAATTATCTTGTGTAATTCTTATTTATGACTAACTTCATATAAGTCTATTTGAAAACAAGCTTAATTTGAATTCAAAATTTTTGTTTGATATTATGAATTAGTTTGAAATTTGATTTGGGTTTAGATTGTCAAATAGTGCCAAAGAAGAAAGCAACAACTTTTGCTATTTAGTAGTTTATTGTCCTATTTAATTAGATGGAGTTTATTGTTGAATTTGTGATGTTGAGGAGTTAGGGATTGATGTTGGAAGTTGTTTGAGGTGTTGGTTTGATTTTTAAATTGTTGGTTATGACGTCTTTCTACAGGTTGACTAAGTCCAATTTATAGGGGAGGTTTTGTCTAAATTTCTATAGAATCTTTTACAATAGAATGGAAGAAAAGAGAAGTGAACACGTCTAGCATCTAGCTGAAATTTTTCATCGGTGCACTTCATGTCTCGGGTCTAGTAAATTGATTTAGGACAAGTCGTATCAATTTTTATGAAATCACATTGGAAAGATATAAATGTATTTTGCTTTTAACTCTATTTTTTATTTTTTCTACTATTTATTAAGTAAAGCGTGACATTCACTTATAACTTTGCTCAAATTTGTTATATGTGTAACTTTGAAGATATTTTTTTGGAGATGGACCGAATTTTGCGATCCAAAGGTGCGGTTATATTTCGGGATGAAGTTGATGTTCCCGTAGTAAAATATTTCTTTTGTCAAATGATGATGTTTTTTTGCGAATTTGTTAAACATTATTAACATTTTCTTTCGTGGATTTGTTATTTTGTATTGTGGATTTGTTAAACATTATCAAGATTTTATTTTGTATGGATTTGAAAATTCATAATATATTTACTTTTTTTTTTTTTTGTTTAAAGTACAATTTTAATGAAGTAATTAGAAAAATTTGGGTTTTATAAATAATTTATTCAATAATATTTTTAAAAAAAAAAACATATAGCAGCGTTCAAAAATCGTTGCAAAAGTGTCTACGGCAGCACTCAATAAATGTTGCAAAATGTTGGGTTAAAAGTTTTTGCAACACTTAAAAAACGTTGCAAAATGTTGGGTAAAAGTTTTTACAACACTTAAAAAACGTTGCAAATGGGTCTATGACAACATTTAAAAAATGTTGTAAAAAGGTTTGTGGTAATACTTCATAAACGTTGCAAAAGGGTTTACGACAACACTTAAAAAACATTGTAAAAGGGTTTACGGCAACACTTAATAAACGTTACAAAAGGTCTATTGCAATGTTTATTTTAGTTTTTTGCAACGTTCAAAAAACAATGCAAAAAGTTTTTGTTATACGGCAACACTACGATTTGCAACACTTGCCAAACGCTGTAAAAGTCTTTTAGCAACATTTTTTGAACGTTACAAAAGACTATTTTTGTTGTATTGAGGGAGAAGTTACAATGGTGAGGTTTTGTTTGGTTTTTCTCAAAAATGTCTATTATGACTATTTTAGAGGTTGAAATTTATGTCATTTTTGATTGAATTGCGTCCGTGCAAGCAAAGAGGTTCTATTTCGGTCATTGTTGAAACTGCTTCAAACATTGCTTGCAAACTAATTCTGGAGGATCATGTTGGACCATGGAAACTACAGTACGTATTGGTTGAAATCAAGGCCTTATTGACAATGTAGCACATTTCCATCAAACATATTTGGAAAGAAGCTAATATTGTTGTTGACTTCTTGGCCAACTTGGGAACTGATACGATAGAAGAGCATTTTATTGAGACTGCTAAAGTTACTGGTAAACTTCAAGGGATTCCTTACATTAGACGAATCAACAAAGTTGAAAGTTTATAATTTTGCAATGATTCTCTTTGAAATGGATAGTTAATCTGGTTTTTTGATTTTTTTATTCTTGATTGTAATGAATCAGAGGTATGGCCTAATGTCCCCCTCCTTGTAAGTATTTTCTGAAATTAATAAAATAGTAGGGGAAGACAAACCCCCATCTCGCAGACCTAATGGAATATTAAAACCCACATTGATGATATAATAATAATAATAATAATAAAGAAAGAAAGAACCTTCATGCTAAAACAAGCTTAATTATAAAACATTTATTTGATAATCATGCTTATCTTATAATCATGCTAAAATCAAGTAATTTTATAATCATTTGAAAATCATTGACTGTAATCAAGCTAGTTCGATAAGCCCGCTTCAATCTCCACATCATCTCTTAAAATAACAATATAAATATTTTGTATTAAAATCAATAAATCAAACCATTAGAAATCGGCTAATACTATTTAACTTAATTCCTTTCCATTATGTTCATTAGAATACTGAACTCAAATCATTTACTATAATTAATTCTGATTCTCTAATTACTCTAACTTATATTCCCGTCATATACTCAATCAACCAATCTTTTGTCATTATCCAACATATTAATTCATTCAATGACAGAATGCCAACTCTTAGCTAGAGACGTCCCAAACCTAAAGTTCAACTGGGTTAGGAGATCGGCCAACAAAGTAGTGCACACCTTAGCCAAGGCAGCTAGCTCACTACATGAATCTATTGATTGGTCTAACCTTCCGCCCTTATTTATTTCTCATGTACTCAATTATGATTTAATGAATGAATAACTTTATTTTCCTAAAAAAAATAAAAAAAAATCATTGAATGACTTTCTATCAACCTTTATAGGATCTATTCTAACATCTAAACCTCAACATATATATTAACTAAACCCATGCTTAAAAATAAAATCAAGAAAATTAACCACAATTAAGACCATATAATTCAGAAATATTAAAAAGTGATTCAATTCTAAAATATAGATCACAGACATTAAAACTATCACATAATCTTTCTGGATTGATTTACAAACGTAACACCACTATTACTCATTTCGAAATATGGCTGAAGAATTAATTTAAATATTGAAGAATTCAACTTTGTTTGTTGATTCTTTAAGAACTGAAGGTTGAATACTTGACTATCGCTCGACTGACCAAAAATGTTGAATTGCCAGACAATGTGCCTAACGTTGATGACGATGATGGGCTCGATGGTTTGGGAGACCAGTAGCACTATTTTAAATTATGCGTTATAAAAGAATTTTTTCAATTATGCATTGTAAAAACTTTTTATTTTTATTTTTTTAAAAAAAAAATATTGCATACCTATTGGGGCGACATATGTCATCCCTATGCATAAATTTTAGGTTTTTTAAATATATTTATAGGGGCGACATATATTGATAATCCAAGATTAACTAACCAAGAGAGGGGTGAACTTGTTTTACAAAAATTTTCAATATAAAATCTAAGTTTGAAACAATTAATCAAATATGAATACTTAATGATTATGAGCACCTAAACTTATCAAGGTAAAGTGATAGAGATAAGTGAACTTAGACAATTTACCAAATACTACTAAGGACGACTAGCGATATGAAGTCAGCGTAGGATCCTTGGGTGAGGATCCCTAGCGATTCCTCTGTAGCTTGTTGTTTGAGCGGTAACGTATCGGACAACTAAACAAACAAAAAAAGGACGATTCCAACAGTATTCCAGAAAAGTTTTGACTCTTACATAATGGAGCCAGAAGAAGATCGGGCAGGAGTGAAACACCTCTCGTCAGGTACTTGTCCGATCCTTCTAACTAAAGGCGAACATCCGGCATTGCAAACAAATAGAGAGCCCCCGCCCGTTTGAGCCTAAAGATATTGCACAATATGAAATAATGAGATAAATACAAGTGCAATGAAAGTAAGTAAAATGGATAAGAGAGTGCAAACGATGATTTAAGGAGGTTCAATCAACCAACGTGATCTACGTCCTCCGTTACCAAGCTCTATTTCACAAGTAAGGTCAAATCCACTATAATGATAACGTACAACTACGAGTATTGAATCCTTAAGTGACTTACAATAAGAAGCACTTATCCTTAGGTGACTTTATAACAAGGAGCGCATATCCTTTACAATCAAGTTTTCACACGGATCTCGAAACCAACATAATACAAATGAGAATTTTACAATTGAATAAACTCTCTTAACAAATGATATAATCAAGTCAAGTATTTCAAGAGTTAGGACTACACTTCGGTAGATAGCAAGTGTTTAAAACTCAAGTGTTTATAAAAACTTTGATGAATGATAAGAAATTGTTTAGCTTGTATCAAAGTTTTTAAACCAATGATCTCTCTTACCAAATAATACTAGTTAAGTATGAAGAGAAATATACACTTCAATATAAGTGTTTGGTAGTGAAAAACTCAATCAATGATCAATAATGAAATGAAAGTAGTGAGATTTCTTCAATGTAGAATCCTTGATAAAATATATATATATATATATATATATATATATATATATAATTTTGATCAATCAAAAGATTCTTTGCAATAAATGAAATAGAATATAAAATATAGTAAGCTCTATGATTTTAAGTGAATATGCTTTCTTAATAGCTCTTGTAATTATTAGAATTGAATGCAAGAGATATGACTATTTATAGATCAAGAAAAATCAAGCTCAGGCACTTTCGATCGATCACCACTGAAGTTTCAGTGGACCGAAACATTATAGCCGTTGAAAAATTCAACCGTTAGACTTTCGGTTGAGCATATCATACTTTCTGTCGATCAAACTTTCGGTCGATCGGTGAACTTTCGGTCGACCGAAATAGCTAATTTTGGAATTTTGATTTTATGTCAAAAAATTCATTTTTCCAAAATCTAATTCATGTTATGATTTAAAAATCATTTTTACGCAAGTAATGATTTTATGAAAAATTATTTTGGAGCTTTATAAACTTGCTAAAAATTGATGAATCAATTGTTGGGAACCCGGGTTGCTCTACTCACAAAAATTGATTTCTTGTGATAGATCATCCCGTTACAGGATTTTCTGTTCTATGTATTTAACTTGGAATAAATAATTTTGCACACAAAAATGATTTTGAGAAGATTACCTTTGTAGCGTGCTTTACAATAATCTTCATCAACTGCTTCTTGATTCCACCAAAGCTTCAAACCCTCAAGCTTTCCCCGGTGTTCTCCAATGGCAGTTGTGCAGGTGTGTGGTCACCTTTCTCAAGATCTAGGTTAAACTAGGATTAGGGTTTCTTTGTAAAGAGGAAACACACACTACACACTTTAGTGTGTGTTTCGCCACTTTGCCAATTAGGTTAAGAAAAATAGTCTTGGGAGACTATTTGTAACCTCTTTACACTCCAAAACCCTACCAGACCTAGTACCATAACCCAGGCCCATTTCTGCACAACCCAATACAGGTAATAAGCCTGTATAAACCCATTATTGTGAAGCCACCGAGGGAACCTGATCGGACCCAATTAAACTAAGCTCCAATAAATTAATTATGACCCGATCAACTCTTGATCAATCAAAATTAATTTATTAATCACGTTCTATTCCACTAAAAGAACGAGATTGCACTCTTAGTAAAATTGAAATTACTGAAACAATTAATCAATAATTATATCCTCTGACTTATCGTTCTTACATGTTACCCCCGTCGATCAACTCGAATATTCGGAGCAAGTTAAAATGACCAAAATGCCCTTCTTTGAATATTCATAAATTCTCAACTCTCATCTTCTATCTGACAGTTCGATGTGATTTCATCACATCATAGAATTCAACAGTCACTGTCGAATTACTGAGCTCAGATTCAACTGTCCACTAGAAGAACCAGTGAGATTATGATCATACCTAAAAGGTGACGGATTCCATAATACGAATATATGTTCCTCGTTAGTTCACTTTAATTCCCAAAGTACCGAGATATTGATCAGCAATTTGATCTCACCCATTGATACCTCAAAGAACTTCAAGTTAGTAATCGAAGTCCATTATCCGATTAGGATTAAGGTCCCACGTACGATAATCAAGTGAAATTAAATTTGTACGGTCAATGTCACAAATTAATTTCACGTGGTCCCGTCCAATACGTTTCAAACGTACTCTCAATTTTATTACCAAAGTCAAAGATAGACTTTAATAAAATCGAGACGATCTTATCAAAATAAATTGTCCATATTTATTTACTGACCGTGAACGTTAATTTTAGATCGAATCACAAATTGAATCTTTCCGTGTTTAACAACTTAAACACTCAATTTGTAATATCAAATCGACCCGTGGACAAACACAACATCATATTAATACAATCAATTAGTATTTTACCTTTAAATGTCGTGAATTATACTCTATGGGCATATATAATTCCAACATCAATACCTTTACAAATAAGTTGAAGTTTTTCAACATAAATCTTCTAAGCTCTATTTGTCGAAATTCTTGTTGACTTCGAGTCTCTTTTGATTGCTTTGTACTATATATATATATATATATATATGATAAAGCTCAAGAATTGAAACTGTTAGTAATATAAGAGATTTCATTTGTTATAATCAAAATAATAGATATGTGAATAATCATAGGTCAACATATATATCGTCCCTATAGATTTAAATGCAAACATTCATGAGCGACATGCATGTCAATGCTATAGACAAAAAAAAAAAAAATGAAACATAAGGCAAGGTAACTGCGAGTACTTTGTCGTCCCCTGTAGGTTCGGAAGTCTATAGCTCGTCCCTATAGGTTCGACTGTCTATATAGGTGACATTTTCCGCCCTTATGGATCAACAGTGACGAGTCTATAGGGGTGATGTACTAGAGGCGACTTTTTCGTCCCTATAGACCTATAGGGGCGACATCCTTACTTACCATGTTGGTCCCGATTCTTGTAGTAAGAAAAATGATTAAGATATATGATTTTTTTATTTATTATACTTGTTTTGCTTGTATTTATTGTAATATTGAATGAACAAATAGTTGTTGGGAAATAAGTAATGACTAATGGGTCGGATAACATGCATTAAGATTAAAAAATGATGAGTTTTTTATTTTTTATTTTTGTAAATTTGTATTTTTGAAAAAAACTATTGATTCTCGTTCTTGGTTCTGGTTTCGGTTTCGGCTCTGAACCTAGAACCAAAACCTTGGGTTCTTGATTTTTAAAACCAGGACGATTTAAAATTTTGAAAGAATGGAACAGAACAGAGACCAAACCGAATAGTTGATTCCGGTCCTTTTGCCCAGCCCTAGTTAAATCTTTATTTTTCTCATTTATTAAATTAATAAAATTTTGAGAATCATTCTTCATTCTTGGTGAATTTCAATTTTTATATTTCTTTTAAAGTTTTCTCTTGAATTCTCGTTGCGTCAAAAAATATGATTTTTTTTATTTTTAAGTAATGAAATTATTGTATAGAGGGGATATTGTGTGTTTCATAATGAATTTGACAAAAAAAAAAAAAAAAAAAAGATTTTTAATGAATGCTCCGTAAATATGAGCTAAGAAACACGATCGTTCACCAATGCTGCACTCAAATAACAACTTAAAACAGGATAATCTTGATCCATGGAGCAGAAATGGAAATATCAAACGGTAATCATATGGATCATGCATGCATTATATTACTCTTTTAGAAATTAATTGATGATGCAAAAAGAAACCCTAAAATGACAAAATTGTACACCTTCCTATAACCGAGAATAAATAAGATGGAAGTTGCTACATGTACGATGTAGACCAAAATGTGATTGACATGAATCCTCTCATATGAGTTGTGTGGGGGCGTTAAATCATGTAAGAGGATTGTCAACCACATTGCAATCTACATTGTACAATAGATTGAAATAAGATACTATAAAATTTAGAGTTTTGTTACATGTACAATAAGGTTGACAACCATATGTATAATTATATAAATACGATATAGGGAGAAATAAATATGGAAAGCATTATTTCCATAAGGTTCATCATTTGTGTCTCTTTACTGCTCATTCAGCAACAGCATTTACCCGCTGAATCATATAGTTCAGGTGAAATCTTCAACATGCAGCTCCATTCTTTTGTACTTCTATGTTTACACACACGTGTGTATACATATATATTCCATACCTAAATTTCACTTTTAACGATTTTTCCTACCGTAAAAAGTCATATTTTTTTTTTTTTCTTTTTTCATTTTTTCGTTGAAGAAGGAATGAAGGATTATTGTGAAGCTTCTCAAGACAAAAAGTTTTATCTTTAACGTGAAATTTCTATCGGTGATTTCCGTTTGCAGGTTTTACGAGATTGTTCTGGAGTGAACCTAAGCATACTGAAAGACAAGATGGGGCTGCTTCCCAGATGTGGTCGGAAGATTACTCTGTGCCTAGGAGAAGAAGACCTGTCAACAATGATTTTCAACCTTAATTATTGTGTGTGTAATAACTCTGCATGTCCCTGCAGATTTGCTTAATGACTGCTATGTTGAATTTTCTCTCTTTCTCATTTTGTAACTCTCAAATGATGTATATGAAAGTTTAGTGTTTCTCAAATAATTTTCTTCATAGAGCTCTCTTGAATGAAAATAGAGGACATGCTTGATAATGTGAAAAGTTTTGATTTTTGTAATTTTTTTTTCTTTTTGTTTTTTTATGGACGTGTAATTTAAAAATGTTTGAAATGTAAAAAATTATGAACTTGACTAAAAATTGATGGTTAAGAATGAATTTCAAAAATTATTATGAAATTTTTGACATTACCAAACAAGCCTAAAATATTGGATGGCACTGAATAGTTATGAAAACAAAAACAAGGGTTAAAATGTGTTCATTATTATATTATATCTAATCATGTCAATGAGAAAAGAGCAAAAAATTGTTAGTGACACGTTATTATCATTTTCAAACGTAATTAAAGTCCAAAATAGGCTCCTATTAAGATTTGTTAACATATCCCAAAAATAGATTTAACGGCCGAAAAATCATATATTTGATCCTTATTTTGTATTTTTAGGAATAGGTTGCAAGAATAATATATAAATTCAAATTTAATTGGCACTCTAATCGAGTTAATTTTGTGTATGTAAATGGGGGTGTGAAATGCATGTTCAAAAAGGTTGATCCAATACTAAACATGAGACACTTTAGATTAATTTAATATCTAATATTAATTCTGCCCATTTAGGATTTGTTTTCATACATCTTTTTGCCCAAAAATTCTTGGAGGTTTCTAATGTCTTGACAATTTGTGTGAACTTAGACATGTGCTAATTGCTATCCTATTTAAACTTCAAGAATTTTGATTTGGAGAAAGTTGGCGGTCAAAGATTTTTGAAGATTTTGATCAAGGATCGAAGGAGGTCAAGGTTATGAAATTGTTTATATCTTGCTATTGCTTTTCGATAGGGATAGTTGACATTTGAACTCGAGTTTGACAATTATTTTCATATTCTTAGTAGTGTAAAAAAAAGGTTGGTCTCTAAATTGTTCAAGAATGATTACATTGCAATTCTCGACCATTAGAAATTCTTAACTAAGTCCCTGTTGAACTTTTGAATAGTGAATTTTGGAGGATTAGAATGTGATTAAAAAGTAAAGAAAATTTTTGATTTCGCTTCTGTTCGGTAATGTGATTAAAATTTAGTTTATAATCGCCACAATTTTCAATACAACTTTTTAACCATACATATTTTTTCTATCCAATTTTTAACCCTAAAATCACCACGATCTGTGTCAAAAAGTGATTATAATGACTTTCTTAGTCTCTGAACAGAGACTTATATGTAGAATATTTTATTGTGTCGGGTTAGTCCCAACCCATCAGTTCTCTAGATCCATGCTCGGCACAACCCCACCTTTTTGGCAGGTCATACTGGACCTGAAAGGCCGAGAGGCATACCAAAACAAGCTACAATGCCAAAGGGATAAAATAAGAATCTCACTGTAACACCACATTTCTCTCTGATTTCATTCACCAGTTATTACAGAATTCCCACAAGCAGACTATAAACCCTGAATACAATAAATAAAGCAATCCCAATTTAATTCCTATATCCAATATCATCATATTCAAGCACAACTTTTACTTTAGGGTTGGAAATTTTTTTACCCTGTCCTTATTCTTTCCAACCGGTCAACACTCTTCCGACCTCTTTCGAGCTGAAGGTCGATGCTTTTCCGGGATTTTTCAATGCAATCTACACTTCTCCGAGACCTTTCAATTTGATCATATGAGATCCTTAATTTATCTAGCTTGTCAGGGTTATTCGACTGACATTTTATATGTTCCGGCTTGTCAGTGCTGTGCCTCGGTTTTTCTCTACGGTCAGTGCTCTTTCTTGAAACCTCAAAAATATCTGTACTCTTCCTAGACGGCTCAAACTGGTCGACGCTTTTCCTTGAACTCATCCTCTGTGATGGAGGTCTCTCTACAGTTGCCACAAACTTCTTCAAATGTCTGATGTACTCGGGATAGAGTTCTAAATCACAGTGATTTCCTCCTTTGATCCACAAGGGTTCATATTTTTCCTTGCATAGTTCCCAGAGCTGCTTACCATGCGAGAAGTCCACAACTTCATCTGCAGTTCCCTGCATACAGCTTTTGTAAGCATTTAAATTTTTTTCTGACAGGTATCTTAAAGTGTGTTTGGTATCGTTTAAAATGAGTTTTTTTTTTTTAAATGAATTGTGATTTTTAGGAGAATGGATGTTTAAAATTTAGTTGAAAAATCAAATATTATAGGCTTGACTTTAAATGGATGGTTGAGATTGAGTACAGTAGAAAAGTGAGAAAAATGTAATGAAAACCAAACAAGTGTGTATCTATAGTAACAAGTATGAACAGTGATTGAGACACAAGGCCTTAGTCCTACACAAAATTTAATTTTTCCTTCAATAAGTAACCAATCCTTCAAATGTGCAACCATGTTCTTTAACAAGTGATTGACATGAAATATAACAGAAAATGCAAATGTTTCATATTTTTTGATTGCCACCATATTTGAGGATAATAGGAGACAAACATATTGCTCACAGGCAAAATGCAAACAGAGATTTTTTAAATGCTTACATGAATGACGAGAACGGGACATTTGACTTGCGGGATTTTGTCGATGTTCTGCAAGAGAAAGGCGGAACAAAGATTACCAAAAGAAATAAATGCAGGAAGCTTTATGTCCTACGTTTATAAGAAGACGAAAGTCACGCGACCTTGTAGATATCAAACCAATACGTGCGTTTTACAGGATACATGACTCTTAAACCAGACAGTATAGGACTATGCAGGACAACAGCTCTTAATCGAGGCAAACGAGAGGCAAGATCCAAAGTTGGTCCACTTCCAACAGACTGTCCATAGAGGATAACATCTTCCTGCTTAGTACCATAATTCTCCTCAAGACACTTGTATGCGGCTTCAATATCAGCATATGTATGTTGCTCACTGGGCTATAAGAATGAGAAACACATTATAGGTTATATTGCCTGGACACAACAGGTCAAACTACAGAGCACATTCAACAGAAGGAAAAAAAACTGTACCTTTCCAGATGATTGCCCATACCCAGAATAGTCATACCTGATCAAAATTAAGGGGCACGAGAAAATAGTCATTCTTCTGCTGAACTGAAAGACATTTGTATCTATAGAAAATAGTCAAATAAGATTGGGAACTTGCACTCAAAAATGATGACAGATGCCTAGAAGTATCTAACGTTTATAAAAGATGTCCATGGTCATTTAATGTATAAAAATAACTGTTTATGGGAAAAATTAGGAATGATTTTCTGTTCACAAAAATCAAAGCCAGGGACTATGGCTCCATGATTCCCCAAATTGCTGAACACTGTCATTATAAATCAAGTAACAATTACCTCCTTCCCTTTCTTCCCTCTGGGGGAATTTTAGATTATTCCAATAAAAGAGACTGTTTCTATATGTTCTGGTGCACTTCCTCAAAGAAAGTTGTTTGCTGCATGTTTTGCTTGTTCATGCTAAATTTTCCTAACACTCTTACTAGCTAACATCTTTCACTGAAGTGGAATATTAAGATATACTTGAAGATGGGAAAACCCCAATCAGAGATTTCAATCTAACTGTATGACGTGACAACATTCAGATTTCAATAAAACTGTATTACATGACAACATTCAATCATTTGAAAGGTAACAAACAGTCTTGAATTGTTGGAAATTGGCATACAATAACTCTGTGCACTATCATATTTAGCCCCCGTTAGGTTTTGATTAAAATCTGATTTTAATTCCAAATCAAAGTTAACAATTAATTTTAACCACTCATTTTATAGGACCCATACCTTTTTACTACTCAAACATTTCATCAATTTCTATCAAAATCTACTAAAAATCTAATTTTAATCTCCACCAAGCAAGGACTTACTCAATTTGACCCGTATAATTCCTCTTACATTAAAGTGTAGATGAATGGAGGGCTATATGCATGGTGTAGTAGGGGCATGGGAAAGATTTTGTGCTAAGCTATTAATTTGTATCGGCCATTGTTCCAAATTGTTTGCAAAAAAGTTGAATTTGCAAGACATATATATGCACTTGTTTGGTTCTCTTTAAATTTTTCTCTTTTTTCTATTGTACTTAATCTTAACCATTCATTAAAAATCAAGCTCACAATATTTGATTTTTTTAACTAAATCTCAATCATCCATTCTACTAAAAATTACTATTCATTTCAAAAAAACTCTTTTTAAACAATACCTAACACACACATAGCATGTTTAACAAATCAAAATGACCAAGCAAGTCAAGAAGTAGAAGTTTTGAAATGAAAAAAAGTTTAACAAAATTCCAGGATGATCATTCATATGCAATCTTAGCATGCACAATTCATTGTCATGACAGGAAGACGAACTGCTTAATCAAAATGGCTTTTAACCTGAAATTTATGATGCTCGAACCCATGGAAAAATGGCAGCTCATCCATTAACTTCATTAGCAAAAAAAAAAATGTAATAACATAATGACGCTACAGCTCTTATTCATCATCCAAAGCATCCATATTTCAGCAAGCAACACTGATATGATGTGAAGATTATCTCAATTAAGGTAGAAGCTGGCACAAACTAGAGTTTCATTAACTCTAGCAATTTATGCATAGGCGTCAGAGGACTTCATACTTATCCTTTGAAAACAATATCAACAAGTTTATTGGTGAATTAATGAAACCCTAAATGGCGCTTATGAATTTCGTCTAATTAACCTCGACGTAGTCGTCGTTGACTCCACTGTACCATTGGGTTTGAAATAATACAGTAATTCAAGCCCCTCAAAGAAGCAAACTCTTCTACTCGAACTTGCCGAAACTTGGAAGAAACAGTAAATAACACACCTTACTTTGGAATTCATTATTTCAAAGAGAATAATTTTTCAATTGAACACAAAAAGGAAATGGAAAGCAAACACCATCAACCAGACTGGCTACATTATAAGAGTTCCTGAATTGTCATTTCATCAGCTTTAGCAACCAGAATGGCATCGCCTAATCAAATTGTAAACCTCAAAAAAACGAAGAATATACAGATTTTGCTAAACCAAACTAGCCTAGAAAGTTCTTAACAACAAAAACAGTAAAACACCATTCTTTTAAGCTTGTCGGATAACAGAGAAGAAAAGGGCTTCATGCCTAAGAAAATTTAACCTTTGAACCGAAATACCATTATATAGAAATATTAAATAAGGGTCCGTTTGATTACCATTTATTTTCCATGGAAAACGCATTTCTCAGGTGATTTTTCAACTTTTGCGCTGTTTGATTGCCTAAATTTTCAATGGAATTCGTTTTTCAACTTGTCAAGAAATCCGGTATTTCCCTTGATTTGGAAGAATTCGTTTCCTAGAAGGATAGAAGGTTTTATTTTCCATGAAAAATCTTTTACTATTTTCGTCACGTCTAATCGTTTTTGTTGTTGTTAATTAATTTTTTTTTCCAAAAATTAACAATTATTATCAAGTACAAATATGTGGAAAAAAAATTATTAAAATAATTAAATGTCAATCAAACAACAAAAGTTGAAAAATTCTCCACTTTTCCACCTAGTAGAAAATTAAATCAATCAAATTAAACTTCAAATTCCTAGGAATTCAATTCTCCGAAATTCATTTTCTTTCCACACAAATTCCACCTCGCTATCAAACACAGCCTAAGAGTACCAATTGGATTTAATGACTAGCAGCACGAATTATTACCCATATGCTTCTAAGATCCATAAACCCATTCCTAATTTTCTTCACATGAACCGGTTGAAATAGAATTAAAATCAAATCTGCCAATTAAATCAACAAATTCGTCCTAATTCTTTATGGACTTACAGTTATTACCACATGATTTCCTGAGGAACAAGAACGGAGGAATGAAAAATAAACCACAATTTACACTAGCTTAAAAAGATTATGATAAATCCTTACACAATAGCTGAAATTATGGAAATTCCAGACTCCTAAACTAACAAAATGTCACACAAAACCCAAAATCGTGATTACATACCATAGAGAGAATGTACTGAAAACAGGATTTACGAAAAATTCTGCACGTGTTAGAATCGTGATCAGAAACCAAATCCGATTACAACTTCTAGTTTTAGACGAGATGATTACCCGAGGAGATTGACGCGCAAATGAATACTGAGCTCGATGAACAGCTCATACATCTGGCCAAGATCGGCGGCGTTTCCATGTGAATATAGCAGAGTGGAGGTGGCCATGGGATGCCTCACATACATCGCCACTATTTCCGTCCCTTTCCTGGTCGACAACTTCATCACTTCCACATTCTCCCGGTGCGGAAACGGGCTCAAAAGAAGCAGCCCAGTGAAGTCATCCTTGACCACCTTGTACGACGGTGGATTCGGCGGAAAAAAGGCGAACTTCGCCGCCATTGATGACGTCATTCCACCCATTGATCCTTTCCAGTTACTGGGTAATTTCTTTTTCTTTGAATTGAACTGAGAAAGCAAGAATAATCAGATGGAATGAATGGAAATTCCGTTTTTCCAGAAGATTGAAAGTGTGTGGGAGAAGCAACAACGGTGGACACAGAGAAAGGGGAAAGTGTGTGCATGTGTCCAAAAGAGGGAAAATATTTTACACAAAAGTAAGAAAACTCACTTTTAAAATTCACTTATAAGTGAAAAAGTGTTCCATGCGCTTATAATTCGACTAGGCAAACTTCACAAGTAATATTAATCGAAGATGCATTTTCAAAGTCGTCTAGTTTGCAGTGAAAGGTACACGAGAAGTGCATGCTTCGATACTATGATAATAAACCTAAGTTAAATAGAACTTAAAATTATCTATGAAGAGTATATATATTTTATGTACTTGTAAATTCACAAAATAGACATTTAGCCCATGTTCTCTTTACTGTTTTGAAGTCGTTTTCTGTTTTTATTTTCGAAAACGTTAAAAACGCGTTCTCGTTACCATTTTCGAAAACGCATTTTGGAAAAAAAAAAAAAAAAAAAAAAATGTACACAAAACGAAAAACACCTGAAACATCGTTTTGTGTGTATTTCGACAAAAAAATGTCCAAAACGTGGAAAACGCGTTTTGGGAATTTTTTTTTTTTTTTTTTTTTTTTTTTTTTATAGAATTATCTTAACTTAGAACTAAGCTTAATATAAAGTTTTTATTTTTTTTATTTTTTTATTATTTTTTTTAGAATTATCCTAACAGTTTCAAGCCTAAATAAATAATTTTTTTTTTTTTTTTTTTTTTTTTAGAATTATCCTAACTTGGAACTTAGTTTAAATAAAGTTTTATTGAATTCAATATCAACATTACAAAAAAAAAATTAAATGAGAATTCTTGTTGTTATATTTCAAAAAATGCAATGATAAATGAACTCTGGTGATTTTGAAAGAACTTGCATTTTCTGGATTTTAATAGAAGTAGAGCTTTCTCAAGTCCTGAACCTGACCAAGCTATGTTAATATAGACTCTTAATGCTCACATTAGTGTGTTGCATGTAACCATATTTTTAGTGTATTGTGAAAGGAAATTTGAGTTGGAGTTAGTAGTATTCTGCAAGCAAATTAATTAAAAATAGTTTAAATAGTGTTCTGTAAAATTTTAAACAGAACGTGTTTTTTAGTTTTTCATTTTTAAAAACAGTTTTCAGAAATGACAAACCAAACGCGTTTTCAGCAAATTTGAAAATAAAAATGAAAACACAAAACACAAAACATTTTCGAAAATGAAAATACAAAATAAAATACAAACAGAACGCCACCTTAGAGTCTGAGTTTTTGAGAGAGTGTGTCGTTGAGATGTGTGAAAAAAGATGAATCTCACAAATATGTATGATTAAAATTGAATTTAAAAAAAAAAAATTAAAAATTTTACTTTTATCAAACAAGCTCATAAGATTCTAAGAACATAAGTTCTCTCGAAGCTTTAGTATTGTGATTATTTTTAGCAACATAGGGTGTGTAGGGTGCTATTTTACGCCTAAAATAAGAATATAATTGTTTGACATGCCTGCTTGATAATAGTTCCCCAGCTAAATGAATTTGGATCAATTGTACTCTCATTTTTTATTACGTAAATGGTTCGTGACGAATTATTATTAACGAAAGTTTGTTTTAGCGTTCAAAATTCAAAGTTAGTGGCTCTCACTTTGAGTGAGCTAATAAAGGTTGCAATATCGATTTTAAGTCTTTTCTGTACAGAAGTAACATTTTTACTTTATATTATTATTTGTAATTAAGGTTCGAGAACAAAGTGTTTGCACAGAGTTACAAGCGTGTTGTATTAAACTTAGAAATTAATTTGTAAAATCCTAAAAGGTTAATGTTTGATATGTAAATAAAAATTCACAAAATAAATACAACTCATATTAGTGGTTTTGAGATGTTTGGAGTGGGGTTTTGATGAGGCATAACGCATGGGTGTTTGCATTATTGCCTAAATCAACATTGAAAGAGATGTTTCTACAACCCACTCCTACTTTCTTCATCTCTTCCATTTCTTTCATTTTTTGGTATAGAAAAATGGTGCCACATCCACATGCCATGTCCTTTTGGTTATTTTAAAAAAAAAAAAATGGAAAAACTCACAATGTAAATAAAAACAAAAATGGAGTTTTTAATGTTATGTACAAACAAACATAAGAAGAGTGATTGATTGTAATTAATCTTCAAACTGTAAAATAAATGCAAAAAGTTTAGTCGATCAAAATGGCAAGAAAGGCGAGGGTGGTGGATTTATATATGTGATTAAAAAGTAAAAATTGTGTAAATTAAAAAGGACAATCATTGCATTTTATAAAGAGATGCCAAACACAGGCTTAACCACTGTCCGGCAATTGTGGTTTAAAATAAATTTTAAACTGCGTAATTTTTCAAATCACATATTTTTTCTCTTCAATTTTTAATCACGTATTTTACTTAGAAAATTCAAATAAATTTCTTCTCTCAAATTTAATTGGCGGCTGAAAAGAGGCTCTTTAGAAAGAAATAAGTAGATAAAGTTCATGTGACAATTAAAAATGAATATGTCAAATTTCCTTTCTTATTTTTACGCCAATGATAATGATAAATTCACACGCGCGTGAATATATGGTGGGGAGTGTGTGCCTAATATTTCAATAATTTAGGTTAGGTGAAGAAAAAGTAGTTTAAAATAATGAAGACTACAATAGTAGATGATTTTGGATAAAGTAAAAGAAGCATGTTCAATGATCACAAAATCTCCACGGGATATGGGGATGATTTGAGTTAATTAAATTAATATAAACAACAAACTTTAGGTTATAGTACCAAATAATTTCATCTTTATATTTCATAGAAATTTGCACTTTCGTCTCAAACATTTGCAAATTGTTAATAATTTACCCTCAACTTTTTTAACATATATATATTCTTAACCTTTCAAAAATGTAGCACAACTCATCCTTCCATCCATTTTCATCGTCAAAGTAACTTGAAATACTCCCTCTTTGAATAAAAATAAAATAAAGGGAAAAATAACTCTCAATCTTTTCAAAAATTAAAAATGGATCATAATTTTAAAAATAACTCTAAATCTTTTTAAATACAATTAAAAAAAAAAAATGTCTTCTTCCCTCAACCAAGTGACGTTTTGGGTGTTGATTGTGCGGTAGGTTGTGCGGAGAGGTTGAGAGGGATGGAAAATGGGCCGAGTCGGGCCAGCTCGACCCATCCATCATATGTTTGGATTCGGCTCGTAAAGCCTCGTTGGCTCACGAGTAGACACAAACCCGTGATTTTTTTATTTTTTTTTTTAAAGTGAAAAATTGAATGAGACATTAACATATAATATTACATTATGTGACATTTGTAACATTAAGAATAGTAACATTCAATTTACGCTTAAAATGTAACATTCTTGTATAACATTCACGTAAGTCCGAAGTCAATTAAGAATTTAAAACTTAATCCCTTTTCCTTTACAATGTAACATTTGTGATTGTTTGTCCCCAAATGGCCAAATGACCATTGCCAAATGGTCATTTTTCTAATTATTATTTTATTATTTTTTAACGAGCTGGCCAATTTTCGGCTCGTTACAGGTTAGAAATGGGTTTGCTCGTGAGTTGATCCATTTCAAGGTTTGTTGGGCTTGTTCACGAGTCGGTCCACGAACTTCACGAGTCGAATTCGAACGGTCAAATATCCAATTTTTCTGTTTAATTCAAACCCAAGTCCATTTTTTTCTCGAGCCGAGCCAAACTCACGAATTGTCCGACCCATTTGCCACCCCTATAAATAAGTACTCTTCTTTTTAAATAAATAAATAAATAATAATAATAATAATAATAATAATAATAATAATTTGTCAATTTCACTTATAATTTGTTGCTTTCCTATTTTCTGTATATATAAATTAGGACAAAATTGATATTTATCTGTCTTCAACATTGTTCAAAAAATCAAATCGATTCGATCGGGAAAATCAATAATCAACAGAAAAATCAATCCGATCTGCCTCGAAAACCAACTAGAAAAATCAACCGGAAAATCGAGAACCGGCCAATTTTTAAACCCGATTTTCGGGAGTTTTTTTGTTGTTTTGTTTTTCTCTAATTGAGTAATTGTTTTAAACTACTTTTTTATATAATTTTGTTTTCTAAATGAGTAATTATTAATTTATTTGTAAAGTAATTTGTTTTTTAAAAAAATTTGTAATTTTTGAAATAATTTTTTATGTTTTAATCGAAACCAATTCGACTTTGGTTTGACCCGATTCGATCTTCTGACTCTTGACCCGTTACCTTTTTCGATTTGAACTGATTTTCAGTTTTCCTAACAATGGTCTTAAAAGTCAAAATGGACGAAATAACGAGTTTTGTTACATTCTCAAAACATTGAAGATATTCTAGACTCAAATAAAATTTTGAGGGGACATTAATAACAGTTTGCAAAGAGGAAAAAGTGTAAATTTCCCTAATTAATATAGTCTATGTTTGACTCGATAACTTTATTCATAGTTCTTCATAGTCAATCTCAAGTTCAATTCAAATAACCACCCCTCTATGTAAGGGTGGGGCACTCCACGATAATTCTATCATTTTTTTAAAACAAATGGCTGTAGACTTATAGTAGTTCAACAGATAGAACAAACACAAATAGGCAAACAAATGCACTTACCAAGTCTCTACTTTGTAAAAGTTTCATCGGACCATTTAAATTTGAAAAGAACAATTTCGTTGAATAAAAATTCTCTCCTACAATTTTTTACTTACAAATGAAAAATTCAAGCATGACAAAACTTATTTGTGTTATAAATTATTAGAAATTATTAAGAAATTCCTTTGTAGATCTCTACCTAATTTCTTACCTAACTCCCACCCAATTAATATTGTAAAGAATTATTGTGAATGACTTTATCTTCCTATAAATAGAGGCATTCATTGTTGTATTTCACACACCTAATGGAATGAGAATTCTCCTCTTTATTCTCTCCATCTCTTCATCTCTAATTCTTGTTTAGATTTTGATAGTTTTATAACACGTTATCAGCACGAGTCTCTAGCCAATTGAGTAATACGACGGGAGTATGCTCTACAGTTGCATCTAAATGATGAACTTCTGTATCAGAAACCAGATTATTATTAATCAACGTTTCATATTTCAAATCTAGTGTTTTTGGTATTAGAAAATCATTTATACATCATAGATTAGAAAATCAATTCCAAGTCCATAGAAAAAATTGGAGAAATTGTGTAACCCGAAACTTTCAAAGCAAATTCACGCACCGTAACGGATTGGACTATTATGAATACCTTGACTGAAAGATATGATTCACTCACTCATGAAAGGTAATTATTTCATTACGTTGATACCGCCTATATGGTCGGTTTAATTATTTCATTATGTTGATACCGCCTATATGGTCGGTTTAATTATTTCATTATGTTGACATCGCCTATATGGTCGGTTTAATTATTTCATTATGTTGATACCGCCTATATGGTCGGTTTAATTATTTCATTATGTTGACATCGCCTATATGGTCGGTTTAATTATTTTATTATGTTGACACCGCCTATATGGTCGGTTTATCAATTGAATACATATAAACACCTCAATTGTTGGTTAATTCTAACATATTAGAGGATTGTTGTCAACATATATACGTGGTGGTATAACCCCAGTATCATTATTGTTAATATATATATACAATATTATTTTTAATATATACTTGGTGGTATAACCCCAATATTATTATTGTTAATATATATACAATATTATTGTTAATATATACTTGGTGGTATAACCCTAGTATTATTATTGTTAATAAAATATTGTTATTTAATACTTCATTAAATGATACCAGAAGTTATCACTACTAAAGATAGATAATATTTCATCAAATGATACCAGAAGTTATCACTACCAAAAAGTTGGTAAATGTTGATAAAAATATTTTATCCAATGGTACCAGAAGTTACCAATATCTGAATTTGAATGGGTGGATGAAAATTATTCAACAAGAGAATGTTGATGTATGATAAAATAATATCACATGATAGCACGGACATAGCTAATGTGAAAATAATCTCATCAGTATTATGAGATGAATATTAGATGATAAGTGTCTGGAAAAGTTCTTGCACGAGCACTTATGTATTCCAGAAGAAGTACATATTTACTCCAGAAGAAGTAAAAATTATCATCTAAATATACTGAAATGATATTATTATTGCTCCTGAATAAGCATAAAACGAGTCATACATGCAAAACGAAAAAGGGGAAAAACATTTATAATCCTCAAAATAAGAGATGTGTTTCGGGAGTAGCCGTATCCTACCACCTCTGACATTTTGAGGAAATAAAGAAAAAGGTGTGTCTCAAGAGTAAGAAATACTCCATACTCTACCACCTTAAATCTTTGAGGTACACAAGATTAAAACACTGATAAAATCCTAGAAATTTATGGTGTGTCTCAAGAGTGAGAATACTCCGTACTCTACCACCACCTATTCTAGAGTTCACAAAGATAAATTTACATTAACCGGACTCCATTTTCGCTTGATTCCCCTTCCTTGCGACCAATCTATCTTTACTCCTGCTGGATCTTGTATTGGAATATATGATTGTAACTTATCCAGCAGTTCCTCGATAGTAGGAGCAGAAATAAGGATTCTCCTAGAGAATGGAGAGATGAATCCCTGTTCCACAGCATAATCAAGAAATGTTAGCAAACCATCAAAGAAATTGTTAACATTTAAAAGCCCAATAGGCTTAGTATGGAGATCTAGTTGAGCCCATGAGGTAATATTAAAGATTTCTTCTAAAGTACCAAAACCTCCAGGCAGGGCTATGAAGGCATCAGAACCATATAACATGCAAGTTATGCGTTCATGGATAGATAAGGTTTGTACTTCATGCCCTCGTGTTTTGCCTGCAATATCAGCTAAAGGAGTAGGTATAACACCTATCACTCTTGCTTTCTCTACTAGAGCGGATTGTGAAACACAACCCATCAATCCACTGCTACCTCCTCCATACACGAGAGTGATACCTTTCTCTCCCAATTTCTTTCCAAGATCCACTGCAGCTTCTAGATACCCAAAACCTTTTCCTACTTTTGATCCACAAAATACACAGATAGTTTTAATCTGTCGAAGTTTTGATCCTTCCATCTTTGAGAGAATAAGGAAGGAAAAACTTACGAGAAAATGTTATTTTGGGATGAATGAACTATGAAAAATGTTTGGCTATTTAAAACCGAAAAAACTTCACTATTTCCGCTCGTCTTTTGAAAAAGTGAAGATTTACTTTTGACAAAATCACCCTACTCACCTTTCGGTGATTTAATATTTAAACAGCCTTTATCAAAACTCGTGAAAGGAAACAGGAAAATATTTTATATGTGCATATATATCAAAAGATTTACCTTATATCAATGCTGAACAGCCAAAACATCATTGTTTATAACAGCCTGGCAAACAGGATCTTTTGCTATTATATTTTTGAGACTATAATGCTCTTTATCGTTGATGAATTTAGCCCATAAAGATAGTAGTTCACGTTGCACATACCCACTAGGGTGCGTCTCAAGAGTCAATCGGATATCATCCAATGACTCCTTACTCAGTCCACCCTTAATGAAGTCTATCTTATCATCTCGATTTATGGATGAATATCCTATTGATTTACAACGGGTATCACATGTCCATCGAGCACATTTGTAGCAACTATTTAATCTTTTTGCTCTTCGCTTCTTTGCAAAAGTACTCTTACCTAAGCCAGGCTTGTGCTTAGAAAATGAATCTGGTAATTCACCAGCTAATCGAACTTTTGCTTCGATCAACCAGCGAACATCTTCTGGGATGCCATGATCCATCAGCAACCTCAATCTTTCGAGCCTAATTCGATAAATTTTTCTCAAATCATTTATTGGAAGATTGGAATAATATTTTCGAATATTTGAAAGTATGATATCCATTTTTGATGGATCTAGCCTTCTTCCCAAATCATCTATTTAAATGCATTATTCAACGCGTAAAAGAGCGGTGGCTCCGCGTGTCAGTGACATCGATTCCATCAAGAAATAATGGAATAAATTATTGAAAAGGTGGAAACAATGAGATAATGTGTCATTACCTTTTTCGATATAAGGGAAGATTTGGCGACAAGATTGAAATCATGAGATATTTCCTTGGATATTGTACCTGATTTTTCGGTATAAAAGTAATAAAGGTATACTGATTTGAAATGTACAGAAATACGTACTGATGAAATGAATACTGTATTGAACCAGAAGTTCATACATATGTACAAGTGAAATATCTTGCTGAACCAGAAGTTTATACGTACAAGTGAAATATGTATATAGTATGAACCAGAAGCTCATAAATGAAATATACATTGTATTGAACCAGAAGTTTAACGATATTGTATTGAATCAAATATTCATACATAGAAATGAAATAAAATCGTATTGAACCAGAAGTTCTATAATAAACGGTTAGATTATCAAAAGTTTCAAATTATTTATAAGAATAACTTATTCAAAAAAAAATTGTTTATCATACAACAATATTCTATGTCAAACGGGGATTAGCTCAAGAAGCTTTATGATTTGTAAAAGTGCGATATGCATACACTCCACCAAATTACACTGAGATATATGATTGAAATTACATCCCTAAAGGGACGACATGTGCGGCATTTTAGCCGATTGATATAATATAATGTTTGAAAACATTATGGAGAAAACATGCCTGAAGCGTAATTATGCCCGAAGCATAATGACTATCGATTCCAAAATAAATATCTCTTGAATGATTAAGATGATCCCTTTGAAGCTAAATACTCATGGTGAGTAAAAGGGACATAATTAAATGTAAGAGATTCAGGTACCTGATGATAGAACATATAATGAGATCTCTCTATGTTATATTGAGATGGAATCGATAAATAAGTCGACTACATACCCTCTTATGAAAATGAGGTTGATGAAATTATAATACTTTGGCCAAGTATATAACCCCAATGTAGGGATTATTGTTCAAGGACCTGAAGTCCAAATGATTATTGTTCAAGGACCTGAAGTCCAAATGCTTAAATGTGTAAAGCCAGTAATTATATGTACAAATGAAAAATATTTCACAGTCGTAAAAGACGACTCGTTGCGCGCAAGATTTTTCATAGAACTGGCATGACATATGGTGGATAGACTATAGTCTAAATCACTAGCTTGAGCTCTTTGATATACCAATGAGTGAGATCAAAATGTATGATTCTCATCTCGGTACTTTGAGAGTATTCTTTGATGTACCAGTTGATCGGGGTACGTTGGGATTTCAAGTAAAATGATTGTAGATTATATGTCGAAATTGATATCTATTTCAATGATTGATTATGCTCCTGCAAATTAGAAATTGCAGTTTATAAAGTGCAAGAACATACATGTATAAATCATTGAAAGATTCAATATGCCCAGATTAGTATCACTATAGAATGATACAAATGACTCCATGATATAATATGTTGAAAGTAAAATTGGAGTGTACTATTTATGACATCTGGGAAATTGATTATTCACTAGAAGTGAATATGAAAATGAATATGTTTAATTATTCACCAGAAATGAATTCTAGATTTGATTATTCACCAGAAGTGAAAGATGCAATCGATAAATTAGTACAACATTGCTTAATATAGCATGTTATGACATCATAAATGAGCTATAAACGATTTATATAAAGCTCATCGTGGATGATATGTTTGATGAAAAGATACGAGATTGCATCAATATACTTGTGATATTCCATGAAAAGGAATGAATACGCGTTGCACTCTTTTTCCCTTAGCTGAGGTTTTGTCCCACAGGGTTTTCCTAGCAAGGTTTTTAATGAGGCAACAGTTGAGGCGTATTGATGAAAATTAATGAGAATAATGCACTCTTTTTCCCTTCGCTGAGGTTTTGTCCCACAGGGTTTTCCTAGCAAGGTTTTTGAGGCATCATCATAGCTATCAACAAGCTATAATTCAGCAACACATTGTTATACTGGAATGATATCAACAAATGAAGAAAATCATACACATCTTATGAAGAATGTTATGATATCGGCTACACACAGGAAGATTTTCATATATATTCCAGAAGAAAGATGATATCATTATTCAAAAGGTTCATGAATACTTGATTGCACACTTCAGGGGGAGAATCATGCTGTCATGCTGTACTCTTTTTCTTTCGTCCAGGTTTTGTCCCACAGGGTTTTCCTGACAAGGTTTTAACGAGGCAGCGACTGTACTCTTTTTCCTTCGTTCAGATTTTGTCCCATTGGGTTTTACTGACAAGGTTTTAACGAGGCAGCACTAAAGCACTAAAACACTGAAGCAGCGAAGCACTTCAGATTTCAGTACATGATTTGTACTACTTATCATTGATGTCATTTTGGATATTAGACTCAATGATTAATGATGGCCAACATCAGGGGGAGCAGCTGTACTCTTTTTTCCTTTGCTCAAGTTTTATCCCACTGGGTTTTCTTAGCAAGGTTTTAACGAGGAAGACAATTGAGCAATAAGTCATTCAAGGGGGAGTGTTATAAATTATTAGAAATTATTAAGAAATTCCTTTGTAGATCTCTACCTAATTTCTTACCTAACTCCCACCCAATTAATATTGTAAAGAATTATTGTGAATGACTTTATCTTCCTATAAATAGAGGCATTCATTGTTGTATTTCACACACCTAATGGAATGAGAATTCTCCTCTTTATTCTCTCCATCTCTTCATCTCTAATTCTTGTTTAGATTTTGATAGTTTTATAACAATTTGACTTGTTGGACATCTTTATTCGACACACCAGTTGGCACTGGGAAAAAACGCTGAATTTGGACTATTAAATCCGAATCCAAGGACATTGTACCTCATATTGGGGACATTCCCCTGTTATAGAATTCTCCAAGCTTTTTTAAATTCAAACCACACCACGAATTCTGGGAACCTTTTTAAGGGATTTCAAAATAAATTAAAATATGAACAGTTAAAAATTCGACCATGATTGGTTGAGCTCAAAAAGAATGTATTAAAGTTAGCCGTACATTGTCCATAAAGACAAGCAATCGTCTGTGCCTGGTATTCCTTATAAACAATTCAAATATTTGGTCTTGGAATTGCTCACTTCAGAATTGACGCCATCTCCATTGCAAGTCTAGATACTAGGAACTGGCTGACTAATAGAAACCTCAGTCTCGATCTATTGTCCACCGTGAGCTCCATATAATTGTGATGTTGTCACGTGTCCTTATTTATTTATATATATATCATGCTTTAAAATACAATCTCATCAAATCCCATCCATGACAAATATTATAAAATAACTATATAACGTCAATCGATAGCATGACAAATATTATAAAATAACTATATAATGTCAAACGATAGAAACCATGCCTTAAAATATCATCACATCAAATCTCATCCATGACAAATATTATAAAATAACTATATAATGTCAAACATAGCATTCTTAAAAAAAAAAAAAAAAAAAGGTGAAGCCCTCACCTTGGGGGCTCACCCACCCTGCCTTGCCCTGAACTTTAATGGAGGATGTAAATCACAAGATATACCTCAACTGATTAGGAATTAAAAATTTGACCACTAATCAAATCCACAAAGAAGCCAAATCCAAAGCGTTACTGTCAAGACTCGAGCTCCCCAATTTGTAGATTGCCAGGAAAATTGACATTATGACATCTTAGCCTTTGCTAGTTGAATTGTGCCCCAAGGGCGTCTAACGATAGCATTCTAATGTCGTACTCTAAGATGACTTACAGCTAATATTAATAACAAGGCATGAAAATCAAGAATCGGAAATCAAAACATTCATTTTAAAACTTGTGTCCATCTTCAGAACATAGATTTACAGAACAGAAGGTCCAGTATGTGTTACCTTTGAACCTAAGATAAGGGCATAAGATACATAATAATTCCATCTTTGGGTAATGATTAATTAATTGAGACCAAAGTTGGCAATTCCTGAAGAGGGATTATACTCAAATCGAACTCATGGTTGTTCAACCATCGGCCACATGGTTGTTCAAGAAAAAGTTTGCATCATCTCATGCTGAAAGCATGTGTGCATTTTGAACTCAGAAACAAAATAAATTCCACCATCCCCAAAAGAACAAAAATAAGTGTGAAAACTGGCCTTGAGACGCTTACTAAGTTTCCTCTACTTACCAGTGTGTAGAAAGGCGTAATCCAGTGCTGATGCATTTTCTTTTATGAGGCGAAGCTTATATAAACCAAAAAATATGTATAAAATACTACTGACATGCAAAATAAGCTCGTGAAAAATTATAAACAACCTTCAAAATTAAAAACAGAAAACATTAAACTATGCAGACAAACTAAAGAAAAATAAACAAAGGAAAGTAAAAGAAATTATTATTTTAGTTTGCAAGGGAGTGCATTATTCACAAATGGATCTGAGCAACGACCTTTTATTGATTTAGTAGGCAGTGAGCTATTTCCAAAAAGATCAATTAGAATTTTATATTTTGTGGTCCACGCCTAAAGCAAAGTAAACAAGTCTAGAGAATTGTGTGCATGCCTAGCAAGCCATGAGGCATACGCATCTTAAAATTGCCTCACAATCAGTGCTTTGAAGCCTTTTTTGCTCGCCTCAATTTGGTTTTTCTAAACCAGCCAACCTACATGGTCATCTTCCTCTTTCTCTTCTACTTCACACTGCCAAGTTCATAACTCAAGATTACTCCTTTATTCTGAGTTGACAACACAGGATTTGACCAATTGTTTTGGTTGTTAGAGGGATTAATGTCAGTAAAAGTCAGTGTTTTAGCCTGTTAGGGGTTCTGTTGAGATTTGACGATTTTAGTAGCAGGCTGAGATTAGTTTCTGAGGAGTGTCTGGAGTGCATTGTACCATTCTGTATCTGACAAATGTAGAAAGAAACATGTTTGTGATCCCATTACATACAATTTGAGAACTGATCCATCTTTGATACACACTAATTAATGATTAATACTACTTATACATAGCCTTTGACCGAAAACATGACTGTTGTGTGAAATAACAGGATCGTACATCAATGCATTGTTAACCTATGTCTCAACCTCTGTGTACGAGTACCAAGACTACTAATAAATATAGAACCAACATGTCAAAATAATATAGATATAAGACCAACTTCAACCCGAATAGGTAAATAGCAATAGGTGATGCAGCCTCTATTGAGAGAGAAATTAGAACCTCAAAAATTAAGAAGAACATTAAAGTTTGAGTTGTTTATGCTAGCTATATATGAAATTGATGCCCCGTATCCTCCAATACAAAAAATGATATTTAAGTGTCGATGTTAAATGAGAAACATGGCAACAAACTTGAAATAACCCAAGTTGATCCAACTATACCTAGAGAAGAGTAAATAGGTAACAAGTAATTAAATTTAGATGAATAATCAATCAATAAAACAAAATCGTAATCAATCTAAAGCAATAAGTAAATGCATAGAAAGTGAATAACACTAAATATGATAACGAGTGAAACCCCTTGAAGAACTCTTTAAAGGGACAAAAACCTTCGGGCAAACGTACCAATAAAATCCACTAAAAAAGATTTGACTTACAAAAATTGGTTTCAACACTATTAACCCTTAGTTGACTCTGACCCCAACGTGTAAATCATTGAAGACCCTCTTTAGTTGTGCTTCCTGCGAACAATCATCGTTCTTTTTCAACTGGAACTCCAGCCACCTCTCTCCATCTTCCCAACTTCAAAACTGTAAGACTTATTGGTAAAGTATTTTCAGTTTAGTGTTTTATGATTGAACAATCTTGAATTTCAAAAATTCAAGAATTTGTATTGATTGATCTTGAATAATCAAGGAATTGATCAAGAGATTGGTAGGACCTCCATCAAATATAATGATCAACCACATTTACAAACAAAATAGGTCTTGGGTATTTATAATACTAAATGTTTGGGGTAATATTGAGCGGTTAAAAAGTTGAAAACTGCAAAATATAAATTTCCCACACGACACAACTGCTTGAGCGCCCATCTCGAGCTCCCCGAAACTAAATAACCTTCTCGAGCGATGATCTTACAACAGTGAGCAATCGTTAGTATTTTAGTCATAACTTTCTCTCCTAATATCCAATTGAGGGGATTCAAAGTGCATTGGAAAAAAATTGGCAACGAAGGAAAATCTTTGAAGAACTTTTCACAAGGTTAAAAAAAACTCCGTGCAAACGTGCCAGTAAACTCCAACTAAAAAAGAATAACTTACAGTTGATTCAGGCATAATTAAACCTTAGTAGACTCTGACACCACAACCTGTAAATCATTGTAGAACTCTTCCATTGTGCCTTCACCACTTTCCAGAACCTCTAAACCTCTGTTCTAAAAAGCTCGCTTACGCTTACGCTTACACTTAGGCGCGCTTAAGCTTAAAGCTTGGCCTTTGCGCTTCGCTCGCGCATTGCCATACTTTTTCGCTCTTAGACGCGCTTAAGCTTGAAACTCGGTCTCGCCGCTTCGTCACACTTTATACTTTTTAGAACACTGCTCTAAACTATCTTTTCCCTCCGTATGGATCACCAAGAACAAATCTCATTCTTCTTCAACTGGCCAACTCCAAAATTCTGAAAGCTTATTGGACTTTGTATTTTATGATTGACAGTCTTCGAATGATCAAGAAGTTGTTGTGATTGATCTCTGGAATCAAAGGACATATCAAGAGATAGATATGACGTTCTCTTAATTAATAATACTGAACAATCATTGTCAACGTTGTTCATGTCATATTCAAAAAGAATCACCATATATATCTCATGAAATAATTGGTTAAAACTATTCCACATTAGATCAAATGGTTATTTCCAAATTGTATCTACATCTACAAGGCCAATTGACAATTGCTAACCTATAGAAAGCTTTGTTCCATGTTGTAGGAAAGAAGAAAAAGAACATGAAACAGGATCAAAACTCAAGGTATGATATGATAGAGATGTTTCGTACTTCCATGAAGTCCAATGTAATTTCAGTTACTTATTCTCTTGAGAAACCAACAATCAAATCATGCAAAAATCCTTAATGGGCAATGCATATAATATTCTATTTTTCAATATTTCTTTAGCTCTTGTTCTTTAGTCAAGATATCAATATCAATATCAGTATGAGCCTCCTCAAACTTCATCTTCTACTCTCTCAACAACTAATGACTTATTTTCGTCCTTCAAGACACCCACAACAAAAGTTTCCAGAATATATGAAAAAAAAAATCATGTATCAAATAATGAACAAAAAAATAAAGCCAGAGAAGCTGAAACAGATATATCTTCCAATCGATAAACTAAATGTAACTTATAGTAAACACATAAATAGCCTTAAATTTCCAAGATTATTCTTATTATTGAGCGTTCCAAATGAAACTCTTCATCTTGTCCCAATTACCTAGAGAAAGAAATCAGTCCCAGCCATTTAGACATTTCATTCAACGCCATAAGGAATATCCAACTCATGATCATAAACAACAATTCTTATCTGTACTCTCATATATATGTGTCTATAACTACATCAAATGTATAATTAGCTAAAAGTAGTAGGGAAAAGCATCAGTTGTCGACCTATGTTCTATAAATGTAGTGTCAAGTAGCATATATGAACAAATAACAAACTAGTTGCCCAGTATATAGATATACCCACCCTACTCCATGCAATTACAGGGCCCAGAGCCCGTATTTCTCAACTGACGCACCCTTAGCAAACCTAAATATGTAGTAGTGAAAAACAAATCTCATCAGGTATATATTAAATTCAGTTCATCTAAATCAACTTATTTGACAATGTACACTATATTTACAAATTTCCTTATATTCATAATTAAATGAACCTTGTAAAACATGTATATGAGTGCTATATAGAACATTCTCATTCAAATTCCCCTTGTATTTACTCGACCAAGAAATATTTACTCAACAATTAACAATCAAAACAAACCAAAAGTAGTCAGATTATTCCAAGGAGGTGGCTAACACAATTAACCAGTCAGCAACTATTTCCACCACAAACAGTCAATAAATTAGCAAAATCCTTCGTGACAAAATTTTTTAAAAAAAAAAAGTTCGGCGGATGGTACCATAATCTAAACAAATAATTGATTCTATTTTATCCCCAAAAATGAAAAACAATACCTCGCCCGATGATTAAGCAAATAATGTGAATACTATATAGTCTACGTTTTCCTCCTAAGCCGCTTCCTCAACTTCCTCAACTTGTGCTTGTTCATCTTCTTCTTCCTCTTCTTCTTAACACTGTCAGCCCATATCGTCCGCGAATCATCCATAACAATGTCGTCCACTCCGGGTCGAATTGACCTGCTTAAAGAATACAGGTCATCCCATTTCGTTCGAGAATCCAAAACGAAGTCCTTGATTCCGGATCCAATCGACCCGGTTGAAGAAACCGGACCCAGGAACAATCCAAAAGAAAAACTCGGGTAGACGCATGAAGAAACCGAAACTTCCGTTTCTGAAGCCTCTTCTCGCTCAGTTAGAACCGGTAAAGGGATATCATCTAATAGTCTTGTTTGATTAAGAATTTCGGTAAGTAGAAAGGGCGGCGGCAATGGCGAGTGGGGTTTGTTGAGGCGTGCAATTATTTTTGTGGCGGACTGAGATTGGTTTCTGAGGAGTCTCTGGAGAACAGAAGTAGCCATTTTGGAAGCCATTTTGGAAGCCATAAGATTTGCTGGATCAAAAACGATTATTGGGGGGAAGAATTCAGAGACTAGGGTTTTGAGGATAATATATATTATGACTACAAATTCAATGCAAAGTAGATATGGGAGAATCTATATCTATATCTTATTATTATTATAAAGAAGGATAGTTGGCCAATCCTTCCCCCAAAAACTCCCGCCCAGCAAATCCTCAAAAGTTATAAGTCAAAATAAAAATAGAAAAGTTGGCATCTTATCTTATTATTATTATTATTATTATATTATTATTATAAAAAGTTGTGATGTGTACAGTACCATTATTATTATTATTATTATAAAAAGTTGGCATCTTATCTTATTATTATTATTATAAAATATAAAAAGACAGGGTATCTGATGATTAAATATTATAAAACAAATGTGTACAGTACCATTTTTTGAATTTGCAATGAGTACCGATTTTCAAAATTTGCATTAATTATTTTAAAAGTTGTGATGTGAAATGATAAAGAAGGATAGTTGGCCAATCCTTCCCCCAAAACTCCCGTAGCAAATCCTCAAAAGTCATAAGTCAAAATAAAAATAGAAAAGTTGGCATTTTTTCCCAAAAAAACGTCAGATAATTCAAATTTTTCCCGAGCCCCGAGACCCTGCAGTGCAGACTCTGATTACCAATTTCAAAAAGAAATACTTTTTACGGTTCTTCTCTCATACGGTCATTCCATTACATTCAATCAAAGATTCAACTCTCTCTCTCTCTAAAAGTTGAAAACGTTGGAAGAGGGTTAACGATTGTTGATGGAACTCGGCTGAGGAATTCTCGCTGCCGCTGGAAAAAGATGGCGACGGGATCACCGGTGCGGAAGTATTGGAGCGGCGGAGTCGAGAGCCTCACTCGCTCTTCACGGCCTCATGTTACTGGAAAGTCTCAAGTAGGGTGGGTTCGCAGCATTCTTCAAAGTCCGGCCATCTATCCGGCGAACCATTGCCACTAGGAGCACTGCGACGTCCAGGAGAAGCCTTGACCAAAGTTTTGTCAAGAAATGGAGACTGCACAGCGAGAAACGGCCGGAGGTACTACCGTATTAGTCCTTTGCATCTTTAATTACCTACCTCAACTTTGTTTTCGAGAATTGCAAAAATTTGAAATTGAGGTAACAAATTGTCAGGCCCTGACTCTCAATGTTGTGAAAACCCATCGACTCTAGGCTCAAGCACTAGAATAGAGCATAATGAAGAGCTTCGAGGCGTCAAGTGCTATGTTTCTGGAATTGCTGATTCCAAGCCTGCTGTTATTCTGGTTTCTGATATTTTTTGGTATGTATTCTCTATAAATATTTGATTTTGGGCATTGTTAAGTTCTGCATATCTTTTGTTGATTAAATTTTGGAATTTACATCTCATGCCATGAGAAAATTGAAGGTACCAAAGGCAGAGGCTACAGAGGTGGTGCATATTTCCTTTTCTGCTGTGTAATACTCAGTCAAGACACACATATATAAAAATGAAAGGGGTTAGTATGTAAGAGTCTTCTGCTATTTTTATTTGTAGCAAATCTTTCTGTAGTATTCTTTGGATTATCAAATTATTGATTAGAATGTGGGGTTGCTTTTTTTTCATCATGATTCCGGTACTTAATGTGAATTTCTTGCATCCTATTAAAGAAGTCTCGCTTTCTTGCGTCCCCACCGTTGCTTTCTGTGATACTGATTCTCCAATGAGGTATGTTGATATTAGCATCCCTTCCAACAACAAAGGAAAGCATAGCATAAGTCGTCTTTTCTAGCTCTTGATGTTTTCTGCAAATGCATGGTGTCATCACTCCTTGCCACAATTGAGATGTGATGGTAAGTTGTAGCAAGACTGAAACTTTTGCCACATTTCAATCTCTTAAATTGATTGAAAGATGGTAGTTCTATAGTATATCTCCAGAAAGTAACAAAAATTCTATTTTTCTTTTCTGCAGACAGAGAACTCACCTTATCAGTACACAGGAATTTCTCATGCTTTATCAACTGTTCATTGGAGTCGTAAGTTCTGGAATTATAACATTTTAGTAATAGTATTACCCCATGAAAATTGAAATGTGTTAGGTTTACTCAATTTAAGATGCACTGATGAATGCACAAGACTGATAATTTGATAATCAAACATCTATGCTCCATTTCATGGGAAGAGGTACATGAGAGCTTTGATCAGTATACTTTTAAAATGTTCAATATTACGGTATTTATTGATTGCATTACTTGGTTTTGGGTTCGATTGTGGCTATGCTTGTGTTGTTCGTGGTTCAGTGGTTTTGGTGTGGTTGTTGCTTGATAGTTTGTTTTGTGTTGTTGGAACATTTTGAACAGAAAAAGGGAAATGTTTTCATTGATTCACTTCAAATATATTTTTAGCTTTTCATTTCTCTTCAGAAAACATCTATTTTCAAGTGCTATACCTAGACAGGGAAAATTCTAAGGGAAAGTTTCGTTTCCCTCGGCCAACTGCACTTCCTCTTAGTTGAAACTTAGATGTGATTTGAGGTTGTGTTTCCATCTTCAGATTTTCCATCTTTGCCTACTGTTCAGAATCACAAGGTTTATCCGCTTCATAAAAGTTTATATTTTCTAATTACTGGATGTTGCTTGGATTTAACTTATTTTAAAATTCAATTGGATATTTTTTTATCATTTCATATAACATGCTTCATTTTGAGATAGATTTCTGGTACTAATGTGTATAATATTTTGATCTTCTTTTAGTTCCTAAATGATGCTTGCTTTCTATGTTTCATGCAATTGTTGGTCTCCATACTTTTGGAGCATTTACCAACCAGATTCAGAATTTATTAGCTTGATATTTTGGCAAATGGCTTTAGTTTGCTTTGATCAAAATGGGGATTGCATTGATAAACTGTCAGTTGAACATTTACTTCTCCCTAAGACTCTTCTGTTGCAAGTGGTGATTTTACAGAGCCAGATGCCTTCCTCAAATTGGAGATGAGTATCAACTTGAAACTCCACCATCCATTGATTTAACTGGGCTCTTAAGGAGAACTTACCCATAGAGCTTTGGAAAATGATGTATAGGTAAGGTAATATTTGTTTCAAATTGTTAATATATAGATATAATTCTTCCTGCAGTACTTACGAATTCACCGAAGAAGATAATGCTGGCGGACTGAAAAACGGACAGATTTTCCATTTTCTGACCGGACTTAAAAAGTGACATTCCGGACGATCCAGAACTCCGATCTGCGATCGGACAATGCCATCAGAACGGGCTCTTCAAGGAGAAGACTCGCCTAAAATTTTGGGGCGATCCGACGGTTGAAACAGAAGTTATTCACCGGAGAAGATAATGCTGGCGGACTGAAAAACGGACAGATTTTCCATTTTCTGACCGGACTTAAAAAGTGACATTCCGGACGATCCAGAACTCCGATCTACGATCGGACAACGCCATCAGAACGGGCTCTTCAAGGAGAAGACTCGCCTAAAATTTTGGGGCGATCGGACGGTTGAAACAGAAGTTATTTACTGGAGAAGATAATGCTGGCGGACTGAAAAACGGACAGATTTTCCATTTTCTGACCGGACTGAAAAAGTGACATTCCGGCCGATCCAGAAGTCCGATCTACGATCGGCCAACGCCATCAGAACGGGCTCTTCAAGGAGAAGACTCGCCTAAAATTTTGGGGTGATCCGACGGTTGAAACAGAAGTTATTCACCGGAGAAGATAATGCTGGCGGACTGAAAAACGGACAGATTTTCCATTTTCTGTCCGGACTTAAAAAGTGACATTCCGGACGATCCAGAACTCCGATCTACGATCGGACAACGCCATCAGAACGGGCTCTTCAAGGAGAAGACTCGCCTAAAATTTTGGGGCGATCGGACGGTTGAAACAGAAGTTATTTACCGGAGAAGATAATGCTGGCGGACTGAAAAACGGACAGATTTTCCATTTTCTGACCGGACTGAAAAAGTGACATTCCGGCCGATCCAGAAGTCCGATCTACGATCGGCCAACGCCATCAGAACGGGCTCTTCAAGGAGAAGACTCGCCTAAAATTTTGGGGCGATCCGACGGTTGAAACAGAAGTTATTCACCGGAGAAGATAATGCTGGCGGACTGAAAAACCGCGATTCCGGCCAAACGGGAGCTCCAATCGCGAAACAGTCACCACCGTTGGGTTCGTGACGAGGAGGAGAAGCTTCCTGTGTTTTTTGACATTTTCCGGTCTCCAGCGACAGGGGCGGTTTCCGGCTCCGGCGGCGGTTCGGCGAGGCGTTTCCGGACAGATTCTTCAGCCCGACCTGCTCATCCCATTTCCGAAGTCCATTTTGCAAAAGCTAACATATCGCCGCCCACATCCATGACGAATCCGACCAATTGACTTGCCGCCGCCCATAGTAAGTTTCGATTTGTTCATCAACTAAAAAACTGTCATTTAACTGTATTATTTTCGAATTTATTGTATTTTGAGTATGCATTTGATTTGGTAGAGTGTTATATATATCAATCAAGATTTTAGGGTAATAAGCACATCTTGACATTGGGATAGTATTCATTAATATTGTTTGTGTTTGCTTTGACTATTTATCCAATCTAGGGGTTAAGAAGCCAGCTGGAACGACTGAAGAAATTGAAAAGCACTTTGGTTCTGATTCCTCAAGACTTATCATGGTAATGAGATTTTCATGGACGATTAATAGGGTTTGAATGGTTATGGTAAATTTCACTAACATCGTCCGAACTTCACTAATATGTACGGATCTATCACCAATGCTTTAATCTAACATTTTACATTTTATTTTTTGCGTTCTATTTCTATTGTCTGAACTTCACTTATATTCAATTTTTTCGAACTTTCAATATTGAATAGACATTATTAATATTTTCTTTTGGAATCATTCATAAAAATTACAATTGCCGTGCATCGCACGGGTAAGAACTAGTTTTGAAGAGAAAATTCATAATCAGGTCCATGTATTCATTATTTTAATATGTTAGTTATTGCTCCCAATTAGTATTTTTACTCGCGAGTTGTACGATCATCAAGTCTTCTTATATAATTACGATTACAATGTTTTTCTATTTTTTTATAGAACAAACATATATATAATGATATAAATAAAGTGAATTCAACGGAGTAAATATTTCTACTTATTTGTGTTATATCGATTGTCCATCCTCTGCATTCCAAAAAAAGGTCTCGCAATTTTCACAATTAAATGTAGGATCACCAAAATTCAAGTACTCTGTAACACTCGTATAAGAATTAGATAAGAAAAGTATATCATTATATTTGTAAATGGATAAAAAATACTGTCACATAAGAGAAATAAATAAATAATAATTTGAAGAAGTTTATAGTTTAAACAATGATAAACGAATGCATAGTTTTTAGATGGAAAATAATAAGTCATATATATGAAAATCATTTATACATGAAATTTAATCCATATGATTTAAAAAAAAAAAAAAAAAAACTGTAAACTATAAAAATTATTGTATTGTAATATTTGAATAGTAAAAAAAGAATTGACAAATAAAGTATCAAATGAATAATAGTCTATAATAATTACTACTCAATTACCCCATAAAAATTTATTCGAGGATTATACCTTATGCAGTTGATTAAATAATATTGTCATGTCAAGCATGAAAAAAAAATGTAAATGGATAAAAAACACATTTACGTGAGAAAAATAAATAAGAAGATAGTAATAAAATATTAATTTTAAGAATTTCATATTTTAAACAACAATAAATTAATGCATAAATTTTCAAAACCACCATTGATTATCATAAAAATAATAAATGTCATTAACTTACAATATGTGTTCACATTAAACCACTTACTTACAACATGCGTTCACATCAAATCACTTCCTTAATATTTTTCTATTTTTTATAGAACAAACATAAATATAATGATATAAATATAGTGAATAGAATAGAGTGAATATTTTCTGCTTATTTGTATTATATTGTTTGCCCATACGCTCCGCATAACAAAAAAAGGTCCCGCAATTTTTACAATTAAATGTATGATCACCAAAATTCAAGTACTCTGCAACATTAGTATAAGAATTAGATAAGAAAAGTACATAATTATATTTTAAATGGATAAAAATACTGTCGCATGAGAGAAATAAATAGGAAAAAAATTTAATTTGAAGAAATTCATAGTTTAAACAATGATAAAAATGCATAACTTTTAGATGGAAAATGATAAGTCATATATAGGAAAATCATTTATATATAAAATTTAATCCACGTGATTTAAAAAAAATTGTAAACTATAAAAAAAAAAATTATTGTATTGTAATATTTGAATAGTTAAAAAAATGATAAATAAAGTATCAAATGAATAATAGTATATAATTATTACTACCCAATTACCCCATAAAAATCTATTCAAGGATTATACCTTATGCAGTTGATTAAATAATATTGTCACGTCAAGCATGAATCATAAAAAAAAAAAAAAAAAAACACTGTAAATGGATAAAAAACACATTCCCATGAGAAAAATAAATAAGAAAATAAAAAATTAATTTTAAGAATTTCATATTTAAAAAAACAATAAACTAATGCATAGTTTTTCAAAATCACCATTGATTATCATAAAAATAATAAATGTCATTAATTTACAATATGCGTTCACACAAATCACTTACTCACAACACGCATTCACACCAAATCACTTCTTTATTTTTAATATAGATATAGAAGATACCGTATTCCTTCCCTTCAACCCAAAAAGAGCACAAGAATACCAAAAGAGTGGTAAAGTACCCAAAAAAAAAAAAAAATTGCTCCAAACTAATACTAGACACCTGTGTCTAATTTTATCTCTGAATACCTCTAAGGAACTTCTTCAAATATGTAAAACGAGGATCAATAAAAGTCCAACATCGATAACAAAATAGTCATGCTTGATCTAGCTACCCCTCACCATGTTTGACTGACCCACAATTATGATTATTATATCTGCTTCTATGGTAATCCAGCTACCCCTAAAAATGCTCTAATGTCCTTGAAAAGACACAGGTTGTGTGGGCCCACTGTTTGATGGGCCCCAATTCTTGTATCTTGAAATGTACCATAGTGTGTACCTTTCAAAGGTATTAGAGCAAGACTCCTAACTACCCCTCACCATGTTTCGAAAAATTATGCTAGTGGAACAACAGCTTAATTTAATATGCAAGAGCTGAAATTGCCTCCAACCAAAATATATATTCATTAAGCAAATCATTTTGTCGGTGCCTATTTGAAAATTCACGTCGTATCACTTGAAGTGCTCGAAGGATCCTTTTTATTTGAGAGATTATGTAGGTAAGAACAAAAGGTCAATCCAAGACTTCATCAATACAGTTCAATCCATGGAATTGAACGTCATTTAAAAACGTCATTACGATATGTTTGAAAAAATGTTCCTCTTGAGTTGTAGCACCAGCCATGGCAGTCAATCAAGGAGAAGTCGCGATGGTCTAAGTTATCATGATCACCACTGTAATCAAACTCTCCACTCAATAAAAAATCAGAACTCTTCAAAATAGGTTGTAACATGAATCTTAATTGAATGGTGTAACTTAACATGACTAGGACGACGGCCTCTAAGCCCAAGATGAATTTGTACATCAAAATAAGCCAAAATTTTAAACGGTTTTGATTTTAAAAATCAAGAACCAAGAACCAAAATTGATAGAACAAAACACGATTTTTTTATTTTTTAAAAAATATAAATTAAAAAAAAATCACCAATTCTTAATCTTAATGCATGTTATCTTGTTCATTAGTCATTATCAAGTACCAAACAACTATTAACCCATTTAACATTACACTAACTATTAGCAAAACAAGTAATAAACAAAAAATCATAAATTAAAAATCATTTTTCTCTCACTGGTTCTATCGTCTAGCTTCAAGCTTTTAACCTTCAGTTCTTTTTTTCAAGAATCAACAAATAATAAATCTTCACTCTCCATCTTACTGTAGACATTAAAAAAAAAAAATTATTAATTGGATTGGATCAAATTTAATAGTCCAATTCCAATTAATTTATTAAGCAAATAAAGTCTACTAAAGCCCACCTAAAAGAAACCCATGAATGAGGCCCATCCTACTTTTCAAAATCCTAACCATTTTATTTATTTATTTATTTAAATAAATGAGGTGGTTACAAAATTCTCTCTATAAATAGGACCATTAGTCCATGAGAAGAAAGGAAAGAAGGAAAAAAGAAAAGAAAATTGCAGGTGGAGAATACAAAAATTCTCTCAAACTTCAAGCCAAGTCCAAAATCCAAGAAGATCAAAGTCTTCTTCAAATCAAGCAAGTTCAAATCAATTTTAAGAAGATCAAAACCTTCTTCAAATCAAAGCAAGTCAATCCGAAGTGCAAATTCAAAGTTCAAATCCAAGTTTCAAGTTCCAAGTGACAAACAAGCAATCTCTCAACAAATCAAATTTTCCAGCAAATTCAGAAGTCCAGGAATCAAGTCACGTGGTCCCTTGTCTTCAAACACGCAGATCGTTAATCAGAGGATTTTGCAATTTTTGCATTTACAAGAGCTGTCCACTTGTATTTTCTCAAATTCAATTTGTAACAATTTCAGTATTTTAATAATACTTCGAAATTCGTCCTACAAATTTCTTGGCACGCCCAGTGGGACTATCTTGCCTCTCATCTTCCGTTCTGCAAAACTTTCAAGTTTCAACAAATACGTCAGACATGGCAAGCGAAAAAGCGAAGGAAACTGTGATCCGTCTGGAAGAAACACTTGCTGAACTTTTCCATGTGACTAGAGCTCAAACAAAATCCGGGAAAACTCAACTGGTTACACCATTGAAGAAGTTCTCCAAAAAGGGCAAAATGAAAATCGCTTTCAAGAAGCAGGGCTCCCGGTCGTCAGAAAAGAACTTGGCAAAAAGTCCCTGTTCTGGTTCTATCTCCAGTGGTAGGTCTGTTTCTGGATCGACTCATGCTACTTCTCCACGAAAATGGGGAGACTATACCGCTTCTGAAGAATCAATCGAGTCGGTGATGGTAACAGAAATGTCACCAAACACTGATGATCGAGTTCAGCAAATGGCAGTCTCCATTGAAAAGTTGACAAAGTCTTTGGAGGAAAAAGATTCACAAATCGCCGCTCTCATGCATCGACTGGAGTTGCAAAGCCCTTTGAAAAAGGACAACCCTGAAAATGTAAGCTCTTCCAAAGTTAAAGATCCTGAAATCCAAGAGTACCAGCAGAAGCAAGATATGCATGACCGTACTGTTGTGCAAAATGTGCTTCGTGACACCACTCAACTCTCTGTTGGCTCTTTGTCCGTCCAACAACTTCAACATATGATCACTGACACCATTCGTGCTCAATACGGTGGTTCACCGCAATCTTCATTGGTTTATGCCAAACCATATAGTCGTCGAATCGACGAGATGAGAATGCCTCTTGGCTACCAACCACCGAAATTTCAGTATTTTGATGGAAATGGCAACCCGAAACAACATGTAGCTCATTTCATTGAAACATGTAACAATGCTGGCACATACAATGATACCATGGTAAAGCAGTTTGTACGCTCCCTCAAAGGTGCTACATTTGAATGGTATACAGACTTGACAGCCGAGTCAATTGACAGTTGGGATCAGCTCGAACGTGAATTTCTCACACGCTTCTATAGCACCAGACGGACCGTCAGCCTTCCAGAACTTGCCAGAACTAAGCAAAATAAGGAGGAACCAGTTGTTGAATACATTGAACGATGGAGAAATCTCGTCCTTAATTGCAAGGAACGTATCAGCGAAGCATCCTCTATCGACATGTGTGTGCAAGGAATGCATTGGGGACTCCTTTATAATCTCCAAGCAAATATGCCTCACTCTTTTGAAGAGTTGGCCACACGTGCTCATGATTTAGAAATTAAAATTACAAGGCATGGAAGTTACTTGCCAAGTGACCCGCGTGACAAAAAAGATCCCAAGAAGGAAGTAAAAAAGGATAGTAAGCCAGTTAAGTTGAAAGAATCTATGGCCATATCTACCGCTCCTGCAAAAATCACTTTTCAGAAATCAAGTTCAAATCCAAAATCAAAGCCAAAGCAGGAGTTTAGGCCTAATAAGGCACAAGCAAAAAAGAAAGGTCTTCTAAGTTTGAAAGAACTTGAAGAAAAGGAGTATCCATTCTCAGACTCCGAAGTTTCTGGAATTTTAGATCAACTCCTTGAACAACGAATAATCGAACTTCCAACATCGAAGAGGCCAGAAGAGGCTAGTCAAGTTGATCATCCTAAGTACTGCAGGTTCCATAGAATAATCAGTCATCCGGTGGAGAGATGTTTCATGTTGAAAGATCTTATTGTTCGCTTGGACAAAGAAAATAAGATCAAACTCGAAACTGGTGAAAATCCAACAGCTGCTTGTTCGATGATTTCCTTTGGGTCATTCGATCCAATCCCTGTTGCAAATAAAGAGCAGTTTGCCCCTATTGCATATGATATGTACAAATTCTCGCCTGGGGTAAAGGAGTTTGGACCTCAACTTCCAAAAGGAGCTATTCCAGTAGAGTTCGAGGTAGACGGAGAAGTCACCATCACATACATATATCCAGAAATGGATAAACCACATGCTCCCAACCGTCCAACATTTTATGAAATCATGACAGATGACTTGGATGTTTGGGATTCCGATTCGGAATCTGAAGATGAAATTGATGATGGTTGGTCCACATTCATAAGCAAGAAGGATAAATATCAGACGCCCAACAAAATAGGTAAAATATCATCTTTGATATCTCTTGCAGGACCAACACTAGGGGCATTGAGTATGGAAATCTCTCCTATTGAAGAAACACCTTCAGAAGAAAGCGGTATGCCATGGACTCTCGTGAAAAGACGACACCGAAAAGCTCAACAACTACCAAATCCTGATATACGTGATGAACAATCAAGGCTAAGAAGGAGGCCAAAAAATAGTAAGAAGAAGTCCAAAGCTAAGACAAGTTCACCTCCTAGACCCATAACTTTGGGAGAGTATTTTCCTCAGGATTTCTTTGACAAAGAATGTTTCACTTCAACGTCATCGGTTTTGATGGAAAAAGTAAATCAAAGAATGTTGCAGGAGAGAGTTCGAAGACGAAGAAAGTAATATCACGTCTCAATAATATCTCTTCAAACACAAGTTTGTCTGAGGCTCTAGATCTACCTTTCGATGATAGGATGGCTTTGATCACGGAATTGATTGATCCAGAAGCTTATCAAGGGAAAGTGTTGGAACCAATTACTTCTACAACTTACCAAGACTGTATGGCCACAATCACATTCAATGACGATGACTTACAGTTGGGATCTCGTTTGCATAACAGGCCTCTATATGTCTGTGGTTATATCCGGGAGTGCAAAATACATCGGATAATGATTGATTGTGGTTCAGCTATTAACATTATGCCAATCAATACTATGAAGAAAATTGGAATAAAGATTGGAGATCTGTCCAAAAGCAACATCATGATTCAGGGATTCAATCAGAGAGGTCAAGGAGCCATTGGCATGATACGCTTGAAGCTACAAATTGCAGACCTAGTTTCCACAGCTCTCTTCCATGTCATTGATGCCAAAACATCTTATGAATTACTTCTTGGACGTGTCTGGCTGCATGAAACAGGAGTTGTACCCTCAACTTGGCATCAATGTTTTAAGTACAGCCGAGATGGAGAAGTCAAATGCGTGGTAGCTGAGACCAAGCCCTTCCTGAAAGAAGAAGCTTACTTCGCAGACGCCAAGTTTTACCTTGAAGATGAAGAATTTCATTTGGCAGGGTTATCTACAGCGGGGTTTGAAATGGAAAGTGTTAATCAGAAAGTTGTAGTTCCACCACATCAACTTATGACAGGTAAATCAAAACTTACTTGTGAAAGGTCTTCTAGAGGTAAACAGCCTCAGGCAACTTCAAAAAGTGTTGAGTTATCGAGGAAAGAATTGGCTTTTCCGATACCTAACATTACAAAACTAGCTATACCACATCAACTTATGAAAGTTACAAAGGTCGGTGAAGCTTCAACATCTATTCCAAGTATATCAAGACTTCGTATCTCTGATTCACCTGAACAGAACTTGACACATGCAAAAGGAGTTGATGAAATGAAGAGAACTTTCAAGGGATGTTACAATCCGAGAGTTAATAAACTGTTTGAAAATGCTGGGTTTGGAAGAGGAGATCCTCGAAAATTAGGTGATCTTGACGCAGTACTTGCAGGTGGACGTGTCCCGTCAGGTTTGGATGGATCAATCATATCACAACCAAAATATGGCTTGCGATATAATCCAAATCAACCGAAACAGATTAAAGTTAAGAAGGTCTCCTCAAACCCAATCATGATTCAAATATGTGAGATTCCTGAAGAAAAATCCGAAGAGTCGAGACCTTCCGTATTTGACCGAATTCAAGGTGAAAACGTCAGAGTTTCGGTATTTGAAAGGCTAAAGGGAGAATCTTCAACAGCCACTGAATCAAAAGAAAAAGTCTTAGTCTTCCAGAGGTTAAGCAGCAATGACCCCATATCTGCTCAAGTTGGTGAAAAAGCTTGGACTTTTATAGAACCGTCTCAAAGGCAATCTGCCTTCTCTCGACTTGGAGTTAAGAATTCAGATATGAGTTTAAAGACTCAACTCTCCAGGAGAAGGCACAAAACTAGAAAGATTTCCAAGTTTCAAAAGAATGACGGAAATGAAGAAAAAGTATCAATAAACCACATTGCTTTTGAAGAAGTTGGTAACACAGAATCTGAAGTTGAAGACTCAAACACATCAGATGAACCTGAACCAGCTCCGCCAACATTTGAAGAAGGGGGGCAAGCTACTGTGGACGATTTGAAACAGTTGAACTTGGGAACAGAAGAGGAGCCCAGGCCAATCTATGTTAGCGGCCTTCTTAGTCCAAAAGAAGAATCTGAATATTTCAACATGCTACAAGAATACAAGGATGTGTTTGCGTGGTCCTACAAAGAAATGCCAGGGCTAGATCCTAAAGTTGTTGTGCATCATCTTGCAGTAAAACATGGAGTTCGTCCTATCAAGCAGCATCAGAGAAGATTTCGGCCAGAATTGATTCCCCAAATTGAAGTAGATATCAACAAACTCATTGAAGCTGGGTTCATACGTGAAGTCAAGTATCCGAATTGGATTGCTAACATTGTTCCTGTCAGAAAGAAGAATGGACAGTTACGAGTTTGTGTTGACTTTCGAGACCTAAATCAAGCTTGTCCTAAAGATGATTTTCCACTTCCAATAACAGAGTTAATGGTGGATGCAACAACTGGATACGAGGTTCTTTCTTTCATGGATGGATCTTTTGGGTACAATCAAATCCGAATGAATCCTAAAGATGAAGAGCTTACAGCATTCTGCATACCTAAGGGGATATATTGTTATAAGCTCATGCCTTTTGGATTGAAAAATACCGGGGCAACTTATCAACGGGCAATGCAAAAGGTCTTTGATGACATGATGCATGAGAAAGTTGAATGTTATGTGGATGACCTTGTTGTCAAGACAAAAAGACGAGACGATCATCTACAAGACTTACAAGATGTTTTCAAGAGACTCTGGCGCTATCAGTTGAAAATGAATCCATTAAAGTGTGCATTTGGGGTCACTTCTGGAAAGTTTCTTGGCTTCATAGTCCGACATCGAGGCATTGAGATAGACCAATCAAAAATTGATGCCATAATTAACATGCGTAAACCCAGCAATTTACATGAACTAAAAAGTCTTCAAGGAAGGTTAGCATATATTCGAAGATTTATTTCTAATCTTGCTGGTCGTTTTCACCCATTCAACAGGTTGGTAAAGAAAGATGTACCATTTGAATGGAACGATGCATGTCGTGATGCTTTTCAAAGTATTAAGAAATATCTATCTCACCCATCAGTGCTTACAGCTCCAACTCGTGGAAAGCCATTGACACTCTATGTTGCAGTGCGAGAATATTCTCTAGGTGCTCTTCTTGTCCAAAACAACGATGAAGGAAAGGAGAATGCGATCTATTACCTGAGTCGGACATTAGTAGGTGCTGAACTGAAGTACTCACCAATTGAGAAGATGTGTTTGGCATTGATATTTGCAGCTAAGAAATTGAGGCATTATATGTTAGCACACACAATCAATCTAGTCTCAAGGGTGGATCCATTAAAGTACATAATGTCAAGGCCTATTCTTTCTGGAAGGATAGGAAAATGGGAACTTCTATTATCGGAGTTTGACATCAATTTTATTCCTCAAAAAGCTGTTAAAGGACAAGCATTAGCAGATTTTCTCGCTGATCATCCAATTCCGGCAGAATGGAAGCTCTCTGAAGACCTTCCGGATGAAGAAGTCTTTCACACTGAAGTTGTACCTTCATGGAGGCTATTCTTTGACGGGGCAGCTTGAAAGTACGGTGCTGGAGCAGGAGTCGTATTTGTCACTCCCCATGATCAAGTTATGCCATATGCCTTTGATTTGACAGAAAAGTGTTCCAATAACATGGCAAAATATCAAGCTCTCATTATTGGTTTGGAGACTGCATTGGACATGGGAATTAATCAATTAGAAGTCTTTGGAGATTCTATGTTGATAATCAACCAGCTTCTATCCGAATATGAAGTCAGAAATTTGGATCTAAAGCCATATCATGAGTACGCATCAACACTTTTGAAGCAGTTTGAATCAATACAAATCAAATTTGTTCCAAGAAATGAAAACAAAGAAGCTGATGCATTAGCCAATTTAGCTGCTGTTCTAGCCAGATCGGATGAAGAGTCTATCCACCAGGTGTCAATTGTTCAAAAATGGGTTATTCCACCACTATTGCCAGAGAATCTGCAAGAAAACAACAGTGTTGAAATTTTCGGTGAAGAAAAAGCTGATTGGAGGCAACCAATAATTGATTATCTTCAACATCAGAAGTTACCGGACAATCCCCGTCGTAGGACTGAAGTCCGAAGGCGTGCTTCTCGCTTCATATTCTACAAGAACACACTCTATCGACGTTCATTTGATGGAGTTTTCCTTCAATGCCTAAGTAATGAGGAAAAATCACACGTTCTTGAAGAAGCGCATTCTGGAATATGCGGTGCTCATCAGTCCGGGCCCAAGCTCCATTTTCTGATAAAAAGAATGGGGTACTATTGGCCAACCATGGTTCAAGATTCTATAGACTATGCAAGGAAATGTGAAGCTTGTCAAGTCCATGCAAATTTCATCCACCAGCCTCCGGAACCATTGCACCCGACGATAGCCTCGTGGCCTTTCGATGCTTGGGGCCTTGATGTGATTGGACCTATAACTCCAGAATCTTCAGCTAGACATTCATACATCCTTGCTGGAACTGATTATTTCTCCAAGTGGCTGAAGCTGTACCGCTGAGGGAAGTAAAGAAAGAAAATGTTGCGGATTTCATTCGTGTTCAAATCATTTACCGATATGGAGTTCCTCGTCACATCATCACTGATAATGGAAATCCTTTCTGCAATAGCCACATAAATAATTTATGTGCTAAATTTGGGTTCAAACAATACAATTCCTCCATGTATAATGCAGCAGCCAACGGACTTGCAGAGGCATTCAACAAGACCCTGTGCAACCTGTTGAAGAAAGTTGTGTCTAAATCAAAAAGGGACTGGTATGAAAGAATTGTAGAAGCCTTGTGGGCTTACCGCACTACTTACCGGACCCCGACACAAGCTACCCCTTATGCTTTGGTGTATGGAGTAGAAGTTGTCCTACCTTTAGAATGCCAAATTCCATCATTGCGGATTGCTATTCAAGAAGGGTTGACAACAGAAGAAAATGCCCGTCTTCGACTCGAGGAGCTAGAAGCTTTGGATGAGAAGAGATTAGAGTCACAAATGCACTTGGAATGTTATCAAGCTCGTATGGCAAAGTCCTTCAACAAAAGGGTGCGGCCAAGATCATTTCAAGTAGGAGATATGGTACTTTCAGTGCGCAGACCAATCATAATCACAAGAAAAACTGGGGGCAAGTTCCAACCTAAATGGGATGGTCCATTTCTTGTTACTCACGTGTTCACAAATGGAGCATACAAGATCGTTGACAAAGATGGACTGCAAATTGGACCTATCAACGGAAAATTCCTAAAGCGTTTTTACGCTTAAAGTTCTTTAAATTTTATTGTACCTAAATGTACTACTCCTGGCCCGCAAGAGGATAAACTGTGAGCGGCTCTATAAAAAAAAAATGTTGTTGTAATGAACTACATTTTGACTTGATCCCTTTTGGGTACGTAGGCAGCTTGAATGGAAATTATAAATTCAAGATCAATCAAAATCAATAAATTCTTTCTATTTTTCTTGTATTAAACTTTCTTTGCAAAAAAAATGTACAAGAGAGATGCAAAAAAAAAAAAAAAAAAATCCAATAAAGAATGATGTTGATGAATCAAAGTTCATACAACATAGCAAAGAAAGAAGAAGAAGAAGTCTTCATTCTATCTTAATCAATCACTGTCAATCAACTGCAAGAAGTTGTTTTCAAGAGCCTTCCTTTCTTGATCAATGGATCCTGCAATTGTGGCATCTTTAACCTGCGCTTGCTCCAATGAGGTCTTCTTCGTCTCAAGTGAACTGGTATTTTCCTGGCAAGTTTGGAGTTCATCACGAAGTCTATCTAGCTCTGAATTCAAATCACTAATTCGAGCTTCCAAAGAAGAACATGTGGAATTCCCTGCTGCTATCTGGATATCAAGAGATTTCAACTGCTTAGCCTTTTCTTCTGCAGTCAAACACTCCAAGTATTGTTGCCTTTTAGAAAGATAAACGTCAACTCCTCCAAGAAATGCATCCATATGTCTCATCAAAGGCATTGGATCTGCACGGAACTGATTGATGATCACATCACGAAGAGTTGATTTGCTTTCATTCCACCAAGTCCGAATGTTGGAAAAACCATGCTTCAAAGCTTCCTTAAACAATGCCCGCAGGAAATTAATCTTGGCTTCTTGTAGAGCATTCTTCAAGAAAGAAGATTCTTCGGTGAATCTGTGCAGAGGACCAGAGATGGAAGAACATATTGGTGTCGTCTCACAATTATTTATCTTCTGACCTGTAGCTGGTAATGCTAATAAAGGAGAGGTATTCGAAGTATCCTGTCCAATCTCTGAACTGCTAACTCGCAAAGGCTCAGAATTCACCTCATCATTAAGATTATCTTGATTAGGTAATATGACACCGTTATTAATACTGCTCGAGTATTTGCAAGGAGGCTCATGTCTATCGTTGCCATAAATTTCATCAAGTGCACCAATCATCTCATGGTTCTCAATACGATGATCTGCTGAATAAAACATCCCTTCAGGAACTTGTGGAAATCCTATAACAAATAGAAAGTTGAAGAAATTAAATACCAATCTATTAGGGCATTGAATGGGCTAAAAAATGAAAATGTATACCTGCGTTTCGTGTTTGAGGCGACATATCCAAATTTTCATCGCCATAGGATACATCTGGGATGCTCAAGTCATGTCTAAATGTTTCAGAACAAGCTTCCTTAGGATTCTTCAGAACCTGAGAATCTTTAGGCCGTATTGTCCGCTTCCGACACAATACTTGAGAAAGAGGAATCTGAAGTTCGAATTCAAAACGAAAAATGAGATGCAAATTATCATTCAAAAAATAAATAAAAAATAAAATAAAATAAAATTGAATGATAAATAAATCTTACCTGGTCTCTAAGACTACTGCTTTCCAAAGGAAGTGTGGCATCAAGTGTTTGAGGTGTTCGGTCCATAGAGCTACTGCTTTCTGAAATTGTAATGGCCTCATGTACCTTCTCTACATGTTCTGAAGTTGAAGTGTAATCCATGCGAGAGTGTATTATTTTAATTTTCTTGATACCTCTTTCATTTGGAACATCCAGATGTCTCTTTCGAAGAGTCGCTTGAGAATCTACATAAGAGGAGTCCAATTCACGAGCATTATGACTTCCTGTTTGTTCGGGGGCAGATGGAGATTTACCAAGTACAAAGTTATTATCTTCGCTGGACAATAAATCTTGCACTTTAAGCTTGTTCAGACCAGATATACTTTATCTTCTCACGAAGCTTCGTATGATGGATCAACTTGAAGTTGTATATCATCAATGCGCCCCGGAAGATGAAATGTGCATCTACTTCCTACCTGCCTCAAAGATAACCAAGCATGGTAGAGGGTCAACGCATTGGCTGAAAGCATCATTGGTTTTGGTGAGCATGGAATCGTTTGCCTAAAGCCTTGTTGTCTTGCAAATCTGTGAGGATTGTAAGCTTCAAGAATAAACAGGTTATTACCACGACGGTAAGAAAGAAACCCTGGTCGGATACTCATCATGAACTATGAAGTCTCTATAGATCTTTCATTATTATCTGTGCGTATACCACCATGAGGTAAATAAATCGGATTCCACGAAAAATCATCAGAGTCCATTTTTCCACGAAGGAGTTCTCGACAATCAAATGCATCAACCTCCCAATGTTGGAAATCATTTAAAGTCCCAACATATCTTCGGATAATATGACGACCAATGCTCTTGTCAACGTTAGCGTAGATGCCCCGAACAAAATAAGTTGTAGCCCAAGCGTATAAAAAATGTCCGGGAAATGTATATTTGATTGATCCAATGTCATGGCCAGTCACGCAATTTGTTGTCTCGGTAAGTCCTCTGTAAATGCAAGCTAAGATGGGAGGTACCAAGCTGTAAGTTGATTTTGTAGCCATTCTGGAAGCTACTTTAAAAGTTCCCACCCCGAGACAATCATCTCTAGAAGGAAAACTAAAACGGCAGAGCCAAAGGGAAAGATAAGCTGCTATGTCCAACTCTTCTTGTTCTTCAACGGATAAAGAAGTATTCCAGTAGTCCGTGTCCCTGTGCAGAATATCATGTAATGTTTCTGTGCAAACAGGTCTCTGTAAATTTTCTTTGGCTACTGACTGATCCCCTGAAGATGGATTTGCTTCCATAGCCTGCTTAAACGCCTTGCTTTTCCTTGGATTCGGAACACAATCATCAGTTTTGAACCAGAAATCAATCCAGTCGCTGTGGCGGACCCGCTCACTCTTCTTTTTGTCAACGATCAGTGAAAAGGCCTTAAATAAATATAAGCAAGATCTGGGGAGGGAATTTGTTAGTTCCAAAAGACTTGGTACTACCTCCTCGTAATAATCACCCCTGATGGAAAGTCTAGTAATCTCCTGCATATCCCAAAGCAAAATGCTGATCTCTCCATTGCCAGTTACAAAAGTGTTGGTCTCCGGGCACCAAACTTCGCAAAGAGCTCGATAAATAGAGTCCGGACGATAGTAGTCCTTAGTGGCAGAGTAAACGGCATGAGCTAGTTTAGGAAGATTTTTCTTGATGAGAAGCTTATGAATCCAAAGGGACCATTCCCAAAACCTCGACAAGAAAGAAATCTCTCCACGATAATGGACTGTACTTCCCCATCTGATCTCCCTTTGATCAATTCTCTCAGAAATGATTGCTTTTGGAATGAACATTGTGTTTGAAGTGTGATGCGGAGGAGGACACAAACAAGGATGTCTAGTACGAGTTGAATTCCTCTGGCTGACACTGAGAATACGCATGTCCATACCCTGCAAAAGAACTGCATGGACGAAAGGGTATGTCATTGGCTTATGGATGGTAAGTTTAAAATCTCCTGTCAAGTTGCATGGAAGCTTCAAAGTAGCCTTGGGGAAGCAAAGGATTTGACTTTTCCGTGCAGGATCATAAAATTCCTTAATTTCAGGTAATTTCAAAATTTTCTTATCTTTGGAATTTTGTTTTGCCATCCTTGAAAAAAAAATCAGCAGCTTAAAAAAAAAAAAAAAAAAAAATCATCAAAAATCAACGTTTCCATCCTGAAAATTTTATTAGGTCAGGGAGTATCCAAATGGATACATTCCGCATATTTTTTCAGGTCTTCCAAATTTCAATTTTGAAAAAAAAAATATTATGCCGGGGAGTATCCAAATAGATACATTCCGCATATTTTTCAGGTCCTCAAAATCAACAATCCTGAAAATTTTATTATGTCGGGGAGTATCCAAAAGGATATATTCCGCATATTTTTCAGGTCTTCCAAATTTCCATCCTGAAAATTTTATTATGTCGGGGAGTATCCAAAATGATATATTTCGCATATTTTTCAGGTCTTCCAAATTTCCATCCTGAAAATTTTATTATGCCGGGGAGTATCCAAATAGATACATTCCGCATATTTTTCAGGTCTTCCAAATTTCAATCCTGAAAATTTTATTATGCCGGGGAGTATCCAAAAGGATACATTCCGCATATTCTTCAGGTCTTCAAAAATCTTCAACCTGTAAAAGTAAATCTAGCGGGGGGTATCTAAAAAGATACATTCCGAAGATTTACCAAATTTTCAAAGTACATGTTTAAGAAAAAAATTTTTTGATCAAAACACAGTTCAACCTTCAAATTTCTCGTCCACTTTTGAAGAATCCTGTCAAACAAACAAACAAAAAAATGAGTTTATATTAAAAATAAATAATTTAATAATGGTTTCTCACGTGAATTGGTTTCTGTAGAAACCAATTTAATTGGTTTCGGTCGAAACCACTTAATAAAAAATAAAAAATAAATAAATGGAAATTACCTTTTCTTGGTGAAATTTCAAAGTTCCAATCCTTCTCCACGTTGTTCATTTCAAAAAAATCAACTTGTTGAAAACTTTTGAAAAAAAAAATTGATAATATTTTCCCACTTTTCTTTCTTTGTTCTTCGTTCTTTAAGTTTTCTTGGAATGAAAAAGTAATTTTCAATATTGATCGGGAACAAAAACTATTGTGAAAATTTTCAATCTTTAAGAAGACCGGTAAAATTGAAATTGTGAAATAACATCAAAATCACAAGATATAGATAAAATAAGAAAGGTTGGAGAAGAGTTTGAACCTGAATTAAACTCCTTTAAAAAATAAAAAAAAAACACTGTTCACGTTAAAAAAATAAAAAAAAAATAAAAAAAAAAAATTTGAATTTCAAATTCTTTGAAGAGATATAGTTTAATACAATATCATATTTATTTGAATTAATCTTAAACAAATTTCAAATTTCAAGATTTATCTATTTATTTATTTTCATAATAAATAAATAAATCTTGAGGGGCCATTTGTAGACATTAAGAAAAATATATTATTAATTGGATTAGATCAAATTTAATAGTCCATTTTAATTAATTTATTAAACAAATAAAGTCCACTAAAGCCCACCTAAAAGAAACTCATAAATGAGGCCCATCATACTTTTCAAAACCCTAACCATTTTATTTATTTATTTATTTAAATAAATGAGGCGGTTACAAAATTCTCTCTATAAATAGGACCATTGGTCCATGAGAAGAAAGGAAAGAAGGAAAAAAGAAAAGAAAATTGCAGGTGGAGAATACAAAAATTCTCTCAAACTTCAAGCCAAGTCCAAAATCCAGGAAGATCAAAATCTTCTTCAAATCAAGCAAGTTCAAATCAATTTTAAGAAGATCAAAGCCTTCTTCAAATCAAAGCAAGTCAATCCGAAGTGCAAATCCAAAGTTCAAATCCAAGTCTCAAGTTCCAAGTGACAAACAAGCAATCTCTCAACAAATCAAATTTTCCAGCAAATTCAGAAGTCCAGGAATCAAGCCACGTGGACCCTTGTCTTCAAACACGCAGATCGTTAATCAGAGGATTTTGCAATTTTTGCATTTACAAGAGCTGTCCACTTGTATTTTCTCAAATTCAATTTGTAACAATTTCAGTATTTTAATAATACTTCGAAATTCGTCCTACACTTATAATCAGCTGTTATCTTATTTTCAAGGATTTACTAGACTCGTGTGAATGTTCCCGATAAAGGTTGAGAACTACGAGCAGAAATTGAATAATATTTAGAAGGTACACATACATGCGAATGAGAAGATACATTAGTCTAGAAGGAAGTGAATATTTTGATGTCAAGGATAAAGACAAATATGACTATTGTATTCGCATCTTGATCAAGGTTGATGATCTTACCTTCTTACGACTCTTATCAGCCGAAATCTACTATCACTTCATCGCCTAAGTTTGAAAATTTTAGTTTAAGAAATAGGAACCAAAATCAAAACTAAAAAAAAATCGAACGGTTCAGTTCCAGTTTGGTTCTTCTCTCACAATTCACAAAAAGAACCACGATTATTTTTTTCAAAAGAACTGTCGGTTCTTGATTCGGTTCCCTGAGAACCAAAATTATATAGAACCATGCTAGGATTGTAGAAATTAGAGGAGTTTGAAAACATAGTAATTAGTCTAAACCCACAAGTAAAACACAATTTTCAAAGTAATCCATTCATGAAAAATCAATGAAAACCAACAAAATGTTTGACAACACAACATATTCAGCGTGCCCAAGTAATCTTAAAGTCCGACAAAGAATTTTTTTTTTTTCAAAACTCACAAGAAATTGTGGTAGACGAAGTCCCTGGGCTTTGACGATAAAAATCTCCATCAACTGCTCACTCCTTTCTCCAATCCCTCCAGTTCAGAAGTTTTGCCACTTCAGTGTGTCTCTCTCTTCCGCTTGTGTTTGATGTCGTGGGTGCTTTGTCTTCCTTCTTACCAACTCAATCGATGTCAAGGGGAGGATTCTTTAGAAAAATTGGGAAAAATTTATGATTTGTCGACAACTTTTGGTTAGATTCGTAGAAATTTTGGGGTTGGGAGTTTTTTGAAGACAATCACAAGAGGTTTTTTGCTTTTAGAAAGACATCCGTACGGTCGATGATTATAATAAATACTAATCGTAACCGTGCGATGCACTAAAAATATAAGGGTGCGTTTAATTGCGAGGGTGAAAATTGAGTGGAAAGAAAATATTTTTCAAGAAAATGATTTTTCTTGGAAAATATTTTTGTGGAAAATCAATTGAGATTGTTTGATTAGTTTAATTTTTTAGGTGAAAAAAATGGGAAAATTTTCAATTCTGTTATTTGATTGATATTATTTTTCATGAAAAATAAAGTAAATTTTAGCTATTTTAACAAAAAAAAATTAGTTTTTCAATAAATTTCTATTTGTAAATGATAATATTATTTTTTAGAAAAAAAATAAGTCAATTAACAACAAAAGTGATCAAACGACACAAAAATATTAACAAAACCAAATTGGAAAAGACTTTGTCAAGGTACCTTGAGAAAAAAATTTCCTGAAGTTTGAGGAAAATCAAGCGCCTGGCCTCATTCAAGTAAAAAATATCCTATCTAAATATGTGCAATCAAACAGTTGGAAAATAGGTGGAAAATAGGGAAGTTGGAAAATAGTTGGAAAATAGGGAAGTTGGAAAATAATTGCATTTTTCAGGGAAAAACTAGTCCAATCAAACAGGGCCTAATTGACAATTATTGTTGAATAAGTTGTGAAAATGCAACGCTGGACAAAAATAAAACAATAAATAACAAAAAAAATTACTTGTATATACAAATTGTGGATAATTTATAATTTATTCTCTTTATAAGAGCAACTCCAATCGTGGAATAAATTTATTATCAATTTATGCCTCCAAAAATCACTTTTACATTCCAACGGATAGATGTAAATTATAAGATTTAAATTTAGTTTTTGTACAATTTTTTTAGACGTAAATTTTATGTTAATCTATTTTTTATCTTGTGCATAATATAAATATTAAGAACAAATCGACCTAAAAAATTCGAAATTTGGTTAAGAAAATAAAAAATTTAAAAAAACAAAAAAATTTGTAAATTAATATAAAAATTCAAATTGTAATGTAAATTAATATAATAGATTTAAATTACATATATCACATTAAGATTTTATGGATTGATAACTAAATTTAGGTGAAAATTCTTTCAAGTGAAGATGTAAAATTAGATGCAAATGTGGATCTTTTTTAGATCTTTCGCCAAAATTCTAATTTACATCCGTTTTACACCCCGCCATGAGAGAACATTCCGGTGAACTATGAGATGTAAATCACTAATTGGAGCTAATTTACATCACCATTGGAGTTGCTATAAGATTTCTTACTTAATCTAATATCGTTGTATGAATAATATAAATTTTCTTAGCACAAAATGAAAAAAAAAAAAAAAAAAAAGGTAAGTATATAATGAAAAATACTTAGAAAAGTAAAACATAAAGTTACAACTTCCATATTTCTTTTAACAACTAATTGTTCATTCTTTAGTTTTCTTAGTCTAGTTAGGCGAAGTGGGATTTGGATACGTGACATATTCTACTCTTTACAAATTTGATTTGATGATTGAAGTTGAGTTTATGATTAATTGATTTCTAAAATTTGAAATATTTACGATTTTCAAATCTTAAAATGAAATAAGAAGCTAATAGACATTCACGGAATTAATTAATTGATTTCCCGAATAGTACTATAAGAATTTGTACTATCTTAATCTGATAATTGATATTTAAATATATTAAACAAATATTTCATTTTCATTACATTACATTACATATAAAAAAATAAATACATTACGATCAAAATTACAAATACAATTAATTTTATATACAAAAAAAAATCATCTATACATCTCTCAAATTATAAATGGGCTTAACCCACAAGAGATAAGACTTTATCACATATTAGTTTACATTTGATTCTTCAAAAATAATTTTTTTCAATCTTCATTCTCAACCCCGCATTTTTTAAAAACCCATTTTTCACAACTACTCATACTACTTTTTAACCACATTTTCTTAAAAAAATAATAATAATAACTTTTCAACTTTCATTTTCAACCACTCAATTGATTGATTTGATAATTATTTTATTTTTTTATACCACTTTCCTTTACTTCCAACCACACATTTAAAATTATTTTAATCTATAGTCTTTATCTAACATACTCTTATTCAATAATTTCAAATGCAACGGGACTTTTATTTTTCACTACGTAGTCGAAGGGTCATACTGCCGAAAAATATTTTTGTACATGTTAAATAAATGTGTTGACCGTATTCTATTTTTAAATTGAATGATTTTGCTAACATCTTCTATTTTTATTTTTTTATAGAATTCAATGATCTATTTGTCAAAGTATATATATTTTACAATTGAACAAATGAGCTAATCGGAACATAAAGTTGTAGAAATTAAAAGGATAATTGAATTTACATTGAAAGATCGGATGTCTATTATTTCTTTCAATTTGATAAGAAGAAAATATTTGAAATTAAATATTTAGGCCAAATCGAATTCAGGGAATAATTGCGTCGTCGGACCGATTGCTTTTGGTTGCCTATGGTCAGTCGATGTTCGACAGCCAGTCGCTCAAGGGTGAATAATTATCAGAATGGAATATGGCTACAGACATCAACAAAGAATTTCATAAAGATATCGTTGATTGTATGTTGACAGGGAGATGAAGTATCTATCAATTTTTTATTATTATTATTTTTCTTTTTTGTGTGCAGTAAATATCATTTTGATTATCTAAGGTAAGTAAGTTGTGCAATTATCCCAAAAAACAATGAAATGGACCATCAATTCTGCCTACGCTCAACTTTTACGATGCTTTTAGAATTTGTAATCCAAATAAAAAAATGTTTTCAGATGGGCCAAATAATTGGGCCAATTTTAATTAACTACAATTACACAAGGGAAAATGCACTGATACCCCGTTACTAAAGTATTTTCGGATGAATAACACTTGTCATTTTTCAAATTGGAAAAATGGACTTGGTTACTAAAGAAATTGGAAAACTGCCTTGAATTAGAAACTGCTATAAACCTGGACCAGAATCCAAACATGGGGAAGAATCCGTGGAAAAAATCATAATAATGGATTTTCTGTTACGCTGAAAAGTAGCATCAGATTAACTTGTTTCCTAAATTTGTATACCAATTACTCATTAAACAACAATGTGGAAATTTTAGCCAGTAAATAACAGTATCAACGTCAAGTATTTTCGGGAATCATTACAAAAATATTCATCACCACTTCATCATCTGAATTTGCAGTCCAGGTAACTTTCTCATGAACAGAAAATGGAACACATCCTTCATATTCGCAAGAAGACTTTCTCCCTTCATGGTCTCATTGTATGTCATGAATTTGTGTCGACTAATCGGCAATTAAAAGCGAACATGAACCAGTGGTATTGCACCTATAGTAAGTATCAGAAATCTTGTATATTATTCGCACGTGATCAAGCCCCCCCCCCCTCCCGGGACACAAAATGATTGTTTAGAATATCAATCATTATCACCAAATAATCAGAAAATGAAAATCTTGATCAACAGGCTGAATAATTTAGTAAAAAATGTATCTTTATGCAACCCAGTATATTTCATTACAATCAACTTCAATGTAATGATTTTCTCCCCAATTTATCTCATCGGGTATCATGATTTGGAGACCAGTGATACTGGGAGAAAAGAATCCTAATTTGAACCTTAAATATATGTCTATTATGTCAGCAGTAGAGTACATTAAAATACATGTTTGAACCTTTTAAATACTAGTTCACTAGGTGACAGAATTGTAATTTGGCAATTACCAATGGCCAGTTATGTGTTCTGACTTTCTATGAATGATGAATCTTCTCCATAAAATATCACATGTTAAGGTAAAAATAGCTGTTGATAATATACCATGTATTACAGGTTTGTCTTATGACATTGTCAAATGTGTAATTGTTGAATTCATTATTTTATTTGGTGAAAGTTACTTTAACGTTCTAATTGAATTTGAACATCAATACTTTATGCAGAAATAGATATGGGTACGGTGAATGTGTTCATGTATTATGGTGGCCAGTGGGATGAAACCAATGTCTATCATGACTATTTCGTATGCGGATTAATTGTCCCTGTTTTGTGTTCCTCTTAAGACTTCATTAGGCTGATAGCTACACAGTTGAGGAAGGAACCAAATAAGCATGATTTCGTTGTGCAATATCAGGTTATCTTGAATGGGCCTCGGATTCGCATGCTAAACGACTACTCTCTGGCATTCTATCTCGATCTGAAAAAAGGTGAAACAGATAAACGAAACTACCCCCTTTGCGTTGATGTGACTATGTCGAATATGATGTCAGAGGATTCTGCAATGCATCAGACAGATTTTGAGGCCAACGAACCAGGTACACTTTCTGTGCAAGAATATGATATATGTTGAGAAATGGTGCGTCATTGTCAAAATCAGATGTCCAATTAAGGATCCTCGGGCGCTTGGAAGCAACTTTGGAGCACAACTTCATCTCAAGAATAGGAAAAATCTCATAAATCCAAATTTGAAATGCTATGACAAAATCGTTTGGCCTGTAGTTCATATTAGGCCTCCCCGAGCCTTCCACAGTGACACGCTTGTTTCTTAGAGTGCTTTAAGGATGACAGGGTTAGTCTGAAAAAATCTTGACCCCAAGTATATAAATTCATGGTGCCAGAGTCAACAAGAACAAGTAATGATTCGTCCACAAATCTATCATCGCAGTGTTATACATCAATTGTTTGACTAGAAAAAGTATACCAATAATAACAACATCACGGTTATTAGTATTTGTCATTGAAATGAACACATTGAAAATATCCTTATTTGCTATGCGGCTAAATTGGCTAAAATATTGGGTTTTCAATCTACTAAAACTTGTGTCGTACTTCACACGGTTGACATCACTGTTGCATCGAAGACCAGTTACAAGATAGAACTCTTCTACCTCGAATTTAACTGTGTTGCCCCCGAGTTTAAACTACATCTCCTGATCGTTTGGCTGGTTCACCTCCCTCAAGAGAACCTGGTGGATGAGCTGTGGGTTTACAGCAATCTCATTAACTTCAAGAAAATGGCCAAAACAAACACTAAATATCCTTTTTTGGCAATCTGTAAAACGGGTTTTCAAAGTCTCCACGACAAGATCATCGGGCTTCACGTTAACCTTCGCTAGAAACCAATTTTCAAGCTTGACCTTCATCTCCATAGCTTCATATGTTGCTGAATGTTAATTTAAAAACAAAAAATGATAGAACTGGTTGACAGATTATCAATCACATGCCTAAAATTGTATAATTTCATTTATAGTAGTTGCATTCTCACCAATCACATATGTTGCTCAAATGTTAACTAATTAAAATGGATAGCACTGGTTGATAGAGTATCAATTACATCTAAGTATTGAGAAGAAACTGCTAAAAAAATGGACTATACACATATTTCATTTGATATTAAGAACCAAATTTCCCATAAAAAATCACATTCAAAAATGGAAAAAGGCCATACATTGATTCATTCACTCCATAGGTCAGGATATTTTTGACATAGTTTAAATGGGAATAAAATATCAAATGAATACTATGTTGGGAAAGCCATTTCAGCAAGGGGTATAAATTAAGTTTCCTGCACACCATCTGTTGTTTAATAATTCATCAGTTACACTAAAAAAATGATAAAAAATGAAATTTTCAGTGACACTAAAAGAATCGCAAAAATGGATTTGATACTCAATTCACTACTTGTAAATAATGTCTTACCTTGATTTGAAGCGGAACCTCGCTTGTTATCTTCTTGCGGTGTGGTGTACATGCACCTTTGGAATTATTTTTGAAAACGTTAAATGGAGAAACTTGCCATGTTCATTTGGCTGCACTACTATTGTTTTTCCCGGTTCGATACTTCCCCATGCTAGAATCTGTATTTACAAAGGCGAGACAGATGAATATCGATTTTTGAGACAATGAGTGGATTTTTTTGACTGGAAAAACCAGTGTTGCAACTTAACTAGGTTGTAACTCTTAATGAAAAAACCAGAAGTATGGCATATCGGAAAAAAACCGCACTGCTTACTTCAACATACTGTAAGAAACACTTACAAAATCATACAATTAATGGCATCGAAAACGAATAGCTAGATACCGAGCATGAATTGTATATAGATACCTTCGTTATATATCTTATGAGATTCGAATGTGAAAAAAACTACTTAGCTGCAGATACTATTATGAAATATTCAAAACCCGATTCACGCAGTTTAGTAATCTTCATCAGCTAATTCATCATCATTTGTCGTTGTAGAATGGATTCCATATGATTTTTTTGGATTAGAAATTGATTCAATTATTCCGAAAAATCTGATTTTTTTTTCCCTGTGATAGCGGGTGAGGGGATTTCAATTTCATTGTTTTGTTGATGCTGAATCATCTCATCAATTCATTGGAGCATATTCAGGGACCGTTATTACCGAACATGATTCTCTCCATTCCACTAAATGTTGATATAATTAAATGAATTATATATATATATATATATATATATATATATATATATATATATATATAGGTTTATTTATTTTAAATGATGCCATTTATCTGAATAGTTTTGAAGGATAGGGTATATATCCATAAAAATTGTTTACTGGGGTATAAATCAGTTTCAAAGGTTTTGAGTGAGTATTGGGGCTAAATTTCACTTACACAAATTTACACCAAAATTCAACCTAAATTGTAGAGAAGTTAAAAACCCAATTTCCACTCAATTTTATTGATTTAAGTGGAAATTACATCCACAAGTTTATTAACTTCATAAATCAAAAATCAGCTATAAAAGATATTTGTCCAAAAATTAGGTGGTAATTATTTTTTTTTAATATTAATAATAATGTCATTAAGTTGTTATTAGTCTCTGCCTCCAAAGTCCAACCCTAAAGCCAACCTCACCCCCACCCTATTAAGCCTATTTTCAATCACTTTCCAAATCTTCTCGCTCTCTCTCATAGAAAAACAGCCATTTGGTCCATCTCCATTCCTTTATCATCGTCGGAACTTTACCTACACCTATATCACCATCCAAACCAACACACGGCAACACATACAGTTTTAACATATGTCTTTGCCCCTCTTCGACGCGGCAAACGTGTGATTCTCTTCGTCGATATCATCGCCGGAACTTTACCTACACACGACATCACACACAATGGAAAACTGATACGGGGAGAATTTCGATAAAGAAGAGAAAATGGAGATGAATCTGTCCCAATTTTGAAAATAGAAGAATTAAAGGAAAGAAGATGATTGTTTGCCTTTTTCATTAATAATCTGCATATCCATATTATTGAAAATGATTGACTATTTATAATAGTCTTACAATGCTTGGAAGGATAAAAACAATGCTAGGAATTAGGACAATACAACTACCCACTAAAGCTAATTAATAGCACTTCACAAAACAGACAAACTAAATTATCTAAACTAATTCATCCATGTTTCCACTTCAACTTTATCCACATTTGGGTGCATGGATCACTTCATGGTATATTTAGAATTTTGATGGAGAAGAGAGAGAGGAATGTGACAGATTTTGTCAAGATGAGAATTAGAGGAAGATTGGAATCTCATTAATTTCATAATAATTCGAATGATACAAATGACACATTATTTATAATAGTAGAAAAAGGCTGGAATATAACAACTACCGCTAAGAATTAGGAGAAAATAAATACACAACTATAACCACTAATCCAATGAAAACTACCCACTAAACTAAATATTAGCAATAGCACTTCATGGTCAAACTGGCAGGTTGTATGGTTGGGAACATGGCTAACAAACTTTGCTAAGTCCATGTACATGCATAATTATATGAAATTGATTGTTTTGCACGTATCATTCATGCCCCCTTAAGAACACCATCGTCCTCAATGGTGGACATTTCCAAAATAATTTATCGTCTCCTTCGCTTCCAATTTATAATTAAGTATGATGAATCTAAGAGTATATTTGAGTGTCCATTAAAAATCATTAGCCCATTCAAAGCTCCAAATAGGGAAGCAACAGAGTTCCCAGCATCTGCATATTTATTTTTTGGACCAAATGGCATAAGAATTATATCAGCAACACCACCTTCCTCTCCTTTATCGCCTCCTTCTTCCAGGAGAATCAGAAAGTTGCACAGCTACTGGCAGAGGTTTGGGAAGATACTTTATGACATCAGGGTACTGAGGCAAAGTTTCTTCTGGAAAACCATTCCTCAACCATGATTGGTAAGGGGCATAAAGAGAGGCAGTTTCAGGTATTCTAACCTTTCAATCTCTAATAATCGTAACAGTATCATCTTTGTAATCGTTATTATTAGAGATAGCAATTGAAGGACCAATCTTCTAGTGTTTTGAAATGAATACAAGAATTCCTTTGGCCTTCCTGGCACGACTCCACAAGTAGTAGTAGAACTGGGACCAGGGCCAAGGAGTGTGTGCGGCATGTGAGTTGGCCTAACATAACCCAAACTACCTTGAACTAGATCCATAGAAGAGAACAAATTAAATCGGACTGCAAGCGTGGCGATGGATTCGACGTCAGACTTAGGTGGGGCATTACTGGGGAGGAAGTATCTTGATTGGGTGGGTGGGGATTAGGGGGTCTAGAGTAAGGCAAGGGGGGTCTTTTTGTTGCAGAGGTGTTAAAGGCGGTGAAATCATCTCCAATTGGTGCATGTCTCATGCTCGTAGCAATTGTAGTTCTTGCAAAATAGCTTGTAATTTGGCTTGAATTCCATAAATATGTAAATCATGATATCCCAATATTTTACGAACTTCTTTTCGAAACTAATCATTGATTTCTTCGCGAGTGTCCATAATAGAAACCGCACTCTGATACCACTGATATGTTTAGAATTTTGATAGAGAAGAGAAAGAGAGGAATGTGACAGATTTTGTCAAGAGGAGAATTAGAGGAAGATTGGAATCTCATCAATTTCATAATAATCCGAATGATACGGATGACATATTATTTATAATAGTAGAACAAGGCTGGAATATAACAACTACTGCTAAGAATTAGGAGGAAATAAATACACAACTATAACCACTAATCTAATGAAAACTACCCACTAAACTAAATATTAGCAATAGCACTTCATGGGCAAACTAGTAGTTATTGGTTGCATGGCTGGGAACATTGTTAACAAACTTTGCTAAGTCCATGTACATGCATAATTATATGAAATTGGTTGTTTTGCACGTATCAAAAACCATGGGTGATGTTGCACGCTGTTGTAGATACTGCTTCGTTCGATCCATGCTGTTGCGAACAATCTAAATTTCGACATCGTAGGGTATAGCGGTTGTTGCTGCACACAATTTCGACTTCGACTTTGTAAGGTGGTGCTGTGGTGTGGTGGTGTGGTGCTATGGTTGATACAGTGGTGGTCTGACGGATGTGGTGGTGCTGTGTTGTGGGGGCAATGATGGTGGTTGGTGGTGGTGATGTTTTTTCAGTTTTTGTGTAATGTAGCGGTGAATGCGACTGACTTTTTGTTTGTCTTTTTTTTTTTTTTTAGTTCAAGTTGAGTTGGAAGCGGAGGTGGCAACGATATTTAGGTGGTACCGTGGTGGTAGTGGTTGTGGTGTTGTTGAGAATGTGTCGATTTTATGAGATAAAACATTTTATCATGACCTAATATTTTGATAACAGTGACTTAAAAAAATATGACCTAATTATTGATAAGTTTTGATTGGAAATAAAATAATTATGACCTAATAATTCGATAATTGTGACCTGAAAGATTCATGGCCTAATTGTTTGATAAGTTGTGACCTAGAAATAATTAAAGTTCGACTAATTTAGCACTTTTTACATATTAATTTGATAACTTACGACCTTGAAATTAGTTGTGGGTTCAATTTATTTTTATTGTGACCTAGAAATCAGTCTAGTTTGTGACCTATTATTTTGATCATTTGTGAATTTGAAATCAATTTGTAACCTAAATTATATAGTGTTGAGACTTTAATGCATATATATGATTAATAAAATATTTTAATTTCTTAATTTAATAAATTAATCTTAATTACAACCAGATTTATAAGTTTCATTTCAATTTTGAAATTTCTATTTATAATTACCTTATTTATGTATTTTTCCCTTGATTTAACTACAATTACAGTTGGCCCAATAATTTTAATTTAACTAAAAATTGAAATGAAACTATTTCAACGTATATATTATTATCTTTATATTAGATTTTGGATTTAAAATCATTGATTTCAATCCTTTTCATTTGGGGGAAAAAATTTGGGGGATTTGCCCCCGAACCATCGGGAGCCCCCCTCCCTCAAAATCTTAGGCTAAATTGGATAAAAATTTTGGGTCTACCCCTAAGTACGATGAGAGAGAGGAAATGTCTAGAAAATCTTCTTGGAAAAATTTGGGGATCTGCCCCCGAACCATCGGGAGCCCCCCTCCCCCTCCCTCAAAGTCTAGACTTAGCCTTTGCCTATGCTGGATAAAATTTTTGGGTATACCCCTAAGTACGATGGGAGAGAGGAAATGTTTAGAAAATCTTCTTGGAAAAATTTGGGGGATCTGCCCCCGAACCATCGGGAGCCCCCTCCCTCAAAGTCTTAACTTAGCCTTTGCCTATACTGGATAAAAATTTTGGGTCTACCCCTAAGTACGATGTGAGAGAGGAATTGCAACATGATGGATTTGGAGGGGGTGGGTGGGGAATTTCAAATTTGCAGCAAAAGAAGATGAAGAATGTATTTTGTTTTTAATCTTCTTTCTCTTTTAATTTCTTTTTATTTAACTATTTTAATTATTTTAGTTGAAAAAAATGTGAAGTTTATGATTTTTCACTTTTGAGAAATACTCAAACAATTGGGCCCCGTTCTCTTTATTGTTTTAAGCCCGTTTTGAGTTTTGAATTTTTGAAAATATCGAAAACGCATTCACTTTGCCCATTTCCAGAAATTCATTTTCAAAAATATATATATATATATACAAACAAAACTCAAAACGATTTTATCACGTTTTGGTCATTTTGGGTTAAAAAGTCCAAAACGTGCGTTTTGGACATTATTGATATTGTTCACCGTCAGCCCAAAAAAACACAAAAGCAGAAAGGGACTTGTTTCTCTCTCCAGCAAAACGTCTGGGCCTTTCCTTCCCCTTCCAACATTGTAAGTCTGCCTTCGTCTCCCACCGTCTCCGTTGCCGACGACGCTGCTTTCGACGATCGACGACGCCGCTGTCGAAGACCCACAACTCCACTGCCGACGATTTCATTACCGACATTTTAGGTTATCTCTATTTCTCTCACTTTTCTTGTATGTACAGTTCAAATTTTATGTTCCTTGTTCTTTGTAGATCGATCGATTTCTTGTGGAATTTTTTGAATTTTTATCATATTTGGGTCTCTCTCTCTCTCTCTCTCTCTCTCTCTCTCTACACACACACACACACACACACAAGGAGCAGTGGCTGCTATACATATAACAGTGGCCGGCTATATATATATATATATATATTATAATTCTTATTTAATTTGTCCATGATCACCTTATAATATTTGGGTCTCTCTCTCTCTCTCTCTCTCTCTCTCTCTCTACACACACACACACACACAAGGAGCAGTGGCTGCTATACATATAGCAGTGGCCGGCTATATATATATATATATATATATATATATTATAATTCTTATTTAATTTGTCCATGATCACCTTATAACTTAATTTGGAAAAAATTGAAATGAAACTATTTCAACGTATATATTATAATCTTTATATTAGATTTTGGATTTAAAATCATTGATTTCAATCCTTTTCATTTGGGAAAAATTTTTGGGGGATCTACCCCCGAACCATCGGGAGCCCCCCTCCCCCCTTAAAGTCCTAACTTAGCCTTTGTCTATGCTGGATAAAAATTTTGGGTCTAACCCTAAGTACAATGGGAGAGAGGAAATATCTAGAAAATCTTCTTGAAAAATTTGCAACATGATAGATTTGGAGGGCGTGGGTGGGGAATTTCAAATTTGCAGTGGAAGAAGATGAAGGATGTATTTTGTTTTTAATCTTCTTTCTCTTTTAATTTCTTTTTATTTAACTATTTTAATTATTTTAGTTGAAAAAAATGTGAAGTTTATGATTTTTCACTTTTGAGAAATACTCAAACAATTGATTTTTGGGTGTAGAAGAAATTGAAAAATTGACTTTTTGGTATAGGAGAAATTGAAGAAAAAATTATTAAATTTCTCCTAAACCAAACATGCCTTAATCAACAAACGGGGGATGTTTCTTCTCGAACAAAAAGGAGACCATTGCTCAAAAAAGACTTGGAAAACCTTGATTTGTAATAATAACTCTGCTAAGAGGACAAAATAGGAATCGATTATTCCTTTTACGACTTGTTTTTGTAAGTTCCAGACATTATACAATAAAAAATAAAATAATTCCCATATTGCCTACATGGATTCTTAACGTTGCTTGATCTACTAACACAAACTAAGTTAATTTTGAACTTCCCTTCATCTTCTCACTTGCCCTACCAGAATTGCATCACTTATATGAATGCGGCATCTTTGGGTCGATGCTAAATATGCCCTATAGAATTGCATCACTTATATGACCGGTGTTGAAATTGTGGTTGGGTCTTCGATACACCTCCGGAATTAGTAAGCTCTCCAAAATCGACACATCGACTCCAAGGTCGACTCAACAACCACTACTCTTGGTTGCTCCAATATGGGAAGAACAAAAGCAAGAGCAACAATGGAGGACTACCGAGCTAGACCTCCAAGATCGGATGCTCTCTCTTTTCCCTCTTCCCTATTTCAAACTCTCTACTTCTCCACACAAGACAATGGCAAGAGATGGATATATATAACATGTTGGGCCATGTCACAAGTTGGGCCAGGTCACAAGTTGGGCCAATCCTCCAAAACCCAAGCCCAAGTTCAAAGTCCATGTCCATAACCACCACAATTGGGCCTTCCAAGTGGACCACGAGCAACTACCAATTAAGTCACTTCGACTGGCCCCGAGTCGTTATCGAGCCGAACTATCTATCGAGGTGTCGATATATTCCCACAACTTTTTACATCATCGCCCGAATTTATTGGGTATCAAAAACCTAACAAATCTCCACCTTGATACTAATCAACATGCAAGAAAAATAATACAATATTTATACTTGCACAATCAAGATAATCCAAAACAAAATTGGAATCACAGACCTTACCTCATGTCTCGCACTCGAAACACACACCATACCTGCTCCATTTACTCGCTAGGATTAAGGTCAATAATATCCAAACAGAAGACAGATAATCACAGTAATCAATCAAGAACATACAACACATGCTATGACAGATATAACCATAAGATAATACATAAATCTTTTCAAACATGCTCACAAAGAACATAAGACTAACACAAAGTTAATCAAAAACAATGGCCAACACATATACACCACAATGCATAAATGACCTCATGAAAAGACCTCACACAATTATCCTATCCCATTCCGTGTATCTCTCTCCTCAAGAACACATATCACACACATCGTCACCTATGCTCACTAGATTGATCACCACACATGTCTAACTGGTAAACAAGAATAGATCCTAAGTCTATGGGATGCTCCTCTATCAATATCACACTTCTCTCAACCTAAGGGGATAATGGGTCTTCACCTAATAGAAGTGATCTAAGTGTCTCTAACACTCCACCCGACCAGGATTTTCAGATAGAAGATTTACAGGACATTCAAATGTCACACTCACCCCCGTACATCTCATCAATGCACTATCAAGCATCTACTCCACACATTACCAAAAGACATCCTCACACTCACACTCACACTCACTGCTAATGCATCACAAACTCACGATGCATGCCAACACATTACATGTAGTAAAATCTGATTACACACAAATGCATGCAAAGTAACACATATCAAACAAATTGACATGTTACACAAAACAATGCATCGAATTAAGTAGCTACATACATGCAGAAAGGATCACACAGATGCCCATGCAGCTACATCGAGCACTTATCCCCAATAAGCCTCGCACGGATCTTTCCTAGATCCAGTGGCACCATTCACCTCACCTATCTCCTAACACCATCCACTCTTACATCACCTTTACCTACCATACTAGCTAGATCCAAAACATTGCCATCCCACGCTCTAGAAAAACCAGATCACCATGCCATTCAAAAAAACCTAAGTGTTGTCATCTTAAACAAAAATTCACAAACACGACACGCAAAAAATGCAACAACCACAAGCAAACTATAAGCACACATCATACAGAATCCAGCCAATTATACTTCCTAAGGTTACAGGTATTTCTAAATGGCAACAGAACATCTAAAGCGCATACATTAAATCCATACAGAAAATAATATATCAAAATTCACATAGAATATATGATACGAATTAAGCAAATAATTCCTAGGTCTAGCAACAGGCAATGATTACCAAGCAATGGCAACCCACAATCCTAACGATCACCCCACACGATGATTTGCTAGTGCGATAAATAACGATTTCATCCAATTTACCAGAGCGGACTTTTCTGAGTCCGTGAGTTTGGAGATACGCGAACATCTTCGCTTTAGGGACACCACCATACACCCTAAAACCTCCACCGAAAGTTGCAGCACACGAATCACTTGTCAACCAAATGACCATAGGGGCAAAATCGTCGAATTTCAGTACAAAATTCCAAACTAAAATCCGTCAGCGCCAACAACTCCACCTCGACGAGAGTAACAAACTGTCTTCAGACGTCGTCTCCAGAATCCGCTCAAGCGTCACCCCACGCGCCGTTGGCCGAAAAATCAACCCATCACCAGAATGTGTGACTAGACGTCCTGAATATGCATGTGGTCTCCGTTTCTCCAAAAGATCAGTCATTTGGCCGGAATCAGCATTTTTAGTGTGCCAGCCTCTTCTTCTCCGGTCGATATCTTCTTTTTCAGCCGTCGGATCGTCCCCAAACTTCAGGAAAGTCTTCTCCTTGACAAGCCCGTTCTGATGGAGGTGGCTGATCGTCGATCGGAAATCTGAATCGACCGGAATCTTGATTTTTCAGTCCAGTCAGATTTCAGTTTTCGGACAGTTTCGGCCCCAAACTTTCTGCCGGTTTTTCTACTGTTCCAGCAGTCAGAATCTGCTCAAATTTTGGTCGAACTTTCTCCTCGACACGATGAGTCCACCAGTGGTTTCGGATCTTCCAACCAACTTCTGGTTTGGCCGAAAATCAGGTTTGAAGTTCTGACAGTTTTGACAAAAATCTGTCCAGGTTTTTGTTCCTCGTTTCTGCCTCGTTTTTGGTCGATTTTCAGCAGCTTCTTCAGTCCAAAATCACTCCAATATCTCTGATACCATGTTGAAATTGTGGTTGGGTCTTCGATACGTCTCCGGGCTCAGTAAACTCTCCAAAATTGACACCTCGACTCCAAGCTCGACTCAACAACCACTACTCTTGGTTGCTCCAATATGGGAAGAACAAGAGCAAGAGCAACAATGGAGGACTACCAAGTTAGACCTCCAAGATTGGATGCTCTCTCTTTTCCCTCTTTCCTATTTCAAACTCTCTACTTCTCCACACAAGACAATGGCAAGAGATGGATATATATAACATGTTGGGTTATGTCACAAGTTGGGCCAGGTCACAAGTTGTGCCAATCCTCCAAAACCCAAGCCCAAGTTCAAAGTCTGTGTTCATAACCACCACAATTGGATCTTCCAAGTAGACCACGAGCAACGACCAATTAAGTCACTTCGAGTGGTCCCGAGTCGTTATCGAGCCGAACTAAGGATATGTGACTAATTAAATTCTATCATTATAAAGTAAGAATAGAAAATGAGTTTCAATTTTCTAGACTTGAAGAGTCAAATACATTCTTTATTTTAAAAGGTAAAACAAAGAGTTTTTTAAAATTTATTATTATATAAACTTTTTAAAATAAAGTAAAAAATATTTTGTATTTCGAGGGTTTTTGAATGAGAAAAACCGTTCTTATATAGCTAACTTCGAGAGTTTTGTGAAAATAAATTTTAGCTATAAATAATACTAGAAATGATAATTTGTAAATAATATTAGAAATAGATTTTAGTTAAAAATAATACTAGAAATGATAATTTGTAAATAATACTATAAATAAATTTTAGTTATAAATAATATTACGAATGATAATTTGTAAAAGGGAAAAAAATGGTGTTGGCTGTGATTTTTTTTTTTAAAAAAAAAAAGTGAAAACGCACATTTTCAAATTTGTAAAGAAAACACGAAAAACGTCAAAATTGCATTTTCTGTTTTCTATTTCGAAAACAATACAACAAAACGCGTTTTCTGCATTTTTGAAAATAGAAAACAGAAAAAAGCTGGAAAAGACAAAGAGAACACAGCCTTACCGTTTGACGGCTTTCAATTTGTTCATAAACAAAACTTCACTATTTTCTAAGTGTAATATACTGATAAAAAATGGTTTGAAAAGACATGTTTTAAAAAAGTGATTTTAAAAAAATGTTATAAACGACTCAAACAAATGGGGGCTAAAATCTAAGGCAGCGTTCTATTTGTATTTTATTTTTTATTTTTGTTTTAGAAAATATTTTCTATTTCTTGCTTTTATTTTCTATTTTCCAACTTGCTGAAATCGTGTTCTGTTTGTAATTTCTGAAAACTATTTTTGAAAATGAAAAAATAGAAAACACGTTCTATTTGAAATTCTGTAAAATACTACTTTGACTATTTGTAATTAATTTGTTTGTAGATTGAATTATAAAATTTCTTGTATTTTGAAGATTTATTCTATATTATAAGATAAGAAATTAGCTTATCTAACTTTTATTGAACTAATTTAATAATAACTAGAAAAAAAATAACAAAATCAAACATGGAATTTATTAATTTCGTTAAATCGACAATCGTACAAGAAGAATTGTGCAAGGATCACCGAGAAAAAGGAGCACTAGTCGCCCTCAATCTCAAAAAAGGAAAAAAGACTTGTTGAATATACATTTATTTATGTATTCACTCACTGCATCACACAAAGACTTGTTAACATACTTTCCACCTTCCAGGAATCTCCACGCCAACCGTGGAATCCAATGGCTTTCCTAAAATCCAACAAATACTAGGTTACATATTTAGCATAGAAAGGCCGAGTCAAGAATTTGTCTGGGATTCTTGGGTCCTCTACTTCAACGCTAAGCTCTTTCTCTGCTTGGCCACTGCAAGTAATTTGGTAATTCAATCATGAACATCTATCATACAAGCTCTATATAACAATCTTTTCATGGCAACTTTGGACAGTGATCATTCTTCATGAGTGGTACAATGAGTATCAGTCAAATTAGATTTTTCCTTCTCAATTTGAAACCCCGTTTAGCAACAAATGATATCGAATAAACGGGATTTTTTTTAGGATTCTCAATGAAATTCATACCTGACTTTGCCCTCTCAGTGCTCTTGAAGCACCCAGTGTTTGATTGAACATTTCGAAGAGAGAAGAGAAAGGAAGCGAGAAGAATTGTAGAGGGGTGCCGTTTCCCATGTTTTCATTTCAGTAGGGCAAAAAACCTCGTGAGGATTGGTGGAACCAAATAGTGAAATCATAAACATGAAATAACTCGATCACAAAGCGACATCTAACCATTTCCATATTTTCGCAATCGAATGGAACTGGTGTTTCCCCTTCAAAAAGGGTGTCTCGGACTTCTCTTCTAAGAAATATACCCTGCGAGAATTCAGTTAGAGAGCCGGGCATGATGAATGCATATAGGTCGAGTGGGACTATCGCGCTTAAATATGGATTGGCAAATCCCAAAGATATAAGCTCTAAGAATTAATAAATGCATGACGTCAACACATGAGATCCACAAAAGTACCGTTAGTACAAACTTACATATCCCTATTCCTTACTGGGTCACATTGATTTTCATCACAACCTCAAAACCAGCACGGCAAGCAAAGACAACTAAAAAAAATTTCTTTCTCAAATGGGATAATGCAATAATTGAAATGTAAATAGGTTGCATCAAAAGAAGCTCCGCCTCGGTCTCTCCTCAGCAACATTCACCCGGATCGCCCTTCCATCCAAAGTCTGCATACAAATTACACTAGAGGTCAGAAGCTGAGATATGCAATTTAACTCCTGCTGTCTAACTTCTGGATTGGAGATTGATCCACAAAACAATATTCCTCCCACATGTTTACTAAAGAGGATTAAACACTTCTAAACAACATTAAATTAGAGAAAGTAAAAGTGCTATCGATTTTACAATCTAATACTGCATGCCAAATGCACGCCTCGAGTATTAGAATTTCTACACAGTCAAAACTTCCTTTTCTTCCCCACCAAATACTTTATTAGACTGCGTTTGATAGCGATGCTGAAATTTGGGTGAAAAGAAAATAAATTTCAAGGAATTGAATTCCTGAGAATTGAAAGTTTAATGTGTTTGATTTGTTTAATTTTTTAGGTGAAAAAAGTGAGAAATTTTTCAACTTTTGTTGTTTGATTAACATTATTTTCCATGACAAATAAAGCAAAACTTAGCTATTTTAAGCAAATTTTTTTGCCACACATTTGTACTTGATAATAAAAATAATGTTAATTTTTAGAAAAAATCAATTAACAACAACAAAATGGATCAAACGTAACGCATATTACAAAAAGAAGTTGCCTGGAAAAAAATTCTACTAGATAGGCAAGAAAACAATTTCCTTGAATTGATGGAAAACAAGTCACATGCAAGTAAAGAATGAATTCAATTGCCAGGAAAATTTGGACTATCAAACATACAAAAGTTGGAATTTGGGTGGAAAATCTTCACTTTCCATGGAAAACCAATTGAATCAAACGCACTCCCAAAGTTTCAATCAACAGGCTCTTACCCGATTTAGAAAGAACTCAGATGATCCAAGTCCCCATTTATATATATAACTGAAAGGTAATGCAAGCAGAAGTGTTCTCAAGTAAATTGGAATATTGAAGAGTTATACTGCCTTCAAAACAAAAGGACGTTGACTAGCAATGGCAATGGATTCATCTCCTATTTTTATAGCTAAGTTTCATTTACTCACAAGGGTATACTGAAATTTACACTACGACAATAGTTGAATTTAAACCAACTTTAAAAGGCCAAATCAAGGGCCAAAAACAAAATTTAACAAAATAATGTAGTTCAAATGCCCAAAATAATTGATAGATATTAATTTGGCACTTGATTTTGATTTTAAATTCAACAGATAATTAACAATTTGACATGTTTAGCAACACAATAGGCTAGTGCATAAAGCTGCGTTCTCTTTGTGTTTCAGTTTCCTATTTTCATTTTCAAAAATGTTTTCTGTTTTCCTTTCCATTTTTTGCGACTTTTTTCGAAATTACTGAAAACGCGTTTGGTTTGTTATTTCTAAAAACCGTCTTCGAAAATGAAAAGCTGAAAAACGCGTTCTGTTTAAAATTGTGCAGAAAACTATTTCTGTATACTTGTAATTATATTGCCTATGAATATAAATGAAATAAAGATGTCATATTTGAGTTGCACAACAAAAATAAATTAAATAGCCTCAATCACACAATTTGGTTATGCCAAAAAAATTCAAAAATTCATATTGCCCTTCTAAAGTAATCGTTTCACATTTGAGTAGCAATTTGTCCTTCTAGAGTAATCGATTCATTTAATACTTCATATATATACATCCTTCCAGTAAGCACACATAACGTTTAAAATTTAAGTTTCAATAAAATTTGCAGAAATCAATTTACGTTAATCAATGATGCCTTACAAAATAAGTGTCTACAATACAAAAGTAAAAAAAAAAAAATGTTTAATAATTAAGCACATGATACATCAGAAAAATGGTTGAATTTGGAATTTGATGCAAAAAACGGAGTGCAAATCAGAGTTGTACATCAAAAGTTATACATGTTTGAAGACAATGACCTATAAAGCAAATACGAGAATGAGTAAATTGAAAGAAAAGTAAAATTTGTGAACTAATGTGCATAAAAATTTGAAATTAAGGGACCTAAGTTGCAAATAAATAAGGGTATTTTCGAAAGAAATTTCAAAATTTGAGGATTAAAATGACAAGTTTTAAAAATCAATAATGTAATTAAAAATGACAAATTTTGACAAATTTCAAAATTTTTTATTATTTTAATTTTTTTTTTAATATGGAAACACGAAAAACATCGTGTTTTCCGCGTTTTCATTTTATGGTTATAATGGGTAGAAAACACAAAAAACGTGAAAATCACGTTTTCCATTTCCTTTATAAAATTTGGAAACATTTTCGAAAATTTTTCTCAAAAATGGCGCAAAAGAACGCGTTTTCCGCGTTTTCAGAAATAAAAAACGGAAAACGGCTGAAAAACACCAAAGAGAACGCAACCTAAGTATTTCCGGCTGATGAAATATTGGGTTTAATTATTGAATGTCACAAAATGTAATGATTCTGATTAATTTTACTTATGGCATTGTATTATCAAGTTGCATTTAACTCAAGACTACAGGCTAGAGTTGTTCTCCAGCAAAATTTATTTCAGGTTATGAGCATCAAATTTGATTACGAGAAAACTGAAAATCATTAAAAATAAATAGTAGGGCCATATCAATTACCTGTCCATCAAGGGCAGCTATAGCGTCGTTCAATTCAGTCTCACTCGACATTGTCACAAAACCAAATCCCCGTGAGCGACCACTCTCCCGATCATATACTACCTTTGCATCAACCACCTTTCCATGCTCACTGAACAACTGTTTCAGTCTAGCATTATCCACTTGCCATGGTAGATTACCAACATAAACTCTGAAGGAAGGCTCAAATGCTCTGGGAGTCCTTTGACTCCTTTCTGGTTGTGAACCTCTTGGAGCAGCCTTATTTACGGTTAAAAGCCTTCCATTTATATCCTGGAGTAATAGTCAAATTGAAATCAGTTGCAAGTAATATAATTTCCAAAGCTTGCACTTTAGAAATCATATAGAAATCAGGATACTTAAGAAGGAAAAATTGAACATTTGGTCCCAAATCATTGTCTCAATAACAAGCTATCCCTCAATCTTTCATACAAATTGCAAAATGGATCCCCAATACCACACGACTCTAATGTGAACATGCCTCGCTTGAAATGTCAAGGCAACAACCAAATTTGAGAATCAAATTATCAAAACCTAATTAAATAAAGTTGGACATGCAATGGCCACATGACAAGTTAGAGATTTATATGGCCCCAAACCATGTTAAAAAATGTCCACATTGGGCATTTGAACAACCCTGTGTAACTATAATGAAAAGTCACTTACACTTGTTTAAAAGGTTGGGCCCAAATTGCGAATGAGGTAATAGATTTGGGATCAATAGTGCAAATTATTAAGAAATTCTGCGGGATGCAGAAGTACTAAAATATGAATCTGACACGAACTTAACGTTCTGGATTTCTAAAGTGGAATGCTGGCTTGAGCTACACAGAAAAGATGCAAGGAAAAAGAGCCTTGATTAAAGAGCTAAATAGCCGATAATGCTTTCTTTTTCCAACGTGAGAAAAATATATTTGCAAAGAATATACACATTCAGGAAGTTGATTTTCACTATAGACTATAGTTAGATAAAGCCTTCATGAAATTCAGCCCCCTCCCTTCAAACACAGTACAGAACGAAAGAAAGAGAGAGAAGGGGGGGAGGGGGGGAGGAGAATGAAAGAAAGAAATAATAATAAAGTAATGATGGTAAATAAATGGTAATAAAAAAGAAAATAGAAATCTCAGAAAATACTTCTTATGCCATGGGGATTCAGGAATGGACTCCTAAAAGATTCATGAAGATTATGAATTTCCTCCAGTGGAGTAAAAACTTTTCTTCGACAGTTAATACTATCAAATCAACATCCCAGTAAGAAAACTTGGGATACAACAAAAAATTATAGAATGTCTGCATAAAAGCATGATTCTACCCAAAAGCATTGGATTTCTTGTCCATTTTTCCTTTTTATCAGTTCAATACACAAAAACAGTCCACACAGACCCTTTACGTTCTGAACATAATGCCAGAACCTCGAATTTATCATCTCAGAACTAATTAAAGCTATATTTTCACAAAAAAAGAATAATATCACTTGAAAGTGGAACTACTCCATCTTACACAAGTTTATTCAAGAATTGGTTTATTCAACATGAAAAGCTCATTAACATAGTACATCAACTCTGTACACACGCCAAAGGTGGCCCTGTGGATGTGCGAGAGGTGCGACCGTCTTTCAGAGGGCTTGCCATCATCTCCTCCATCGAAAACTCTGCGCCTGCCATTGTTTCCAAATGTATTTTCATCTATAGATTCATGATTAAGTCCACGCCCAGCACCACGGCCTCCTTCACGTAGACCTCCATTAATGGCCTCATTCACAGCGTGAGCTGGAGCCTTCTTGTTTGCGGATGAAGTTGGGGCCGAAACCGGAGCTTTCTGCTACTGAGCATCAATTAATTGCCTCGCGTCCCTTCTTGTGTTTGTCCATGTTGAGGAAGGAGAGTTTGTCTGTGTTGAGGAAGGAGGAGGAGGAGGAGAAGGGAAAAAGAAGAGAGAATGTCAGCAGAAAGAAACAAGGAAAGATGGAAGAAAAAGAGAGAAATGGGAAGAGAAAGGAGAAGACGAGGAGAAAAGAAAAAAAAATCAGCACTACATTTTTTCCGGCAACTTCTCTGGCTACAGCGATGGCTAATACGACTTGTTTCGCAACAGGAAAATATATTTAGGGGGCCTGTTTGATTGACCCGAATTTTCCAAGAAAAAGATAAGGTGGCGTTCTGTTTGTATTTTATTTTGTATTTTCATTTTCGAAAATGTTTTGTGTTTTCATTTTTGTTTTCAAATTTGCTGAAAACGCGTTTGGTTTGTCATTTCTGAAAACTGTTTTTGAAAATGAAAAACTGGAAAAAACGTTCTGTTTGCAATTTTGCAAAACACTATTTAAACTATTTTTAATTAATTTGCTTGCAGAATACTACTAACTCCAACTCAAATTTCCTTTCACAATACACTAAAAATATGGTTACATGCAACACACTAATGTGAGAATTAAGAGTCTATATTAACACAGCTTGGTCAGGTTCGGGACTTGAGAAAGCTCTACTTCTATTAAAATCCAGAAAATGCAAGTTCTTTCAAAACCATCAGAGTCCATTTATCATTGCATTTTTTGAAATATAACAACAAGAATTCTCATTTAATTTTTTTTTGTAATGTTGATATTGAATTCAATAAAACTTTATTTAAACTAAGTTCCAAGTTAGGATAATTCTCAAAAAAAATAAATAAATAAATAAAATCTTTATTTAGACTTAGTTCCAAGCTAGGATAATTCTAAAAAAAATAATAAAAAAATAAAAAATTTATATTAAGCTTAGTTCTAAGTTAAGATAATTCTATTAAAAAAAAAATCCCAAAACGCGTTTTCCGCGTTTTAGACATTTTTGTCGAAATACACACAAAACGCCCAAAACGATGTTTCGGGCGTTTTCCGTTTCGTGTACAAATTTTTTTTTTGTTTTCCAAAATGCGTTTTCGAAAATGGTAAAGAGAACGCGTTTTTAACGTTTTCGAAAATAAAAACAGAAAACGACCTCAAAACAGCAAAGAGAACAGGGGCTAATTTTTTCCAACTTTCCTCCGTTTGATTGCAAATATTTTCCGTGGAAAATTTTTTCCTCCCCCCACCCTCACACTCCCATTTTACCGGAAATGAAGGAAATTGTTTTCTTCCACATTTGGAAATAAACGATTTTCCACATTACATGCAAAAGAATTTTCACCACGTTTGATCAATTTTTTTTGTTGTTAATTGACTTTTTTTTTTTTTTTTTTTTCAAAAAACAACATGATCATTATCAAGTACAAATGTATTTAAAAAATAGATAAAATTTAATTTACTTGCCTTGAAAAATTCCCCACTTTTTCAACCTACAAAATTAAACCAATCAAACACACCCTTAGTGTTAGGGTTTGCAGATGAATCTTGGGCTTTAGATTGTTATTTGGGTTCGTTGGTGGTTTGGGCCTATTTTTTGGTTTGTATAAGTTTTGGGTCTTTCATATTTGTCCTAGAAAGATTGGGCTTTGAAGTAGCTGAGCTACTGCAATTGGGCCATTAGTGATTTAGTTTTTGCAAGTTAGCCCTCGATATTTTCAATTTTTGCATATTGGTCCATGATCTTGTCCAAAAGTTTAATCTAGCCCCTCAATCTTTTCAAAAGTACAAGTTGGACCCTTGACTTTCCAATAAATTCATTTCAGTCCTGAACTTTCTTTTTTGCATTATGGTTTTAGCCTCTGTTTTGTAAACTTGTTTATAAACAACTCCCCAAACGACTTTTCAACCACACAAATTTCCTCAAATCACTTTTCAATTACACATTTTACCTCGAAAACATTACATTATTTATAAACATAAAAATTTTACCAAACAGAGGCTTAGAAATTGCATTTTAGCCCCCTCAAATCTTTCAAATTTGTGCAATCCAGTCCCTAAACTTTCAGTTCTGGTTTTCACCTATTTTTTCTTGGTGTCTTTTAATTTATTTATAAATTCAGTCTCTCTTAGGTCAACCTTGATTGACAGGCGATTCTCCTTTCTACTGGTTTACGTCTCATTTTCATGGAGTGGTGGTGCCACCTCTCTTAGTGGCATACTAGGTTTACGTCTCACTGTCATGGAGCGGTGGTGCCACCTCTCTCAATGGCAGGTGTGGTGGCCGTGATGAATCAGTATCATGGAGCAATGACATCAACCCAACAAAACTATTGGAACTGGACGAAATGGGGAGTTCTCTACTAACTATTTGAAGTTGAAATTCAAGTAGTAGGTTGTTGGTTACATCATTTTCAAGTTGATGCTTTATCTATGAATCTACTTGAGGGGGAATGTTGAAATGGACAATTAATGTTGTATGGACCAAATAGTAGTTTAGAATAGTTATGGACTATTAGGAAACTTATGTATTTTGAGTTTCTACTTGAACCTTCTTGTAATCATTTTCACAACTAAGCAATATAAGAATATCCCATTTTACATTTCTACTGAAATCACAAAACTCCTAATAGTTAATGACTAAAAAGAAATAATAATTGCAAGTTCAGTACGTAGCATTATACCGTGCTCAAAATTATAATGGACAATATTCTAGTTTCGTTTTCTTCCTAATACTATCCAACGTAGTCTATTCCACATTACCAAACATCCTGTCTAAGTATTCATGCTAACAGGAGCAACATATTAATCTCAATAACAAGCAGAAACTTCCCCAAGCTAAGCAATTTCTTCACGTTCCAAATCCCTGTTACAACCAAGAGGTTAACACACTCATGAATCCAACATATTAACCACAATGACAACAATTTATGTCAATAGCAAGCAGAACCATCCCAAGTTTTAAGCAATTGCGTCATGTTCCAAATCAGCGTTACAACCAAGAGGTTAACACACTTGTGAACCCAACATAACAACCATAACAACAAGTGACAAAATGCAAATAAGCAAGAACTCGAAATTCTCAGCCATCCTAATTCACCAAAAACTACTTATAATAAGCAAATGAGAAAATGGGCAAACAAACTAATAGGAAAGAGTGGTAAATCATCAACTTACATAACGATTAAACATCTCCACGGCCTTCTCAGCTCCTTCCACTGTACTCATTGTCACAAATCCGAACCCCCGACTTTGATCTGTGTCTCTATTATAAATTACCTACAATATCAAAAAAGCCCCTTTTGCTAAAAAATAAGTTTTCTTCCAATAAATAATCCAAAAGTTAAGTTAAAAAGAAAAGACAAAAACAAACTTATAAAATGAGACATCATAAATAAATGTCAAAATCGGAGAAATTAAGCCACTGTTTGGCAACCATGTTTTTTACATCACAGTTTCTCAAACCACTTTTTAACCAAGCACATTTTTCTCTCCACTTTTCAACCATATATTTTATCACGAAAACATAAAAAAAAAAAGTTTTTAAACACAAATTTTTTAATAAGAATCTTAATACCTCTGCAATTTCAACAACTCCAGCTTGTTCAAAAAGCTGAGCCAATTTTTCACTGTCAACATCATAAGGCAAATTTCCAACAAAAAGCTTGGCCTCCTCAGCAGGCTCAGAATAGGAATCTTCACTCTCCCCCTCCACATTCTCCTCTTGCTTACTTTCACCTTCCCACGAAAACGAACCAGGGCCACTCGCCTCGATGTTCCCAGCAGCTTCCCATCCCAACACATCTTTCTCATTTTCTTCCTCTTCCTCTTGTTGAGCCCAGTCTGAGGTCTGTGCAGCAAGTGGGACCACCCTATATGCCAAGATCTTGGACTTAAGAGAACCACGTGTGGAAGAAGTCGTTAGTCTGAATAATAGGCATGAGGGTTTGGAATTGGAGGAGGAGAAGAATGATGTTTTTGAAACAGAAGAGGCACAACATTCAAATGGATTTATTAGAGGTGTGGTTGCAGAAGCCATTTTTTAGCTTAATTTCAGACACGAGGTAGATTGAAGCTTGAAGATATGAGGAGGGTTGAGGCAGGGTCGGGCAAGGTAAGGTAGGGTTGGAGTGGATGTGTTGTTGTATAGCAGAGAAAGGGCTTCTTTGGGTCAGAAGATAAACCCCGTTCGTTAAAAGTTTTTTTTGTTTAAAAATATATATATTTTTATATTTTTTTTAAGTAAAATGTGTGGTTGAAAAATAAAAAAATGAAATGTGTATGATTAAAAAGCGATTTAAAAAAATTGTGTAAAAAAAATATGTTTTAAAACATATTTACCAAACAAAACAATCGATATTCCAACAAATGTCAGAGATTTGAAGGCCAATATTATTATTATTATTATTATTATTATTATTATTATTATTATTATTTTGAAAGTAAAACATTCACATTTCATTCAATCAACTTTCAACATCCCAAGAGAGGGGAGGGCAAACAAAGTGAGAAATACAGTCGATCCAATCCTCATAAAGCGAATGCAAATTAGCAAAAGAGGCAATGGAGTGGGCAACGTTATTTTTCTCGCGAGGAATAAAGTTGCAACACGATCCGTCTTTGCCAAAAGCAAATTAATAGCACGTAAAACATGTGCATTAGGCGCAAATTCAAAATCAGTCTTCAAACTTTCTACCAGACGCATGCAATCCGATTCCACCATGTCGAGAGAAAAGGCGTTCTCCTGGGCAAAATTTAAGCTCGCAAGGAGAGCTGGGCCTCAACATCCTCAGCTCTCGTCTTACCAAGAAAAATTTTTGCGAAGACTGCAGCCACCTGTCCAGTCTCGTTCAATATTACAGCACTCGAATTGAAAATGGACCTATTGTCATTTACAGTTGCATCAACTTGGAGTCTGAATTTACCTTGGGAGGGCATTGGAAGATGGTTGGGGGATGGCCTCTCTGGTTCTGCCCGGCCCAGGCTAAGATCAAATGCCAATAAGCTATCTACTGCTGTTGAAGCAATGATGGTCGCATCTCTCTTCATTGATCCATGAAGAACTCTGTTACGCTCAAACCAAATAAACCAAGCCGTGTAAATAATTTGAGATCCGCTGGAGACAAACTAGTTGGAAGAGCATACACCAGATCATTGGCTTCGGACAAAGCACAAATTTTTTTAACAATCCCCCACAGTCCTGCAGCTTTCCAAACTTGTTTAGAATGTGGGCAATGGAGAAGAAAATGAGCCAAAGATTCGATTAGTCCACAGAAAAAGCATCCGCCATCATTAGAAATACCGCGGCAATGTAAATTCATTTTAGCAGGAACCGCATTATAATAGAATCTCCACCAGAAAATACGAACCTTAGGTGGGATAGGAATGTTCCATATGATATTCTACTAAGAATTTGATTTACTCGATCCCACCTCAATAGCCATTGGAAGGAGTGATTTGTACCCACTTCTAACAATGTACCTTCCATGGGCAAGCCAATATTTAGGAAAGCATTATGCTAAGGCAAAAATACGCAAATAAGGAGTTTAAAATACAAATTTCAAAAATAAGATTAAACCTATATTTATTCAAAAATTAGATTGTAATAAATATTAATTAATTATGTTAAATAAATAAATAAATTTTATTAATTATACATATTGAGGTCACAATTCATGTCACAAACATAAATATTTTAGATCACAAATTTTAAAACTGATTTCAAGATCACAAATTACTAAACACAAATGTCAAATTAGTCAATTCAGGCTTTTTTTAAGTCACAACTTATCAAATTATTAGATCACAAATCTTTTAAGTAACAATTATCAAATTATTAGGTCACATTTATATAATTTCTTGGTCATGAATTATTAATTATTAGTTCACAGTTTTTTAAAGTCACATTTATCATGTCGACATCTTGAACAATCAACATCTGCAGTCGCCTCACCACCACTACCACCACCGTCGTCGCTGTCACCACTGCCGCCACCGCGACCTCCACCACCACCAGTAAAATTGCACACGATGTCCAAATTTAAAAATCAAAATTTCACTCTCCCTCACCACCGCACACACAAAACACCACCACCGCAAACAACACCATCACCAACCACACACCTTCGACGATCGCCATCGCATAACCTCACCCTTACGACCTGCAACAAAATAGCCCCACCCATCAAATTCAAGTACCACCACCATCATAGAAGTAGTTCACAAACACCTACCACCACCGACCAATTTAAAAGCCAGATCGCAAAAGACACCAACAGATTCGAGCAGGAGCACCACCACAGAAGAAGATCGCAAACAAAAGCAGCGGTGCCGCTGATGCGTGTCGCAATACACCAAAATAATAAATAATTCCTTACTCGCTAAATATTAATTAATAATGTAGTAGTGAGAGTAATGGTTGATCCCACGAGGAACGGAAACTAATTTTAGTTGTTCGATCAATTAGAATGGAATGGGGGGTTTTGTTGTTTGAATTGCTTGAATGAAAACTATGCATAAAATAAATAATTAAATACGACTAGAGAATTAATATGAGAAGAAATCTTGTTCTCGGGTTCGGTTGTGCCCTCAATTAATGTTATATCTTTCCTTGTAACGTGTTTCTATCCCTAATTCAATTATCAATCATAAATAATCAACAAGCTCTGATTATCTAAATTCTTCATTATGTGTATTGATTCAAAATAAGCTCTTTGAACCAATTCTAGCCATGGACAATCCTAAACAAGCTCTTAGGATTTAATGCACGACTAGTATGAAAATTTAGAAGAATAGATTGAATTGGATCGTTAATTACGCAAGCTCGAATTAAACAATTCAAGTTGAATTATTACTAAACCTGCACGAGATTTATTTGCTACTAAAGTAAAGATTCAATGACAATTATGGATCAAGAATCTAAACATAGCATATTCATGAATCCAAAGATCAATAATCCAATTGGCCAAATTAAACTATTAATCAAATAAACTCAATTGAACATTCAAAACATAATAATCCAACAATTGAAATAAAGGAATAAATTCACGCTACTAATTTGTAGGAAAAGAAAATAACATAATTAAGTTAACACAACTTCCCCTTTGAACAAGATATGAAATTTAGCCTAGCATGGTTGTGGTAGATTCTTCAAGTTGCTTCATGAATTTCATTGTTGTTGATATTTTTGCGCTTGAAAATCTCCAAAGAATGCTCTATATTTTTCTCTCAATTTTCCTCAATGTGTAGCCTCTTTCAAAAATAATAAAAGTCTCTTTTTCTTGTCATGAAATTCCCTTTTTATAGCCAAAATTATGGAAAGAATTAAAATAAGGAAATTTTTGACTGGAAAGTTACGGCCGTGACTTTTACTTTACGGGCGTAACACGGTTTCTGCATATTTTCCTTAAATTGAGGTTACGGCCGTGACATGTCCCTTTACGGCCGTAACTGTGTTTCTGCACATTTTTCACCCTTTGAAGGTTACGGGCGTAAATCCTCCTTTACGGCCGTAAACGTGTTTCTGCTTATTTTCTTCTTGATTCATCATACTTTTACGGCCGTGACTTTATTTCCTTATGGCCGTAACCTTATTTGCACCTAAGTCCCCAAACTTCAGTTTTGAGTGCATTTTGGTCTTTTTTTCTTCTTTTTTCTTCTTTTATGATCCTATACAATGTAAAACATAAAATGCATTAATAATACTTAGATAGAATCACATTATGGCATATTCGAGGATATCAGTGCATAAAATAAACGTAAATATAACACTTATCAGCCGCTGATTGCGTGCGATGTAGCAGCGATGCAGTAGCCGACTCGACGGGGATGGGGTGTGGGCGCCGGTGGTCTGATAAACAATAGATGACGGAGAGAGTGTATTGGCTAATATGTAGAAAGAGAGAAATGATTAGGTTAGAGTTTAAATGGTGTGAAATAAAGATAGGATTGGGTAATTAATTTAATTCTAAAATATTATTATTTAAATTCTTAATTAATTAAAACTTGAATTTTGAAGTAATACAAGTTTAATCTTATTTATGAATTTGGTACTTATAAAGTAGGGGTGGATGTAATTTACACTTATGCTAAACATACTCATCCGATTACACACCTCACATTCATGTGAGAGGCTGAATAATCCAATGTGTAACCGAGTAAGTCCATGTAGCATCATCCATTTAGGAAAATTGTATAATTGGTCCCTAACCTATTCGATCGAGTCATAAATTGATGTTCGACCTATCAATCGAATCGTAAACTAGACTCTGTTCTTTAACATTGTTGTATTTATAAAGTGATTGATTTATATTTTTGAGATAAAATGTGTGATTAAAAAGTAGAGAGAAATATGTGTGGTTGTGTTATTTATAAATTAATTTATAAATTATAATAATTGTGTTAAAGAACAGATGCTAAAGTCTAGAATCTCTTGATCGTTCGTAATCTGGTCCACAACTCCTAAAAGAAACAAGTTTATTTAACCAATAATGGATATGCCTTGATTAATGTTACAACATTAGTTTTAGCCACTATTTCATTCTATTTTTTCAAATATCATTTTTTCTCATACACATTTTCAACCATACATTCACATAATAAAATATTTTGCACGTAAAACCAAAAATTTTTCCTATTTTCCAATCATATATTCTCAAAAAATTAATATTAAAAAAATCACTCTCTTTAAAATGAGCATTAAACAAGGGCCTAGTGGACAATTGCAATCTAATTTACCATTACACTTCTGTTATTTAACGCATTCATTACAATTTATAATCAATTTATAAATAACACAATTTCTCAAATCACTTTTTAACTACACATATTTTTTCTCTCCACTTTTTAATCACATATTTTATCTCAGAAACATAAATAAACCAATTTATAATTGCTAAATTGTTACCGAGCAGAGCCTAAAACATCGCGTAGAATAAAGGACTAATTAGGCTCACTCATATGTTCAGATTTAAAATCTTTAAAATCAGGTAATTTGATAATTTTGTACTAAACCAGTTATTATCCATACCACAATTTCTCTCTGGAAACAAGTGACAGGCTCCAACCGACTCCGTTAAGCTCTCTGCTCAGATCTTTGCTAGCACCTCGTCAGTCTTTGGTATTCTATCACGTCCAGTTGCAGTAGTGCTCATTCTTTGGATTCTTGTCAATTCATTGGAACTTTTGATTATATCTAATCAATCTAAATCCCAAACTTCATAAAGAAGGATAAAATATAAGGTACTGGTCTTGCAAGACCGACCTACTGTCCCGAACTATTACTTGTTGGACAAAGTTGGCCCATTGCTCAACCTTTGACCACATGTCCTTGACAATAATATTCAAGTTCAGTCCTATATTGTCGAGCTATGCTTAAGGCCCCCATAATATTATCATTTGCCATTCTTGATTTCTAGACTTCATAGATGGGACATATCTTTGGCCCAATAAACCGTAATCCCACTCAAATACTACTTCTCTAAAAAGAGAGTCCAATCCACACAGAGACTATTCTTCAATAAGGTAAATTCATTCAATAAGAATTCTCTCTCCTAGTTGGAGAAGGGGACGTGCTTTGGACGTGCTTTGGATCTTATAAATAGAGCTCATTTGATCACAATTAATTGATTCATATTCTTATAAGCATTAAGGATATTCTCTTTCTAGATTATTTTTCCTTCTTCAAAAAACGAATTCTCACACCGTAGGGCGAAGAAGAATTTCTTCACCGCACAAGTCAAGTTATCTTTTCCATCAATTTCATAGCTTCTTGTTTTGCCACGTCAACGTCAGTAATTTTTACAACATCAATATCGTATGCTTAAATTCATTTGTTTACTTATTTTGGTTGAAAATGAGCACACTGATCATGGAAGCAATGATTTGTTAATTTGCAATTGTTCTTTATGAATCATTTTCCTAGCGTCATCATGTCTATAGTATTGTTGAGTTATAGCTAATACTTCAATGCCAAACAAACCCATAGAGCGTAGGTTGTTAAATAAGAAGCCACCACATTCCTCTCCAAAATGATACCCTACAAAATTTAAATTAAGTTATAATTATAATTAATTACAAAATGTATTCATTATAGAATTTAATTAGGTTTGCAATTATAGTTAATTATAATTTGTAACTAATTCTAAAAATTTTAAAAGAAAATGAAATTTCGAGTGACTTGCAATATATAATTAAGTTAAAATTGTAATTAATTACAATTTGTAACTACTTCAATTAATTTCAGCAAATAAACTCATCGTGTGTTTGTAAATTCATTAGTTACAATTGTAATTAATTACAAAATTGAAATTAAATTACAATTGTAATTAATTACAACTAGTTATCTACCTGTGCAATGTATGGATCGTTAATTTTTGTACAATGTATTGTAGTAACTTTAAAAAATATGCAGTCAAATATCATCATTACAAATTAAAAAAAATCTCTTTGTACACAACGTTTGTCATGGTATTAGTAGGCTCACACGGAAACAAAGCAATAGAATCAGAATCTAGATTTTTTCGAATGTGATAACATGAAAGATAAAATTAGAAAAGAAATATGTTAATTTAATGTTATCCATGTACTTAGTAATAGAATAAAATTTATTGAAGAAAATCAAAGTATGAAAAATAATTTGTAAATTTTGTAAATATGAAAACATAATTACCCGTCTCTGTTCTTGAAAGATTGGGTGATAGTCTTGGTTTCTTAGTCGAACTCATATTCTTCTCCCCAATTTGATTGCTCTTTTGGATTTAATATTTTTTGCGGTACTTTTGAATTTAGCTGTGAATATTGATTAGGGAAAAATACATATATAAGGTGTTTAGAATATACAATCTCAATTTTAACATATAATTTCAAAATTTTCAAAAATCAGGTATCTATTTAACTAAATTAAATAATTAGATTTTTTTATTAATTATATAAATTCAGGTCACAATACAAGATAAATTCAGGTTACAAAATGTAAATTGCTTAAGTCACAAATAATTTTAGGGTCACAAATTATCAAAATGGTAGATCACAATAACAGTTTTATCAAGTCACAAATAATTACAAGGTCACAAGTTTTAAATTATTCAATCCCGAGTTACTTCTAGGTCACAACTTATCAAATTATGAGGTCACTGATCTTTTAAGTCACAATTATCATATTATTAAGTCACAATTCACTGATTAATTATTAGGTCACAGTATATCCGAAAACTTGCCCACGTAAATTCAGGTCACAATACAAGATAAATTCAGGTCACAAAATGTAAATTGCTTAAGTCACAAATAATTTTAGGGTCACAAATTATCAAAATAGTAGGTCACAATAACAGTTTTAGGTCACAAAAAACAAACATTATATTCAAGTCACAGGAACAAATTTTTTAGGTCACAAATAATTTCAGGATTATAAATTATCAAAATATTAGGTCACAAATTAGACTTATTTTTAGGTCACAATAATTTTTTTAAGTCACATATTATAAAATCATTAGGCTACAAATGTCAAATTAATAGAATTTGGGATATTTTAAGGTCACAATTTATCAAATTATTAGGTCACAAATCTTTAAACACCCCCATCCACCCCACCCATAGAACCTAAACGTGTGACCACTGCAAATGAAACTGTGAATACACCACCATCACTGTCACTTCACCCACCCACCTCCTCCTCCACCACCACCATGCTGCGCCTCCGCCGCCACGACGCTGCAATGTGAACATCGATGACACGAAGAAATCAAACCTAAATCCTACAAACAACCACCACTGCCTCACATGAAACCACCACTGCCGCCATCGCACAACCACCATCTCACCACCGCCACACAACCACCATCTCACCACCGCCACCACAAAGAGCAATTTCACAACAAGCAATTCAACTAATTTCAGACACCCTTAATATACAACATCAAATAATAAAAAAATACAGACTCTTAAATAGGTGTCAAGCACTCAAGGTCACATCGCCATTTGCATCACCATCGCGATTTTCAGCTACGCCACCGCCTCACCATCACCACCACCACCATTGCCGCCCCCGCTGCCACCACCTACGCCACCGCGACCACCACCACCACCACCACCACCAGTTCTCCAAATTTCAAAATCAAAGTATTTCCCTGACCACCGCACACACAAAACACTACCACAGCACCTGCAGCCTCCATCTACGCCACCGCGACCTCTACCACCACCAGATCTCCAAATCGGGTGACGGAATATGCAGCAGCAGAATCGACAATGTAAGCGTCGCTTGCATCGGTGAGGTACAGCAGTCACATCGCCGATTCTATAGGATGGAGGTTGGTGATGGGCTGAAGGTGAACAACGCTTCTTCTGCTAGCAGTGACTTACTTCGCGACGGAAGCTGAAGGTACAGGGACAGCTTGAGAGATTGAAGGTGCACAACCTGCTTCTCCTGCGCCACCTGCTAGTTCCGGTTGACAGTTCAGCTCCGGCGGAACGGTGGTGGTGGCCAGATCACCTTGGGTGGAGGTTTGGAGAGAGAAAGAGGGGGTTGTGCCGCCGCCTCCATAGGTGTGAAGAGAGAGAGAGAGAGAGAGAGAGAGAGAGATCGTGCAGGAAGAGGGTGAAATGAGAGAGATAGGGTTTGGGTTTGCAGTTTTGGGAATTATGTATTATAATATAATTTATTAAATATTTTTTAAAAATTTATTAATACCTGAAATTTGAAATTTTATAGATTTGATCTTATTTTTGAATTTGATTCTTATATAACAGGGTTAGATGTAATTTCCACTATTGATTATCTGAGAGTGTTTAGAATTTTCGAACTAATTGATTATTGAAGAATGAAGTCAATCATTCTATGAAAACCCACAGATGGTCCACACCTTAGTAAAGGCCCCCTGAATCTTCGTTAGTGGGTAGTATTTATACCCACTAATGTATTTCAGATTTCAAATTTTTTTTCCCCATTTTTAACCTTTATTATAATATTCATCATTTTTCTAAAAATAATCCCAGTTAAATCATAAAAATTATTAGCCTAGATATTTTCGGATATGAAAAATGTTTTATTATGATCATACTCAATTTTTCAGAATTCTATTTCTAATTTTATTATTATTATTATTATTTGTGATCATACTCTAGTTTTCAAATGTTTTAACTAAAATCTTTAAAAATTAAACCATTTTGTTGTAAATATTATCTTATATTAGTGAATGACAATTGTACCCATGTAACCTTAGTTATAATTACTTTGTATATCCATTTCTTCCCTTATATATAGGGGGCTCTGGTTCATAATAAAATACACAAGTCTATTGGTATCTCTACTTTTCTTTCTTTTTCTCTCTAGTTTATAACACGTTATCTGCACGATTTTCTCAAAAATATTAGCTAGAAGGTAATTTTTTTATAATCATCTATCATATGCACCAAAATTAATTTGGTGGCATATGAATTTCTTAATATAAATTTTCGAATACTGATTTTTATCACAGAATCAATGCACGTCTGTGAAAAAAATGGAATTTTAAAATTCAATTCTCTTGAATCCAACAAATCCAATTGAAGTTTCAAAGTCAACTTTTAAATTCAATTCAATTTCAATTTGTGCAAATTTTGTCAGAATCAATATATGTCGAATTGATTATTTACATGCTTATAATATATTTATATGTGTTTAATTTATATATTATGGTTGTTGTTGAATTTCTTTTTACCTTTAAATTAATAGTTCATTACGTTGTTGCTCCTGAAGTAGCGTATTCCAGAAGAATATTAATATGACTATAATAAATAATTTGTTGCTGCTCCTGAAGTAATACAACATTATAATATTCCAAAAGAATATTATTTGCTCTCGAAGAGGATAAATTATAATTTTCAATATTCCAGAAAAATATTGATTTATTATTCTTGAATTATCGAAATTTTATAACTATAATTATTCTAGAATAAGAATTTATTGTTGCTCTTGAAGTAGCACAATTTTTATTATAATAATATACATAAAAAATATTAATTGTTCCTGAAGAGCATAATTTTGAAGTATTTATTATTCAATTGCTCCAAATGAACAAATATCTAAAATTTTTAACAATAATTTGTTGTTACTCTTAAAGTAGTATAACATTATAATTAATATTCTAGAAGAATATTATTTACTCATGAAGGGCATAAATTACAATTTCAATATTCTAGAAGAATATTGACTCAATGCTCCCGAAAAAGCATAATTTAAAATATGTTTTAAACGAATATGGTATTGGTGTTCTCAAAGAAACACAACCCACGTTAGATAAATATTCCAGAAGAATATTTTATCGTCACTCATGTAAAGCACAAATATTGTTAGTTCAAAAGGTATAATGAATCATTAATATCAATATTCTAGAAGAATATTGACTTATTATTCTTGAAGAAACGAAATTATAGAAATATAATTATTCCAGAAGAATAATTCGTTATTTTTGCTCCTAACTAGTATAATAGATATTAATTATTGTTATAATTGAATGAACTTCGAATCAATATTTTTGAGGAATATTGCGTTATTACTACGTTTCAATATTCTGGAAGAATATTATTTTATTGTTCATGTGATAAATATTGTATTCTCGTTCTCAAAGAAATTCGAATTTATTAATAATTCAGAAGATTATTATGATATAGAATAATTTATTATTGTGATGATTCCTAAAAAATCTTATCTCATATGAAATATTATAATGAAATATAATTTGCTCTTAAAGAACCCAATATTATAAGATATGTTATTAGTTTGATATTCTGGGACAATATTTTATTATTACTCCTGAAGAATAATAACTTTATTTTATGATAAATATTCAATTTATTATTTTACTTGTTCACGAATAACATAGTTTCTTTTTTGCTCAAAGTAAAGTTTGTATTCTATTAACTTTGAATTTTCATATAATTATTCGATCTTATCATATCGTTTTAATTATACCAACTTACAATAAACATTTGTTTAAATGTATGTTTTACATTTAATATTATAGTACAATAATCCAGAAGAATACTGTATAACTATTCTAGAAAAAGAAACAATCTAAATCAATGTTTCAGAAGAATATTGATCTAAATCGATATTCCAGCAGAATATTGCACATTAAGAATATCTCATTTAAGTTATTTAATAAAATATTCTAGAAGAATATTTCGTTTTTACTCTTGAAGAAGCAAAATCTTATTTCACACTACATATTCAAGTCTAATTAGTTTATATGTAATTGCTCCCGAAGAAGCATAACAATTATAAAATAATATTAATTGTTCTTAAAAGAGTATGATATTACAATATTCCGGAAGAATATTTACATATTGATTTTGAATGAGTAATAAAAAAGTGCTTTTCGAAGTAACATATGTTTTGAAGAACATCTCATTTGAGTTCATGTTTATCCTTGAAGGAAAACATATAACTAATATCATAAGGACATTGATTAGTTTGAATACTTAAATAATATATGATTATATAATGTTTAATCATTGAATTATATTTTATATTGAACCAGAAGTTCAATTTGATTTTATTATTTGGCATGACCAGTTGGACCATCTCTGGATTAATAATGATGCAAAATTAAAATGGATACTTAATGAAGAACCAGAAGATTTTTCAATCCAATCATATATGATGTTTGTTCTCTTTCATGAAATTTCTTGACTATCACTAGCTAAAATAGAGATTAAATTCCATATATTTCTGAAAAATAATTAGGGTGATAAATGGGTCACCATCATCCTCCACGTTGATCATCTAAATATTATTTGTATCTAATATATTTGATACATATACTAGATTGCACGGTGTTCGCAACCTGAAGTTTGTCAAATTATTGCTCAAATTTTAAATTATGAGCAAAATTCTCAGATTATATAATCAAGAATGTGTCTTGATAATGCTAGTGGACATGAATCTCAATATTTTAATATGTGTTAGCTGTGATATCGATAAATAGTTTAACATTTTTGCTTGTTAAACGCCTCCAATTAATTTAATTGAGAATAAAATACTTCCCTTTTTGTTTAGGGAATTTTATTATGCATCATGCCAACATCATAGTTCTCCCTATTATAATTGGCTTATGGTTAGAACCTAATTTTTCCATATAATTTTTTAATAGTGCAATTGAACCACCGCAATGCATTGATATGGAAAATAAAGAATGTTGAGAAAAATGCGTTGTTTGAACATATATCCCAAATGAGTGATATTTTACAATGTCGAAAAAATGATTGTCAATTGGATTGGACAATTTTCTCAACATTAGGGGGAATATTAGCATCTTAAAATCAAACAAATGTATCATATTATGTTATCTATAACCTCACGATTGATAATACAAACCAGAAGTTCGATTGAAAATACGAATGAAAAGTTCAAAAGATAACATAATTACAAGATGCATAAGAGATTAATAAAATCTTATGTACTAGCTACAGATGCTCTATCTTATATTGATATATGGCATGCCTGAAGCGTAGCGATATTTAATTCGAATAAAGATCCTCAAATAAATAAAAATAGAGCAAATGATTATAATGGTCTTATTGAGGAGGCATATGCTCGTGAGAGATTATTATTGACATAATTAGTTGCAAATCTCTAGAAGAGGTTCAACTACTTGAAATATTGAAAAATTGAGATCACTATAGTTATGTCTTGTAGGGAAAGAAATTGAATTAAGATGATAATTGTGTCGACACACTTTATAAAGCACTCATGTAAAAGCAAATTGCGAACCTAGCCGCATCATAATTTTAATGATAGCGAGGATAATAAAAGAAAATATGTCGAAGAAAATTGACATAAAAATAGTTGGCCAAAGTATGCATTTAGGCTAAATTAAACTTATTACAAAACCTGTGTTAGCCCAAGAGTAAACTAACCAAGAGGGGGTGAATTAGTTTATAAAACTCTTTCGATAAATAATCTCAAACTTAAAAACCAATGGGTACAAGTATGAGCACTTAGTGTTACAAGTAACTAAACTATCAATGTAGTGTGCTATATATGTGTAAACTTAATTGATAAAGCAAGTATAGCACTTAGATATAGTGTTGCACAATATAAATTGATAGAATAGAGTAAGTGCAATGTAAGTAAGTAAAAGGAATAAGAGAATGCAAACATGATTTATGGAGGTTCAATCAACCAACGTGATCTACGTCCCCCGTTACCGAGCTCTCCGTCACGAGCAAGGCCAAATCCACTATATTGATAACTTACAACAAGGAGTATCGAATCCTTAGGTGACTTTACAACAAGGAGCACCTATCCTTTACAATCGAGTTTTCACAAGGCTCTCGAAACCAACAATCGAGTTTTCACAAGGCTCTCGAAACCACAAGATATAATGAATTGAATTTACAATTGAAATAACTCTCTTGAAAAATGATATACTCAAATTAAGTACCGAAAGAGTTAGGCTAACACTTCAATAGATAGCAATGAATTAAGCTCGAGTGTTAGAGAAAAACTTTGATGCAAATGATAATGAAAAGTTCAATGCAATCAAACAAAGTTTTTCAAATAATCTCTTGTTAAAATATTGAATCAAATTAAGTACCAAGAGATGTCACACTTGAATAATTAACAATGAGTTAAGCTCAAAGTGTTTAGGCAATGGAACTTTGATGAATCAAATGATAATGAAAAATGTAGCACAAATAATCAAAGTTCCTTAATTGGAATTTCTCTCTTTTAAAAGATTAAAACAAGTTTAGAACAAAGAGAGACTTACACTTCAATTCCAATATAGTGTGAAGATGTTGAAGAAGTTTAAACAATATAAAACCAAGAATCTTCACAAAACTTTCTTCCAAAAACTTTGATGAATTTGATGAAACAAAGTTTAGATCAATCAAAGTTTTATAATAAAAATAGATGAATATAAACCAAGTAAGAACAATGAATTTTCACAAGAAAGTTTGTATAAAATCTTTTCTATTTTGTTTTTAAAATGAAGTAAATGAGATGGCTATTTATAGATCAAGAAATTTGATCTTCAGCAAGTTTCGGTCGACCGATTCTATACTTTCGATCGACCGAAAGCTCAAAAACTAGCCGTTACACATTTGAGCCATTATACTTTCGGTTGACCAGATATTTCGGTTGATCATGTAAATTTCGGTCGACCGAAAATGGAAAAATTTGAATTTTTATCTTTATATTAAAAAGTTTATTTTTCCAAAAACTATTTCATGTTATGTTTTGAAAAATCATTTTTATGCAAGTGATGAATTTTCAAGTAAGTTTCTTGATGCATAAAAATCATTTTCGAGCTCGTTGAATTTCATCGCTAAAGATTGAGAGTGTTATACCTTTACACAGGTTAAATCAACTCTTGAACTTGAACTCTAATCTTATATGCTTGAATTCTTGATCTTCATGTCATGTTTTTCAACTTTAATTTTGATCTTTGAATATCTTCAATTCTTTCATGATCTTCTTTGCATCTCATGTGCTTGATCACATAGTTTTGATTTATATCTTTGAGAGACGATTTGAACATAGAGTGCTTTGAATATTTATCATTACATGAAACACTTGAAGCACACTTGTTAGTAACACAATATATTCTTGTTTGTTATGATCAAAACAATAAGGTCAAGTTGACCAAAGGTCAACAACCTGAAGTTTTGAAACCTGAAGTCCAAACACTTAAAAGTGTAAAGCAGTAAAATACATATAGGTATAGTCGTAATACACGACTTGTTGCGCAACGAATGTTTCAAAGATCTGGCACAGATACAATAATTTATATTCCTGAAAATGCATAATTAGTGCCGATAAATATATGATTATTAGAAATGTATATAATGAAAAATGATTTACTCTGATTACTAGCTTGCGCTCCTTGATGTACCAATGAGTGATATCAAAATGTGTGATTATCAACTCTGTACGTTGGGAGTATTCTTTGAAGTACCAATGAGTGAGATTAAAAAGGGTAATCAATACCTCGATACTTTGAGATTGCGGTGAAATATTAGAGAAAATCTATTTAAAATTTAGGAATCATTACATATATAAAGTTTCACGACTTAAATTTGATGGTAGCAATTTGACAATTGCAATGTAAAACGTATACGATACCTGAAGCATACAGTATAATCTTTGAAGGATTAAATATATCTGAAATATATAGTTCAAGTTTTTAAGAAACTTGTTTGATCAAAATATACAGATACTTTGTGATCTGAATATTTAATATACATTGAATAAAATCGCTTTGTAATGAAATGTGATTGTCGCATAAAATTATATTTGAAAATTCAGGCAGTTGATTTTCAAGATACAAATTTATGGTTAATTATTAACCTAAAGTGAATAAGTTAATTGTTCATTGAAGCGAATAAGTCACTTCCAAATTTTAGAACTGATTAAATGCATTGACAATATTGATTATAGAACATGGCTCGATGCAGCATGTTCAAATGATTAGAAATATTGAATATATTCGAAGAACAAGTAATACGAGATATCAGATATGTACTATTTATATGCTTGGTAAACAAATTCGATATTGCACCGATTAAAAGTTGAAATAATTATATGCAGTATCAATATAATTGTAATGTTCCCATGAGTGGGGGCTAATATACGATACACTCTTTTTTCCGTAGCCGAGGTTTTATCTCACAGGGTTTTCCTAGCAAGATTTTTAATGAGGTAACTATTATCAATGTCTATTGATATACTATCTTATACGAGACTCCTGAAGAGATCAATATATGGATGATTCAATAGAGATTGAACCAAGGAGAGTAATTATATTGATGATTCAATACAAGTTGAATCAGTTGGAGTAGCTGTACTCTTTTTCCTTCGTTCAGGTTTTGTCCCACTGGATTTTTCTGACAAGGTTTTAACGACACAGTATAAAAATACTCCAGAATTTTCAACAAATTCACTCAAGATACAATGAAGCTGATTTATCTACAAAAGCACTACCAACATCTACATTCAAGAAACTAGTTCACAAGATTGGGATACATCGACTCGATGATTTACAGTGATCAACACTAGGGGAGTAGCTGTACTCTTTTTCCTTAGCCAAGATTTTGTCCCATTGAGTTTTCCTGGGGAGGTTTTAACGAGGCAACATTCATCTTAATACTTCAAGAATAACTGTACTCTTTTTCTTTAATTTGATATTTCTATCCCATTGAGTTTTTCTCAAACAAGGTTTTAATGAGGCAAATATTTTGTAATATGTCATTCAAGAGGAAGTGTTGTAAATATTATCTTGTATTAGTGAATGACAATTGTACTCCTGTAACCCTAGTTATAATTACTTTGTATATCTCTTTCTTCCCCTATATATATGGGGCTCTGGTTCATAATAAAATATAGAAGTTTATTGGTATCTCTACTTTTCTCTCTTTTTATCTTTAGTTTATAACACATTTCATTTTATAACCTTTATCGATTTTTCAATTTGATTTAATATTTTTCTATTCAAGGTAAATATTTAATTAATTATATTGTGATTTCATCATCTTTGAATATTTTGATGAACAAAATTAAACTTGATTTTGTTTATAATTGGAATAGATAAATTATATATTAATTAATGCATAAATAACAAAATAAATATTATTAGAACTACGTTGCAATGCAAAAACTGAATAACAAGTTTTAAATTTTCACGTTGATAACAAATTTTAAACTGAATAAAAACTTTAAATATTTTTTGAACTACATTACGTTAATTTCACTTGAGTTATGAAAAACATTTTCATCAGTACCACGTTCTGGGATCCAAAGACAAGGAGCAGTTAAAATTTTTAATTTGTTTATAACTGACAATTCTCAAATCACATTAGGAGTCCAGTTTCTAATTGCAATCAAAATAATTAGAAATTGAATTACAAATAGAAATTCTGTCAAAATAGGTCAATGGCTTCACAATTGCAATTAATTTCAAAATTGAATTAAAGTTACAATTTTAATTAATTATAAAATGTAATTGACTATATGATGTAATTGCAGTTGTAACTAAGTTGTAACCAAGATGAATGTTACTAATTCAATTAGTTTTATAAAAAAGATCTGTTATGTTTTACAAATTCATTGGTGACAATTATAATTACTTGCAAAATAAAAATAAAGTTGCAATTATAATTAAATGAAATTTCTAGTGACTTGTATTATACAATTATGTTATAATAGTAATTAATAACTAGTTACATTTGTAATTGATTACAAAATTGAAATTAAGTTACAGTTGTAATTAATTATAAAATGTAATTCATTACAGAATATAATTAAGTTGTAATTGTAAATAATTAGAATTTGTAACTAATTTCATTAATTTTTTTTTAAAAAAAAAAGAAATTTCAAGTGACTTGTAATAGACATTTAAGTTATAATTGTAACTAATTATTTTTTGTAAATAATTCAATTATTTTAGCAATTAAACTTGTCATGCACCCCCCCCCCCCCCCGCGCAAAATGCTCTTTAACAAATAAAAAAAAGAAAGAAAAAGAACAATTATCTGAGCTCTAATATAAACATAGAGCTAGAATTATAGCTTCAGGCACCTAAATTTATTAGATATAAACAGCTAAACACTAGAATCAAACCAAAGGAAGTAGCTAGAGATATGATGAGCAATCTAACTCGGGACCGCCATGAAGGAACTGAATGGAGTAAGGGACCTACCAATACCATTACAAAACAATGCCCCTCGAGGGGGTTAAGGGGGGAAACAGTCCGATTCATTAAAGATAAAAAGAATATTCATTTTTTAGCCACATATTTTACCTCAAAAAACATAAGTAAACCAATTTATAATTGTTACAGTATTATCAAATGAAGCTAAGTTACAATTGTAATAAATTAAAATTTGTAACTAATATAATTAATTCTAAAAGTAAAATGAAATTAAGTTATAGAACAAGGGAGAGGTAGAAAGAAAGGAGAGAAGTCAACATAAGAAATTGGAGGATATAGTCTTCAAGAGTCCAACTTTATATATGATATGCGCGTCAATATGATTTCCATTCTCTAACTACCCGATTTTGATAATATGTTTTATATTCTTAAAATATATTTTAAAATATTCAATATTTAAAAATAGGCACCTTAAAGTTTTATGTTTGTTTACCCTAGAATGAAGGTGTAGTTTTCAACAACATTTTGACGAAGGGGAATATAGACTGATACCCTATTGTGGAACCTTATCTTGAGTAATGCAACCTTAAAAAATGGATAATGTAAACATTGTAAATTTTGGCGTTTCAATCTAATTTCCGCGAGTTCATCCTGAGTCCCACAAAGGATCACATCATATAGTGTCAGAGCTAGACTCTGAATTCAAATTTTTATTCTATCCTAGTTTGATTTCGTTTTTTTTAATCATAGAGTCTACACAGAATCATCCATATCACATTTTTGTTTCTCGAGTCTTAATTTCCCGTTCTTCGTGTTATTGTATTTCTTGAGTCTTCGATTAGTAAACATATCCACAAAAATTCCAAAGTTGTTTTTGTGTTTGTTTTTTGTCCAAATTAAGTCTCATTTGTTTTCATGTATTCGTAGTCGAATTTTCAAAAAAAAAAAAAATTATATTTTTTATTCCGCAAATTCATATATATGCCACAAAAATTCAAAAGCCACTTTCTTGATTTTTTTTTAACTTCTTGATATTCTTTTCCTTTCGAATCAAACTTAAATTCCTTCTTTCTATTATCAATGTCTAGATTATAATACTTATAATAACGCATCTTTCATATAATAAGTATATATTACAATGATTTATACTGATAGGAATATATGTCACTTACTAGTTTCACAACATGAATTTGTCGTGTATCGTATGTGTAATGAAGATTACGATACTTGTAACGAATATTACATTAAGTGAAATATTCTAATAAACATTACAATATGTATAATGAAGATTATACTTTCTTTAATAAAACGTACTTCCTTCATAATGTCAAATAACATGTATATCTTACAGCTAGTAGACAAAAACGTGTGTTGTATGTGACGATTTATATTTGTAATGATTCACGTGGTATTGTAACTGAAAAAATGTTATACGAATATAAACGATTAATATTAAGATTAAGTAATTTTATCTAGCCATGCAATTTTACTTTTAGCTAAGTTGAGAGAGAGAGAGAGAGAGAGAGAGAGAGAGAGAGAGAGAGAGAGAGAGAGAGAGAGAGAGAGAGAGAGAGAGAGAGAGAGAGAGAGAGAGAGATTAAATTGCAAAAGAAGAGTGAATGTGAGATTATAGTAGAACCTCAAGTTAAGAATGTTGAGAAAAAGGAGGGTGAATTAGAAAATGATTTGGAAGAAAAAAATATTAAAGAAGATGTGCATGAATTGAAAGTTGTTGTGGAAAAAACAAAATTGAGTCGTGAAGAGGAGGTACATGAATTGATAATTGAGGTGGTTGAAAATGAAAATGTGAAAGAGTTGGTTGAGTCCAAAAATTTAGAAGAGGAGGGTGTACGTGAGAATGTGGAGTCAAAAGAAGTGGTTGAGCTTGGGAGTGAAAAATAGAAGAGGTCGAGTAAGAAGTTGCAAAGAAGGAAGGTGGTGAAGAGAAGAGCTTCGTTGTTTGGAAAAGTGAATTGGAGATAATACGCCATGAGTACAACAATCCATATCTTGTACCTTATGAAACTAACATTTCCCACCCTATTTTATTTGAATCTTTTTTGTAGGTAGAAAATAATTGGAAGCTTGAGCCACATCACATATGACCAAGGAAGCTCAAATTTCGATCCATCTATACAATTCAAGTAAAGGGGTTCTATGGGTTGGTCCCATGGCATGGAAGCAAAGGATTTCCGTTTGATCCAGGAGGTGTAATGAAACATCGTGAACAACGTTATGATTTGGAACAAATCATCTTGAAGAAGGAGGGAATGATGAGAATCATAACGGGCTTGACTGAAAAACCAATTATTCAAGCCAAAAAAGACTTCAAGAGCATGTTCAAATGCCTCTAAATCGAAAATGACATGTGAGATGAAGGTTGGAGGCAAAAATTATGGTCAAAGAAGACTTAGGATGCAATTGAAAATCAAAAACCCCAAAGTATTGCGATTCAAAAATTTAGTCAGAGATTGAGACTCAGTTTTCACATAGAAACCGTTCGAATTTTGAAATTACTACTTCAGAAAGAATTTTAGACCTTTGAGTCTTCTTTCCAATGCGCTTTGAATCATCTCAATCCGACATCATTAAAGAAAGTTATGACCAGAATACTAAAAGAAAGCGCTACTAAAAAAAGTAAAACCACGCGACCGCGAGATTTACTACCACGCAATCGTGCGGTTTAACTGGTTTGGGGTTTTCTCAAATTTTATTATTATTCTGTTTTTTTTATTATTATGTTAGGGTTTGTACCTCTATAACTGTCAGACCTAGTTTAAGTCGTTTTTATTTCTTTATATTTCATTTTTATTCAATATAATAGTCAAACTTTGATGAAATAAAATTGAGTATAATTCTCTCCAAATATTGTTCTTGATTGAACATCTTTGAACTTATCAAAGATAATCAAATCTTTGTGGTGTTCACAAAATTGAACTTATCAAAGGACCTAGATAATCTTTGTAGCTTTCAACCCATGTTGGTTTTTGTTTCTGCATCTCAACGGGTCTAAGGTTTAATATAATTTAGGTTCTTGAGTCATGAAGCTCTAGTCTCCATGTCACTGTCCATCCACAAATTCATTTATATATCTCAAAAATTAAAAAAAAAAATTAATTATTAAAATTCAATAACCACTTTCTTGAAACTTCTTGATATTTTTTTCCTTTCGAGTCAAAATTAAATTCCTTCTTGCTATTATCAATGTCTATATCCTCTTATTTGAGTTCTCCTGAATTCTCGAACTCCTTATAAAGGGATGGATTATGAGTTTAATCATACTTTCAAGACTAGATGTCATGTGAGTAGTAAAGTGTGCAATGTTACTATCGATAGGGAGTATTTCTCTAATTTGGCTAGTACCACCATGATTGAGGAGTTGTGTTTACCTCTACTACAACATCCCAGTCCTTATAGGATGACGTGGTTAAAGGAGCACGTGAAGGTGATTGTAACCCATGGGGTTATTGTGAAGTTCGCACTTCGAAGATATAATGATGAACAATGGTGTGATGTGACACCTATAGAGTCTTATCACGTTTTGTTGGGTAGATCGTGGAGGCACGAGAGGAAAGCATTCTATGATAAGGGTAGGAATGTGTACAAATTTGTTAAAGATGGGAAATATATTAAACTTATGCCGTTAACCCCGGATCAAATACTTGAATAGAAAATATTGCGACAAAAGGGAGATGAGCAAAAATTATTAAGAAATAGATTTTCGAGCATAATAGATGAATTCAATGAGGTTGGAAAGATATTAAAGCAGTTAAAGGAGGAGATGATTGCATAGAGAGCAAGAAAAAAATTAGTTAAGTTGCAGAAGAGAGAGAGAGAGAGAGAGAGAGAGAGAGAGAGAGAGAGTGATGAGAATCGGGAAAGTCAAACCTCGATGCACGTGCCCGTGGGACCCATGACGAGATCCGAAGTTGAAGAGGTTCAAGATTCGAGGCTAAACAATGTGAATAAATCAAGAAAAGCAAGTCGAGAATCAAGTTGGAGCCAAAAAGAAGAAGAAATTGGAATCAGCCAATTTCGGTCGACCGAAAATAATTCCGGTCGACCGAAAGTCTGCAGAGATTTTTGAAGCAAGCCTCAGTCACTTTCGGATGAGTGGCGGTCGACCGAAAGTCCAGTTTCGGTCGACCATGAGATCGACCGAAACACCTCAGTTTTCAAAAAAACGGGGTTTTCTTGCAATTTCCCAAAAAACGGGATTTTTCTTGTAAATACCGAAATTGCACATTTATCCCATTTTGTACATTATATTCACATTTCTTGTTCATTTGTAAGGATAACTTTGGATGTTAAGAAAATTGCTCTTGAGAGCTAGGTCTTGAAGACCCCCTTCTTGAGGTAAGGTTAAACCTCTTTGATCTTGTATCTCTTAGGAAATTAATCAACTTTATCTTGAGTATTATTATTCTTGTGTTGTTGTTTATTTCCGCCACCTTGGAATTTGTTTAATTCTCTCCATTGGGCTAGGGTTAGTTTAATCTTTGAATTTTGGGTTAGATTTAAACTTGGGTTAAGGTGTTTATCCATTTATTTACCACTTTAGCTTTCTTGGGTTGGTATTAAAATTGTTGTGGGAATTTTCGGTCAACGCACCGAAGGGGTTCGCATTAGAGAGAGAGAGAGAGAGAGAGAGAGAGAGAGAGAGAGAGAGAGAGAGAGAGAAGCTGAGGATAACTTGCAAAAGGAGAGTAAAAGTGAGATTGTAGTAGAGTCTCAAGTTAACAATGTTGAGGAGGATCAATCGAAGAATTAAGCTGTGGAGCAAACTCTGAAAATTGATATAGAAGGCCAAAACTTGAAGAGGTAATGTGGAAGAGGAGGTTGGGTATGAAAATTAGGAGAGTTGGTTGAGTCCAAAAATTTAGAAGAAGTGGTTGAACATGAAATTTTGGAATTAGAGGAGGTGGTTGAATGTGAGAAGAAAGAAAAAGAGGGGATTGAGCAAGAAAGTGCAAAGAATGTTGGAGGTGAAGAGAAGAGCTTAGCGGTTCGAAAAGAGGAGGTGGAAGTGTTGTATCACGAGTACAAGGATCCATATCTCGTAGATGGAGAAACTAACATTACCCATCCTATTTTGCTTAATTTTTTTCCCAGGTTAATTGCACTTAGGTATTTGGGCCACACCACCTATGCCCAACGGAGTTTATGATTCGATCCATTCGAATAACCCAAGTTACAGAGTACTATTGGATGTTCCTATGGCATGAGAGCAAATTTTTTTCATTTGATCCAGAAGGTGTAGTGGTACATCATGAACAAAGTTATGATTCGGGACGAATCATCCTGAAGAAGAAGGGAATGATACGAATCATAGTGGGCTTGATGAAAAATTAAATATTCAAACCAAACAAAAGCGCAACCCAGTCAATCATGTTGAAATTGGATACATAATATATCTTTTCCAAGTAGAAATGAGCCACTCAGCAAAACTCATGGACTAAGCCCTTGAGCTGACTGATTTAAAGCCAAATTCCTTCGTTTGGAGATTCAAAACAGCAAGTCAATTATATAGATGGAAATTTACAATATTTACATAATTTGATAATTGCGTTTCCTTTTTTTTTTGGACTCTATTGTTAGAGACTTTTATTTCCTTTCCGAAGTAGAGTATGATATTTATCATTATATAAACTCTTTTATTCATTGTAATAGGGGAGGCGGATTTTTAGTAAACAAATTGATTGTTTTTAAATTGGTAAATGTGTGGATTAACTTTACAAATCCGAATTTATCAAGATTAATCACCTTGTGGCGTTTATCCTGAACTTATCAAAGATTAACCATCTTTGTAGCATTCAAATCGAACTTATTAAGGATCTGGACATTCCTTGTGGAGTTCACAAATCTTGGTTCTTGCTTCCACATCATCAGTTCTTGCGTCATGAAGCTCAGGTCAAGATCATATCGTCCAACCACTACCAAAATTCAGGACTTTCCGGCATTTCTTCCACGAGCACTAGTACAAAATTGTCCAAAAAAAGGGGGAATACACGTTGGTTTTCAGTTGTAACGCCCCTAGTTTCGTGAAATTCGGGACGCCACTTCGTCCTTTAAAGCTGACTTTATTGCAAAAATAATTGTTGCGGAAAATAACTAAATTTGTAAACATGACATTTATTATTTGAAAACTATATCGGAAACCAAATCATATGAATTCTAAAACATTCATAAAACTTTAAATCCCAATTTTTCAAAGGAAAGTAAATATAAATAATTTAATTGACAATATTCATAAATCGTGACTTTCAAAAAAAATATAGCTTTATTATTACTTTACCACCACTACCCTTTCATTTGCCACCATCTCCGAAATCTACAAAAGCTATTAAAAACGGAATGAGCATTTTGAAGAGATACTCGGTAGACTCATCGCCAATAATTAATTTGCAAAATAATTGAACACATAATCATGCAACTAATATAGTGATCACATTATCATAGGCTCTTTAAAAAATATATAGGATGTGGGTGGTCTCGTCTCATGTATTTAATCATTTAAGTTATGCATAATCACATCATTATCTCATGCATTAAAGCATTTAAGTCATGCATAAACACATTCTGATTTTTATCCCATAAGAGATATTCTTGTCTTGTCTCATGCATCAAAGCATTTAAATAACGTAAAGTACACTTAATACATGCAATTATAATTTAAAATAATTAGTGAGGGCGAGTTTACCTCAATTCACGAGTTTGAAAATGGAGGGAAATGTCTCATCAATTCTTTAAATCTCCAAATGTTTCGTCTAACCAAAAGAAAAATTAAACTAATTTAGTATTTCAAATATTAAAGTGAATACATAAAGTTTAGGAGATTAAATTGGAATTCTAAAAAAATTGGAATTTATAAAGTTCAGGGGCTGAAATTGACTTTTCCAAAAATAATGGGGTTGACTGTAGGAGTTAAGGAATTTAGGGACTGGTTTGGTGAATTGCTGATATTTGCTTGGAAATGGAATTTAAATATTTAAAACAAAGAGGACTAAAATAACTTGATTTAAAAATTGAGGCTGAAATATGTAACTTCAACACTAAAAGGGTTGAATCAAATGATTTTAAAACTTGAGGGACTTAAAAGATAATTCTTTCAAAACTTAAAAATATAAATTTGTATGTATGTGTGTGTTTATATATATATATATATATATATATATATATATATATATATATATATATATATATATATATATATATATATATCCCTACTATATATAAAATCCACTTCCAAATTTACTGTTCATGGACGAGAAATGACGCTTTATGAAAATCAGAACGCGTTTCTCCTTTTTTTTTTTTTTTTCCCTTCTCCTGTTCTTCCTTTCCTTATCCTTGTACGCGTCCTCATTTTCGTTTCTGTCTCTTGCTTTCTCTCTGTCTCTGTCTCTGTCTCTTTCTGTATGTGTTCGAGAGTCTTCGTCGGTTGAACAGTGTTATCCTCAAAGTTTTCCTGCGCCGATCGTGAAATCGCCAGTTAGTTTTTTTTGTTGCTTCCCTTTTTTTTGGTTGTTTTAGTAGTTTATGTTGTGTAGATCCATTATTTTTCTCGCTTTTGAGTTGGGCATCGAAAGGGGTTTCTACGATTCTTCGCTGTAGTATTTTTTTTTTTTTTTTTTTTTATTAATGTTGAACTTCGTTTTGTAGGATGTTCTCTTTTCCTGTCGATCTTTTTTTCCCCCCTGTAAATTCGTGTTTCCTTTTTGTTGTTTTTTTATTTTGTTGGGTGTTCAGTTAGGGTTTCTTGCGTAGAATTTTCTTTACCTTAAATGATGCCAATTTCTTGCTGGGTTTGTTGTGCTAAAGCTTCGAAGATATTTTATTTATTGGCTTCTTGCTCTATCATCCACTAAACACAAGCAACATTAATTAAAATACAGGCCCTTATAAAAAATTCTCTGAGAAAGTTAAGTATTTACTTAAAAATAATGCCAATAGCTTGCAGGGTTTGGTGTGCGAGTGTGTATGTAAATGTTATTGAAATCTGAATCTTTTATAATTTATATATCAATTGGGTTTTGTCTATTTTTGACTTTTAGCTTAGAGAGGATTAAGGCATTAATGGGATACACTCTTACTTTGCAAGGCGTTTGAATCACTAATATCTAGCCCTGTAAGGTAATCTATTAATTCAATTTTTATTGATTCTATTGGCCGGTTTATGTAATTTTATTTATGTTCAGGTTCTTGTTTGCATGAATTGAGATAAGTTCTTAACTTGTTTCCCCCCTGTAAATTCGTGTTTCCTTTTTGTTGTTTTTTTATTTTGTTGGGTGTTCAGTTAGGGTTTCTTGCGTAGAATTTTCTTTACCTTAAATGATGCCAATTTCTTGCTGGGTTTGTTGTGCTAAAGCTTCGAAGATATTTTATTTATTGGCTTCTTGCTCTATCATCCACTAAACACAAGCAACATTAATTAAAATACAGGCCCTTATAAAAAATTCTCTGAGAAAGTTAAGTATTTACTTAAAAATAATGCCAATAGCTTGCAGGGTTTGGTGTGCGAGTGTGTATGTAAATGTTATTGAAATCTGAATCTTTTATAATTTATATATCAATTGGGTTTTGTCTATTTTTGACTTTTAGCTTAGAGAGGAATAAGGCATTAATGGGATACACTCTTACTTTGCAAGGCGTTTGAATCACTAATATCTAGCCCTGTAAGGTAATCTATTAATTCAATTTTTATTGATTCTATTGGCCGGTTTATGTAATTTTATTTATGTTCAGGTTCTTGTTTGCTTGAATTGAGATAAGTTCTTAACTTGTTTGACTTGAGATGGGTTGATATGGAGAAGGCTAATATCTGGCCTGTGAGGTAATCTATTAACATATTTATTCATCAAAATTCTTATTTAGTTCGATCGATTTAAATCTTTGTCATCATATGTGTAAAAATATATATATATATTGCACATTCGAGGGCCCAATTTAGAAGTTTGCCTTTGGCTCTCGTGGCCACAGGTATGGCCCTGTATAACTTTTTTTTGGTCATTCTTTTTCTAAAGATTCGTGAGTGATCATTAATCATAGAAAGGTTGTTATAGTCTAGACGTATTTATGAATGATTTATAAAATATTATTAATTAGCACCTGTGGATAATTTCTATGTTTGGGTATGAATAGTCTCTGCTGCTTGTACCTGGATCTTGCCAATGTTGATTTACATTGCAGAATATAGCAATTTCATTTCTATTTGGGTTATTCTACCAAACTCTGTCTTTTATTGTTAGAATGCTTAGACAAGTAATCCCTACTATATATAAAATTCACTTCCAATTTTACTGTTCATAGGACGAAAATTAACGATTATAGGGTAAGTGAAACACGCCTTTTTGTTTTTTCCCTCTTATTTCTTCCAAAAAATTCACGATTTTCGTCATTTGTCTGTGTTCGTTCGCCTCCATCACTGATGTTCTACACTCTCTCACCAGATTTTAGTTAGGGCTTGGAAATCATCTGTTATTGGCTGATTCAATTCGAGATCCACAGAGGGAGTATAAAAAGTCCTTGAAATTGGGTGATGCTTTGGATTGTGATAACTAGGGTTTTAGTTTCTACATTCTCCTTGCCTACTTTTATTGTATTCGTCTTTCTGTTCGAGTGGATTTCTCCGAGTTCTTCTACATGTTTTCAGTTCATATTTGATTCTGTTTGGCCAGAACATTGTTTTGATTTTATGTGTAGATTTTACTGATTTTTTTCTTTGTTTACTTACTTTGCATATTTGAATAACTCTACTTTTGGGTAAATCGAGTTGTGAAGTCAATTGTATTTTTCTTGAAATTTTCTTTGTTTAAAGTCGTTTTGATGTTTTAATTCTTTAATTTCTTGTGTCAATACCGTGCAGTCTGTGTGAGTCTGAAGAGATCGCCTCTGGTGCCTACTGTTGTTCTTGCTCGGTAAGTTTTGTTCAACATTTCCTTCCTTATCAAGTAAAACTCCATTTTCCGTTTCATTTTCACTTTTTCTATTTAGTTCACTACGTCAAACTAATTATTTTGCTGCTACAATGAGAGTAATTGACGAAATGATGTTCCATTATGAAGTAATAAATGAAGGATGAGAAGAAGCCATTAAGGATTTTTGTGAAAGTTAATTATCCCATAGTTGAGAATATGAACTTAGATCAAGAACATTATATTGACAACATTATCTATTTTTCCTTGGATGTTGCTTGTGAAGCTAATCCCTTATCGTATTAGAAATTTTATTACGTTGATATCTGTTTAAGTCTTTAGTTCTTAATATCTCTAAAAGGATGAATTTGAGATGTGCAAAAAGGAAGATGGAAATAGAAACTTACTTTGCAGTGCTCATTTAAAGAAGAAATGAAAGGGTATGGCAGATGGCTGTAAAGTGAACTCTCTACCCCAACAATTTTCTTCTTCAGAAAAGGATGAAAACTAGCCATCTGGGATTTGGAGTTATAAACTTGAATTACCAAATACCTTCTATATTTGAAATGTTACAAGTTTTGGTGACAACTTTGTTAATTAATAAATTAATTCATGGTCTATATGTAGGCTAATGCCAGTATTCATTTGAATTGTGATATTCCAAAAAATCATGCATTTCAATAGGCTGAACTCATTTGCAGGTAAATTTTACAGTCTTTTGTTCTGTTTTTTTCCTATTTAATGTCATATGATAAGCTCAAATATATCCATTCACATATTTTTAGATTCTTTCATTTGTATTCTGCGTGTGCAGTTTGTCTTCATGACAAAGTTGTAAAACCATTTTCGGAACTATCTATTTCCTTGGGGTTCTTTTGGACCTATATTTTGTATTTACAGCAACCGTTTCTTAAACATTTCATTCCACACTCTCAAGGTTGCTGGGGACAATTATCCAGTCAAGTATGTTTACATTTAGCTGAATTTTATATTGTAAAATTATCCTAATTAAATTGTTTTTTTTTTGTTGAAGGAAAAATTCATATAAATAAATTATGGCTTTTACTATTGGAAATGTGACAAAGGGGAGAAAAAGCATGACTGGATAAATATGGATCCATATTTTTGTTAAATTTTTTTTGCCTAACTTCATTTTATAGTTTTACATTTTTGTTTAAAAAGCAAATATAAAAGGAGATAGTCTTTCACAATTTGACATTCATAAGGAAGTCTTCCAAAGTTTAATAAAGATTCACCATTTCATTAGGTATCTAGCAGCTTACATTAAAAAAAAAAAAAAACACTTATCAACCTCGTAGCACTTAGAAATGTAAATGTTTAAGCAAGATATTTAAGTTGTGACTTTCCTATCAAGATGCAAGATGCTTGATACCATCCTTTTTCTTCGTGCATTTGAGGTGAGATGCTAGCCGAATTGGTAGTTGATGATATGTCACCGGATACGCTCTATTTCGTGTTGTATTGTGAAAAAGAATGCCCTTTATTTTGAACAATGTTTTGTTTGAATGTGTGCTCCATTACATATAATTGTTCATTCTACATTAGAATTTGATTATATGCTACCAAACTAATTTATTGTATGTTGAAGGCTGCTAAAGGCGTGGAGAAGGATATATATAATTCCTGGTGATTCTGATCCAATTTAGTAGAAGGTTAATCGTTCTCATTTTCCTTATCAATGAAGTTATGGAAACCATAACCGCATGATCTCTTTTGAAACATTGATTCTCTACACTAAAGCACATGTATTGAAAGGATAAATATTTTTTCTGTTACCTTTCTCTATTTGAACATGGGAAGATAACAGAGATAATAATTGATCCCAGAAATCACATTTGAATATCGCCAGTTCCAGGAATATATGAGACCTTTGTAAGATAGTAATATCCTGCATAAAATTCACGTTTTCTTCTTAGATACTAATGCATTCATATATGATGACATTTCAAAACTGTTTCCATAAAATCACCCCTGTGATTTATTGAGGTAGGTGATTCTAACGTCACGCAATGGACGTCATGAATAATTGTTTTTTATTCACAAGATTACAGTGGGTTTTGGTTCCTAAATTGTTTGTTTTTATGATTTGAAGGGGAGTGATTTGCATAATTAGAGGACAATATATTGAGGACAAAACTTCGAAGGCTGCAAAGCCAATAAGCTTGGAGGCTCCAAACACCCAAAAAAAAAATGATGTTGAGACGAAGGATGCCAGCGATGGTTGTAGTAGTAACAAAGAAGGTAATGATTACACCCATATACTCGATGCTAAATTTTGATTAAAGGTTGTTATTATTTTTAACTTTACTATAGTAAATTGTCAATTATATGCATGAGTTGATAATTAAAGACATATCTTGATGCAAGAGTAAATAAATATAGATTTTTCTTGATGTCTTAATTAAGGCTTCAGAAATTCTAAACTGCAGTGCAATTAGAAGTGCCGTTGACTAAAATTTTAACTGAAAGAGGAAATGACACGTCGATGATATTATGATGTCAATGTTTTATTTTCCTTCTGAAGTTAAATTGGTTAATTTTCTTGTGCAATTTTTCAATTGCACAAGATATTACCAAATTAACAATTAAAATTCAGTATTTTTTTAATGTATATTTAATTGCATCTGGAGATTGCTCATTGTTTTCATAATGGGGTTTCTTGATTTTCCTTCTGTTTTAGAAATGGTTGTTCCAGAAGTTGATCAGCAATTGCTCACGCAGCTTGAGGAAATGGGATTTTAAATCATTTCCTAACTTTTAATCATTTGTTACAATACATTTCCTATTTATCAATCTGGCTTTTGTTTGGATGCATTTCAAGTAGAAAATCACTTGGTTAGCATGATTTTGGAAACTCATCAAGGTAAAAGAAATGAATCGAAAGCAACACAAGTCCGTTTCTTCAAATAAATAGTAAAAGAATAGGAATATGATGCATTCTTTGGTATATATGCCTAGAATTTCTTCAGACCAACAGATATATAACATAATCCAAAGAAGTGCACTCTTCCAAAACATGTTATTTTATTTACTCTCTATTTAATAACTATGGTGTAATTTCTCTCATGATAGTACTAACAATTTCAATCCATAATCCTTGCCAAATAATCACTCAGGTGATTACTGAAAAAAAAAAATACGTCAGCTTATTGAACCAATTCTTATCTAGGGAGGTTAAGGGAAGTTCAGTTTGAAAAGGCAAAAAAATTATTTACTGGCCATAACCTTTGGGTTGTAATATTGTACATGATTGGGGTATCTTGCCTTCATATAATGAAATCATCTTTTTTGAAAGGTTTGGAATAGCCTATTATCGCTACATTATTACGCGAGGACCTTAAAGTTCATAAGGTTTGAAATAGCCTATTATCGCTACATTATTACATAATTTTTTTTAATAATACAGTTGGAGATAGCATAACATATAGATATTTTAATGGCTGGGGGTGCTCACGTGACAATTACTTTCGTTATCACACAGTCTACATTTTTTATTTATTTATTTTTTTTTTTAATTAATACATGATAAAATCAAATGCTTGATATAGACCTTCTTTGTTTTTTTAGTGGTTATTGCATACCTTACTGTTTCTTTCACTTTAGGATTGCTTTTCTTTTTTCCTATGGCTTTTATTGATTTTTTATATTGTGTTGTTTTGTTCATTGTTTAGTGCATATGTAAAGAAAGCATGATATAGAAATATGGATGGATTGGTAAATTATTCGTTATGATTATGTTTGTCATACAGTTCTTTCTATTACTGCCCCCCCTTCTCTTTCACTCTTGGATTGCTTATTTTTAAATTTTCTATAGCTTTTATTGTTTTATTATACTTTGTTGTTTTTGTTCATTGTTATGTGAATAAAGCTTTATATTCTGCTCTTCATGAAGATATGTCTGTCGATCTCAAAGTCTTTTAACGGGTGAAGAAGTAATCTGGAAGTTTTCTTTCACTCTGGGGTTGCTTTTCTTGTGGCTTTTATTGATTTTTATACTGCGTTGTTTTGTTCATTATTTAGTGCATATGCAAAGAAAGCATGATATAACAATATAGATGGATTGGTAAGTTGCTCGTTATGATTATGGTTGTCATACTGTTCTTTCTATTAAATTTTTTCCTTCTCTTTCACATTGGGACTGCTTATTTTTAAATTTTCTGTAGCTTTTATTGATTTTCTTACTTTGTTGTTTTTGTCCATTGTTTAGTGCATGAAACTTTAAATTCGGCTCTTCATGAAGAAAATGTCTGCTGGTCCCAAAGTCTTTTAACAAGTGAAGAGGTAATCTGGAAGTTCTAATTTAGTTTGTGAAAATTCAATTGTTTACTCATTGATTTAATCTTTTGAGTTAAATGAGATTGCTTATTTCTCACCATTATGTGTGTGCATGTAAGGTCAGTTATTTGGTCCATACTACCTTAATTTAATTTCGTATACTGGCATAATTATGTACTTCTAGAAATAAAATAACATTTATTGACTGACTTCATTTTGTCTTAGATTTCCAAAGTGCTTTTGATTTTTTTTAAGAAGAGGAAAGTATTTTATCTATGTCCCAAGTGATCAGATTTATTTATTTTTAATTGAGAGATGAGTTTCAATCACTGGCTTTGAGGTGTTCAACTTGCTTTAATTTACAAATAAATTTTCCAGAAGTCTCATGTGCGACTTATGTTATTTGAACTAAGTTTGAGCAAGTCTCTGTGTACCACGAGTTCAAGTAACTTAGTTAATTTACACTGTATTTGTTTATTTAATTTAATAAAATGAGTCGAGCTCGACTGAAGCTGGAAGTTTATGAGACTAGGAATGAATCAAGCTTCACTCAACAAAATGTCAAACGATAATCATGAATGAACATTGACTTTTGAGTCCTTACTGATTTTGCAAATATTAATGGCATGTCTAATGGTGATAGATATCAGATGTTCTTTTTTATGCTAGAGAGCTTAGTGGGGTGTATTCTTTATATATAGAGGAACTACATAAGGACCGTAATATTTGTTCTGAAATTTGGACTCCAAAAGGAACTTCAAAATACTAATATAGTTATAACTTACTATATTGGCACATTTTTACACCAGAATAATAAGATAATGGTAACAATGAAAATGATAATTTGGGTATTGAGAATGCTTTTTCGTTTTTTGATATTAAATATTATTTTTACTTTAGTATATATGTAGGTTTAACATCCCAATGATGTTGATTATTGAAAATTAAGGTCATCAAATTTGAAATAATTGGGTGAAAGACTAAATCAATAAAGTAAACAATTGGAAAGAGAACAAAGAAAAGTGGGATAAATGTAGTATTTTATTAGTGTTCTTTGTTTTGGTGGAGAATTTTGAGAATGATTTTAAGATTTATTTTTTTTTTTTTTATGTTTTTTGTGTATCCGTATCGTGTATTAGGAGCATTCTTCTCTTATTTGTTTTCTTCTTTGATATGTTTTTGGAGTTTAAACAATCATAGATAAGAACTTCTGTAATAGTTTCTAGGGGTGGTAATATTTTTATTCTCATGTTTCTCAATTCCAATTTGTATGTTTTTTTTGGTCCTCCTCATATTGTACATTGATGTGTGTAATATGTGACAATTGGATGGAGCAAAAGAATGAGGATAGAGAATTTGGACTCTTTCATTAATTAAATATATCTATTCGTGCAGGTACAATTTTTGTACCATCTTTTTGCAAGATAGAGGCATTAAGCATCTCGAACGGAAGTGCTGGAGTTAATTACGAAGTAACAATTTAGTTATACAGTGATTCACCAAATAGTACCTCTATTTTATGGAACTTAGGATTTTAGTTTCTTAATAAATAATGAGTTTAAGACGAAGGTTGTATAATGGATGGACAATATCTTCGATATTGATAAGAGGGAAGCACACAAGTCTTCATGAATCTTCTATATAAGCTTTAGATTCTCCTCTCATTTAAGTTTTCATCTTTCCTATTACTCAAATCTACCTTCAAATAGCATTTTACCACTTCTTTTCAAATAAGTTATCTCCTTTTATAATAGTTTTTATAATAGTACGCGATTAATCACAAATATAAGTCGTCACGTGCAACGCACGTGTTAATTCACTAGTATATATATATATATATCTTATTTCTCTCTCTATTAGAGAGAGATGATATAGTTGCGACAGAGGGGGCGTCGCCCCTCCTCAGATTCCAGCCACTGCCGGCACTTCAGTTGGCGAGGCACCTCCAGCACGTGGCGGCGGTGAGAGTGGGAGTGTGGTAGGGTGAATAATTGGGGCGATTTTGGGTGATTATGCGAAGAATAGAGGCAAACAAAGGCTCGATTTTGATGATTTCCCTGCTATACTCCGGTCGAAAGTGGTCGAGGGTTAAGGTAAGTCTTAATTAAATTTCTATTTTGGGTTTCTTGGGTTTTGTTTGGTGATGAATTTGAAATGGGTGGTCGTGGTTCTGAGGGGGTGTTGGACGGCGGTTTGATGGTTCCGGGGTGGTGCGTATTTTGATGTGGTGGTGGCGAAGAAGGTCGGTTTGGAGATTGGAAAATGGATGTCGAGTTTAGCTAGGGTGTTTGGAGGTGGAGTGTTCTGCAAAATTTTGGCTGTGGCTGATTTTTAGTCGACATTAGGGGTTCTGAGATGGGTTTTGAGGTTGGTTTTGGTTGGGATGCAAGGTGTGTGGTTCGGTTGTGGAAGATTTTGAGTGGTTCGATTGCGGTGGTTGGAGGCAGTGGTTTCCGACGCAGTGATGGGGAAAGGGAGTACCTTGCTGAGGTTCTGTGTGGGTGAATGAAGCTGGGGAAGGGGAATTATACACATATTGGTTGGGCTCAAATTGGTAAGTTAGGACAGATCTTTGATTGGGGAAAAAATGCTGAGGATTAGAGAGGAAAATTTGGTTGATGGAGAGGAAATGGATGAAGAAAATGTGTGAGGAAGAGTCAATGGGAAATTCCGTGTGATTGTGGGAATAATCTCCTCAGTGTTTTCCGTGAATTGTAGACATGAAGGTGAGGGGAAGGAGAGTATATTCTGTGGGTTGTGTTTTAATTTTGGTAGATTGTGGCAGCATTTGATTTAGGAAAAATTGAAGGGATTTGCAAGAAGATAATGACTGATTGACGGGGACTGAGGGAAGAATTGTGGGATGCAAATCAGTTATGGGCATGTGAGGGGGAAAGAATTTAGAGGGAATTGGGTATAACATTGTTGTAATTGAAAACGTGTGGGAAATGTGTAGTGAAAGGTGAGGGAGGATTTCAGGGTTTATGCTGTATAAGATTGATTGGGCTTCATGAATTTGGGCCAAGAATTGATTGATTTGTTTTAAAAGGGCTTGAAGGATTGGTAATAGCATTTGAGTTTAAATAGTTGGGTTGGATTGGATTAAAATGGTTTGGACTCAAATTAGTTAAAGTTCGGACATAAAACGATTAAAACTTGGACTTTAAAAAAAATGAAAATAGGATACTTTAAATAAAATTGGAATTTGATTAAGATTTTTAAAATAAAATTGATTTCACTTAATTGGCTAGACGAACAATTGTTTTTTTAAAAAATGAATGGGCAAAGTCGTAGTGACACGTTTTTAAAATAAATAATATTTATTTAAATAAGTCACAAAACTTCTCGATCGTTACATTAGTAAAACCGATGTGTATAAAACACCGAAAATATAAATCTCCCACACAGCTTTATGATTTCATAACTGAAGAGCAATGGGAGTCTTTCAAGAAACAACGCTAGACAGAGAAATTTAAAGTATAGTTAAATGTCAAGATGTGATTTATTGAGTTGAAAACTAAAAACATGTAATAATGTGATTTTTTTTTCAGGCAATAATTAACATGGCTAGGGAAAGTCAATTGTGAAATGAGCATCCACATTATTTGGGCTCAGCTCGTTATGCGGGGATGAAGCCACAGTGGATAGTAAGTGACCTACTATCTTCTAACTCTTCATGTGACATGATTATCTCATCAATTGTAAGCAAGGATTGTAGCTTAGATTGAGTTCCAGCTAGATCAAAAAAAAAAGAAAAAAGATGGAACTTATTACATTCCCAACGAGAAAACGAGGGAAGTGTTTGAATAAATTATAAGTATATTCTCTCAGTTTTTCATATTTTCAATTAAAATTTACCTAAGTACTTTTATTTAGGACTATGGTTTTTTGGAACAGGTTGAAAAAGCTGAGCAAGTCACGCAGGAGACATTTGTGCCAAGTAGACATCATGATGTCTTAAGTGAAGCTCTTGGTAAGGAGAATCATCCTAGTAGGGTGAGGGGTTATGGTGTCTATGTCACCACGAGGGATATTTACGGCAGGCCCGATGATTACATTAGATGATCATGTGGGGTCATGTCAGTAGACGATATTAAGGAGATGATCAGGACGGAGATGGAGGACAGCATTTTCGAGCGGATCAGGCATCAGACCATGTTAGAGATGCAAAGTAAATTTGATAGTATGCACAGTGTGTACCGTAGTATGCAGAATAAATACGATGCCATCCTCCAACGCTTGGGCATAAATGCTGATGCCGAGGTGGACGTAACTCCACAGCTCCAACCACTAACTCTAAGCAGTCGCCACTCTGTGAATCCAGATCCATTTGATGGACTTCAGGTATTTAACGTTAAATTATTTATTTTTTTAATATTACTTATTTTATTTCAACTGGAAAGGGCTGACATATATGTTCAATCATATATGTTGAAAAATAGAAGTCGATTCCTTGTCGTCTCGTCGTAAGCCTTGATGGTGAAAAACAAATAGTGGCGAGCGAGATGGTTTATCCATCCGGATCCGAGACTGTGATGCATCATCAACCACTTTGGGCCGATCATGTTAAGGTATCCGTTGACCATGTTATAGATGGTGCAGAAGAGTTCTTTCTTCCAGTGCCATCTCAATACCACACCGCGGTGGGGGAAGCTATTGGAAGCTTCTTTTAATGGCATAAGGACTTAGTAATTCTTGGAGAGGTAATAATGTTTAGTTATATAGAAGTTTCTTTCAATATTAATTTCTTTTAAATTTGTATTATATGTGATATGATGGTAAAAATTGTCCTTTGTAGGTAGAGGCACCAAAAAAGGTAAAAAAATCCAACGAAGGGAAAATGCCTCAGAGTTTCGAATCGTTGTCTACCCAGCGACCTGCGATTGTTGACGATGACACGTTACAACGTCTGGGTGATAAATGCAAAATGTTACACACTCTGGTCCTTCGATTGCCTATTGGTAGTGACTTCTATCAAGTGCCCGTTGATGCTTATGTATTCAATTGTACGTTTGACGATGATATTTTTGTTACGGTCGGAGATATCACCGATTTGTTTACGATGCAATGGTTGGATACATCTATCCTCCAAGTATTTTCAATGTAAGACTTCTGACCACAAGTTATAACTTCAATCTAAATTATTATCTTATTTCTATTGATTGGTTTATTTATTTTTAGGTACCTTCATGGTTTGCGTGAGCAATACGGTATTGAACTGATTGGATCCATGTATTCGACACACATTGCGTCGGTTTCGTTAAGAACAAATGCAGATGGTGTTATAACTTATTTAACTGACACCATGAAGGCAATGCAAACTAAGAAATTCATTCTAGCAGTGTATTTTCAGGAGTAAGACCACTGATATTCTCTCTCTCTCTCTCTCTCTCTCTCTCTCTCTCTCTCTCTCTCTCTCTCTAATTTGAATCATATGATGATTAAAGTTGTATTTACACGTTCATAATACGTAGGAGTCACTGGATGTTGCTAGTGATTTCTCCTCAGAAGAATACGGTGTACTTCTTGGATTCAGCTGCTACATTTCAGCATGATGTAGATATCAAGCCGGTATTGAACACGTAAGTAATTATTTCCTTGGTTGTGCTTTTTTGTTTATAAGTGGATAAGTTAGAATAATTTTCATGAAATAATTGTGGAGTTGTGGTGAAATTGATTGTACGTGGAGTTGTGGTGAAATTGATTTATTTATGTTGTGATTATTGAGATGTTGTGATAGTTTTTAATAGCATAGTCTCTCTACAGATTGGATAAATTCAATTTATAGGGAAAATTCTGTCAAAATTTCTGTAGGAAATTGAATTTTATTATTATTTTGTAACTTGTTCATATAATTTATTGAAACTTTAGGGCTTTCAAAACGTATTGAGCATGTGGAGGCTTTAGGACGAAAGGCAATACAACGTGACAAAATGTAAATGTATGAAAAACATAGATTTAAAATTTATTACAAAATGTTTGAATTATTTCCGTGTTTTATTTAGTTTGATTACTAATGTTAGTTTTCAATGTGAAAAATTCAGTGTCCTCAGCAACCTGAAGGTTAGGAATGTAGCTACTACGTAATGAGAAACATGTATGAAATAGTTACAGAATATTTTCAACTTGCTTCTTTATAAAAGGTATAAGTTATTGAAAAATGAGAATTTATAATTATGACTTTATATTTTATTAACAAATAATTAATAATTCATTTTAATTATTTGTAGGCATTTAAAGAATACTACTCAATGGAGGAAATCGTTGAAATTCACAACTTACGGGCAAAATACTTCGTTGGTGTGTGTATGTAAAATTTTTTCATTCAAACTTGCATTTACATATTTGTATAACCAATTAACAATTTTGTAAATATAATTTTTTTATATAATTTAATTTTATATATATATATATATATATATATATATATATATATATATATATATATATATATATATTTAGGCGTCGGTTTTATTTATAATCGACGCCTAAAGCTTATCTTTAGGTGTCGGTTTTATTACAACTGACGCCTAATTTCTGACTTTAGACGTCGACGTACAATCGACGTGTAAAGTCTTGACTTTACGCAATTTACAACCGACACCTAAAGATAAGCCTAAAGATAAGCTTTAGGCGTCGGTTGTAAATAAAACTGAAGCCTAAATTCTGACTTTAGGCGTCAACGTACAACCAAAGCGTAAAGTCTTGACTTTGCGCGTCTGCGCCATATACATCGCCTCTACAACCAACTCGTATTGTGTTTTACAACCGACACAAATCAATCTGTCTGTACTAGTGGAGAAGCATCCTGAACGGGATCACATCAAGAACTCAAGGAAAAGGACGCAAATGCTCAACTATCAACTGCACTTCTCCCTCCGCAAAATTAATATGAACCTGTATGCATGTATAAAGTTATTATTAGAAGTCCAAATTTCTCGATTGTCCTTCAAGATCCTTATGGGAACTATGTTGGTCAGACTGCAGTGGAATTCTCTAAGGTATAATATTGTTCACATTTATCATGAGGCTGTCAAAAACATTAAAAATATCATGTATTTAAGGATTCTTAAAGGCTTGACATGGAAATCATATGGTTATTTCTAAAATTCACTATGCATGGAGCTACTCATCATGCTATGATTCATCTAATTAATATGCATTACGAGTTGCTGCACAGTCATCTTCATGGAAAAAGGTTGCTTACACGAGTTCGAGGAAGAAAGCAGCATGTATGATTGTGTAACACTGTAATATTTAGTCTCCCAAGCCCAGATACCCAGAATTATTGTGTTGCCTCTATGTGTATCTAATAATCACGTGTTGGTGTAATAAATTAGTTATGTTTGTAGTTTTAGGAATTGGTTGCAAGGTAGATTGTACTAAATTTTACTCTCTGGAAATTTGCTGTTGTTTCTTGTAAACACTGTTGGATTAATTGCAAGGTCTTTTGTTTCGTATAATGCATTACAACAAGCCTGTTGCTAATTTCAATCTTGCTTGTATAAGTATTCGAACTTGACGTTCAACTATTCTAATCTCTTCTAGCTCTCATTTTCACCATGAGACATTTTGCGTTATTTCTTTCCAAACGAAAGTACCTTGGGATGATGGTCGTGTTTGCAGCCTGTCCTTTAAACCTCCAATGCTGAATGGATATGTTGCAATCTCCATAATTTTAGTGCTAAGCTGGCTCCATAAGGAATGAAAAACTAAGTATGGCATGCCTTGACACCACATTCTGTGGGGGCAAAGTTTCAGGCTTTTTTTTTTTTAATTACCAGCGAAAATATGAAGATTAGTTTCTGGTTTTGTGTACCAGCAACAATATGAAGGACTCTAAATGATTCGTTTGGGGACCATAAGATTGAACAAAGTAATGATTGCAAGCATGGATGTGCGAAAAGAGTCAAATTCTTATTCAAAAGTTTTAGCTGAATTTTTATTCAATATAGCAAAATTAACTTGTAAAATATATACGAGTGGACAATCGATCTTGGAAACTCCCATTGTAAACTACCTAACCCGAGAAGGACTACGAGCAAAACATAAATTTTAGAGATGTACTTGTCAAGTATCGGAGAACAAGAGTAAAAGTATAAATGATCTATTCAACTATGCTAACTTTTTTCAGATATCTATGAAATGACATTTTAAATCATATCCAAGGTAAATATCTATCAAATTCAAACAATGACCGTTGAAATGTGACTTGTGAATTGCATACACTAGATTTACACTTTATGAACATTCTGCATATGTAATGATAATCAGATTCTTCAGATTGTAATACAGTACTACATGGGACATAATAGGAGTTTTCACTTGATCTTGTTCATCTTCCTCCAATGCTGTTCTTGCATCCACTGCTTTAATAGCATTTTCGATGATAATTTAGCTACCATTCTTCACGACGATTCTTTGAAAGCTCTAATCAATGCACGCCCACATACCGGAGCCCTACACAATGGGAGTCTCCCAGCAAATTTAGTAGGCATTAAGGTTTTAGCGGCGGGGAAGATGGAAACCAGATTGTTGCTTGAATTCGAAGCACAATATTGAGAATGCCTTAATCTCTATGACATTGCCAGAAACAGAATAAAATTGAACTTGAGTAAATTGCTGCATGGATATTGTGAAACACGTGTAGAGGGGATACCTTGCGAAGGTGGAAACCATAATTTTATTTGAATTCGAAGCTCAAGGCTAATAATTAGACAGAAATTTGAATTGCCTTAAACTCTGTCACATTGCCAAACACACAATGAAAGTCAAATGGAATCGAAAAATGGAATGATATTCTTCATGTTAGTCTGAAACTATGATGGGGATCTCTAAGATTATATCCCACTGAATTGAAAATATTATTGCTGGATGAATTGCAAAAAATCAGGGGCGTTTATTATGGGGGCGTGAATCTCTCCAATAATAGTTATTGTTGATATATTAAAATAAATATTTAAATATTGTGTGTGTTTGATATTGTTTAAAAAGTAACTTTTATGAGAATGGATGGTTGAGATTTGGGTGAAAAGTTAAATATAGTAAGCTTGACTTCTAGTGGACGGTTAAAATTGAGTACTGTAGAAAAAAAGATAATTTTGATGAGGATCAAACAAGGGCATTATGAGATTGTAAAAATAATTCAAAATTTCTGAATAGTTTTAATGGACTAATGATAAATCAATATATTTCATTTTATACTACCATATTTATTTGATGTAGAAAATACTGTATCCTAGACCAAATAAAACCAATTATACTGCTGCCAAAAAATGTCTTATATATTCCTATAACGGACATTTAATACACTAAATTTACGTTGATCAGTAATGAAGGATCCGCCCAAGATGCACAATTCAAATTCTGATGATATAATTTCATTCTACCATTTTTCTGGTGTGCCGGAATACGGTGAGAAATTTCATTGCAGTCTTGAACAAGAATCAAATTTAAGGAATCACAAGCACGTGTTTTTCTGATTGAACAAGAATCAAATTTAAGGAATCAAATTATCTTCTTGTTTCTAGTATATAGTGAATGATATTTTGCTTATTTTGATATATTTATCCATCCCGGATAAAGTTGGCCAGATTCTATCATCATTGTGATTTGCGACAAAAAATAAAAATTATACTTCATCGTTATTATGCATAAAGTGATATAACTGCTTTTACATATATGACATTGACTATAATAGGTTACCGAGGAAGATTATTTCACTTCTTCCAATGAATTTGTTATGTTTTTGAATATATATATATAATACTATAAGAATAAAAGAAATCGATCAAGCTGATTATCATTATTATGCTAATAGTTATGTTGTTGAATATATAACTCATTATAACTATTTTATCTTGAAGTAGGATTAGGGAAACTGTAAGAATTAGTTATATAGTTATACTATTGATCCACATCTCATGTGGACAGTTTTCCTTTGGTTAAGGATCTGTTCATAATAACATTTATGTACTCGAAGATGGCACTTGTAAGGTGAAACCCCAACGTCGGAGAAATAAAAATGGATAATGTACTATAGTTCGCACTACAAATATGGGTTTACGAGTGTGTCCCATATCTAACCGAAAATTTGTGTCTGAGCTTAATATAATTCTTTTCGTTAAAGTATTATGAACTGTGTCGTTGGATAGGTTGCGCACTATTAGAATTTCTGTCATTGGTTCTCGAAATAACTCCGTCTAGGATCCATTTTGTTGCCACATGGATATTATCTTTTGTGAATGAATGTTGCTTTTTAACTTCGTTTAACTTTTTGGTGTGATCATTCATAAGTTCTCCCTCGTGCATTTTTTGGTGGTTTATATACTGTGGTTTCTTATAAATGATGTAATTATTAGTAACTGATTACAAATGATATGGTGGCAGTGGTTGGTGAACCATTGTTAACATCTATCATGATGAATAAGAATTCATTGGTATGTGATATTATTATTTTTTTATGTAAGATCATATTTGGATTCCATGTCATATTATAAATGACTAAAAGATCAAATATATAAGGATCGAGAATAAAAACCTCCGGCCATTGATACTTTGAGTTTTTGTGGCAGCTTCTTCTTCTTATTGATTTTGGTGCTTTTAAGCTTTAAAACACTCCATATGATAGCGTATGAAGAAGAGGAGTGTTGATCAAGCTTAGGGACCAAACCCACTTATTTATCCACATTCTCTTATCAAGAACGTGTACCATTTACCAAGCACAATCAATGAGAAAGAGTTTAATATCAAATAAATGCAACCACTTAATTGAATGCAAGATAAAGATAACGTATGACCACATTAAACAAGAAAATGTTACATTCTCGCACTTGGTCAATATGTTTAACCTGATGCCTTAACTTAAATCTCATCGATTATCTTTCCTTAAGAAATAAATGCATGAATCATGGCGGAAAATCCCCTGACAACAAGTATTACCTTCCATGTATCACAATGCATTTAGTTTCTAAAGTATTATTCTTTATATGGCAACATCACTTAATGAATAAACCACATGTTTATTATTGGTCCTATACAGATGATTTTTCTCAAATAAATTAAAGTGCACATTAACATGAGAAAACATCTCAAAGATAAGAGCTTCATTTAAAATAACATTGTCAATACAATGAAAACTCATATAATGGAACCAAGTCCCATTGTCACTACGTGATCCTTAAATTTCGATGGTGGCATGCCCTTAGTTAAAGGATCGGTGACCATCAATTCAGTACTAATGTGCTCAATGACCACTTTCTTTTCCTTAACACGTTCTCTTATGGCTAAATACTTGATGTCGATATGTTTACTTCGACTAACACTTTTGTTGTTCTTAGCCATAAAGACAGTAGCTGAATTGTCGCAATGTATTCTCAATGCCTAAAAATAGAATCCATGATTCTAAGCCCAGATATAAAACTCTTTAGCCATACACCATGTGAAGTAGCTTCAAAACAGAAAACGAACTCAGCTTCCATAGTGGAAGTAGCAGTCAAAGTCTGCTTAGCACTCCTCTAAGATATAGCTCCGCTGACCATTAAAAATATGTACCCAGATGTTGATTTGTGTGAATCAACACAGCCAGTAAAGTACAAATCTGAATAGCCAATTACTTCTAAATTGTCCGTTCGTCTATACATAAGCATGTAGTTTTGGTTCCTTGAAGGTGCCTCATCATTTTCTTTGTAGCTCTCCAGTGGTCTATACCTTAATTACTCTGATATCGTCCTAACATTCCCACAGCAAATGCAATGTCAGGACTTGTGTAGACCTGAGCATACATTAGACTTCCAACAACAGAAGCATATGGAATACTTTTCATCTGTTCCCTTTCTAAATCATTTTTCGGGCATTGGTTCAAATTGAACCTATCACCTTCACAATGGGAGCTACACTTAATGAACAATCCTTCATTCGAAATCTCTCTAAAACTTTATTAATATAGGTTTCTTGAGACAAACCCAAGATGCCTTGAAGTTTGTCTCTATAAATCTTAATGTCAATGACATAAGATGCCTCACCCATATCCTTCATGTCAAAATTTTTAGAGAGAAATTGTTTCACCTCATGTAGCAAACCCTTATCATTGGTTGCAAGCAGAATATCATCCATATATAAAACAAGAAAACAAATCTTACTCCCACTAATCTTTTGGTATATACATTGATCCATAATGTTTTCTACAAATCCAAATGAAGAAATCAAATCACATTATGAAATTTAAAATACCATCGACGGGATGCTTGTTTTAAACCATATATGGATTTCTTGAGTTTGCATACCAAGTGCTCACCATCACTAGAGGGAAATCCTTCATGTTGTTTCATATAAACTTACTCCTCTAGTTTTCCATTAAGAAATGCTGTTTTCACATCCATTTCTTGCAACTCTAGATCAAATTGGGCTACTAATACTAGAATGATACGTAAGGATTCCTTCTTGGATACATGAGAAAAGGTTTCCGTGTAATCGATTCCTTCCTTTTGAGTGAATCCTTTAGCAAAGAGCCATGCCTTGTATCTCTCAATGTTTCCCAATGAGTCCTTCTTTGTCTTAAAAACCCACCCATTTACATCCAATGGCTTTTGCACCATTAGGCAACTCAACAAGATCCCAAACACCATTACTTTTCATGGAATTCATCTCTTCCTTCATGGCATCGTACCATAAGTTTGATTTTTGCAACTCATGGCTCGCAAAAAAGATTCAGGATCATTTTTTGCTCCAATATTGTAGTCAGATTCTTGTAGATATACGACATAGTCACTAGGAATTGATTATCTCTTTTATGTAGTAGATCTCCTTAATGTTGTACCATCATCCTCCTGAGGAATATGTGGTTCAACTGGTTGTTCAAGAACTTCTGGTAATTCTTGAACTACCTGATCCACCGGAATGTTGTCATCAGCTTGTGGAACTTCAAGGATTGGTTGTTCAACACCAGTTTGTACTTGAGGAATGCTATGAACTATAACCAATCTATCACCTAAGGTGGAAGGTTGAGATTCTGAATGATCATTTCTAAAATCTATGTTCCTGATTTGATCACTCCCACTGATCAAGTCATTATCAAGAAACTTCGCATTTCTCGATTCCACAATCCTAGTGCTATGGGATGGACAATAAAACCTATATCCTTTAGACCTTTCTACATATCCAATGAAATGCGCCCTAATGGTCATTGGTTCCAGCTTCTTTTCTTGTGGATTATAAATTCTTACTTCAGATGGGCATCCCCAAAAGTGCATATGTCGCAAACTCGATTTCCAACATTTCCATAATTCAAATGGCATTTTTGAAATAGCCTGTGTTGGAACTCGATTTAATATATACTCTGTCATCTTAAGTGTTTTAGTCCACAAGGTTTTAGGAAGATTTGAGATGCTAAGCATACTCCGCACCATGTCCAATAATGTTCGATTTCTTCTTTCTGCTACACCATTTTGGTTGGTGAACCAGGCATGGTGTATTGGGAAAACTATCCCATGTTCTTGAAGAAACTTTGCAAACAGACCAGGTGCTTGTACATCATCTGTGTATCTACCATAATACTCTCCACCTCTATTTGATCTTACGATCTTAATTTGTTTTCTACATTGTTTCTCTACTTTAGCCTTAAGGATTTTAAAGGCATCTAATGCTTCATTCTTGTTATGAAGCAAATAGAGATACATATATCGTGAATAATCATCTATAAATGAGATGAAGTATCTTTGACCATGTGAGTCCATATATGGACTACATATATCAGTATGTATGATCTCTAATATGTCAGAACTCCTATTGGCACCTTTCTTTGACTTGTTAGTTTGCTTCCCCTTAATGCAACTCATACATTCACTAATTTCTTTATTCTCCTTTTGGAGATGTGCCCCAATCTCCGGTGTCATAACATAAAGGAGTCCTCGTTAATAATACACCTTTTGGTGCCAGTGTGAACATGCATTGAACTATAAGTGATTTTTGCAAATTAATGCAGTAAAGACCATCAGACAAAACATCATTTCCAACACAATCAGATTTATATAATAAATTGAAAGATGCTTCTGAAAAACAGAAAGAATAACCAAAAAGCATGAGTCTGGAAACTAAAATCAAATTTATAGAAAAACTTGGAACATAAAAATCTTTTCTAATTCTAAAACAAAGCCACTACTTAGAGTTAAATAACATGTTCCGATAGCCTCAACATGAGAGCCCATCTTGTTTCCTGAAAAGATGTTCTGTACACTTCACACTGGTTTCCTTAGATTTTTCAATCCCTGTAAGGAATTCGAAACATGGATTGTTGATCCAAAATCAATCCACCATGTATTTATACCAACATCGACCATATTAGATTCATAACAAATAAACGAGATTGGATTACCTTTTGTCTCAAGCCATTTCATAAATTTGGAGCAATCCTTCTTCATGTGTCCCTTCTTTTTACAGAAAAACACTTGGATTCCTTCTTGATATCAACACGAGGAGGTATTTTAATTTTCCCCCTTTGATCTGCTTGAGCCTTGCCCTTCCCTTGCATCACCATCATTGAACTTTCTCTCACTTCCATAACTAGTCTCCCTTCCTCTTGAACACACATGGTCGTAAGTTCATTAATCGACCATTTGTCCTTATGTGTGTTGTACTAGATTTTTAAGGGCCCATATTGTGGTGGAAGAGTGTTCAAAATATAGTGCACCAGAAAGGAATCTAAAAATATAGTGCACCAAAAAGGAATCTACCATCTCAACCTCGAGTTTCTTCAATTGAGCCACAATGTCCCTCATTTGCATGATGTGCTCGCGCACACCTCTCACACTGGTGAACTTCATAGATGAGAACTTCATGATTTGGGTGCTTGCTAATGCCTTGTCTGAAGTGACGAATTGATCATCTATGGCCTTTAGAAAATCACGGACCTTATCATGCTGATCAACCGAACCACGAATACCAGTAGAGTTTTTGATCTTTAAGAACATAACTGAGAGACGATTGGATCGCTCCCATTTTTCATAAAGATCAACTTCATCTGGAGTGCTGGTCTCAGTGATAGGAGGTGGTTCGTCTTTCCGAATAGCATAATCAATGTCCATCCACCCCAATTGAAGAAGAATTCTTTCCTTCCACACTTTATAATTATCACCCTTAAGTTCAGAAATTATCACAACGAATATCAGAAAAATTTGCAGTCGCAACAGATACCCCTGCATTCTTCATATCCTGAAATGTAGGTGGAAATCCAGAATGCCAAATGCGTCTCTCTGATTCATTGGCTAATCGAGACTGGAAAGGTTACTCAAAAGATGAGGGAGAAGATCCTGATCCTTTGTTTGATCCAAGCTAGCTGAAACTCATAAAGAGGTGAAGTTGTGAATCGGTTAACCCAAGTCAAATCATCTCCTTACCAACATCTCTTTGTACTCAAACCTTGACACTGAAGTAGTATCACGTGGGAAGAGATGAACCAAGGTCCCAGAATAGACTAAGTTATGTTCAGTAAATCAGTTACATAACCAATACCTTCCACAATTTATATTGTAAAACACATCGTCTTTTTCTTAGGAAATCTGTTTCGTATGTTACGAGAAGCAGGACAATCAAGAGCGTTAGCCATTCTATCTGAATTATTGCTTATGGAACGAATGATTCGCCGAGAAGGAGTCTCAAAATTTGGTTCGCTTCATTTTATCAGAACCTATATTTGAAACTCACTTTGATGCTTCCGTAGCAAATGGCCACTAGTTCCATTTCATTCTTAATTCGCTTGTTCAACTGCTTCGAAATTTGGTACATGAAAACAGATCGGTTAGAGTGTGAATTTATAGTGAATCTTGTATACTGTTGTGGGCAGAGAAGATTGCAGTGATCTTGATGTATCCTCTTGTGCAAATGGGAACAAAGGATTTGCAGGCTCTAGATCAGAGTTGTGCATTAGTGTCGATTGAGAATTAATGAATAATGAAGATTGCTAATATTGTGAGATTAATGCTTCATTTCAGGTTGGGATGGGAGCTTGATTACAGGTTGTCATTTAGTAATTACAGTTCCTTGGCTGGAATATTCTGATGAGAGAAGTTGAAGGAATCAATTATACTATTATTTTGCAGTATTTGTTGAATAAAATTTTGTCGTTATGTAAATCTAGAAAATGATATTCTATATAGTTGTGTAGTCTAATTTCCTCTTCTTGAGAAAGCCCATTTTTAACTTAATTGGATCAAATTTTGGACCAACTTGAGCATGCATGCTAATATTTGGTAAAAGTTCTGTATTTATAAATAAAGAATTTACTATTTTAGAAATAAAATGTGGTTTAAAAGTAGTTTGAAGCAACCTAAGCAATTAAAAGTGGTTTGAGAAAATATATTGTTTTTTACAAAGAATATAAATATATGTATTACAAGGTAACAATAACTTCATTCATATATAGGTTTGAAGTTCTTGTAAGCTATCACTGCATAAAATGGATCTGATCCTGATACGAATCCTAACCACCCTGTAATCCTACCGAAAATTGAGTTGTTCTCTTTAGCCTTGGCGGTCGTAGTTAACTGGCGAACAACTTCAGGTTGCGTAAATCCCTCTACGCACTGGAAATATTGAACAACCAGTTGTACTCTACTATATGCAGTGCCATCTCTCCACGCACTTACTGCTTTTTCATAGAATAGTCTATTGCTGAAGCTCACAATGAAAACTCCCCCTGGTCTTAGTATCCGAAAAACCTCGGAAAATACCTGAAAAACTCGAGTTGGGTTGAGTTGGCATATGAAACTATGAAGTGAATGGAACCATTCTATTTGAACACACAGGATGTCACCTTATATGCCACCCTTCTCACATGGGTGGTGGGGCCGTTAATTCTTACATGAGGTCTCCACACACCCCATGTGAGGGGGGAGACACATAAGGTGGTATATTTGGATGTTAAAATAGCATTATTCTTCTTATAATTTATTCATCGGTCTGGTTACATTTTTCTTCCTTCTATGAATAAATAAATCAATCAACTCTCTTTAATAGCTTAAACTTAAAACAATAATTTTAATAAAGTATATATTCTCATGTATGAAAACAGTTTTGCTACAAGTACGGATATCTATACTTACAAATCTCTCACTGTATTCCACGTTGAGTACATCTTGAATCGATCTACCCTATTTTCCACATTCAGAGGCGCGTGCTTCTATGTTTTTTGTTCTACAAATATGATAGACTTTGGTCATTTCTGATGATATGAAGTCTTAGCCCTATTCGGATCAAACTCGTATTTTCCGTGCTTAATTTTGTATTAAGAACAACTTAAACTTTTAGACGAGACTATTAAATGACATAAAATAAACGAAGCAGTGCACACTGACCTTCTCAGGATGCTGAAGATACTGCACACTAACAGTACACAAAACTGCATCAAAACTGCCACTTTCCAGTGCAAGTTGTTGATCCTGATTAAGATCCTTCACAAAGAAATAATCCAATCTCGGATTTTTGGAAAGCTCCTGTGCATTGAGTCCATGCCCTACAACTTTCTTATACTTAACCTCTTTAGGCAAATGGCTAATCCATGAGCTCATCAGATCGAGGATCTCCATATCAGGCCTCAATCTTTCCCTATAAAGATTTGTCAACGTGGATATGAATTTATCATCAACGTGCGCCACGAAACGCGGATAAGCATAGAATTCTCGATCGGGATTCAGGTCAAGTTTCACTCTGCCTTGTTCAGGAAGAACCAGGCGCCTGATTCTACCGGCTGAAGATGGGTTTTTCTGGTTGTCTTCATCATTTTTTGTGTTCGAAATATTGGCAAGAAGGGCTTTTTTCCTGCTTGGAAATCTAGTAGATTTTAAGGTTGTTTGTTTAGGATATTGACATGGATTTGGGGTTTGAGGAATGGTTAACATGAGTTTATGGATCAATATTTGTTGCACACTGCACGAATTCTTGTCCACAGAAGTGAGAAAACAGGGATAAATAGTAAAGCTGTGTTTTAAGGGGGGGAATATATATATATATATTGGTCACTTAAGTTATTACACAATTCTAAGTTGGTCATTTAAGTTCAATTTGTTTTAAATCAGCCACTAACGTTATGCTTTAGTTTCAGATTAGTCAATTCATCACCAAATTTGTACGTGATAATATACAGGTACAAGAAAATTACCTGAATGGATTAGCCGAAGCTGATGCTGAGTGCTAGAACTTCGTTTGTGGGGGGTGGGGGCAAGGGCGAATCAAGGATCTCGAGTGAGTACAAACAGTCGTTAAACATCAACGATCGTAATTAAAATCAAAATAGGTTTCGAGATCACCAAATGCTACTGTCCATGTGGTAATTAAAATTATTAAAAATATTTCAAAAAAGTTTCTTCACGTCGAGTGAAAGGTCTGCAAAAAAACTTTCACTAAGACTTTTGGCTTTGTTGATGTGTCACTCTCTCATCAATTCACTATTCTGGACTCTCTTCCTACACTTTCTCTCTCTTTCAAATTTACACCATTCACAGTTTGACCAACCTTGTCCATTAAAGATGGACTAATGACGAGAGTTAAAATGAGAAGTGAAGTGTTTAGTGTGGGGCCTTGGCTGATTATCTAAAATCCAATTGGTCCGCTGTCGGAGGTTTATTAAAGCTCTATGACTAGCGTAATTGTGCATTTAAAATCTCTATCAAACAGGAAGTAAAGTTTAGTGACAAGTTTGTGATAATGTTTGAACCGAAAGATTGGGAGAGAAATTTTGAAAATATTCTAGCATTAGATAAAACATTAGTTTTTCAACACTGTTTCACTCATATCAAGCCAACATGTTCGACGACTTTTAACATATTTAAAACATTTGTCGCGCAATTGGTCAATAAATTATTTATGTAGTTGATAAAAGAAAGTTACAATGTAGGCTAGTCGATAACATGTCAAAGTATCATCTTCTATGATTCCATCTACTATCGTCCAGCTCCGGGACCAACTTTAAGTCGCAAATTGTCGAGGGTTCGAGAAACTAACATCAGTCGTGGATCGTCATCAGGTATCTCTCGTTCCTGAAATTCAAATAGAATTAAATTGCAGTACAGTGTACATAAAACTTTCATTCAAAATCCAAAATGGCATTGATCGGAGGTGCCAGTCTATGTTCACATCAAGTATAGCACGAACAAGGTCGGACATGCTTTCCATACCAAATATAATAGTTGAACATTTAAACTAATGCTTTACTTTTCGATTATTAACTGCAATACGAGTAGAAGACTCACTTTTAATCCAGTGTAATATGCTTGAACAGCAGGAAGTGAGGGGGTTAAGCGACGAGCTTGCATCATGTCCCATACTAAGTTGGCAGTCGTGTATCCACCAGTCTGTCGGCCAATTTCAAAACTGTTAGCTTTCAAAAATAAAGAACCACCATACCAAAGACTAAAAATGAGTTAAGAAAAGGTTACAGAAGAAATAGAAGACGAATGGCGAACGTAAAATGGTAGAAACAGATATAACGTCTTGCTAAGGCTTACTTTTTCGCCGGAGGCTGCAAGGAGGAGATCATTTCCCATTCTTATATTCAGGGTATATCCCTTAGAATTCATATTGACCTGGATGATGGCAAATAAAGGTAATATAAATATGTATTAACACAAGGAGTCAATTCGGATACCAGTATAGATAGAAAGTACCAGCGTCTCTTGAGCAAGTTGCATTCCCCTGGGTGTATATCCAACCATTGCTCCCTCTGCAAGTGTCTATAGCCACGGAAATCACATCATTCATCAATTTCGTTTATCATTAATTGAAGCAGATGCAAAAGGATATTTGTACTACAGTAGATCCAACAACATTTTGAATTCAAAAGAAAATTAACTCAAAGTTGAGCAATCTCTCACAAATAATAAAATTAAGAAAGCACAGTAATTCACCAATGTCTTCGCAGATTAACAGGACACAACGTTTTCAGAACAAGTCGCAAAATATTTAAAAGAATTAATCTTCACAAAGTAGCAATTCAGCAATACTTCAGGTTTACCAATCAGACTCATAAATTTTATAATGAACAAATCCACTGGAAAATCAGTATCTAGCCTGGTAAACCAAGGGTAACAGTCGTTTTCAGATGTATTGAAAACATAGTACAAGGTTCTAAGAACAAAATGCAGCTGTAGAAAGTAACAAACGGGATGTCTTGTTCTTTCATTTTTATTTTTTTTATTGGAGGCATTATTCCATTAAATTTTATCATAGTCAGAGAGAACGAAATTTATTTGTCAAGCATTGTAATATTTGTTCAAAACCCACTACATAGAGCTCTCTGATGGTGGTTTATTCAAATTCACAGGGCCTTAGAAAGCGTTCCATCTTTTTGCAGGAAGGATAAAATACAATATGTTGTCCTCATCAGAAAGAATGAAACAAATAGCTGGCAGAATAGCATATTTGTTCAAACCCACCACGTATAGTTCTGTCATAGGTGGTCTATTGGATTTCCTGTAGTCTTCAAAAACTTTTTGACCACGGTCTATGTCCCCAGCATGAAGATAGCACCTGCATAAGAAATCAATTTAAGTATGCAATAGGAAATTACATTTTTGCTGCCAACCTAGAAACAGCCAATTTCCTATGAAATTAAACAAACTGATTGCGTTCAGAAAGGAGATCAACCATCAAAGCTAAAAAAATTCATTTAGTGGGGTAATTATCGAAGTTTTGAATAATTATTCCAAGTTATTATAATATTAATAGTCACTATTTTTTTTTACTGCTACAGTAAATAGTCACTCGTAATAAAAAAATTAACATTATATTCTATGAGGCACCGTTAAGTGAAAGAGTGCCACAAAAAAGCGTTATTTATTATGCCAAGTCAACAAAATCAAGGAATTGGGCATAGTCATATGAAAATGTAATGCATCTTTGGTTTTTGCCTAATTTTTGGACTCAAATCATATATTAAACGTCTTTTTTTTCTTTTTAACAACGATTTTAACTTGGTGTAATAAATAAAGCCATTGACTGATGTTGGCACTTTATAGTACCACGCAGGAGTTAATGTTCATCTGTGTTACTGAGTGATCATTAGTGTAACACTTACAAACTTGAGTGACTATTTTTGTAAGAACTTTAGTGAACATTGATGTAATTACTAAAAACTTCAACGCTATCAATCGGTTCAATGGACATTAACAGCTGAAGCACAGTAAACAAAACCAAGGGATCAGCTAAATTACATGTAGGAAAAAAAAAATTAGAAAGTAAATAGTCAATACTGAACTGAAAACCAAAAACATATTCATAAGTTTCTTCTCGGCAGGTCATGCCTTTATATGATGAGGGAAGTAAAAGACAATAATGGAATGCCGTGCACAGCGTCATGACTCATGAGCGTTCTCCAGAGTGTATGTTTATGATGATTATTAAATTGTTGCTCCCAACACGGGCGGATGGAGTGGGGGGGCAGTAGATTATTTTTTTTTGGTCCCCCCTGCCTCCGCCCTTGTCACATCATCACCTCTTTCTTTTCTACCTGCTGCATTGTTTTTTAAATATTCATTACCTGGTTAAACGAGACTTGGGTAGGTAGGGAAGTAGAAGTTCCTCATGAAGTGGTCTCTATCTTTAGGTTGTTGACAAGGGAAGATATTGATAGGTTAGCCTACATCTATCACAAGCTAGGTTGCACCGACATTCTGTTGGAAGCCAACGTGTCGTGTCCGACACCGACACTCTCCGACACGTGTCGGAACTACATCATATACATCAAAATGAAAAAGGGGAAGGAGCGAAATGCATGTAATTAAAAAAATGATAAATCTAACTTACAAGTTTGTTTTTATTTGATATCCTCATTTTGATTCAATAAATATACAATGTGTTGTTTGTAATAAGACTAAAATAATAATAAATTAAAAAAAATTAATTTGCATGTCCCCAACGTTTCGTGTCCTAACTTTTAAAAAAAATCACGTGCAGACGTGTCTGTGTCGCGTGTTGATGTCCATGCAACTTAGATCACGAGTTTCACTTTTCTATAATGATCATCTATTACTATGCAGCGAAGGCAAAAGTCTACTTCGCCCCTATCAAGAATCTATAGCAATTAGCAATATGAACTGACAAGTGAAGAGAGTAGCTTTAGAAAAAATGTGTTCACTTTTTCAGGAAAATGTTGAGCATATAGTGAAAGAATCTAAGCAAAAAATAAGATAAAATAATTTTAAATTCTGCTTGGTTCGCTCTGTGAGAATGTGAATGAGAGAAGAAGGAACGAATCAGCACTGTCGTTGCAAGTGTATGGTAAAAAAGAGAACATAATGCAATTTTCAGTTCTTGTGAATGTGTTAAAAACTTGATGAGTAGCCTATTCTTATCATCAGAAGTCATATGGAACAGTACGATACTTCAAAATTGGCCAGACAAATGGATATCCATCACAAAGAAAGCACAGCCATATCTATACTTCGCAAACGTAAATTTACTTAATGGTTAGCAATACATCACAGAAAGAGATAACTTCAACAAAAAACTACCTCATAATTTGTATCAGAATGAAAACATCGGGGGATTTGCCATCCTTCTCAAGCATCTCCAGGAGTCTATCTGTAGCCTACCAAGACACAAAGACCAAGTCAACTTTAACGTAAGAGATGACAGATGCATTCCGTAAGATCATGCCTGTTGCATTGCATATACAGTATGAGACATATAGACCTGATAAGCAACCAAAGAAAGACTGACAGAGAGAGATAATAAATACTTTCTATAGTCAGAAGTATTTGTCATTCTTCAATTATCTGACAAAAGTGACGTGTGTTTGATTGAGATATGGCAAGTGTCAAAACTTAAGTTAAATTAAAGAAATGAAATAAAGATGAATCACATTTTAACCCCCACGCCTTGCCATCATTGAGCATGTACTATGTAAACTTACCATAGACTCGATGTTTTAGCCCCAACTAAACGTGAGCAACCAAACAGCACTTACACATTAAATCTAAAGATATGACATGATACAATAATCAGTATTCACAGAGTAATTAGCCGAACAGGTGATGTCACGGTTATAATAACACGGATCAAATCACCATTTTACAAAAAAGGTTGACGAATTCAAAATCAAGTAAAACAGTCAGCATTGAATATGATTTCACCTTAATAAGAGGGTTATCAGAAATTTGTTTCATTGGTCCAGTGGTCCTTAAACGGATCATATATGAAGGTTGATTGACCCCAATAAAATACAATAATCAAGGAGAATGAGAAGACAGGTATGAAGGGACATTGCAAATAGAATAGACAACAGGAAACTACCATTGCAAATAGAATAGACAGCAGTGCCATGACATTGCACTAGAAACTTAGTCCTTATTTGGTAGAGATTTTTGAGAATACATTTTGTCAAAAGTGATTGTTTTGGAAATGTGAGGTTAAAAAGTATGGAAAAGTTACGGGTCCATGTGCAAATTTATTATGTGTGATTGAATATGAGTTTGGGGAAATATAATGAGGGCTTCAAAAGAAGGAAGGAGTTTATTATATAAAGGAAAGAAGATAAAAATATGGTCCTTTACAAATATATAGACCACAAAACAATAATATAAAAGCATATAATTCAGTATTCCCATGGCATCCATCAAAAAATTAAATATTCAAGTAGTACCTCAACATTCATCAGGTCAGCAAAAGCATGAAATGCCACATGATATACAGTTAACTGCCTGGAAATGAACCCACCACGGCGATGAATATACTCAGCCGTAGGGAGGTTGTACAATTCTTCTTCAGAGATACCCAGCATAATATTTTCAGCATTGTCTTTTGTTTGTTCAACTGAGGACCACCCTTTGGACTGCTCAACAAGCTCAATAATCTTTTCCAGAAAAGAGAACATAAGAGTACTATAAAGATCTCTATTCATGAATTCAGATGTACTAAAAGTATCCTAGAATAAACTTCAAAAAAATCAAATAAAAGTAATTGGTGATTACTTTTGAAGCTGTATCATCTGGAAGAGGAGTCTTGTTTTTGTGTGCAGTTATAATTCCAGCATAACAGAACTTGTTCAGACCAAGACCACCAGCAGTCATATCTCGAACTATAGCATATCTGCAATGCAAAAGGTGGTTAATGACTTAATGTGGCCGTTACAATATTTCGAGGTGGAGTGAATTAATGTTGTACTGATAGGTACAGTCACAAGTTGGCAGTCGCTGTTCATTAGAATATATAACCAAGTAGGGCAATACCATTTGGGAGAGAGAGGGGGGGTGGGGGTGGGGGAGAATTCAAATGCAGCACAGCATTGGATAAAGCTACAAGCAGTATGTGTGAAGTTTATGATCAAGTACGTTGACCAAAATCAAGGTTTTAAGCTAAAACAACTTACTAGAAGTCATTTCACTTTCATAATCTTATCATATATTGTTACGTTGTTTAAAACATCTTGATAAAGATACCACATCCCATCCATCCGTTGCAATTGAAGTGTCTTTAAAGCTAAGAAGCACCGATACACCTCCAACGCCGGCATATCTGTGTCGGATACATATCGGACACCGATACACCTCCGATACTCCTCGATTCGTATCGACGGCGTGTCCTAATTACAGCTAATAAGAAAACGGAAAAGGGGTTACAACGAGTAAGAAAAAGTGGGGGGGGGGGGAGATAAGCTTGTCTTACCCATTTCCAAGCTTTTCCGGTGCCGATTGCAAAGAAAATTATAGGAGCAGCGTCGACAATGGTGGGAATAGGAACCCTACAAGACGACATGTTTTGTTCTCTGCCTTAAAGGGACGTTTTGTTGAATTGGGATAAAAATGATTAAATGGGCTTGCGCATATACTTTTAAATTGGGTCTATTAATTTTAAAACCATTGACCACCAATTTTTGAATGGCCCAACCATCAATCTTTTAAAATTGTCCCAATTAAATACTAGCCTAAATAAAAATATCAACTAAATGAGAAAACAAGTATAAATGAAGTTAATGTCAATTTGATTTACGTATGAATTTTTTTTTATTATTATTATTTTTTTTTGCAACAAGTACACAAATTTTTATCTTCATTACTTTAAAATTTTAAAAATTTTAATTAATTTTTTAATTGACGAATCGACGGCTTATCGGAATATTTTCCAAATCCCGTATCGACGTATCAGATACGTACCCGTGTCAAATATGCGTATCCGTATCAGTGCTTCATAGCTTTAAAGAAGCTCATTATGCTTTGGATGTCAACTGGATAGCTGATAGAAAAAAGTGCCAAGCAAAGTTATTGAACAATTAGCTTACACTCGATCTAATCTACCACCAGCTGCACATGCATTAAGTAGACATATGAAAGTCTGTCCAGTAGGTTTCACCTCAGATCTCTTCAGTTCTTCTAGAAGCTTCAATACAAACACAAAATTGATCTCAACAAAATTGAATAAAATTTTACAAAACCATTTAAAGCTTTAAGCATAACACAAAAAAAAGTATCGCAAGGTGAAAAATGAAATACCAGAATGGCCTGGTCAGATTTCTTGCATTTTCCACAAGTTGAGATTAGGAAGTTGTATAAAGCAACCTACAAAAAATACGAAAACTCTTACTTGTAACTAAAACATGCAAATATCAAAAGATGAAACTTGTCAATAGTTAATTGGATGACACTAGCAAGTCAATGAGTTTTTTTAAGAAAATGCGATAAGGGTTTTTGGGGCATTTTCATTTTGTGATGCTAAGATTATTATCCCTCCACTGAATGGGCATATGGATCACCCACTAATTACGTAGATATAACTAAGCGGCAACTGTATAAATTTTAAAATCAGTATTTTAAAATACCCCATATCATATTTGCTCATTGCAATACATGAACAGAAAAAAATTATAAAGAGGCAATGTTTAGCTGAAACTAATAAAATTAATATTTTATCAATTATTTGATAGTTACTAGTAACAATCTGAGTATTTTGAAAACTAATGGCATCTATCGTGATCCGGGCTTCAATATTGAATTTTTGTCTAATAAACAATTTCATTCAGGGCATTTATTCACTGTGAATCATCAAGATAAAGAAACAGGAAGCATTGAATGAAGATTAAGAAACAACATACATCAGGAGCCAACCCCATGGATTTCATTTCATCCCGGAAAAAGAAAGCATCTTGTAATCGAGACCCTTTCATTGTCCCAACTATAAGCGAATGAAATGTATCCCTCTCTGGCTTCACTCCATCCAGCACCATATCATCATACACATCCCTCAACAAATAATTCCTAGTTTCCCATTAACAAAGATACAATTACATCAAAAGTAATTCCACTTAAAATTAAGGCTCTAGTATTTGCTTATCCAAATAATAAATTTAAAAGCATAAAACCTTCGCTGAGAAGTGAGAGAGCCGATAACAGTTTTGTACTCGGCCTCATTGTTCGCGTAATTCCTCTTAGCGTACTCTTCTGTTGAGGAAGCAAAATATCGACGCCCTATCGCTCTAGTCAATAAACGATGGTGTCCTGTGAAGAAGAATCCAAATGTAAATACATACATACGCACAAAGACACACACACATATATATGCGTAACTGCATTACACGGGTACCACAGAGAGTTCGGAGGAGCTTCATGGTGGAAGGATATTAACGGCACTTAGACTCTGATTTTGATTTTGGTTTTGGTTTTCGGTTGAGCTCTCGAAGAGGAACTACGCATAAACCCTTGGGGATTTTGAGAAGATGCGCACGTGGCGCGTATACACGAGTGAGGTACAGGAAATTTGTGCACTATTGGATCACCTTCCTTTTCTTCTTTCATTCACGATTCTTGAACCTCGATGTAAAATCGCGCTTATCGCGAAAAGCCTTCAGCAAAAAATTTACGATTGATGGATCGGTCGGGCGGATTGGTGATCCGTCCCGTTTCAATTTAAAAAAATAAAATTTAATTAAAAAATTTTAAAATTTTAAAAAAATTGTTGGCGATTCAACCCTCAAATTGTTGGCGATTCAACCATTTGGTCTGTCTAATACACCTAGTACTTTCATGAGATTGATGAACCATGTCTTGCGTGCTTTTATTGGAAACTTTGTTGTGGTATGCTGAAAATTTAAAGTTATCTAAATTTTATAAACAGATTGTCTCAGACAAGTCTGGACAGTAATCAGTTAACAGTAAATCGTTAAGCATTGTTTAGCGCAGTACCAAATGAATCTTGTTAAGGCGGATTCGTCTGTATTGTAAAACGTAAATAATCAGAATAAATTGTGCGAAGTTATAAATGGACAAGAACACAATAATTTGAGCTTAACGTGGGAAAAATTCTAACAAGGAAAACCCACGATTCGCATCCTGCGAACAAAAACCAAATCACTATATAAGAAAGAGTTTATACAGATCAATCTAAACTACAGGATAAATTTACGCATAGACTTTATCAAACATCCAAGAAATAGATCACTCGCTGATCCTTCTGTGGCATGTAATGAGAGATGGCGTCCCACCACTCTTCAGTAGTTTTTTTTGAATTTGAAACACTTTTCAGCAACACGAACTCCCGTTCGATCTTGATCCAAACCTCCTGTTTGATCTTCACGCTGAAATTCTTTCCTTCTCTAAGTGATCGATTCCTCCTCCCGGAGTATTGAAATCACAACACAATTGAAGCTTTCTGTATTTGAGCACACACGAAAATCAGCTTCAATATTTTTAAAGTGGACGTGTACTTTTGTAGAGCTCCACACGATTCTTTTTATTTTCACGTCACAAGAAAAAAACGTCTCGTTTTTCTTCTCTTTATAGTGCAATTAGGTTTACTTGGTTTCCAAGTTTCCTTATTACACAAGATCTCTACAACCTGCAAAACATGGTAGAGATAATTAGTAAAAGGTAAGAGAAATATTCTTACTAAATCTTACCATAACCAAGATATAGATGAATCATGTAAGATCTTACCATAAGTTAATCGATCACGTGAATAACATAAACTTGGACTTCATATTTTCGGTCCTATCAAGAATTTTTCCCTAGATCGATTTTCGTCCAACACATCTTACCATGTGCAAAGATGAGAAATGAAATATTCTTGACCATATCAAGAAGATGCTTACCATATTTTGGATACCTTGCGTATCAAGAATAATCACAACAACTTATCAAGAATAATATCAAAATATTCTCGGGATTGTGATAAAAAATTTCGTGATTATGATCAAGTAAATATCAATATTTTCTTGATCATTATCTTTTCAATAAAACAATATTTATCTCGAAAATTAGGGATATAAAAAATATGCATAATTTAATTGAACTTAATATATTACTAAATACACGTATTTAGTAATTAAATCAAGTTTTATTAAATTATACATTCGTGAAAAATAGGAAATGCCAATATTATAAAATTAACATATGCTTTGATGATATCTTGGTATATAGCAAGAGCTTAGGTGATCATATTGAACATTTAAAGTCTGTTTTGAAAATTTTAAAAACTGAATAACTATATGCTAATTTTAAAAAGTGTACTTTTTGCATGGTGAAAGTGGTTTTTTCTTGGATTTTTTGTTAGTGCTAATGGCGTTGAAATTGATGAAGAGAAAATTCAAGCCATTAAAGAGTGGCCAATCCCGAAAAGCATTAACGAGGTTAGGAGCTTTCATGGGTTAGCTGGTTTCTATAGAAGGTTTGTTAAAGATTTTAGTACACTTGCAGCACCACTCACAGAAATAGTTAAAAAAAGTGTAGGATTCCATTAAGGTGTAACACCCCAAGTTTAAGAGTCTAAAACCTAGGCGTGTCAACTTCCATTCACATTAAACGCGGAATTAAATCATTTACACGACTAAAATGTTCATTTATCTATTATAAAATTTTAGCAAAATTTCAGCAGAGTTTCCTCTATAAATTGGACATAGCCAACCTGTAGAGGGACATCAAAAACCATTTAAAAATTTAAAACATCCATCACATCTCAATCACATTCATCATCGCTGAAACCAATTCATGCATTTCCCAAACTCCTCAATCATAAGATTTTTCCAAATTATCAACAAGTATTGACAAATGAAATAAGAGGTAACTTAACCCATAATGCGTCGCCCATACTTAATCAAAACTAACTTCAACCAAACAATTATCAATAATAATAAATTAAGGAATAAATTCAAATGATGACTTTAATAAATTTAACTTCATTAAATAATGACGACAGCGGGTACTGTCTTAGTCAGCCGCCAAGTGCTCTCCTCGGATCACCTAACTTTCATCACCTGAAATGTTGGGGAGGGATTGGGGTGAGCTAAAGCTCAGTAAGTAAACTGTATGCATGAATGCATGCTTATGACATGAATGCTTTTTAAGAAAATTCCATGTATGTATCCCCTTTTTCTTTACTTTCCAGAACATACAACATTTCAAACTTTCACTTTACATTTCAAAACTTTCACTTCATTTCCATCGTGAGCTCACTTGATGTAACTTCTAGTCAATCAGAATACAGTGGGCAATTACTTATTTGGAACCAGATTAACATGCGCATTTCCACCGCAAAGCGGTTTAACATTCACTTTCCCATCGCGAAGCGGTGTAACATTCACTTTCCCACCGCAAAGCGGTTCATTACATTCGAGTACGCCGGTCCCCCGCACCCCATTTCCCACTCGCATCTTTCATGAACTAGAAGCACACTCATTCATTCTTTAAAACTTGGGATACATAACTTTTGAACAAACTTGCACTTTGACACATTTCTTTCATTTAAAACATTTGACTTCCAAATTTCGATGTCAATGCATGCTTGATTATGCAATGACATGATAATGTGCATGCTTAAACATTCTTCTCAATAACATATGCTTTCATTATGTAAATGCAATTCATCAAAGCAAGTAAGTTGCACGACAGTCATTTACACATAACTTTCACATTTACATTCAACTTCTATGAAAATAGGGGGAAGTTTACTTACTTGAAATCCTTAGTATTTACCGTTCTGAACTTGCAAGTGGAAGAGTCTCGGATACCCGTAACGTCAATGTACCAAAATCCCTAATTGTATCCATTCATTAATAAAATATGTTTTTAGTTCAAAATCACATTTAAAACTCCTAAATAAGGTTGAGACTTTCACGTGACTTACAATTCAAATCAAATGGTATCTTAAGCTAGTTAAATACAGACCATACCATATTCCAAATAAGAGGTTAACTCGAAGGGTAAATCTTGAAATCTTACTAAACAAATTGCACAGAAGTCAAACTAATAGGAATCTAATCTAACTTGAAATCCACCAAAATTCGAATTTGTAAATTAACCAATCAATATATATACACATGTATATCCGTATCAATTCATTTCACATTTTTATCAACTTATCACATAAATGACAATTTATACTCTTCCCCATATAAAAATTATCATTTTAAGGCAACTGCAAACTCAAATGGTTAACTAAACAATCAAATTCTTAAATTTAGAATTTAAAAACTAACATACATCTATCTATATTATTTTCAAAAATCTGAAGTTATACATACATTCATCCATTTGAAAAATCTGAAATTCGCATAGGAAATCTATACATACGTATAAATCAATATACCCACATTAACATCATCAACATAAATTCCCAAAATTAGTCTTTAAAATTCGAAATCTACATAAATTGGAAAATCTGAAATTTTGAAAATCTTAACATATATACATCAATATATACATACAATCCCATATATATATATATATATATATATATATATATATATATATATATATATATATATATATATGTATACATACACTAATTACATGTGTGTTCGGTAGGGGTGGCGTGCGGTTGTGTGAGTGACCGAGAAAAAGGGTTGGGCTCGATTTCATGTGTGTGTGCGTGTGAGAGGGGAAGGGGAAAAAGAAGGCTTACCGCCGGTGGGGTGGCGGTCGGCGGTCGAAAGCGAGAAGGAGAGGTCGCGACAGAGGAGGCGACCGAGAGAGCCGAGAGAGAGAGACGAAACTGAGAGTGAGAGACGAGTCGAGAGAGAGTCCGCGTAGAGAGAGAGAGGGTGCGTGAGTGAATTATGTTAGGTTTAGGTTTAAAGGTTTAACTTGGTAAATTGCAATTCAGTCCCTCAACTCTCGTAGATTGGTAATCTAGGTTCATAACTTTCAATTAAAATTCCAAAGCGTCACCAAACTTTTCCCAACTTCAATTTAATGCAATAAAATAGAAACTAGCATGTTTAGGAAGTAAAACAATTAATCACATAAATTACACGTAAACTATTAAAATAAACAATTTAGAAACTTTTAATTGGTACATTGATCGAGACGGCATCCAAGTCCTTCCACTGCAAAATAATTCAAATTATCGACATTAAAAATATCATTAAATTTAAAATTTATAACATTAACATAATTATTACGTGAAATTTAAGGATACACGAAAAAATGAAAAGCGGTCTTACAGTTCCTTACCCCCTAAAAAGAAATTTCGTCCTCGAAATTAAAATTTACCAAAACTTGTGGATACTTGGCACGCATTTCGTCCTCGCGTTTCCAAGTAGCCTCTTCTACTGCATGATTCCTCCAAAGAACTTTAACTAGAGTTATCTTCTTCCTCCTAAGTTCCTTATCTGCCTTCAGTTGGATCCTCATAGGTGATTCCTCGTAAGTTAGATCCTCACGAAGATCTAACGACTCATAATTGAGAATATAAGGTGAGTCTGGATAATACTTCCTCAGCAATAAGACGTAAACATCTTTTGTATCCCAGATGGTTTTGGTAGCAATGCAATCAGATAAATTAGGTCACTCATTATTTCTAGTCTCTCAAGGGGCCAACAATAAGGCTCAACTTTCTTTTCTTCCCGAACCTCATAATTCATTTCATTGGGGCTACCGTCAAAAGATCATATCGCCTACGGCGAATTCCAAAGATTTCCTTCTTTTGTCCACGTAGCTATTCTGTCTACTCTGTGCAATCTTCATTTGTTAACGAATCTTTTCAACAACTTCAGTTGTCTGCTGTACTATTTCTGGACCCAATAACTTTCATTCTCCTAGATCACCCTCGTAACTGACGATCTACACTTCCTATCGTATAATACTCAATACAGACCGAAGTTTGATGGCTATTGTTGTAGGAGGCCATTAACCGACATTATCCCACTTATGAATCCATTCACTAACTTTCTATTTCCAGCCTTTCATAGAGTCCATTATAACCTCTCAACCTTAATATATATATTGATTGATCGCATTCTTAAAACTAAAATCAAGATTGACCAAAATAAAACTTTGTAATCCAGAATTAGTGAAACTTGACGTCCATACCGAAATATACAGTAGAAATACTAACTTTGACATAATCTTTCTGGAAAAATTTACATACGAAATCCTTTCTGAACATGCTGACATTTCTTTTAAAATCCGAGGATCAAACTTAAATCATGTAACCCATACTTATATATTGCAATCAAGTATTCAACATCATACCCTCATCTTAAAACTAAATCCAAGGTACTAATTTAAGAATCCATGCTTTCAAAATCATCATAACAATACTCTAACCAAGTATTTTATAAATAAATCCTTGACCTATCACCAATGAATAATACTTTTGTGATTCATATAGAATTCCTCATCAAGTTTACTTAACCCAAAGATACAACTCCACAATAAGTAAAAGTTACACTAATGATCATCTTAGATTTCAACCAATCCAAATTTATGTATATTCCATGGAGATCTCAAAATGAATAATATGCTCTACTCACATCTAATGCACAACCGACAATGAGTAACCACAACTACATCACCAAAATTTTAAATAAATTCATCTATCTTGTCATAAACCAACCATTGATTAGTTCAAACATATCATCACACTATTCTTCCATAGGACAATCATGACCTTCATTAACTATCTATTCACCATAACTTGTGATAATCATGTGACATGCCACTTGTCACCATACCCTATGACCTCAACATTTAATCATATCACTCTCCTTAAGATCACAGTATAATAACCATCATATATATCACATGAACACTTATACATCGATAAATCACGAAAATCTTATATATACCAATCTCTCAATCTCTATAAATCTTGGATTCTGCCATTGTCACTCTTTCTGCACACTACTCCATAATAAATAATCATTGTGAAGTCTTATCCTCATTTTCCACAAATCCTATCCACAAGGACAATTGCCTAAAATTTCATTTCTTACTTTTGAATCAAGATACCCTCAATACTAATCTCCACAATTTCATGATATGTACTATCATAAACTTTCCTCCGATCAGATGCATTACTTCTGCAATACTTGTACAAATCTAGGACCTGGTAAAGTTTCTTTCATCAATTTCATCCAACAATCTCTCATATAATATTTTAGTATCATCAATGAAAACTTAACGTACCCCAGTGAATCATTCAAATTACGATGAAACCTGATTCATTTTCCATAACTGAGATTCATCTTTCTTCGAATTCCACTTAAAACCAAATATAGCATAACTTATTCATGGAAAGTCAACTTATTTCATAATTTCAATACATTATCACCTTCAGTTCTCATCATCACATTATTCCTTACAATCATCTATTATACCTTTTATATACAATTGACCTTATGACAATCATTATCTCACATAATCCCAAACATTCAATCGCATGTCCCCAATTTCTCACGTTGAATAAATGGTTACTCCTTTAAGGCATCTCATCATAAAATATTTTCAATATCTCCCATTCATGATAACTGACTAATCCCAATACTCATATTACATGTAAATTCAACAGACGGTAAATGGTTTTCCTAACCATCACGAAGGTCTAAAATGCAAGCTCTCAACATAGCCTCTAAACTCTGTATAAAGAAATATTTGCCGATTACTTAAGTCATTATTCAATAACCCAAATGACATCACGTCTCTTCATTAATCTCTGTAAGCCCATGGAAAATTCTCTCCAAATTTCAATAAATCTTTACTATTTCTTTAAAAACATATCAAACCATAATAATTTGTCATCTCTAAAACTTCTTTATCACCAAATATCACCAAAATAATTAAAACGATAGAAATTACCTGAATATTCTCTCTATGTAGTATATCCAATAACATATTATTCACAAATCAACATAATATCATTAGCTTATCTTTAACATATCTTCCCGATCAAATTCCAAAATAAATCAACAGTATTATCTCATATCCTCATAATTTATAATATTCTCCAATATAAAGTGATCATTCCTTACTAGTGATCAATCTGTTCCCAAGAATAATTAAGATTCTTCCCAATAACGCCATAATACTTGTCTTCACTTATCTTTTCAAAATATAACTTATCGTTTCCCAATGTATGGATCAAATCATCACATAACTTCATGTATACCTTGATATCCCAGAAAACCAATCCATAATTCCTCAACATAACAATTTCAAATCATAGTTTCCAATATCAATATCTCACTTCCTTCAATACATTAATTGGCTCAAAGGACCACCCATTAGTCATACTTATAAATATATGACACAAATCATAATCCCAAAATTTCTTAGTTAGAAGATCAAACAACATTATAAATTTCTCTCAAAATAGAGGAATAATTCACTTACTCAACACAATATCCATTCCTTAATTCCCAATAATTAAGAATCAAATCTTTAAATCCCAAATTTCATAATTTTTCTCATAGAAGTCCAATAAAATCATATCACTCATAATCTCAACATCTCATCACAACTTCATAAAACTGGTTTTTCCATGTCTAAAATCAATTACACAAAGTATCATAAAACCATCTTTCTTCTTCATGTATAGCTCCTGAGCACCCCATGGCAAAAAGCTAGGTCGAACAAAACCTTTGTTCATGAGATTCTATAGTTGCTCTTTGAGCTCTTTTAAGTTACGAAGGAGCCATCCGATATTATACCTTGGATACTAGAGTTGTGCACTTAATCGATGACGAATTCGAGTTCTCCTTTAGGCGATAAATCACAAAAATCTTCTGAGAACATCTTTAGTCATTCTCGAATAACTGAAATTTGTTCGAGAGAAGTATTCACCTTAGACACTTCACTTATTGCAACTAGGTAGGCCTAATAACTCTTATTCATCAATTGACGAGCCTTCATCACTGATAATATCGATATGAAAAGTTCTACCTTTACCTCAACAAGGCGAAAAGGGGTTTCATTTGAAGGTTCAAATACTACCTTAACGTAGCCAGTGATTGAAACCTTATACCATAATAATCATTCCATTCCTAGTATGACATCAAGTTTATGGGTATTCAGTGTAATGAAATCCATCATCTAATCCTTCCCATTCACCATGGTTGGGAAAATTTCTCAACGCATAATTTTAGTTCAACAATTCTTCAAATGGCGTTGACAATATAAACTTGGTCTCCAGCTACTCAGATAGGTAAATCAATTTTCCTATAACTGCTGGACTATCAAATGAGTGGGTAGTCCCGAGATTAAACACGATAAGTGCTTAATACTAAGTTCGATGACTTCTCAACTTCTCGTTTGGACATTGTATACTCTCGATCCGATATACTATTCATATCCATTTCTTATTTCACAAAAAGATCTAATAAACGGCACCCAAACTTTTAATAACCATTACTTTCTCACTTCCTCATTTACATAACCAAGATATACTCGTCATAATCACTGACAACATTATTAACCTTCCACTTTCCGACATTACACATTAGCATGCAAGAATTTACAATAATTGGACCATCAAATAACATTTCATAATTTAAACAAAACTTAACTTACCAGATGATCGAGGGAGAAGCACTTGAGGCGTGACTCAGTACCCGAACCATTTTCAAATAAATTTTAAAAGTCTACAGAATCGCTTTTAAAACTCTTAGCTCTGATACCAAAAATGTAACACCCCAAGTTTAAGAGTCTAAAACCTAGGCGTGTCAACTTCCATTCACATTAAACGCGGAATTAAATCATTTACACGACTAAAATGTTCATTTATCTATTATAAAATTTTAGCAAAATTTCAGCAGAGTCTCCTCTATAAATTGGACATAGCCAACCTGTAGAGGGACATCAAAAACCATTTAAAAATTTAAAACATCCATCACATCTCAATCACATTCATCATCGCTGAAACCAATTCATGCATTTCCCAAACTCCTCAATCATAAGATTTTTCCAAATTATCAACAAGTATTGACAAATGAAATAAGAGGTAAGTAAACTGTATGCATGAATGCATGCTTATGACATGAATGCTTTTTAAGAAAATTCCATGTATGTATCCCCTTTTTCTTTACTTTCCAGAACATACAACATTTCAAACTTTCACTTTACATTTCAAAACTTTCACTTCATTTCCATCGTGAGCTCACTTGATGTAACTTCTAGTCAATCAGAATACAGTGGGCAATTACTTATTTGGAACCAGATTAACATGCGCATTTCCACCGCAAAGCGGTTTAACATTCACTTTCCCACCGCGAAGCGGTGTAACATTCACTTTCCCACCGCAAAGCGGTGTAACATTCACTTTCCCACCGCAAAGCGGTTCATTACATTCGAGTACGTCGGTCCCCCGCACCCCATTTCCCACTCGCATCTTTCATGAACTAGAAGCACACCCATTCATTCTTTAAAACTTGGGATACATAACTTTTGAACAAACTTGCACTTTGACACATTTCTTTCATTTAAAACATTTGACTTCCAAATTTCGATGTCAATGCATGCTTGATGATGCAATGACATGATAATGTGCATGCTTAAACATTCTTCTCAATAACATATGCTTTCATTATGTAAATGCAATTCATCAAAGCAAGTAAGTTGCACGACAGTCATTTACACATAACTTTCACATTTACATTCAACTTCTATGAAAATAGGGGGAAGTTTACTTACTTGAAATCCTTAGTATTTACCGTTCTGAACTTGCAAGTGGAAGAGTCTCGGATACCCGTAACGTCAATGTACCAAAATCCCTAATTGTATCCATTCATTAATAAAATATGTTTTTAGTTCAAAATCACATTTAAAACTCCTAAATAAGGTTGAGACTTTCACGTGACTTACAATTCAAATCAAATGGTATCTTAAGCTAGTTAAATACAGACCATACCATATTCCAAATAAGAGGTTAACTCGAAGGGTAAATCTTGAAATCTTACTAAACAAATTGCACAGAAGTCAAACTAATAGGAATCTAATCTAACTTGAAATCCACCAAAATTCGAATTTGTAAATTAACCAATCAATATATATACACATGTATATCCGTATCAATTCATTTCACATTTTTATCAACTTATCACATAAATGACAATTTATACTCTTCCCCATATAAAAATTATCATTTTAAGGCAACTGCAAACTCAAATGGTTAACTAAACAATCAAATTCTTAAATTTAGAATTTAAAAACTAACATACATCTATCTATATTATTTTCAAAAATCTGAAGTTATACATACATTCATCCATTTGAAAAATCTGAAATTCGCATAGGAAATCTATACATACGTATAAATCAATATACCCACATTAACATCATCAACATAAATTCCCAAAATTAGTCTTTAAAATTCGAAATCTACATAAATTGGAAAATCTGAAATTTTGAAAATCTTAACATATATACATCAATATATACATACAATCCCATATATATATATATATATATATATATATATATATATATATATATATATATATATATATATATATGTATACATACACTAATTACATGTGTGTTCGGTAGGGGTGGCGTGCGGTTGTGTGAGTGACCGAGAAAAAGGGTTGGGCTCGATTTCATGTGTGTGTGCGTGTGAGAGGGGAAGGGGAAAAAGAAGGCTTACCGCCGGTGGGGTGGCGGTCGGCGGTCGAAAGCGAGAAGGAGAGGTCGCGACAGAGGAGGCGACCGAGAGAGCCGAGAGAGAGAGACGAAACTGAGAGTGAGAGACGAGTCGAGAGAGAGTCCGCGTAGAGAGAGAGAGGGTGCGTGAGTGAATTATGTTAGGTTTAGGTTTAAAGGTTTAACTTGGTAAATTGCAATTCAGTCCCTCAACTCTCGTAGATTGGTAATCTAGGTTCATAACTTTCAATTAAAATTCCAAAGCGTCACCAAACTTTTCCCAACTTCAATTTAATGCAATAAAATAGAAACTAGCATGTTTAGGAAGTAAAACAATTAATCACATAAATTACACGTAAACTATTAAAATAAACAATTTAGAAACTTTTAATTGGTACATTGATCGAGACGGCATCCAAGTCCTTCCACTGCAAAATAATTCAAATTATCGACATTAAAAATATCATTAAATTTAAAATTTATAACATTAACATAATTATTACGTGAAATTTAAGGATACACGAAAAAATGAAAAGCGGTCTTACATAAGGAGTTGATGCAAACCACGTAGCAATTGTAGTTACGCAACCCACAAAATATTGAAATCGACCCAAGAACGCCAAGAAATCACGATTTATGGATCCAATTAAAATTAATTGAACCAAGCAACCAATACAATTACTGGGGTATATTGACCTCTTGATCACAAGCAATAATAATTCTCACCGGGATTTGAACAAACAAGAATAACTCGCAAGTTCGGATTTTATTCAATGAAGAATAAGATTGTGAAAGCAAAATAGCCTCTCAATTATAATATCAAAGTTGTGTCTATAATAATGAAAATTACATCCCTATAAATAAGGTCAAAACCTGACTAAAGAGTTTTAATTATACAAGGAAACAAATACCTAAAAATAAGGAAATAAATAAAAATGCTAAAATTATGCGTATCGACTTTTACGGCTGTAACTAATTTCTTTACGGCCGTAACCTTGTTACTGAACCATATTTACGGCTGTGATACCCTGACTTACGACCGTAAGTCAAAAAAATTCAAATTCTGATTTTTTGAGCAGTGACTCCTTTACGGCCGTAACTAATTCCTTTACTGCCGTAACCTTGTTACTGAACCATATTTACGGCCGTGATACCCTGACTTACGGCCGTAAGTCAAAAAAATTCAAATTCTGATTTTTTGAGCAGTGACTCCTTTACGGCCGTGAACTTTAACACTTATGGCCGTAATTTCCAATTCCTCGCAATATTAATTTCAGCAGTGAGCTTGTTACAGCCGTAATAAATATAGGTTACGACCGTTAATGTGAAAATTTACAATTTCCTTCGGCTGCCTGAATGAGGTTGATCCACTCATCATTTTGGCTCGGTCCCAACACGGAACTTGCTTCTTTTGATGGCACGATTTGATCTTCAAAGCTCGTCTAACCTGCTGAATTCTTGTTTTGGATTGAATATTTAAATTTTCCCGTCAAGCCTGCTATGATTCGTATTATCGGGGTTCTGGATCACATCAGGAGTTGCCCAGGAAAATGCTTTAAATTTGCTTAAAGATAGGTTATGTTCTGCACCGATTTTGGCCTTACCTAACTTTAACCAAACTTTTGAGATGGAGTGTGATGCATCAGGGATAGAAATTGGAGCTGTTCTTATGCAGGAAAAGAAGCCAATCGCATATTTTAGTGAAAAATTGAATGGGGCAGCACTAAACTATCCAACATATGATAAGGAGCTTTATTCTCTCGTTTGAGCATTGAAACCGTGGCAGCACTATCTATGGCCAAAGGAATTCGTCATACACACTGACCATGAGTCACTGAAACACCTCAAGGGACAAGGTAAGCTAAACAAAAGACAGGCCCGTTGGATGGAATTCATTGAAACTTTTTCCTATGTCATCCGCTACAAGCAAGGTAAGGAGAATGTGGTAGCATATGCCCTTTCTCGAAGGTATGCTCTTTTAACTTCTTTGAATGCGAAGTTGTTTCGGTTTGAGTATGTAAAAGGTATGTACACTGATGATCCTGATTTTTTCACTATTTATGCTACATGTAAAAAATGTGCAATTGAGAAGTTTTATAGGCATGATGAATATCTGTTTAAAGAAAATAAGTTATGTGTATCAAATTGTTCTATGCGTGAATTGTTAGTGCGTGAAGCTCATCGTGGGAGATTAATGAGACATTTTGGTGTCTTGAAAACTTTAGAAACACTGCAGGAACATTTTTATTGGCCTAAAATGAAAAGAGATGTTCACCATATTTGTGAAAAGTGCATAACTTGTAAACAAGCTAAGTATAGGGTCCTACCACAAGGATTATATACTCCTTTACCTGTACCTAATGGGCATTGGGTAGATATATCTATGGATTTTGTTTTAGGTTTGTCTAGGACAAAAAAAGGTAGGGACTCTATATTTGTGGTAGTGGACAAGTTTTGTAAAACGGCACATTTCATCCCTTGTCATAAAATTGACGATGCAACAAACATAGCAGAACGATTCTTTAGGGAGGTTGTGAGGCTCCATGGGGTACTTCGGAGCATTTTGTCTGATAGAGATGTTAAGTTCCTTAGATACTTTTGGAAAGTCTTGTGAGGGAGATGGGTACTAAGTTATTATTTTCTACTACATGTCACCCTCAAACTGATGGTCAAACAAAGGTAGTTAATAGGACATTAATTCAACTTCTGCACACTATCATAAATAAAACCTGAAGAGTTGGGAAGAATGTTTGCCTTTTGTTGAGTTTGCGTATAATAGAGCTGTGCATTCTACTACATCATGTTCACCTTTTGAAGTTATTTATAGTTTCAACCTACTAACTCCTCTTGATTTAATTCTTTTGCCTGTAGATGAAATGAACAGTTTGAACGGGGAGAAAAAGGCTAAGCTTGTAAAGTCAATCCATGAGAAGGTGAAGGACCAAATAGAAAAGAAGAACGAACATTATGCATCCCAAGCAAACAAAGGTTGGAGGCATGTGACGTTTGAACCGGGTGATTGGGTGTGGGTGCACTTGCGAAAGGAGCGGTTCACAACACAACGGATTTCTAAGTTGCAGCCAAGGAGAGATGGATATTTTCAAGTCATTGAGAAGATAAACGACAATGCATACAAGCAGGATATCCCAGGTGAGTATAACGTATCTACTTCTTTTAACGTTGTTGACCTTTCTCTGTTTGATGCAGGTGATGATTCGAGGACGAATCCTTTTCAACAGGGAGGGGATGATGAGTACCAGAGTGGCCAAATGAGCAAGGACCGGTTGCATGTGCCGATGAGACCAATAACGAGGCTGATGGCTAAGAAGATCAAACAAGCCATGCAAAGATTTATGCAAGCTTGGGTGGATGAGCATTCGAGTCCAAGACCAAAGGCCATACTTTAGACTCACGACATGTTAGAAGAGAAGCCAAAGTTGATGCAAGTGATTTGGGCCGAGAATCAAGTGCAGGACCAAGGTTGAACCACGCGACCGCGTGGTATAAAATTTAGGGTGATCGCGACTTGCACTGAAAAAGAGACCCGAGACATTTTGGCCTCTCCACGCGATCACTATGCCTGCACGATCGCGTGGGTATAAAAATTAGGATTTTACGCATTTTTAATTCTTTTTCCGTTTTGTGCCCATATGTTGCGGGTTTGTCTTGTTTTCGTGAAAATACTCTTTATTAGTTTCTTTTCTTTCATTGTAAAAGACAACTTTGTGATTATTGATAATTAAAGGTGAGTTATTCCCTTGTTCTTCTTCGTTCTTAACGAACAAATCAAACTTATCAAAGGATTAGACAACATTTGTGGAGTTCACCCTTTGTAGTTCTTATCTCCGCATCGTAATGGGTCTTTGGCTTGATATACCTTGGGTTCTTATGTCGTGAGGTCGGGGTTGCATTACTATCGTCTACCAATTGGATTTGGGGCTTTTCGACGTTTCGAGTCTAAATTTCGCGTGTTCTTCGTGATCCCCATAACGGATCACATCATATGCAATGGAGGGAAATTTTTTTTGTTTGATCCAGGTGGAGCAGTTGTACAACAGGAACAAAGTAATGATTCGGGACGAATCATCCTAAAGAAGGAGGGAATGATACGAATCATAGTGGGCTTGACGGAAAGTTAAATATTTAAGCCAAAACCAATTAACCATGTCAAAATTGGATGCATAATATGTGTTTTTCGAGTAAAAACGGGCTACTGAGCAAAACTCATGGGATAAAGCCCTTGAGCTGACCGACTTTATGACCAAATTTCATCATTTGGGCTTCAAAACAGCAAGTCAATTATACAGACGGGAAGTAGGGTTTCGCGAGTTTTTAGGTTAAATTCTGTTTTTACTTGTTTTAGGGTTTATTTTGGGCCTCTATAGCGGCTAGGGCTTTTTTAATTCTGTTTTGCGTATTTATATCATTTTTCTTTCATTGTAATAAGAAGCTTTTGATGAATAAAATTATTGAGTATTTTTACTCTCTCTAAAGGTGAATATTTTCCCTTTAAACAACGAACTTATCAAGATTCAAATCTTTTGACGTTCAAAACAATTGAACTTATCAAGGATCAGGACATTCCTTGTGGCATTCCCCCTTTGTGGTTCTTATCTCCGCATCGTAACGGGTCTCAGGTTTAATATACCCCTGGTTTTTGCGTCGTGAGGTCGGGGTTGCATTGTTATTGTCCATTCCAACCTAAATTCGAAACTTTCCCGACTTTTATTCCTCGTGTTCGTCGTGACCCCTCCCGGGATCACATCACTTAGTATCAAAGCTGGACTCTGAATTCAGATTTTATCTATCCTAGTTTAATTCTGCGTTTTTATCACAGAGTCTGCACAGAATCATCCATATCCTGTTTTTATTTTGTTTGTCGAGTCTTTGTTTCTCGTTCTTCACGTTCTTGATATTTATGAGACTTTAATCCAGAAAATATCCTAAAAAAGTCAAAAGTTGTTATTTTCCTCGTTTGTCATCGAAATTAAGTATCGTTTGTTTGTTGCGTTTGTGTCAATTTTTCGAATTTATAAAAATAAAAAAAAATAAAAAAATTATTATTTTTATTTAATTCCGAAAATTCATTTTTTAAAGAGAGAGAGAGAGAGAGAGAGAGAGAGAGAGAGAGAGAGAGAGAGAGAGAGAGAGAGAGAGTCGTTCCAAAATTCAAGAACAATTTTCTTGAATTTCCTCAAATTCTTGATATTCTTTTCCTTTTTGAGTCAAAATTAACTCCTTCTTGCTATTACAAATATCTGGACCCTCTTATTTTGAGTTTCTTGAAATCCTTATAAAGGGATAAATTATGAATTCGATCCTACGTTCAAGACTAGATGTCATATAAGCAGTAAAGTGTGCAATTTTACTATCGATAAAGAGTATTTCACTAATCTGGTTAGTACCATCCTGGTTGAGAAGTTGGGTTTACCTCTACTACCACATTCCAATCCTTATGGGATGACGTGGTTAAAGGAGTGTGGGAAGGTAAATGTAACCCATGGGGTTAGGGTGAAATTCACACTTGGGAGATATAGCGATGAACTATGGTGTGATGTGGTGCCTATAGAGTCTTGTTACAGTTTGTTGGGTAGACCATGGAAGTCTAAGAGGAAAGCATTCTATGATAAGGGTAGGAATGTGTACAAATTTGTTAAAGATGGGAAAAATATTAAGCTTATGCCGTTAACCCCGGAACAAATACTTGAAGAAGAAATGTTGCGACAAAAGAAGGATGAGGAAAAAATAGTGAGAGATGGTGGTTGGGGATTAAAGGATGCATTCATGGAGATGGCAAGGGAATTACTACAGTTAGATGAGGAAATGAAGGCACAAAGAGCGAGAAAAAAATTGGCTAAGTTGCAAGAGAGGGATAGTGAAGGAGAGACTGATGATAAATTACAAAAAGGAGAATGAAAGTGAGAATATGGTGGATTTACAATTGGCACCTCTGGATAAGATCGTTGAGAAGAAGGAGAGAGAATTGAAACATAAGTTAAAAGATAAAAATTTGAGTCATGAAGATGAGGTGCGTCAATTGAGGGTTGAAAAGCCTGAGAATGAAAATGTGCAAGAGTTGGTAGAACCCAAAAATTTAGAAGTGATGGTTAAACAAGAAATTGTGAAATTGGAGGAGGTAGTTGAGTGTGAGAAGGAAGAAAAAGAGGGTAATAAGCAAGAAAGTAAGATAAATGTTGGAGGTGAAGAGAAGAGCCTCGTGGTGCGAAAAGAAGATGTGGAAGTGCTGCATCATGAGTACAAGGATCCATACTTTGTACATGGCGAAACTAACATTCTTCACCCTATTTTGCTTAATTCTTTCTTGCAGGTTGATTACACTGGGAAGCCTGAGCCATGTTCGCCTTGGCCAATCAAGTTTGTGCTTCAATACCTTTATGTCTACCAAGTGAGGGGGTACAACTTATCGAATTCATGTCATGGAGTCCACAATTTCCCATTTGATCTAGGTGGGGCATCTGTAAATGATGAATAAAGCTATGATTCGGGATGAATCATCTTGAAGAAGGAGGGAATGATGAGAATCATAGTGGGCTTCCTAGAAAGACTAAATATTCAAGGCAAAACAAAGTGCAATCCAGTCAACTATACCAGAATTAGATGCATAATATATGTTTTTCGATTAGAAACGGGCCACTGACTTTATGGCCAAATTCTATCATTTTGGGCTTCAAAATAGTAAGTCAACTATGCAGACGTGAAATAGGGTTTCGCGAGTTTTTAGGTTAAATTCTGTTTTTACTTGTTTTAGGGTTTATTTTGGGCCTCTATAGCGGCTAGGGCTTTTTTAATTCTGTTTTGCTTATTTATATCCTTTTTCTTTCATTGTAACAAGAAGCTTTTGATGAATAAAATTATTGAGTATTTTTACTCTCTCTAAAGGTGAGGATTTTCCCTTTAAACAACGAACTTATCAAGATTCAAATCTTTTGACGTTCAAAACAATTGAACTTATCAAGGATCTGGACATTCCTTGTGGTGTTCCCCCTTTGTGGTTCTTATCTCCGCATCGTAACGGGTCTCGGGTTTAATATACCACTGGTTCTTGTGTCGTGAGGTCGGGGTTGCATTGTTATCGTCCGTTCCAACCTGAATTCGGAATTTTCCCGACGTTTATTCCGTGTGTTCATCGTGACCCCTCCCGGGAATCAATATTCTCCTTTGCAACTTGCATTTGGTCATGAACCTAATATTTCTCACCTACGGGTTTTCAATTGTGCTATCCAAGTCTCAATTTAAACACCCCCCCCCCCCCACAACATATAAAAATGGGTCCTCAATGAAGACTACGAATTTAAATTTGTTTTGATTCACCATCCATAATTAAGTACCTTTATCCTTTAACGAGTGAATTATTTACTACATGTTTTTTTAGATTGCCATTTTGATGAATGACTTTTCCAAAGTTGAGAGGAGCAAAAATACATCATTGAAAATAAGGAAAAATTCCTTAGAATGAAACAATTATATCTAACTTTGATCCCCCACACCAATCAATGTGAGCAAGATGTTGAAAAATTCATTCACTTGCAAAAGTTGCAAATCAATTAAAAAATGTATTTATCGATTCAAGAAAAGAGAAAAAATCATACATACCAGCTAAAAATAAATAAGCAAAAATTGATGTCGATGTAGGACAATTTGCTATAGCAAATGAATCTCAAATACGTTAAAAGCAAGATCGACCAGTTGGTACTAAAAATTCTGTACCTCAAAATAAAAAAGTACAAAAGAAGAACCAGCAAAAACTTCAAAATAAGTAATATTAGAAAAGATTGATTAATCAAACATTGAAAATACAATTCCTACAAAATCATAAGTGCCTGAAAATAATGAGATTTTAATTTAATTATTTATTATCACATAATTATGGTAACGAAATAACATTGTTGTAAAAGATTTCTTTTGCTTTTAACATTGTTCTAGAAATAATATGAAATGAGGATTATGAACCACATTTTGTTAAAGACTATCAATATAGAAATGATTGGTCAAAATGAAAAAAATGACATACATGCAAACTTAAATTACTTAGAGAAATGAAAAGTTTTTGTACTTGTAGTTCTAGGGATAGCAATGAAGCGGGTACCCCCGCCCCACGAGAAGAACCTCAAACCCATACCCGCCCCATGACCCGTTAAGTCAAAACGGGGTGGGGCATCCAATACCCGCCCTGCCCCGTTTATATATTTTTTACTTTTTTACTTTTTTTTTTAAAAAAAAATATCTATTTGAAAAACTTTTATTCACTTTTTTTATTACTGCATTTTATCCATTCTAATTAAACAACATAATCATTAATCAAACAACACTTTTCCAATAAGATCCTACAATATAGTCAAACACTAATCATATTTTTTTTATTTATTTTTTTAATTTATGGGGCGGGGCGGCACCCGAACCCACTTCGAGTTTTTCATTTTAATCTCATACCTGCCCCCACCGATTGTGGGGCGACTTTTTTTGCACCATTAAGGTCGGGCCCTCGTCGGGTTCGAGCGCAAAGCGGGTTTTTTTGCCATCCCTGTGTAGTTCGAATACCTGAAAATGTAACCTTGGTAGAATACAAATGAATTTTTGTATGGAAAAGAAAAGAAAATAATGGAATTACAAGATACAAAACCTGACTTGTAAGCTCCAGGTTTATCACAAAAATCAAGAATTGATTATAAGGAAACATATTATCCCGTAATAGATACTATCACTTTTAAATTCTTGATTAGTTTGATTGTGTAAAAAAGCCTTGATATGTGCCTTATGAATGTCGTAACTGCCTACTTATATGGTTCACTTAATAGTGACAGAGACATAAAAGTCGTCGAATAACTAAAAGTCCCAGAAATAAATGATACATCTTGAGGACTATGTTCTCAATTAAGACTTTGTTTGATCTCATTGTTTTTAATTCATTTTTCTACAATACTCAATTTTAACCACACATTTTAAAAATAAAATATTCTACACATAAAACTCATAATTTCTCTCATTTTCAACCGTACAATGTCCTATCAATCTATTTAAATTTTTTTTTTTTTTTTTTTACCAAATAATGACAATCAAATAGAGGCGAAATTGAAAACGCCAGTATATGGATTGAAACAATCAGGACACATGTGGCATAATCGTCTTAGCAAATATTTTTTGAAGAAGAGTTATAAAAATGATGAAGTCTTCCCATGTGTTTTTGGTTTTGCAATTGTTGTTGTTTGTGTTGCTAATTTAAATCTAACTAGAACTTTTGAAGAGCTTGATAAAATTGTAGATTATTTAGAAAATGAATTTGAGATGAAAATTTTCGAAAATACCAGATTTTGTTTTGAATTGCAAATTGAACATTTATCATAAGGATTATTTGTTCATCAATCTTCATATACAAAAATGTTTTAAAACATTTTTATACAAATGAATCATATACATTGGCATCACTTATAGTTGTTCGATCACTTGATGTGAATAAAGATCAATTTTGTCCACTTGAAGATGGAGAAATGCTCTTAATCTTAAAATACCATATCTTCTTACAATTGAAGTATTAATATATCTTGCAAATTGTACATGATTCGACATTTGTTTTTCTGTAAATCTTCTTGCAAGATCTATCTCTACACCAACTTAAAGACATTGAATGGTGTTAAACAAATTTTTGGTTACCTAAAGTGTACTACTGATATGAGATTATTTTATTTTAAAAATTACAATATTATTTAGTAGGATATGCAGATATATGTTATCTCTCTGATCTACATAAAGCTAAATCTCAAACATGATATGTGTTTACACGTGATGGAACAACTATATCATTGAGATCTGTTAAGCAAACTTTATCAGCAACATCTTCAACTTATTGAAAAATTATTGTAATCCATGAGGCAAGTCAAGAATGTATATTGTTGAGGAACATGATCCATCATATCCAAGCATCATGCAGATTAAACTCAAAAAAAGAAAGTTTAACAATATTTTATGAAGATAATGAAGCTTATAGCTCAAATGGAGTTTCATAAAAGGAAACTAAACAAAGTATATTTCTTCAAAATTCTTCTATACGCACGAGCATCAGAAGAATGTTGATATTGATGTTCAACAAATTCGCTCAAGAGTCAATGCAATTGATTTATTCACAGGAGCACAATCAACATCTACATTTAAGAAATTGTTTCACAAGATTGAAATTCGTCGACTTAATGATTTACATCGAAATCAACATCATGTGGAATAGTTGTACTCTTTTTCCTTCGCTTAGGTTTTTTCCAACTGAATTTTTCTAGCAAGATTTTAATGAGACAACATTTAGCCTCTGTTTGGTAAAATTTGTTTATAAACAACCACGTGTCAATATCTTATTGGACAATTTCTTTTTATTTCAATAATTTCGGCTGATCAAATATTTTTGCCTACCATTTTTTACTTTTTAAAAAACAACAAGCCAACGAAATGTGTAAGTCGTTATTTATAAACAATTTTTGTAAATAGTTTACAGAATAGAAGCTTATTTTTAATACTTTAGTCCTTAGAATGATATTTTTGTCTTATTGAATTTTTATCTAACAATGTTTAACGAAATAAATATTTTGTAATGTGTTATTCAAGTGGATTACTGTAAATAATATTTTTTTATCTCTACACCTTAGTTGTTGTTGTTGTTGTTGTTATTGTTATTGTTGTTGTTGTTGTTGTTGTTATTATTATTATTATTATTATTATTATTATTATTATTATTATTATTATTATTCCATATAAATATGAGACTCTTGTTCTTAATAAAATACAGAGAAGTTTACGTACTTCTTCAGTCTTCTATATTTTATAATAATAACATAAACCTGTAGTTGCTCTTGTAGAGGTGGCCTTTCAGGCATGCAAAGAACGAGCCAACCATGAAGATCTTAATAAAAAGAAAAGATGTTCATCTATTTCGGGGGGAAGAAAAATAAGAGAAAAAAAGAGGAGGAACTTTATCAAAGATAGTTGTGCGGCTTAAGCAATTCAAAATAGAGTAGAAAACTGACAGAAAATTCCAATAATGATTATAATGGTACTATTGGCGATGATTATTTGTGATAAAATAAAAATTACTATATGGCATTGATTAAGGAAAAATTACAAATATTATATCTTCAATAATTCACTGAATTGAGGTCTAGCTCTAGCAATCGTATTCTCCCGTGCTTGAAGCATAGGAGGAAAGGATGCCCTTTGCCTTCCATGAAAATGCAAGGCAAAGCATTAATTTTTTTTTTATTATTTTTCTCTATTGGTCTTATTCTTTAATTTCTTTTTGTTTTTATTTTTTTTTGTCTTGCTTTGTATATTTTGTAATTTTGTCTTTTTGTAATGTATTATTCTTGTCTTTTTTTTGTCATAATAATTTCTCGTGTTGGCAACGGGACGGATCGGACCCCGATCTGCCCCGCCCCGAAAATTATTGCCCCGATCCGGATCCGCCCCGCGATCCGTCAAATTTCGGGTCGGGGCGGGGCGGATCGGTCCGAATTATTTTATTTATTTATTTTTAATTTTTTTAAATATATTTTAAATTAAATATTTTTAAAAAATTTAGAAAAATTATTATTTTTTATTAAATTTTATTTATTTTATTGAAACGAGACTTATAGAGGACGATTCGCCGATTCAACGGATCGAGTTTTTTTACCATCACTTATTGGAATTATTTCTTCAAATGAAGAATATAAAAAATGTGTTTCATTTACAATGCAAAGATTGTAGGTTATTCCCAGAAATTAAAGTTTGCCACAATATTTACATATTAGATTTTTATACATGAAAAAAAAAATTATATTAAAAAAAAATGTCGGATCGCGGATCGGATCATCCCCGATCCAAATCCGCTCCGTGAATTTTCGGATCGGGGCGGATCACATAAATTTCGATCCGTCGATTCACGGATCGGAATTTTTTCGGATCAGGTCGACGGATCAACGGGACGGATCGGATTTTTTTGCCATCTCTAATAATTTCTAATATACATGCATATCTTAAATTTCGTTTAATACATAATAACACCGCAAATTTCATATAATATTCAGCCCCTATTTGAGACTCGTTATTTCAAATCATATTGTTTGTAATAGTAATTTTTTAAAGGACGTGTGATTAAAAAATAGAAAAAAAAAATTCGTTTATGTGTAGATTATTTTATTGATAGATTATATTTATGGCACATTCTATGAGTTTGACGATGATGAATATCATTGAATAACTTATTATTGAACTCATTCTAACATAGTTTGGATTATATTTTAGGCTCTGTTCTATAAAAGTGTAGCAATTATAAATTGATTTGTTATGTTTCTAAGGTAAAATGTGTGGTTAAAAAGTAGAGAGAGAAAATGTGTGTGATTAAAAAGTAGTTTAAGAGATTGTGTTATTTATAAATTGATTTATAAATTATAATGATCACGTTAAATAACAGAGGAGTGTGAATTCGTTCACCCAATCTTTTTTCAAACCTACATCCGAAAAAAAGGTCATATTTTGCAGAAATCTTGGCCATAAATTGTTAGGTTTTACTGCTACACTTATTTCCTGTCTCACATAGATAGACATGTATTCATTTTTCATCCGTCCCAAATTATAGGTTACTCTCCTTTTTGTGAGTATAGTTATTTTCTTAGTTTTCTAATATACCCATATTTAATGTGCCTTGTTATCAACAAATATGAACTATCATTATATTAATATTAATATAGGGGTATGTTAGGTAAACCAAACTAAAATTTACAATTCCAACAATATTAATTACATTTTCTTAATCTATGTGAAAATGAAAGCAAACCTATTTTTGTGGGACGAAGGGAGTATCAACTATATAATACGTTAATATTATGCTTGTACTACTTTTGCAATAAGCTGTGGATTCAAACTCAAATTAGCTATAATCAGATTTTAAAATGTATAATTCATGTGTTGACCTATGACTATTCACGTATATATTGTTTTGATTATAACAAACAAGATCTCATGTATTACTAATGGTTTTAATTCTTGAGTTTTATCATATATGTGTCATTTGGATACTCCGAGATCAAAATCGTCATCCATTGAAGTACAAAGCAATCATAAAAGAGATTTGAAGTGAATAAGATCGTCAAAGACCGAAGATTAAAGCTTTAGAAGATTTATGTTGAAAAATTTCAACTCATTTGTAAATGTATCGACTTATCAATTTTTAGCAAGTCTATAAAGCTCAAAATTATTTCTAGAAATCATTAATTGCATAAAAATGATTTTTCAAATCATAACATGAAATAGTTTTTGGAAAAATAAACTTTTTGATATAAAAATAAAAATTCCAAAATTTCCTTTTTCGGTCGACCGAAACACACTTGATCGACCGAAACTCTGATCAACCGAAAATGTTTGCTCAACCGAAAGTCTAACGGCTCAAATAGTATAATAATTAGTTTTGAACTTTCGGTCGATCGAAAGTGTAGAAATGGTCAACCAAAACTTCCTGCAGCTCAATTTCTTGATTTATAAATAGTCACTTCTCTTACATTCATTTCTACCAACTTATAAGAGCATTTAAGAGAGAAAATTATTGAGAAAATCATTGAGCTTACTTTGTTTTACAATCTATATCATTTATTGCAAAGAATTTCTTGATTGATCAAAACTATTTCATATCTTTATCAATAATTCTATTTTGTAGAAAACTTAATACTCTTACTTCATTATTGATCATTGATTGAGTTCATCATCACCAAACACTTATTGAAGTGAAAATCTCTTTTCATACTTAACTAAGTATTATTTGGAAAGAGAGATCATTGGTTGAAAAACTTGGATTCAAGCAAAACTATCTCATATCATTTTTCAAAGTTTTCATAAATACTTGAGTTTTAAATATTTGTTATCTATTGAAGTGTTATCCTAAAACTCTCAAAATACTTGACTTAATCATATCATTTGTTAAGAGAGTTTATTCAATTGTAAAATTCTCATTTGTATTTCGCTTATGGTTTCGAGATCCTTGTGAAAAACTCGATTGTAAAGGATAGGTGCTCCTTGTTGTAAAGTCACCTAAGAATTCGATACTCCTTGTTGTAAGTTATCAATATAGTGAATTTGACCTTGCTCGTGACGGAGAGCTCAATAACGGAGGACGTAGATCACGTTGGTTGATTGAACCTCCCTAAATCGCGTTTGCAATCTCTTATCCCTTTTACTTACTTGCATTACACTTACTCTATTCTATCAATTTATATTGTGCAACACTATATCTAAGTGTTATACTTGCTTTATCAATTAATTTCATACATTTATAGCACACTACATTGATAGTTAAGTTACTTGCAATACAAAGTGCTCATACTTATACCCATTGTTTTTTAAGTTTAAGATTATTTATCGAACAAAATTTATAAACCAATTCAACCCCCTCTTGGTTAGTTTATCTTGGGCTAACATCATGTAGTTGACGGCAGTGGCGAATCCAGCTAGGAACTTCAGCTAGAGCGTTGATCGTTGACTCCATCAACGTTGACTGTTGACTGACAAATGTCAACGATTGCAGTAGCAAGATTGTGAATATTATTTAATGAAATAATATTTAAAAATGAATAAATAGGTATAGAAATAAAATAAAAGGTTGTAATGAAATATATATGAAATTATATGACTCGATTAGGGGCTGTTTCCTTGGATTCGATACAAGTTCATTCATATTGAATTCATCAAATCTCAATTCACAACATATAGATCAATAATCACATTTATGACATATTTTCATCAAATCTCAATTCACAAGTCACAACTTATAAATCAATAATCGCAACTAACAAATCAAATCATATTTTCATCCCAATAGTCACAATTCACAAATCACAAATCTAACCACATTACAAAAACTTAAATATAACATTTATGCATAATTCCCAAATCAATTATAACGAATCAAGGTTTTAGCCGCATTACTTGATAATTGAAATGAGAAATCACAAATGAATCAAAAATTGGAGAATGACAATGAGCAATGGACAACCGAGTAATCTAACCAAAAAAATTGGGAAATCAAACATCAATATTACTGATTAAAATAGTTAAAACTTAGACATTCACAAATCGCATCACATTACAAAATCTGAAAATTACAAAACGTTATCATAATTGCATTACATTAAGTAAAAAAAATATAAAAAAAAGTTTGCAATACCCTCTGAACAAACCAACAGGCTATAAATTCACAAGCTATAAATCAATAATCACAATTCACAAATCAAATCATATTTTCATCCCAATAATCTCAATTTATAAATCTAACCACATTGCAAAAACTTAAATGTAACATTTATGCATAATTCCCAAATTAATTATAACAAATCAAAGTCTCAATTCACAAGCTATAAATCAATAATCTCAATTTACAAATCAAATCATATTTTCATCTAAAAAATCTCAATATTTACTGATTAAAAAATATCACCGTTACACATAAACATTACAAATTTACAAATCTGGAAAAAAAGGGGTAAGGGCCGTAATCCGTAAGGCTTACCTTTCGGCTTTCGCCTTCAGGCTTCGGACTGCCGGAGAGAGTGATCGGCGGGAGGCTGCAGTTGGCGGCGAACTCGAAGGCAAAAGCTGACCAGAAGTGTGGATTGTAGTCGGTCTGTGTGGAGGATCCGAGGAAGAACTAAGAAGAGAGGGTAAGGCTTAGTTAAAGATTAGGGTTTCAATTTTTCAGATTTTGCTTGATTGAGCAGAGAACGTTTTGAATCTGATTTGGTCCTTTGGGCTTGGGTTGGATACTAATTCTAAGCAGCTCCAGCACAGCGCCAGCAGCGCCGGTGGCGGATCACCTGCGGCGAGGTAGCGCAGTCATGCTACCTCGCATAGAGGTGGATCCGCCCCTGGTTGATGGTATACAATGAATTCGATATTGTGTAGAACACATCTCTTCAACAAAGTATCTATTGCTATCCATGGAACATACCAAAGATATGGCAATTGATCTAATTAACTTGAATGTCCGATATGAAAGTTTGAGTAGTTCCAAGGAGAATTAAGAAAGAGAAGCTAATTAAAAGCTTCTTCATTTTATATCGAGTCATATTCAGGATTGTGTCGTGGACGACCCTTGAGATTTACCATGCAATATATTGGGAAGAGAATACAACATCCTTCAATGGGTTGGAGTAACTTGCATAAATAGATAATTTCTTCATCAAATGGCTAGAAGCCACTCTTTTTTTGAACTAAACATTATTATGATAGTCATAGTCATAATGCTATTTATCTCTATCTCGAGGTTTAGATCAATATCAATTCAATTGGCACACATCTCAAGGTTGAGATCAATCTCAACTCAATTAACACACATTCATTGAAGAATTGGTAGGTGCCTATGTGCACATGCACAAGCCACCTCTTCAATTTTCAATGAGAGAGTGTCAACTGGGTTGAAATTTATCTCAACCTTGAGATAAATAGTATTATTCTTTTTCCCCGTCTTAGTAACCTTTGTTTTGTAACTTATTCACATGCTTACCAAAATAACTCCAATATACATGTCGTTTGTGACTACAAAATTCTCTCTTATTTATTATCGTCTGGTAACTCTGTTTGGTTTATAAATTAATTTATTTATAATTTTGAAGTAAAAAGTTAACATATTTATAAACCAACTTTTTGATTTTACCGAACACATGAGGGAAGAAGTACAAGATTCAGATTGAATAAAAATTGAGTTGAGTCACGAATACCAATGGTTGGATTACTAATTTCGTTAGTTTTTGATGACGAACGTTGGCTGAATGATCAAATTCACTTTGACTATAATGTTGATATTTAAAGTCAGTCAACTTTATATATTTTTATGTTGGTAATTCGAGTTTAATATGACTTTCATCTATCGAGTACCAAAACTACTAACAAATATAAAGAGAATAGTCCATTTAAAATTAAAACAAAATGAATTTGAGCCCATTTGGTTCTGATTAAAGTCGGATTTTATTATCAAGTTAAAGTCAACAATTAATTTTAATCTTACATTCATAGGATCCACAATTTTTCAACCACACATTTCATCAATTTTTATTAAAATTTATAATCTATACCAAGCAAAGACTAAATATGGAACATGAAAAAATCAAACATTTAAGTTGGGTGACATTGGATGAAAATTTTCACAATCCTATTTGTCGCAATGCCTTATTCTGGTTGAACATGACGTCTTTGAGTTCTTGTTTTTGGATGCATAAATAGAATCTAGATTCTAGAGTGTCATGCTAATTGAAATTAGATATGTATTTATTTGTATATATAATTAAAAAAATAGTTGGAAATTGAGACTAGTTTCTTGTTTGTTCACATCATTTATGATTAGGAAAAATATTATCAAGACGAAAAAATGAAATAGGTAAAAAAAAATAAAAAAATTAAGTACTAAAAATAAAAAAATTCATTATATGAAAAATCATTGCAATTATATTAAAAATTTTGCAAACTCGAACTCTCAGATAACATATGAAAAGTTTGTGGGTATGACACCTACAAAATAATCTACTATTTGTGCACACCACAGAGAGAACAAAAATATTCAAGGAGTAAGGCTTGCTGAAATTGGCTTTAAGTTTTGATTGGTATAAACAGGTCGCGTGCTACAATGATAATTCTTCGCAAGTCGATGTACATTATTTTGATCGGCACTAGAGTTCACATGAAACACGCGGAAATTATTACATCTATGCAATTTCAGACTAATTCTACCAATTTGAAACAAAAGCATTTGAGAATATTTTTACTCGTGCAAAAATAGCATTTCTATATATTTATATATCTATCTTAGCCTCAGTTCGGATCCATTATAATCAGTTTTTTTGAGGTTTTTTTCACGGGGTTCCAGGTAGATATAGGGTTAAAAATAAAGAGAGAAAAGATGTGTGGTTAAAAAATTGTATTGAAAATTGGAGCGATTATAAACCAAAAAATAATCTATTTACCGAGCTGAGGTTTAATATAAAAGAAGGATAGTAGGCAATAAAATCCCGCCCAAACCACTTAAAAAAATATACATATCTATATATGAAAAAAAAAACAATTTCCAAGGCAATGAAAACTAGCTAGCTTCTGAAAAGTGAGAACATTTCCCTGTTTAAAAAAAAAACACCATTTCCAAGGCAATGAAATGTCTCGCCCCAAAATTGTGCAAAATTTGACTTCATGGGCTCACAAACTTTTGCAGTTGTTTCCACACGAGATATTACTCTGTTGTTTCCACATGAAAAAATAAAAGCTTCCATGGGAAGCTTCTGCCTGTCCAAAATGAGAAAAAGGACTGGACTTCGATTTCTTCATCTTCATCTCTAAAAGAATTACAAGCATGGATAGAACGAAAATTGGAGGAGAAGTTAAAATTGGAGGTAATTTTCTTTTATATTATCGTTTTGTTAAAATTTGATTTTTGGTAAGAATTTTTTTCCCCAAGAATCATTTTAGGATTCGGTTTCTTCATCTTCATCTCTAAAATTTATTTTTAGCTTACAAATTGTATTGAACTTGCTTCGTATTCTTGGATTTAATAGATCTCTTTATTTATAATCAATCGTACTTGAATTTTTGTTGAAAAATCAGTGCATTTGTATTTACTTTTTGGAAAATGATGAGAATATGGATTTCCATTTGATGATGATATTCTGCCCAAAACAATCCGCTCAGAACCCAAATATCCCACCAAAAATCCTTGATGAATACCTGTTGAATTTTACGTCTCCCAAGTCGAGCCGCTTGAAAAACCCTAGATCTATCGATCTGCCATTTTTTTCATCGCATTAGAAAAACAATTCTTGAGAATATATATTCAATTATCTTCACGACCAAAATAAGGAGAAAATGTTTGAGGATTTGTTGAAAAGCAAGTTCTACTCCAAAAGGTAAGAACATTAAATTCTTTTTCCCCTTTTTAGTTTCCTTTTATATAATGTTGGTTTTTAATTCTGGGTAAGTTGAGGTTAATTTGTGATTTTTATTTTATCTTTTAATAGAAAATCGGCAATTAAGATGACGAAAACTCGAATTGAGATTATAAGCAAGAAGAGAAATGCAATGCAGAAGTATCCGATGAATGGTATTGCCGATCTGCTTAAAAATGGATTAGATAATAATGCCTATGGTAGGGTGTCAGGGTGAGTATGTTTTTAATTGAATATTAATTCATATTTTTATCACATTTAAGAACTTATGCTTCAGAATTCATTTCTTATTTCTCTTTATTGGTGATGACATGAATCATAAGGATTGTGATTGATGACGGCTCTATTTACAGAATCCCAAAAGAATTTGATAATGAAGACCAAATAACTTAATTAGCTGGATGCAATAACCTTAATTGAATACTGAATTATTGATTTGCAACCATATTCTAATCCAGCAAAAGGCTTTATGTAAAGGTACTATAATTCTTAAACCATCGTCTTTACTGTGGAAGTACATGAATTCTATAAAATTAGTGGGATTTCAAATGTGTAACTTTTATGTGGGCTATGTGGAGTGTAACCCTCCGATAGATTGGAGTAATCAGGTTTCGTTATGCTTTTGCAATATTTTGATTCAAAGTAACCAACTTGAACTTGGTATATTATTTTGGCTGAGATTGAACAATGGAGGCATAAATTGACATTACTTATATTGAATAATGGATGCCTTGCTATGTAACATACATTTACAATTTTACAAGGTTTTCCTTTTGTGAAATTATTGGAATTTCAAATGAACATGCTTTCGAACTCAAGGTTTTTGTAGTTGTGAAATGAGGTCAATCTTTCTTTCTTCTTCTATTTTTTTTTTTTTTTTAAATAATTGCCGCTGATTGAATATTAGATAATGGATGACCATTTTTTTTAAGGAACAATGCATGATCTTTTAGTATGCCATCTTCATGCTTTTTCTTTGACTATTTAGCACAAGAGCTTGCTACTCACTTTTTAGGTACAGTGCTTGATGGCTTCCCGTGCTAGCGAAACATTCTGAATCCCCTTTCTTCGAATGACCTTTAGTTGTCCCTTTTGATTGTGAATGGGTCTGACATTGTCACAGGTTCAATCTAGTAAGTGATGATCTATCTGACCATCATTTCATCATTATTTTCTTATTTTATCAACTGGAATGTTAATTGTGAACTCATATTTTAGGTTAGATACAAATCCAAAAGTTTTTCAATAGCATTTCAAGTCTATAATGCTTATTTACTGTCAAGGCTAAAATGGTGTCATGGGTGGTTCAAATAATTAAAATATTATTCTAGAAAACGTAGAAATTATTTTGGAAATTGATAATGTTAAAAGCATTGAAGCTTAGATTATCATATGTGATTATTTAAATACATTGCAAATTGTACCCTGTGAAAGGATAACTATCAAACTAAAAGTGATTGATGTTATAAAATACTCTAAACCGAAATTATTTTGGGGATAGGGTGAAAGCAACTTAATTTATGGTCACTCTATAATATATTTAAGAATTCCCTGTGTGACGACCCGAATTCTCGACCATTCGAGTGCCACAAAAAGTGACTCATATCATATTATCGAGACTTAAATAGTAATGTAAAATTATTCAAAAGAATAATTAGAATCCCATAATTTTATTTGTGAATAAAAATAGAACATAATTTTCTTACATAAAGTTCAACATAATTATCTCATCAATCTTAACCACTTTTGCCACTTCCATGTTGACCGCCTCGAACCTTCAATTATCTGAAAATGGTAAATATCGTGGAGTGAGATTTATAAAATCACAGTAAGTATACCAAGCATAAATTTTCTTTTGAAAGCATATGGATCATTTTCATCATAACATAGGATAGGATCGAAATACTCATAAACATAGGGAGACACAAGAATTTTACCGAACTTAAATGGCAAAAATTCTTATGTGTAGCGCTACTAAACTCCGGTCCCCTTAGCATAATCATAAACATATCATATGGAACCCATAACAATCTTGTGAGATTGATTTCATAGCAATGATCCAAACATTTTCATAAAAACATAAGATATACTTACTTTTCATAAAAACATAAGGTGTATTTACCTTTCATAAAAACATACTTACTTTTCATAAAAACATAAGATATATTTACTTGTCATAAAAACATACTTACTTTTCATAAAAACATAAGGTGTATTTACCTTTCATAAAAACATACTTACTTTTCATAAAAACATAAGATATACTTACTTGTCATAAAAACATACTTACTTTTCATAAAAACATAAGGTGTATTTACCTTTCATAAAAACATACTTACTTTTCATAAAAACATAAGATATACTTACTTGTCATAAAAACATACTTACTTTTCATAAAAACATAAGGTGTATTTACCTTTCATAAAAACATACTTACTTTTCATAAAAACATAAGATATACTTACTTGTCATAAAAACATACTTACTTTTCATAAAAACATAAGGTGTATTTACCTTTCATAAAAACATACTTACTTTTCATAAAAACATAAGATATACTTACTTGTCATAAAAACATACTTACTTTTCATAAAAACATAAGGTGTATTTACCTTTCATAAAAACATACTTACTTTTCATAAAAACATAAGATATACTTACTTGTCATAAAAACATACTTACTTTTCATAAAAACATAAGGTGTATTTACCTTTCATAAAAACATACTTACTTTTCATAAAAACATAAGATATACTTACCTTTTAAAAGATTAAAATGAAGTGTAGTAGTAAATGGACCAAAACTTTCTTGACCACCTTGAATTTCTCTTACTTGTGGATTTTGTCAAGAGATTGGAAATAAGTGTATATGTGTAGAGTTGTGTGTAAAAGAGATGGGTTTAAATAGATGTATAAAGTTGGCATATTGTAAACATAATCATTCAATTCTATTAATTTTAACACATCCTTTTCTTAAAGTAAAGCACCATTCATATACTTTTCCATATTTATACAAATATTATGCTCTTCATGATTACATATAATGGAGTCTTATCAACCATTCATATACTTTTCCATATTTATACAAATATTATGCTCTTCATGATTACATATAATGGAGTATATAATTCATTCATATACTTTTCCATATTTATTAAATTAAGATTCTCATAATTATTATATATAATGGAACCTCTCATGCTTGCATATATTTTCTTAATTTCAATAATAAAAATAATTTTTGTATAAATAAATATTGGGATAACATTGAATTAAGTACTTGGACTTAATATACTTTAAATCAAGAGAATGGAGATATTTTTAGAAATTCGGAATTTAATTTAAAATCGAACGATCTCGATTATTTCTTGACTTGGCTATACGAATACGTCGTGGCGTTAACTTAATAAAAATGGGTGAAATAGTAGCGACACGATTTTCTATTAAAATAATTATTAATCGCGTAAAAATTCTTGGTCGCTACACCCTGCAACTTTCAAAATCTATATTATGTTCATTATGTAAGATGCTTTCTTCTGTATTTTAATCAATGTTTTAAAACTCGGACCGGTCATCGACCCGAAAAAATGAAAGGGTCAAGATTCAGTGGGTTGATCTGGGGTCGACTCGGGGTTGACCTGGGACATTAAATAAAATTATTGAAAAAAAAGAAAAATCAGCTAATAAGAATTGTTGACCACAAAATCTAACTGGATCTTGGACCAACACGTCTCAGCTTCTCCCTCTTGAACACGTGGATCTCCAGCGCACTGTGACAAACTATCAGTTTGCAAAGGGAACCGAGGTGGCTCCCGTTTGCACTCTGATGCCAAAGTCAGTACTCATTTGTGGCGAATATATATTGGGTGCGGGAAATATGAGTGTGTAAAAGAGAGAAAAGGGAGTGAGAGAAATATCTTGTTAAGAGTCTTAAATTGCTAACCTTTTACTTGGAGATAATCGTGCTTTATTTATAGAGGAACTTGTTATCTCAGATCACGACACGTGACGTACTTTACACTTTTCATCACCCTAGCTCATGGAGGTGACAACCTTACTTTTCAACCGTACTCATTGCTACATTTCGTAGGGGATGGACGTCTGTCACGTCTTGGTAAAGGCAGTGTCCCATCACTGACTCCATCTCTCTTCTGGTCAACGCCGTAAAGCGCCCCGGCTGAGTATAAAGCACGTCGGCTAGGCGTTAACCAGGTCGGCTAAAGGGGTTTGCTTAACGTACCACCTCGGCCTTCATCCCAAGGTGATATTTTAGGCCTTAACTGTGGATCAAGATCCGTTGGGCCACTATTGGGCCTTCGCTGGTGGATCACTGTACTTTTCTTTAAGTCTGGATTCAACAAGAATTAAGAGCAGTATTTTTTTAATTTGAGATTTTTAATATTATCCTAATCATTTTTAAGACGTTAAATAATTTTTTACATAAAACTAAATATACACAGAATATAAAACATTATAATAATAATATTTTTTAATTTTAGAAGTATTAATTCAAAGAAAATAGAGTTTAGTTGTTGTTAATTATATTTATTATATTATAATTGTTTCAAACTTTAAATAGTAAAAGTATTTTAACCTATAAAAAATGTTTAAAGTAATTTAAGTATTTAACTCATAAAAAAGAAAAGCAAAACTAAAGAAAGAATACTAAAAAAAAAAAAAAAAAAAAAAAATCAAAATCCCAAAAGCTACCACAGAGAGATTCGAACATAGGCAATATGCACGGTAGGAAGGCATCAATGCCAACTCAGCTGGACTTAGAGGTGGCAAACGGGCTGAGCCGCTCGTCGGCTTGGCTCGCGAAAACACGAGCCGAGAGCGGCTCCACTGGTCAAACGGACGAGCTCGTGGACGAGCCAAACAATGTAGTTGAACCACGAGCAGCTCGCCGGCTCGTAAAAAAAAATAAAATTAAACGTTGTTTTTTCACATTGAAAACTAAAAAAAAAAAAAAAAAATTATTTAATACATAACTTATTACTTATTACCTATTAATATTATACTTATATTTATAACTAATTAAGAATTTATATCAATAATATTAAATATATTAGTATTTAAGATTTCAAAAATTTTAGCTATCGATTAGATTGTCGACTAAATCAACGTAAGACGGTAAGACAAGAGGAGTTCTTTTTTTTTTTTTTATAAAAAAAACGAGCTAAACGAGCCGAGCCGAGCTCGTTGCTCGGCTCGTCCGTTTGACGAGTCGAGCATTTCGAGCCATGAGCCGAGCCGGCTCGGCCCGGCCCATTTCCACCTCTAGCTGAGCATCAGTTTGTGTATTTCCAGTAAAACTAAATTTAAAAATGAAAACGTATTGGAAACTTTATGCAATCCCACATCGGAAAAACAAGTTAACATGGTCTCTTAGAAATTCTATATAACCCCTTTCCAGCTCTAAAACCTTCAGTTTGACGGCGGCCAGTGCAACCCCACGTTTTGAGTTTAAAAGTTTTTAATGAATTTTTGATTTTTGATTTGATTTTGATTTTTAAAAAAAATCAAAGCATGACCTGTTAAACTCGTAAAACCCAGTAGCGATTCAGCGGGTTAATCCAAACCAAAATTGGCCGGTTCGCCTGAGTTTCTTCCGGATTTCTTATTTCCCAGTTTTTAACATTCTGTAACCCGGATTTCGGACTGGGTCGACAATTTTTTGGTTGGATCGGCTGGTCCGGTCCGTGTTTGACAACATTGATTTTAATTCCCCCCGTGTTTGACAACATTGATTTTAATTTCCCCCCGAGACTTGAAGTGTTAAGAAAGGGATTTAATGTTAAGAAAGGGATTTAGGGTTTAAGGTGTGTGTAAATGCTAAAGAAGTGTTAAGAAAGGGATTTAGGGTTTAAGGTGTGTGTAAATGCTAATGAGAAAATGGAAGGCTTGATTTTTTGGTTGCTATGATGTTTCAGTTCAAAGTTAAAGTGCAAGTTGACTGGAGTCACTATCAATAAAACAGAGGTGCATACATGGAAGCATATGAACGGAAAAAAATTCCTCAACATGTTAGGTTTGTTTTTCTAATTTCATTGAAAATTTCTAAAAAAGTTTGTTGGTTGCTTATCTTGCTTAAATTACACTAAGCACTTTTAGTGGTGCTTTGCTAGAGGTTTCAACAATTAGATTATGATGCGCTAAGTCGAAGGGACATTACTAGGGGAGTCCATGGATTTCAGGAGGACCATTGTTTTGTTTTAATTTTCCTTATTTGGATTTAGACTTGGACTTTTTGTACATAATAATGGTGGTGTTGTTTATTTTTGAACATTGATTATGCACTTACTAGAGTAAAATAAAATGATAAATACATCCTTTATCTTGAATTGAAAATATATTTGGAAGTTCTGGATCTAGACATCATAATGAAAAAGTAAATTATTTTTCAACTTTTGGGAGAAAAATGGTGAAGTAAGAAGCCTTTCATGGAGTTGGGAAGTCTACATTGACTATCTGTTAATAACATAAGACCAACTGTAGCGAACAAGCAGACGAGATTTGAAATTCTTTTAGGTTTGTGGAAAAAATCATTTTCTACTCTGCAAAATCATTTCACAAGGTTAAACACATTCATCTAATTCGATATTCTAGGAAACACATATTATTATTTATAGATCTTGTGAAATCATCTTGCAGAGTGAATTAGCAACAATGGAGATCGAAACGAGAAGTGAAATTCAAGACATCTATGCAAATCTGAAATATAATTCTCATCTAGATGTGGAATGGTGAAGAATTTTTGTAGCCCTCAACAGTCGTCTACACTCCAGATGAACTGAGTAACCTTATCACAATTATTTTTTCTTTAATGGTTTTCATGAGATTATGATACGGAAGTGTTTTAAGAGCATCTCCAACCGTGGTGTATACCAGATTAAATTAGTAATTTAGATCTTCAAATTTGTTGGAATGGTATTCAATAGGTTTTGTGAATTTGAAATAATTTGTTCTTTTTAATTTATTTTATACTTCATAAATATGTATAGTCTATAAGAAATATTTCATATTTTAGAATTTAGCTTTTGCAAGTTTAATTTTTTACATTTTATTTCAAATATTTTGTGTATATCTAATACCGTGCATCGCAGGGTCACACACACACACACACACACACACACACACACACACACACACATATATATAGTTCCGATCACCTATTCACAGTAGGCAAGTGTTAATGCGTTTACCATGAGTGTGATGATGACACATGCCCAGAAATATTAAAATACTGGACACGTGTCAACATCACATGTGTATATATATAAACTAATTGAGAAATAAAATGGTTAGTCTTTTTCTGGCCACAAGTTAATTGATTTTTTTTTTTTTTTTTTTTCACAACAGTGTTTTTATATTAATTAAAAATGTCCACCACTGTACTGATTTAAACAGACCATTATTTCTTCAGCAGAAGTCGTTGGAGGCATTAAAGGCATATGTGCCCCTCCATTACACTGCAATTAACCTCACCGACCCTCAAATCAATTACATCTCACTTCTCACAACCTGTCGAACCCAAAGATCCCCAAAATTTCCCAACCCCCATCTCCTCCTTCCAATGTATACATTGTAATTTCCCTTTCCTAGCCCTTCCAAAATCGAATTTGTAGACTTGTCTTCTTCCACAACCTTCTTCTCGTCAGGCCCGCGCGTAATACAGCAAAACCTCACAGCGGTCTCCAAAGTCCCTGCTACGGGATTCTGTCGCATGAAGTGGGAACTCCAGTTGTTCATAATCATCACCGGAAATGACTTTCACTGTGATGGATCCTGGGAACCACTCTCACGAACATTACCCGGATTCCATGGTAAGATAGTTTAGAGAGACCTGACTATTATTGAAATTGATTGCATACTTGAGTTTTTTGGAATGTTTAAAGCGTTTCTTCTGCTACCTGTGTAGCGTTACACCACTGAAAATCCCGATTCCTTCGAGCTTCGAGGATCCCAACACCCACCACTAGAAGCTATTGGTCGAAAATCTACGAGGTGGAATGAGAGAGAGGAGACAATGTTTCACGAACAAAGGTTGGGAACGAATTAAAGTGTTATTCAATAGGGAGGTTGGCAACAATTGAACTATCTCCCAGCTTAAGAACCAATGGAACGTGATGCTGAAGGAGCACAAGCTTCTGTTCGAGTTGCATGGTTGCACCGGCGTTGAGTTTGGGCTAAAAAATGGGAATTGTATTGATGCCTCCGATTAGTGATGGACAAACAAAATTCAGGTCCTCTGTTCATTATTTTTGTTTTACAATTTCACGTACTCACAAAATTGATCAATCTTGTTGTTTTTTATTTTCTTTGTAATCTTCATACTTGTCTACTGCATGTCACAAAGTGTCGTTGCTGTGTTCATTTTGTAAGCTGTTTTATGTTTGTGGGGAATTCTGAGGTTAGTTGAATGCTTAATGTTGGAAATGAAGTAGACGATCCTCAAGTTTTTTGGTCATAGGATAGCAGGATGCAAGCTCAATTAAATCAGATATTTAGACAAATCATTTAAAACAAAAGGAAGACAGGAAGTGTCAACACCTACGATGGTACGATTACAATTTACACTTGGAAATTATCTATCAGGCTATAATCTTACATTTTCTTAGGAGCTTATTCTAAAGGTAATGCATCATAGAAGTTACTGCATAGGTTCCGAAGTACAAGGAGACAAATGGAAGAGAACATAAAATAAGACCAGTGCAATTGATGGGGGAGTAAAATCAATAGTCCACCAAAAATTAAAAAATAAACCAGAAAAATAGTTTCCAAAATCCACAAGCAAAGAAATAAACGGATTTAGTTTTAAAAAAAATATATATATATATATAAAGAATATATGGATCATGCATATTTTCTCCAAATTATATATGTTAAGAACTATGGATCTGTACTGAGTTATAAAAGTGAGGTTGGTACATGTGCTAAATATTACTATGTGTAAATTTTAGGATGATCAGGAAATCGTGCATGGATTGAAACCGAGCTAGATGTAGAAAGTGTGTTTTACTTTGAAGTTGCATCATACCTGGAGATTTTGAGCGTACCTAATTTCATTAAATAGAGAGGTAATTCATTACAAGTAGATTTTGAGCACACAAAGATCATTTCACATGTATAAGAATGAAAATAATAGTCCACCTTTGTGATTTCATAAAATTAACACACTGTTTGAGCATTATGATGAAATGAAGGAATTGGTGGTCTCAAAACATCCTATGAACTTCAAATTCTATTGAGCATTACTGTCATAATGATTGTGACTTTTACAAGAAGAAAAATAGTTTTATTTGGACATGTAGTGTTTCATTGCTCCTTCAATCGGTTTTTTTTTTTTTTAAATATGTTTTGAGAACTATGTCAATGAAAATGTTCTGCAGGAAAATCACATGTATGCCAAATTCAAAGACCGTAACTGTGGTGAAATTTACAAGACCTACAACAGCTTGTTCGGGCAATCTTACAACTCGTCACATACGCCCTCACGTCGACAAAGAATAAGGGCGGAGGGCTCTGACTCAAGTAACGGCCCAACACATGAAAATGGGAATTGCTCAATGGACATCTTGAAACAACGGAGTGGGGACAAGCGCAAAGGGAAGCAAATCAAGGAGAAGACCAATAAGAAAAGGTATAAGAGCAAGGGAAGTGACTGCAACTCTGGACCAACTTGCTAGCATCGGGAATAATCTCGAGTTCATGAGCCAAGCAAGTGTGAAGAACACCAGCACGTTTAAGGAGTGCATTGACAAGTTACTCAATATGGGTATGGTCGAGAAAGGAGGGGAATTACTTCTTTTCGCTATGTGGTACCTTACGAAAGCCGAGAACCGCAATTCATTGTGAGCCGCGAAGACATCAAAACTGAAGGTCAGATTAATTACGTACTGCTTCATGCGCGACCAAAAGCATATGGCTGGTCGCAAGTAAATTTTCATGTTCAACGCATGAGAGATTATTTTCCCTTGTAGCATAGCTCGATGTATTCACGCTATTTTAAGTTCATGTTTGTAGTAAATCTGTCTGCTAATGCCGGTTGAATGTGTTTCCTATTTAGATAGTCGTCCAGTAAAAGTTTCCTGTATTTTCAACAGCTAGTTTGGTAGAGGACAAAATAGTATGACTGGCTATTGACATATTGCAAGGAATATATTACCTGTACTTAGTCTATTTTCAAGCCCCAAAATATGTGAACTACTGAATGTAGATCTTGAATTGTTAAGGGAGGATTTGAACTTGCCTGTTATAAATGCTATGTTAAAATTTCCATATATGAAGAAAACTTTTGGTTCTACAAATTGTTTGTTTGCAATTCCCAGGTCTGGTACAACACTACATTTACTTCTATAATAATCTATTTTTCCTTCTCATTCAACCTAAAATAATACTGTCTGTCCCAAAAAGTTAATCGCCCCTTTTAATTTCACATGTGGACTCTTCAAATTTTTGTCATGCATGAAGTGCTTGTCCAGTTGCTATTTCCAAGTTTGGTATAATTTCCCTTCACTTTTATTTCTTGTATTCTGCCTTCTCACTCAACATAAATTAATACTTCCTGCCCCAAAAAGTTAATCGCCCCTTTTAATTTCACATGTGGACTCTTCAAATTTTTGTCATGCATGAAGTGCTTGTCCAGTTGCTATTTCCAAGTTTGGTATAATTTCCCTTCACTTTTATTTCTTGTATTCTGCCTTCTCACTCAACATAAATTAATACTTCCTGCCCCAAATGGTCAATCCCCTTTGCAATTCACGTGTCCTTTTCAAAATTTAGTCATGCATAAAGTGCTTGTCCAAAAGGCTTTGTGCAATTCAATTTTCATCTCCACATTATCGTACGTCAACATTTGAAAGCATGTGATGTCAAATTCTGATGACGAATACATGATAAGGTATAGCTCTGATGACGAATACATGACGACATGGAATTCATGTATCAATTACAAAGTGATATACAAACATGGCTATGATATTGTCACATTGCTGAAATTATTGTTCGTGATTATATGTCTCCAAATAGAAGACACCAGTTTCTATTTCCAACATCAAGGAGTGGGCACATCTTCATGCTACAGAATATTTATGTTTATCCTCAAACGTGTTATCAAGAGTTTAGAATGTATCCCTCCACTTTCACACATTTCACGCACATGTTGTGAGATTAGTAAGGTCTACGGAGCTTTCGAATGTGAACATCTACTAACAAGTTGGTATGTTTCTTTGCGTATTGTCACACGACAATGAATACCGTCAATTTCAAATTCATTTTGGACATTCCTTGAAAACTATTGGTCGTTATTTCAAGAAAGTTTTGCGACTCGTCGTAGAATATGCTGGATGTGTGATTAAGTCACATCCTGATTATAACACGGGGGGTTGCTAACCACCACCCTAACCCTGAACGCCACTATTCCGGGTGAATAATGATACCAAGGTTTCACTCATTTTTACTCAATTCATTCTAATTAAATTATCGCTAAAAGATATCAGATGTGTTAATTAGAAGCTACTATTTCACAGGACTGTTTTTGTACAATTGATGATATACATGTAAGGGCGGTTCTGCCACGAAATGAGAGGCAATTTTTCATTGACCGTAAGGGTATACCGACATAATGTGCTAGCAGCTTGTGATTTCAATCTCAGTTTTATATTTGTCCTCCCCGACACGACGAGGAACGTACACAACAGCAAAATCCTTTTTAGATCAATTCACAGTGAAGACATAAATTTCCCCGTGCCAACTAACGACAAGTATTACCTGGTTGATTCGGGCTTCATGCACAGACGTGGATATATGACACCGCATAAGGGATCAGACATTCGATACCATTTTCAAAAGTTCCGCAACGAAACCTACAAACGTCGTAGGAGATTCAGAAATGAGCTCGAACGCTTCAATTTTCATCATTTGTGTCGAAATGTTATCGAGAGAGCCTTTAGGGTGTGGAAACAACGATGGAAAATACTTGATCGCATGCCAAGTTACTCGTTTAGAGTACAGACAACAGTCATTGTTACTACAATGGTGATTCATAATTTCATGAGGATGAACAACCAGCTTGACGAAGGTTTCTAACGCGCTGAGGAAGTTAAGGACGACAAAGTGGAAATTGATCTTCCCGATGAAGAAGATGAATTTGTTGGTGAAGTGAATGCGGTAGAAGACGAGGACATCCTTGGGACCAAATACAAGACTACATGGCCCAAAGTTTGACCTAATTAATATTAGATAGGAATGTTAACCGCATACCCTATGGGTGATATGAATAATTTCAAATAATGTAATGTTAGTCTGTTTTTAAGCGTCGGATGTGCTTGACGTATAACCTTGCATGTTCGACATTTACAAGATAGTGATGTGAAGTCACGCTTATTAGAATTTGTACAATGTAGCTATGCTTTAAAAAAAAATGTCATGTTCATGATTTCCACGTTTTCACATTGAAGAACAAATATGGATAGATTTGATCAAAAAAATAAAAGTAATTTTAGAGAGACATTTTGAATTGTCATTATGACATGACATACATACATTGGGTATTGTAAATAATTATTCCACCATTTATTTTTTCATCAACCAATGTATGTACATCATGTTATAATGTACTTCAAAATGTCTCCATAAAATTATTAAAAAAATAATAATACAGATGGAGGTCTAGACATTTTTGTCGTGTATTACTTGCTAGGAAAATGTAAACTTTGAAAAATCTAGGTCTTATTGATTAGGAAAATGTAAACTTTGAAAAGTCTAGGTCTTATTGATTAGGAAAATGTAAACTTTGAAAAGTCAAGGTCTTATTATCAAATCATTAAACTTTGAAAAGTCTAGGTCTTATTGATTAGGAAAATGTAAACTTTGAAAAGTCAAGGTCTTATTATCAAATCATATGGTCAAATCGTTTAGATCAATGTAAGGGTATTTTCGGTGAGGCTAGGAGAATTCAAGTGAAAGGAAGTTCTTGTGTCAGGGAATCCAAATACATCTTGACAAGTTCTTTACATTATTTAATTATTATAAGGTTATTTGCTTTGTTTGATGTCAACACCATAAATTAACAAGGATGCACCAACCCACACTCCTAAATTTTTACATCAAGAACTTAAAATAATTCGGCACAAAAGGGATGGGCAGATATCGAGGGAGATAATGACAGAGAAGCAAGCCGAGCTAACCTGTTAGTTTCTCAGCAGCAGCTACGTTTAAACAAGCAACTCAGTAGAGTTTTATTCTGGTTTGTATTGAACTCCGGCAAATTGGGCAAAGTTGAAGATCTTTTCCACAGGCGCAACATGTCTGAAGAAAGAAAATCACTCCAAATATTAATATCCTCCATAGATTCATCCAAGTAAAATTTAACGACGAGGGACACCAAACTTTTTTGTTTCAAATAAATCAATGTGCTTTCATTTTCTTTTTAGTTCAGGCACTTCTTCTGCTATGAGTGTGGTCACTGTGAGGGGGAGGGGCTGTAATATTTTTTAAAAAAATTGTTTTTTTACTTTTAAATTTTTGGTACTTGAAGAAATGCATTCAAAAGCACAACTAGTCTAACAAGAAATTTTCAATTCGAGGATAAAAAAATTGTATTTATCAAGCCACATCATATTTTCTGTTAGCCACAATAGTACTTTCACTAATTTAGCAGATGGAGTTAAATGAAGAGCTTAAACTGAAAACGAAAGTTTAGCAACTAATTTAGAACAAGAAAACTTTAGTGATCCAAGCAAAACATTGCTATAAGTTGGGTGAAACTCTGATTTTAACCCGTTTACAATACCTGATGCCCACAACCAAATGCCATGTCCTTTGGGTTACTGAGGCATACAGGACAAGTCTGTTAAACACGGAGAAAACTATCAGCATTTGTTTACTGACATTTATGATCAAAGAGACAAATAAAACAACTTGCCGCAGCAGTACTAGTAGTTTAGGAAGCATTACCAAGGAGAGGCATATAAATTTACATGCATACAGAATTTACCTGGTTGTCATACGTTGAACTCGGAGCAGAGGGAACTTCATCGACAGAACTGTTGGCGTCATAATAAGAACTTGAACTCTGCTGAAAACTAGTTGCATGATCGAGTTCTGAATAGGTGCCAGATGCTGCACCATAGACAGGTGGTGGAAGAGGAACCCTTTCTATAGCATGTCTTTTTTGTCTGCTAAATCATGCAAAACAATGAAAAATGAATACCTTAGCCTCTGTTTGGTAAAAGACCATTTAAAATTTTTGTTTATAAACGATCGTGTCAACATTTCATTTGATCATTTCTTGAAAAGTCAACAACTTTGGTATTCCCGCTACTTTTCATAAAAATAGACCAACAAATTGTTACCACCTCGCTATTTATAAATAATATTTATAAATAACCGTTTATAAACTGTTTGTCAAACATAGCCTTAAGCAAACATGCATACAGAGCATGTTTGGTACATAGCGGAGGACTGCATCGGACACTATGCTGGACAATTTTATTTTCCCCCCCTACAATAATGTCCAGTACTATATTGTGACACTACCAAACAAACAAATACGGAGAGAGAGAGAGAGAGAGAGAGAGAGAGAGAGAGAGAGAGAGAGAGAGAGAGAGAGAGAGAGAGAGAGAGAGAGAGAGAGAGAGAGAGAGAGATTACCTCAACAAATTAAGCTCCACTGTTGCTTTATATTGAGATGGAATTTCCATCAATGCTGCAAGAGCAAATTCTGTCTCTTTTCGAGATTGGTGCACATTTTTGCACATAATCTCTGTGAAATTTACAAACTGACCAGGAGAAAATAGTTTGTCAGTTAAACATATCTACCATATCCAAGTAAAGGTCTAGAGGCTCAATAGAATTTACCATTTATAACAAGCCACAAAAACTGACCTGGAAATTATCAAAGTCCCTCGCTGGGATGTTATCATCAAATTCCTTCATCATGTCCCAGGGTCCATCTCCAACCCCGATCAAAATGATAGACAACGGCAACTTGCTGATAAAATAGATCAACAAAATGGAAAGTTGACAAACTTCTCGTTATGATACAAAATTGACAGACATATCAAGAGAGGATGCGGAAAATTTACCTTGCTTCAACAATGGCTTGAACAGTTCTCTGCTCCTGTGGACTTAGCTGGCCACGTTCAGTATCGACACTTCTGGTAACCTATAGTGATATACCATTTTTAGCATAAAAGTTTCATAAATGGAATGTTGAATAAAATAATATTTCTACCACTCTTAGAAAATGTCTCTTATGAGCTATGTGCTTACGTCCTTCTCAATAACCATTTACTCCTAGCAAATGCTATCTTAAAGAATTTTTTGACCTTTCACCTGCTTAGTAGGTTAAAAATCATAAATATGGACAAAATGACTTACCTGTCCATCTGCAATAATTAGTAAAACATGGTACTGTCCTCCACTCTGCTCAACAATACTCGTGGCCATTTCAATAATAGGGGCAAAGGATGTTGGTCCTGAAACAAAAGTGAAAAGGGCTAAGCTATGCATTCCAATTATGTCAAAGTCTAAAGCTGGGTAGAGATCTGCGAAAGAAGAGATATCAAACCTGCAAGTTTTACATGAGGAACAATCTCTCTGTAACGACTCAACACTTCCTCAAACCCATTGCAAAATCTTTCATCGGGATAGAAGCTGAATACTTCTTGATCTTGTGTTGATGCTGTCAAAATTTATAGGAAGAGAAGGACAGGTTATAACTCGTACTGTTAACTTGAACTAATAGAATAAGTCAATCTGAAATTTCAGAAACAAAATTGAGTTATGACATAATACCGTCTCCAAATCCAAAACAAGGAATCAAGTTATCTTCATCAAAAACTCCCATGGTTTCTCCAATGATGGATATTGCTTGTTCATAAGGATTCAAACAACTTCCCATGTGATGTAAGCTTCTACCATTGGATGATCTCTTACCTAATAACAGATCCATGATCAGAATGCTTTACTGTACCTCATAATACTAACAAGATTTCTAAACAAGAGAACACGAATCTCCACCTGTCCATTCATTGCTTTTAGTGAAATCAATACCAATAATTAGATTTGAAGACTCCAGGCCAGCACGTGCCATAGCTTCAGTCACCTGAAGAAAATAGAGTGTCATACTTCCATCTTTTAAGAAGACGGAAAATATCAATTACGAAAAACAATAAGGAAACAAAAGAAAATAATACGGGAAATATATCAAAGCATCATATGTATCAAGACTTTGACAACAATACATTGTACTCATAAAGTAAAATACTCGGAAGAAAAATGATTCAGCTTTCTATATACTGCAGCATTAACTCTGGCCTTCAACAGCCACCTAAGTGATACACATCACCCTGACGTTTATGTACTTATTAAAATATAATCCTGGCCATTAAAATTTTTAGTATTATGTTTTAGTATTTTGTTACTCTTCGTGAACCATAATGCAAGGCCATAAGTAAATAGGGAAAACTTGTACATCAATCACATCATGCTTCAGAACTACTCTCCCTTAGAATCAATATTTGCGCAGCAAACTCCCCTCTCTCTCTCTCTACAAGGATAGCTGAAACTTGAAAATGCATCCAGAGAGTTCATTTGGATGTATTCCTTGAATCTAGACATTCAATCCCCCTAAGTCTGTACTTTTACGTTTAATAATGACTTTTGTAAGCTTAGTTCTACTTTTCATCTCAAAGCTTGTTTGTTGCTGCTAAAGCAACTAGTGAGATAGCATAGCGTAATGCCACGGCCCAATTTTTTCCCTACTCATCTGGCACAAGCGTTCTAAAACACGCGAAAAAAGCGCGCCTACACGCGGTCTAGGCGAGACAAACTCCCTTGGGCATCGATTTGGCGAAAAGTGTACTAACAATTTTTTATCTAAAAAGCGCACATAAAGCTTTCTTATGCATTTTTTATTTTTTATTTTTTTATTTTTACAAGTTAAAGCATGTGTAAAATTTAAATCTAGTATGTAGTAAACGGGAAACGCTTTTTAACACACTCTCACTTAAGCTTCAAAAGCTTCACTCTCGAGCTCCACGCTTCGTCACGCTTCACGCTTTTTAGAACACTGTGTGGCACTACAAGGATCGTTCCTTGTGGATTATTCGGGATGTGCACTAACATGGCCAATACAATTACACGTAATATCAAAAAGCCTCTTCCCAAGGTTCTGTTGTACATGCATTGTAACTTGCTGGCCTGTGTGTTTAGGAAGGCTGACCCGTATGCTTGCGAGCATCTCGGGTGCCGGACGGTAGGTGCGTCACAAATGGTACCAGAGCGGGCCTGTTCAGACGTTGCGTTGTTGGAGTGGTAGAACCATGGCATGCGTTCAGCGGCACCGATTTTTGGCCATCAAAGACGTGACTTTGCCATGAGCAAAATAGCAAAACAGCATTAGTCAGCTAATCATTGATAGAGGATAACTTTGGGATGACAAAGGAAAAGGCATGATTGGTAATATCGTGTTGCACGTTTGTTTCGTTGAACGTTGCAGTGTATTGAGGGGGAATCCACCAAAATAGGGTAGTGCATTGTGTTTGCTTTGACAAGTGGGAGGAGCTGCGACCATGAGGAGTGCCATCCAAACGAGGGATTAGAGCAGAAGGCACATGGTGAAAATTGGTGTCGAAGATGGTAAGTGCAGGGGCACTACGAGACAAGGTGTAGGGGCACTGTGGACTCTCGTCCGCTAAGGGGGCGGTACCGTAAATGGGGAAATTTGGCAAGTCCATTGAAGTGGAAGATCAATTGAAGAGGAAGGCCATGCGTGGACGCGAGACAAGCACACTGCTACAATGACGCTAGCGGATTGGATGGGGGAGAATGTTACAGCCCGGTTTTCCCCCTACTCATGTGGTACGGCAAGGATCGTTCATTGTGGATTATTCGGGATGTACACTAATATGGTATATACAATTGTAGATAATATCAATAAGACCCTTCCCAGAGTTCTGTTGTACATGCATTGTAACTTGCTGGTCTGTGTGTTGGGGAAGGCTGACCCGTATGCTTGCGAGCATCTCGGGTGCCAGACGGCAAGTCCGTCACAGTAAGTTCCAATTCTCCCTTCTCTTTTCCCTAATGATTGATTGAAAGAGAGAGATTACCTTCACTTGCTTAGTCATGTCGATAGATATTTCCAAATTATTATTTAAAATAAAATTGCTATTCTAGCCATATGCACATCAAAAAGCAATTATAAGCTTTTTAGTCAAGTCATTTTCATGGTACGATATGAGGTTTTAGAAACGTCTATGTGGCATGCAGAAAATCTTCACTTTTCTTAAGCAAAATATTTGGTTTTCCAATGTGAAATTGGTCGATATAAAGAACAAGGATTCCCCACTAGCTATCCATAATCAACCACATGTTCTTGATAGAAGAAGTCACAGATACTGTGGATTCCACGGTTTTAAGGGGCATAAATAAATGCCATGGAGTGTATACGTACCTCCTCTAACGAATTATAATTGTCCGCAATCCTTGAGTACCTCCTGTCTAGCTTCTTTTGCGGTGCATGTGATTGGGATGGAGCCCCATAATTGGGAGGAAGAGGAGCATAGTACTGGTTCGGTGGTGGATCCTCAGCTGAATATGGTTGCTGGACTGGGTAATTCAGAGCATATTGTGAAACTGATGATTGAGAATAATCATAATTCCATGACGATGAAGAAGTAGACCGAGTTGATGAAGATTGCCTCCAACTCCTTGCGTCCCTAGAAGTAGAACTCTTTGCCCCCATCAAATCAAATACCTAAGAAAATCTCAAAATTCTTAAACTAGCCAAACTCTTTATCTCCATATGAAGTACAGGAACCAGTGCCAATCAATGATCCAAAAATCCGAAACAAAAATCAAATTCTAATTACGAGCCAACAAGGCAAAAATCAGCTTCAGCAAGCCCATCCATATCAGGATCCCCAAAATACCCAAATGACAAAAACAATTAAAATAAGAATTTTTTAGTCGAATCCTTGATTTTTTAAAATGAATACTGCACAGATCACTCCTTCCTATATAATGCATGCAATATACAAAGAACTGTAAAGTCCTCATAATAGACAAGGGAGCTAAGAGAGGAGACAAGGTACCCTGACTTCAAATAGACCTCTACCTACCACCGCCAAGTCTCTTCCACAACCTTCCAGACAAATACAAATTACGGAGGTGCAACAGCTCAATATATGCTGAAGTATAGTAGACTCCGAAGTTTTGAACTGCCTTAAAAAGGATAAGTTGGAAAAAAAAAATATATATATATATATATATATACATATATATATGCACAAAGGAAATGGGGGAAAAAAGCTAATTGCAAGGAAAGGGGGGGGGGGCAAAGAAAAGTAAATTGAAATATAGCTTGGAATATAAGCAAAAACCTTAAATTCCAGTCAATGCCATCTCTTTCCTCTTCATTAGTTAGCAGACTTTTACTTCAAAAAAACCCCACATATCATGGCTCGATTAAGCAATTAAATAAGGTAAATCTTGCTTAAATATGTAATCCCAAGACTCATATCGAACCTAAATCTTGCTTAAATATATATATATATATATATATTAAGGTAAATCTTGCTTAAATATGTAATCCCAAGACTCATATCGAACCTAAAAATGTTCAAACCAACAATTCTGTGCTTCTATAGGTCAAACAAGCAGTCAGATTTAACAAAGTTGGCTTTTTACCAAGTATAATATAAACACGAACATTTCTGTACATAAAATGAGAGACATACCTCAATGACTGAAAATGACGCTCTTGAACTGCAGCATTTGTATTATTAGAGTTGGTGCTAATTTCAAATTGAGTATCAGAATCGTTTGAAAAAATAAAAAAAATACATTCAGGGGAAAGTGAGAAGGTAAAAGACCTTTTCAATTACTTTACAAGACAGCGAATATTGATGGGGCACATGGAAATTTCGTGGATGTTATTTTATTGTACGATAACACGTTGCGCGACGGTGAAATTTGGGTGAAATGAAAATGAATTTCAAAAAATTGAATTTTAAGAAATTGCATTTTTGGGAATTAAAAGTTAATGTATTTGATTGATTTAATTTTTTAAGTAAAAAATTGAAGAATTTTTCAATTTTTGTTGTTTGATTGATATTATTTTTCATGATGAATAAAACAAGATTTAGCTATTTTAATAAATAAAAAAATTTATTTTTTCACACATTTGTACTTGATAATAATAATGTTAATTTTTGAAAAAAATAAATTAATTAACAACAACAAAAATGATCAAAATGGACGAAAATGGATTAAGATTTTGCCTAGAAAATTCATTCTCCTATGTAGTAGGGAAAGCCAATTCCCTAAAATAAGGGAAAAGCCGCGCATGTAAGGTAAACATGGAAATTGAATAGCCTAGAAAATTATGATTGTCAAACACAAAAAGATGGAAATAGGTTGGAAAATTTTTCTTTTCCATGGAAAATAATGGTTTTCAAACACAAAAGTGAATTTTGTAAGTGGGTTACAACTCGGCGTTGAAACGATGAAAATTAACGGGTAGGAAAATAATTTTCAGGAATTGAATTACTTAGAAACTATTTTCATTGAATATTAATTAAGAGTGTTTGATTTGATTAATTTTTTATATGCAAAAAATGAGAAATTTTCTAAGTTCTGTTATTTGATTGACATTATTTTTCATAACAAATAAAGTAAAATTTAGCTATTTTAATAGAAAAGAAAATTTTCACACATTTGTATTTGATAAATAATATTAATTTTTGAAAAAAATAAAATCAATAAAAAATAATAAAAATAACCAAACGAAATGAAAATATTAAAATAAAAAAAAATTCAAGAAAAATATTTTCCCTCCTAAAGTAAGAGAAAAGAATTTCCACAAAAATCATGCAAATCTCCTCACATGACAAATGGTTGGAAATTATTTGGATAAGAAAATGTTGGCAATCAAACAAATCAAAAGAATGCAAAATGGATGGAATTTGCATTTTCCAAGGCAAATTTTAGTCTATCAAACACAACCTTAGATTTGTTGGACACGTCGGAAACTATTTGGATGTGGTATGATATTTTGGGCGAGGCTTACATTCTAGTGAGATAAATATGCTTGTCATTCACGAAGAGGAGTTCGCGTCTGTCGTGTTGTTCTAAAATGTTGTATTCTTAGCTATTAATTAAAATTATATATGTATACTCATCCGCAAATAGATCTCAAACATACAAATAATTACATTAAAATGGATGATATATACAATTTTAATTAGACGAACTACTGAAGGAACAACTTTTAAAATAGTAGATTTGGATTCCATGGGGGAGTGGCGGTCTAGCTAAGGTTAAAACAATAGATTTTAGTTTAATATTATGTTTGGTGAAAGATATACTGTAGAAAATTTTTAATTTGTGGTTGAAAATGTAATAAATGATGGATATCATAGAAATGTACAGTTGAGAAAGAAATTTAGAAAAAATTTAAAAAATTCCAAAGTATCCTAAGTTAAATCTTTTTCTTGTAAACTAAGAAGCTAATAATGAGAATATCCTTTACTTTATTTCATTACAATAGTAACGTAACATTTATTTTGTAAACCGTTTATATATATTAGTATTTTCATCCGTGCGATGCACGAAAATATATTTGTAATAGTGATTTCGATCAAAATTTTTGAACATATATTAATTATACAATCATCATATCATATAAAAACAGAGTACAATAATATTTTAATACAAAATATTATCGAATTCAAAACTTTAAAAAGACAAAATTAATCAAAATAGGAAATGCAATATGTACAAAACTAATCAAAATTCTAAAATCCCGATCTTTATAAGATTTTTATTTTTTCTTTTAAAAATTATTTTTATTTATTATTTGTTTGTTTGTTGGACTTTCTTCTTCTAACTACGTTATTTTTATCTTTTTTTTATATGTTAAATTATTTTATTTCGAAATATAATATAATATAATAAAATAAAATTAACAATCATAAATTTATTTATGTTATGAATTGGTAATTTTGAAATTAAAGAATATTGTTATTATATTTTTTGTATTTAATTTTATCTCCAAATGAGTAAATGTTGCTTTATTTCTAAAATAACTTTTTTTTTTAAAGAAAGTTTGTAATAATTATTAATTTTTTAATTAAAATTGATTTGACCTTAGTTCGACCTAATTCAATATTCGATCGTTGACATTTTGCCTTTTTCGGATTGGACCGATTTTAGATTTTCTGAATACTGAGTATTATATAACTTAAATGATATAATTTAAAATGAATGAGATATTCAGGAAAAGTAAAAAGTATTTAATAAATTTTTACATTTAATCTTTATGATGTTTTTATGGACAAAATATTTATAGTTTGTTATCACTTGTTATTTTGTATTAAATTTTTCATTAATTATCATTGTATATGAAGCAATCAAAGTAAATTTTTAATAACAACGCAAAGTAATAATAATAATAATAATAATAATAATAATAATAATAATTAATTTGATTTCGAACGTAATATATTTTAACTTTTGATCAAATTTATTTTAATGTATTTCTTAGATATAATTTTATATTTTTATAGAATTTTTAATAGTATTTTTCAAATTAAAACATAGTCATTGTACAAAAAAAATCAAGAATAAAATAAATGAACACTGTATTCCAAGAAAAATATAAAATATTTAATCAAGTATGAAATTATTCGATTTGAAAGAAAAATATATTCAATCAAGTATGAGATTTTTGATTTGAAAGAAAATTTCTAGATTAGTCATTTAATTTTTATTTTATTTTTTTATATAATCTAATTGGAAAACTTATAAAAAAAATACACAATATAAGGAATGTTCTTAAGTTCTTTAAATTAAAATATTTTCGGGTTATTTAAATATTTTTCAACACATTTTATAATATAATTTTATATATCTCTTGAAATAATTTAATATTATTTTACCAAATTAGTTACACTATGATTAAGCAGAATATTTTTTAATAATATTTTTTATATATAAATTTAATAAAATTTCTAAATTACAGATTTTGAATACTTTTTTATAACAACCGAAAATTATTTATTTATTTTTTAAATTAGACTTATGATACTTTTGATGTAATTTTCCCATTTTTCATAAATAAATAAATAAAATAAAGCATCCATGTTTAATAATTAAAATCACATTTGTTTTTTTTTAAGAAAAATAAAAAATAATTTTAAATTGTTCTTTTTTGGAATTGAAACGAAGCATTCTGTTTGACAAAATGTTTTTAAACAATACATTTTTAAACTACTTTTTAATCACAATTATTTTTTCTCTCAACTTTTCAATCATTAATTTTTACATTGAAAATATCACATTCTTTATTTAATAACTACCATTATTTCTTCATATAATTTAACAGTACTCAAAATTCTTATTTTTTGGAAAGAAATGTATGTAGTGCTCAAAAGTGTAATTCAAATTTGCAATCATTACACTTTAAAGTTTTGGATTGTTCAACCATTAAATTTTGAAATAGTTTCAATTCCCATTGCACTTTAATGGGTCTTTTTTTTTAGTTCTCTTGTTTTTTTTTTTTTTGTGAAAATTTTCAAAACTTAGCAAGTAATTTTTTATGGGAAAGTGTGTGTGTGTATTTTTGGTGACGGTTACTTTGTTTTTATATATAGATAGATTATTTATAAAGAACGATATGGTAATATTTCGTTGATCCTTTTTTTGAAAAGTAAAAATGATGGGCATAAATATTTGACAAGTCAAAATTGTTAACTTTTCAAAAAAAAATAAAAAAATACCGAATTAGATGTTGTCTGTACCCGTTTATAAACAAAATTTACCAAACAGCTATTTGGAAACCTTTTATTTATAATTTTTTGTTTATAAAGTCGAGCGTGATAATATTTCGTTCGACCATTTTGCTAAAAAGCCAATAATTTCAATTAATAAAAAAATTCCGTCCACCATTTTTAACATAAAAAAATGGGCCAACGAAATATTTTCACGTCACAATTTATAAAAAATATTTATAAGTAACGGATTGTAAACGATTTCCCGAACACACTATTATATATAAGGATAAAACTAAACTTACTAACATAAAATAATACCTATTTTACCCTTTAACTAAAATTATAACTAATACCTTATTTCACATATTATCTTATTAAATTTAACACATAATAAATCCTAAAAATTTAATTACTTTAAAATTTTTATTACTTATTTCATAATTAAAAAATATTATGCATGTTTATGATCCACATATACTTCACGAAAAAAGAAAAAATTTAATTAGAAGTTTACATAGAGAATATTTAGAATTGGAAAGATTAGGAAGAGACTTAAATACTGATCCGATTGCTATAGAAAAATATAGAGAAATTAAAATGCTAGTTTTACAACATAATGAATATTTAAAATTAAAAGAAGAAAACTTAATTAGATAAGAAGATATAAGATATATGGATGAATTTGAAGAAAGATTCTTTAGAAGAATTAGACAAAGATTATAATTCCGCAAAATAAAATTTCACTATCACGATCCGCCCCCCAGTGGTATCAGAGCCTGTAGTTATACTTAGAAATATATTTAGAAAAATGTCTAAAAGATTACCAATAATCGAACCTAGAATATATAATTATAAATCTAAAGATTTACCAAATAACAGTCATTGGCCATTAATAACTGAAACATATGAAAAATTTATACCATTTATACTATTAGGAGAAGGAGGATTTGGAGAACATAAATAATTAAACTGGACAAATTTATTTTTACTAAATAAATTAGGAATAAGTCTAGATAAAACTACAGAACAAAACTTAGAACAAGCAAAAAACCCAGAACAAGTTCAAGAAATTATCAATAATTTACCATTAGAAATAAAACAAATGATAGAAATAACTAATGATTATAAGGATATAAACAAAAATATAACCACACAAATATTAGAAGTAAAACAATATGTAAATAATCTATCTAAACAATTAATAACCTTAGAAAACTAAATTAAACAAATAACTGATAAAATAAATAAAATAGGAAATATGGTAGGAGTATATGAAAACCCAATATAAATTACAGAGCAAAAAACTATTATAAAACAAATAAATATGATAATAACAATTAAAGAAGAAGAAATAGGGAAAAATGATTTACATAAAAGATTAGATAATATACAACAAAATATTGGAATTATAAACCAAAATATAACAAAAATATATGATGAAATGGAAAAAAAAAACCTAAAAGAATAATAACTGATAAAGAATTTAAAGTCATCAATAGATTATGAATAAATATGATTACTGAACAAATAGAAAAATTTATGGAAAATCCTAAAGAAGAAGGTGGAGAAGATTACATAACAGAAGAAGATTATATAGAAAAATTTAAAAATCTTAAAATAGAAGAAATTAATATGAATGAACAACAAAGAGCTTTAATACCAGCAGGACAAAATCCACCAGAGTATATACAGCAACCAGGAACTAACCAAGTTAAAAAAGAAAATACAAGTAATACTAATCCACAAAATACACCAGAAATCTATATGAATCAAAGACAAAACACAAATTTTAAAACAAATAATTTTATACCAAAACAAAAATATTACACCAAGCCAAGCAAAAATTATCCTATAGAATATACACCATGGAGAAGTATGGAAACACAAATTAGTTCAGAAGGAAGATGGATAGATTTAGGATGTGTGCAAGATGTAGATCATGAATTAGAATTATGGATGAAATCTATGGCTATGATGGCCTATACCAAAGAATTAACAGGAAAGCAATTACAATTAATGTTAGAGAATACATTTATAGGAACCACTGCAAAATGGTGGGGAAATTTAACAGAAACTTATATATGACAGATTAGAGGAAATGACCAAGATGAAATAGGAACTATTTTAAGCAGATATGAAGATGCATTAAAAAGAGAATATACATTAGTAATAGACAGAGATACCAAAATTAGCTCAAGACTAAGAAATAGATATTTATTAGAAAATCTATCAATATGTGATATGTGTTACTTTAAACAATTTGCATGTGAATTTAGAGAATATTTTGAAAAGGCGGAATATAATCAAGAAACATATGGTATGGAAATTATTAACCAAATATTCTTTAAATTACCAAACCCATGGAATTTAGAATTATTTAAGGATTGAGAAAAATTAGAAATACCATTAAGTAATAATAGTCTAGGAGCAAGAATACAATTTATAGAAATGAGACAACAAGAAAAATGTATTGAAGCAAATAAAATGATAAAATTCCATAAAGCAAGTAAAAAATCATCATGTTGTGATAAATTATAATATAAACCAACACAATGGGGATGTCATCTAGAAAGAAAATATAAGAAAAAGAAATATTATAGAAAAGATAAATTTAGAAACAAATTTACTAAATTTAATAAATACAAAAAGCCATATAATAAAACATTTAAAAGGTATAGAGTACCATATAAGAGATACTTAAGACAAAAACAAAACAAAACAAAAACATACCCTAAAAATCCTAGAAAATGTAAATGCTATTCATGTGGAGAAATAGGACATATATCTCCAGAATGTCCTAAGAAAGATAAAAAGAAAAATGTGATGTATATCTCATTAATAGAAAAAGAAAATTACAACTTATTACCTATTGAACAAGAAGAAGATTGGGAAGAAATTCCTGAAGATGGAGAAATTTATGAATTAGAAGAACATGAAGTAATAAATACAATAATGGAATTAGAATCTTCAGAAGAAAATGAATCTAATGAATCTAGTGAAGATGAATATTTATATATAAATATGATTAGACAAATTAATGAAGAAGGTACATCTAAAGAATATGAATATCAATTAGAAGAAAATGAAGAACAACTAAATGAAAGATTAATATTTAATCCTAAAATGTATGAAAAGATCTTAAAATCAAAATTAGATGTAGAACCAAAAGAAATATTTAATTTACCATTTTGGCAGAAAAACAAAGAAATAGCATATGTAGCAAGAAACCATAGTCACCCTATAGACATAAGAGACACTACAGGAAACACATTAATACCTATAATAAATGAAGAAATTATAAGACAAGAAATAAACCTATTGAATCCTGAACTAAAAGGAAAAATAAAGAATATATATTTAGGAGCCATACAAATTATAGCAAAAGCCTATTTTAGAGAAGGAATAGATACACCTATAGAATTCTATATTATGGATGATAGAATTGTAAGTTCAGTACAAGATGCTCTAATAGGAATTGTAACAGGAAGCTTAATGTACCAAAAAGTAAAATTTACAATAAGACCAAATTTCAGCATAAGTATGGGAGAACAAAATAAAAATAAAGCCTTAACATTATATTACAGGTTAAGAGGGATAGATATGAAACCAAGAAGTAAAACTATAAGTTTAACTATTAGAACAATATATGCTTTTACTAGTAAACATGAAGTAAAAATTAAGAATGCTACAAGAACACATATAATAGAACCAATATTTCAAAATTTATTGGAATACAAACCAGCTAAAGAAAATTCAAGATGACAATACCAGAAGATATTTAAATAGATTTCAATCAAGCTAGAAGATTAGTAAATATGGATAAACCACAAATAGAATTTGGAAGAAGATCAATTAGCCTAAGAAGAAATACTAGTACAAGATCATTACTTGAAATAGAAAATGGAAATGATTCAGAAAAACAAATAATGACAAAAATACATAGAAAAATACCAAGAATGAATCTATCTAAAAGAAATGAGACAAAACAATTTGAAGTTATGATAGAAATTAGAATAAATGAAGAATGAAAAGAGCAGAAAGTATTAATAGATACTGGAGCAACTGTATCTCATATAAAAGAAAACATAATAGAAGACTTAGAACTTAAAGTAACGAATAATTCAATTCAAATACAAGATTATTTTGGAAATATTCATCCCATGGATACTTATGTAGAATTACCAATAAGAATAAATAAAAGAAATGAAATAATCATAAACATGTACGTAGAACATACAGGAAAGGTAAATACAGAATTACTATTAGGAACAGACTTCTTAGAGCAAGTAAAACCATATTACATAAAAGATGATAGAATGCTATTAACAATACAAAATGAGAATCTAGTTATACCAAGGTTATTATGAATAAAATACAAGGAGGAAGAGAACATTTATATACTAACCAAAATGAATTACAATGGATATCTTAGCAGAAATTATCATGCATTGTTTGATACAGGAGCATCATTCTGTTTATTTAAAGAAAATGTATTACCCCCAGAAATGTGGAGTAATAAAAAGGATAATGAAGAAAGAGTAATACTTGCAGGATTTGATGGAAGTACAAACATAATAACTAAAATAGCAAAGAATGTTAAAATACAAATAGGAAAATATGAATTACAAATACCTTATATATATATATCAATTTGATGATATGCCAGGGGCTATATTATTAGGAAATAACTTCATAAAACAATATTATCCAATAACTATTGATGAAAAAGTTATACTTTTATCTACCCCTTGTCACCATATAGCAATTGCAATAAGAATTAATGATCCTTACTGTAGAGAAAAAATGCCTCATATAGCAGCTCAGCGTGGTGAGGATAGACAAAAATTAATATAAACAACACAATTTATGCCTAATAAAAATAGAATAAATCTAGTACAAGAACATTTTGATCAAATTGTAATAAAGAATATTACAGAAAAATTATTAAAATTATCAGGAGATAATCTTTTGGAAAAATGGCACATAAGTAAGCCCATGGCAGAAATTATACTAGAAGATGACACTAAGATTATTAGTGTAAAACCAATTAAACATACACCAAAAGAATTACCTGAATTTGAAATGCACATAAAAGAAATGCTAGAAAAGAAATTTATTAGAGAATCTAACAGTAAGCATAGTAGTACAGCCTTCATTGTAATAAAACATTCAGAAGAGAAAAGAGGAAAATCTATAATGGTAATTAATTATAAAAGGTTAAACACTTATACAAAAGAATTAAAATATCCAATACCAAACCAACATGTATTATTTAACCAAATTAGAGGAAATAAATATTTCTCTAAATTTGATCTTAAATCAGGATTTTATCATATCATGTTAACTGAAGAATCTAGACATTTAACAGCTTTTAAGGTACCACAAGGATTTTCTGAATGGAATGTATTACCTTTTGGATTTAAAAATAGTCCAGGAGAATTCCAAAGGTACATGGATAAAATATTTAAAGATTATTATCATTTTATTACAGTATATATTGATGATGTTCTTATTTACTCTGAAACCAGACAAGACCACTTAAAACATCTAAATATTTTTATAGATATTGTAAGGAATAATGGAATTATATTATCAGCTGCAAAAATGGAGATAGCTAAAGAAAAGGTAGAATTTTTGGGATCTATAATAAGTCAAGAAGGAATAAAACTCCAAAAACATATTGGTACAAAAATACAAGAATTTGACAATCATATAAAAGATAAAACACAATTACAAAGCTTTTTAGGACTTGTAAACCAGACTAGGAAATATGTACCTAACCTAACAAAACATTTAATTCCATTACAAAAAAGATTAAAAGGAAAAACTAGATGGACGCCTTGGTCTAAAGACGAAGAAGAAGAAGTACAAAAAATTAAAGACCTTTGTAAAGATTTACCAGAATTAGAATTACCCAAAAAAGAATGTGATTGGATTATAGAAACTGATGCATGCGAAACAGCACGGGGAGCAGTACTTAAATATATTTATCCAAATGAGGATGATGAAAGGATTGCACAGTATACTAGTGGCAGTTTTACTAAAACTCAAACTAATTATCATATTATAAATGAAAAGAATTATTAGCTATAAAATTTGCTATTAAAAAGTTTGAATTATTTATTGTTACTACAAAATTCAAAATCAGAACAGATAATACACAAGTTAAATATTGGTTAACTAAAGAAATTGATCCAATTATTGCAAATAAAAGGTTAATTAGATGGCAAGTAGAACTTAGCCATTATGATTTTGAAATTATTCATATTAAGGGTACTGACAATGTTATTGCAGATTATTTATCAAGACATGGAAGACATACTTAAGAAAGTAGAAGAAATTAACTTGGCCATGGGTCAAATGAATATCAACTATTCAAATCTATTCAACCATGTGAATACTTGCATGGCGCAGATTGTACAAATTAACAGTGAATTAGCCTTTTACAAGTCAAGGGTTAATTCTCTTGAAGAAATGTACAAAGGAGGATCCCAATCCTCTCCAGTGGAGAATTTATCTGTAGGACTTCCTATTAAGGAAGAAGTATCTAATGTATCAATTATTGGAAGTTCATCTTCCAAAGCCATTAGCAAAACTATTGAATCAACTAGAGAAACTTTTTTAGAAGCTGCGAAGAAACCAGCAGTCTTAACAAAGGAACTATCAGAAAAGGAGAAAGTTATGAAGAAACTAGAGACATTCTTGAAGTATGTGGAGTATCTAAACAAGAAGACAAAAGAAGGAGAATGGCTAAGGACAATTAACCATCAAAAAATCAATAAAGCAATTATTTTTCCAGGAGCAGAACCAAGAACAGTTAGGGGACTGTTTGACCAAGGACTTATTCAGTGTATCTACCCTAGCAAGGATATGAAGGAAATATCATTATTACCTAATTCTATCAAGGCAGCAGTTAAAACATATTTTGGAATTACCAAAGCTGAAAAGATTTATGTCAGGATTTACTCAGCCATTCCAGAATTTATTGATGAAGAATTTCTAAGGGCAGAACATATTGTAAAACTTGGAGTAACTAGCAAAGCTATTCTTTCAGAACCAGAAATAAAACCATTTAACAAAGAGGAACAGATACAAGCTATTCCAGAAAAAAGGGCACTGGGATTTAGAGTAATGTATACCGAATTAAGGGATACCCTTACACAAACTAATGTTTGGGTATATGAATCTAATGATGACAAATTATTGATCTACAGTATTGCAAGAATTAATCAAGTTAATTGTCAATTATGGAAATTAAGAGAATATGCTGAGAATATACTTGTCAGCAATTTGGATTTTAGCAAAGGAGCCTATGAATATCTACATCACCTAATGGAGGTAGAAACGAGTCACAAATGTAATAATTGTGGGGACCTACTCAACTATAATGAAGATGAAGCCTACCTTGCCTGAACATGAATTATTCAAGGCATGGGGGTCCAAACCCATGTGAAACTTTAGAAAAGCAGCAAAAATTATTGTAACTTTAGCTTTACTTTATCTACTTTAAATCTTAGCCAAGTATGTAAAAGATAGGGAATATTATCTTGTTCCCCAACTTTACTTTTACCAACTATAAAAGGAGGAGTCTCTCCTCATTGTAAGCATCCGAAAAACATATTAGTTTTCAGCAATAAAAATCTATATTCTCTCTATCTATTGTCTTTCTTTTCATTCCTAGTTCAAAATTTTCTTTCATCAAACAAATCCAGAAACAATTAGCAGAAAGTATGAGTAACTAAACTTCACATAGATATATATGAAGTCATAAAATAGTTAGTAATACTCTATTTATTTATGAGTCCATAAATTTATTCTTTATAAAACTTTTGTTAAAAGGGTACATCCAGAGGTAGGAAACGAAACTGGATTGTGCTGAACCTCTTTGAAGTGTTTGTTTAAGTATTAAACAGAAAGTGTTGGAGTAAGTCTTTCGAGCATCCTTTAATGCGTAAGTCTTTCGAGCAGCAACGATCTTCTATGAAGATGTGTTTAATACTTAGATAAATAACTGAAGAGTATTTGGTCAAAAATCTTTTAAAATCAGATTTACAAAGAAGCGTGATGGACCCATAGATAGAAAGAAGTATTATTAATTATTTATGGTGGATTATATATCGTCTTTTTTATTAATATTATCCAAGTACTATTATCATAGTCTTAAATTTATCAATTTGCTTATGATATCTCTTGCATGTTTTTACATATGTTGAAAATTTGTTTTTATTATTCCAAGAATTAACTATTTGAAGAGAATTTGAATTAATAGCTTAAATCTAAATATTTAGTTTTATAATTTATGAATTCAGAACATTTAATAGAATTAAATCCTTCAGAAGTAAACGACTTTAAGTACTTAAGAGAAGAAACAATTAAACAATTAGAAATTATAAGAGAAGATTTAGGAAGATTTTATAATTTATTAGACTACGCAATAAAAGAACCATAATTTACAGATTTTTCACAATTTACTAGAATTATAATAAATAAAAGAAGAATAATTAGTGATCTAGAGAAAAAAATTGAAGAATTAAATATAATTATTGAAGAAAAGAGTTTAACATATAATAGTATATATTACGCATTTTATGTAAACAATAAATTTAGAGATATAGACATAACATCAGAAAACTAAAAGAATTATAACTAGAAGGATAACATAGTAATTGAACATTCAAAATTTTTGTCTTTTAGCCGTTAGTACAACTGTTAGTACAGTTTGTTAGTACATATAGCAAGGTCCTATATATGAAGTTCAAATGAGGGACATAACTTTATCTTTTAATTTCCTTTTATTTCGCCAAATGATAATTTTTATTGATATTTCTTTGTTTTCACGTTATTAAGTATTTTCATCATTATTAGACATTTTCTCTTTAATATTGATATTTTTATCCTCTTTCGTGTACTTATAATTTGAATTTTTTATATTAATTTGCAAATTTTAATTTTTTAATATTTTTTTGCTTAACCAAATTTTGAATTTTTTAGATCGATTTGTTCGTAATATTTATACATATGCAAAAAATAGATTAACATAAAACTGTAAAAGTGAATTTCAGAGATGTTAATTTAAAACTTTTTTAGATCACGATTGGGGATGTTTTTAGGAAGTTCAAAAGGTAATTGATTAGTTTTTCAGAATTTCAGAAACTGAAAAATTTGTATAGAGGAATGCACTGGAAAAATTGTTTAGGGCATAGCATCAACAAGTTGAGGTGATGAAATTCGAAGCGTGGAAGAAACGTAGGAAAGTTCCGAACTCAGGTTGTGATTGGACGGATGAATCATGACCCGATATTCACGACGCGATGACTCGACGATGTGGAATAAAGAACCACGACTTTTGAAACGCCACAAGGATTTGCCCAATCTCCCTGATGAGTTTCTGGTTTTGAACACCATAAATACTCTCGCGAATATTTGATAAGTTCTGGATGAACGCCACAAGATAATCAATCTTGATAAGTTCAGGTTTGTAATGTGAATCCACACATTAAACAATTGAAAAACATTCAATCCCTTTTATTCAAATTCAAAGTCTCATTATAATGAATGGAAAAAGTGTATAAATAAGCAAAATAAAACCCTAATCGCTAATTTACTCAAAATAGAATTCTAATTAGACTAAAATTCTAAAATAAGCAAACAAATAATTAAAAAACGGAAAAATAATCGAAAATCCCCGAAAATCCGGAAAATTAGATTTACGGCCGTGATGAACTCATTTACGACCGTAAATAACTTTCTATTTAAGACTTACGGCCGTGACCATATTTTTTACAGCCGTAATGAAGGTTCTGCTCAAATTTGCGAAAACTGTATTACGGCCGTAATTCCAAAGGTTACGGCCCGTAAAAGGCCTGCTACTTAATTTTCTGGTTCTTTTCGACACGGTTTGATCTTCAAAGCTCGTCGAACCTGTTGAATTCTTGTTTTGGCTTGAATATTTAAATTTTCCTGTCAAGCCTGCTATGACTCCAATTGTCGAGGGTCCGGAACACATCAAGAGGATTATTATAGCTTAACATGATGTAATGCGCAAGGATGCGGCAAGGCCACGCATCAAGCCTAGGCGTGCTAATGCGGTGGCAATATGAGAAAATGCGCGATGCACTACGAGGCATGAAAGGCGCACAACGCGCATATGCGAACACCACCTGAACGTCTAGGCGTGCATTTTAGAACACTTACGATAACATTTAACTAGCATATAATGAACCAAATTTGGGAGATCAGGTGATCTGTGGTAAATCTGAAATCATTCAAGGAATGTTCGGTATGCGATTATGCGCAATATAATGCACAAGTTTTTAGCTTCTCCTTATTTCGTAATAGCTTGTTTGGTAATATATATATAATATACAAAACTGAATTAATACTAATATTAACTTTGTTCACTGCAGGAACTCCAAAACAGAACCAGAAGTTTCAGATTGCTCCAGCCATGCCTATCATGAGCGCGTCGGACTTTGTCTGGACCCGTTTCCAAAACTCGACGATGCGGAAACTAATTTTTGACCTTATGATGCAAAACAACAAAGCAGTGAAATCAGCAGACTGGCTGATGTGCAACTCAACATATGATCTTGAGCCAGGAGCATTCACCTTGGCTCCGGAGATGGTTCCCATCGGCCCCCTTCTAGCCACCACTCGGCTAGGAAACTCAGCTGGCCACTTCTGGAAAGAGGACTCTGATTTCCTGAAATGGCTCGACCAGCAGCCATCCTGCTTAGTCATATATGTTGCATTTGGCAGTTTTACCGTTTTTAATAAGCTTCAGTTTCATGAATTAGCTCTTTCACTTGATGTAAGAACCCAATTTATACTAGTTAAAAAGTCAAAAAATTATTATATCAAAGTCAAATGTTCAAATGGTCAAGTAAGGATTTAGATTGAACAAATAAATTTATTAGGACTTAGATTGAAACAAAAATTTTCATAAAGATTTAAATTAAGTGAATGATTTCTTTATGAGTTCTATTTTATAATTACAAGTATTTAAAGAACATAAATGATACAAATTAGAATTTCAAGGATTTAGTTCTCATTTGATTGAATTAAAGGAATAAAGGTCATATTATTTTAAGATTGGGGCTTGACTTGCAAATAAATAGTATGAATATGTTTAAAATAAAATAAATGGAAGGTACTAGATAAAAATGTAAGAATCGGCAGAAAGAAAGAGAACAAGAAAAGGAAAGAAAGGGAAAGAAAAAGGGGAAGAAAAGAAAGAAAGGAAGAGAAAAAAAAAATTGTCCAACCCAAGTGCCTATTGTTTTGAGTTTATTCTACCACTTTTTCTTAACATTAAAAGGTAAGTGGAAAAATATTTATTTTTCACTAATGTGTAAATTAGGGCTTTTGATTTATAGTTTAAATGTGAGTTATATATGAATGTGGGAATGATGAATTTGGTGATTCTAATTGTATATTTAAGTTTATTGAAATAAATGTTTGGTATTAAAGATTAGGGTTTTATGCCATTGGGTTAAACTAGTGATTAAGTTGAGATAAACTTTTATTTTGGTTTGTTTTGTGCTAGAAATGGATTTGTTAGTGTTGATGATGAATATTGGTTTAGTTATGAAAAGGAGTAAATAAACTAGTAAGCTTGTAAAACTTGAAAATGGGGATTTAGATAAATGTGGCTCTAATTTTGAATCTTAAGTGATATTAGAATTTAGTTAGGCATTAGAAGTGATTTTGTGTTCCTAAGTAAAAAGGGTAAGTATGGTGTAATGATGAGAATCCAGGGAGTCAATCGAGTCGAAGTCAAACAGGTCAACCCTCTATCAGAATACCGGTGGGGCCCATGACAAGATCCAAGGCTAAAGAGTCCAAGAGTCGATGGCAGGACTCATTTTCAAGCTCCGAAATCAAGTCCACATGGAAGAGAGCAAGATCGAGGTCAATTACCTAAGTTTGGAAGCTCAGGACATTTCGGTCGACCGAAAGTTTCATCCGGTCGACCGAAACTCTGCAGGATTTTGAGACGTAGCCTTAGGCGGGTTCGGCTGACCTCCGTACGACCGAAAATGCCATTTCGGTCGACCAGGTGGTCGACCGAAAGTTTCCCGAATGTGGTCGACCGAAAGTTTCCCGAATGTAAAAACGGGGTTTTTTGTGCAATTTCCCAAACTTTTTGTCTTTCATTTCTTGTATATACTTTGTAAATCCCAAACCCTAGATAGTTTTGGTTGAACATTGAAGACTCCATTGAGAGCATTTGAGAGAGGTAAATCATTTCTTCCCTTGTAACTTTTCTTGGAATTTATTTCAACTTATATATTGAGAGTTTGTTCTTGTGTATTTGTTGATATTTATTCCACAAGTCTTGGTATTTGTCTTAATCTCTCCATTGGGCTAGGGTTAACTTTCCTTAGAATTTTGGTTAGGTTAAACTTGGGTCAAGATTCCTCATTTATTACCTATTTTAGCTTTCTTAGGTTGATACAATTTTGTTGTGGGAATTTTTGATTTAATCACCAAAGGGGTTCGCATCATTTGGTATCAGAGCTTGACTCTAAAATTGGTAGTCCTATCTTTACATTCATTGTTGTTGTTCTTGAGAGTTAAATAAAAAAAAAAATGAAAATTACAAAAAAAAATTGGGGGAAATTATTTGCCCATGAATATTTCATGATTCCTACATATTGGACATTGTTGTTATTATCAATTTGAAAGTTTGTTGGGAATACATTTGAACAAACACTTGAAAATTCCAAACTATTCAAGTTTGCATCCTAAGTGTTTAACAAAATGTTTCAAAGAGTGTTTTCATATTGAAACCTACCATTCAACTACCGAACACATTCCTAATTGAATTCCTTGTGTCTTACATCAAGTTATTGTGACTATACCCTTGAAAATCTTATTGGTCAAGTTCAATTCCTCACTTCCTTGTATAATAGCAAGCAACTAAATTCTACTTGCTATTGTGTCAATCCTCCCTTTTTTGCTTCCTTTATTGTTTGTGGAATTTGTGCTACACAAGATTTGAATTCTCAATTTAGTTGAATTACGTTCCTTAGAAAGTTTGGATAAGAAAGCGAGGAGTGGTAAAATGAAAGAGTGATGAGCTCATTAGAGGGAAAAACCTAATTGAGTGAAACACGAGCAAACATAAATTTGTGAGGACACTTGCACACTTACACTCCATGGCTAGCGCACATACTTCGAGTGGACAAGATTCTAATGCACAAACTCAAGAGTTGAGGGATATGATACACGCTCTCATGGTTACCATGGCGGATATGGGGGGAAAATTGGAGGGGAGGTTAGCAAGGTTGGAAACTAGGAGGGAAGCTCCACCCCCAAGGAATGATAATGTTAGGAGGGGTGATAGGAGAAGGCCTAGGGATGAGTATGAGGATGATGATGTTGATGATGATGAATTGGAGAGTGAAGGAGGTAGTGACCAAAATTGGAACATGGGTAGGAATAGAGGAGGAAGGAATGTGAGGTGACGCGATCCCAGTCGGGGAATCTCGTCGAAAACGCGGAATAACGAAAAATCTAAAAAAAACCATAGGAAAGATCTAAATCAGATCTGACAAGAAAATTAACAAGAACACGAATAAATAGACGGAAATTAAAATAAGATGACGATAGGACCTGGACCCAACAATCACGACGCAAGAGTTGACGATGCGAATTGAAGAACCGAGGTTTTCGAAACGCCACAAGGGATGCCAAGTTCCTTGATAAGTTTCTGATTGGAACGCCACAAATATTCAAGGAAAATATTTGATAAGTTCTATGAATTGTTCTTCAAGAACAAGAAAAAAAAATGAATCCTCCTTTTAGAGAGAGAAAATCTCACATTCATTCAATAATCCAAGTTGTTCTTTACAATGATGAAAAGAAATATAAATAAGCAAGAAAATCTAAACTAGGGTTTGCCGCTAATTGGGCCCAAAACATAAAGGTAATTAATAAACAAAACGGAATTAAATTAACAAAACGCGTGATTCCGGGAAATCAGATTTACGGTCGTGAGAACTGATTTACGGCCGTGACCATTATCATTACGGCCGTAACTATAAAATTCTGCAATTCCTTATTCAAACCCGAGGCGGAGTCACGGCCGTGAGGATTTGAGTTTTACGGCCGTGAACTTGAGTTTTACGGCCGTGAAGTTTCTTCTTACGGCCGTAAGTGTCTTTCTGCACAATTTTTTGATTATTTGTCTCGGCTTGATCCTTTCGCCTTCTCGGCTCGACTCCAGCATGAAACTTGTGCTGTTTCCTGCGTAGATCACTGTCGCATTACTGATAGGTCGACTTCTCCTTTGGTCTCCTACTTCGGATCACATCATCCCCCCTTTCTTGGAAAGGATTCGACCTCAAATCCATGTATGGCCTCTCCTTTACGTGTCTCTTGCTTTCGTTGGTTCGAGAGACCTGTTCCTATTTTGTTCTATGCATCATACTTCGGGGTTGTCCTGTCCGGCAATTAATTTTCCTTTTGGCCTTAGCTTTGTAATTTGATTGTAGTACCTGCAAAACAGAATTAGCCAAACTAGGGAGGGATGTGTTAGCGAATGCAAATAAGCTCATTTTTGTGGTGGACTCTCTTTTCTTTTTCTTTGTACTCTCAAGCTCACCTTTTTCTGAGGTCGTGGCCTCAACTCTCTTGTTTTCAACTTTCACACCCTCTCCTTTTTCTGAGGTCGTGGCCTCAACGCTCTTATTTTTTTCCTCAAACTCGCTTTTTATTTTCAATTGATCCTCTTGGACCTCTTTAGGCGTTAGCGGAGCAAGAGTGATCCTTTTCCCTCCCTTCACGAAAGAATATTGATTTTTGAACCCATCATGCACCACTCTCCTATCATGTTGCCATGGTCTTCCCAATAAAATATGCCCAACATTCATAGGGACCACATCACACACCACCTCATCTCTATAACCCCCAATGGTGAATTTAATATTAACCTGCTTGTTCACCTTAAGTTCTCCCTACTCGGTTAACCACTATAATTTATAGGGGTTGGGGTGTTTCACCTTAGGCAATCCCAACTTTTCCACCAATAATGTACTAACCACATTAGTACAACTTCCCCCGTCAATTACCATCCCACAAAACTTTTTCCCTACCAAACACCTAGTGTGAAAAAGATTATCCCGCTGTTCATCAATCTCAACCATCTTAGTTCGAGAACTTAGGACACGTCTATTCACAAGGGACCCTTTCACCGCATAAGTTAACCCCTCTTCATCGCTACTACTAGCCCCAATATCCACTAACTTAGGCATTCCCTTAAATTCATCCTCAGAACTAATTTCACCATTATCACGCAAAAGCATTACTTTTTTATTTGGACACTGTGATGCTATATGGCCCGACCCCAAACACTTAAAGCACTTAATATTTCTATCCCTAGTAGGTTGAGAATCAGAAATATTTTTACCTTTAGTTGGAAGTTCCTCCTTTCCCTTCGGGACGTGCTCATCATTGTGATCCTTCCTCGGTTGTGATGTAGGATAAGTTCCTGGTGATTGTTTAGATGTCCCCTTCCGCCTTAATTGCCTTTCTACCTTCATTGCCATGTGAACCATGTCTTCCAGTTCCACATAATGTTGTAACTCAACAATGGTAGCAATATCCCCGTTCAGCCCACTCAAAAATCTAGCCATTGTAGCTTCCCGATCCTCCACCACGTTGGCCCTAATCATGGCTACCTCCATGTCTCTATGATATTCCTCTACACTCCTAGAACCCTGCGTGAGCCCCTGCAACCTTTGATAAATATCCCTATGATAGTGGCTTGGGACAAACCTCTTCCTCATGATGGTTTTCATCTCACGCCATGTATCCACCGGCTCTTCTCCATTTCTCCTCCGATCCTTAACCAACTGATCCCACCAATTAATGGCATAATAGGTGAACTCAACAACCGCTAGTTTCACCTTCTTTCCTTCAGAATAATTGTGGCAATCAAACATCAATTCTACCTTCTTCTCCCAATCTAGGTAAGCCTCCGGATCACTCCTCCCATGAAAAGGTGGAATAGACATTTTTTATTTTACCTAGATTATCATCTATCTCATCCCAATCACCACGATCTCTTCTATTATTTGCCCTTTCATTCCTATCTCCTCTACCCCTTCTCCTCCTTACACTATCCACAGATGATTGGATACTACTTCCTTCACTCGCAAACTCTTCATCATCAAACCCATATCCAACCCTTTGATTATGTCTCCCCCTATGATCCCTCCGGTCTTCCCTCCTAACTCTAGGACCCGCACGAGTTTGTTCCCTACGCAACTTGTTAATAGTTTCCTCCTGCTTATCCATCCTAGTCATCAACTTCTCAAATTGCTCATGTATCGTCTCCATCACACCTACATCATTTTTATTCACTCTATTCATACCTTCCGGTCGTTTATTGTGGCTCGTTGATAGAGCTGCTGGCTCCCTTTTGTAAATTCCCTGGTTGTCTCCAACTGATGAAGATGATGAATCCCGTCTGCTAGACATTATTAGTCCTCACAGAAACAAATTCGGAATATTTAAGGAAAATAATGGAATTTTCGGAATTTTTTTTATTTTTTATAATCTTCCAGAGAATTTGACTACGAGTATGGCAGAAAAAACGGAACTAAATTTGGACGAAAAACGAAGAAGAAAAACACTTTTGAATTTTTGGGACTGACTCTTATGGATCAAACTGAAAAAAAATTATGACTGACACGAAGAACGCGAAGAACAAGAAAATCAAGAAAACTTTCAAGAAACGCAAGAATCTGAAATAGATCCAAGCTCTGATACCAGATGACGAGATCCCAGTCGGGGAATCTCGTCGAAAACGCGGAATAACGAAAAATCTAAAAAAAACCCTAGGAAAGATCTAAATCAGATATGACAAGAAAATTAACAAGAACACGAATAAATAGACGGAAATTAAAATAAGATTGACGATAGGACCTGGACCCAACAATCACGACGCAAGAATTGACAATGCGGATTGAAGAACCGAGGTTTTCGAAACGCCACAAGGGATGCCAAGTTCCTTGATAAGTTTCTGATTGGAACGCCACAAATATTCAAGGAAAATATTTGATAAGTTCTATGAATTGTTCTTCAAGAACAAGAAAAAAAATGAATCATCCTTTTAGAGAGAGAAAATCTCACATTCATTCAATAATCCAAGTTGTTATTTACAATGATGAAAAGAAATATAAATAAGCAAGAAAATCTAAACTAGGGTTTGCCGCTAATTGGGCCCAAAACATAAAGGTAATTAATAAACAAAACGGAATTAAATTAACAAAACGCGTGATTCCGGGAAATCAGATTTACGGCCGTGAGAACTGATTTACGGCCGTAAATGTCCTTCTGCATAAGTCTTACGGCCGTGACCATTATCATTACGGCCGTAACTATAAAATTCTGCAATTCCTTATTCAAACCCGAGGCGGAGTCACGGCCGTGAGGATTTGAGTTTTACGGCCGTGAACTTGAGTTTTACGGTCGTGAAGTTTCTTCTTACGGCCGTAAGTGTCTTTCTGCACAATTTCTTGATTATTTGTCTCGGCTTGATCCTTTCGCCTTCTCGGCTCGACTCCGGCATGAAACTTGTGCCGTTTCCCGCGTAGATCACTGTCGCATTTCCGATAGGTCGACTTCTCCTTTGGTCTCCTACTTCGGATCACATCATGAGGGGAGTTGGTTTAGGTCATGGGAGGAACCCTAGGGGTAGGGATGGAGTGGATGGTAACCTTGGTAGTATCAAGATGAAAATTCCTTCTTTCCATGGGAAGAGTGATCCGGATGCCTATTTAGAGTGGGAAAGGAAGATGGAATTGATTTTTGAATGTCATAGGTACTCCGAGGATAAAAAGGTTAAGTTAGCGGTAGTGGAGTTTACCGACTATGCCTTAACTTGGTGGGATAATTTATTACTCACTAGGAGAAGGAATTTAGAGGGTAGTGTGGATACTTGGGATGAATTGAAGAGCTTTATGAGAAAAAGATTTGTACCAAGTCACTACTATAGGGGGCTCTATCAAAGACTACAAACTCTTACTCAAGGAACAAAAGGGGTTGAAGATTATTACAAGGAGTTGGAGAAAGCTTTGATGAGGGCCGACATAGAGGAGGATAGAGAAGCCACTATGGCTCGTTTTATGAGTGGGTTGAATAGGGAGATAGCCAACGTGGTTGAATTATACCATTATGTGGAGATGGAGGAGTTGGTCCACATGGCTATTAAAGTGGAGGCTCAATTGAAGAAGAAGGAGCAATTTAAAAGAAAGGGACAAGAAAAATTCTTGGGGGGTCCTAGTTCCAATTGGAAGTCTAAGTGGGGGAGTGAAAGGGTTGATAAGGCACCACTTAAGGACAATATTGAAACCTCCAAGGGAAAGGAAGTTAGCTTCCTCAAGGATAAACCAAAGGTTGTTCCTACAACCTCTAGGAGTCGGGATATAGAATGCTTCAAGTGTAGAGGACGGGGGCATTATGCTCGAGAGTTCCCTAACAATAGGGTGATGATTATTAGAAATGGGGAGTGGTACTAAAAAGATGAAGAGGACGAAGAGGGGATGCCATGTAGAGGAGATAGTGATGGCGAGGAAGAAGAGGTGGAGGGAATTGTTAGTCCACCCAAGTCTTTAGTCACCATTAGGTCTCTCAACACCCAAGCCAGGGTGGATGAGGCGGCTAAGCAAAGGGAGAATATCTTCCATACTAGGTGTCTTGTGAAGGACAAAGCGTGTAGTCTCATCATTGATGGGGGAGTTGCACCAATGTAGTTAGCACTAGTATGGTCGAGAGGTTGGGATTACCTTTAATGCCACATCCTAATCCTTATAAGTTGCAATAGTTGAGTGATTATGGTGAGTTGAAAGTAAGCAAGCAAGTACTACTTATTTTCAACATAGGGACCTATGAGGATCAAGTACTATGTGATGTGGTGCCCATGCAAGCTACACATATATTATTGGGGAGACCATGACAATATGATAGGAGGGTATTGCATGATGGTAGGAAAAATCGGCATAGTTTCCAAATGAATGGAAAACCCGTGACACTCCTACCTTTGAGTCCGGAAGAAGTTTACAAGGACCAATTGAAACTCAAGAAGGAGGAGGAGGAGGAAAAAGAAAGAAGAAAAAAAAGATGGAGTTGAGTGAGGGACAAAAAGAAAGTGAAAAAAAAGAGGGGAAAAAATAGTGAGAAAAAAAATGAGGGGATGCAAGAAAAAAGAAAGAGAGCAAAAGAAATTGAGAAAAGAATGAATTTTTATGCGAGTAAAAGTGATGTGGAGAGAGCTTTTAAAAAAAATCATTCTATTCTTTTGATGGTGTATAAGGAGTCCCTCCTTACACTTGACGACCCTCACACTTCCCTCCCCACTTTAGCTACTTCTTTGTTGCAGGAGTTCGAGGATGTCTTCCCGGAGGAGATGCCTAGTGGGCTTCCACCCATTAGAGGCATCGAGCATCAAATTGATTTCATCCCTGGAGCCGTCATTCCAAATAGACCGGCATACCAAAGCAACCCGGAGGAGACCAAGGAACTCCAAAAACAAGTTGAGGAGTTAAGTAAAGGATATGTTCGTGAGAGCATGAGTCCTTGTGCCGTTCCCGTGCTACTTGTGCCCAAGAAGGATGGAACCTTTAGAATGTGCGTCGATTGCCGAGCCATTAACAACATAACGGTAAAGTATCGACACCCCATTCCTAGGTTAGATGATATGCTAGATGAGTTGCATGGTTCTTGCATTTTTAGTAAAATCGATTTGAGAAGTGGATACCACCAAATTAGGATGAGAGAAGGAGATGAATGGAAAACCGCTTTTAAAACTAAATATGGTTTATATGAGTGGTTGGTTATGCCCTTCGGTCTCACTAATGCACCGAGCACTTTTATGAGATTAATGAACCATGTTTTGCGTGCATTCATTGGGAAATTTGTGGTAGTTTACTTCGATGATATTTTGATTTATAGCAAAAATTTGAATGAGCATATTGAACACTTGAGAAGTGTACTTTTGGTTTTAAAGGAAGAAAAATTGTATGCTAACCTCAACAAGTGTAATTTTTGCATGGAAAGTGTGGTCTTTCTTGGATTTGTAGTTAGTACTAAGGGAATAGAGGTCGATGAGGAGAAGATCAAAGCCATTAAGGAATGGCCCACTCTCACAAGTGTCACCGAGGTAAGAACTTCCATGGGTTAGCTAGTTTTTACCGTCGTTTTGTCAAAGATTTTAGCACACTAGCTTCACCACTTACCGAGGTTGTTAAAAAACGTGTTGGGTTTAAATGGGGGGAGGCGCAAGAAAAGGCCTTTAATGAAATAAAGAACAAATTGGAGCAGGTATTGGAGCAGTTTTGATGCAGGAGAAAAGGCCAATTGCCTACTTTAGCGAGAAGCTCAGTGGAGCTGCCCTGAACTACCCCACCTATGACAAGGAGCTCTATGTGTTGGTAAGATCATTAGAAACATGGCACCACTACTTGTGGCCTAGAGAGTTCGTCATCCACACAGACCATGAGTCATTGAAGCACTTGAAGGGGCAAGGGAAGTTGAGCAAGAGGCATGCCAAATGGTTGGAGTACGTAGAAACTTTTCCCTATGTCATCAAATACAAACAAGGTAAGGAGAATGTGGTAGCCGACGCCCTTTCTCAAAGGTATGCTCTTATTACTACATTGAATGTTAAATTGTTGGGTTTTGAGAGCATTAAGGACATGTATGCGCATGATGCGGATTTTGCTAGTATATTTATATCATGTGAGAGGGTTGGATTTGGTAAGTATTATAGGCAGGAGGGGTTTTTGTTTCGAGAAGGTAAACTTTGTGTGCCAAATTGCTCATTGAGAGAGTTAATGGTAAGGGAGGCCCATGGCGGGGGATTAATGGGTCACTTTGGGGTAAGGAGAACCTTGGAAATCCTACAAGAACATTTCTTTTGGCCTAAAATGAGTAGAGATGTTGGGAGAATTTGTTTTAGGTGCATAACTTGTAGGAAGGCCAAGTCCAAGGTAGAACCACATGGATTATATACACCCCTACCTGTCCCTAGTGAGCCTTGGACGGAAATTTCTATGGACTTCATTTTGGGATTGCCTAGGTCAAAAAGAGGCAGTGATTCCATTTTCGTGGTTATAGATAGGTTTAGTAAAATGGCGCATTTCCTTACTTGTCATAAAATCGATGATGCCATTCATATCGCCGACCTATTCTTTAGGGAAATAGTGCGACTCCATGGGGTTCCTAGGAGCATTGTGTCGGATAGGGACGTTAAATTCCTTAGCCACTTTTGGAAGGTCCTGTGGGGGAAATTGGGAACTAAACTTTTGTTTTCAACAACTTGTCATCCCCAAACCAATGGCCAAACTGAGGTGGTTAATAGAACTTTAACACAACTTCTTCGCACCGTCCTTAAGGGCAACCTAAAGAATTGGGAAGAGTGTTTACCTTTTGTTAAATTTGCATATAATCGAAGTGTTCATTCTACTACTTCCTTTTCTCCATTCGAGATTGTTTATGGTTTTAACCCTTTAACTCATTTGGATTTGATTCCGTTACCTATTGATGAAAGAGGTAGTTTAGATGGGAAGTGAAAGGCGGAGTTGGTAAAATCTCTCCATGAGAAAGTCAAACTCCAAATCGAGAAGAAGAATGAACAATATGCCTCCAGTTCCAACAAAGGTAGAAAACGAATGACATTTGAAGCCGGTGATTGTGTATGGTTGCATTTGAGGAAGGAGCGGTTCCCGACTCAAATAAAATCAAAATTACAATCACGTGGTGATGGCCCCTTCCAAATCCTAGAGAAAATCAACGAAAATGCCTATAAGCTTGACCTTCCTGGTGAGTACAATGTATCGGATTCTTTTAACGTCTCTGACTTATCCCCTTTTGATGCAGGTGAAGATTCAAGGTCGAATCCTTTTCACGAGGGAGGGGATGATGAGAATCCAGGGAGTCAATCGAGTCAAAGTCAAACAGGTCAACCCTCTATCAGAATACCGGTGGGGCCCATGACAAGATCCAAGGCTAAAGAGGTCCAAGAGTCGATGGTGGGACTCATTTTCAAGCTCCGAAATCAAGTCCACATGGAAGAGAGCAAGATCGAGGTCAATTACCTAAGTTTGGAAGCTCAGGACATTTCGGTCGACCGAAAGTTTCATCCGGTCGACCGAAACTCTGCAGGATTTTGAGACGTAGCCTCAGGCGTGTTCGGATGACCTCCGTACGACCGAAAATTCCATTTCGGTCGACCAGGTGGTCGACCGAAAGTTTCCCGAATGTAAAAACGAGGTTTTTTGTGCAATTTCCCAAACTTTTTGTCTTTCATTTCTTGTATATACTTTGTAAAGCCCAAACCCTAGATAGTTTTGGTTGAACATTGAAGACTCCATTGAGAGTATTTGAGAGAGGTAAATCCTTTCTTCCCTTGTAACTTTTCTTGGAATTTATTTCAACTTATATATTGAGAGTTTGTTCTTGTGTATTTGTTGATATTTATTCCACAAGTCTTGGTATTTGTCTTAATCTCTCCATTGGGCTAGGGTTAACTTTCCTTAGAATTTTGGTTAGGTTAAACTTGGGTCAAGATTCCTCATTTATTACCTATTTTAGCTTTCTTGGGTTGATACAATTTTGTTGTGGGAATTTTTGGTTTAATCACCAAAGGGGTTCGCATCATGTAATATGAGAAAACAAGTTTAATGAGTTAATTTAAGTATGAGATTCTTTTACTATTTTATCTATTAAGGTGGTTTTAAATGTTGATGTGAAGATTTTATTTTATCTCAGGAGGTGACGAGGAAGTTGTCGTTATATACCGGCCAAGCTAGTGGACGGTCAATTATTTTGTGAGTAGAGAATACTTAAAAAGATTTTTCTACGTTATTCACACTGATTTTCTATAAGTTATAAAATGATTTTTAAATTACTTGCTTTTAGCATTATTATCAAAACAAATGTTTTAAAATTAAGTTTGTTTATCATGATAATTCTTTTTATCATGTTTTACAAGCATGATTAGTAAAATTGAGTATGTATGATTTTAAAATCACCAGAAGTATCCGATATGGTAATCTGTTCTTGTGTTAGTGCACGGAGGGGGCCTTGGGCCCGTGTACTAGTGGATATTATTTGAGATCTTAAGGCTCTGTCACAGAGGGGGCCTATGGCCCGTGTTCAGATAATCTTAAGATCCACTCTTATGCACGGAGGGGCCTATGGTCCCTTGTGTAAGGGTATATATATGAGGTCTTTGGGACCCACTTTTGTACCCAGAGGGGCTTTGGGCCGGGTACGGAGGTGCTTAGGAGTCTACGCGCGTATGACTAGATATAGATTTCAGATGATTTAGTTGGGTACCTTTGGTGTGATTTTTTTATGTATTACAGTTTATCAGTTATGCTACAGATGATTATTCCATGATCTTTATGATTATTCTTAGCATGTATGATTTGATTTAAAGTGACAAAAGCTTATGAAATAAATTATGTTTTCAGAAATAGTTTATAAAATACTTTTATTTCAGAAATTCCACTTACTGAGTCACAAGCTCATGTTTTTCCCCACCTTTACAGTATAGGATGAAAAATAAGAGTTTCAGCAGCATCGAAGGAGCCTTTGCAGCTCTCGAGGAGCTTTGTAACATCGTCATTTGTAGGAGTTACTTTGGTAAGCTCTTAGGAGACATATTCTAGGAAGATGCATTGGAAATGCAGTTATTCTATATAAGTAATATACTTTATCAGGAATGTATCTGATGATGATGTATTTTGGATCATGTATATATATAGAAGTGGGTTAAGAATTGTAGTTATTATATTATGTCAATTGTCTTGGTTGGAAGATTTGAAAAGTGATATAGTTATTTATGAATGCATGTTTGAGGATTTGTTATTGTTTTACAGGTTGGTTAAGTCAATATTATAGAGGAGACTCTGTCAAAATTTTATAAATTCCTGTGGGATTAAAATTATTTATAGTAAATATTGAAAGTTAAAGAAAAGTCAAGATTGCCTTGGTGGTGGGTCCAACATCTAGTTGGCACCTGCCATCGGCGCACGTCACGTTTCAGGTCCAGTAGGGTGATTTGAGACGAGTCGTGACACTTGAACTCACCAATAGACCATTCCTTTGGGTCATCTGACCAGACTATACAAACGGGGCGACCGATGCATTCCCTGAAGGATTCTTGGATCGAGTCTCGAACCAAGGGAAAATGATAGGCTGGGCACCACAGCATAAAGTCTTGAGTCATTCTTCAAACGGGGCGACCGATGCATTCCCCGAAGGATTCTTGGATCGAGTCTCGAACCAAGGGAAAATGATAGGCTGGGCACCACATCAGAAAGTCTTGAGTCATCCTTCAACTGCTTGCTTTTTAAGTCACTGTGGCTGGAACTCAACTGTAGAAAGCGCGAGCAATGGCGTCCCAATACTCTGCTGGCCTTACTTTGCTGATCAGTTCATTAACCAGAGCTACATTTGCGATATCTGGAAAGTCGGACTGCAATTTGAACACGACGCAAGTGGGATAATCACCCGTGAAGAAATAAAAAACAAGATGTTGGATAAAATTCAATAATGTGGGGCCAAACATGTATAAAATAAAATGTGTGGTGCTATCTTAAGGATTTAGTCAATAAAGTGATCCACTAAAGATTATTCGGGACTAATGGGTATTAAGTGTCGTGCGATTAAAGTGTAGAGACAGATTCAATGTTTTAAATTGATGAGGGGCCAATTTAATAACATTGAAACATGATAGTTGCCCTACAACTATTTATACAGGTCATGGTCCCCAATTGAGCGTGGCTTTTCATAATTCTCTGCATCCCCATCAACAGAGGACAAAATAAGGAGAAAACCACGAATCAGTTGGAAGGCCATAACCCCGTTCGATCAAAAGCAATAATGGATTCAGGTACGCTTCCGCTTCAGTTTCGATCTTGATAATTACAGCATGATGTTTATGAATTTTAGATGAACATTCATCTATATTAAAATTATTTTAACAAGTGGTATCAGAGCCAACATCGTGTTGAATTATCAGATCAATTTTACACGCATATATGTAAAACCTTGACTTTTGCGTATGTATACCTCTGAATTCGTGAATTATACGTACACAACAAAGTGAAATTTTGGAATGTGAATTTGGTTTCATGGATTCATTCCGTAAACTGTATTATTATTATTATTATTATTATTATTATTATTATGGAGATACATGGTTTGGGAATTGAATCTGTGGATTTTTGAATAAGCTTCGGTTAGTTGTGAATTGGATAATTTGGATTTTCATATTGTGTGGATGAATTGTGGTTGAAATTTGTTGATGATGGACACTACTGGTCGGAGATGGGGTTGTGCGCGGCTTGCAGCGTCGCCGCGCGCGATGGGTTGCGGTGGAGTGCAGCTTGCGCTGCGCGCGATGGTGAGCAGACGCAATTTTTGGCTGCAGGGCCGGTGAAGGCGCTGCAGGTGGTGTGCGGCGCCGGTGATGGCGTCGCGTTCTTGTCCTGGTTCGTGGGCGGCGGCAGTTAGGGTTTAAACCCTAGCTGTCGCGTTTTTTGGGGCAGGGGCCTGGGTCCGGAAATTAGAAGTCTTAAGGGTTCTTTATGGAATTTTGGATATGTTGAATTATTTGCACCTCAGGACCTTATGTTTGTTCTATATTATTGTTCAAACCCTAAAGTTTTGGAATTTATAAATTGAGCCCCTAAGGTTATAAAATTTTTAAGTTGTGGCCTTCTAAAGTTTCGAATTTTCTAATCCAGTCCCTAAAGTTTGAAAATTTTCTAAATTGATCCCTAAAGTAGGAAAATTTTCAAAATCAGCATCTAAAGCTTGAAAATTCTCTAATTCGGTCCCTTAAAGTTTGAGAATTTTCTAATTCAGTCCCTAATGTTTGAAAATTTTAAAAATTGGTCCTTAAAGTTTGAGAATTTTCTAATTCGATCCATAAAGCTTGAAAATTCTCTATATTGATCCCTTAAAGTTTGAAAATTTTCATTTTCAGTCCCTAAAGTCTGAAAATTTTCTAATACAACATCTAAAGTTCTAAGTTTCTCCAATTTGGTCCTTAAAGTTTGAAAATTTTTCAATTAAGTCCTTAAAGCTTTCAAATTCACTATTTTGGACCTCTAACGTTTGATTTTCTTTCAAATTGGGATCTAAAGTTTGGAATTCTCTAAATTGTCCAATAAGATTTTGGAAAAATTATAATTCAAGTCCTTCAAGCTTAAAATTTCACATAATTGGCCACCTAAGGTTTAAGAATATTGCAATTGACTCTCTCAACTTAAGGATTGCTTTATTCTAAATTTTTGAATTCTATAATTCAAATCCTAAAGTCAAATATAGATGCAAATTAATGGATCTCAATTTCAAATTTTGGTACTACGGACTCTTTTGAGAGATATAATATTCGAAAGTAAGTTAGTTGAAGCAACATGTTGCCAAAGCAGCCTCTCTTGTGGATATTAATTAACTTTGAATATTAGAAGGTATTTGTGTGTGTTATTCATTGCGGATATTGATCGACCAAAAGGAAGGTCAATATTTGGCTCGAATTTCACATGCACCTGTGGTGATAAACACGTGGCAATTATTTGGTTTAACGTGTGACCAATAAATCGGTCAAAAGAAAGGTTTATTGGTTAACATGTCTTATTGCCAGTGTTTGATCACTACACCAAGGGAAAATTAGGTGTTTGTGTGTTATTTCATGCGGATATTGATCGGCCCAAAGGAAGTTCAATATTTGGCCCGAATTTCACATGAACTTGTGGTGATAAATACGTGACGGTTATTTGGTTTTACGTGTGATCAATAAATCGGTCCAAAGAAAGGTTTATTGGTTGACATGTCTTACTGTCAATGTTTGATCACTACACCAAGAGTACCACTTACAAGTTAATATTTCTGTACAAAGACTAAATATTGATGTTGTGCTAGGTATCTTGTGATGGGCTCTACCATTATTTGAAAGTATGATTTGCATAATAAGGTATTTATGTGAGCTATTTTGTTTAAGTGTTCTCTATCAGTTTCAAATTCTGCTAGTAGTATATCTACAAGCTCAAATTTAATCCCTGTATTTATGGAACAAACTTCAAGGATCAAAGACAAGAACATTAACTTTTCGTTGGCTGCATGGATCTAGACCGTGTACTAAGGATTGAACAACCTGCTCCTCTTACGGATGAAAGTTCATCTAATCAAATGAGGAACTTTGAGAAGTGGGATTGCTTAAATTACGTGAGTCTCATGATCATTAAGTGCGGTATTCCGGAAGCCTTTAGTGGCATAGTATCTGAGGAGGTAAATGATGCCAATGAATTCCTTGCCGAAATTAAGAAACGTTTTGCGAAAAACGATAAGGCTGAAACAAGCATACTTATGCAAAGCTTGATTTCAATAAAGTATAAAGGTAATGGGAAAATAAGGGAGTACGTCATGTAGATGTCTCACACTGCTTCAAAAACTTAAGGAACTAAAACTCGACTTGTCTAATGATTTGCTCGTACATTTAGTATTGATATCGCTTCCTGCATAATATAGTTAATTTAAGGTTAGTTATAACTGTCAAAGTAGAAATAGACTCTCAATGAGCTCATTTCATAGTGTACAAGCTTCTTGCACAATTCAGTCAATTTAAGGTCAGTTGTAACTATCAAAGGGAGAAATGAACTCTAAATGAGCTCATTTTATTTTGTGTGCAAGAGGAAGAAAAGTTGAAGCAGGACAGAACTGAAAGTGTTCACTTGGAAAACACCTCTAAAGATAAGGGCAAGTAAACAAATAAAGAACATAAAGCTGTTAAGGGTCCAAATCTAAAGAAACCACATAAAGACATTGATGGTTGTTTCTTTTGCTAGAAATCTAGACATTTAAAGAAAAAATCGTACATATTACCAACTAAAGTTGTTGCTAAAGTACCTTAAGAGCTTTTAACAAGCTTAAAGCATATTTTAAAGTATTTCTACATTTGGGGATGTCCAGCTAAGGCTAGGCTTTATAGGCCACATAAAGAAATTGGACTCCAAAACAGTCAGCAGCTACTTTATTTGTTATTCTGAGCGTTTAAGGGGCTATTAGTTTTATGATCCCACACTTAAGTCAACTTTTGAAATGGGAAATGCAACAATTTTTGAGGATGTTGAGTTTGGGGGAGAAATAAGGTTAGAGATATTGTCTTTAAGGAAGAAGTTGAGGAAGGATCGGTTTCGATTCCTATTGTTGCTTTTGACAATGTGCAAGTTTTTATGCATGTCATTGATCAACAAGCATATCCGGAACCTCAATTCGACAATATTGAAGAACCTCCCATCCAAAATAAGGTAAATTTCATAAATACAAACTCAACAACCTCAATAACTAAAGCCATTAAGGAGATCCACGAGAGAAAGGGAAAAATATTATTCCGGATAATTTAAATAGTATTTTTTCAAGAACATAAGGAAATAATGGAATGGTGGAAGATGGTCCAATCAATTTCCATCAGGCCATGTAGGGTTCTAACTCTCAAAAGTGGATTGATGCCATAAATAAGGAGTATAAGCATATGCGAGACAATAAAGTTTGGGATCTTGTCCCATTACCAGAAGGTGCGAAGCCCATTGGTCTTAAATGGATTTTTAAACCAAGAGGGATTCGAAAGGTAATGTGGAAAGATATAAAGTTCGTCTTGTATCTAAATGTTTTACATAGAATGATGGCATTGATTATAAAGAGACTTTCTCTTCGGTTTCAATGAAAGACTCTTTCAGGAAAGTCAGGTTGTTGCACATTTTGACCTCGAGTTATATCAAATGGATACTAAGGTGGCGTTTTTCAATAGTGACATTGATGTGACGATGTATATGGTGCAACCAGAAAGCTTTGTGTCAGTAGACCCAAAGAATATGGTTTGCAAATTAAAGAAATCCATTGTGTACTCAAGCCAGCTTCTCGTTAAGGGTTATACAAGTTTCATCAAGTAATTATCTCATTTGGTCTTGAGATTAATGCTGTTGATGATTGTTTGTATTACAAGTTCAGTGGGAGTAAGTATATTTTCCTGGTTTTATATGTTGATTATTGCTTGCCACCAATGATATAGGCATGTCACATAAAATTATGAGATTCTTTGTCAAGGAATTTTGAGATTAAAAATCTTGGTGACATCTCTTTTGTATTAGGAATTCAGATACACCGGGATTGTTCTCGAGGTATTCTTGAATTGTCACAAAAGGGCTATATCGATAAAGTACTTAAGAGGTTTGGCATGCAAGACAGTAAATCAGGGGGTACCCCTATGGCTAAGGGAGACAGTTTGGTCTCAACTAATGCCCGAAAAGTTATTTTGAAGTTAAGGAAATGCAGAAGATCTCATATAGTTTAGCTATAGGGAATCTGATGTATACTCAAGTTTGTATGCGTCCGGATATTGCGTACATTATTGGGATACTAAGGAGATATTTAAGTAACCTTGGGATGGATCATTTGGAAAGCAGCCAAATATGGGTTATAAGGTATTTAAAGAGAACAAAAGATTACATGCTCACATACAGAAAATCGGATCAGTTGGAGATCATATGGTATTATGATTCTGATTTTTGCTAGATGCCAAAACAGTAGAAGATCCATATCAGGCTACATCTATCTGCAAGTTGAATGAGCTATTTTCGGAAGGAGTGCTTAACAAACACTTTAGCTTCTTTCACTTGGCAGTACAGTTTGTAGCAATTTTGGAGGCATCTAATTATGGAATATAGCTGCGAAATTTTGTCACTGGGCTGCATATTCTGTACGGTATAGAAAGACCACTAAAGTTATATTGTGACAATAACTCAGCAGATTTATATTCCAGTAACAACATGAGCTTAACTAAGTCAAAATACATTGACATTAAGTTCCTGGTTGTGAAGGAAAGGATACAGAGTAGACAGATTTCCATAGAGCATATTGGGACAAACTCCATGATTGCGGATCCGCTTACTAAGGGATTAGCACCCAAGGTCTTTCACGAGCACACTGCTCGTATGGGTGTAATATTTCTTGAGGATATCATGATTTAGTGGGAGTTTGTATTTTGGTTGCTTTATGTTTTGGTTTTGGACACATTTGTGTATTTGGATAATTTTCTGTACAGAAATAAAGTATTCAGTTCATTCTACTATGTTACATTATGTTTGGTATTGATCTCACCTAAGGAATAAAGTCGGACCAATTGAAAATAGGCATGTTTGGATCACATAACATGTAATTTTCATACTACACTCTCATGATTGATCTATGTCATTTGGTTGTATTGGTATACGTGATCATTGATGGATTTAGTTACGATTAATGTAACGAAAGTCGCTTTGATCCTATGTTGATATGATTGATGGACGAGATTGTTGGAAATACCCTTAATAATGATAGCACATTTTTGAGCTCATAAGGTTGTACACATTTGTAAGGATACATGTTGATAAGTGTATTTTATACACTTATTTATCTGTCGAAATTAGGATATTATATTGTTTTTCTCGAATAAATTCTACTTAGTTTGTGTTTATTTGTCATTATTTCAGGTTTTATCCCAAAATCAAGAAAATGAGGAATTGAAGCAATCACGCAACAATTGGACGAATATTGAGATAAAACGAAGAAAAATGACTAAAGTGTACACTCTCAAAAGTTGAAGACCGAATGTGCAATTAACTCAAGGACTAACTTATCATATATGAAAAAATTGAGTAACTTGAAGAACAATTTATTTGATTTGGGCCTTAGGGTTAATTTGTGTATATATATATATATATATATATACACACATATTGCTGAAGACTAGGGAGAGCTGCTGGGAGCCGTGAGGAAAAAAGAAAAAAACAAGAGCAGCCTAGTGGAATTGTGAGATAAGAGAGAGGACAGCCGTGAAAGCAGAGGGAGTGCAGCCGACCTGGGGAGAATCCTTGAGAGGTGATATTCTTCATTAATATACATATACACACATTGAGGAGAGACATTGCTGGAGCCAAGAAGGGTAGTAAGACAGAAGAGAAAGTGACCGGCAGCTGGGAGTTAGAAAAGAGGGCAGGCCGTTAGTTGAAAGAAGTGGTGGCTGGATTAATTTTGTTCACGACTGGGAGCAATTAATTGGTTGGTTTATGGGGGCTATATTGGGATTAATTAAGGGTGCATGGTGGTGATTAAAGGGAGAAAGGAATTATATTGAGGCAACCAATTTGAGATAATAAAAAGTGCATTGCTGTGAGTTAAAAACAAAAGGGAGAGAGGAATTAATTGGTTGGTTATTGGGAGAAGTTGGCTACGTGTTGGAAGAAAAAGGAGACAGCTTTGGGAAATTTGTGGAACAAGGAGATGCCAATTTTTCAACACTTCAAACTCCGGGTTTTATTTACATTATTTATTGATTTTTCTCCCAATAACATGAGTAGCTAAATTTAATATTCGGGATTAACGATTTAGATTTAATGTTTCTAGTTTAATTTTGATTCTCAAGTTGACACTTTATTTTCATGCATTGATTTTATTATTGCGTTTAATGCTTGAATTGCTTGATCACCAATTCATGAATTAATGGTTGTTTTTATAATCCGAGAGGTGAGTTAACAATTAGATCACGTAATAAAATTCGGCAATTTCAACAAAAAGATAGAGATATGAATTTGTGGTTGCATGTGGTCACTTATGAATTCCTAGGAAATTTCATGCATTTAACTAAGGAGAACTCTGACCCGCTGTAGAGATACATGGTTGACTTAGTTAAATAGGCCTAATTTGAACTCGAGAGAGGTAAATTAGATATATGTGTGAATTCGACCAAATACAATTTTAGAAAACAACTTGAGATGAGAAATTAAGCTAGAACGTTATTTCAAAATCGTTAGTCCCGATATGCATTCAATAGTTAGAAATCCCACCACTTTGTTTCTTGCTTTCGTTAATTGTTTTTAGTTTAATTTGTTATTGTTTATTTTAATTGATTTGTTTATTTCATTGATTTCCAATTATTTGTCGTTTTTGTTTTTATTATTTTACAATTTATTTTCTTAGTTAGTTTTGGTTTTTGTCTAGGAATTCTATAGTATCGAAGTAAATCGATAACAAATAAATAGTCCTCGTGGGATCGATAACCCGGACTCAAAAAGTCCACTTTTACTACTTGTTAGCGATATCGTACACTTGCGATATTTCACACCAACAAGTTTTTGGCGCCGTTGCCGGGGACTATTTTAATTTGTTATTTATTTATTTTGATTTTTAGCATTCTTAGTTTTTAGATTTAGTTTGCCCTAAGTTTTTAGTATTTTGATTCACAAACAACAAAAACATAAAAAAATTCTCAAAATTTTCAAAAAAAAAAAATTTCTTCTTGGCCTTTTATGCTCCGTTCGCAAAGGGGAAATCTTTTACCTTTCGAACCTGAAATTGAACAATTCTTTAGAGGACGACGTAGGGAACAACAAAATCTGAACCAAATGGCCAATCCAATCAATCCTTTGGAACACATTGAACTAAACCCGAATGCAGCTGCATTACCTCCTGGTCAAAATGCAGCAGTGCAAAACAATCAAGTCCATGAACCTAATGTTCAAGATGATAATGTAGGAGATCTTCCTATGGGTCAATTTTTGACTCCTGTTGCCACTGCAAACCGTTCTAGTATATTATATCCGCCTTTTGGAAGGAATGACTTTCAATTAAAAGCAGATTTAATAAACCTTTTCAGTAATAATCTCCAATTTTTTGGAAAGGCACATGAGGACCCCAACGCACATGTTGCAAGATTTGGGAGAATGTGCCAAAATTTCCAATTTCAAGGCATAAACGATGATGCCATTCGTTTGCGACTATTTCCTTACACTTTAAGAGATAGTGCATTGGAGTGGCTTGATTCTGAGCCTGAATCTAGTATAGTTACATGGGATGACTTAACTAGAAAATTCTGTAACAAATATTTTTCACCCGCTAAAGTAGCTAAACTAAAATTGGAGATATCTACTTTTCAACAACTAGACGGTGAGAGTTTTCATGAAGTTAACGCCGCTACTATTAAGTTAACGCCGCGACGTATTCGTGTAGCCAAGTCAAGAAATAATTGAGATCGTTCGATTTTAAATTAAATTCCGAATTTCTAAAATATCTCCATTCTCTTGATTTAAAGTATATTAAGTCCAAGTACTTAATTCAATGTTATCCCAATATTTATTTATACAAAAATTATTTTTATTATTGAAATTAAGAAAATATATGCAAGCATGAGAGGTTCCATTATATGTAATCATGAAGAGCATAATATTTGTATAAATATGGAAAAGTATATGAATGATTTATATATTCCATTATATGTAATCATGAAGAGCATAATATTTGTATAAATATGGAAAAGTATATGAATGGTTGATAGACTCCATTATATGTAATCATGAAGAGCATAATATTTGTATAAATATGGAAAAGTATATGAATGAATTATATACTCCATTATATATAATCATGAAGAGCATAATATTTGTATAAATATGGAAAAGTATATGAATGATTGATAAGACTCCATTATATGTAATCATGAAGAGCATAATATTTGTATAAATATGGAAAAGTATATGAATGATTTATATACTCCATTATATATAATCATGACGAGCATAATAATTGTATAAATATGGAAAAGTATATGAATGATTGATAGACTCCATTATATATAATCATGAAGAGCATATTATTTGTATAAATATGGAAAAGTATATGAATGGTGCTTTACTTTAAGAAAATGATGTGTTAAAATTAATAGAATTGAATGATTATGTTTACAATATGCCAACTTTATACATCTATTTAAACCCATCTCTTTTACACACAACTCTACACATATACACTTATTTCCAACCTCTTGACAAAATCCACAAGTAAGAGAAATTCAAGGTGGTCAAGAAAGTTTTGGTCCATTTACTACTACACTTCATTTTAATCTTTTAAAATGTAAGTATATCTTATGTTTTTATGAAAAGTAAGTATGTTTTTATGAAAGGTAAATACACCTTATGTTTTTATGAAAAGTAAGTATGTTTTTATGACAAGTAAGTATATCTTATGTTTTTATGAAAAGTAAGTATGTTTTTATGAAAGGTAAATACACCTTATGTTTTTATGAAAAGTAAGTATGTTTTTATGACAAGTAAGTATATCTTATGTTTTTATGAAAAGTAAGTATGTTTTTATGAAAGGTAAATACACCTTATGTTTTTATGAAAAGTAAGTATGTTTTTATGACAAGTAAGTATATCTTATGTTTTTATGAAAAGTAAGTATGTTTTTATGAAAGGTAAATACACCTTATGTTTTTATGAAAAGTAAGTATGTTTTTATGACAAGTAAGTATATCTTATGTTTTTATGAAAAGTAAGTATGTTTTTATGAAAGGTAAATACACCTTATGTTTTTATGAAAAGTAAGTATGTTTTTATGACAAGTAAGTATATCCTATGTTTTACGAAAATGTTTGGATCATTGCTATGAAATCAATCTCACAAGATTGTTATGGGTTCCATATGATATGTTTATGATTATGCTAAGGGGACCGGAGTTTAGTAGCGCTACACATAAGAATTCTTGCCATTTAAGTTCGGTAAAATTCTTGTGTCTCCCTATGTTTATGAATATTTCAATCATATCCTATGTTATGATGAAAATGATCCATATGCTTTCAAAAGAAAATTTATGCTTGGTATACTTACTGGGATTTTATAAATCTCACTCCACGATATTTACCATTTTCAGATAATTGAAGGTTCGAGGCGGTCAACATGGAAGTGGCAAAAGTGGTTAAGATTGATGAGATAATTATGTTGAACTTTATGTAAGAAAATTATGTTCTATTTTTATTCACAAATAAAATTATGGGATTCTAATTATTCTTTTGAATAATTTTACAGTACTATTTAAGTCTCGATAATATGATATGAGTCACTTTTAGTGACACTCGAATGGTCGAGAATTCGGGTCGTCACATCTATTACCAATAAAAGTGTCAACCAAGCATGGGACTTGGTGGAACTCATTGCAAAAACACACACCATGTTCACGTCTGAAAGAACAGTGCACAAAAGAGTTGCTGGAATACATGATGTAGATGCACTGACCAGTACAAATGCGCAACTTGCTGCGCTAACAAAAAAGGTTGACATGTTGTTTTCACATCATCAAGGAGTTTACGCCATTCCATCACCAGTAGTGTGTGAGAATTGTAGCGCGAACCATTCAACCGAAAATTGCATGTTGTTGGCTTCAAAAGAGGAGCAGGTTAATTTTGTGCAAAACAATCATCAACAACAGAATGACCCATATGCTCCTACTTACAACCCTGGTTGGAGACAACACCCAAACTTCAAATGGTCTAACAATCAAAATGAGTTTAACCAACCAATGCAGGAGAGAAGACCAAGTTTGGGGGAAATGTTTCAAAAGCACATGCAGAAGACTGATAAAATGTTTGAACTACATCAAACAACCATACAAAATCATTCGGCTGCACTTAAAGGGCTTGAAAATCAGATAAGTCAAATCGCTCAACAACTGTCTGAGCGAGCACCTGGAACACTCTCAAGTAACACAGTTAAAAATCCAAGGGAGCAAGTCAACATGATCTCTTCAGTGGAAATGGAAAAAATCTATACTCCAGCTTATGAGGTAGCTGTTGAGGATGAATCATACATTCCCGCAGAGGAATATTTTCCACCAAATGGATATCTACCTCCAATCCCTTTCCCTCATAAACTCCTAAGAAATAGGGTACAGAAGGATGTTCAGGCTATCACTACCAAAAGTGATGTGCAATTGCCTGAAATACATCAGAAGATATATGAACAGAGGGAAAAGCTGATGGAAAATGAAGACAAGGATATGGAGATGAATGAGATATCAAATTCAAATTGTCAAAATAATGTTGCAAAATCAAAGGAAGAATCTCAATCGCCTATCAATACCTATGTCCCACCAGTCCCATTCCCCCAACGTTTGCAAAATCACAAAATGGATAAGCAGTTTAGTAAATTTCTGGAAGTATTCAAGAAATTGCATATCAACATTCCATTTGCAGATGCTTTGGCTCAGATGCCAGCTTACCTCAAGTTTATGAAAGAGATGATTTCTAAAAAGAGGAAGTTGAGGGAATTTGAGACTATATCCTTAACTGAGGAGTGCAGTGCAATTTTGCAAAATAAATTGCCTCCAAAACTCAAAGATCCAGGGAGTTTCTCTATCCCTTGTGATATTGGAAATTTCAAATTTGATAGAGTTTTGTGTGATTTGGGAGCAAGTATCAATTTAATGCCTCTCTCAGTTTACAAGAAACTTGGATTGGGGAAACCCAAACCAACCAAAATCACATTACAGCTGGCTGACAGATCTGTGAAGCATCCATATGGTGTCATTGAGGACATTTTAGTTAAAGTGAATAAATTCATTTTTCCAGTGGATTTCGTGATTTTGGATATTGAAGAGGACAGTCAAATGCCACTTATTTTTGGTAGACCTTTTCTGGCGACGGGACGAGCTTTGATAGATGTTGAAAAGGGGGAGGTGATCTTAAGGGTTCAGGATGATCAAGTGACTTTCAGTGTCACTCAATACCATAACAAATATTATCAGACAGAAAGTTGCTTCAAACTGGAAAAAGTGGTGCAAGAACTTGGTAATAATTTGAAGCAAGAAGAAAAACCAGGTGGCACTCAAATCAAAAATAAAGAATTCAAGAAAGTGCGCAAAAATGTTGAGAAATGCAAGGCGGGAAATTGCAAGGAGTGCAGGGCATCACGAGCATCCTTTAAGCCACCATAAGAAAGTTTGCAAAAAGTCGAGCTTTAGACTATAAACGGAGCGCTTTTTGGGAGGCAACCCAATTTTCTATCCCTTTTATTTATTTTGCTTTATTTACAACTTTACATTTAGATTTTTAGGTAGAACTTGGATTTTTTTCTTTCTTGGAGTTTTTGAAGTAAGCATCCCTAGCATCAACCTCTTTGATTTCATCTTCAAGTGCATTTTTAGTTTAAATTCATACATCATCCATGAGCTTACAATTTTGCATCACATTGTTTTAACCTCATTGCTCTTATCATATTAAAAATAAATCATATATATGATTTTGCACACTTTGATCGTGTTTGAAAATTCAAAATTTTTCCTATGTTTTAGTTGGAATTGTTTGTGTTGATCTAGTTCAACGGTGTGTATGATTCTAATATTGTTTATCTTTTACTTGCGAGGAACACACCACTTGTAACACTTCCAACCAAGCACGGAAACACAAGAAACATATCGAAATCATCCAAGCGAGATCAAAGCAAAACTTCAAGTTATCACATCGCTCCTCTAAACCTGGGAAGTACCTAACTCCTCTTTTATGTATTTTTATAAATTAATATATCTTCTTTTACATTGAGGACAATGTAACTTTCTAGTTTGGGGGTGTGGTATCTCATTTCTTCATTCTTTATTCATTCGATACCTTTTTTTTTTGATATTAAAAAAAAAAAAAAAGAATGAAAAAGGGTGAAAATTTTGAACATTTTTGTTGATTTATTTATTACTTATGACATGATTTGAATTGACTTTTGTGCTTTAGTTAGAAAATTTGGACAACATGTGAACTAAAATTTTTCTTGACATTCATCCATGTAAGACGTTAATCAAACTTGAGCACATAGCCACTTTCGAAAAATAACTTGTGTAGGGAGATGCTTGATATTTGTGGGGTAAACTTGTGCACATTGAACATAGAATTGACTGAAAAATCTCAAACCTTAAGAAATTAGATCCTGACATGAAATGTAGAACCAAACTGCTCAGGAAGCAGTTTGGGGGTAGAGAGGTCAAGTACAAGTAGGCATTGACAGATTAAGGGTCTGAAGTTTTTAATGATCCATCTTTAGTGTAAGGGATTTTTAATCAACGGGTATAAACCATGACCAGCATAAAAACAGAAAAATGCTGAAGGTCTTATTCTGCTCTTCAAATGCCTTTTTGACTCGAGTAATTAAGTCCGAGGGGTCTTTCAAACCTGGTGCCCTAAAGTCGTCTGGCTTGGGAGTCATCGACCTAAAGCTCACTACAGGGGTCAACTAGAAAGCAAGTACGGAGAGTGGACTTACACATAAGACACTAAAACATCTTTAACTTTTCTGTTTAAGCCTTTATGACTCGGGTAATTAAGTCTGAGGGGTTCTCTGAACCTGGTACCCTAAGCTCAACTGAGTTGGGAGCTGCCGACCTAAAGCTCGCTACAGGGGTCATATAGAAAGCCAGTATGAAAAGTTCTGCACAAAGATGGTAAAAGATAAGGACATTAAAAGAAAAAATCGTCCATATAAAAAAAATGATATATAAATGGTATAAGCTTTGTTGATTAAAATTCCTAATACTGGAGTGTGGGATTGGAGATGAATTATTCTTGGTCTGTCTTGCATACTTGTCAAATCCTAGCTGCCTTGTGTGGAAAAATGCAATTTATACATGTTTAGAAACCACATCAATAGGAAAGACCTCGGGATATGAGAGAAAAGCATTAAGGTTGTGATCATCCATGAGAGTGTAAGGAAAAATAAAAAGAAAATCATTGTTGACCACATGGGATTCGGGTTTATTACTGCATGACTAGTCACACAGTGTCAAGTATATTTTTACATGAGTTTGCATTCGATTTTTGGCTATTCACACACACACGATGATGTTGAGCATTGGATGAATGAAAATAATTTTTGTTGTTCATATTTCCTCTCTAAAGTGAATTGTCATTTTGGATTATTGAAGTGCATGGTAAATAGATTGACAGAAACAAAAATAATTTCTGTTTGCATTTTTAGTTTTATTTTTATAGTTTAGTTTTATTTTTGTTCGAGGACGAACAAATATTCTAGTTTGGGGGGGTTTGATAAGTGTATTTTATACACTTATTTATCTGTCGAAATTAGGATATTATATTGTTTTTCTCGAATAAATTCTACTTAGTTTGTGTTTATTTGTCATTATTTCAGGTTTTATCCCAAAATCAAGAAAATGAGGAATTGAAGCAATCACGCAACAATTGGACGAATATTGAGATAAAACGAAGAAAAATGACTAAAGTGTACACTCTCAAAAGTTGAAGACCGAATGTGCAATTAACTCAAGGACTAACTTATCATATATGGAAAAATTGAGTAACTTGAAGAACAATTTATTTGATTTGGGCCTTAGGGTTAATTTGTGTATATATATATATATATACACACATATTGCTGAAGACTAGGGAGAGCTGCTGGGAGCCGTGAGGAAAAAAGAAAAAAACAAGAGCAGCCTAGTGGAATTGTGAGATAAGAGAGAGGACAGCCGTGAAAGCAGAGGGAGTGCAGCCGACCTGGGGAGAATCCTTGAGAGGTGATATTCTTCATTAATATACATATACACACATTGAGGAGAGACATTGCTGGAGCCAAGAAGGGTAGTAAGACAGAAGAGAAAGTGACCGGCAGCTGGGAGTTAGAAAAGAGGGCAGGCCGTTAGTTGAAAGAAGTGGTGGCTGGATTAATTTTGTTCACGACTGGGAGCAATTAATTGGTTGGTTTATGGGGGCTATATTGGGATTAATTAAGGGTGCATGGTGGTGATTAAAGGGAGAAAGGAATTATATTGAGGCAACCAATTTGAGATAATAAAAAGTGCATTGCTGTGAGTTAAAAACAAAAGGGAGAGAGGAATTAATTGGTTGGTTATTGGGAGAAGTTGGCTACGTGTTGGAAGAAAAAGGAGACAGCTTTGGGAAATTTGTGGAACAAGGAGATGCCAATTTTTCAACACTTCAAACTCCGGGTTTTATTTACATTATTTATTGATTTTTCTCCCAATAACATGAGTAGCTAAATTTAATATTCGGGATTAACGATTTAGATTTAATGTTTCTAGTTTAATTTTGATTCTCAAGTTGACACTTTATTTTCATGCATTGATTTTATTATTGCGTTTAATGCTTGAATTGCTTGATCACCAATTCATGAATTAATGGTTGTTTTCATAATCCGAGAGGTGAGTTAACAATTAGATCACGTAATAAAATTCGGCAATTTCAACAAAAAGATAGAGATATGAATTTGTGGTTGCATGTGGTCACTTATGAATTCCTAGGAAATTTCATGCATTTAACTAAGGAGAACTCTGACCCGCTGTAGAGATACATGGTTGACTTAGTTAAATAGGCCTAATTTGAACTCGAGAGAGGTAAATTAGATATATGTGTGAATTCGACCAAATACAATTTTAGAAAACAACTTGAGATGAGAAATTAAGCTAGAACGTTATTTCAAAATCGTTAGTCCCGATATGCATTCAATAGTTAGAAATCCCACCACTTTGTTTCTTGCTTTCGTTAATTGTTTTTAGTTTAATTTGTTATTGTTTATTTTAATTGATTTGTTTATTTCATTGATTTCCAATTATTTGTCGTTTTTGTTTTTATTATTTTACAATTTATTTTCTTAGTTAGTTTTGGTTTTTGTCTAGGAATTCTATAGTATCGAAGTAAATCGATAACAAATAAATAGTCCTCGTGGGATCGATAACCCGGACTCAAAAAGTCCACTTTTACTACTTGTTAGCGATATCGTACACTTGCGATATTTCACACCAACACATGTATGGTCCAGTGGGAGATTGTTGGATAAAATTCAATAATGTGGGGCCAAACATGTATAAAATAAAATGTGTGGTGCTATCTTAAGGATTTAGTCAATAAAGTGATCCACTAAAGATTATTCGGGACTAATGGGTATTAAGTGTCGTGAGATTAAAGTGTAGAGACGGATTCAATATTTTAAATTGATGAAGGGCCAATTTAATAACATTGAAACATGATAGTTGCCCTACAACTATTTATACAGGTCATGGTCCCCAATTGAGCGTGACTTTTCATAATTCTCTGCATCCCCATCAATAGAGGACAAAATAAGGAGAAAATCACGAATCAGTTGGAAGGCCATAACCCCGTTCGATCAAACGCAATAATGGATTCAGGTACGCTTCCGCTTCAGTTTCGATCTTAATAATTACATCATGATGTTTATGAATTTTAGATGAACATTCATCTATATTAAAATTATTTTAAGACAAGATGGATCAAATACTTGGTGACAGTACTTTCTGAGAAAGAGCTCTGAATCTTAAGGAACTAATGATAGTAGTGTAAGAAGAGGTAAATCTAGCAAGAATCTTGACGATTTCATCGAATGGATAAAGAAATAAACAGATTTTTACTGTCATTGATATTGATATATTTCTACAGATCACTTGATTAGGCCTGTAATCCTCATTTTCATTTTAATGGAAAATGTGTAATTTTATACAATACAGAAGAAATCAGGAGGCTGTTCCGTATTTTGCTCTTTGGTCTACTAGTATGGTGGTAATTTAACCCTTGTTTGACCTCCATTTTTTGAGTAAAATTTTGGTTTTGAATAATATTTTTGGAAGAATATAGGGTTCAAAATTATTTGAAAAGTCAAAAATGGTGGGCTTGACTAAGATGAATGGTTGAAATTGAGTGTTCAATAAATTTGATTTGTAAAAAATTGGGGACAAACGTGGCTTAGTGTTGAAGCAACCACATCTTTTACTTTAATTAAAACTAGCGCTAATTTAAAAAACACAGCTAAATTATTTTGTTTTGATTTTAAATATACTAGTAGTAAATACGTGTTTTGCATGTTTTATATATATGATGAATGTTAACTTAACTTTTTTAAGTACTAATAATATTTTTAAAAATAGTTGACGTGATTGATATTGCCAGTGGAAAATCATAAATGGTAAATTGATTTCAATTCATAATATAATAATATTTTATTGAAAATTTTCGTCCAGTTCTTTGAAATATATATTAAACAATTATTTAAAATATCAGCTTAATAGATAAGCTGTATGTGATATATTAAGAAGTAATTTAATATCATAAAATATTAGGCAAATCAATAACTACTTTAAAAAATATTCTTAATAAGTATCGAAAAAATATGAAAAAAACTATGCATAGATAAATTAAATTAATTAGTGAGCATATTTTTATAATGAAAGAAATTTTAATATTATGTTTTTGTTTGAGAGAAATTAAAATGAGATTTTGATCCAAGTCAAAGTGCATAATTAATTTTAATCACACAATTTATCGGTCTCACAACTTTTTAATCACATTTTATTAATTTCTATCAAAATCTATCAAAAATCTGATTTTAATCATCATTAAACAATAATTGTATAAATTTAAACTAAAATTTTGATTTTGATTTTTTTATTTTCCAAAGAGTTTTGAAATAATATATTTATATTCTTAATTAAAAAAGAATTAATTTTTTTTTCTTTTTATACAAATTAATTGATGATTTTATTAAGAATTTAAGTGGTTTAAAAATAAAAAGTTTCACAATCACCTACTTTGAAAAAACAAAGTCTATTTTTATTTGTAAATAAAGCACAATTGTTTGAATTAAAAATAAATAAAAAATCATTAAAAGCATAAAAATGTTTTTTGAATTGTTCAAGGAGTGTTTACAAACGAAATAGTATTTCCCAACATATTACTAAAAGGTAATTTTTTGAATTAAAAATAGAAAAAAAAATCTATTAAACGCATAAATGCACACTTAAATTGTTCAATGGAGTTATCGCGGGAAATTAAAAATTAACGAAGTTTAATTAATATTAATTGAATAACGAATATCGATTTAGCGAATTTGGATAAATTGATATTTTTGAAATAAGAATTAAAATAAATGTAAAATAAGTTTCAATAAATGAAGTAAGGATATTATTGACAAAAACAAAATGATGTGAAGATAAAATGGGAAATAAAAAGATTATCACCCGTCCACACTTTTAATAGAAGATAGATAGGTAGATAGATGTATAGTAGGTATAGATGTAGATAGATTGTAGATTGTAGATAGATGTAGATGTAGATATTATATACAAAATTAGCAGTTAAGAATAAGGAAACATAACTCAAAATTGATCAAATGACGAGGGATTAGGTCCCAAATCAAGTATTGTTAACCTATTTTAACCATCAATTGCCCATTTATAATAATTTCTGCAGGTGAAAATTAATTATCCAATTATAATTAATTGCCTCTTTTGAGGTCAATCAAACCTACAATTATATGCAAATTTATTTATCTTTAATAAAATAGTGAACATATAATCAATTAATGATTTTATAGAGGGTGACAAAAGGTCCCGACATTAAGCGTATGCGTGGTTTCATATGAATCTAGTTCTCAGAGAACTGAACGGAACTGAACTAAGAACTGAATCGAACGGTTCTTTTGGTTCTGGATCTGGTTCTAGTTCTAGTTTTGGTTCCGATTCCTAAACTAAAATTTTCTAGCTTAAGCAATGAAGCGATGGTTGATTCCGGCTGGTAAGAGTCGTGAGACGGTAAGGTCATAGGTCTTGATCAATATGCGAATACAATAGTCGTATTTGTCCTTGACATTAAAATATTTACTCCTTTCCAGACAATAACATATATTCTCATCCGCATGTATGCACCTTCTAAATATTCTTCGATTTCTGCTTGTAGTTTTCCACCTTCTCAGGGCAAGTCGTACAAGTTTAGCAAATCCTTGAAAACAAATAAAAAATAATTGTAAAATGGAGAGTGAAGATTTATTGTTTGTTGATTTTTGAAGAATTGACAGCTAAAAGCTTGAAGCTGAACAACAGAACCAGTGGAAAAAATGATTTTTGATTTATGATTTTTTGTTTATTACTTGTTTTGCTTATAATTATTGTAATGTTGAATGAGTCAATAGTTGTTGGGTAATTGATAATGACTAATGGAATGGATTAAGAATTGATGATTTTTTTAAAAAAAATTATATTTTTTAAAAATAATAATAAACGATCGTGTCTTGTACTATAGATTCTAGTTCTTGGTTCTGAACCAAGAACCGAACCATAACCGGAACCGAATGATTCTTGATTTTTAGAACCAGAACCGTTTAAAATTTTGAAAGAACCGAACCGAATTGGAACCAAAATGAACTGAACCGCTGGTTCCGGTTCTTTTGCCCAAGGCTACCAGTCATAGTTGTTTGGCGGGTTTGTTTGGAAACTCAAGAGGAGGATATTGATTGTAAATGAAATATATATTCTTTATTGCAATTGTATTTGGCAGCAAGGTGTTCAAGTTAATCATCGATTTGGCAGTAAGGTAAGCTGGAAGAGAACAATGCTTTATTTCCACACATATGTCTAGACATGCACTATCAAAAAAAAAAAAAAGGTGTAACATTGTTTTTAGCTTTAAGATATGTGAGTCATCATTTCAGTCAAGTGACTAACTTGGTTAGTTGAAGCTCTAACCTGTAACGGGATATCTTGATTGTTGTACCTACCCATAAGCTTTCTACATCTAGACCTAATGTGACCTAACTCTTTACAATTATGATAAGTATGAATGAACCTAGGAGGAAATCTAGGTTTTTTTTTTTTTTTTTCTATAAGAGTATTGGAGTGGTTTTTATGCGCGCGTGCGGGGGGAGGCTTGGATGCCCCTAACATTTTATTTCATCAAAATCAAGATTTATACTTAGAAGAAGGGGGATATTGATCTTACCACCTAAAAGAAGTGCCTAATTACATCTCAAATTAACACTATATGAAATGCATGCTAAAAGGAAATGAGGGGTACTTACCCCTTTAAAAAATTCATAGAATTTAAAAAGATACTAAACAAACTGAAATGTGAAACAAAATAATTCTCGTCCATATAAAGCAGAATGAAGCTTGTTTTTGTTGATCCTCATTTCTTTGCTCCATTCCATTGATGTCCGGCGTGTTATCTTTCCAGCTGAAATTTAACTCTTCTAATAATTCTGTTTACATTGATCGGAATTCGTTCATGTTTTGCTTTATTTCTTTCATACAATAGGTACCACATGATTAAGAGATGCGTGAGAATAATAGCATTCCCCGGTTGTCCTTGAGCTGGATGATCCACTTGAGAAAGATTTGTCTAGGTAAATCACAGGCATCCATATTTATGCCATTGATTTGACAAAAATGATTTCAAACCAGTTTAGCCAAGTTGCTTGATACAAATATGTGGTTTATATTTTCCTCTTGATGGTAGCACAAGCATTTTGATGCAAGTGGAATAGAATTTTTTTCTTCAAAAAGTCATCAGTTGATAGCCAATTATTCCACAATTTTAGAATGAAGACTGAAATTTTAGTAGGGATAGCTGGGTTCCAAACATACCTCAGACTCATTTGTTTGATTAATTATACAGACTGTCAATGAATGCTCAAAATATAAACAAATTACAATTCTCACCAATTTTGAAAAACCTCTTTAAATAATAATTGTTTGTACAGTTTGTAATTGCTCACAATCGTGTGATACAAGAAAGTTGTTATAGACAAAATATAATTAAACAATTGCTCAAATTTAAAATAAATAATACAATTTTTCACATATATGTTGTATAGAATAAATAAAAGATTTCGTCCAAATATCTTTGACTAACGTGAATAGAAGTAATAACACTCGAAATATTGTAATTTACATAAAATAAAGTAATTGTAACAAATAAAATATATGCGGTCCTCTATCTAAATAAAAGTAACAAATTAAGCAATATTGACGATACGCGAAAGTGAAAATAAACCTTAAGATTTGTGGTGCATGAACGTGAAATTCAACTCAAAAGATCATTCGCATGATTAATAATTTTTAATTTTTAAATGCGATGCATTTAATTGAACATAATTAAATACATATTCAATTATATGTCAATAAAAAATTATTAATGAAAATTTAAGTAAAATATATATAATGAGTTTTTTTTTTGTCTATATATGTTAATAAAATTAAGAAATAAAGTTTCACATTTTTTACGGCATATAATTATTTTTTTAATATTTTAAAAAAATTGTAAACCGTTGAATTGTTTTATCACTTTAAGGGAAAACATGCCATAAATTAAGTGTTTTAGATATTGTACCGTGAACATATCAACTTCATTTCTGGAATTAACGTTCAAATTTCCTATTTTAAAAAAACTTTTAAACTACAACATTAGGCTTATGCAATACATGTGCAAAATTCAACTTACATATTCTCCATAAGATCGACGTTTTTCTTTTCATATATTGTTCTTCATCATATTCTTCGCAAAAAGAAGTTTAAGATAGACTTTTTGGGTATAATTTGATTTTTTAAGTATTAATTATTAATTTGAAGTGTTTTTCTAAAAAAAAAAAAAAAATCATTAATTCTAACAAATATTCTTACATTAATTGATTCTTCTTTCTTCATACTAACAATTTTACTATTCATATTGTTACATTATTATTTTAATAAAAATTACTAATCGATCAATTGTTTAATAGAAATTATATGAACTAATTGTTAAAATTTGTAATATATCTTTGCATATTTTTGTTTTAAATTTATAATAAAAATAGAAAAATGAACAGAATCAGTTAATAAATAAAAATAATGTGAAAATAATGAATAAATTGAACATAATCAGTAAATAATGTGAAAATAATGAATAAATTGAAGAAATCTTAAGTTTGATTTCTCACTTGTTAGCTTGCATTAAATTTCTGACTGTGATATTTAATTTGAAACACATATCACATGTCTATCGATTTCAAAATAATACAATAATTATTAAAAGAATAATAATAAAATAGAAAAAATAACATTTTGATATTATTAATAGCATAACATGGATGTCAATGCAATTAGTGACACATATAAAATAATAATTGCTAAAATATTTAATATAATATTTTTTAGCAAAATATTTTCAAATTTAGAAAGTTTTTTTGGCAAAAAATTATGTGTGTATTTTGGTGACGGCTATTTTACTTTTATATAGATTAAGATTTGCAAATATAGAAGTAATTCATGTAATATAAAAAATAAATTTAAATTTAAATTCTATGCAAACATTTTATGATTTAATATGAATTTATCATTTTGTTCATTTTATATTTAAAAATTTAACAAAAAAAATTACTATAAATATGAAAAATTCTATATTTTTATTCATATGAACCAAATTAGAACTATCTGCGATCCGCATGAGCTCGATCCAGATGGGCCAGTGGGCGGACCTGAGTTGTAATTTGAAATTTGTGGACCGGCCTGAAACCCGCAACAGGCGGTCTTTTTTTCATGCGAATCATTATCGGGCTCATACGTTGGAGAGAGAAAAGATGTAGGATTAAAAAGTAATTTGAGAAATTGGATAGATTATAAATTGATTTTTAAACAAAAATCTTGCCTTTACCGAACAGAGCATTTCCACCAGTACCACTTATTAGTCATTGAATAAATCTATTTGTATTTATTCTCCATGACAAATTGGATTACTCCTCCCTCATATGAAGGGGGACCCACACATCTGTGGATCCCCCTTCATGTAAGGGGGAGTAACCAATTTGTCATTTAGTAAATACACGTGGCAAAGCCCTTAGTCATTACTACACAAATTTTAGCGTCAATAATTGAAACTTGCAGATATAACGAGGCTGTCAACAAGCTCAAACACGATTGAGAATCCACATTTAAAGGAGAAGAAAGAAAGGAGAAACAATGAGAAACCCTCGTATTTTGATTATACCATTTCCAGCACAAGGCCATGTGATTCCCGCTATGGAACTCGCACTCAATTTAGCAAAACAAGATTTCAAGGTCACATTTGTCAACACTGAGTTCAATCATGAACGAGTTATGAAAGCATTGCCGGAGACAGACCCTGCACGAGAACTCATACAAATGGTTTCGCTACCTGATGGGTTAAAACCCTCTGATGACAGGACTGATACTATAAAGGTCTGGGGATCAATTTTCGATGTCATGCCGGCTGAGCTGATGGTTCTTATTGAGAGGATTATAAAGTCAACTGTTTAATTGCTGATGCCACTATGGCATGGGCTCTGGAGGTTGCGGAGGAAATGGGGATCAAGAAAGCAGCTTTTTGGACAGCATCCGCGGCCATATTTGCACTAATCTTTGAAATTCTGAGCCTTGTTGATGATGGAATCCTAGACAGTAATAGTGAGTACAGTTTAAAATAGAATAATTCCAATTTAAAACATACATTTAATTGTATCTTTCATTTAAAGACACATCGTGAATGATGCTGTAATATCAGTTGTGCTAAATAATATTACTCTTGTAGAGTTAGGTTTATTTATCCTCATCAAAGAGGTAAAGTTTATCAACATTTTTGTATTAATTAATACAGTTCTAAATTTTTTTCAGGACAACCCGTTACAAACAGGAGTATTCAACTTTTGCCGACAACGCCTTTCATAAAATCAACGGATTTCTTTTGGAACTGTGTAAGCATTGAAGTGCAACGAAAAATATTTTTCAAATTCTGCACAAAAATTTTAAAGCCAACAAAATTGGCAGAAAGGCTGATCTGCAACTCATCAAAATGGTTTGAGTCCGGAACATTTGCCTCATATCCAGAAATTTTACCCATAGGCCCTCTTCTCGCAAGCAACCGGCTTGGAAAATCAACTGGCTACTTCTGGAGAGAAGACTCAGGTTGTGTTAAATTGCCTTACCAAAAATATTAGACTGTAAAGATAGGAAAAAAAAATTGTTTGAATTTTGACCTTTTTAAGTCCAACTATCTCTGATAATACTTGATTTATAAAAGATATATTTATTTGAATTTTGTGTTCAACAGGTTGTCTGGAATGGCTTGATCAACAACCACATAACTCTGTTATTTATGTTGCATTTGGGAGTTTCACAGTATTTGACCGCAATCAGTTCGAAGAACTTGCTCTTGGCCTTGAACTCACCAATAGGCCATAACTGTGGGTTGTGCGCGAAAACATTATTGAAGACATCAACAACGCTTACCCAACAGGTTTCATTTTTCATAAATGAGTAGCAATAAAATGATCTCGGAATCTTTACTACCATGTTGAAGCACCTCAATTAAAAGCTTAGGCTGCGTTCTCTTTGGCGTTTTCCAGTCGTTTTCTGTTTTCCTTTTCAGAAAATGCGGAAAACGTGTTCTCTTGCGCCGTTTCTTGGAAAAAATTTCGAAAATGTTTTTCAAATTTTGTAAAGGAAATGGAAAACGCGGAATTCACATTTTCCATTCATTTGAACTAAAAAAGGAAAAAGAGCGTTTTCCCGTTTTCCGCGTTTTTCTTTTAAAAAAAAAATCCTAAAAAATTTGAAATTGACCAAAATTTGTCATTTTAATCCTCAAATTTTGAAATTTCGAAAATACCCTAATTTATTTATAACTTAGGTCCTTCAACTTTAGATTTTCTTGCACATTAGTCCTAAAATTTTACTTTTCTTTCAATTTAGTCCTTCCCGTATTTGTTTTATAGATCATTGTTTTCAAACATATATAACTTTTGATCTACAACTTCGAATTGTACTCCGTTTTTTACGTCGAACTCCAAATTCAACAATCTTTCTTATGATGTATCATGTGCTCAATTATTAAACATTTCTTTTTTACTTTTGTATTGTAGAAAATTAGATCATCATTGATGAACGTATGAATTTTTGAACTTTTTTGGCATAATCAAATATGGCATCTCTATTTCATTTATATTGTGTATATCATATATGTATGAATGTTGAATGTGCGTGTCTATATATATATAATCACATGTAATATAATTACAAGTGCACAAAGTGTGTGTTTGGTATTATTTAAAAAGAAATTTTTTCAAGTGAATAGTAATATTTAGGGGAATGGATGATTGAAATTTAGTTGAAAAGTCAAATATTGTGGACATCACTTTTAATGAGAATCAAACAAGGGAAAAATAGTTTTCTGGAAAAAAAATCCAAAACAAAACGTATTTTCCAGCATTTCATTTTCGAGAACAGTTTTCAGAAATAACAAACCAAACGCGTTTTCAGCAATTTTGAAAACATTAAGAGAAAATGGAAATCAGAAAACATTTTCGGAAATGAAAACAGAAAACTGAAACATAAAGAGAACGCAATCTTAATTTTTAAAAGAAAGAAAATGTTTTCTTATTAAATTAAATTCTTTCTTCAACGGGCTTTAAAGAAAGATTGGATCGTCGGGGGTGTATGGTGAATTGGGCGCCACAGCAAAAAGTCCTATCTCATCCTTCTATTTCTTGTTTCATTAGCCATTGTGGTTGGAATTCTACACTTGAAGGCATAAGTAATGGAATCCCTTTTCTTTGTTGGCCCTATTTTGGAGATCATATGTTCAATCAGAGCTACATTTGTGATTATCTGAAGATTGGATTGGAACTGAACAAAGATGAAAATGGAATCATCAGTCGTGAAGAAATTAAGATTAAGTTGGAAAGAGTCTTAGGTGATGAATGATTTAAAGAAAGGGTGTTGGATCTTCAAGCAAAGATTCTGTGTACTGTTAGAAAAGGAGGGAGTTCTCACAAGAATTTTGATGATTTTTTTTTATCTTGGATTAAAGATTTGCTTTTTTTCCGAGAATCTTGATTGTAAATCAAATTAAGACATCAAAGGCATAAAAAGAAATGCCTACATATTTTGCGAATCCAAGATTTCGAGTTAGCACAAGCAAATGGAGGTGAGCACGAGATGACAGCTGCCCTGCAGCCCCTAGATCTAGGGGTGGGTTTGGGTGGTTCAGTTCAGGTATCTCAAGAACCGGAATTGAACCATATATTCGATTTTTATAAAATGGAGCTATTTGGTTACATTGAGTCGCAAGAACCAAACCAAAACCAAACCATTCGATTTTGGTTCGATTTCGGTTCTACAATAATAATTATTTTTCGGAAGCCTTATCGAGGAGTATCAGGCCTCGAGAAGCAAGCCAATAACATGGAATAAACTTCTACAGAATATATCAAGATCAAGGATTTCGAAAATCTTTTCACCCCGAAGAGAGCATATGATTCTCTATGAAATAGAAGATATTCATAAACCAAAATAAGAAACAAATAGCTTAGTAGGTTTTTCGAGCATGACAAGAAACCATACAAATTGATAAATTTGTATAGTAAACTTGTGGGATGAATCATAAGTTTTGAATGCATTATTATTAATTGTTTTATATTTGTTTTTAAATATTTAATTAACTCCATTTTGATCATTTACAACTCGCTTGTTAATAAATTAGTCTCATTCTATTATCATTTACTAAGAATTTCAGTCCAAATATGATGTTAAAGGTTACAATGAGGTAGAGATATAACAAATTTCATAAAAAGAACTTAATCATCTTCACTTTATCCAAAAAAATTAAAAATTCTTTTGATTTTTAGTTTTAGGACAATAAATTAAAACCGTAAAAAAATAAACAATGATCAAAGACTTGGTTCTAACTTCGATTTTTCAGTTCTAAAAGCGGAACCAAGAACCGAACCGAAAACCATTCCAAAATCGATTTCCTATTTTATTTTTTTTCAAACCACACGATTCTTTTTTTTTTTTAGTTCGGTTCCAATTCAGTCATATATGTTTTTGAAATTGAATAAAAATTTTCAAAATCTCCCTACATGTTTTACCTAAAAAATATTTAAAGTGTTGATTTAAATAATCTCAATATCAAACTCAATTTACCCTAAACATTATTCAAATTTCTAAGTACGCAATACCCTTATCAATATTACCATCATCTTTCTTCTAATTACTGATTGTTGACTTCTTTAAATTTTGTATCTTCTGAAATGTATTCTTAGACTGCCTTTTTCGAAAAAACTGAAGTTGGGAAGATTTTTTTTTTTTTTTTTTTTTTTGTGTGTGTGTGTGTATAGTTAATAATCAATTCATAGTTGCAGTGAAGAAAGAATGATAAACATCATTTGACAATTTATCCAGATTTTAGAATCAAGATGAAAAAAATCAATTGTAATGTGGCATAAAAAAATGCTTAACATGCATGTGAAGTTAGAACTTAGAACAACATTTGATCATAAATGTCTGAGAAAAACTGAGATATATCTAATCTAGGTTCCCTACTAAGGTTTGATTATTCGAGATACAAAAGATATCATATTTAATTAGAGTAATATTTGATCAGGAAAATTGTTCTGAAATAGGTGCATTCAAATTTTTGGTTCAACAAATTGATTCATAGTATTGTGAATCCCAAAATAGCACACACGTTTTATTTAAATTAATAGAACCACTACAAACCATCATCTCAAAATTTGCTACAATCTAATGAGTTGTGTTCATCGATTTGATGGAACAAAAACAATAACAACATGTCATTGTGATTTCTTTTCATTGTTTACCATCGTAAACACGTGATAATAAAATGAGTTCAAAAGCATAGTAAACGGAGTCAAGGTGAACAAAATACAATACATATTTACAGAATATTAACTTATAGTTGTGTTTACCTCGTGACATTTTTATAAATTGTAAAAACTAAAATTTCACTTTAAAATTTGAGCACAAGATAAAAATATATACATACAAACCAACTTAAAACATGAAAAAATGATCTTCTCAAGAATTTTTCATGTCGAGGTCTCAACGTAAAAATTTAATACAATAAAAATTTAAAATGATTGAAAAACAAAATTTAATTATTTTTTCCCACAATTAAATTTCTGCTCGCAATTCTTCACCTTTTCAGCGAATAGTCTCACAAGTCCAGCAAATCCTTAAAAACAAGATAAAAATTAATTGTAAGATGAAAAGTAAAGATTTATTGTTTGTTGATTCTTGAAGAACTGACGGCGGAAGGCTTGGCCGCTGAAGGCTTGAAGCTGAACAACATAACCAGTGAAAGAAAAATGATTTTTGATCTATGATTTTTTGTTTATTACTTGTTTTGTTTATAATTATTGTAATGTTGAATGAGTTAATAATTTTTGGGTAATTGATATTAACTAATGGACCGGATAATATGTATTAAGATTAAGAATTGATGATTTTTTTTTAATTTATATTTTAAAAAATTAAGAAAATCGTGTTTTGTTCTGGTTCTTGGTTCTAGTTCTGGTTCAGAACCAAAAACCAGGACCGAAACATATGGTTCTTGATTTTTAGAATTAGAACCGTTTAAAATTTTGATAGAATCGAACCGAACCGGGATCGAACCGAAACAGAACTGCTGGTTCCGGTTCTTTTGCCCAGGCCTAGTTGGCCATATTTTGGAGATCAGATTTTCAATTAGTGCTACATTTGTGATTATTTGAAGATTGGATTAGATTTGAGTGAAGATGAAAATGGAATCATCAGATGTGAAGAAATTAAGAATAAGTTGGAAAGAGTCTTAGGTGATGAAGGATTTAAAGAAAGGGCGTTGGATCTTCAAGCAAAGATTCTGAATAGTGTTAGAGAAGGAGGGAGTTCTCACAAGAATTTTGATGATTTTTTATCCTGGATTAAAGAATAAAAAATTCATGTTGTTCTCGTGAGAATCTTTACTGTAATTGATTCAGTAAATTAAGACATCATAGGCATACAAAGCAATGTCTATATATTCAAATGTTCTCTAGGAATTTTCAAGTTTTATATTATTAAAATTAATAAAACATGATTATTTTTAGTTATGCCATCTGAAAAACTTTCAAGTTTAATCAAATAAGCAAGTCTATCTAATGTGTTGATTGAGAGAGTAAATACGGTCTTAGAAACTTTGTTTAAATGTTAAAAATTATTAGATTTTCTTAATTCTATTTGTCTTACATGTTTGGCTAATTTTCTTGAGAAAAAGCTCAAAATTTTTGCCAGACATAATTTTTAAAAATTACTTTATATGGACAATTAGCGTGCAAAGCAAGTTTAGACAACTAGTTACTGTTAAACACACATCCAGGGAAAACAATCGTTGCATGTCATGTTCAAGCCCAGTTAATTGTGTCATATCTTAGTTGAGCCGTATTTGGATTTCTAGTGGGACGACATAAGGGAAATTTGGGTTGATGTCACCTAATAAAACTCTTTAACGAAATATATAATCCAAAATTTGTAAAATAATATTACAAATTTTATATAAAAAATTCCTTTAATTTTACACATCTAAAAAAAATATGTTGCGTAGAATGAATGAACAGATCTAACACTATCTTATACATTGTTTGAAAATAATTTAGCAAGTAAAAATTCAGACCTAACATAACTTGTTGAAAATCATGTAAGGAAAAACTAGTTACATAGTATCTTGTAGATGTGGAAACACGACCTAATAAAAGTTGAAAAAAAAAAAAGTATTCACTTGTGATTCATATGAAGGAACTTAGTTCTTTCTTTGAACTCGATGTCTTTCTAGACTCCTCTTAGCACATTTCTATTATTGTTATCCATTGGTTTCATGTACCGTGTACATCCTATAGTTAGTTTGTTTTGCAGCAGAGTAGCTGTTCATGCAATTGTAGCATATTTGATGGTTGATGTAAAAAGTGAACATAACTTGTATGCTTAACAAACCACAAAAAAAAAAAAAAAAAAAAAAAAAAAAAAAAAATCCTAGATCCTATTATATCAGGTCAACCATGATTTTTGAAAAATTATTTAGGTTGTAGTATATTCAGAAATATATCATGTATGTAGTCGAAGTACAGTTGAAAAATTATTTAGGTTGTAGTATATTCAGAAATATATCATGTATGTATTTTGAGTTATACTTCATGTTCTGTAAGTACAATCCAACAACGAGAATATCATTTCTGATTAGATATTATGTAACAACCCCGCTTATTAAGTTTGACAAAACTTATACTAGTCAAAGTCAAATGTGAAATAGTCCATTCAAAATCAAATATTCAAATGATCTAGTCATATGAGGACTTAAGTTGAAGACGTAATATTTAGAGGACTTAATTTATAATTACTAATATTTGAGGACTAGAGATAATATAAGAAAAGGAGTCTAAGGGTTTAGATTCTATTATTGGAAATTTAAAGTCTAAATTTTATATTATGTAATTGTATAAAGACTTGTTTTGTGAAATACATTATCTATACATGAAATAAATGGACCAAAGCTCATTTCTTTGTGGGCGAAATTGTCCAAAAAGCCTTCCTCAAATTACTTTTGGTCAAAAGGCTTTTGACATAAAATGAGAAAATAAAGTAAATAAGAAAATATATTAAAATATCAAAATACATTTTTACCCTTGTATGTTAACATAAAAGTTGTCTTTTTTCTCCATAAAACTAAGGTAGCAAGATTTGAACCTTGCACCTTTAGTTTAAAAGTTAAAGAACCAACTACTGGACCAAATGACATTTTGTGTAATAATGCATCTCTAACAAATATATATTATTTCGAAATATTGTTTTCCTTCTTCGTAAATCTAAGGTTGCAAAAAATTGAATATTGCACATTTATGATTAATTGTTAAGAATCAAACCACTTGAACCAATAATATTTTGTGTAATGAGTTTTATGTAACAAATATATATTGTATTTTAAAAATATTTTCAATATAAAACTCTTACTTCTTCAGATATGTTCATAATGAGTTATAAGTCGTTTTTCAAAAAAGAAACGACTTGAAAATCGTTTTATGAGAAAAAAAACATGACTGTTTAGGACATAATGCTTACAGGAAAAAGACTACTTCTAATTTGTTTCTAAAATATACAAAACGATATGAAATCCGTTTATGTACATATGACATAGAAACATGTTACAAGTTGTTTCTAAATAGGGAAATGACTTGTAAGTCATTTTATGAGAAAAAACTTATAATTTCCATTATAATTTGTTTAATTCCCATTATTTCAAATTATAATTTGGGTTTTGAAAATTTAATAGTTAAAAAGCGGTTGAAAAGTAAAAATTTTTAGGCTAGACTTTTTTGAATAGTTGAAATTGATTACTGTAGAAAAAAGTTGTATTTTTAATGAGAAATAATGGGAATCAAACAAAGGCTAATTCTAATCTATTTCTAAAATAAACAAAACGATGTAGAGTCCGTTTCTGTACATATAACATAGAAATGTGTTACAAGTTGTTTCAAAGAAATCGTTTTGTTTCTGAGAAAAAGTTGATTGTTTGGTACTAAGTGCTTTTAGGAACATAACTACTTCTAATCCTTTTTAAAAATATATGAAATGATGTGAAATCCGTTCTTGTACATATAACGTAGAAAAGTGTTACAAGTGGGCAAAAATGGAAGAAGTTGATGTTTAAATCGTTTAACGTGCTAGGAGTTGTCCATTCCTCAAAATAAAGTTCGTACTGGAAGAACAACTTCGAATTCATTCTAGTTCATGGAATTCTAATTCAAAATCGTTTTGGTTATGAGCAAACCGTAACTGGTTGGAAGTTGTTTAGTGGGCGATAAGTGTATTTTATATACTTATTTGTGCATCTAAATTAGAATACTCTTTTGTCATTTTTGAAAAAATTCTACTTAATTGCTTTCTATTTGTTCATATTTCAGAAAAGGTTCCAAAATTGTGAAAATGAGACAAAGTGTGGAAATCACGAGCACTTGGATGACTATTTAGGCTAAAATACACAAAGTAGAGGCAAATGAGGACTACCAAGACTTACATCGTGGATTTTAGCTCAAGAAAGTGAAGTATGAGGAATTAATTGTTGATTGAAAGAAGAATCGAAGAAATTCAAAATTTTGGAACCTAAATTGTCACAATCAGAAGATGAAGGACTAATGTGTAATAAAAGAGCAGGGACCTACTTACACATGTTGAAAGATGGAAAATTGCGTTGAACGATTGTATTGCGCAGCCATGGTAACCTTAGCAGGTGGCTGCGCATTCAGAAGTCAATTTAAAAATGAAAGGAGTTCATCTTTAGAGCATTTAACGGTGTTATGAGTTGCCCATTCCTCGAAACGACATTTGTACCGGAGAATATGTAATGTAGTGACCCAAAATAACTTGCCTGATTGTTTCAACATTGAGACACAACTTTTGAATCTACTCTTGCAATGGTAATTCTTGGTTATATGCACGAGCTTTTATTAATCTAGTTGTTGAGAAAAATTGGTCATTGTCATCTAATCCAATGTATAAGCTATGGAAGGATGAATAGGTTTATCGTTCTAAATTTAGCATATTAATGTGTTAATTTTTAAGTTTCAGTGTGTTTTTGACTTTTGCAATAGTCACTTGTTAGCTCCATATTCCCCTTACACGAATTTAAATTGTGATTATTGTGATTTGGTGAATATTGAATTTTTGAATTATGGTTTTTTTAATATTTGAATTTTTAATATTATTTATTTAATTAAATAATAATAAACAATCTCGTTATTATGATTGTTGACGTTTTCGGTTAATAGTCAACTATCTATGATTGCTCTAGTTGAAGGCAACTTAGGAGGACTCTCATACATTGATAAAAACTGATTAAAAAAAATGAAAGGAGTTTTTCTTCAGACCATTTAACGCTTTTATGAGTTTCCCGTTCCTTGAAACGATGTTCGTACTGGAAGATCGACTTAGACTTCGTTTTAGTTTATTGAATTCATCGTCGAAATCTTTTTATTTATTGGAAAACCGTAACAGGTTGAAAGTTGTTTAGCATGTAACATCAACGACATAGAAGTCGTTTGCATTGAAAATGACAATTCGAGCATCGAAGGTAACTCGGGAGGACTCCCATAGATGCTAAGAGTAATAAAAAAATGTTTCCGTGTTTTGCTGAAGAGAGGAAAAAGTTCTTCCAAAAGTCTTAAAAGGTAGTGAACTTATATGTAAACGCTTAATTTGGGCATTAGTCGCTTATACCTTGATCAAAATTGATAAAAAATGAAAGGAGTTTATCTTTAGACTATTTAAAGATGCTATGTGTTTCAAGTTCCTCAAAACGACGTTTCTTACTGGAAGAATGACTTAGACTTCGTTTCAGTTCATTGAATTTGTCTTTGAAATCGTTTTAGTTATTGGAGATCTGTAACAGGTTGAAAGTCGTTTAGCGGATAACATCAAAGAGATAGAAGTCGTTTGCATTGAAAACGATAATTCGAGCGTCGAAGACAACTTGGGAGGACTCCCATAGATGCTAAGAGTAGTAAAAAAATGTCTCCGTGTTTTGCTGAATCTCAAGGTCACTATTATGGAAAAGTGGGGAAAAAGTTCTTTCAAAAGTCTTAAAATGTAGTGAATTTATCTGAAAACGCTTAATGTGGGCATTAATCACTCGTACCTTGATAAAAAATGATAGGAGTTTATCTTTAGACCATTTAACGATACTATGAGTTTCTCGTTCCTCTAAACAACGTTCGTCTTCGAAATTGTTTTAGTTATTGGAAAACTGTAACGGGTTGAAATTCATTTAGCAAATAACATCAACGACATAGAAGTTGTTTGCATTAAAAACGAAATTCGAGTGTCGATTACAACTCGAGAGGACTCCCATAGATGCTAAGGGTAATAAAAAAATGCTTTCGTGGTTTGTTGAATCTCGGAATGACATTCATATTGGAAGAACAACTTAGACTTCATTTCAGTTCATGAAATTCGTCTTCGAAATCGTTTTAATTATTGACAAATCATAACGGGTTGGAAGTTGTTTAGTGGGTAACATCGACGACATCGAAGTCGTTTACATTGAAATTGATAATTCGAGCGTCGACGACTACTCGGGAGGACTCCCATACATGCAAAGGGTAATAAAAACATATTTTCGTTGTTTGCTAAATCTCCAAAGGCCACTTATATGGAAAAGAGAGGAAAATGTTATTTTGAAAGTTTTGAAAGGTAGTAAACTTATTTGAAAACATTTAATGTGAGCATTAGTCGCCCGCATTAACAATAAATATGAATTTATTTTTTAAAAATTTACATTGCTAGATATAACATAATTTCATATTATTATAGTTTTTCAATTATTTAGCTTTAAAATTAATTTATTATCTAACAATTTATATTTTTAATCTATTTTTAAATAATTTTCTTATTATTGTTATATTTTTTTTCATTTATTTAGTATTAATAAAAGAAGAAAAATTATGTCGTCATTTCATAACTACAAAACTTGTTTATTGATAAATTTTTCAATATCTTACCACGTTTTAATTCAATACTTATGTTTTTACAATTTTTAAAATTGAATTATTACAACCTTAAATTAACTAAAATTTGTACGATTAATTATATTTAATTTATTGATTAAAAACAAACTATCTATAACTTTTCTAATGATAATTGTTAGTGAAAGTTTATATTCTTAGCTTATCTAACTTATTTTTCTATCATTGCCTCGATAATTCATTTAAACATAGACATATCATTTTTATCAATAAGAGATTTTGAAAATATTGTAGCCGAATTAAGAAATCTGACAACAGAAGTAGTATAGACGGGAACTTGATCAATAATTGGTAGATGGTGAGTTGAATTAAAATGAATACGTTTTAAAACACTATCTTTATGAATAATTAAATTAGTAAATAAAGTGAGTTGTTTATTTGGACTCTAATATGAGAGTCATTTTCTTCTCGAACTTTCATTTGTTATAGGAATTTTGTATTATAAATTTCCCATTGTACAAAAAGTTATATAGGAAAAATTGAAAATGCCTGTTATAAATTTATTCACAAGTTAATAAATAAATAAGTAAATGGTTAATTTTCACATAAATAATTATTTTTATTCAAGTTAAAATTACTTAATTTAACACAATCGTAGAGTTAAAAAAGATTATATGTAATACCTGATTTAAAAATAATATTTCTTAATCTTCCTTAATACTATTTATTTTAAATAAAAACATATTATTTATACTACTTTATAATCAATGACTTATAGTCATATATGTATAGATCGATAATTTAAGAATTTTCATTTTATACTTTATTACATTAGAAAACACAAAATATAAATTATTTTACTACGTACATAAGACGTGCAAAGTATGTGAAAAAAATTAGTGGTACAAAAATACACTAGAATGGCTTGAAAATCGATTTTATTTGTCCATAACAACATTTCACTTGTTATAATAAAAAACGATCTCAATTTTACCAAAATTTGAGATGGGGACCAAAACGTCAAGAGGTTGAAAGATGAAGGACTCGAGTTGCAATTTTTTAGGGGTATAAATGATATGAAATTCAAATGTTGGGGACTAAAATGTATGAAATGGAACTTGAGGGACTTATCTTGCAATTATCTTTAGACTTAAAATAAAAAAAGAACAATATTTTGACCGAGATTTAAAAGTTAAGGGACTTTATCTTGCAATTTACTTTTTATTTTGGGAATTATAAAATGACATGGATATTTTAGTAATTTACAAAACGTATTTTTTTAAATATCATTAGGCCTTGTGCAGAAACAACAATGAACTAAGACCTTGTAAATGAATACATAGGTTGACTAAGCCTTTTAACCAAATGCCCTTCTTTGTTTTCGGTGAGCAACGAACAAAGAGTGAGAGTTTGAGACTCTTCGACCAAAAGAAGTGAGAAATGGAAAGAAAAGAGGAAGAAGCCGATTGGAGTCGGAAATAGATGGTTTCGTCTTGGATACTTCAACTTCAATTTCAAGAGGTAAACCAAGATTATGATTATTTTAGAATGAGATAATATTTTGGATTATCTATTTAAATTCAAAGTTTAGCAAGTATTAAGTTTATGGACATGTGTTTGAGATAATATGCTAAAGAAATTGCAAAGAAATCGTATATGTTGATTTTTGATGTAAAGGGAATTAATTATGAAATGGACTTTTAAATTATTGTCTTGATCTTTAATTTTAGTATGATTATATAATTCTAAATACTTGATTTGTGGTATATAAGTGTAGATTAAGGGATTAAATTAAATAAGAAGAAAGGGTAGTGATAGGAAATCGGTATTATATGAAAATTGTGCATAATATCTTACTTTTGGTTATGGAAATGAGTCATTAATATATGTACAAATATGAGTAAATTTTCAAGTGACAGAATATTTTATGTGTGCCAACAGTGAAGTATATTTGGAATTTAATAAGTAAGGGAATATGATTGGATGAAAAATGGGGAACAAGGACTAAAAGAGAGCTTGGTTGGATTTTATATTTATTAGTCACAATTTGGGAATTATAGATTTTGATAGAACAAAAAGCATAAAGTATTGAATTCCTTAATTTTAGTGAGGGGAAAGATGTAAAGGAAATAAGTTATAGATGGTATTAATCGATTTTCAATTGTTGATATAGTTGATTTTAATACAAAAGAAATATATTGCTATTTTAGGAGATGAAGTAGAGATGATGCCAGATTTATCAACTCAACTAGCTTCAAGTAAATGAGCTTTGTGAGTGGAATTTTTTTTTTTTTTTTTTAAAGATTTAAAGATTTTACGTTATTCAAGTATTTATCTTTCATTGATTTACTGTGCGTTACAAGTGATTTTGAAACTACTTGCTTTTAACATGGTAATGAAATAAGCATGATCATCAATGTTTTATAATTAAGCTTGTTTTAGCATGATTGGTTCTTTTACCATGTTTTCCAGTATGATTAGTTCAGATGAGCACATATGATTTCAAAAGTCACCAGGAAGTACCCGATGTTGTTATCTGTTCTTGTTCTAGTGCACGGAGGGGGCTTTTGGCCCGTGTACTAGATTATGTCATGAGAGATCTTGAAACATAATTTATTTCAAATTATTTGAAATCACAAGCTCATGTTTTCCCCCCATCTTTACAGTATAGGAAGAAAATAAGATTTTGGGCAAAATGGAAGGAGATTTGTAGTAATGGTGAGCTTTAAAACATAATTATTTTCATGAATTACTTTGGTAAGCTCTTAGAAGTTATATTCTAAGCAGATACGTTGGATTTATGTAGTTAACTTCAGTGATGATGTATTTTGAGTTGTATATAGAGAAGTTGACTAAGAATTGTAGTTATTTTATTATATTAATTGTCTTGTTTGGAAGACTCGAAAAGTGATAAAGTTATTTATGATTGGTTATTTGAGGATTTGTCATTATTTTACAAGTTGGTTAAGTCAATATTATAGGGGAGACTCTATCAAAATTTTATAAATTCTTATGGGATTTCAATTATTTTAAAAAAAATTCTGAAAGCCAAATTTGTCTTGATGTTGGGTCCGACGTCTAGTTGGCACCCATCATCGGCACACATCACGTTTCAAGTCTAGTTGGGTGATCTGAGACGGATCGTGACATACTACATGTTTTGTAATACATACAACATTCAAATAATATAAACATAAATAGATGGAAATTTAATCCTTTCATTCACTTCTCAGTTATGAGCTCCAATCAATATATATATACACATATGTATATGTATAAATCAAAAGTCGTGTCATCTTACTAACCAAGATGAAAATTTTCCTTTCACTTAAAAAAAGGAAGATAAAGTTGCATTGTTTTACCTATAAAAGAAGATGATATTTTCATTGGAAAATACAACTCCAAAAGACAAATAGAAAGGATATTCTATATGCAATTTTATGCTACTTTCATGCTATTTTGATAATCTGATAAAGGCTTGTTCTTTATCTCTATATGATCGTGCCTATAGAAGGAAAATGGACTGTGTGTATTTTATCTTGGAGTCGTGTAATTTTGAAAGTACACCCGCGAAGGAGAGGCAACATGACTTTAGGACATAGTTCATGATATGACTCCCTAAGGCTTGCAATTAACTCTCATCTTATGTTTATATTACTATTGAATTATTTATCATATTATTTATTGAATTTGATAAGTTAATGGCTACAAACAAACACTTAGAGCCCGTTTGGTCCAATGCATTTTTTTTCAAAATTTTGAAGAGTTTTGGGGTTTGAAAAGAATGTGTGGTTGAAAAGTGTGCAAAGTATTGGGTCTTATAGAAATATGTGGTTGAAAATGAATGTAAGGAAAATATAAAAAAAGGGAAAAATACATAAATAAGGTGTTATAAAATACAAATTTTAAAAATGAGGTCAAACTTATATAATTTCAAAAATCACGTTGTAATTATAATTAATCAATTAAATAAAAATATTAAGATTTCAATATTTTATAATTTTAGGTTACAAAAGACAAATTTTTTAAGTCACAAATTTAGATCAGGTCACAATACAATAATATTTTAGATCACAAAATGATTTTAGGTTCACAAATTACCAAAATAGGAGGTCACAAATCAAAATTTTTCTCAAGTTACATTTCTATCGCCTCCGCCGCAGTCTCACTACCACCACCACAACCACGGTGTGCCTTAATATCCCCCACACCTCCGCCGCCCTAGTCACTGGTACGCCACCGCAGTCGCCGTCATCAGAAAACTCATACCATCTCAAAATTAAAAAAATCATAGACCATCTTCAAATGCCAAAAATCATCAACCACATTGTCACCATCACCGAGGTATCCCTGAATATCTCCCTACCTCCACGACCCTAGCCTACGGACCGGCCTCCTATTCTGCTGTTGCCACCAGAAAATCCAGACCATTTCAAAAATAAAAAATCAAAGACAATCTTCAAATGCCAAAACCCATCAACCACACCATCACCAAGATATCCCTGAATATCCCCCCACCTCCGCCGCCCCACCCGTTGGCGCTACCTCCTATGCCGCCACCAGAAAATCCAGAATATCTCAAAAATCGCAGACAATCTTCAAATTCCAAAAACCATCAACCAAGCCACTATCATCACCAAGGTGTTTGATCGATGTGCGGAGCCGCTTCCTACTTGAAAATCGCCTCTGCCTCTTCACCACCATGCCGCCACTTCTGATTTTGTGTTCTAGGATAGATAGGGGATGGGGTGGAACTAGGGGTGTCAAACGGACTGGACAGTTCGAGAGTTCGTGAGTTCGGCTCGGCTCGATTCGTTAAAAGTTCGGCTCGGCCCGTTAAAAAAAAGGACTTGGACCGGACTAAAAATTTGAGTGTTGGAGAGTTTGGGTTCGGCTTGTGAAGTTCGTGGACCTGTTCGCGGACTAGTCCAACGTACAACCAAAATGGACTGAAAACGGGCCGACCACGGGCCGGCCCGTGGTCGGCTCATTGGGCTCGTTTGAGCCCGTGAGCCTCAAACGGTCTTGTGACCGTTTTTAATATTTTTTATTTTATTTTTTTTCTTCTATAAGTACTTGTTTTTTATTTCATATTTTTCACAATCTCAACTCAACTCTCTCAACTTTCAAGTCTCATTCTCTCAAGTCTCAAATTCTAGTGGCTAGTGCTATAATACTTCACATACAAATATACAATATTGTCTCAAATTCCATTCCATATTTCATTTTCATCTCCAATTTTTCAATTCTATTATTTCTAATGGCACACTCACAATCTCATTGTTATTCTTCTAGTCAATTTGTTGATGAATTTGCACCTCTCAATGATATTCCAATTCCCGACAAATTGGCGGAATTTGAAAATGAGATCGAAGATATAGATACAAGAATTCCTATTGATTTGAATGACATAATTGATGAAGATGTCACTGCTACATATGGATCTGGCTCCGTTAGTACGACGGCAGTCTCCAGCAGAAATCCAAAGAGGACGAAAAAATCGCAGTGCTGGAATTTTTTCGATTTGATTGAAACATCGGAAAAAGATGCTGAAAACAAACCGATATCCAAAGCAAAATGTAGAAATTGCGAGGGACTTTTCTCTTGGAAGAAGGGTGGGGGCACATCACACCTCAATAGATACTGCAAATGATGTCGAGAACCTGGCACGGTTGAAGCAAACTAATCAACTCTATAGTTTGCTCAATCAAGTTCGAGCCTAACCAATTGGGTCTTCAACCAAGATCTAGCACGTCGAGAAGGGATGGTCATGATCATATCGAGTGGTGAGTTCCCACTTTCAATTGTTAAAAGTTCACAATTCACGTAATTCATTCAGAAGTATCTCCAACCCAGGTACAAACTCATTTCTAGAAATACTTTACGAGCTGATTGTATAGCTAAATATTTACAAAGAAAAAAAAGTTTTATAGATGCTTTAAATAAATGAAATGGTAACTTGTCATTTACTTCGAACCTGTGGAACTGGCAATAATCATAGATGTTACGTAGCTGTTACTTGTCATTACATTGACGATCCTTGGGTAATACACAAAAGAATTATGGCATTTAAAGTTATTGATTACCCACATAACGCAACAAATATTTTCAATATAATTCTTGCAATTCTTAGAGAATTTAACTGTGATAGTAGAGTTCGTGGTTTTACACTAGATAATGCTTCTTTTAATAAAGCGGTGATTGATAGATTAGCAGCCCTCATAAATCCTGAGTTTGGTGGAGTCTTGTTTCATGTTCGGTGTGTTTGTCACATTTTTAATTTAATAGTTCAAGATGATCTTAAGTTTATAGAAAATCAATTGAAAAAAATTAGGTGTGCTTGCAATTTCATTATGATAGCACCTTCCAGAAAACAAGTTTTTGATGCGCCGTGTGTAGAAAATGGTATGAACCCACGATCATTTATTACTGATGTAGGATATAGATGGAACTCAACTTATTTAATGATTGAACATTGTGAAGGTTACGAGAATTTAATATGTGCATATTACAACGGTCGGCACTCAAACGGCTCAACTTTTGATTTGGGGACTAATGATTGGGAACTTGCAATTCATGTTAAAAAAATTTTGAAACCATTTTACGATACTACAAACAAATTGTCCGGTGTTTATTATCCTACTAGTCTTTTAGTCTTGAAGCATTTTTATTGTATTGCTAATAACTTTAACAAGTACAAGACATTTCCTATTTTTTTCTGATATCATTAAAGGAATGGAGACTAAGTTTAGAAAGTATTGGGAAGATTTACCAGCTTTGTTTCTGATGCTGTCAAAAATCCTAACCTTGACGTGGCAGGATCTGATGATATTCAATTGCTGGAAAAGATCAACGAGGTCGCCTTGGATGACCTGCAAAAAAGGCGAGGAGGATTCTCCCCGTCGCCCCTCCGGTGTGAGAATTAGTTTTCTGGAAAAAGGTAGAGAGAGTATTTAACTGGAAAAACGTAAAGAATTGTGAATGAAGAATTTGATATGAAAAGAACTATATTTATAGGGCTGAAAAAGCCTATAACTTCCTGTATTTAAGGAATGAGTCATTTTGTCATAAACTTACTTTTTAAGAAGAATTCCATACTTATAAGGATTCAGTTTCCTTTTTGTAAAGAGTTTCCTTTTGGATCATGTATTGTCTTGAGACTCAAGTATATGGCCCATTAGCGAGGTCCAGTGATGAAAGAGGTTGGGAAGCCTGCAAATACGGGTCATAGGTAGGCAAGAAACGATCTTATCTCCAACTGTCAAAATGAAGTAGATCGGGATGACCCTGACCTTCATGAGACCGGATATTTTAATGAGGCGCCATCGGTTATTGTTGAACAGCGAAGAGGTCGGCCATATGCCGACCATGAAGCTTTTGGTAACAGGTCGGTCAAAGGAATTCCATGACCTCGAGAGGTCGGTCAAAGGAAGACCATGACCTCAACAGGTCGGGTCGTGGAATTCTCTGTAAATTTAGGGAGTTATAAAAAATAATACCGATCAGTTTCCATTAGCAACGGTTATGGACCCTAGAATAAATTTAGAGGGAACTAAACACACCATAAAGGCAATATCAAATAAATTAACTTTTAAAACCCCTTTAACATGTACAGATTTAGAAAAATGTTTATGTGAAATGTACGAGATCAATGCCCAAAGGTCAGGTAAAAATGTTAGAAGAACTGCTCCCACCCCTAATGTGATACAAAATCAAGACAGTGATTTACTTTCCTACCTTATGACTATGAAGGGAACTTCTAGTTCTAGTACACTTCCTAGTGGTTCTAGTTCTTTTAGTACATATAGTTCAGATGAAATTCTAGGAGAGTTAACTAGGTATTTCTCACATGACCTTCTTAGTATATTAGACGAGAATGAAAGAAATAATTTTGACATTCTTAAGTGGTGGAGACAAAACGAGCGTCAATACCCGGTTGTTTCTATGATTGCACGAGATCTACTAGCACCTCCGGTATCAACTGTAGCATCGGAGGCTGCTTTTAGTGCAGTTGGTAGAGTGTTATCTGAATATAGGTCAAGGCTTAAAGAAGACATACTGGAGGTCTTAATGTGTTTAAAGGATTGACAGTTTGCGGAGAAAAGAAAACAAGATAGGATATGTGAAATTCTTGCCAAGGAATTCGGAGAACAATCGTATTGGTGAGTAAATTTTTTCTTTTTCCTTTTTCTGTATTTTCAATTGTTTTATTTGTTTCTTTCAAATAAAAAAATTGTATACGTAACATTTTGTTCGTGTACAATTTTAACTCCGCCTACAATAATTTAAATGTAGCCGATCCCAAGCCCGGATTAAAGGAGGATGATTTTTTAATGTTCAATTATTTAGCCGTAACCGTTAGGAAAAAAATAAAAAAATAAAGGGCCGACGAGCCGGCCCGTGGTCAGACGGGCCCACGGGCCGGACTTGGGCTGGCTCCGTGGGGGGACGAGCCGGCTCGGCCAGGCTCGTCTTCCCACGGGCCGGCCCGTTTTCAGCCCGTGGACCCGTAATGGACCACGGTCAAATGGGCCGAGCCTGCCCGGTTCGGCCCGTTTGACACCCCTAGGTGGAACCTGGAGATTATAGGAGAAGAGAGTTTAAAGAGAGAAGAAGTGAAGGTTTAGAGAGAGAAGAAGTGAATTAGGGTTTGAGAATGAGGGGTATAGTTTGGATAATTAATTTAATTTATAATAATAATAATAATATCATTGAATTATTAAAATTTATTTATGACCTGAAATTTGAAGTAATATGGATTTGGACTTATTTTTGAATTTGATTCTTAAAAACAGGGATATGTGTAATTTCCACCAAAAAAATACTAGGAACCAAACGGGCTCATATTTTCCCCAACAAAAGGGTGTTATTCACTGAAGAGAAAAATATTTAAATATATAGTAAATTAACTCTAATAACTAATAATAATTGTATTTAAAAATGTTTTAAGACCTGACATGACTATCGACTTGGGGTTGATTTAAACATTAAAATAATATGAAAAAAATTAAAAAAAAAACTTTGATTTTTTTAAAAATGAAAAAAAATAAAAAAATTGGGTCGCCTAGATTTCTGTGGTCAACCTGGGTCATCGACTAGATCTTAGGGGTCTTACAACATTGATATTTAATGAAAATAAATTAAATATTAAGGATAATACTAAGCGGAAATATAACAATTTAAGAAAAGAGTAGGAAAGCGGAAATATAACAATTTAAGAAAAGAGTAGGAAGTCAAAAACTTTTCACTCATCCCCATTTTTAATCTATACTAATTTTCTCCACGTGCTTTGCACGTCTTATTTACGCTATGAAATAATTTATGCTTTGTATTTTTAATATAATGAAATTATAAAAAGAAAATCATTAAAATTATTTAACTTCATGTTTGTGTCAAATTAAGTAATATTAGTAAATTTTAGTAGTAAAATAATTATTTATACAAAAATTACTCATTTATTTATATATTTATTAATTTGTGTGTAAATTTATTTTATAAAACAAAATGTCTATAGCGAGAGAAAATTCAAGAAGGTGTTGAAAATACATTCCAACTATAAAAATAAATTCGTTTTTTTGTCTCAACATAGGAGTTTCAATTTTCATTTAACTACGTTCATCACACATGTGAAAATAAAATACTTATTTATCTACAAATATATTTTTAATAATTTACGAATTTATCTTTCTTCAGAGTAACTCTCATGTTAGTATCCAAATAAATAAATCACTTTATTTTTTATCATGATTATTCAAAAAGTTATTAGTTTGTGAGATTATCTTAATTCAAATATAATATTACCAAAATCTAGTATTAGATAAAAATTATAACGTCTATATTTAAATGAGTTATTGAGTCAATAATAAAAAAATAAAAAATAAAAAAATGAAGTTAGATAAACTAAAAGTATAAACTTTCAATGCCAATTTATCATTCAAAAATTTATATTTTGTTCTTGAGCATTATATATGATAATAGTACAAACTTGAGTTTATTTAATATTGTAACGATTGAATTTTGAAAACTGTAGAAAAAAAAAAACACACACACACACATATATGTTGAATTATAATGTGGTAGAATATTGAAAAAAGTTATCAATAAATATGTGTTATATCATTGAATATAAGAATCTTATATTAGAAATTTATTTTATTGTTTAATTAAATTAAAGTCATTTGAAAAGTCACTAAACATTTATTTATATGGATTCCCTTTTTAATTATCGGTATTATAGACAAAAGCAAATTAGATATGGGGACATTATTGTCAATTAAAAGTTTCTCCAACATTCATAGTCTTAGTCAGTGTTCTAAAAAGCGTGAAGCGTGATGAAGCGGGGAGTCCGAGTGTCAAGCTTTTCAAACTTAAGCGGGAGTATGCGTTAAAAAGCGTTAAAAACCGTTTTTCAATTCCTATATACAAAATTTAAATTTTACACATACTTTAACCCTTAAAAAAAAAAAAAAAAAATCATAAGCGTGCTTTGGCTTGCTTCGGGTCACGCTTCGCCGCGCTTACTTGCTCATAATGCGCATATAATTCGAGCTTTTTTCACGTTTTTTAGATAAAAAAAATTTCAGACGCTTTTTTCACGCTTTTAACCGTTTTGAAGCGGGCGCGCGTTGTGCGCGCACAACACGCGCGTTTTAGAACACTGCTTTTAGTGATTAATGATAGTGATAGTGATAATAATAATGATTAAGTGATAGTGATGGTGATTAGTGATCATCGTTTGTAAATGGAATTTCTTCCTGATTGTTTTGACTACCTCGCGAGCTATATGCTCAAATGGGATCATGTTGTATAACAATTGTCCCAAGATTATCATTATCATCCTCACGAGCCACATCTATTTTGTCCTAAAAACCATTTACATTTTGATCCCCACCATCGGATTCTTATTGTTCACTATCGAGGATATCATTCATTACTAAAGCTACCAAAGAAGAATTATCGTTTTTCTTGTTCAGTTCAATTAATCACATAATTTCCTCTTCAAAATTAACCTTTAAAGGTCGAAGAGGACTTGGAGGACTCGAGCTATATAGAAAGCCCAAATTCGACTCATGTTGAGATGGATCAACTTCGGGTTTTTCTTGTAATATGCAGTACAAGTTTGTAAATGACGTAGCCGATCTTATCGAAATTACGAAAATGCCCTTTTCATCACTTGTCCATTTCCATGACTATCACTCCTCTAATCAAATTTGGTATTGCTTAAGTCGAAAAAATAGATTAAAAAATAATAATAATAATAGATGAATTTTTCTCTCTTTTTTGCTTACCAAAATTATAGATTTATTGAATATATTGAACTAACAATATCTTTATTATATTGAGAACGAAATTAAAACAATATTATAAATATTTGTAAATCTACTCTCCAACAAAAGTGGCGGATAAAATCTTTTGATCGAGCGTTTGATATTTTTTTCTTTAGATTTTCAGAGCACAAGAACATAAAAAGAAATAGTTACCTGCGTTTAAAAAATCGTATACATAAATTTGAAATTATCAATGTTATTAAACTTGGACCAAACCTTCGTTTAAAAAATCGGATACATAAATTAGAAATTGGGGTTTTAGCACTGATAACATGTATTGAAACTTGTTTTTTGCTTAATGTCATAATGAATAATTTAATTTTAAAAATGTCACCTTGAAAAAAAAAAAGAATTTTTAAGTATGACATCCTAAATTATAGGAACTAATTTATGCTATTAATAATGTGAAAAAATAAAAAATTAAATTAGATAATGCATAATGGTAAATAAAGAGACCCACCCCAAATTCAAAAGTAGTGGATATTGGATGGAAACCTAAATTTCGGTTTCTTCATCAATGGTAAAAATTAAATTAGATGATCCACAGATTGCATAGTTATGTCATTTGAATAAGGTAAATAACATAAATGATGTTGATGATTGAGACCACAAAAGGGAAATCAAATACATTGGTTGCGGCATTAAAAGGATAAACAGATTTTCGAGAATCAGTTTGAGTATGTACATAATTTAGGGATTATAGGGAAGTTGATGTTGAAGACAACAGATTTTCGGCAAAGGCTATGGGGGGGGGGGTGGAATATTGACTGATACTTACAATACTAACCCAACTTGTGTAAAAAAATAAATAAATTGCATTATAATATTAGTAATGATATTCCAATCAATTATGCCATGTATGATGCGAGTGACAATCACTGCAAGTGAACAAGAGATGCTTCCCTCTCAAAACACCCATCTACCAATATAGTTAAAATAATAAACTTGTTAAATGTTCAGTTAATACAATTATCATAGGTCTCAGTTCCAAGCATATTGATTGAAATAGTGGATTCATACAATTATCAAGATTCTTGAATGCTACCAGCAATTGAAACCTTTGATTTTCGGTTTTTTTTACTAAACGTTGTTAAGATTCTCGAATGTTACTAGTAACTGAAACATTTTATTTTTGGTTATTGGAAACTGGTAAGGGCCCTTTTATAGTGTGTATTTGTATACTTTGGAGCTTCAAAAAAAAAAAAAAAAAAAAGAGGCTAAACAAAAAAGTATGAGAAAGGAAATGCAATTTTACTTAACATGGCTCCTGACAACAGCAAACTTAGCCATATATCTTCTTTTGCTTTTAAGTTGATATACTTCCACCCAAGGCAACCTTCTTCACAAAAAAGTGATTGATACCCTTGTCTGTAACTAAGACTTGAATATTGCCACTATGAATAATTAGAACTGAAAAATGACATTCTTAAACAAAAAATGATTGATACCCTTGTGTGTAAATAGATGATACAATACAAGTTGAGAGATTTGGGGTTAAAAAGAAGAAAGAAACTGAAGATTCAACAACTAGATCAAATGACAAAAATGATGAGGTCTCTTTCAGGACAACTAGACACAATTACATGAGGGCTGGAACTTTTATCATAAACACTGGTCCGTCTATGTCTTTCAATCTTATCATAATCCCGATCAGCATTCAGCAAACATAATCTAGTGTGATCTTCTTTCCCTATGGGTTATCCCAGGAGGCGAAAGTGACATTTTTGCAGTCTTGAGATCATAATTTTCTTTAATCACATCGCAAAGCATCTCCTTTATCATTGCAAGACGTTTCCGTCTTTAGTTCCCCAACATGTAGTATCATCAGTCACGTGAACCACTGCTGCAAATCCAGCGGTATGCATCCATATCTCAGAATTCACCACATTGCAATGAAGATAAGTGAGAACAGCACACACTTCAGACAATAAACCAGGCCTGTACAGAGCCTCTTAGAGACGGTACTGAGCCATCATCATTTTCAAGTCTGAGAAGAATAGTAGATTGACAAGGAAATTAAGACTAAAACACTGGAAAGACATCAACTAAAACGACATTAAACAAATAAGTATACATTTAACCTACCATAAGAGAATCCAAAAAAAAGAAAAGGAAAATGTTAAAACATTTGACAAGGATTAAAAGTACTTCAGACACGCCTAGGAAAAAGAAAAGCAAAATTCCCCAAAAAGATAATTCAGTTTCCCTTTCCTTCAGCCTTACAAGGCTTCCATCTAAATAGAAAATGAAACCCGACAAAAGGCAAAATATGAAATCATTATGAAAATCGAAATAAAAATGTCAAGATTCGAAGCCAATTCAATGAGATTCGAGATCCCTGCAGTCCATATCTCGCTAACCACAGTCATAGACCCACCCAGAAGCAGATGCAGCACCAGTCAAAGATAAATTGGAGATGAAAGGCTTAGAGGTTGAATGAATCTCGATGTAAAGAGATTACAGGAAGAGAGAGTCTGTGTGAAAAAAATTATCGTGAATTTGTTAAGATTTTGATGATAATATTGGTAAATTTTGGGATGGTGAATGAGGGATTCGTTGGGAGGAAAATCAGGATGAAATCTGAAATTCGAGTATTATTGAAATTGAAAAGAGTGTTTTTTTTTTTTTTTTTTTAATTATGTGATAATTAACTGAACTGCTTATTTTTAGGTGATAATGCTCAAACTATATTATTAGGGTATTAAATCTAAAAAATGATGTTAATAAGGTGAGTGTACACCTAATTCCCTCTTAGAAATTATCAATGTTATTAAACTTGGACCAAGTTTAAAAAATCAGATACATAAATTAGAAATTATCAATATTATTAAACTTGGACCAAACCGACCTATCTGACCGTGACCGGTTCAAAAATCGGGTTACAAAACTTAAAAATCCGATCCAAATAACACTACCCAATTGATTTAATAAGTGACCCTCCAACCCAATACCAGATTTGGAGGGTTTAACGGGTCATTTTTTTTTTTTTTTTTTAAATACTCAATTGTGAGGCTGCAATTACAGGCTTTAGCCCCAAATTGGAAGAAACTAATCCTCCAGTCCAGCCTATATATAACGTTGTTTCTCTCTCATTGCATCCTTGTTATCCAATGTGGGTTGAGCCACAAAGTCTTTGAATAATGATTCTCACCATAATGTTGTTCCTTTTTTTTCGTATAAAAAAATATATTCGATTGAGCCACAAAGTCTTTGAATAATGATTCTCACCATAATGTTGTTCATTTTTTTCGTATAAAAAAATATACTCGTTTCTCAATTTCCTCTTCCCCGTCCACTACAATTTCGCTGATTATTTTAACCCTTTGAACTAGGCTTTAGATTTTTATTTATTTATTTATTTTGAAAAACACTGTAGTATAATAATAAATATAATAACAACCGTTAATCTATATTTTCTTTGAATTAATAATTTTAAAACTAAAAAATATTATCGTTATAATGTTTTATATCTTGTGTATATTTAATTTTTGTGTAATTAAATTAATGTCTTAAAAATAATTAAAGTAATATTAAAATCTAAAATTAAAATATATAATTGCTCCCAATTCCTATTGTCTAGTTTTATTTAATGCACTGGGTCAACCCCGTCCACTGACCTTTTCCTTTTTCCGCTCAATGCTTGGGTCGGACTTTAAAATATTGGAATTTATAAGTAGAGGAAATCACCCCACCACCAACATTTTAACTTGTAAAGTTAAAAACCAAATTTAAAAGTTATTTATCTAAAAATTAGGTCTTAATTCATTTTTTTAATATTAATAATAATATTAAAATATTAAATTAATCACTCTAACCTCTACCAAACACCAAACACCACACACCCTAATTCCCTCTTCAATATTTCACACAACTGGTAACAGACAACTAGATTCTATCCACCCTCTTTGATTTGTCACCACCCAACTCCGGAGATGGTGTTGCCACGAGATGGCAGTCGTGTACACTAGAAATGTGGCAAAATCATCCTCTTACGCTAGACAACAGCAGCACATTGCTGCCCACCTCAATGGAGCATCGAAGCCCATCATCACAACATCCAGAACGGAGCTGCAAAGGGAACACAACAGAAATAGCAATGTCAGACAAGCACACAACGATGATTGTGTGGTAGTGTGTGGTTTGTGCGTACCGTGTTGGTGGCGGTATGTGTGGTGTGGTGCGGTGCGGTGCAGTACAATGGGGGTTGTGTGCGAGGTGCAATGTGCGGAGTGCTGTGTGGTTTATGCAGTGTGGGTAGAGCTGCAAGTTGAATTGGAAAATCCGATTCCATCCGATTTCGTTATCATTTTTTTTCCAAAAAAATCTGATTCTGATTGATCCGAAATCCGAAAATTTCGAATTTCGAAACTTTTTGAAAAAATGGACGGGAATTGGAAAAAGTTTCAAAATCTCGAAATTTCAATCCAAAAACTTCCAAAATATTCACGAACATATTCCAATCCGAACGTATTCCGAACATATTCCGAATAAATTCCGAAGTATTCCAAAAACTTCCGATGTATTTCGAACGTATTCCCAATAAAATACTTTAATTTTAGTATAGGATTTTAAGTTAGGTAAATTGGTGGTGAATAATATTATACATCAGATATAATAAAAAAGTTCAGATTAAATTAAAAGTTCAAATGTGTTGTCAGTTGTGATATTAGAAAGTTTACTTATTCATTATTTGTGTGATCATCAGATTTGGACTTTGGAGAGTGGCAGTGTCACTGTTTGTTTATTAGAAAATAAATTTTGAAGCAAAACTGTTAGATCTATATGGAGTTCTATGATGAAAAAATGAAAAAAATTGTAGCATTGTAATCCTTGTTTACTTTTATTTTTATAGAATCATGAAAGAAAACTTATGTTAAATCTATTTATAGATGTTATGTTGTTATTTTGTTATTTTTGTGGTTTCTAACTTTAATTATACTTTTTGACTAGTTGAAATTTTGAACTCATTTAATCTCAAACATTCAATTCCCTGAATTTCTTTTATTATATACTTAAAATTATTATAAATCTTGATAAAATATTAAATATCCAAAATTTTTGGAAGTTTTCGGAAATTTTCGAATTTCGATTTGGAATGAAGTTTGTGTATTCCAAAAATTTTGGAACGGAATTTGGAATAACGTTTTAATTCCGATTTTTTTTGAACGAAACTTGGAATGCCTATTTCCAATCTGTTCTGTCTGAAAAGCACCTCTAGGTACGGGGTTGGGTTGGTATGTGCGGTGTGGTGCGGCGCTGTGCGGCGCAATGCAGTGGGAGGTGAGTGAGGTGCGATGTGTATTGTGGTGGTGGTGATGTGGGTGGTGGTGGTGCAGGTGTGTGGTGTGTGTGAGAGGTGCGGTGTGTCCAGTGGTGGTGTTGGTGGCAGTGGTGGTGGTGGTGGTTGTGAGGTGAGGTGAGGTGAGGTGAGGTGACTGGAGGTGGTGGCTGATGGTGGTCAGTAGTGGTTGTGTTGAGGTGGAGTTAAGTTGGGTGGGTTAGGATTAATATTGATTGTAACCTATAAATTTGTTATTTGTAACTAGTCAATAATGTGATCTACAAAAATTTGAGATTGCGACTAAATTCATAATTGTCACTTACATATTTTTAAGTTGTGATCAAGTAATTTAAACTTTGTGATCGTGGAATAAGTTGTGACCAATAATTTTTTTGAATTGTGACCAAAAAATCAATCGTGACATATAAAATTGAGAGTTGTGGCCGTTTAGTTTAATAAATTTTAGTCAAGAAAATAATTGTGACCTATTAAATTTGTGATTTGTTATCGAGAAATAAATCATTAACTATATCGTTAGTAATTTTTGACCGAGTAACTAATTGTGAGCTATAAAATTAGAGATTAGTTATCGAGAATATGTTGTGACCTAACAAATTCTTAAATTGTGACTGAAAAATAAGGCGTTATCATATTTTCATTATTTGTGACTTAGAAAGAAACCATGACTAAAAGTTGTAAATTGTAATCGAAACATATGTAGTGACGGATTATTTTATAATCTGTGATCAAGAAATACATCGTGACTTATAAATTATAAGATTGTGACCGAGAAATAAGCCGGGCCTATATTATTTTTCATTTGTGACTGATTAATTTAACAAGTTGTGACCTGTAAATTTGTAATTTGTAACTAAAAATAAGTCGTGACTAATTTGTGACCCAAAATTAAGTCGTGATCAAATATTTGTGATCGAGAAACAAGTCATGATCTTTAATTTTTGTTATTGTGACTAAAGAATAATTTGTGAACAATTAATTTGATAATTTGTAACCGAAATAAGTCATGACATTTAAATTTATTATTTGTGATCGAAAATTAAGTCCTGATCAAATAATTTTTAATTTGTAATAAAAAAATTTCATAATTTGTGTTCTATAAAATTTGTGACTTGTGTCCGTGACCATAAATTATATAATTGTGATCTCAAACCTATTTAATTACCTATTTTTTAATTAAAACCTAATTTTTGTATTAAAACTAGAAGTTTCTTAAATTTAAATTCAATCTTATTTGGTTTAGTTTTGTATGTGAAAGGAGGGATATTATGGATTTTCTAACGTAAAATTATTCTATCAATTTAATAAATGAAGTAAGTTCGCATTGTAATTTAGAACTAGTATTTGTACCCGTGCGATGCACGAGATAAAATTTAGAATCTCATCACTATTTGACGTATATATTTTTTATAAAAATTAATGAATGTGCGATTTAAAAGTGGTCTGATTGTGAAATTTGTTGTTAATTAAAATTACAAATATTAATTATGACATAAATTTTAATTTTTATCGTATTTTTTATGGGCTTGACATACACGTCCACGTGGTACACATTTTTCGACAATTTAAGAAAAAATAAAATAAAATGTCCCATTCTTGATGGAAGCAATTCTCTGTTCGCTTATTTCGGTATTTCAAAAAAGGTTAATGGAATATTGTCACGTCGTTATTTATAAACAAATTTTTTAAACGAATTATGAAATAGACGTTTATCAAGAAATGTGTGGTTTTAAAAGTTTTTTTATGGAAAAGTAAACAATGAGAAAAAAATGTTGTTACAAAAAGTACACGTGATTAAAAAGCTATTTAAGAAATGTAAACATAATTTTCGTTAATAGTATGTAGTGATATTTCAATTTAAAATAATTGATAATATTATCCTAAGCATTTATCGATTTAATTTGAATTAGCAATATAATTTTATTGTAGTTTTCTTTATTGACTCGAAACATTGAGCGAATATTTGGTAGATATATTCGAAATTTTCTTTATCATCATTATTTTTAACTTATTATTATTGTAAAGTAATCATTTTTAACTACCCATTTTATCAATAAAACAATTTACGAAATGATGGCAATAATTCAGTCTCATTATTTTATTTCAAATTTAGAATTCATTTTTTTATTACTTATGAAACTTTATTAAAATAAACATTCATTATTTTACCTGAATTTGAAATAAAATAAAATGTTGGTTATTCAATTTATAGGAATAAATGCTTAACAATATTTATTTTATGCAACGTTCTTGTGTTAGAATAGATACTACATGACAATATATTATATAATATTTTCGATTCATTTTCAATATATAGAATTCATTCGTTCTTTTTTACTTTTCTTTCGTTAGTTGATAAAAAATAGATGATGGTGCAAGATACTTAAAATATGTTTAGATAGTTCATGATTAATCTTGAGTTTTGTGTTGAGCAAATTTTGAATTTTTCTTTAGTATGTCAAATTTCAAATTTTCGTAATAATAATGAGGTAAAACCATTTTCAAAGTGACCGTTTATATTCTCTACATAACAGCAATTTTGAAATTTATATAGATAATAATTTTTTTTTTTTAATTTTATAAACCATGAATTTCCATTTTAGGCAAGTGTAAAAAAGATGGAAAACGGTGTGGTGTTATATTTAGCCACTTTATTGTTATAATAATAATATATATAAAGATGCTACTATTGTGGTGCATTTTCAAAGTCCCCGTATATAAATGCGGGTTTCCCGCTAATCTCTCTCACTTCAGCAAATAATCCATAACAGAAAGACAACCAAAATCTCTCTCTCAGAAAATACTATCCACATGATTCTAACAAAGTTATATTGTCACACAATAATTTTAATTATCTTTGGTGTTATTTTCTGATTGATCATTAAAATCTGTTCAGTTTTTTGCGAGATCATAGACGTTGGATTATGAATGGTGGCGCAGTGGTCATCTTTTCCGATTGATCTGTGAAAACTCTTTGATTTATGTAAGATCACTGAAAATGGATTCAGAAATTAATGTTGAGCAATGTTCATATATGCGCAATGGTGTTATTTTTTGATTGGTCTGTGAAATCAATTTATTTTTGTGTAACGTAGGCAATGGATTCTTACATGGTTTCAGCTCGGAGAATTAGCGATGATAATCACTTTTCAGTTCAGTCAAATGGTGGCTCCGAGAAAGTTCCACTCAAGCAACCATTTATAATTGGTAAAGCTTCTTCGAATTTCCTCTTGTAATTACTAATCAATGTTTTGCTGGTGAATTAAATTATTATTTATTTATTTATTTATTTTTAATTATCAATTTAAGGTGTTGCTGGTGGGACTGCGTCTGGCAAAACGACTGTTTGCAATATGATAATATCGCAACTTCATGATCAGCGGGTTATTCTTGTCAATCAAGTAAATATTTTGAGCTCTCTCTTGTGGTCTTTATCAGCTGTTAAATTATAATCACACTGACTTCAATGAACTGTTTAGTGGTGATACATATTCTATTATTGTGTTGGGACACCTTAGATAGTCATGTATATTAGGAATCTGCTTTCTACTACTCCCCCAATCCCAAAAAGATAGTCATGTATATTATTTTTGTTTGTTCCAAAAAAATAGGCTTATTTCTATATTGAGTATGTATTAAAATTTTCATTTCCACATATACCCTTATTTAATGTATCTTGGTACAATGCACACCAATTACTTAGATATCGTATTTTCAAATTTTTTATAGGAAACGAAGTAGGTCCACTTAAAACAATAAATAAGGGATAAATAGTATAAATGAAAAAGATTGATAAAATTTAATACATTAACTATACTATCTATCATTTTTTAATACGTGTGAAAATAACCTTAGGACTATCTTTTTTGGGAAGGAGGAAGTAATTTTTTAGTGGATAACCAATGAAGATTTTAGGTACATTGCTTCAATTAGGTGCTCTGATATTAGTTTGTTTTGCCTTAAAGATTCGCATTCCTTTTTTTTTTTTTTTTTAAAAATTAACTTAATCCATGACTATTGGAAACTAGTGATTGTTACACTCTTGAAGCCCAAATCCTGCTTCCTGGTCTAGTTAAAGAGGTTGAAGGACCTAACAAATATTTACGGATAAGTGAAAGGATTTCAGATTGTATACTTGCACACAGTGGAGGATCTAGAAATTCTGTTCAGTACGGGCGGATATTGATAAAAAAATCTCAGCACGGGCGTCCTTCAGTAAAATAACTGTATTTTTCAAAAAAATGCCAAAAATTTCTACTAATATATTTTTTTTTTTTTCGGGTGGATCCAGCACGGGCGAGCGGGACGGCTTGCCATGTGGTGGATCCGCCCCAGCTTGCACACTTGTGTTGTTGTTGTTTCCATCAAGTCACCTGATTAGACTTTAAACAAATGGAATTATTAATTTTTTTCTTAATTTTGGTTTTATGCCTAGGTTGTTCAGTAATACATTGTAGAGGAACTTTTTAACGTAGTATGTGATATTTCAGGATTCATTCTATCACTCGTTGACCGATGAGCAATTACAGAAAGTCCATGAGTGCAACTTCGACCATCCTGGTATGCATAACGCAGATTCTTCTATGAATAAATACAACATTAATGGAAACTAATAGAGCCTTAGAGTCATGATAAATTTGGGCAGGCTTCTTGAATCTTTTCACCATCATTTACTAGAAGAGCAAAGCAACTCCTTAGAATTGTGTGTTAAAGAAACTAAATTCATGAATTTCATTGGCATTATAACAATCACTCAGCTATGCACATATTATTTCCAGATGCCTTTGACACAGAGCTTCTTCTTTCATGCATGGAGACATTAAGTCATGGAAGAGCAGTCAGCATCCCAAATTATGATTTCAAGAGACACCAAAAGATTGATCACTCCCGCATGGTACTACCCTACCTCTTCCTTCAATATATATATATATAAACATGACAACTAATCATGCTTCAGTTTCCTTGTCTAAGCTACATAGTTTCACTATCATGGTGTTTTATGCACATAATATTGACTTGGAATAATAACTTAACTATCTACAATCTAGAAGCTAAAACCAATCAAATTTAACTATGGAACAATACACGTCATGGGATGCATGAAAAATTTCTGATGATTTTGCTACTTGAGTTATCACTAACACTCCGTTTGGCTAATTCATAAAGGATTTATAAATCGTTGGTCAAATTTCATTTTCACCCACACGTTCCAACGGACCAACATGTATGATTCAATTTTCCATCACTCATTTCTATCTATTTATATGTTATACAATTTATAAATACTTCCCGAACAGGGGCTTTCCATGATTAGATCAAGCCGGAAATTCCTCTTTTCTTGTTATTTAGACATTGATGCAACTTTTTTTTTTTAGTCTCAAAGTCATTGAGATGATCGTATACTCTTTGTATAATGCAGGTCAACCCTGCAGATGTCATCATTTTGGAAGGGATCCTAGTTCTCCATGATTGTCGCGTACGTGATCTTATGAACATGAAGATCTTTGTTGATACAGGTTCCTGCTTTGACCTATATCTCTTCCAATATCATCGAAATTATCAATAACTACCTTTTGTTCTTGAGGATGTCTGCATGGTTTTTGTCCTTTCTTTCATTCCCTGTTCTTCACCAAAGACATCTTAAATCATCACAGATTGATTTTTGGTATACCTGTTCCCAGAAGATGCATTTGATTCACTCATTATTTTAGAAGTTGATGCCTATAAAATGGTTTAATTCGCTAGAATTGAATTAACAACGAGATGCTAGTGTATGAAGGTTTCTTAAGAAAGTTACTTCCCGAGGGAAAACCTTCCATTGTATTCTCTCCAACCAGATAAGGTATATGATGGAAAAATAATAAATAAGACATTACGTGAAATCATACTAATAATATATTTATACTTTTCAGAAAGAACTTGACTAGATGAACATAACACATTTCTATATTTTTGTTGTGCCTGCGTAATTGCGTTATCAACAATTCAAGGCCTTCTTTTTTCACAAGTATTGAAATATATATTTTAGGGAATAAGGATTACAACTTGGTCGACACAAACTAATAGATGTCTTTTTACAGTTGCAAGAAATATAAAATAAGATTCTCATGTCCTATGGCTGGAAAATATCAACAAAGTTGTGCACTGAAATAAAAATTAAATATTCAGGGTTGCTTCTTAATTAATATATGATTCAAATATATAAATTTGTCTTCATTTTGCATTAATCTATGATCATCGCTAAAATATTGCCAATACAGACTCCGATGTACGGCTTGCAAGGAGGATACAGCGTGATACTGTAGAGAGGGGCAGAAACATTGAATATGTTCTTGACCAAGTCAGTATGCTATACTGCTCTTTTAGCTTCCTTGGTGCCCTATTATCTTAGCTGGGAGATCGTATGCACATTATATTTTTGCATATTCAACAAGTATTTTGTCATGGTTTGGCTTGATAAACTTTTAATGCACACTGAACTGCATTAGTGTGATGTTAATCCAGCCTACATAACAACAAATGAAAAGTTAGATTGCATTAAAACAAGAAATCCAAAAACAAATTGAAAGAAAAACTTGTTTCTCAATGTTTGGATTTCCCCCTTTTTGTTTTGAATCAGAAATTTGATCCACCACAAGTGTAGTACCACTTCTTGGAGATTTGTACAACACTGGGTAATCACAAATTAAGTATCGACCGAAAGAGATGAAAAACAAGACTTGAAAGAGAAGAAAATAAGCTTCTGATTATCTTCACCTAAAGAAGAGTCCAAAGAAATAAATAAGGTAGTTTACGTGTAAGTCGGTTGGAGACTTGTCTCCAACCTTTGTTGGGGTCCTTTTTTTGGAAATCGATATTGACCCCCCATAAATTAGGTAACAAAAAGATCACGATAGAGTCAAGTTATTTAATCTCTTTTTAACCTCATCTTTATCTCCAAGGTGGGTATTGAGCATCAATCCTAGTTGGACTGATTTCCTCCAAATACCCAACCAGATTCGGCTACAAACAATTATGGTGTAGACTATAATAATTCTTCAGTATGTGGGCTCATAAAAGCCTTGAAGTTGAACGGGTCCCGAATTTTCATAATTTCCAAAGGGTTTATTTGGTAGCACAAAATTACCTAGCAAACCCCCACCTTGATGCCAAATCAACCTGTAAGCTAAACAAGATAATAATAGCTTAAAGAAAGAAAAAACTTACAGGCATGTACCAATATTTAGAAGAGCAAACAACTTCTAAATTTTACCAAATGGAGTACCTTAGTGCCCATGTGTGCAGGGTTGTATTCTGAAGGGTCTTTGTCAAGTTTTACTAGTTCTTGAGAAATCATATCTGTAATGAAACAGATTCTGACTTTAATATGTTTAGTACGTTAATGAAAGACATAATTTTTACACAAGTGAATAGCGGACTGTCTATGAGAATATATTGTCATGTTATCATCAAGAACTCCTAGTTCATTTAGTAGACCTTTAAACTACAAAGATTCTCAAAAAGCTTCAATAGCAGCAATATATTCAGATTCAGTCGTGGATAATGCAACAACATTTTGGAGCTGTGATTTTCAACTAACACATGAATTACACAAAGTAAATACATAGGAAGAAGTATATTTTCTAGTATCTCTATCATCAGTGTAGTTAGCATCACTAAAGCCTTTCAATTTTACACCTCTAGTAACAAACTTATATATTAGACGTACATTACAAGTTCTTTTAGATATCTAAACAAACTTTTTAAAGCTTCCCAATGATTGAGATCATGATTAGACATGTACCTGTTAAGTGTACTAATAACAAAGGCTAAATCAAGTCTAGAACACATCATTAAAAACATCACAGATCTATTGACATTAGAATATGGAATCTTCTTTATCTATTTCTCCTCTTCTTCTTCATTAGAAGATGATTGTTCCTTTGATGAGATGAAATGATTGGCTAAAAGTGATGGAACATGTTTACAATCACTTCCAAACTTTTTCAAAATTTTCAAAACATACTGAGCTTGATGCCAAAAAAAAAAAAATTTGAATTTGACATTTTTCTTTCAATTTCCATGCCTAAAATTCTTTTAGCATTACATAGGTCTTTCATGTCAAATTCATCACTCAACATAGTTTTTATTTCATTTAAGAACTTTAAGTTGGGGCCAACTAAGAGCATATCATCTACATATAATAATAAAAACACACAGTCATTATTATCATTACTCTATTAATAATACAAGCAATGATCGAATTCACTCCTTTTAAAATCAATGGTTTGCCCAAAAAAATCAAAATTTTTGTACCATTTTCTGGTAGATTGTTTTAAATAAAAAAGAGAATGTTTAAGAAAATACATATTATCAGGTTTTTGTTTATTATCAAAACATTTTGGTTGATCCATAAAAATCTCTTCATCAAGTTCACCATGTAAAAAACAGGTTTAATATCAAGTAGTTCAAGTTTCCAATCAAAATGTGAAACTAATGCAAGCATAGTCCTAATAGTGGTATACTTAACAACTGTAGTAAAGATTTCATTAAAATGTACTCCTTTTTTGTGTTACCCATAGCCACGAGTCTAGCATTAAATCTTAAAGGCTCTCCTTTAATGGCTCTCTCCTTAACTCTAAAAACTTATTACACCCAACAATAGACTTGGTTTTAGTTCTTGGGACTAACTTCCATGTTTGATTTTTATTAGGGATGCCAACGAGCCGAGCCGAGCCAAGCCGGTTCGCGAGCCGAATATCAAGACTCAAGCTCGGCTTAAGCTTTTAGGGGTCGAAATTTTTTTGGTCCGAACCAAAGCTTGTCCCCAAAAATAAGGCTCGGCTGCTATTCTGCCCAAGCCTGGCTGAGGAAGAGTTACGGGGCATAAAACAAAATAATACGTGGATGGGCCGGGGGCATACTATTTGTAATGATTCCCTCATTCACGAGAGATAAGAAATAAAAAGAAAAAGTCATTCCAAAGACCCACACCCAAGTTCCATAGCTTTTGGTTCGCTATCTCGATCATGATTTTCCTACTCGAACTTTTCCGAGCCGAGCCGAGCCAAGTCCCGAGCTTTTTTTTTTTTTTTTTATATAGCAAAAATCCATAAATTTTTTATTGAAAATGTATATATACAATAAGTTAAGCTAAGCTCGTGGCCGAATTTCGTGGCTCAAGCTTCCATCGAGCTTTTTAGGTGGTTTTTTTTTTTTACTCGAGCCGAGTCGAGCCCAAGCCCGTCTCTCAAAAAAAAAGCTCGGCTCTAGCTTTGCTCGAAATCTCGAGCTACGAGTCGAGCTAAGCCCGACGAGCTGTTTCGTCATCCCTAATTTTTATCAAGAGTACTCATCTCTTCTTTTATCGCTTTCACCTAGTCTCAGCTTATTTACTCTCTAACGCTTCTTCAAAAGTATTTGGCTCCCTATCAACTAGTTCTTGATAACTATTATAAGCTAATTCAAAATCAAACTTTAACCTTTGAGGAACCTTACGTGTTCTCCTAACTCTATTTCTAGCTAACTGATAGTCAGATAAAGAGTTTTGTTCTTCTTGCTATTCCTCTGCAACCTCATCTTTATCAACATTCTTAACGTGATTATTTTCTACCTCGAGATTTTGATGCTCCACCTCAATTGGAGTAGTGGGGGGATATGAACACTCACAGTCTAAATTCACTTAGGAGTTAGGATCCGCCACTAGTGTTTTCTTGCTATTTCTCTCTTATAGTATCACTCCCTAAATTTAGACACGGAAACTCCGATTTAATAAATGTAATATCATGACTTACGATGATCTTAACTCCAGTTTGAATTCTATCCCAAAGCCTATATCCTTTAACTCCTTCAGGATATCCTAATGAAACATATTTTCCAAGCTCTAGGTTTAAGTTTCACCTTGATGAGAGAAAACATCACAGTCAAAAGATCTCGACATGGGATAGTCAGGACATTTTCCATACTATTTTTCAAGTGAAGTATCACCATTTAATACACTATAAGGTGTCAAATTAATCAAATATAGGAAGTAACAACTCTACCCCATAAATATTTATGAATACCAGAACTCAACATCATACATCTAATTTTATCAAGTATAATACGATTCGTACGCTCAGCAACCTCGTTTTGTTGAAGCGTATATGGAACAGTTTTACGTCTGGTAATTCCACTTTCCTTACACATTACTAAAACCATTATTACAAAACTCAAGACCATTATCAGTTCTTAGATATTTTATCTTTTTTCTAATTTGATTTTCAACTTGTAATTTCAAGATTTTAAATTTCTTAAAAGTCACAATTTTATCTTTCAGCAAATAAACCCATACTTTTCGAGAATAATCATCGATTATGGATTAAAAAAAAAAATATCTATTACTACCAATTGTAGGATAAGTGGCAGGCCCCCTACAAATCATAATGATCGTGTAGTTTTATATACAACATATGAGAAAGACAACTTATGATGTTTACCAAACACACAATGATCACAAAATGGCATGCCAAATATACAATTTTTCCAAACAAACCCTTATCATTAAGCAATTTAAGTCCTTTAATACTTACATGAGCTAATCTATTGTGCCACTTGTGTTTTTCAACAGTGTTGACAAAATTAATAGACAAAAATAGTCAAATAAATATCGAATTAATAGACATCAATAGTTACATAAATACCATTTCTTCTGATATCTTTACAAGTGACCATGACGTTCTTATTCATTTTTAACAAGTTTCCAATTTTACCAAAAAAAAAAAAAAAAAAAAAAACTAATTCTAATGCTCCTAAAGAAATGAGATTCCTAGTCATTTTAGGAATATATCTGACTGCACGTCGTTTAAGCACATAGCTAATATCAAATTTTAAAGTGATCCCAGCAATTTTATAAGCATGATTATTACATAAGATAGCATGACCACTTTTAGGTTCTTGAATATTTTCAAACCAGTTTTTATGAGATGAAACATGAAATGATACACTAGAATCAAGTATCCATTCATGCATGTGTGATTTCACAGTCAAATTCACTTCAAAAGGTTCAGAGTTTAATAACACATAAATTTCATAGAATTCATTATCAGGTGAAGTAATAACATTTGCCTTATCGCGTATTATTAATTTTTTATTATTTTTCTCAGCATAACAATCTTTAATAAAATGCCCAAGTTTATCGCACTCATAGCATTTTTTACCTTTTACTTTACCTTTTGACCTATACCGAATTCTACCTTTCCTTTCACTACTTGATGCATGTCCACTTTGATTATCGTAAGTCCTAGACTGAGACATACCTCTCATCATATGGACCTCACCACTTTTCTTTTAATTCTTTTTAGTTTTAACTCCAAATCTTAACTCCTTAATGGATCTATGACAATTTCAGTTGTTAAAATCTCTTCGGTACTTAATGACATTCTTAACCTCTTAATAAGCGTCAAGAATAGCATTTAACAATATAATAACTTTATATTCTTTAGGAACCATTTCACCACAGTCATAGTTAGTGATGTCTTACACAGATTTATTGAAGATATCCTAATTGTCATATGAGTCTTTTGAAGGATTTATTTCAAAATTGAAAAATTTTTCAAGAAGAAAAAAATTATTTGGAGTAGACTTAAACACATAAAGCTCCTCCAATTTTTTCAAAGTTCTTTTGTTGATTCTAATTTACCAACTTTTTATAAAACAACATCAGATAAATGTAAAATTACAAAAAGTATATACCAAATCATCTAAGTCTTTTTTTTCTCTTCAACAACTAAGTTTAAAGAAAACGAGTCATCAATAGCTTTTGAAATTTTTTGTTGAACAAGAATACCTTTCATCTTTTGTTACCATATTGAAAAATACCCCTTATTGTTAAAGACCCCCAACTCAATGTGATGTGTAGACAATTTTCCAACAAATGCACAAAACATAAACACAAGTATGTAAAGGACCAAATGACACACAAATTACACATAGTAACCAAGAACAAGATTACTATGGTTTCACGAGATATATATAATATTCTAGAAAATGAGGTTTCGGGAGAATCACGTTCTCAAGTCAAGGGAAGAAACTACAATAGGAGCATGGGACAAATTTTAAGTAATTAAGCCTTTGTTGGGCAAATGGTTTAAAACATGATTTTAAACAATATAATTTTTCAAATCACTTTTTACCCACACACATTTTCTCTTTCCACTTTTCAACCACATATTTTTCCTTGAAAACAAAAAAATATATTTTTAAACACAAAAAATTTAACAAACAGAGCCTTAGAGATAACTAAAGCAACATAATTCAACAAGAAAATTTTATCTAAAGATGGCAATCAAATAATTTCACACAAAAATTAAAGAACAAAGATAGATGCGTAATCCTAGGTTCTATCAATAAGCAATGATTACCAAGTAATGACAACCACAATCCTAATGATCACCCACATGTTTGTTTGCCAGTAGGATAAATTAAAAATGTTCCAATCAATTTAGTAGAGAGAACTTTTCTGTATTTTTATGATCGAGATATGCAAGTGCCTAAAGTTATTTCTTCAAACCCTAGCCTAGGGTTTTGTAATTTTTAAGGTCTATGTCTGTTTTCATAGGGGCAAAAATTGTCCAACTTTTACTGCCAAACCTAAAACAAAAAACTAACAACACGGAGATGTTAGAAATAACAAAAGAATATTGTGCTTAAAAATAATTTCATCGAATTGCTACGCAACACTGTCGAAAAATCATGCGATGCAATGGTAACTGTGACTCATCCTTGAAATCGGGGATCTAATGTTCGTTTGTTGATAGAGCTATATATTGGCCAGAATTAGAGATTTGTGTTCGAGTTTTCTGACTTTATTCGGCTTTTGTTCTTCGATTTATTCAAGTTTATGGGCCAAAAAATTAACCAACGCTCTGATACCAATTTTTGATGTTAATCCAACCTACAAAACAACAAATGAAAAGTTAGATTGAATTAAAACAAGAAACCAAAAAACTAATTCAACGAAAAACTTAGGCCCTGTTCTCTTTGTTGTTTTGAGGTCGTTTTATTTTTTTATTTTCGAAAACACTAAAAACGCGTTCTCTTTACCATTTTCGGAAACATATTTTGGAAAAAAAAAAAAAAAAAAATTGTACACAAAATGCAAAACGCCCAAAACCTCATTTTGAGCGTTTTGTGTGTATTTTAATAAAAAATGTTCAAAAATCTGATTTTATTTATTTATTATTATTTTTTTTAAGAATTATCTTGGCTTGGAAGTAAGCTTAAAATAAAGATGATTTTTTTTTTTTTAATCCTAACTTGGAACTTTTTTTTTAAAAGAATTATCCTGATTTGGAATTGGAATTAAGCTTAAAATAAAGTTGATTTTATTTTATTTTATTTTTTTTTTATTTTTTTATTTTTTTATTTTTTTTTAAGAATTAACCTAGCTTGGAACTAAGTCTAAATAAATGTTTTTTTTTTTTTTTTTTTTGGAGAATTGTCCTAACTTAGAACTAAGCATAAATAATTTTTTTTTTTTTTTTTTAGAATTATCCTAAAATAAAGTTTTATTGAATTCAATATCAACATAATTTTGATGTGTTTGATTGAACAAATTTTACATGAAAAATGTCAAATCAAGGAAAACAATTTCTAGCTTTAGTGTTTGATTGGAAATTTTGCAATGGAAAATTTTTGATAGGTACAAAATCAATTAAAGCTTGTTTTTTCCAATTTCCAAGAAAATACTTTCTTATGGGTTGAGGTAGGAAAATTTAGATGGAAAAAGAAAATATTTTCTATTTCCTTTTCCATCTTCTATCAAAAAAAAAAAAAAAAAAAAAATAAGTAGGAATTCTTGTTGTTAATATGGACTCTTAATCCTTACATTAGTGTGTTGCAGGTAACCATATTTTCAGTGTATTGTGAAAGAAAATTTGAGTTTGAGCCAATAGTATTCTGTAAGCAAATTAATTAAAAATAATTTAAGTAGTATTTTGCAAAATTTCAAATAGAAGGGTAAACAGCACAAATATTCTCCAACCTTTAGGTTTCTTGCGGAAATGGTCCCCAACGTTTAGATTTTTGAATTTATACCCTCAGAATCACCAAACGTTGCGAAAATGGTCCCTACCATTAGATTCCGTTAGTCTTTTCCGTTAAAAACGTGTAAATAGTACAAATGATCCCTAACCTTTGAGTTTTTTTACGATAATAGTCCCTAACATATTAAGGTCACGTTTTAAATTTTTAATTTGTAACCTCCAAACGTTTGACATATTTAGTCCATAACATATTAAGCCTCTATACGTTTGGCATATTTAGTCTCTAACATATTAAGCTCTTATTTGAGACCAGTTATTTCAAATAATATGGTTTGTAATCGTAATTTTTTGAAGAATTTGTTGTGAAAAAAAATTGAATTTATTTGTAAATTATTTTATTGATAGAATGCATAATTAAAACCAAGTTTTAAAAAATAAAATTTATTCTTAAATTCTAATATGCACAATAAAATATTTAACAAAAATTTACCGCTTCAACCTATTGAAAAAAAATAATGAATCAATGGAACAAAAACAAACAAATACATTGAACATTATTTTAGGATTTGAATAAAAAATCCCCTATACGTTTGACATATTTAGTCCCTAACATATTAAGCCCTATTTGAGACTAATTATTTCAAATAATATGGTTTGTAATCGTAATTTTTTGAAGAATTTGTTGTTAAAAAATTGAATTTATTTGTAAATTATTTTATTGATAAAATGTGTGGTTAAAAACGAGTTTTAAAAAATATAATTTATTCTGAATTTCTAAGATGCACAACAAAATATTTAACAAAAATTCATCGCTTCAACCTATTGAAAAAAAAATAACGAATCTATGGAATATAAACAAACAAATACATTGGACATTATTTTAGGAATTAAATAAAAAATATGGTTTTATCAATTCTATTTTTGATTTTCAAAATTTCATTTTTTTTTTCAAAACTCATTTTCTTCCACACGTTCTATTAATATTTTTTTTAATTTATGCATAAATTAAAAAAAATCTTACGTTTTAACCAAAATTCTCCAAACTTACTTTTCAAATCGATTGATTCTCAAAATCGAAAGTAGAACTGATAAAAACATATTTGTTATTTAATTCCTAAAATGATATCCAATGTATTTATTTGTTTATATTCCATAAATTTATTATGTTTTATCAATAAGTTGAAATGTTAATGCGGTGAATTTTTGTTAAATATTTTACTGTGAACTTTAAAAATCTAGAATAGACTTTATTTTTAAAATTTTATTTTCAACCACATATTCTATCAATAAAATAATTTACAAATATATTCATTTTTTTTCTTTTACTTTTTAATGACAAATTCTTTAAAAAATTACAATTACAAACCACATTATTTGAAATAATTAGTCTCAAATAGAGATTTAATATATTAGGGACTAAATACGCCAAACGTATAGGGGCTTAATTTGTTAATGATTAAATACGCCAAACGTTTGAAGATTTAATATGTCAAACATGACCTTAATATGTTAGGAACTATTATCGCAAGAAACTCAAAAGTTAGGGACCATTTGTACTATTTACACGTTTTTAACGGTGGAAACTAACGAAATTTAACTGTATGGACCATTTTTGCAACGTTTGGTGATTCTGAGAGTATAAATGTCAAAATTTAAACGTTGATGACCATTTTTGCAAGAAACTTATAGGTTGGGGACTTTAATATGTTAGGGACTATTATCGCAGGAAACTCAAAGGTTAAGAATCATTTGTGCTATTTGTACGTTTTTAACGGTGGAAACTAAAGGAATCTAACGGTAGGGACCATTTTCGCAACGTTTGGTAATTTTGAAGGTATAAATGCCAAAATCTAAACGTTAGGGACCATTTTCACAAGAAAGCCAAACGTTTGGGACCATTTGCGCTGTTTACCCCAAACAAAACGTGTTTTTCAGCTTTTCATTTTCAAGAACAGTTTTTAGAAATGACAAACCAAACGCGTTTTCAGCAAATTTAAAAACAAAAATAAAAACATAAAACATAAAATATTTTTGAAAATAAAAATACAAAATAAAATACAAACAGAACGTCAACTTAATTTCTCAAATTTTTTATTATTCCCCTTTTATTTTGGATCAGAAATTTGATCCACCACCACAAGTGTGGCACTCCTTCTTTGAGATTTATGCAATCATAATGGTTGCATTGGGCAGTCACGAAGTATTGACCAAAAGAGATAAGAACAAGACTTGGTAGAGAAGAACAAGCACGCAGCAGTAAGCCAGAAGTTAACACACAAAGAGGCGGACCTTTTTTTCACCAAGAAAATAAGCTTCAGATTATCTTCACCTAGAGAAGAGTCAAAAGAAATAAATAAGGTAGTGGATGTGTAAGTTAGTTGGAGATCTATCTCCAACCTTTGTTGGAGTCCTTTTTTTGAAAATCGAGATTAGAGCTAGGTAATTTCATCTCTTTTTAACCCTATCTTTATCTTCAAGGTAGGTATTGAGCTTCAAGCCCAGTTGGACTGATTTCCTCCAAATACCCGACCAGATTCGGCTAGTGGTGTGAACTATAATTAGGGGAAATTACATCTAACCCTGTTTTTTAAATTCCAAATTCTAAAATCAGGTTTAACAATAATTTATACCAAAATCAGGTAATAATTAATTTTTTAATTTTAGTACTAATATTATAAAATTAAATTAATTCTCATATTACATTAATCTCTCTCCATCAAAATTAACAAACTCGACAGCTCTCACCATCTTCACCAGCGGCGGCGCCTCCATCTTCTTCATCGGCGCCGCCTCCATCTTCATCTCCGGTGCCATCAAAATAGAACCCCCACCGAATCACTACCGGCTCCTTCACCTCTATTGTCGATGGGTACATCAACAAGGGAAATATTTTTGTCAATGGTTTGGAAATTGCTTGTCTGTTGCTTCGCCATAATTTAGGGGGTTTCGGGATTTTTGGTGGTGAAACCAGATCTGTTCAAAGTTGTCGATGGCCACCCACTCCGACGATAGCCACGCCCAAGTGCTGGGATATATACGCCCCTAACTGCTGCAACAACATCATCTCTTCCATTTCTTTTTACAATTCAACGCCGCTACCACTGTCTTGGGCCAAGGCAGTCATTGTAGCGCCTCCCTCATAGTAGGATGGTGGTTGATCCGAATTGGTGGTGATAGATCTGTGGTGCTTGATCTGTCGTGATGGTGCTGTGATGATGAACCTGTGGTGGTGGGGTGCAGGCGTGGTTGTAGATCTGTGGTGCTTGATCTGTGATGGTGGTGCTGTGATGATAAACCTGTGCAGGTGGTTGATGCGGTGACGGGAGGGAGTGGGATTCTGGCAGCAGCGGTCCCACTGCTTTGATCGAAGTAGCAACGCCGCTTCAAGATCTAGCCCAGATGGCGCTGTGCAGCGGCTTACAACGTCGTCATTTGCCTTCCTTTTTTTTCTTAAAAAACTTTGGTTGGTGGTGGTGCAGCTGACGTGAAGTGGCGACGACGGTGACGGTGATGAGGAAGGGAGTTGAATTTTGGTTTTGGTATTTTGACATGGTGTGCAGTTGATAGGAGGCCATGGTGACGGAGGCGACGATGATAGTTGTGGTGGTGGTGGTGTTGAGACGCTAGCGGCGATGGGGGCAACTGCAGGTGCTGTGTTGATTGTGCAAGATGATGTGACCTGAGGGGTGGGGCTACGTGGTAGGTTTGTGAGTGTAATTCACGGCGGTGGTTTGTTTTTGTGACCTAGTACTTTAGTACTTTGTGACTTAGGAAAAAGTCGGGATTGACTAATTTGACATTTGTATGACCTAATGATTTAGTAATATGTGATCTTGAAATCAGTTGTGAAACTTCTGACCTAATAATTTAATACGTTGTGACTTGTGATCTAGAAAAACGTCTAGATTGACTAATTTGACATTTATGTGACGTAATGATTTAGTAATTTGTGAACTTGAAATCAGTTATGAAACTTGTGACCTAATAATTTAATACGTTGTGACCTAGAATAAGTTCGAATTGACTAATTTGCTATTTTGTGTGACCTAATGATTTATTAATATGTGACCTTGAAATCAATTGTGAAACTTGTAACCTAAAAGATTTGTATTTGTGACATGAAATTATGCAATGTTGTGACCTCAATATGTATAATTAATAAAATATTTTTAATTATTTAACATAATTAATTAATATACCTGATTTTTGAATATATAAAGGTTTAGTCTTATTTTTGAAATTTGTATTTTTAAACCCCTTATTTATGTATTTTTCCCCTATAATTATTCTTCAATATGTGGGCTTATTAAAAACTTGAAGTTAAATGGGCCTCGAATTTTATCATTTCTAGAGGGCTTATTTGGTAGAAAAAAAAATCAACAGAACCCGACTTTCGGTCCCAATTTTTAATAGCCAATTTTTAGGTCATTTCGGATCGATTTTCTGACCGGTTCTCGATTTTCTAGGTTGAACCAACCGATATGATCCGATTTAAACGTTGGTATTTTCTAATGCAATCTGATGTAGAAGTGGAAAGAGATGAAAATAGAGTACAATGTGTAGCAATCCAAACCTAGAAAATAGATGTGTAAATCCGGATGATTAGGCTGGTCGCCCACCTTAAGAAAAGCCCACACACTGTGGATTTACGGGTCGATTAGGTTAGCCCACAAAATTCGAGCATAAACTCAGGCTACCCTCTAGCCCATTCGGGTCGAGCCCATGTGGGTCGCGGTTTGACCCGATTTGGCCCGTTTAAGTAAAATAATATCATTATTTAAATTTAAATTTTTTTTTTTTTTTTTAAAATTACTAAGTACAAAATAAACAACAATAATAAATTCACATTTATAGTAAGATTGTTTAGATGGAATTTTTATCTTATTTTACATTGAATTGTTTCTAATTTTATGGATTTAAATACAACATAAACAAATAACAATTAAATGCATCCCTACTATCAATCTTTTGCATAATTATAGTTTAAGTACATCCCAATTAGGTTATCACTTACTTAACTATAATTCACTCATATGAGAGCTTCCAAAATGTATTCTTTTAAGTCTTAATCTTCTTTCGTCCAATACCCTGTTATATGTGCTAAAAGCAAACTCGGATGTCACTGTTGAGACTGGAACTATTAGTAGATCTCATGTCATTTTTATAATACTCAGTGTGACCGCTCATTTAATTAATTTCATCATGGTAAGATATCTTAATTATTTATTTCATCTTCAGGTAATCAACTATAATAATCAAGTTGATAATCTTTAAAAGAGCCGTTTAAAGGCTCTTCTTTTAATTTTTTTACATGCCATCGGGTCAATCAATGGCCAGTGGTGTGAACTGCCTAACCAGCGGTTCACACCTATTAATCGTCCGTTCAGTTCATGAGTCGCCCACGATCTTGGGTCATTACGGATCTGGCCGGCCCATGTGTCTTAACAGCTCTACCTTGAAATATTGATGAGTTCAGTTTATTAAGTTGTAATTTGTTTGAAATTTTGTGCGTCATCGCATACTGGCATACTGCTGATAAGTAAGCTAGCTATCTGGATCATAATTTATTATTACTCTGGTCATCACTAATTTTAAAACAAACAAAACATGGCAAGAATATTATGCAAGATTGTGATTATCATGTCATGTTATTCCTGTAGCTAACCATATTACGGGGGTTTGCAGTATGCCAAGTATGTGAAGCCTAGTTTTGAGGAATTTATACTCCCATCAATGAAGCATGCCGATGTCATAATTCCTCGAGGAGCAGATAATGATGTTGCAATTGATTTGATAGTACAACATATTTGTACAAAGCTTGGTCAACACAATCTCTGTAAAATCTATCCAAATGTTTTTGTTATTTTTTCGACATTTCAGGTAATTTTACCCTCATAATGGCTCCTGTAATTAGTTTGTTTTGAACATAACTTACAAAATTTCAGGTTACTAATTTGGAAGAATAAGCAAAAAAATTTACGTTTTGTCTAGATAAGAGGGATGCACACGCTTGTACGGGATGCCAAAACAACTAAGCACGATTTTGTTTTTTATGCTGACAGACTAATCCGCTTGGTATAGTAGTTTTACGTAAAATCTATGTTGATGAGTTCTCCTTTTAATGAAATTTGGTTTCGACTGATGTTCTAGGTTGTGGAACACGGTTTAGGTCACCTTCCGTTCACTGAAAAACAAATCATTACTCCTACAGGTAACTTCTGCTATAAATAAAAAATGCTATTTTACCATCAGGATTTTGCCACACTAGGTACCACCTACTCACATGGGATGTGCGGGACCGCTCTCATAATGAGCAACCCCACACATCCATGTGAGGGGGACGACACCCATTGTGGCATCGGGTGTGGTAGAGTAGCATTACTCGCTATAAATATGGAAAATATAACAAAAGAAAAATACTTGGCAGTCATTAATATAGACGATAATCTTTTTCCTTGTGGTTCCTTGGGTGTTTTTAGGATAAATTTTTTTATATGCCTTCTTTAAACTACTTACAGGATCTGTATACAGCGGAGTTGTTTTCTGTAGAAGGTTGTGTGGTGTGTCAATCATTAGAAGGTATTTATCTCATTGGTTTTATGAACAATGGAAGAACTTGAACTCCTCCTCGTTAGTCTTTCACTTTATATGCATCTAAACAGTTTCTGACATTCAGACTTGAAACATAAAATTTTGAAGATTGTGGCAAATAACTAATTGAATAATTATTCCAGTAGATATGGATAGTATATAGGCACAGCATGACATGAACATTTGAGCACAAATTTTTCAAAATATGGACATGTTGAGGACACTTCGATTAAAATAATAGAAAAATAAAAAATTAATGTATTATGTATTTTCCAACAGAAGTATAACTTTGTTTGGAGGTTCAACTTTAGGAATAGTGCTCATCAACTCGTAATGTATAATCATGGTAACAACGAACATAAAACATGGCAGATTCTTTATACAGATGAATATAAGTTATACATAGCAGCATATCAAGAAAAGAAACTTCATTTGGATTTGATAATTAGAAATGATATGATTCCTCTTAGATTGGAGAATGGAGCAAAGTTTTTAAGTAGCTGGATTTTCTAAGATTCCTATTCAAGAAAACTAGGGTATCTATGAGAAGTTATATTTTTTTTGCTGTCATTTCTTTGAAAACACCCAGATTTTTTTTTTTTTTACACACACATATATGACTTAGACAATAGAGCAATGAAATCAGGACCACTAGAAAATTATGATCTTTTTGAACAGTTGAAATTATATGTGTGTATTTATACTTGCTTTCTGCTATCTTCATTTTTGGTGTTCTAACGTAGCTTTTAAGTTTTCTGGCACTAGTGGTGAAAGCATGGAGAATGCCCTGAGAGCCTGTTGTAATGGAATTAAAATTGGAAAAATCCTAATCCACAGAGAGGGCAAAGATGGTCGTCAGGTTTGTGGAACCAAAGGGTATGTTTGGTATGTAATGAAGGACACAACTTGAAACAAAATGTCTTGATATTGTAAAGCTAGTGATGTCCAGTATATGTTATCAAATATCCACATATGCCGCCTTTGTAGACCCAACCAAGGGTATATCTGGCATTTAATACTGGACAGGTTTTGAAAGACAATATCTTGATAATATTGTAGAGCTAGTGTTGTCCAGTGTATCTTACCAAGTAAACCACAAATTCCTTACAAATGTTGCCATTCTCAACCATTTCTCCTCTCTTAGGATTTCTCATGCTACAAAATTGTTGCAGTTAATCTATGAGAAGCTACCATCAGACATCGCAAGTCGCCACGTACTATTGCTCGACCCAGTTCTCGCCTCAGGTTAGTTACACAATCCATACACTTGATGATATAAAATCACCAAACATGTCATTAATTGCTTGTATTATTATTAGGACATTCTGCCGTTGAGGCTATATCTGTGTTGCTGAGCAAAGGTGTTGTTGAATCGAACATCATCTTCCTAAATCTTATTTCAGTGAGTCAATATATTGTTATTTAACTTCATTTAGCTTCTTTCGTCTATCATTATTTCGACTTTTTTTCTCTAACTCATTTTTTTCGACTACACATTCTGACAATAAAATATTTCACACAAAAACCCAAAATTTTCCCTCTTTTTTAATGACCCAATCTTCAAAAATTCACTATTCCAAAACTTTGTCACTATATAATGTTAGGCACATAGGGGCTTAAATTCTAAAATTCTGTAGACATTAACATGTACAAGTTTTTCGCTAACTGATCCCATGACGATGCAGGCTCCCGAAGGACTACATGCTGTTTGTAAGAAGTTTCCAAGGCTGAAGATTGTTACTTCAGAGATAGATGTGTCCCTCAACAAGGATCTGCGTGTGATTCCGGGCATGGGCGAGTTTGGGGATCGCTACTTTGGAACTGGTGTCTAGTAACATTTGTGAACCAAGAGGAGTCCAAAAGGTATTCATCCATAGAGAGGAAACAATAGAATAATCATTGGTAATAATCCATTCATGACATGTTCAGTGAGGAGGAATACATAGTATTGAACAGTAATAAGGAAGAAAAATAAGTTAAAACATTGGCCTACTTTTGTTGATCCTATAAGAATCAAAGAATTGTGAATGAGCATCAAATATGCCATTGCTTTATTCCCATTTCGATTTCAAATATGTAAAGGACATGTAAGACTTGAGAAGATTGTTTTCTAAACACTCCATAGATCCTATCATTTTTCCTTGGCACGTTGTTGATTGATGAAATTAACTACGTAAGATCCAACTTATCATGCAAAGCAAAGTGAACACTTGATTTTTATTTATTTTTATTTTTTTCAATTCTTCTAGGCATATAGATTTCTGGCTTTCAATTTATTTGGCACATGAGTCCCTAGATACAGATTATATTGAAATTGTTTATAAAAATGTCATAGGATTCATCGGTAAAAAGGCAGTTATGCCTTTATTTTCTGTCAAAGAAAACTACAAGTACTTACTGTAAGTAAAGTAGAAATCTTCGAGCTCAATGCATGCCAGCTTCTTTATTATTATTATTATTATTATTATTATTATTATTATTATTATTAAGGACATAATTACTTTAAGAAAACATATAATTTCGTCAGACGAGGTGAGATTCATGCATGATTCTACCTAGAAGGAAGCAATATGTTGTCTTTGTTTGAATCCAATTGGGGGAAAAAAATAAAAAAATGTAACAACTTGAGCCAAAATTTAAAACTTTTACACGTCAAAATGGTGAATCGACGTAAGTTATTATTTAATGTTGTTGACATCTGAAAGCTTTTGAAATCAAAGTCAATAAAGGAAGTGACGTGGCGGTTGATAAGAAATCAAAATGATTGCAGAAGTGAAATTAAAGTAGGGTGAGATGGTGATTATGCAGTAATCGTTTGAGGAGAATGAATGGTCAAATTGTTAGCGAACTGAAGCTAATTTCTTTTACTTAATAGAGTCTCATTTTGCAATAATTCTAGATGTCAAGTCTTCTAATTAGATCATAAATAACTGAAAATCAAAAGAAACTCTGACGAGATTGACTGCGATCGTAGGTTGTACTAGATTCCTTTTATTGCAAGGATTGGCATTCCACGGTAATGATGAGACGAAAGAGTCGCTTAATAGAGGAAATCTAATTGAGCTACTAAAATGGTATGCAACTCGTTGTGAGGAAGTGTCAAATGCAGTGTTTAGTAATGCCCCAGGAAATGACCAATTGATTGCACCGAGCATCCAGAAGGATTTGATTAACTGTTGCGTCATAGAGACAACAAAGGCTATTATAAAAGAGATGGGTGATTCTTTATTTTCAATTTTGGTTCATGAGTCTCATGATAACTCTGTAAGAAAGTAAATGGCAATGATTTTGAGGATTGTTGACAGTAATGGACAAGTTAAGGAACGCTTTTTGGGGGTTTCTCATGTACCAAATACTTGTGCTCAGTCACTCAAAGATGCTATTGATGTAGCATTTTCTAAGCGTGGGTTGAGCATATGTAGCATCAGAGGTCAAGGTTATGACAGAGCAAGAAATATGTTAGGAGAGTTCAATGGTTTGAAAGCTTTAATTTTAAGAGACAATCCATATGCCTTTTATATTCATTGTTTTGCACACCAACTCCAATTGTCAATTATTTTGGTAGCACGTAGAAATGTTATGCTTGGTGATTTGTTCCTTATTCTTACTACTACTATGAATTTGGTGGGAGCATCATGTGAGCGTGTAGATGCTCTTCGAACAAGTTATCATTCTGAGATTCTGATGAAGCTTAATATATACTCTACAACAAAATAGTTAGGGAGCTTACTCCACATAACATGGACAAAATGCTCAAGATAGATGAGAAATGGACAGAAATTTATAAAGCAGGATAAAAGTAAGAATGAAGATGAACTTCAAGTGTTGAAAGGGCATTCTCTACTATGAATTTAATCAATAGCGACTTGCGCAACAAAATGGGAGACCACTGGTTGAATGAAAGTTTGGTGATTTACACAGAGCGCAAGATTTTTAAACAAATTGAAAATGAGACAATTTTGCAGCGCTTTCAAAGTATGAGGCATAAGAGAATGAAGTTGTCCGAGCTTACAACAACGGAGTAGGATTATATCATGTATTTTTCCTACTATTTTTGTTTGTGATGGTCTACATTTTGGTATTAAATGACAATTACGTTTTATAGTATTTAAATGTTGTTCGTAACATTTTTAATATTTTTAATTTTATAATATTTCGGTGGCTGGGATAGTTGTTTTTCGTTGGTCAACGGTCAAAGGTCAAAGTCCGCTCTATCTGAACCAATATCCTGGATTCGTCACTGATATGAGTGTATCTATAATAGTGAGGGTAGAGATAGGTCTTATGGAGGGAATGATGAGGAGGTGAGTTTTAACCGAACTGCTAGTGGGGAAGTGGCTCAAAGGTCTTCTCTGAATGAGGGGGATGAAGAAATTTCTAGTCCACTTCCTCTAGCAATTAGTATTTCTTCTCGACTTGAAATAAATTTGATCTCCTCTTAATTATCCCTTCCACTTCGAGTAGTTTTGATGATTCCATGATTGGTTCCACCCACTCACTGCCTTAGCCTTCCTATAGTTCTAAATTTTCCTGTAAGCATTATCCCTCCGTTGTTACTGAAGAAGACCTGGTAACCTGAAATATAAGTACAAAATACTAGATTTTATTTTTTTTCTTGTCGGAGAATTTTAAATGAGCTGATAATCTCCAGATGGTTGTGTCGCCATCAACTCCTACTCTTTACCAGTCGAATTAAGGTCCCTTTTACCTCGGATCATCACTAAATACTTGTAATAATGGGATGTAGCTCCTACTCGGACGCATCCCATTAGTTGAAAGACCATGGGATTTCTAATCATGTTCCATAGAATAGGGGTTGGTCCACCTACCATACATGAGTTTTATTATTATTACCTCTTTAGAGCTGATGGTAAGAACTTTTGATGGTTTTATGTGATGATGAGGTAATCTATGAAGGAAAAACTTGAGTTGGATATCCCAGACTCAATCAGATTCTACAAAGATAAATTGTTCTTTGTGGGAGGTGATTGGATGAGTCCACTACGACCTTACGAGCTTCACGCTTCCATCCCCATTCATTATAGGCAAAAATTGAGTAAGTATCCCCCTCGTTATATATGATGAGCCAACTTATTCTAATATTAATTGTTCTTTTTAATGCACGAGTGAGGAATTCCTAGGTGAATGAGGAGTTGCTTTATAAGATTGCAAAAATCTAGTATACATTAAAAAGTTTTAGGTATGTTAATAAGCCGATCCTCGAGGGCGGGTTTGATAATCGTTAGTCCTTCAGAATATTTTGTACCCTTCCCAAATGTGAGTTTCATTTATTCCCTCTATTTTAGATATGACCTTGATATTTGTACTAAATTAGTTATTTTCATGCTTTCAGTTTGGAAAGGAAAGAAAATGAAGAAGACTCCGTGCTGGATAGGAAGAAGAATCTGACTTTCCCGACCTCTTCCAAAGCTTCAAAGAGAGGTAAGGGACCATGAAGAAACCACCTTCTCATCCAGCTCCTACTGGCATTCCATCCCCTTTGACCAAGAAATGGAGGGAATTCTCACCTCAGCCCGAAGTTTCTAGTTATGTCACAATTGATTTGACTATGATCAAAATATTGCTTATACCACATCCTCTTTCAGAACAGTTAGGGGCCGACTCTTCCTATTTAGGGATTGAAATAGAATGGTCTTCTCTAGTTGAGATTACAAACCTAAATTTTTCAGATATTAGATCCAAAATATCAGTCCTTCGTTTAATGATGAGATCAATGGCTTGGTGCTGTAATGTCCTCTGAGTCTTCAGCCCATTTAAATGATGATCTTAGGGGCTTGGTGCTGTCATGGTCCCTGAGTTTTCAGCCCGTTTAATGAAGAGCTTAGGGGCTTTTTTTGTCATGTCTCATAAATTTTCAACTTGTTTAATGATAATGGTAAGGGCTTGGTGCTGTTCTGTCCCCTGAGTCTTCAGTTATGCAAAAGCTTTGAGGAGACTTTATTTTAATGAATATGCTTTATCTTTCACATATGAAATTTGTAACAGACCTGATATGGAACCATAAACCTTGTACAAAGTCTTCTAAGTCTCTAGATTGTTATTGGTAGTATTTTTTCAAATGTTCAGCATTCCATGGATACTGAAGTGGCTTTCCATGCAATGTTTCACTCCATTTCATAAGGATCTACCAATTCTATATGGGCCTTCCCGATTGTCCTAGCAATCCGGGGTTTACGAAGATCTTCCTAAGCACATATGTCCCCAACATAGAACTTTCAGACCCTTACTTTAGAATTGTAATACTTAGCACTTCTCTTCTTGTAAATGGCATTCCTGATTTCAGCATTACTTCTTTTTTCCTCTAAAAGATCTAGTTCATTACCTAAACTTTGGTCATTTGTCTGTTCAAAATGAGAAATGTCGCAAGTATGTCGGAAGATTCTTTAAGAGCTTCTACTCAAGACTTCAGCGCATGTTTTATAATCTTGTTGATAGCTTTGACATGATCGTTGACTTGAGGATGGTTCGGAGTAGGAAAGTATTTTCTGATGTGTAGGTCATATCAAAATGTTCTGAACATCACATTGTCAAATTATATGCCATATTAGTCACAATTGAGCGTGGAATACCAAAATGGCCGATGATTATTTCCAAACAAAATCTATAGTTTTGATCTCTTTAACTTTTGCTAAAGGCTTCGCCTCAGCCCATTTCATGAAGTAGTCTACAACAATAATGGCATACTTATTTCCTCTACCTACTTGGAACAGGCCAGTGATATCAATTTCCCATTTTGCAAATTCCATTGAACTACCTCAAAACGTGGTTCACTTCTTCTTTATCCAAGCATCTTAATAATGATAAGGAGAATTCTCTTTATTAAAGCATGTCTTCTTTTTCCTTCCAAAGAACAGTCCGAAAATAAGCACCAAGGTAGCTCATCCTTCATTTCGGTTACATAAAGAACTTGAGTAAATTCAACAACGAAATCTGGTATTGGTAGAATTTTGATGGCCTTACCATGACTTAAAACAAATGTCAATTTGACCTAATTCAACTATCAGCTTCAATAATTGACCTGATATTTCTTGTTTCTGAAATACTTCCTAAGTGAGTAATTAGTTAAGACCTGAATTCAAGGTTCCAAATAATATGGTCTCAACTTCGTGGTTGACATCACCAAAGCATATGTTAATTTCTCCATTTCCAAATATCTTAGCTTGGTGTCACGAAGAGCATGACTTACGTAATACATTGGATACTAAAATGATTGCTTAGTTTGGACTAATGTAGAACTAAGAGCTCCTTCTGACACTGCCATGTACAAAGAATACTTCCCCGAGAACTAGATTGGAGATAATGAGTGGAGAAACGAGCTGCTTCTTCAGCTTCTCATAAGTAATTAGGCATTCCTCCGTTCATATGAAACCCTTATTCCTTTGAATTGCTTCGAAAATAGTCTACATTTGTAAGTGGACCTAAAGACAAATCGACTTAGAGCTGCAACTCTCCCATTTAGGCTTTGTACTTTTTTTTTTTTTTTTGATTGGTTCCTTTATGTTGACTAGAGCTTGAATCTCTTCTGTATTAGCTTCAATTCTTCATTGATTGGTAAGTGTTTTATTAACGCTTATTTTGTACACTTATAGCCTTAGACTATTGTTGATTTGATCCTATTTAAGTATTATTAATGTATTTTATATTTTATATTTTATGTTGTATAGGATCATAAAGGAAGAGGAAAGAGGAAGAAAGGACAAAAATGCACCTAAAATTGAAGTTTGAGGACCTTGGGTGCAAATAACTTACGGTCGCAACACAATACATTCACGACCGTAACTCTTTGATGGGATTAGGGAAAAATCAGCAAAACCTACCTTACGGCCGTAAACCCAAAGGTTACGGACGTAATCTCCAAATGTGAAAAATCAGTAGAAACTAATTTACGATCGTAAATAATAATTACGGCCGTAACTTGCTCGTCAAGAAATTTCCTTTTCTAATTCATTACATAATTTTGGTATGTCTTGAGCCCAACACTAGGGCACGTTTTTTGTGGCTATAAAAAGAGAATTTCATGACAGAAAATGATGTGATCCGGGATAGGAGATGTGATCCGGGATAGGAGCTCAAAGGAGAAGTCAAGTCACGGACAACGCAACAACATTCGACATAGGAAAATGAACAATTTCCATGTTCGAAGCTAGTCGAGACGACGAGTGGATCAACCTCATTCAATGCGACGAAGAAAAGTGTGAAATTTCAATGTTACGGTCGTAACATACAAATCCTCACGGCCGTAAAGATTGAGTATCACGGCCGTAAAGATTAATATCACGACCGTAAAGGAGTTGCTGCTTAAAATTGGAATTGTACGTTTTTGGACTTACGGCCGTAAGTTATATGTCACGGCCGTAAGGGTGAATCAGAAGCAAGGTTACGGCCGTAAGAAAATCAGTCACGGCCGTAATTCACCATACGCGTAAATTAGGGTTTTTAATTATTTCCTTAATTTTAGTTATTTGTTTCCTTATTTAATTAGAACTCTTAAACCTAGTTTTGACCCTATTTATAGGGATTTAATTTTCATTATTCAATAGACTTTAATAGACAACTTTGATATTATTATTGTGAGGCAAATTGCTTTCAAACTTCGTTCTTCATTGAACACAATCCGAACTTGCGAGTTATTCGTGTTTGTTCAAACCCCGGTGAGAATTAATATTCCTTGTGATCAAGAGGTCAATATATCCTTGTGATTGTATTGGTTGCTTGGTTCAATTAATTTTAATTGGATCCATAAATCGTGATTTATTGGCGTTCTTGGGTCGATTCCAATAATTTGTGGGTTGCGTAGCTACAATTGCTACGTGGTTTGCATCATCTGGTATCAGAGCTTAGGCTCCAAAAATCAAGGTTATATCTTTATTTTGTTTTCTTGAGTTTTCTATCCAGTTTGATATTTATGATTATCATCGAGTCCCATAAAAATCATCCATATCTTGTTGAGTGTTTTGTTTTTCAGTTTTTTGCGTTCTTCTTGTTCTTGAGTTTGTTGAGTCTTTAATCCAGAAAATCGTTCCAAAAAAATTTCAAAAGTGTTTTTTTGCTTAATTCTTATCCGAATTAAGTTCCGTTTGTTTTTTTTTCGTGTCGTTGTCGGATTTTCGGATTTATAAAAAAAAAAAAAATTATTTATTTTAATTATTCCGAAAATTCACCCAAAATTCAAAACAAAATTATTTCCATTCAAGAACCAATTTCTTGAAGTTCTACAATATTCTTGATATTCTTTCCTTTCGAGTCAAATTCAAGAACCACTTTCTTGAATTTCCTTAAATTCTTGACATTCTTGAAATTTCTTTCTTCCGTTTATTTTTCAAGCAAGAAAATAAATTCATTCTTGCTAATTGGTGTCTAGATCATCTATTCTTGAGTTTTCTTTAATTACCACATAAGGGATGGATTATGATCCGAGTTCGTTGTTCCAAACTAGATGTTATGTGGGTCAGAAGGTATGCAGTTTGGCAATTGATAGAGAGTGCTTCACTAATTTTGCTAATATCAACATGGTTGAAAAATTGGGATTATCTCTAATACCGCACAGTAGACCTTATTGTGTGACGTGGATGAGGGAATTTGGAGAGTTCCATGTAAGCAAGCAAGTTCTAGTGACTATCACCCGTGGAAAATATATTGATGACGTATTTTGTGATGTAGTGCCTTTAAGGTCTTGTCATATTTTATTGGGAAAATCATGGAGTCGTATGAGGGAAGCAATATATTATAAGAGTATGCACATATATAGGATTCTTACGAGAGGGAAAATATTCACACTGTATGGATTGACGCTCGAGGAAGCACTAAACGATTCGAGGAAGGTAAAAAAAGAGAGTGAGAGGAAAGTTGTAGTGAGATTGCAAGAGGATCCTCGAGATAGGGATGTTGAGAAGAAGGAGGGAAAGCTGAAACTAGAAACGGTTGATCAAATTCCAAAATTTGAAGTAGAAGATGAAGAATTGGGTAGTAAGGAGGTGAATGAACAAGATGTTAAAATTATTGATGAGGATATGCATGAATTGAAAGTTGACGGGGTAGAGAATGAAAACATGAAAGAATTGGTTGAGGCCAAAAATTTAGAAGAGGTGGTTAAGCTTGAAAATGTGGAGTTAGAAGAGGTGGACGAGCTTGAGAGAAAAGAAATAGAAGAGATTGAGCAAGAAGTTACAACAAAAGAAGGAAGTGAAGAGAAGGACCTCGTTGTTAGGGAAGAGGATTTGGAGATGATATACCATGAGTACAAGGATCCATATCTTGTACTTGGTGAAACTAACATTCCCCACCCTATTTTGCTTAAATCTTTCTTGCAGGTTGAATATACTTGGAGGTTTGAGTCACACCACATTTGGCCAAGGAAGTTCTTATTTCGACTCGTCCTTCCAATCCAAGTATTCGACTATTGGTTGATCCTATGTAATGGAAGCAAAAATTTTCCTTTTGATCCAGGCGGTGCGCTGAAACACCATGAACCAAGCTATGATTCAGGACGAATCATCTTGAAGAAGGGGAGAATGATGTGATCCGGGATAGGAGCTCAAAGGAGAAGTCAAGTCACGGACGACGCAACAACATTCGACATAGGAAAATGAACAATTTCCATGTTGGAAGCTAGTCGAGACGACGAGTGGATCAACCTCATTCAATGCGTCGAAGAAAAGTGTGAAATTTCAATGTTACGGCCGTAACATACAAATCCTCACGGCCGTAAAGATTGAGTATCACGGCCGTAAAGATTAATATCACGGCCGTAAAGGAGTTGCTGCTTAAAATTGGAATTGTACGTTTTTGGACTTACGGCCGTAAGTCATATGTCACGGCCGTAAGGGTGAATCAGAAGCAAGGTTACGGCCGTAAGAAAATCAGTCACGGCCGTAATTCACCATACCCGTAAATTAGGGTTTTTAATTATTTCCTTAATTTTAGTTATTTGTTTCCTTATTTAATTAGAACTCTTAAACCTAGTTTTGACCCTATTTATAGGGATGTAATTAGAGTTATTCGTGTTTGTTCAAACCCCGGTGAGAATTAATATTCCTTGTGATCAAGAGGTCAATATATCCTTGTGATTTTATTGGTTGCTTGGTTCAATTAATTTTAATTGGATCCATAAATCGTGATTTATTGGCGTTCTTGGGTCGATTCCAATAATTTGTGGGTTGCGTAGCTACAATTGCTACGTGGTTTGCATCAGAAAAAGTGTGGAAAAATTATTGAAGAAAGAGCGGCTTGCTTGGAGCTTGGAAGAAAAATCAAGCGACTCGAGAAGGTGAATCAGGAGCGGAAATTCTGGATTTCTTCTTAACTTCAAGCGGCTAAGTTCTCTACCTAGTTCAAGGGAGACGTTGTATTTATTTTCATTATGTTTCTATTTTCCAACTAGTAATCTAGTATTAAATTCTATATTCTTGATTGTTGGATTTCTATGCACTTTATTTCAATTAATACAATGATTTATGTGATTTAGGCCTATCTCGTAACTTGTTGTGTTGATGGATGCTATATTGAATGATTAGATCTGTAATTGTCTTGTTGTTCAATTCATAGTAGCAATTGGGATTTTTGCAATTCCTTTGGAAATCCAACCTAGGTTAATCATCACGACCTTGTGTGATTGGTAATCTAGATCACCTAAATTCTTCTTGAGTTATTTGGTTATTGCATTAAATCTAAAGAGCTTATTTTAGATTGTCCAATAGCTATAGTTTGATTAGAGCGCTTGTTCTAATTAAACACAATTAAGGAAGAAAAGAGGTAGTTAGAACTTGTTAACTATTTACGGATGATAAATCAAGAATTGAATTGAGTACGTATTACTTGGAAAATAGCAATATTGTGATGAAATACAACTGAATCTAAGAACTAGGATTTGTTAATAATTGATTTATATTCCAACCAATTTACGTGTTTACTTTATTTTCCAAGTCATTTACAATATTTGAACTCAACCCCTCCCCTCATTTATTCTAATTGACATGACACTATTTTAGTTCCCGTTCCTTGTGGGATCGACTCTTGCTTCCACTAATACAATTAAAACTGATAATTGGCAAGTAAGATAATCAATTAGATTTTGGTGCATAGCGACGCGCATCATTGATTAACCATGTAACCTAGGAACTTTTCAGATCCTACTTCAAATGAACACTTTCTCGAGTTCAAATTCATCCAATATGACCTCAACACTTGGAACAAATTATTCAAATGTGATACATTATAAGCTAAGAGTAGACTTTTGAATGACATGTCATCCACATATACTTCCATAATTTTTTCAACCAGGTCTCTAAACATCGAGTTCTCTAACCATTGATAGGTGGCTTCTGCAGCTTCTGCATTTTCAGCCTGAAGAGCATCATCTTGTAAAAATAGTCACATATCCGTAATAAAAGAAGTATGCTAATCGTCTTCTTCAAACATTAGGATTTGATTATACCCTGAATATGTATCCATGAATCTGAGGAGCTGATATTTATCCGTGAAAAACACCATCTAATGAATCCTGGAAACTGGAAAGCTGTCCTTTGGGGAAGCCCAATTCATGTCTATAAAATTAATGTAGAGACTCAATGTCCCGTTAATTTTCTTAATAGAAATGGATTTGCTAACTAATGTGGGTAGAGTAGTTCTCTTATGAATCCATTACTTAGAAATATCACCATTTCCCTTGCCAACGCCTCTTACATTTTTGGATTCAAAGCTCGAAGTTTCTATCTTTTTTATTTGACGTTAAAGTAATGTGAAATTGGTGACATGCATATTTAGGATCTATACATTCCATGTCTGAGTGAGTCCATGCAAAGACATCAGTGCTATTTTTCAAGAATTTAATGAGATCAGTTCTTTTAGGGTCTTTAAGTTCGTGACGAACTCTAAACTCCACTCAGGTCTATTAGGATCAACATGGACGATATCCAATTCTTCCCACGAATAGGACTGAATTTTATATATGCTTTTCCCCTAGATCTAAAGTTTACATGTCTTCAATTACTTCATCCTTCTGTTTAACAATCTGAACCTCTCTTGTGGCATAATCCAGGTCACATTCTCGTACAACTCTTTGGTCATCTTCGATCATGGTGACTCCACATGAAGTGGAAAATTTCAACCAATAATGGTATATTGAGGCTGTTGCCTTTAACTCGTAAAGAATTTGTCGTACAAGTATGGCGTTATAATTCAAATGAATATCCACTGCCAAAAAATCAGCTATAACATGCATTTGACATGTTTCATCACCTAATTCTACCATTAAAACTATTTCACCCCTGGTTGAATATAATCACCTGCGAGTCCTTGTAATTTATCCAGAGGTTGTTTGGGGTAAAGTTGATCAATATTCATCTTTTTGCAGTGTTCTAGTACAAAACATATAGCACTATCGTCATCAACAAGTGTCCGTTGTATTTTGATTCCACAAAAATACATGATTATCACTAAGGCATCAAAATGTGGTTGCAACATGTCTCACGTTTTCTTTGCAAAAAGCTAAAAGATTCACTCTGATCCAACGTTATCGACCAAGTACACACTTTGTATATGTCCTAGCTTTCTTGATCAGCTATCCTCTCTTCCTCTCGGAATCAGTCTGAGTTTAGTTCTCACCGACTAGCGTGTAGACCTCATCAGGTCAAGATCGTTCAAGATTATATGATGCAAAAAAAGTTGGTTATGATGGTTGCGGGACTAATGATCTCTTGGATTCATTTTTATGTGCTACATACTCACAGGAGGTGAACTCGCTTGATCAGTTTCTCTATTTCACCTTTCAACTCTCTATCTACATTCGTCGGTGTTGCATTCGACGAACCTGTGGTACTTACAATATCTGGCCTGCTTTAGGCAAGTTGATTCTTTCTTCAATGGTCTGGCTTGAAGAAGAAGGTATTTGTCCTTGGTGTTCATAAATATGTTCTAATGGATGTGTTCAATATAGTGGAAATGCGAGCTAGTTCTGAATAAGGACAAAACCAATCTGAGTGCTTGAACTCCTTTCTCTTATAAAAATTGTTCCTTCTTAGTTCCCTTTTGTGATCTTTCTTCTTCAATTTCATGTCTGGTTTATTTAACTCAATTCCGAAATGGTTCTGAGGACTCATTGTTTCTTCTTCAATTATGAAATTTTCAGTTCATAAATGAACTCCCGGTATGTTCAAGGTTCTTCCTCGTGAACTAATCACCAAAAACTATTTTATAGGATTAAACCTAGAAAGGACCACGATCAGTAGGACATCATCCGATATCTATTCTATACGTATATTCTTGATTGAATCATCTCAAATAACTCTTTAATGGTTAAGTTTTTGCTTGTCTGATGATTACCAAGCTTTCCTTTAGTGTGGCGAGAAATTTCCCATAACCTGCTTCAAAAAATTTGAACTCAATTTAGTCTAATTTTATATGCAGTGTTGCGTTAAATTTCAGAACACATCTGCGCACGATTTCCCAAAGTTAGTGGAAAGGCTCTACATATAACTATATCGCTTGCACCTTGTAATTTAATTCAAGACATGTATTGGTGAAGGTGGGATATATGGTCCATTTCTCCATTATAACTAGTCAGATGGAGTATCTTCATTTTCTCAGGTAGTAGCTGAGCAGGGATTAATTCATCAAATGGAGATACTCTTCTAGTAGAATAATCTATAGATCTGACTCCTACATGTTTAGTCTCTAGCTCCAATAAACGTTTCTTCAATTGTTCCACTTTGCTCATATTGCACTTGGAAGACGTAAGAATTGGAGGCTGACTTAATGGAAGGGTAGAACTATTAATGGCATGCATTTCTACACGATCTATTCTTCGATTTGGTGGGTTTTCTGCCCCCATTTTGATTCTCACCTCTTGATCCAGATTTCCAGTTCTAGCTTTCCTGCTTAGTGGATTATCAATTCTATTAAATACATTGCATTTTGGTGAATCTCTATGGGGAACAAGTCAGTGAGTGCGGGATTGATGAATGTTTTCGTCGATTGCACTTTAAATTCTAGCTAAATAGCTGTTATGGGACTAATTTCCATAAGATAGAGTAGATGACCATCTTGTCTGAGATTGCACTTCATCTTCATCATTTCGAGGTCCATGTTTGGTGTTGACGTTGCCATGCCCTTAGGGTGCTTACGGGGCATCAACATACGGTATTGTCTACTGTATAAGTAGTTTTTTTCCACGCTAGGTGGATGCGTCCCTAGGAAATTTTGAACCTTGGATCTATTGAATATAGGATTTTCAAGTAGCTCCCTTGTTCGCGTCCACCTAGCGCGAAACAAAACCACCTATACGGTGGAGAATACCGTGTGTTGATGCCCCATAAGTACCCCAAGGGCTTGATAACATCAACATTTGGTATGCCCATTTTATCCATCTCCATTTGCATGTGATCTAACTATTGCAAAAAAAACCTGCATGTTTGGATGAACTTGTGTCCTAGAACTTTCTCTGTCCCTAAATCTTTCATTATGATATATCATTATTGTGAGCGCTCTTATGGTTTTGGGTGTCTTGTTGGTGGCTCATTTTCGTAAACAAAAATTAAGTTACCACATTGTATGTATGCATGCACAAAAAATTGACCACAAACGACCCTCCTTCTGACACCAATTTGTTGACATCTGAAATCTTTTGAAGTCAAAGTCAACAAAGAAAGTGACCTGGTGGTTGATAAGAAATAAAAATGATTGTATATATGGAACTAGAGTAGAGTGAGATGTGATTATGTAGTAATCGTTTTGAGGAGAACAAATAGTTAGATCGTTAACGAACTGGTGCTAATTTGTTTACTTAACAAAGACCCATTTCACGATTGATTTAGATGTCAGGTCTGGTAATTAAATCACAAATAATTAAAAGTCAAAAGAAAGAGAGTTTCTTGTGGAGTTTTTTTCTTGATGAGCTTTTAAGTCCCCTGTTTATAATGGAAGTAGACTAGAGTCATAATTATTACAATTTATTTACATCTGATTAGAAGTGATAGATCTAGCAACACTTGGCATTTCCTGGGGCATAATTCTTGTCATTAATTAAGAAAGAGTACAGACATTGACACGATTGATAAGACAGATTTGCAAAATTTGTCTATCTTTAGTTCACCTCCTAAAATGGTACACAACAATTGGCTCTCAATTCATTTAAAGGATAATATGCAGATCAGAAGTTCAAGTCTCTATGCATTGAGATTCAATTCAGTAAGTCACGACTTGAAATCATCCAACCCAGTTCGTTATTAATTATCCACGAGAAAAATGAAAGGGAAAAAGTTCGCCTTCCAAGTCAGCTCGGTGACAACAAATGTGTAAGTAGAGTTCTAATCTAATTTGCAAGACATGCTATGTGGAGTAAAAAATCGAGAGAAACTATAGAAATCCAACTTTTGAGTTGTTAATGAATAAGAAAAATAAGATGGATCAAACTATGTAAAGGATAATAAATATAATGAAACAGCCAAGGGTTGGACTTTAGTCTTGGGAAAGTAGAAACTTAAGATCAAGCCAATTTTATCCCCTAAATACGAATGTGAAAAGTGATAGTTAATTTAACCAGATTTTATTGCTACAAGGTAGTTATCGAAGCTACTAAATAACAACTTTTATTGCTAGAGACATTCAATCCACTAAAAAAAGAGGCACATTAAAGATATAACTCTGTGTTTTGAACACTTCCAATTTTAAGCTTTCATCTTATCTAGAGAAGAAATAACTTAAAGGAAAAACTTAAGGTTCAATCGATCCCCCGAATACGAATATTAAAAGTGATAGTTTACCAGATGTTGTTGCTACGAGGTAGTTTTATACCAAATAGCAACTGGTATTACTAGAGAGTAGAGATATTCAATCCACTAATGAAAAAGAGCCCCATTAATAAGGGATTTATAACCTAAGAAAACTAGCCAAGAGGGGATGAATTCTCTCTCTCTCTCTCTCTCTCTCTCTCTCTCTCTCTCTCTCTCTCTCTCTCTCTTTAATCTAAGTAATTGACACAATTAATAAAAAGTAATGAAAATAAGATGTGATAATACTTCTAAGATAAGATATGCTTTAATAAATAAGATAATAATCAAATGTCAATGCAATATCAAAACTAAGTGCTATAAACAAGGAAGAAAGGCCATTGATTTACGTAATCCGTTACCAAACTCATCATCATAAGTAATGCCTTTGTATTAGATTGACTCAAAGTGCAAGAGAAGCTGTTGTACTTATCAAGCTTTCATGAGACCTTGATATGACCCCGCGTGTTACAACAAGAAACACAACTCATTTTTGGATATTTAAAACGAACCTCGAAATGAACGAGCGACTTACAAAAAGGATCACTACTCCTTTATAATTGGGTTTTAAATTAACCCAATATAAATGATTGATTTACAAGTGAATGAATTCTCTAGACAAATGATATAATTATAATGACACCACCAAATTTGTTAACCACACCACATTATATATACACATTTATTAAAATACAAATTTTATAAATACACCACATTCAATTTGACAAAAATAACCTTTACCAAATGAAATAGAAGTAAAATAGTACACCACAAAACAACCAAAGATCAATGAATTTTTTCTCTCTACAATTGAATGTCGATCGTCTAGTTCTCTCCATCCGGCATCCTCCAAGCCCAGCTGCTCATCCCTGTCGTGGTTGGATCTTCACCGATTTCCGTTGGTGATTTAACATTTCCTTACACCCAGCTGCTCTAGGCTTAATTCGACTACTATTTCATCTATTTCTTCTCTGACTTCTAGCAGCCCTGCGTAGTTACTTCCCTTTTTACTCTACCAGTAGCCCAGGTAAAATTCTTCTTAGTTACTTCACCGAGAGGTCAGTTTTATTTGCAAATTTGATTGTTTCCACCATGAAGGTACATGTCGTAAGAATCAGTCTAGTGGATCTGAGGCGGCTGATAAGTGTTATATTAACGTTTATTTTATACACTTATATCCTTGAATATGCCATAATGTGATTTTATCTAAGTATTATTAATGCATTTTATGTTTTATATTGTATAGGATCACAAAGGAAGACAAAAGAAGGAAAAATGACCAAAATGCGATCAAAATGAAGTTTGGGGACTTAGGTGCAAATATATTTACGGTCGCAAGAAAAGGTGTTACGGCCGTAAGAAAATAAGGTTACGGCCGTGAAAGTGTCGTGAAGCAAGTTGAAAATAAGCAGAAACCACTTTACGTCCGTAAAGGAAAAGTTACGGCCGTAACTCCAATTTAAGGAAATATGCAGAAACTCAATTACGGCCGTAAAAGGAATGTTACGGCCGTAAATCTTCAAGTCAAAAATTTCCTTATTTCAATTCTTTCCATAATTTTGGATTTCTTGCTCCCAAAGCTAGGGCACGAAATTGAGGCTATAAAAAGGGAGTTTCATGACAAGAAAAAGAGACTTTTATTATTGTGAAAGATGCTACACATTGAGGAAAATTGAGAGAAAAATATAGAGCATTCTTGGGAGATTTTCAAGCCAAAGAACATCAACAACAATGGAATTCATGAAGCAACTTGAAGAATCTACCACAACCATGCTAGGCTAAATTTCATATCTTGTTCAAAGGGGAAGTTGTGTCAATTTAATTATGTTATTTTCTTTTCCTACAAATTAGTAGCGTGAATTTATTCCTTTATTTCAATTGTTGGATTATTATGTTTTGAATGTTTAATTGAGTTTATTTGATTAATAGTTTAATTTGGCCAATTGGATTATTGATCTTTGGATTCATGAATATGCTATGTTTAGATTCTTGATCCGTAATTGTCATTGAATCTTTACTTTAGTAGCAAATAAATCTCGTGCAGGTTTAGTAATAATTCAACTTGGATTGATTAATTCGAGCTTGTGTAATTAACGATCCAATTCAATCTATTCTTCTAAATTTTCATACTAGTCGTGCATTAAATCCTAAGAGCTTGTTTAGAATTGTCCATGGCTAGAATTGGTTCAAAGAGCTTGTTTTGAATCAATACACATAAGGAAGAATTTAGATAATCAGAGCTTGTTGATTATTTATGATTGATAATTGAATTAGGAATAGAAACACGTTACAAGGAAAAGTATAACATTAATTAAGGACACAACCGAACCCGAGAACAAGATTTCCTCTCATATTATTTCTTTAGTCATATTTAATTGTTTATTTTTATGCATAGTTTTCATTCAAGCAATTCAAACAACAAAACCCCCCATTCCATTCTAATTGATCGAACAACTAAAATTAGTTTCCGTTCCTCGTGGGATCGACCCTTACTCTCGCTACTACATTATTAATTAATATTTAACGAGTAAGGAATTATTTATTATTTTGGTGCATTGCGACACGCATCAAATTTTTGGCGCCGTTGCCGGGGAACGGTTAACCAATTTTCTGTTTAATCAATTAGAATTTTATTTTCTGCATTTTTATTTATTTATTTTTATTTTCGGTTTAATTAAAAAAAAAAATTTTGAAATTCCGAAAATTTTATTTATTTATTTATTTATTTATATGCATAAAACTCGATCCACTAATCCTGAATATTTTTCAAGAATGGCAGCTCATAACCTCAACAACAGGACACTTAAATAATTGGCCACTCCAGATGTCGCTCAACAGCCACTCTGTATCACTTTTCCGACAGTGGAGGAGGGAAAAACTTTTGAACTCAAATCTGGACTCATTCACTTGTTGCCAACTTTTCGAGGACATGCTGGTGAAGACCCTTACAGGCATCTCAAGGAATTCCACGTGGTTTGTGACAGTATGAGACCCACTGGTATTACCGAGGAACAAATTAAAATGAGGGCCTTTCCATTCTCGTTAAAGGATGCCGCTACTGATTGGCTATACTGTTTACCATCGGATCAGTCACCACCTGGAATGACATGAAGAGGCTATTTTTGGAAAAATATTTTCCTGCATCTCGGGCTGGAACAATCCGGAAGGAAATTTGCGGGGTTCGTCAAAACAATGGTGAATCGCTATATGAATATTGGGAGCAATTCAAGAAGCTCATCTTGAGCTGCCCCCATCATCAAATCAGCAAACAAATACTGGTGCAATATTTCTACGAAGGACTACTACCAATGGACAGAAGTATGATAGATGCCGCAAGTGGAGGTGCCTTAATGGACAAAACACCGGAACAGGCTCGGGCTTTGATTTCCAACATGGCTGAAAATACTCAGCAATTTAACCCAACCCGAGACATGCAAGTTCGCCGCGTGAACGAGGTAAGTAGTTCCAATATAGAAAGTCAACTGTTTGAACTAACAAATCTCGTTAAACAACTTGCTGTAGGAAGTGCACAACAAGTCAAAGCATGCGGGATATGTGCTAACTTCGGACATGCAACGGATGCGTGCCCGGTGCTCCAAGAGGAAAACAGTGAACAAGTGAACGCTGCTGGAGGCTTCCCATTTCAAAAACAACAATACAATCCGTACTCAAACACTTACAATCCTGGCTGGAGGGACCACCCGAACTTGAGCTATGGGAATAACAAACCTCCGGGTTTCGTCTCCAACAAGCCTCAAGGGAATTTTCAACAACAAGGAAATTTCCATCCACAGGGACAATATCAGCAAAAGCCACAATCATCAGGTATGTCTCTCGAAGAAATGATGAAAACTTTGGCCACTAACACTCTACAATTTCAACAGGATACCAAATCCAGCATTCAAAACCTGGAAAATCAAATGAGTCAAATGGCCACAGCTATCAACAGACTGGAAGCACAAACAGGAGGAAAGTTGCCATCTCAACCCGAGGTGAATCCGAAGAATGTAAGTGCAATTACTCTTCGAAGTGGAAAAGAAATTGATGCGCCACAATCAAAGCCAACCGCGAGTGAAGAGGAGGAGGTTGAAGAAAAAGAAGTCGAAAAGAAAAACAGCATTCCACAAAACTCTCAGGTAAAAACCGAACCTATTGTGAATGCGAAACTAATTCCACCGCCTTTTCCGAGCAGGTTAGCGAAGGCGACTAAGGAAAGCAAGGAGAAGGAAATTCTGGAAATGTTCAGGAAAGTGGAAATCAACATTCCACTGTTGGATGCAATCAAGCAAGTGCCCCGATACGCGAAGTTCTTAAAGGAGCTGTGCACAAACAAACGGAAGTTGATGGGAAATGAAATGGTAAGAATGGGGGAAAATGTGTCAGGACTCTTCCAAAGGAAACTGCCCCCAAAATGCAAGGATCCAGGTATGTTCACTATACCATGCCAAATAGGTAACACTAAACTGGATCGTGCATTAATAGATTTAGGTGCATCTATAAATGTAATGCCTAGGTCTACATACAATGCATTAAAACTTGCTAATATGACTGAGACTAATGTTATAATTCAACTAGCCGATCGTTCTAATGCTTATCCTGACGGGGTAGTTGAAGACATTCTATTGCAAGTAGGCGGGTTAGTATTTCCCGCAGATTTCTATGTATTGGACATGAATGATGACCACTGCCCCAACTCTACTCCTATTTTGTTAGGTAGACCATTTTTGAAAACATCTAAAACTAAGATAGATGTTAGTAGTGGCACACTTTCCATGGAATTTGATAATGAAATCGTTCAATTCAATATTTATGATTCCGTGAAAATTTTTGATGATGATCCTATTTATTCTGTTAATGTGAATGACTCTTTAGTACAGGAAGTTCTCGATATTGTAGGAAAGGACTGTCCAACGTCTCCGAAATCAGGTAAAATCTCATCCATCTCATTACCAATTTCTGATGAAAAACCTCTACCCCCTATTTTGCAGGGACTAATGAAGAGCACAAAGAGGAGATTGAGCTTTGGGAATCCACCTAATCCCGGTTGAATGAGAAATGACTCAGTCGAGCCAACGACAGTAAACAAAGGCGCTGCTCGGGAGGCAACCCGAGAGGGGAGTTTCTTTATCTCCTCGAATTTTTATTTTCGTATTTTCATTTTTGGTTACTTTTAGTTTACTTCGTCATTTCATACAAAAAAATAATCAGAGATAGCCTTACGGCCGTAAGACAAAACCTTACGGCCGTATCTCACTTTTTAATGTTTATCCAGAAACCACCTTACGGCCGTAAGCCACATCTTTACGGCCGTAATTGATTTTTTTTTTCAAAATCTTCAGAGGCCTGTTTACGGCCGTAATCTACCTATTTACGGCCGTAAACCCGGCGGTTTCATTTAAAAAAATAAATAAATAAATAAATACAAGGCAACTTCCATTTCAACCAAATCATTTCCCATCTTCTCGCGCAATCTCTTCCAACCCACAATCATAATTTCAAGGATTCTCCTTTGTATCACATATCAATTCCATTTTCTTCTTCGCAAGAATTTAAGAAGCTGGAACTGATGCAGGCCTTCCATACTCAGTTGAATGCTATGCTGGAAGATCAGCAACTCATGCTGGAAGAGCTGAGAGCCCTTCGGGAGGAGATTCGACAATTGCAGAAACCCCGGAACGATCAACCGCCACATTAGTCAGAGGGAGTTTTCTTTTCTTTTTCCCCTTTATTGTTTTACTTTTCAATGAGGACATTGTATTGTCTAAGTGTGGGGGGGGGGGAATTGAATTGACTATAAGCTTATTGTTTTTTTATTCTCTTTCTGTAATCGAATCGTTATAATTCATTTTGAGCCAGCATCCTTTTTAGCTTTGTTCTCTACTTGTGTCACATATCTATGCACTTAGGCACTTTGATAGGAAGCAGCCCACTTTTGGTGCAGTTTTTTTGAAAAATCATTGCATAATTGGATATAACTTGAGCACATAGAGATCATCTCGTCCAAAACTTCACAAATAGGTTGAAAATGAAAAGTGAAAATATTCAAATGTCTACAACCTAGTCAACCTAACCCACAATAGACAGATTATTCCTACATATATAACCCTGAACGTCCCAATTATTATACTTTTGTGAGTAGTGATGGTTCGAATACTTTTAACCGTTATCCTCGACCAATGGACTTAGATTTAGAATGAAGATCAAGCAATGACCTATAACTCATAATTGGATGGGAAAAACACATGAAAGCCATAATTTGTGAGCTTTTGAGCCTAAGAGCTGTTTTTGATATTTATGAGCTCGTAATTCTTTGATGTGTGTCCTGCATGGTTGGGTTATGCTTGGATGTGCTTTCTTGTGCATACCGTTGTAACTTCTTGATTCAAGTGCAAATTATAGCAAAGGAAATAGGTTAAACCAAATTTAACTTGCTAAGAGAGCCTACCTTGCTACATGGACCATTAGAAACCGTTTGAGCCTTAGCCTTTCTTTGAATTTTTATGCCACGTTACAAGCCATGAATACCCTTTCTTTCGCATTGTCTCTGTTTTGAACCCATGGAGAGGGGATTCGCAAGCTTTTATTGATTGAGGATTGTGCTATGGTCTAAGTCTAAGAAGTTGAAAATGATTATCTTGTGTTGGGCGATGGCCGTGTAATTGACTGAATTCAGGGGATTGAAATTCTATCTTGTGATTGAGAAAAAGTTGAATCCTTTATTTGAGAAAAAAAAATCGAAAGAGAAAAAGCAATGAAAAGGAGGTTCGTCATGGAAATTAGTAGTTGAGGATGTCAAACACTCAACTTATGAAAAAAAGAGAAAAGAAAAGAAAAGAAGATATTCAAGTTTGAACAAAGTTGGGTAGCGAAAAACAATGAAGCTCATATTAAGGGGTGAATGAAGTAATGTCATTATGAATTGACTTGGTTTGCGAAGCTCCTTCTCGACTCAGCCTAAATATACCCTTTTATCCTACCTGACCCGAAGCCCCGTTACAACCAAATAAAGACCTTCGCTTTGCACTTGTGTTATTGTTGGCTCCGGTTATGACAGTTAGGCAATCTGTGGTACTGACTTATCCATGCAGAGAGATGAGCGAAAAATTCAAACCCTTATACACTTTGTGCGAAGAGGGAAATATCTTGTGAGGGTGTTAAAACCCATTACATATACTTATGAGTGGTTTGAATTGCTTGGTCTAGGGTTGGTGGTATGAATGTGGTCGAGGGTACTGTGTTGACTGAATTCACATCATGAATAACTCGGTTTACGCAAATGAATTCCTCTAAAATTGGGCGAAACTATTTTTCTTGTAGTCACTCATACATGGTTGGGATGTGAGCAAACACGAGAGGTGAAAGGAAACGAGCCATGATTGGGATGGGAAATAAAAGGCGTTGCATCTCTAGCACACACTAACACAATCCGATCATGCAATGGAACATTCTTGTTAAAGAAAAGTGGGTTGCAACCTCAAGTCTCTAAATTGGAATCTTTTGTTTGAATCCTATTCTTTTCTTTGCAAATCTTTGTTCGAGGACGAACAACGGTTCAAGTGTGGGGGGATTTGATAAGTGTTATATTAACGTTTATTTTATACACTTATATCCTTGAATATGCCATAATGTGATTCTATCTAAGTATTATTAATGAATTTTATGTTTTATATTGTATAGGATCACAAAGGAAGAGAAAAGAAGGAAAAAGGACCAAAATGCGATCAAAATGAAGTTTGGGGACTTAGGTGCAAATATATTTACGGCCGCAAGAAAAGGTGTTACGGCCGTAAGAAAATAAGGTTATGGCCGTGAAAGTGTCGTGAAGCAAGTTGAAAATAAGCAGAAACCACTTTACGGCCGTAAAGGAAAAGTTACGGCCGTAACTCCAATTTAAGGAAATATGCAGAAACTCAATTACGGCCGTAAAAGGAATGTTACGGCCGTAAATCTTCAAGTCAAAAATTTCCTTATTTCAATTCTTTCCATAATTTTGGATTTCTTGCTCCCAAAGCTAGGGCACGAAATTGAGGCTATAAAAAGGGAGTTTCATGACAAGAAAAAGAGACTTTTATTATTGTGAAAGAGACTACACATTGAGGAAAATTGAGAGAAAAATATAGAGCATTCTTGGGAGATTTTCAAGCCAAAGAACATCAACAACAATGGAATTCATGAAGCAACTTGAAGAATCTACCACAACCATGCTAGGCTAAATTTCATATCTTGTTCAAAGGGGAAGTTGTGTCAATTTAATTATATTATTTTCTTTTCCTACAAATTAGTAGCGTGAATTTATTCCTTTATTTCAATTGTTGGATTATTATGTTTTGAATGTTTAATTGAGTTTATTTGATTAATAGTTTAATTTGGCCAATTGGATTATTGATCTTTGGATTCATGAATATGCTATGTTTAGATTCTTGATCCGTAATTGTCATTGAATCTTTACTTTAGTAGCAAATAAATCTCGTGCAGGTTTAGTAATAATTCAACTTGGATTGATTAATTCGAGCTTGTGTAATTAACGATCCAATTCAATCTATTCTTCTAAATTTTCATACTAGTCGTGCATTAAATCCTAAGAGCTTGTTTAGGATTGTCCATGGCTAGAATTGGTTCAAAGAGCTTGTTTTGAATCAATACACATAAGGAAGAATTTAGATAATCAGAGCTTGTTGATTATTTATGATTGATAATTGAATTAGGAATAGAAACACGTTACAAGGAAAAGTATAACATTAATTAAGGACACAAACGAACCCGAGAACAAGATTTCCTCTCATATTATTTCTTTAGTCATATTTAATTGTTTATTTTTATGCATAGTTTTCATTCAAGCAGTTCAAACAACAAAACCCCCCATTCCATTCTAATTGATCGAACAACTAAAATTAGTTTCCGTTCCTCGTGGGATCGACCCTTACTCTCGCTACTACATTATTAATTAATATTTAACGAGTAAGGAATTATTTATTATTTTGGTGCATTGCGACACGCATCAGCGGCACTATCAAAATGGGCATCGAAGCCTTGCATAATGGGGATTGATGAAGCCGGTCATTGTCTAATTTTAGGTAGTGATACCTTTACAAGAACAAAGCTCTTTATTGCAGTTTTACATCCGATTCCTTCCCAATTTCTTAGTTATTATTTTTTTTATTGGAGCAATGGTCTAGGACGTATGTGCAAACTCCTACCAGAAAACTCTTTCCACAAACCACACTCATCTTACTAGGTGAAAACTTTAAGCCTTGTTTGATAGAAATGGACGTGACTTAAGCCTTGTGATTTGGTTGTGAGTAGATGGCTTCCAATCTTCCTACATTCTAGTTGGAGGATAATATAATAGTAATATTGATGACTGATGAGGATTTATTTGGTAAATTAGTGATTGATGACGATGATTTGGACTTTAAGGTCACTGCTAAGTCATCGGCATTGGATGGACTCAGTTTAACTGATGGGAGTGAATCGAATGAGGCTAAGGCGTTGGCGAATTTGAGTATCTGTGAGGTTGAGAACAACATTAAGGTTGATAATAATTTTGCTAAGGGTGATAGTTTTCATGGGTTGATGAATTAAGCAATGAAAATCCTAGTAAAATCATAAACTAAGATAAAAGGTTGAACACACACAAAGTAGTGCTCTCACTGATTATTTGGTTTGAAATACTGAATATGTTGAAACTTTCATATTGACCTCTAAAGCCTTGATGCCATCAAAAAATATTGTAAAAGTTGGGGGTTCTGTGTTTCTTATTTGGGTTATTGAATATTTATTTGTTACAACACACATGAAACAAGTTCAATTTTTTAGAACATTACAAAAGTAATAGCAGGGAAAAGGACTTATAAATGAGGTAGTATACGCAAAATAACAATCGACATGACGACAAGTAGAGATACAAGGCATTGTGACATGAAACTATCTCTTTTAGAATTTTGTTCTACTGCTTCTTATATCATTTCTCTATTGTTACTTGCACCCCAGATGACTTGAAAACATTTGATTTAGTAGGGGAATATGGGCTTGTTCGCTACAAACACACCGCAAGTGCACGAGTCGCATACAAGTGATAGTGGACTAATTGAGTCCGGTTTATCGATCCCACAAGGATTGTCTATTTCAACTACACTCTAATCTAATTAATTTTAACAAGAAACACACACAATAAAAGTTTGTTTTGGGAAAGTTTTGGTACTAGAATTAAAGTTGCAATTATAAATAAATAACTAGAAAAATGGTGATGAATAGATGATAAAGGAGTGTTGGGATTCTTGATTCCACTTGACCATTACCTAATTGAATTATCAACAAGAAAATAGAAATGCAATTCATTAATCATGTTAGACCCGATTTTCCAAGCTTAGTCAATTACCTCTCTCGAGTGAAATCAACCCTAATTAGTGGAATTAACATACTATATCTCTATGTCGATTAAAAACACACCAATTGCATTAAACCTTTGTGAAAATAGCTCAATGGGTCATCTAGGGTTTTAGGTATATCTCTATCCTAAACACGAACTTAGAGCAAATATTGTATTGATCTAGAATACACAACAATTTCTCAATAATTGCACATTCCATGAAACCTAAACATAAATGTGGCCACAATAAATGCTAGTCAATAAATACAACAATAAATGCACAAGATAATAAAAAGCTTAAATTCTTAATACAAGCATTAAAATCAACTAAGCTAGGTCAAGCTTCATCAACATCCCAACACAAAATAGTTTAGCCCATGATGAAATAACAATGAAATGCAAGAATTAAATACATTATTTCAACAATGGATTAAAGTAAATAGAGAAATATAAAGATTAAACAATAAATACTTCCCTCAACCAATGATTCAAGCTTCAAAATATCAATATTCTTCCACAATGACTTTGGTATTTCTCCCCTTAATCAATATTCATCATCTACACTATACATAATCAAGAGAAATTACAAGATGAAAATGGGATAAAAATAGAGAAAGAGAGAGTCTAAGGTTTCTTTTTGTTGAAAAGTGTTAAGAATCCTTTCAAAATACCCAAAATCACTCAAAAATACACCCAAATCGCGTAGATCCGCGTGTTTCAGCATTTGGGCCGAACCGGGTCGCACCGGGTCGGCCCAGATTTTCTGTCAAAATTTTGACCACGCGATCGCGTGGTTGCCCTTTTTAATCTCGGGTTGAATTTGTGCATGACTTCGCGAACGCGACTTGTGCATGACCACGCGATCGCGTGGTTGCAGCTTGGTCCTCAAACTTTGACTCTTTGATAGATTTGATTCTTTTCTCCTCAATTTCTTCAAGTATTCATCCATTTAGCTTCTTTCTTGTGCTTTCTCCATGAAGTTGATAGTTAAACCTATTTAACCACAAAATATGCACAATTAAGTAGGTATTTGTCCAAATTACTCAAAAAGTATTACTAAAAATATATGAAATATGCATGTAAAATGCACTCAACAAATACCCCCAAACTTAAACTCTTGCTCGTCCCGAGCAAGAATATTCACATGCATTTACAAAAAAAAATATGATATAATGATCAACAATGCTAGGTAGCTAGCAATTTTCCATGAGTGTGAAATTGCCTAATTAATTCACAATTATGTTCCCAAATAATGCTACAAAAATGAGTTTGGCTTATCCGATGTTCGATTGGTGCGTGTGTGCATAGCCACTGACAATCGTCAATAGGATTCAAAAATGTTGATGAGTAAAGAGGTTTCAAGTCAAAAATATCCCACCATTAGTGGTCAATTCTTTCCTTTCCCACTCGTGACATTCATCCTCCAATGAATAATTTTCTTTCCACTCCCGGGATGCAATTCTAGAGGGTGAGAACTAATGAGTGCTTCGACATTCAAGTTTATACCAAGTAATTCAAACCCACTATTCATCTAAGCCCTTATGCAAGTACAAATGCATGATTTCTAACAACTAACATGATGTTTGCTCGTGACTTCCCCACTCCCTTAAGCTTTCTAATTGACCCATGTAACGAGCTTTAGGTCGGAAGCTCCCCGATTTTTTAGATCAAAGGGTACCAAGTTTCAAAATACCCCTACGGACTTATTAACTCGAGTCAAAAAGGTTACGAAGTGGGGTAGACTTATTAAGCGAATGCAATGATAATGAGCTCTTTTTTTTTTCCTTCAAGTGTGTGTGTGAGTACCCTACTCATTAAGCTTTCTAATTGACCCATGTAGCGAGCTTTCGGCCGGTGACTCCCAAGTTTCAAACTTAAGGCACCAAGTTTCAAGATACTCCTACGGGCTTAATAACTCGAGTCAAAAAGGCTTCGAGATAGGGCAATGCAATGCAAAAATTTAAAATGGGTTTAGAACTCTAGCATATGGTCATTACTTGGCTTATACTTGGCGAAAGATACTCCACACAAAAATTTACTTCCACATGCATGGAATCACCACACGTCTAGGCCGTCTCCTTTACTGGGTCGACCACCCCCAAACTTGTCTTACATTAGGGTCAAGAGGTTTAGAGAATTAGGAAATATTTGATAGGTTGATACAAATAAACAATACAAGCTCACAACCTAGTTTATCTACTCCATTAACCTCTTCGCCCTTCAACAATTCCCAAACTCACTGACAATTGAACATGACTATTGTGCTCAATGTACATATGATCTTACATGGATAAGCATTTAAAGAAAGTAGCACAAGTAACACAATTGGTCATAACTCATGAATTAACAACAATTTCAAACATCAAAGTTTTATAAGCCGGCAAGGCTATCTAGTATGTCAATATTCTCAACAAAATAAACAATTTCAAAAGGCAATGTAAAATGTTCATAAAGCACATGATCCCAATACCCCCAAACTTAAATCAAACATTGTCCTCAATGTTGACAATGACATAATAACAAGAAAGAAATGGTTGATGGAACTTCCCCGGATTGATGCGTGTATGATGTTCCAAATTAACCTAAGCTTTGATTCTCTTGATACGCCAATCTCTCCCAAACTTGTTGAGGACAAGGTTGCTTAGGATTTCAAAAAGAATTTCGAACCTACAAAAGTTGGTGATTAACCAAGTTAGACATAATAAAAATGCAATAAGTAAATATCAACAAGTAATTAAAAAAAGTAGAAATTTGGGTTGCCTCCCAAAAAGCGCTTGGTTAATGTCGTAAGCTCGACTTTTTGATACAATTACTCAGGGTTTGCAAGAGGGATGGATGACTTCTCCTTTTCATAATTACCCCCCAAGTATGACTTCAATCGTTGCCCATTTACTTTGAAGTTCCCTTTACTTCCATGATAAAGTTCAACCGCTCCATGTGGGAAGATTTGGGCAATGGTGAATGGTCCCGACCATCTAGAACGGAGTTTACCGGGGAACAATCGAAGTCTTGAGTTGTAGAGAAGTACTTCTTGCCCAACTTGGAAGTCCCGCTTCACAAGGTTCTTGTCATGCCACCTCTTTGTCTTCTCTTTGTAAATCCGAGCATTTTCGTATGATTCAAGGCGGAATTCGTCAAGCTCATTGAGTTGGAGGAGTCTTTTCTCACCGGCCAACTCCATATCAAAATTCAACACTTTTGTTGCCCAATATGCTCGGTGCTCAAGCTCAACCGGGAGATGACATGCTTTTCCAAATAAGAGTCGAAATGGAGACATACCAATGGGGGTCTTGAAAGCGGTGCGGTATGCCCATAATGCATCATCCAATTTCTTGGACCAAACTTTCCTCGAGGCATTCACCGTCACTTCAAGGATCTTTTTCAATTCTCTATTTGAAATTTCAACCTGCCCACTTGTTTGCGGATGATAAGCTGTGGATATTCGATGTTTGACCCCATATTTGGTCAAAAGTGAGTCGAAGAGGCGGTTACAAAGTGTTTTCCTCCTTCACTAATGATAGCTCGAGGGGTGCCATAACGAGTAAAAATATTTTTCTTCAAAAATTTCACCACCACTCGAGCATCATTTGTGGGGAGTGCCACCGCTTCTACCCACTTGGACACATAGTCTACTGCAACTAGAATGTATTGATTAGAAAAGGACAATGGAAAAGGTCCCATAAAATCAATACCCCAAATATCGAATATCTCCACCTCTAAAATAGAATTTAAGGGAATTTCATTTCGGTTAGAAATATTACCCAATCGTTGGCATCGGTCACATTTGGATACAAGTGTGTGAGCATCCTTGAATAAAGTGAGCCAATAAAATCCCGATTGAAGAACCTTTGATGCAGTTTTCACGGCACCAAAATGGCCTCCATAAGGCGATGAGTGACATTGATGAGAATCAAGGCGGGCTTGACGGAAAGAACTACAATTCAAGCCAAAACAAGAATTCAAACAGGTTCGGAGAGCTTCAAAGATCAAATCAAGTCAAAATGGATCGGATTCGTATTTACGGCCGTAAGCTAGCTGGTCACGGCCGTAAGTCAGCCACGGGTAGAAATTAAAGATTCCAAGATTTTAACAGTTACGGCCGTAAGTTTATGGTCACGGCCGTAATCCTTAAGCAGAAGTACAGTTACGGCCGTAAGGAATGTTGTCACGGCCGTAATTCCAAGATTTGCGGATTTTTATTTCCTTAATTATAGGTTAGATTTACTTTGTTTTTGTTATTGTTTCCAATTAAATTAGGACTCTATTTTGATAGATTTTATCTATTCCCTAATTAGATTAGATTTTATTTAGTTTCCTAGTAGACTAGGATTTTTTATTCGCCTATATAAAGGCGTCTTCATTGTAATACAAAAAAAGGACTTTGATTAATGAAGATTGTGATGAGTTATTTCTCTCCCAAATATTGTTCTTGAATGAACTTCCGAACTTATCAAATATTGTGAGATATTTGTGACGTTCACCAAACTGAACTTATCAAGGATCTGGACATTCCTTGTGGCGTTCAAACCATTACGGTTCTTGTTTCCGCATCGTAACGGGTGTCGGGTTTGATATGCCCCTGGTTCTTGCGTCGTGAGGCTTGGGTCGTAGTGTTTCCGTCCGTTCCAACCTGAATTCGGAACTTTCCCGGCGTTATTTTCGCGTGTTCGTCGTGACCCCCCTCCCGGGATCACATCATCTGGTATCAGAGCTTGGCTCTAAATCCAGGTTTTGATATAATTCTTGTTTTGTTTAATTTTTTTTTCTTCATTAGATTTCGTTGTCCTTGAAAATTCTGCACGGTTACAAATTGGTCTTAGTATCAATTCTTGTTGTTATTGATTGTTCTTGATTAAAAAAAAAAAAAAAAGTGATTATTATTGAAGAGCAAGATCAAGAACATCATTCCATAGTCAAGAAGACCTTTCTTGATACCTTTTAATTTTTCCACATTCATAGTAGTTTTCGTCATCCATCACTACCTTCAAATTCGTTCATCCCAGTTACACCAGTTTCTTGAGTCCAATATTCCATCAAATCTTCTTTTCATCTGTTTTTGTCTTGCACCTTGGGTTAATTCCACAAGGACCAAGTCCGTAACTAGTTTGGTGGGTTCGTTGAGAACTTGAGAAAAGGGATAGAGAGGAAAAATGCAAAGTGGTGAGATCAATAGAGGGAAAAAGCCGAATAGAGTGATACACGAGTGCTAAACACGTGAGGATATATTTTCTTGAAATTTATTTTTTTTTTCTTTTGATCACTAACCATGTCACAGAAAGACGCATCATCGACAGGGGAGGATAACCAACAGTTCCACTTTCTTGCAATGTTGGAAAAACGATTAGAGAAGTTGGATGCGAAGTTGGGGGAAATTAAAAATTCTGTGGACACGCATAGTGCAGAAATTGCCCAACTACATAGAGAGCAGCCGCGCACGGCTCCTAATATCCGGAGGCCGCAAAGGTATGACCATAATCCTAGAAATGGAGTTTGGGATGATGATGATGTTGAGATAGGAGATAGTGTTACCGTCCGTTCCAACCTGAATTCGGAACTTTCCCGGCGTTATTTCCGCGTGTTCGTCGTGACCCCCCTCCCGAGATCACATCAGACATTGTTCAAGAATCTTCTCCATCTCCTCCTCGGGCACACACCTTCTCATGATTTGATCCGGACCCCTTTTGGACAACAACGGGTCATCCCAAAAATAATGCTTGATATCCGCAAAGAACTTTTTCCTTTGTTGATAAGAGCGGTCAGGGGGAGTGATGCCACTTGCAAGAAAATTCACATGGTCTGCATACCATGGCACACTAGCAGCTTGTAGAAGATCCATGATTTGGAAAATTTGCTCATCCGGGAATACCTCACTTATCTCTTCATCCAAAATTTCCTCGGTTTGCTCAAGTCTAGACAAGTGATCGGCTACAAGATTCTCCATCCCCTTCTTGTCACGAATCTCCAAATCAAACTCTTGGAGGAGAAGAACACATCTAATTAACCGCGGCTTAGCATCCTTCTTTGCCAACAAATACTTGAGGGCCGAGTGGTCGGTATACACAATCACCTTGGAGCCAATAAGATATGACCGAAACTTATCAAAGGAAAAGACCACCGCTAGCATTTCCTTCTCGATAGTAGCATAATTCAATTGGGCATCGGTCAAGGTTCTACTAGCATAGTAGATGACATGAAAGATTTTCTCCTTTCTTTACCCCAAAACTGCCCCCACGGCGTAATCACTTGCATCACACATAAGCTCGAAGGGCAAACTCCAATCCGGAGCCACAATAATAGGTGCCGTGATGAGTTTCTCTTTAAGAGTGTTAAAAGCTTGACGACACTCTTTAGAGAAATCATATGTGGTACTCTTCTCAAGTAATGAATACAGTGGCTTCGTGATTTTTGAGAAGTCTTTGATAAACCTCCTATAAAATTCCGTATGCCCCAAGAAGCTTCTTATGCCCTTTACCGATGTTGAGGGAGGTAATTTTTCAATAACTTGAATTTTTGCCTTATCAACCTCAATCCCCTCACTTGAAATTCGGTGCCCAAGAACTATCCCCTCACGAACCATGAAATGACATTTTTCCCAATTCAAGACCAAATTGGTATCCTCACATCTTTTTAGCACCATTCTCAAATTATTCAAACAATCATCAAATGAAGTACCAAAAACTGAGAATTCATCCATAAATACCTCAATAAATTTCTCCACCATGTCGGAGAAGATAGCCATCATGCACCGTTGGAAAGTAGCGGGGGCATTGCTGAGACCGAAGGGCATCCTCCTATATGCAAAAGTTCCATATGAGCATGTGAATGTTGTCTTTTCTTGATCCTCCGGGGCTATAGGAATTTGATTATAGCCCGAATACCCATCTAGAAAGCAATAATGAGAATGATCCGCCAATCGCTCAAGCATTTGATCGATGAATGGAAGGGGGAAATGATCCTTCCTAGTAGCATTGTTGAGCTTGCGATAATCAATGCAAACTCTCCACCCCGTCACTGGCCTCGTTGGAACAAGCTCATTATTCTCATTCTCTACAACCGTGACACCTCCTTTCTTCGGCACTACTTGCACCGAGCTCACCCATGAACTATCCGAGATTGGATAGATAATACCCGCATCAAGCCACTTCACCACTTCGGCTCTTACAACTTCCTTCATGTTCGGATTTAACCGACGTTGATGCTCCACCGAAGGTTTAAAATCATCTTCCATAAGAATTTTGTGCATGCATAATGAAGGGCAAATACCTCGAATATCCGAGATGGTCCATCCAATAGCCTCCTTGTGTTCCCTCAATACCCGAAGCAATTTATCTTCCTCCACTTCACTCAATAAATTCGAAATAATGACCGGAAGGGTAGAAGATTCCCCCAAGTAAGCATACCTCAAATGAGAAGGAAGAGGCTTTCGCTCGAGGGTAGGTGCCTTCTCGAAAGATGGTAGGGGTGGTGAAGAACTCTTTTTCAACTCCTCAAAGTAGGGGCCCCTCTTGTGTTGATATTGTGGTGATGCCTCCAAATAATGAGCCATTTGTTCAACTTCATGGTCATCATCCTCAATAGTTAAAGAGTGGGCAATGCAAGACTCCAATGGATCTTTAGAAATCCCACAGTTGAAGGAGTTTACCACTAGATGATCAATCACATCCACCCGAAAGCATGAATTTGATTCCGAAGGATATTTAATAGCCTTCAACACATTGAAGGTGACTTGCTCATCTTGCACCCTCAAAATCAATTGTCCTTCTTGCACATCAATAAGAGCTCTCCCGGTTGCTAGAAATGGCCATCCCAAAATAATTGGAATGTCGTGGTCTTCCTCCATGTCTAGAATAATAAAGTCCGCCGGAAAGATGAATTTATCCACCTTCACAAGAACATCCTCAATGATTCCCCGAGGATATTTTATAGACCTATCCGCCAATTGTAAAGACACGGTGGTTGCTTTAGCTTCTCCCAATTCCAATTTCCTGAAAATGGACAAATGCATCAAATTAATGCTAGGACCAAGATCACATAAAGCTTTACTAAAATTAACATCACCAATAGTGCATGGAATAGTAAAACTCCCTGGATCTTTAATTTTTGGAGGAAGCTTGTTTTGAATGATAGCACTACATTCCTTAGTTAGCATCACCGTTTCATGCTCTTCAAGCCTTCTTTTTTTGGATAGAATATCCTTCATGAACTTGGCATAGCTTGGCATTTGAGTCAATGCATCGGCGAAAGGAATGTTGATGTGTAGCTTCTTGAACACTTCCAAAAATTTTCCAAATTGACTATCGAGCCTTTGCTTTTGCAACCTTTGAGGAAAGGGAATAGGAGGCACATAAACCTTGATCGAGGTTGGGGCCTTTGATGTGGATGCTTCCGGCTCACTTTCCTTTGGCACTTCAACAATTGGTTCAGATGCTCGAATAGGCTCATTTTCTTCAATGGGAGCCTTGTTTGATTGAGTTGTTGGTTGTGGGGCCGTGATTTCGGACAATTGCACCCCGCTTCTTGTTGTAATAGCTTGCACATTCTCCCTAGGATTTGTCTCGGTGTTGCTAGGCAAAGCTCCTTGTTGCCTTTCCGAGAGAAGTTTAGCTATTTGGCCCACTTGCTTCTCCAAATTTTTCAAAGAGGCATCATTGCGTTCTTGATATTGCAATTGATGATTTGCTAGCTTGGTGATAGCCTCTTCCCATCCCTCTTTCTTCTCTTGTGGCTTTGGATTCAACACATTGTGATTGTTTCCATAAGATAGATTAGGATGACTTCTCCAACCGGGATTGTATGTGGGAGCATATGGATTGAACCCTTGGCATTGAAAATTTTGAGCATAAGCAACTTGCTCGGTAGATGAAGAACCACTTTCCACCAATGGACACATAGAGCTTTGATGATTAGCCCCACATATATCACATATCGGAGGGGCTTGAACCATGTTAACGGGCCGAGAGGTTGAAGTAGATAACCCTTCCACTTTCTTGGCTAAGGAATCAATCTTTGACAAGACAAGTGCATAATCATCACCCCCTCGTGCACCACTAGAACTCCTTGGTGCACTTCTATCCGGCCACATTGCACTTTGTTCACTCATGATCTCAAACAAATCATAAGCCTCCCGGATGCTCTTTGTCTTGATGGACCCATTAGAGGATGAATCCACATTTGAACGGCAAGGAGGAGTTAACCCGGCATAGAAGTGGTTGACTTGTTGCCCCAATGTAATCCCATGATTTGGGCACTTCCTAAGCATGTCTTTGAATCTCTCCCAAGCTTCATGAAAGCTCTCCATCTCGAATTTTTAAAATGTAGTAATATCATGCTTGAGTTTACCAACTCTAGATGGTGGGAAAAATTTTGTAGTGAACCTTAGGACAAACCACCCAAGTCGTGATACTCCCCAGAGGCAAAGTGTCAAGCCATTCTCTTGCTTTATCCTTCAAAGTATGTACAAATAATCTCATCCGGATTGCCTCCACATTCACACCCTCATAGTTGAAGTTGCTACAAATCTCTAAGAACCGTACCACATGGGCATGTGGGTTTTCATCGGTCCTCCCATAGAATGAGATGGTGTTGGAGAATAAATTGATGACATCCGGTCGAAGTTGAAAATTTGGATGATTGTAGGAGGGATAGACAATGCTTGATTGATTCTCGACAATAGGAGGATTCATGAAATCCCCAAAAAGCATGTCTTCCTCATTAACAACGGGCTCTTGAGCTCTATCCGCTTGAGGAATAAAACCGGGTGGGATTCCACCCCTTGGAGGAATTGCAGCTGGAGCATTAAGCTCGATGTTAACTCTTTCTCCTTCCATCCCAGTAAGAAGTTGTATCCTAGCTTCCCGTTGTTCCCTTAACCTTCGTCGAAAAGTTCTCTCGATATCCGGATCTATTTCAACTAGATCAAGACTTCTACTTCGACGCATGCACAATCACAACCTAGAACAACACAAGAAATTAGAAGATTTCTTACACAAAACAAAACAAAAGAAAATTTTTACAAGAAATAAAAGTAACCAATAGTTAAAACTAATATCAACTAAAATGTAATTTAATTAGAAACAATCCCCGGTAACGGCGCCAAAAACTTGTTCGCTACAAACACACCGCAAGTGCACGAGTCGCATACAAGTGATAGTGGACTAATTGAGTCCGGTTTATCGATCCCACAAGGATTGTATATTTCAACTACACTCTAGTCTAATTAATTTTAACAAGAAACACACACAATAAAAGTTTGTTTTGGGAAAGTTTTGGTACTAGAATTAAAGTTGCAATTATAAATAAATAACTAGAAAAATGGTGATGAATAGATGATAAAGGAGTGTTGGGATTCTTGATTCCACTTGACCATTACCTAATTGAATTATCAACAAGAAAATAGAAATGCAATTCATTAATCATGTTAGACCTGATTTTCCAAGCTTAGCCAATTACCTCTCTCGAGTGAAATCAACCCTAATTAGTGGAATTAACATACTATATCTCTATATCGATTAAAAACACACCAATTGCATTAAACCTTTGTGAAAATTGCTCAATGGGTCATCTAGGGTTTTAGGTATATCTCTATCCTAAACACGAACTTAGAGCAAATATTGTATTGATCTAGAATACACAACAATTTCTCAATAATTGCACATTCCATGAAACCTAAACATAAATGTGGCCACAATAAATGCTAGTCAATAAATACAACAATAAATACACAAGATAATAAAAAGCTTAAATTCTTAATACAAACATTAAAATCAACTAAGCTAGGTCAAGCTTCATCAACATCTCAATACAAAATAGTTTAGCCCATGATGAAATAACAATGAAATCCAAGAATTAAATACATTATTTCAACAATGGATTAAAGTAAATAGAGAAATATGAAGATTAAGCAATAAATACTTCCCTCAACCAATGATTCAAGCTTCAAAATATCAATATTCTTCCACAATGACTTTGGTATTTCTCCCCTTAATCAATATTCATCAACTACACTATACATAATCAAGAGAAATTACAAGATGAAAATGGGATAAAAATAGAGAAAGAGAGAGTCTAGGGTTTCTTCTTGTTGAAAAGTGTCAAGAATCCTTTCAAAATACCCAAAATCACTCAAAAATAAACCCAAATCTCGTAGATCCGCGTGTTTCAGCATTTGGGTCGCACCGGGTCGGCCCCGATTTTCTGTCAAAATTTTGACAACGCGATCGCGTGGTTGCCCTTTTTAGTCTCGGGTTGAATTTGTGCATGACTTCGCGAACGCGACTTGCGCATGACCACGCGATCGCGTGGTTGCAGCTTGGTCCTCAAACTTTGACTCTTTGATAGATTTGACTCTTTTCTCCTCAATTTATTCAAGTATTCATCCATTTAGCTTCTTTCTTGTGCTTTCTCCATGAAGTTGATAGTTAAACCTATTTAACCACAAAATATGCACAATTAAGTAGCTAGTTGTCCAAATTACTAAAAAAGTATTACTAAAAATATATGAAATATGCATGTAAAATGCACTCAACAGGGCTCAAATTAATTTAGCAAATGATGTTAATATATCTAAAGTGATCTTAGTCCATTCTTCGTATTCATACAACTTGCACAAATTACAAAAAAAAAAAACAAAAAAAATCAAAAAAATAAAAATCAAAATCAAAAATCAAATGTCCATACCAAACTAAACTTGCTTTCACATTCAAAGGTCTTCACCATCTACGGAAAAGCTCATCCCGGGTATTAGATATAGTTTGTAGTGGTCCGTATTTCGTTAACACACGTTGATTTTGATGATAATACCACAGAAAAGGCTTTTAAATATAGTTTGAATTAGTCTATCACTACCATAAGATGAGACACAAGTTATTGAGAGCTTGGACAAATAGTTTCTTGCATAGCAACATCCATACCAACCATATCTTTGAATGTCTCTATTCGTGTTGTGTATCGATTCTCCTACATGCTCCCAATATCATCTCAGTGCTTGTGCCAATTACATGCGACAGGTGGAATTGGACAACTAGGCCTCAAGTTATCCTGCACCGGGTGATCAATCATATTAACAATAGTACAAAAGCACATGCTTCAGTCAATTGGCCGAAGAAGAAATAATCTTATGACTTAATGGTATAGGAGATGGAGAGCGTAGTGGTAAAAATGTTAAACATTGTTCAAATGATAGAAGGACGAGTACGACCCCATATTGAGATGCTACCAAATGGCCCATATCGGGCATTGTCATCCATCGATCAAACGGGGCACCGCTGTCAAAGTAATCTAAAATATATAATTACTCTTTCACCCATTCATTGCAGCCATATAGATTTATATAGAGATCAATTTAGAGTTCAATTCATATATAAGGTCACGTCGAATCTGACACCACGATTCTTCTCCCCATCCAAGTGAACTAGCCACATCCCTAAAACCACAATGACCATCAGACTCAACATTAGCAATGTTAAATATGCACTCCTTCACTCTGAATCGGAAACAAGTTAAATACTGATCAAGACCATACGGCTGGGTGCACCGAACTTTATATTTTCTCTTTTTTGGAACTTTGATGGAGATACTAGTACTAGGAAAATGAATTTGATTGTTGGACTCAACAATTTCAAAATGCGAAGGATTCCTTTTAGTTGAAGTATCAACCTTCGATGACGGTCGACCCTTAGTTTTACATTTTTCAATTGGAGGCACTAAAGCAATAGTAGAGGGTTCATACATTTCTCGCAGCTTCATTTTAAACATTAATTTACCTGCATCATCGCATGCGTTAAAATAGCTTTGAATTTTCTCCAACTCAACCACAATATTCAACTTCGAAGGAGACTCATACGATGAAACCAAAATGTCTAATTTCCTCCAGTGAGTGTGAACGGAAAGGAATCGGCTGACTTGATAATAAGTATTCTGAGATTTCACATGCACATAGCACATGCGTGGATCTAATAGTGCAATTACAAGCACTTTTGTCGAAACTAATTTGTTCTGCATGCTTTGACTCAATTGAAATAAAATTCATTGAATTTTTGGACTCCAAACCTCTCAATTCTCTGAAAATGCTATGCTTGAAGCATGTTGAACCAAGTTCATGCTTTGCTCGAACGAAGCCTTTATCTCAGTGAATAGTAATTCTAAAAGATAATGCATAACTTTCCATGAAGTTTCAAAATCACATTGTGATGATCCGAGGTGTTTCTTTAATTTAGAGTGCGCACTCTCAACCCTACGTTCACAAGTAATTTATTTAGATTTCAAACATATATAATAATTTATTCGTCTAATCTATTAAGCAAAGAATATCTAAAATATTATTAAATTAGTAAACACATTAGCTATTTGTTGTGACATTACCAAAGTGAATAATTTCATTTGTCAATGCTGCAACGAATTTCTCCTTATACTTACTCAACCAAGATCCTTCAACATATTCAAGAGCCTTTGAAAATTGTCCAAATTTCAAAAAAAAAATTTTGCTCAAATTTTCATATATATCCTTCGAAGTGGAGGCAACAAGTTCGCTCCAACTTCTACAGAAAGTATCCCAATATTCTTTTCGTTCGAAATACTTCTTTGTGTTAGCAGCAACATTTTTTGATATGTGCCAAGTGCACGATAAATGTTTGGGATTAGGAAAATCATTTCAATTGCTTGAATAAGCGACAACTCGGCAACACATTCCATTTCATCAGTTTTTTCAACTTTTCCATTGTCGACAAATAATTTGCTTCTTGTTCAAATTTCATGAAAACAAAAGCAACCGGAAAATTCATTTGAGTCGAAGTAACCCCAACAATCTCAAAAAGAGGACGCCGGTGCCTATTTGTCTTATAGGTACAATCCATGACAAGCACACATGGAAATGCATGTAACATATCTACAGATGTTGGATGTGCAAAGAACAGATCTCTAACTTCATCGGTTTTCGTATCATACCTATGTCACTCGATATAATTATGTTCTCTTAACTTATCCATTACTGTTGCATTTGAGTCTTTCCTGCCTTATCAACCAATGGTTGTCTTGCACGAGCATTGTAAATTGTCCTCATTGTGCTAACATTGTTTAGATCCCTGTCTTTTAAAGTCATTAATATATTTCTCGGCTTTACCAAGCTTCTTGACATGTCGGCTAAAATTTTCTCCTCTTCACTTGGTAATCTTCCCACATAAGTATGTCCTTCGAAATGTAGCGCTGCATGATGACTACGAACTCCACATATTACCCTCATCATCCAATCATCATCATCATTCACCAATTTAACACCACTTAGATCAAATGGACACTCAAACTTACGTGAGCCTACAGATCTCTTTTTCTTTGGTTCATGGTTAGGGTTACTTTTATGCTTTCTATATTTTCCTCCACGCTCACATTCAAATTGTATTCGAGGCTTGCGTAACCGTCTATCTCAGAATGATTCACAACAATAAACATCCCAAGCTCCTTCCCAACCGCACGAACCCAATTACATAATAAATCTCGACTATGGAATACCTGCTTCATCAATGCAATGGAATGGAATGCAAAACAAGATTATATGGCATAACCGTAGTAAGAGTTGAATATTTATGATACAATGAAGCTTTGCATTTAAATATACCCGGTCCGTGATAAAATATTGTGTATAATCAAATATATTGAGGTCCTCTTCAACTGAATTTTAAAGCACTAAATATATTGATGAAATAAGAGAAAAAATCGTAATATCATACATATAAAACGAATAGATCTCTAACCAAAGTTTATTACCTCTTGATGTGTTTTAACTTTGTTTTCGTTTTCATGTACATGTTTTATATCACACTCCGAAGTCCACATTTTCTTTTTGGGATGACAAGCTTGACAGCTATATTTTCAGTACCAAAGATCTTCCTTTCTTTGTATGCTAGTCTTGCGATTTGCTTGTACTGGGAATTCTTATTATTAGCTGTAATCAAGACTAGTATAATTAAATGAAGATGTTCGTAGGATCTATAACTTGGAGATATTTATTGCTTCGATGCGGTATGCATGTATACTGATGTCAATATGCATATTAATATATATTCACGTTTCTATGCGCAGGTATATTACATAATTAGACTCAAGAATAATTATGGCTTTTAATTCTTTAATGATCAAGAATATTAGAGTAAGTTTTGGTGCATTTTTTCTCAATTACATTGTCTGCCAATTCTTATAGCTTTGCCAATCAATTTATTCAATCATTGGACTGCCATATTCAAATCAGTTGACCGAATTTTATTTCCTCAAAAAGAATGAAGTGCAACAGGCTAGAAGACAAAGTGATATAAGTACCTTTTGCAGGGTTGGATTAATCATCAATTTTCCAGTTGGGTTTTGGGCAAATGATTTGTACTGTAATTGAGATTTGGAATTTTCGAGCTCTCACGCAGGTGACACAGAGCACACCACATATAAAATTTAGGGTTTTTTAAATTTGTGGTATACATAAGAATGACAAATAAGATAAATTAATATAATGAGATGGTTATTTAAGGTAATTTAATTATGGTCAATTTAGTAAATATGAAAATTATGGTGTGGTTAACAAATTTGGTGGTGTCAATATAATTATCCATAATCAAATTAAATATCAAGAGAGTTAGGCTAGAACTTCGACAAATGATATAATCAAATCAAATACATTTCAAAAGATAGCAATGATTTAAGCTCAAGTGTTAGTAATAAAAGTTTTGATAATGAATAATGAAATACTTTTAATCATATACCAAAGATTTTCAATCAATTATCACTCTTAACAAATGATAAAAGTTAAGTACCAAGAGATATCAATATATATAAGTGTTGATATAGAAAACTTCAAGTAAAAATAGCGTTGAAATGTAATTCAATAATGTTTTCTTGCAAAGATTTGATAAGAATCTTTGATGTAAGAGCATCTCCAATAAGCTCTTTAAATTTGAAATGTTTTTTTTATTTTGGAGAGTCAACCCTTAAAATTTCACTCTAATAGACTTTTTAATTTAACATTTGTATTTAGAGAGTGAGTTTGACTCAACCAAATCCACTCTGTAAATAAAAATGTATTCAAAAAGTTCCAATTTTCAATATTCCAAGATTAGCTTTATTTATTACATATTTGATATCATTGGTCATTCAGTTTTAAAAAAATAAATAAATATTAACTAAAAATAAAGAAAAACAATAATTATTTTTATGAAAAAGTAAAAGAGCCAAAAATACAGATTTTGTTGGAGCTTGTAAAAAATTTAGTTCTTTAAATTTAAAGATGCTCTCTATTATATAGAATATGCCCTTTAAATATAAAGAGTTCATTAGAGATGCTCTAATAAATGTGACTTTTGGATTAATCAAGGATTTCTAATAAATGAAGTATGAATTTAATACAATGTGCTAAATGCGTCCGTTTAAAAATATAACCCTTGGAGAGTTAATGGTCAGTAGTTTCGATAGACCGAAATGTCCTCAACTTAGGTTTTCTTGAATTTGATCAATTTCGACAGTGGCACATATAAGTTAGAAGATCATTTGAACATGACTTTTAAAAGATAGAAACATTTTTATGCAAGTGGTGATCAATATTGAAAAGAAAAAAATATTTTTTGAGCTTAAATAAATTCGTTGTGAAGTATTGAACAGATTATATATTTACATTGGTTTTAGTAATACAATGTGCACTCTATTCTAGCAATCTTGAATCTTGATATTCTCAGCTTTGATTTTTGTCTTTGTCTTTGCATATTGTGCATTTGATCACGATATCTTCATTTGAGAACGTGTACTTTGAATTGCTTTTGAACAATTTGTTTTTATGAAACACTAGATACACACTTGTGAGCATATTAGATAAACTTATTTGTTATAATCTGTTGACGGTTGAAATATGAGATATTCCAAGTCAGCAAGATATAAGTGGATGTTAGTTGTGTAATCGGAAATTATATGTGAAAGAGGTGGACCTCAAGTCGTAATGGATGACCTGGACTCCACGTAGGTAATAAAAGACGGTTGGTAAGAGGTGGATCCCAGATCGTGTGAATGACCTGGACTCCACGTATGATTTCTTGTATAAAAACAGTATTGGCTTTGAATAGCCAAAGTTTTCTCCTCCTTTAAGTGAGCTACCCTCCCCTATATTTATAGAGAGAATGGGGTGAGCTGGCTTATTACAATACCTGATTATCTGACATAAGTACGTAACTGAACTATTTGAGTTCTTACATAACGTAAGGTAGTTGAGTTATACTTAGTCTAACAACCATTATGTCTGAATAACTGTCTCAACTAACGTGTAAGAAAGTAGTTGGTCTTGTTTCGCCTGAACAGTTACCGACCTTATTGGACCACATCGGAATTACCTTCGGCAACCGACCTCACTGGACCACGTCGGAAATACCTTTGGCAACCGACCTCACTGGACCACGTCGGAATCGTGTCGTTTAATTCATCTACAAACTCCAAAGCATGTTATAATAATATCCGACCTGACATTATCAGTTCGGATATCATTCCGGTCATCATGGCAGATCTGTATTGGACTTTTCGGCTGACGTCGCCACATCGTCACTAAAATTGGACTACTTATCAACAATTGCCCCTAGGTGTGGGTCTGAAAGGATTTCTGATCCGCGCCTACTGAAATTTTTGAGGATTAATGTTTAAAATAAACCATAATGACGTTGCCACGTGTCTTGGTTTTAGACGCCTAGGTCTGACAATGCCAGTAGAAAGCCGTCAACCGTCATTTCTTTTGAGGGGCTTTAGGAGTCTCTTCAAATTCTGTACTGGTAATTAATGACGTCTTTATATATAAGGGACCCTTAGGCGTTTTTTCTTCCTTCACAATTTCTTCAAAACACTCTGTAAGATTCCGATTTAGTTCCGACGTGACCCTTTGTTCGGCTGGTTTAGTTCACGACCTAGAGTCCGGATCTGTTTTCCAGGTATTCCTTCTTACCTTTGAAAAATAATGAGCAATTCCGGTAGCGATAGTGAGGCCACTAAGAATGACTCTTGGGGTGGGGGAAATGAGGAGTCCAGTCCGGATTTAGAATCTAGGTTGAGTGGGTCAGATGTGAGTGTATCTAATCTGCGAGGGGTAACCCGTGAGGTGCAACCACTTAGATCTGCAAACCCTTCTTTTGTTCCTCGACCTATTCTACCCCCACAAAGAAATTCTGAAAGAGCGGGACTGTCCAGTTCGACGTTCTGGCAGGCCGGATTTCATCCTTCCGTTGTCTCTGAGTCTGATTTGAATGAATGGCGCTTCAGGTTTAGGATCCCAGACTCAGTACTGTTTTTTCTTCCTAGGAGCGATGAGCGAGCTGACGAACCCCCTGAGGGTTACGTGGCGGTGAATAGGATGATGTTGGAGGCAGGTCTTAGGTTCCCATTACCCCGTACTATAACCAATTACCTACGGTACTGGGGTCTGGCCCCTTCTCAGATTACTCCTAACGGATGGAGGGTGATAATTGGTTTTTTAGTCATCTGGAGTAAATTAGGGTTACCTCCACCCCGTGCCAGTGAGTTTGGTTCCCTTTATCAACTCCGATCTGATGAGAAGGATTCTGGTTGGTATTATATAATGGTCCGACCCCGGACTGGCGGGAACTTAATAGAGGAACTTCCAGATTCCATTAAGGGGTGGAGGGATCAGTGGTTTTATGTAGGTGGCGGGTGGCAAACTTTGGAGCGGACTGAGGACCTGGAATACATTGTTCCCACCCACTACAAACCTTACTATATGTTTCAGACCTTATTCTTTATGTATGAACTGCCTCTTCTAATATTAATTATCTCTTTTGCATTTCAAGTCCGGCTAATCCCTCCAGGTCCTTGGCATTTGAAGAGCAGTTGCAAAGGGCACGTGAACTTGACTGGCGTGACAGGGACTTCAGAGAATTGATCACTGAAGAGAATCTGTTCAGGGCCGGGCTCACCACTGTACACCCAGCTACTTCTTTCTTGCCTCCTCCACGTCGTAAGTAGTTACTAGCCTGAGCTCATCTTCGACCTTCATTATACTAATTTCTTGGCCGTTTTCGCAGAACCGAACAAGTCAAGAAAAAGGAATATGCCTCCTTTCGACCGAAGCGCATTCGTGGGCAAGAAAAGGAGGCCGACTACTGGTGGGAAAACTCTCCCTTCTGGAATGGGCCCCACTCCCAGGTCTGGTCAATCCAGTGGGGCTCCAAATTCTGTTCCGAGTCCTTCCAGATCTTCCCACGGCAAAAGGAAGATGGCCGGAGAAGACATGGTGGCTCCACCTCCCCCCTCTAATGATCCGATTACAGTTTCAGATGATCAAGGATCATCCGGTAATGCCGGGCAGTCCGGCATGCAAGGTGCCTCAGATCTGCCACCTCCGGTGTCTGTAGCTGCAGATCCTGCTAATTTCTCCTATTTTGGAATTCATAAGGCCCGGGCTATGGAGATGGCCAAATTGAAGGGAAAACTCCCCAAAGCACTGAGGGATGTTCGGTCCCATAAATGTCCGGGGTCGAACTCCCTGAAAGTCCTTCCCAGCTGCGTCCATAACTCCGTCGATATAATAGTGCGGACTTGGGACAAGAAAAAGGAAGCCATGGCCGCCGAAATGGACTTACTCAACGCTGCCCATGCCACATCTGCTTTCCTTGGACTTGCGCAAAACTATGTATCCCACGTCCGAGCTAAAGCCCATGCCCAGACTGAGCCGCACGACGAATTAATGCGCCAAAGCATTGTTGTGAAGGATCAGAACCACGCACTTGGGCTGGAGAGGGACAGACTGGCTGGGGCCAAGAAAGAGCTTGAGCTGAAGTGTGAGAGCCTGGAACAGAGAAACGGTCTGCTTCTATCCGAACTGGAAAAGATACAACTGGAAAACGCTGAGTTGAAGGCCAAGGCAGCAGCGGACCGGCAAGCTCAAGAAGGGGTAGTGGTGGAGCTTGATCTGGTTAGGAAGGATCTCGAACAGGCCAGATCGGACTTAAGCTCTGCAGTGGATGTGTACAAGGAGTCCAAGGAGTATGAGGTGGATCATACCGATACCTATATCATGGTATTGGAAGATGCCGTAAAAAGGTTTCAGGAGCTCCACCCTGAATTCAATGCGGACCAGTTGAAGGTAGAGCTGGAGAAGCTTAGGAAGGATCAGGCTGAGGCCATGGCTGAACTAGGTTTAGGTACTGCACCTGCGGCTGAGTGAACTTGTAAAAAATATGTCTTTGGTAGTCTGTAGGGCTAGTCCGGCCCAACTTTGACATGAATGAAATTAGTTTTTATGATTATTTTCCGCACTGTTTTTAATAACTGTCAGATCTGATTGTATGGTAAGCCTTGAGTTCGACTCTGAAATAAACTCACGAACGTAGGACTTTCAGCCCGGTATGTCTTAAATCATTATCTACCCGTTTCTGACCTGGATTAAATATATGTACTGGCCCACTAGCTCGCCTCTGGTTTTACTTAAGATCGTAGAAGCTCACGACCTTTGGTGGGAAGATCTGGTTCCCCGTTTTGCTTAAGGTCCTAAGGAATTCGTAAACTCCGTTATGGCAGACCTGATGAGCTTTTAGCTTAAGGTCCTAAGGAGTTCGTAAACTCCGCTATGGCAGACCTGATGAGCATTTAACTTAAGGTCCTAAGGAGTTCGTAAACTCCGTTATGGCAGACCTGATGAGCATTTAGCTTAAGGTCCTAAGGAGTTCGTAAACTCCGCTATGGCAGACCTGATGAGCATTTAGCTTAAGGTCCTAAGTGGTTCGTAAACTCCGTTATGGCAGACCTGATGAGCATTTAGCTTAAGGTCCTAAGGAGTTCGTAAACTCCGTTATGGCAGACCTGATGAGCATTTAGCTTAAGGTCCTAAGGAGTTCGTAAACTCCGTTATGGCAGACCTGATGAGCACGTGGCCTTTTTTATCAAGAGCACTTGCAAATTTAGTAAAATGAATTTATTCCACTGAATATCTCAGGACACATTGACCATTACATTTCTAGTTACAATCATTGATAGTACTTTTTCAGATGTTCCGCGTTCCATGGGTGTTGTAAAGGTTTTCCCTCTAAAGTTTCTATTTCATATGCCCCGTTTTGCAAGGTTTTTTTAATCCTGTAAGGTCCTTCCCAAGATGGGCCAAGCGAGCCAGATTGAGCTTCTCTTGTGGCTAAAAACACTTTCCTGAGTACCAAATCTCCCGCGTGGAACTTTCGGCTCCTCACTTTAGAATTATAGTACCTAGTGCTTCTCTGTTTGTAGCAAGCATTCTTGAGATCTGAGTTTAACCTCCTCTCCTCCATCAGGTCCAATGTGAACCGTAGCATTTCAGAATTTGTTTCTTCTCCAAAATATTGGGTTCGGCCAGTGGGGATTCCCATCTCAACAGGGATCACGGCTTCAGATCCGAAAGTGAGGGCCAAAGGAGTTTCTCCCGTTGCTGTTCTGCATGTTGTCCTGTAAGACCATAGTACCGCAGGTAGTTCATCGGCCCATGCCCCTTTCAATTCATCCAATTTGGTTTTCAGTGTGTGCTTGATAATTTTATTAATTGCTTCCACCTGTCCGTTTGCTTGTGGGTGGCACGAGGTAGAGAAATGATTCTTAATTTTCAGTTCTTCACAAAATGACCTGAACTTTGTATTGTCAAATTGTCTCCCGTTGTCAGTGACTATCGAATGAGGAATACCAAACCTGCAGATGATCGACTTCCAAATGAAGTCCGTTGTCTTTTGTTCTGTGATTTTCGCTAAGGCCTCTGCTTCAACCCATTTTGTGAAATAGTCTACTGCCACTATTGCGTATTTTGTTGATCCTCTTCCTGTTGGCAACGGTCCAATCAAATCAATGCCCCACTTTGCGAATGGCCAAGGTGCCATGACTGAAGTCAGGTCTTCCGGGGGAGACCTGATCATTGGGGCGAATATCTGACATTTGTCGCACTTCTTCACGAATTCCATGGCATCTCTTTTGATGGACGGCTAGAAGTATCCTTGTCTTAGGATCTTGAATGCTAGGGATTGTCCTCCCGTATGGTTGCCACACACTCTTCCATGTATTTCCTCCATGACATATAGGGCTTCCTCTTCATTCAAGCATCTGAGTAATGGGAGGGAAAAACCTCGTTTGTATAGCACATCGTCTATCAGAGTATATCTGGCGGATCTGATTCTGAGCTTTCGAGCGTCGTCCTTGCTCTGGGGCATTACTCCCTCCTTTAAGTGCTGGATGATTTCATCCATCCAACTCTTATTTGTGTCAACTGCCAACGTTAATACCTCCGCTTCCACTAAGGCTGAGTTTTGGACCCTTCCAATAGGTACACTGTCTAAGGTCTCGGCTCCTTCGCTAGTGGCTAGCCTAGCCAGAGCATCTGCCTGACTATTTTGGGTTCTTGGTATCTGTACGATATCTATATGGATGAACTTTTCCAATTCTTTCTTGGCCACCTTGTGATAAAATACCATTTTCTCTTCTTTCGTGTTGTAGCTCCCTCGGATTTGGTTCACAACTAACTGGGAGTCACTGTGTACAATCACCCTGGTTATTCCCAATCCTCTTGCCATTTTGAGACCTGCAATGAAGGCTTCATATTCCGCCTCATTATTGGTTGCTGGGAACTCGAAGCGGAGGGACTGGCAATATAATAATTTCTCGGGGCTGACTAAGACAATTCCAGCTCCGGCACAATTTTCATTTGAAGACCCATCGACATATAGGGACCAAAGTTCGTCTCGGCCGGGTGGATCTATTTCTTTGTGGAATTCAGCTATGAAATCGGCCAGTGCTTGTCCCTTAATTACAGTCCTTGGTTTGTATGTGATGTCGAGTTGTCCCAGTTCTACGGCCCACTTCATCAATCTTCCCGAAGTGTTCGGATTCTGTAAGGTTTGACGCAATGGATAGTTAGTTAGCACCTCCAGTGAATGCTCCAGGAAGTAAGGCCTCAATTTCCTCGAACTCATAATTAACGCTAGTACTAGTTTCTCCATAGGCGGATATCTTAATTCTGCATCTTTCAGGACCTGGCTGACATAGTAGACGGGGTGCTGAACACCATGATCCGTCCTAATCAGAACTGAACTAACAGACCTCTCTGACACTGCTAGATATAATTCCAACGCCTCTCCCGCTACTGGCTTGGAGAGTAGGGGAGGCGAGGCCAATTGCGTTTTTAGGTTTTCGAAGGCTTTCTGACATTGCTCCGTCCATTGGAATTTTTTTTCCATTTTTAGCGCCTCGAAGAATGGTCCGCACTTATCTGTCGATTTTGAGACGAATGGGTTCAGAGCTGCTATTCTTCCCGTCAAACTCTGGATTTCTCTTATGTTGGTTGGGGCTTTCATGTCAATCAGGGCTTGGATTTTTTCTGGGTTCGCTTCGATCCCTCTTTGATGTACCATGTATCCCAAGAACTTCCCGGATCCTACTCCAAAAGAACACTTTTGTGGGTTTAGCTTCATTTTGTACTGTCTGAGAACGGTGAACATTTCAGCCAGGTGTTGAACGTGGTCCGATGATTTTATGCTCTTTACCAGCATGTCATCCACGTATACTTCCATAGTTCTACCGATCTGCTTTGCAAACATTCTATTGACCAGTCTCTGGTAGGTTGCTCCTGCATTCTTCAACCCGAAGGGCATCATCTTGTAACAGTACAGGCCCCTATCTGTGATGAACGATGTGTGCTCTTCATCTGGGCCATACATGGGAATTTGGTTGTAGCCTGAATAGGCATCCATGAAGCTTAACAGCTCATGCCCATCTGTGACGTCCACCATTTGATCTATGCGTGGAAGTGGAAAACTATCTTTTGGGCAAGCTCTGTTCAGGTCTGTGAAATCTATACAGAGTCTCCAGGATTTATTGTTCTTCCGCACGAGGACTGGATTGGACACCCATTCTGGATACCTGGCCTCCCGTATAAATCCATTCCCCAATAACTTCAGTATCTCATTTGCGAGAGCTGCATACCTTTCCCCGTTTAGCGGTCGGCGCTTCTGTCTTTTTGGTTTCGGTCCATGATCAATGTTGAGCTTGTGACAGGCCAGATGCGTTGGTATCCCCTCCATGTCAGCATGAGTCCAAGCAAAAACATCTTTATTTTTTCTCAAAAAGTTTACAAGTTCAGATCTCACCGGCTCCTGAAGGTCTTTCCCAATTTTCAACTGCAAATCAGGCTTGTCTTGGTCCACGGTTATCAATGTCAAGTCCTCCACTGGCCCAGTCTTGGTTTCATTTTGGTCCAGGCGGGGGTCCAATGTTTGGATCTCTTCAAATGGGTTTTTCATCTGGACCACCTCCACTTGCTATGCCTGGCATGGGCAGAAACTAAGATTGCATTCTCGGGCCACCCTCTGATCTCCCCGTACTACTCCTACCCCACTAGAAGTGGGAAACTTCATCACATAGTGGTATATTGAGGTGGCAGCCTTCAGTTCGTGTAAAATAGGCCTTCCTAGGATTGCATTATAGTTGGACGGTATGTCGGCTACGACAAAGTCTGCTATTACTCGTCTACTGCAGGGAGGGGTCCCCAGTTCTATCATCAGTGCGATCTGACCTAGCGGTGTGATGTAGTCTCCGGTGAAACCTTGTAGTTTCGTCGTGTAAGGACTTAGGTGTCGTTCTTCTACTCCCATTTGGAGGCAGGTCTTCCAGTATAAGATGTTCACAACGCTCCCGTTATCCACCAAAGTACGATGGATTTTAACCCCCGATACCGGCATGGTTATGATCAAGGCATCCGCGTGTGGTTGAAGGACTCCTTCAGCATCTCTTTCATCAAAACTGAAAGATTCGTCCTCTTTGACAAGTATCGGAGCCCTTGCGGATAGAATCTGATAGCTATTCCGAGCATCCCTGATGTACTGACGCCTCTGCCTTTTGGATCCTTCTTGGCTTTGACTTCCGCCTACCAGCATGCGGATTTCAGCCGTAGGTATGTCTCCAATTTCCAGTTGACCCTGCTTCTCTTGATCCTTTTGAGACTTTCCTGTATACTCCTTCAGATGGCCTGCCTTAATCAATTTCTCGAGCTCTATCCACAAGTCTTTACAGTAATCCGTGTCATGGCCCGCCGATTGGTGGTACCTGCAGTACCTGGACTGATTTAGTTCGGATGAGCTTGTTCTTAATGGCCGGGGCTGAGGTAGCAAGTTCCGATCCTTAATGCTCATGAATATGGTCTCAGGTCTGGCTTTCTGGAGGTCTACGGATGTAGGAGCTGATAAATGGGGGCGAAAACTCCCGAGACCTCGAAAATCCCGTTTCTTTTCCTGGCTGTACCTGTCTCCCTTCTGTGCTTCCTTCTCCTTCCCTTTAGATCTTTCTTGATCTTTTGCTTCTCCCTTGTCCTCCCTCCTGCTGGCTTTCGCCTCTTCAGCTCCAATGGCTCTGTCTGCTCTTGTAAGAAATTCTCGAAAGGTCTTTGGCCCCTCTTCGTGTACTGTCCACCAGAACCGGGATTCAAGCCATAGGCCCGAAGTTACTGCCATAAGGAGCGCGTCGTCTGACACTTTGTCCGTATCCATGATTTGTTTGTTGAACCGGTCTAGATAACTCTTCAACGACTCAGTTCTTCCTTGCTTGATGGTTACCAGCTGTTCCTTGGGGGTAGTCCTTGTCTTTGCAGCCATGAAGTTATAGAGGAACTGAGAAGACAGATCTTTCCAACTTGATATGGAGTGGTTTGGGAGGGTACGTAACCACCTCTGAGCCCTGTCCCCAAGAGTGAGGGGAAAAGTTCTACACATGATGGCATCGCTCACACCTTGTAATTCCATCCAGGAAACATACCGATCTATATGGGCCACTGGGTCAGTCGTCCCATCGTAGCTGGGTATCTGCGGAACCTTGATCTTGCTAGGTAACGTCTCTTTCAGGATCTCTTTTGAAAAGGGGGTGATCCTGGAGGTCGTATACTTGTCATCCTGGCCGTCCTTTTTCTGTTGTTCCTCCAGATCACTGAGTTGTTTCCTCAACGCGTTGAGTTCTTCCCGGTTTCCTCTTTCATCATAGGATGGATCACTGAGATTCAAAGTGGCTGCGTTCTTGGTAGGAGCTTTGAAGTTCCTACCTCGAGTCAGTGTGGGCTCATTATATGGGCTACGTACAGATCTTTCCGAGTAGTTCGACGTTGCAGGTTTTCTGCTTTTTCCCAGTGTTGGGCCCTCCCTTACGGGGGTCGTACGATTCGGACCTAATCTGCTGAACACGCTGTTAGTCCTTTTAGGTGATCCCCCACGTGGAGTGCGGGAATTGCTCTCTCCAGTAGAACTTTCAGACCTGTCGGGCACATAGTTGAGTTTTCGGCGGACTCGTTGGTTACCGGGGGGGTGATGAGGTGGTACCGGAATAGAATAAGGGGCCTGAATGTTCCCCGGTGGTTGATGTTGCATCTTTTCTACGGCTTGTGTCAAATTCCGCAATTGACGCATTACTTCATCCATTTGGGAGTCTGAGAAAGGCCTGACTTCCGGGTCGGCCTCCATCCTTGTACCCCCCGGCACATCCGGTTTCTTTCCATGGTTTCTTCTTGAACCACGTTCATCCATGTTACCTAAAGAGAGAGGATGTGAAGTATTTGAATGAGCTGGTGTAATGGACTGCTATTCTATCACAAAGCGCGGCCCTCTTTCTAGCGCCAATTGTTGACGGTTGAAATATGAGATATTCCAAGTCAGCAAGATATAAGTGGATGTTAGTTGTGTAATCGGAAATCATATGTGAAAAAGGTGGACCTCAGGTCGTAATGGATGACCTGGACTCCACGTAGGTAATAAAAGACGGTTGGTAAGAGGTGGATCCCAGATCGTGTGAATGACCTGGACTCCACGTATGATTTCTTGTATAAAAACAGTATTGGCTTTGAATAGCCAAAGTTTTCTCCTCCTTTAAGTGAGCTACCCTCCCCTATATTTATAGGGAGAATGGGGTGAGCTGGCTTATTACAATACATGACTATCTGACATAAGTACGTAACTGAAATATTTGAGTTCTTACATAACGTAAGGTAGTTGAGTTATACTTAGTCTAACAACCATTATGTCTGAATAACTGTCTCAACTAACGTGTAAGAAAGTAGTTGGTCTTGTTTCGCCTGAACAGTTACCGACCTTATTGGACCACATCGGAATTACCTTCGGCAACCGACCTCACTGGACCACGTCGGAAATACCTTTGGCAACCGACCTCACTGGACCACGTCGGAATCGTGTCGTTTAATTCATCTACAAACTCCAAAGCATGTTATAATAATATCCGACCTGACATTATCAGTTCGGATATCATTCCGGTCATCATGGCAGATCTGTATTAGACTTTTCGGCTGACGTCGCCACATCGTCACTAAAATTGGACTACTTATCAACATAATCAAAATAAAATAATTAGAATCAATCATAGGTCAATAATTTCCCTATTTTTTATTATGACAAAAAAAGGTGATTTGTAAAGATGATAACATTTATATGTGAATAATTCTTAGCATGAACTCTCCTTAGCTTTTACAAACCAATGAATATATCCATTCATGTCATACAAACTTGTTCCCCTGTGCGCTCCAAGCAAAGCTGGCCGAAACAATGGCATGGACTGTAAGCTCCATTTTTTTTTTCCTTTTTAATGTTAACTTTTGTAATTTTTTTATTTTTATGGTGTGTTAGGTAAATTTTTGTTATAATCAACACAATTTCTAGCACTACTTTTTAACCACACATTTTTCTCTCTCTAATTATTAACTACACATCTTATCTAGAAAATACAAATAACATCAATCATTACCTGTTATAACAGTTGCCCAACACAAGCTCACATTTTTTTTTTTTTATCATTTTTATCTAATTTGTCTCTTCAATCTCGTTTTTAATATATTTTTTTATTGTTCTCTATTCAATCTCATTTTTAATATATTTTTTTATTGTTCTCTATTCAATCTATTTTTTGTAATCTTTTTTTCTAAATTGTAATGTCAAACTTTTTTTTTCCTTAATTGACTTGTCACTTTGACCACATTTTTAATGTCTTTTTTATTGACTTGTCTATTTAGTCTAGTGAAATTTTCAAAAATGTCAAATTCCATGCTAATCAAAATAGTTGTGCCTAAAGGTAATAGTTTTAGCAAAAATGTCTACATTTAGGAGTAAATTGACTATCATACCCTTAATGAAATATTTTGAAATTTTTTTTTATATATAATGTCATTCTCAATATCATGATTATACTTTTGACAAGTCACATCAAGAGTTGTTAATATCCATTGGATTCAATAAACCTCTTATTATCTATTAGATAATAACCACTTTAATTTTTGAGAAAAATATGTCTAACTTCTATTATAATTTCATATTCCTAGTTCTTGACTTTGAAGGAAGGAAATACATGTTTCAGTTTTAGAGAAAAAAATTACCAACAAATTGTGGAATCTATTTGACAAATAATAAATTTCTTATTCTCAAAGTTTTGTTTCCATTGAGAACTTATTTTTATTTCAAAAGAAGATATTATCTTAGAAAAACGGAGAGAAACGTACTAAATAATTAGAGCAACTAATTTTTTAAATTATCAAAGTATTGGAGTAAATATTATGATCATTGTGTTGTGTTATTCTTAAATTATGCCACTTTTTTTATCATTTATGTTAGTAATATAAGGTTGGGTATTCAATATGTCATTAATGGTGAGAATGAAATGATTCTAAAAAAGGATGGTTGAAGAAGATGATAAATGCAAGTGTTGATGAAATCCATATATGTCATTCTTGACATTTATAATATCGAGAATGACATTTAAAATATTGTTCTAGACAGTTTTAAAATGTCGAGATTTTTGGTAATGAACTCACAGATGTTTATCATTTCAAACTCCTTCTTGTAGATAGCATTTTCTGCTTGCTTATTTCGTGTAAGCTCATCATAGTATTGTTTCTAGCATATAGTATGACAAATATAATGAGGTTTGCGCGGTGGTACTTTTCTCAACATGGATGACGATTGGAAGGGGCTTGACAACCGGACAACATCCATTGTTATTTGAAGAGACATTATATATGAAGAACTTCTCAATTTACTTTCTGAGAAGCTCAATATTGATAGACTAAAATTTCGAATCCAATTGAAATTCAAAGTTCCAAACATGAATATACCACCAGCTGATGTAATAAATGATGAGAATTTGCAACGGTACATTTCTATGCACACACAAGCTGCCTTATGTGTAATTGCTGATGAATATAATCCAGGAGAGAACATTGCGAACCTAGCAAATGAGCATTCACCACCATTAGATGCATCATTTGTCTTCGTAACATCATTTCAGAACTTTTATAATTTTTACATGAATGTTGAGTAGTCAACATGAAATACAAATAAAATCTCGAGATTCAACACATGATTATTGACATTCATGACCATTCTCGACAATTCCACGTGTCATTCTCGACATTTGAAACCAATTTTTCTAGACACTTGACATTTCATATGTCAAGAATGACAAAATATGTTCCCAATAATTACTGTATGTCAAAAATTACATTAATGTTATAAACTAGAGAGAAAAGTAGAGACACCAATAAACTTATGTATTCTATTATGAACCAGAGCCCCATATATATAGGGGAAGAAAGGGATATACAAAGTAATTATAACTAGGGTTAGAGGGGTACAATTGTCATTCACTAATACAATACAATATTTACAACACTCCCTCTTGAATGACATATTACAAAATATCTGCCTCATTAAAACCTTGTTTGATAAAAACCCAATGGGACAAAAATATCAAATGGAGGAAAAAGATTACAGTTGTTCTTGGAGTATTAAGATGAATGCTGCCTCGTTAAAACCTCGTTAAGAAAACCCAACAGGACAAAATATTGGCTAAGGAAAAAGAGTACAGCTACTCCCCCTAGTGTTGATCGTTGTAAATCATCGAGTTGATGTATCCCAATCTTGTGAACTGGTTTCTTGAATGTAGATGTTGATGGTGCTTTTGTAGATAAATCAGCTTCATTATCACTTGAGTAGATTTGTTGAAATTCTGGAGTATTTTGATGCTGCCTCGTTAAAACCTTGTCGAAAAACCCAGTGGGAAAAAACCTGAACGAAGGAAAAAGAGTACAGCTACTCCCCCTGATTCAATATGTATTGAATCATCCATATAGTTACTCCCCCTGATTCAATCTCTATTGAATCATTCATATCTTGATCTCTTCGGAGTTTCGTATAGGAGAGTATATCAATAGATATTGATGACAGCTACCTCATTAAAAACCTTGTCAGGAAAACCTCGTGGGATAAAACATCGGCTAAGGAAAAAAGAGTGTAGCGTATATTAGCTCCCCCTCATTGGAACATTACAATTATATTGATACTGCATTTAATTATTTCAATTGTAAATCGGTGCAATATCGAATATGTTTACCAAACATATATAAATGGTTCATATCTTGTATTATTTGTTCTTCGAATATAAATTCAATTATTCATTCGAACTTGAAGAACTATAAAATATTTCCAATTATTTGAACATGCTACATCGAATCATGTTCTATAATCAATATTCATCAATGCATTTAATGTAGTTCTCAAATCTAGAAGTGACTTATTCACTTCAATGAACAATTAACTTATTCACTTCAGGTGAATAATTAACCATGAATTTGTATCTTGAAAATCAATTGTCACGATTTTTATTCATAATAATGGTACATCTCAATTTCAACACTTTGTCATATAGAGTCATTTGTACCATTCTTCATGTAATCTAATTTCATATTATCAATCACATTCCATTGAAAATTGAATCTATTAAAAGCATATGATATATTCAGATAGCAAAGTATCTTTATACTTTGATCAAACAAGTTTCTTAAAAACTTGAACTATATATTTCAAATATATTTAATCCTTCAAGGATTATACTGTATGCTTCAAGCATCGTATATGTTTCACATTGCAATTGTCAAATTGCTACCACCAAATTTAAGTTGTGAAACTTTAGATAGATAACAATTCCTATATTTCAAATGGATTTTCTCTAATTATTTCACCGCAATCCCAAAGTACCGAGGTATTGATTACTCTTTTTAATCTCACTCATTGGTACTTCAAAGAATACTCACAACGTACCGAGTTGATGATCATACATTTTGATATCACTCATTGGTACATCAAAGAGCGCAAGCTAGTAATCAGAGTAAATCATTTTTCATTATATACATTTCTAATAATCATATATTTATAGGCACTTATTATGCATTTTCAGGCAAATAAAATATTGTATATATGCCAGATCTTTCAAACATTCGTTGCGCAACAAGTCGTGTATTACAACTATACCTATAGGTATTTTACTGGCTTTACACTTCTATGCGTTTGGACTTCAGGTCCCAAAACTTCAGGTTTTGTAATAAGTTTAATTTAGCCTGAATGCATACTTTTGCCAACTATTTTTATGTCGATTTTTTTCGACATATTTTCTTTTATTATCCTCGCTATCATTCAAATTATGATGCGGCTAGCTTCGCAATTTGATTTTGCATAAGTGCTTTAAAAAGTGTGTCGACACAATTATCATCTCAATTTGATTTCTTTCCCCCACAAGACATAACTATAGAGATCTCAATTTTCAATATTTCAAGTACTTGAACCTCTTCTGGAGATTTACAATTAATTATGTCAATAAATACTCTCTCACGAGTATATGCCTCCTCAATAAGACCATTATAATCATTTTCTCTATTTTTATTTATTTGGGGATCTTTATTCGAATCAAATATCGCTACGCTTCAGGCGTGCTACATATCAATATAAGATAGAGCATGAGATTTTATTAATCTCTTATGCATCTTGTAATTATGTTATCTTTGAACGTTTCGTTCATATTTTCAATCGAACTTCTGGTTCGTATTATTAATCGCGAAGAGATATATAATATAATATGATGCATTTGTTTGATTTTAAGCTATTCCCCCCTAATGTTGAGAAAATTGTCCAATCAAGTTGACAATAACTTTTTTTTTCGACGTTGTAAAATATCACCCATTTGGGATATATGTTCAAACAACGCATTTTTCTCGACATTCTTTATTTCCCATATCAATGCATTGTGGTGGATCAATTGCACTATTAAAAAAAATTATATGGAAAAATCAGGCTCTAACCATAAGCCAATTATAATAGGGAGAACTATGATATTGGCATGATGCGTAATAGAATTTCCTAAACAAAAAGGGAAGTATTTTGTTCTCAATTAAGTTAATTAGAGGCGTTTAACAAACAAAAATGTTAAACCATTTATCGATATCCAAATTAACACCTATCAAAATGTTGAGATTCGTGTCCACTAGTATTATCAAGACACATTCTTGATTATATAATCTGAAAATTATGCTCATAATTCATAATTTGAGCAATAATTTCGCAAACTTCAGGTTGCGAACACCATGCAATCATCTAGTACATGTATCAAATCTATTAGATACAAATAATATTTAGATGATCAACGTGGAGGATGATGGGCCCCCATTTACCACCCTAATTAATTTTCAGAAATATAAGGAATTTAATCCCTATTTTAGCTAGTGATAATGAAAAATTTCATGAATGAGAACAAACATCATATATGATTGAATTGAAGAATCTTCTGGTTCTTCATTGAGTATCAATTTTAATTTCGCATCATTATTGATCCAGTGATGGTCCAACTGGTCATGACAAATAATAAAATCAAATTGAACTTCTGGTTCAATATAAGATATAATTCAATGATTAAATCATATATTATTCAAGTGTCAAACTAATCAATGTCCTTATGACATAAGTTATATGTTTTCCTTCAAGGATAAACATGAACTCAAATAAGATATTTTTCGAAACATATACTACTTCGAAAATCACGTTTCTATTACTCATTCAAAATCAATATGTCAATATTCTTCCGGAATATTGTAATATTAAATTAATAACATATCTCATAATATTGGGCTCTCCGAGAGCAAATTATATTCCATTATTATATTTCATATGAGATAAAATTATGATTCTTTAGGAATCATCACAACAATATGTTATTCTACATCATAATAATCTTCTGAATTATTAATAAATTCGAATTTCTTTGAGAAAAAGAATGCAATATTTATCACATGAGTAATAAAATAATATTCTTCTAGAATATTGAAACGTAGCAATAACGCAATATTCTTCTGGAATATTGATTCGAATCTCATTCAATTATAACAATAATTAATATCTATTTTGCTATTTAGGAGCAAAATAAAGAATTATTCTTCTGGAATAATTATATTGCTAAAATTGCAATTCTTCAAGAATAATAAGTCAATATTCTTCTGGAATATTGATATTAATTATTCATTCTTCCTTTCAAGCCAACAATATTTGTGCTCTACACGAGTGACGTTAAAATATTCTTCTGGAATATTTATCTAACGTGGGTTGTGTTTATTTGAGAACACCATGCCATATTCGTTTAAATTATGCTTCTTCAAGAGCATTGGATCAATATTCTTCTGGAATATTGAAATTGTAATATACTGCTCATGACAAGCAAGTAATATTCTTCTAGAATACTACTATTGTTGTCCTACTTCGTGAGCAACAACATGATACATTATTAAATCAGAATTTATGAATGAACATCTACAAATATTTAATCATCTTAAAGAATATTAATTACTATATAAACATAATATGAATTTATATATAAAAATGAATTATCAAACATATATCAGGAAAAAAAATCTCCATATATAGAAGTTAACAAAATTGACTAAATCTTTTATTGGCTAAATCTTTTACCAATATGCAAAAGATACTAAACATGCACGTGAATTCCATATATAAAAATTAGATATATAACTAATATATGGTAGAATCAAATCTAATAATGTATTTGAGAATTCAAAATAACGTAGTGATTTCCAATGACAAAATTGAAAGAGCAAAAAAATAATAACAATAATAATTTGCTGGAATAAGGTATACTTTAACGAATTTATTTCGATTCTTCCAAAAGAAATAATAAATCAATATTCTTCTAGAATATTGAAAATTATAATTCATGCTCTTCAGGAGCAAAAAACATCATTTCAGGATATTAATTATAATGTTGTACTATTTCAGGAGTAACAACAAATTATGTATAATAGACAGATTTACAATTAATATTTTTCTGGAATATTAATTATTTATTGCGTTACTTCAAGAGCAATAACGAATTATTCTTTTGGAATAATTATAAATCTAAAATTGCTATTATTCAAGAATAAAATGTCAATATTCTTCGATATATATGCTACTTCGGGAGCATGTTGTATTTTTCTATTATTTCTTCAATAATAGGTCAAATATTCTTCTGGAATATTAACAATTATAATTTATGTTCTTCTGGAGCAAATAATAATTTTTCTTGAAAATTATAAAGTTGTGCTATTTCAGGAGTAACAACAAACTATTCATGATAGTCATATTAATATTCTTCTGGAATATTAATTATATACAGTTGCGCTACTTCAGGAGCAACAACAAATTATTTATAATAGTCATATTAATATTCTTCTGGAATATTAATGATACAGTTGCGCTACTTCAGGAGCAACAACGTAATGAAAAAAACTCAACAATAATATATAAATTAAACACTCATATTAATATTCTTCTGGAATATTAATTATACAGTTGCGCTACTTCAGGAGCAACAACGTAATTCATTAAACACGCATAATATGTAAAATACATATGTGAATAACGCATCAACTAAACATTAAAATATGACGCAAAATTTATGTAATTCGGAAACATTAATTGAATTTGGAAAAAATAGAAGAATCAATTGGAAAATATGGACGCAATTCAACAATTAACAGAACAATCATGCAACTCAATGAATGATTATGATTTGGAATGAATTGAATTCAGATTTTTAATTGAATTGGATTCGGATTATGCAGGAACTGATTTGGAATTGTAATGATTTGGACTAAAAAAAAATCAAGCTCCATGAATTAGATTCACATTGATGCAGTTAAAAAAATTCATGTATTATCAAATTAATTTTGATACACATGACAGATGATTATAGCTAAAAAAAAATTACCTTCTAATAATTTTAGAGAATCGTGCTGATAACGTGTTATAAACTAGAGAGAAAAGTAGAAACACCAATAAACTTATGTATTCTATTATGAACCAGAGCCCTATATATATAGGGGAAGAAAGGGATATACAAAGTAATTATAACTAGGGTTAGAGGGGTACAATTGTCATTCACTAATACAATACAATGTTTACGACAATTAAAAACACATTCAATTATTATATTTTAAAAGGAGAACATTCTAATACTAATCCATAGTAGAAGTGCAATGTTTGGATCACAACAAATTGTATCATCATTATTTTCAATGAAAAAATACACAGGTCATTGTTTTTAAGTCTTTTCTTTTTCATCATTCTTTCCCTTCTTTCTTTTCGCATGTGTAAGGTGTCTTCGTGGTAGAATATCTTGCGAACTTCGATGACGGTCCTAACCTGGATCAAGTCTGCCAGAGTTTGACATGTAAGGTCAAGAAGGCTCTTGTTTGATGTCCAAATAGTTGGTAGCCTGAAGAAAAATGACAGCAAAAGCTTTATTAACTACTGAAATATAAAATTGCAACTATTTTACAAAAGCATTTATAATCCATAAAATGTGATGATCGAAACCACAACAACTATTAATATTTAATGATTTCAGAATAATTAGTTTAACACTGAACTGAATGCGTCATTCAGTAAATTAAAATTACTCTGTGGATTGAATTCAAATCACTATTTAATTTAACACCAGGAAGGGGGGGATAAGCCATCTGCCTAAAGCAAAAACTACTCCAGAATGTAAAATGTGTTCAGAGACAATTGATCAGAGACAATTGATCAGTGGATTAATACAAGGCAATATGTATTCGTATTGCTCCGACAGGATATACTGAAGAAAGGCAAGCCTCAAGGACATGGTTTTGAGTTATAGGGAAACAAGCACAAAAAGAAAGACCACGTGCGTATGCCATTTAATTCTTCAATTTCATACTTCAAGCTTGACTACCCAATCCTTACCAAGAATCGCCTTAGCAAATTTATTAACCAACTTTGTTACATTCACAATGAATATCACAATGAGAATAACAATTAATCTATGTGGCACAATCCTGTTTTTTCAGACATCACATCATCTTTTAAATCAATAACAACGCTTCCACTTCACTAAATTGTCAAAATAATTGTGCAAGTAGATTAATTCTTTATTAACCCCTCATAAAAAAGCCCCAAGAGTTGATCAAGCATTGTTACAAAGATGTTAAGTAATCAAGTACTACCTCTGTCCCAATTATATAGGTTTGTTTGACTTTTCACTTAATAAAACATATTTAATGTCATTCAAAAAGTAAATTTTGTAAAAAAGATTTCCAACTTACCCTTATTTAATATCAAAATTATTACTATATTGAAAGTAATAAATAGGGGTACATTAATAAACAAATAAAATAAATACTTCTTAATAAAGAAACAAGTCTATATAATTGAAACAAACGAAAAAAGAAAAACGATCTATATAATTGGGACAAAGAGAGTATAATATATGATTAATTTAGAACCAACAAAATACAAAAATAGCACGCACAAGTTAACAAGTAAGGAAAACCCGAGTAATAAACCAAATAATGGTAAACTTGTTTAGCCCCGTTTGGTTTTCATTAAATTTTTCTCATTTTTCTATCGTATTCAATCTCAACCATCCATCAAAAGCTCACAATTTTTTTTCTTTTCATCCAAATCTTAACCATCATTTCTCCTAAAAATCACTATTCATTTAAAAAAAATTCATTTTAAATAATACCAAACACACTCTTAATAAACAACACATTTGCTCCGAAACATTGCATTATTTGTAAAAAAAAAATACCAAACAGAGGCCAAAGCTAAAATTAAGAGGGAAAACCCAAAAGTCGTGTTTAGCAATAAACAAAATATCAAGATTCATGAAACAAATATGTGAAATTGTATCAATCGAGGGCGTAACAAAGAAGATTATTATTAGAGAAAAGAAAGAAGATACCATGGTTAGTTCAAGGAGTCTGCTCTCATTAACTTTCAATAAATTAGGTGTGGAATGCCTTCAGGTTCTCATTTGAAACATTGTCAGTGGCAGTGAGAGTGCCATCAGCGACATTTTCAATGGTCGTAGTGGTGTAATCGGCGACCTTCTCAGTTAGGGTTCGATAAGTTTCAGTTTTTAACCCTAAAAGCTTTTAGAGAAGATGAGAGATTTCATGGCGTGGGCCTTTGCACAGAGGTCATTAACGGCCGACAGTGGCAATTTTAGGGGTATCATGCAGTGATTTCCGAAAGTAGGAAGAGAGTTTTCAGGTTCTTGTAAGAATGAAGGAAGAAAAATGATGCATCCCTAAAATTCATCGTATTATGTTAAAATTATTTATATATAACGGAACCACTTGAAAGTTAAATACAAATTTTAATTTATTTCACTTATTTAAAAGGACTTATCCGATATTAAATACGTAATATCAACGAAAAATAAATAAAAATATTAAATATTACTTTAAGTAATTTTATCGATTAAATAAATTGATTATCGGTTCCATAATTGAAAAAATATGAATTGAAATATATAGAGCGTACTTCAAAGTGTATCTAAAAATTTATCTTAACATTCAAAAATAATAGATCAAAATCAATCCGTAGACTTATTTGTCAAAATAATAATAATAATAATAATAATAATAATAATAATAATAATAATAATAATAATAGTAGTAGTAAAAGTAATATAATAATTATATAATATAAATATGTAAAGTAAAGTTCACGTCACCTGTTTTTATATATATTATCTATAATTTGTCGAATAGTTTTGGGACGTGTAAATTCTTAATTTCATTATCTTTCTTCACTATTCAAAAATATCATCGTGTAAAGCTCTGAATGTCATTCGAAATGACATATTGTAGATACGTATTCGATTGACGTACATGTCCCAAAAACTTAATAAAGAAGACCGATAATTTGATATATTAGTTTTAAATGGTCTATTTTGATAAGTCATAACTTCTGTTACAGTTGACCATATTATGTTTCAGTAAGGATACGAGAAACTGGATCATGAGTATTTCACAATGGTATATTGGAAGGTTAGTATTGATTGTAATAAGAATATCGAAAATTAAGACGAAAGTGGCTACTTGAAAAGAAATCCAAAAAAATAAAAATAAAATAGTTTTTAGTAGTAAATTTTGGCGAGAGATAATTTTTAACTCGGTTATCGGTTTTATGATCCGAAAATATCGTTTTAATATATTCATTGAGATCTTCATATTGACCCCCAAGAACTCTATATTTCAACTTCTTATGACCCTATAATTTTTTTAAAGTTATTTTGGTAGTTTTTAATAAATTTTGGGACTAAAATATAAGCTTTATATTTTACGGGACAAAAAGAGTAAATAAAATAACTTTTTAATTGCAATTTAGCCTTCAATAAACACTATAAATAGGGGCAATCAGTTGTCGAAAAAATAAAGAAAAAAGGAGAGGATTACAGAGGCTTCGACCAGCGGGGGGGGGTCGAACCCCAAAATAAAAGTTAGAAGGGGGTGGGTGGGGGAGGGGAGGTCGACCCCCTCTCTTTCAAGTAACATTTATTTATTATTTAATTAATTACTAATATATTATATATAATATAATAAGTTTTATATTAACAATATTATGGTTATTATTTTTGATATGAAAATTAGAATAATTTTCGTATGAGGTATTATAAAGCAGGTCAATTCCTTTAAAATAAAGTTGGTCTATATAACTATTTAGAAAAAATATTTCACAATAAGATGACCTATTTTAATATAATATTATTTAATGGACCCTAATTTATATTGGTTAGTTGGAATATAATTTATTATCACGTGACTAAATTATAGTTTATATATATGATAGGTAAGAAGTAATGATTATTCTAGTTCGCATCCAAGGGAATATTAGGGGTGCAAAATAATGAGGAATAAAGTCTTAAACTCTAGGATATCTGAGGAATAAGATAAGTAAAATTTCAACTACGATGCAAAACATAATATTTATATTATTATTATTATGTGCCCCTATGTGATTATGTGAGATATATTATTGGTATATGTTGAGTATGATGTGGCACATATCTATATATGGTGAAAGCATATGAAACATGATTTGATGATATGACATGTTATTAATTGACATGAATTTATTGGAATGCTATATTATGTGATTATGATATATAATTGGTGCATGAGGTATATTGTGGCATTTATGTACACGAGTTATATTGCGACATTCATGTGCATGTGCATTATGTGGATTTAAAAGAAATCATTCATAAAAAGTAAAGAAAGAGATAATGAGTATATAAAGAAAGAATGACGTGAATGATAGTAGAATTACCCTACGAGTGTATCGTACTTTACTTTGCATTCGGATATATATACCCGCTTGAGACTCCCGACGGTTTATAAGGATAGTCGAGGATGGGGTGTTGGCGATCTGGCGTTGGTATACTGGCGGTGTCGAGAGGTCTCTTGGTAGCTTTGGGACTGCGGATCGGCACACCAAGCTCCGTATATAATAGGTCAGGCCTGATTAATATAACATAATTTTCGGTGCAGTATCTTGAGTCTCGGTGGGTAACGATGGATACAAACTGTTAAGTCTGGATCTCGGTGGGCGATGACGAACCACAGGCACTAGAAGGCGTATGTTATCGGCCATGTTAATAATTGAGCTCATACGGTACAACATAGTGGAATTCGGGCTCAAGTAGAAAATGTGAATAAACTGAGATAACGAAAAGGAACAGAGCCTAGGGATGAAATAATTGTGAGAAAGTGAATCGAAACTCATGTGCATGATCATGCATATGTTACTTGTTGAGGATTAGCTCATTTAGTTTTGCATTGTAGGTGTGACAATGCATGGATTGGATGTTGGTGTAAACTCTCAAATGATGGGACGATTGTGTACTGAGTACCTGACCATGGTTTATGGGCCTCTCACCAGGTTAACCTCAAAAAGGTCTAACTACTTTTAAATAATTTTATTTCGTTTTAAAATAGTTAAATATTTTAAATAGCAAATTTTCAGCTATCTTTCTCTATCCGCTCTTTGTTCCTTGTTTTAAACATATATTTTTATATCAAATTCTAGCTATAATGTTTTTATATTATTGTTAGTTTATTATGTTTTCTTCAAAGCTAAATTACACGTGAAATTTCAGAGAGATATGTACTTATTTTTAATAATGTCAGATTATGCTTTAATTATAAAAGTTCAAATTTATATTAAGAGCTGGTCGATATAATATTGTTTTATTTTTTTTAAAAAAAAAAAAAGCTGAAAAATAGAATAAATGCATAACAATCAGAAATGAATTTGGGACGTCTCACATCGTCTCTAATTTGCTCAGGAACTTGGCCGGGTTTGGATGATACGCAGGGGCGGACCCAAGAATTTGGTCCAGTGGGTGCGAGATATTGTAAAATTGATGAATCAATCAATAATATGTTGAAAATTTGAAGAAGAAGAAAAAAAAAACCCAAAAAATGAACAAAAAAAGAGAAGAAAATGGGAGCCAGTGGGTGCGACTGCACCCACTGGCTCCTTCACAGGTCCGCCCCTGATGATAGGGGTAATACTAAACTCTAAGTAACAATTCTAATGAATAATGGAATGGTCCTTCATATCTTTGGGTGACATTTTTGAATATTTAGGGTAGATTATGCTTCAATTTTTTAATGGTTATCAACACTTTTTCTCAATGCTGAAATTTTAGATTTGTAGTAAGGATATTTAGGTCCGAAATTCAAGAAAATGGCCATCACAAAAAAATTGGTACATTTTTGCAAATGACAATGTGAAAATAGACATATTATGTAATTCCCCCTTTAGTTAGTCTATTTTTTGTAGTCTTTTTACAGTTGGATTGTCACGTCAAACCTTTTTTTTCCTCCCCCTTAATTGACTCGTTACTTCGATCTCATTTTTAATGTATTTTTTACCGAGTTGTTTATTCAATCTTTTTTGAACTGAATTGTCACGTCAAACTTTTAATTTTCTTTGTTTTTCCTTCAATTTTCTTTGTTTTTTCTTCGTTGACTTTTCATTTGGATCTCATTTTTAATGCATTTTTTATTTTTACTGAGTTGTCTATTCAGTATATTTTTGTAACGAGTTTACCTAACATGTTGTTGATCCTATTCTGATTAGGACGAAAGTGTGCGAAAAACGATTGAAGTCGTCTACAATCGAGGTGAGTTACAGATGATACTGTGTTTAAACTTTAATTTTTTCGATAATATGGTTAAATTTTTTTTATCTTTGTCATTGGGACGCAACTCGTGGACGAAACCTATGAACCATAATACTCATGAAATGATAATCAAGATGATAGGTACACACACAATTCTAACAATGACTACGAGACGTTTTCAAAGTTCGACACCTTAGCCTCTAGCTCCCTCATCATCAACCTCTATGTAATGGCACAATTTTATGTTTCGTTATTTCTGAATTATGTATTAATGTTAAATTTAATGCTTAATAGATATAAATATTTTCGTCATAATTAATTATAATTCTTTTTTATAGTAGAACATGTATTGGACACCCTAGACGATCGACATGCCTATTAATTTAAGTTTGATATATTTATAGTTTTATTAAGCTTGGATTAAATAATAAAATGCGTGTATTGTTATAATGTACTTTTATTGAACGTAGGTTCAACTTGGAAATTAAGGCGGGTTTATTGAATATAGATTTTGAATGACTTTTAAAGATTTTAAATGATTTGAAAAGCTTAGGTGTATTCAATTTAGACTTTAGAATCTCCATAAAATTTTTGATGTATTAAATATAGATTCTAATGGACTTTCTAAAAGTCCATAAAAGTCTACGAAATCATCTATGTACTAACTTCTAAACATAAAGTACAACCACAAAATCTCTTTATTTGTCTCTCATTAACCTCAAAGATTTTGAATGACTTTTAAAAAAAAAAATTCTTTTAAATTATAATTTTATTTTTTCTATATTCTTCTTCTTTTTTATTATTTTTAGAAATATTAAACATTTGATTAAACAAATCATTATTTCTCCTCTTCAACTTTTTGTATTTTTTTCTTTTTAATATTTTTTCTTTATATTTGAGCTCTCTTCTTTTTCATCATTTTCTTCAATTTTTCTATGAAAATAAATCTAACTAAAATTCTATAAGATCTTATAGAAAAATAATAATTAAATTGTATCAAAACAAATAATAATAAGTAAAGTGATTCTAGAATTTTCTCTAGAAAAAATTTTATGAACATAGTATAATTTTTATGTCGATACCAAACGCGATTTTATTTTTTCCCCATTTTTTTAATCACAAATGTTTCTCTGTCTTAAAATTATTTATATCTATCACGCTGTATATTTTTTTTTTTGTAATTCACTTGACATATAATTATTATTAACGATTCACATTGACATCATACGAAAATTAATCTATTAGCATTTAAGTTTTTCAATTAAAAAAATAAATGTCTTTAAAAGTCTTTAAAAATATTTGAAAGTCTTTTAAATCAATTTACAAAAGTCTTTGAAAATACATGAAAGTCTTTTAAATAAATGTCAACGAAAGTCTTTAAAAGTCTATATAAATCCATAAAAGTCAATAAAATTCAATGAAATCCATTAAAAAAATTCCATTGAAAAAAGTCTTTAAATGTCTTTCGAAATCTCAATTGAATAAACCCCCTAAGTATATTTTTGGTAAATTAATTTTAAAATAATAAATAAACAACATTTTGAAAATAAAATAAGCTACGGGACAAATTTAAGGTTTAAATATATTAATTAAAGGGATAAATAAGGGAGTTAATTAGTTAAATTAGTAAAAATATACCTGAATAGTCGTAAGTTACTAGGTTTTAGGGCTTCTGGGTTTAGCTTCCATTCAAAAATCCCAAACCCGCCAGAAGTTTTAGGGACTAGACGACTGGGAGATGGCTACATTTAATAAAAGATTAGTTAGAATCCCTCAGCTGAAAAAAAATAGGTCGGGCTGGGCGACTGTAATTTTTGCAGTGATTTGGTGCGATGAGCATGAAAGATTGTTCCATTTTGGGGGCTGTAATCTATAGTTTTTCCTTGTAAGCTGATTTGCTTGGTTTCTCCGGTAGCTTGTTCTCAATTGAGCTTTTTTAAGTTGTCATAATAATCTTTAGGTTCCTCACTTCCTCTTCTTTCTTTGTGGGCTGGTTTTGTGCAGTCTATCTTGTGGGTTGTTCTATGTTGCGCCTTTTGAGTTCGTAATTTCGTGACGGAAAAGTACATAACTATACAACTAAGAGCCTGTTTACTAAAGAAAATATTTTAACCCAAACTTTTCAAACTCAATCTTCACCATTCATTTTTAGTCAAGTCTACAATTTTTGACTTTTCAAACATTTTTAAACTACACATCCATCACAAAATCTACAAAATTCAAAATTTTTCACATTACCAAACGGGTTCTAAAACTTTCACTTTTTAAACATAACAAATATAAAAAAAATTTAAAAAAATCATTAATTAATTAATTAATACAATATTATAATAATTATAAAGAGTTGTCATACAAAGGCATAATATTAAATAATAAAATTAAAACAATACATAATCCACAACCACTCCACTCCACTGCATCCAAACCCAACCCCGCACTCACCCCACCACCCCCGACAACCCACCCCACCCCACCCCATAAAATAACCTTTTTCCTTCTACTTTTCCACACTCACCCCCACCCCCAACAACACCTTACCCACCCCACCCCCACTCCTCCCCAATCCAACCCCACCCACCCACCCCGCCACCACTCACTCACGCACCTACACCACCTCGTCACACCACACCACAAGAATGATTTTACTTCTATTTTTTCTCATCTCACCCACCCACGCACCCCCACCCCAACCCAACCCCAACCCATCCACCCAATCACCCACCCACTAGTCCCATCCCATCACACCCACCCACCCACCACGCCCACGCGCACTCCACCCCACCCCATCAAAAATAATTTTTTTCTACTACTTTTTCACAACTCGCCCATATCCTACCATATCCCACCTCGCCACCTACTCCAACCCCACTCAAAATTAATTTTTTTCTTCTAATTTTCAACTCCCCCGCCAGCCTCGCCCCAAACCCTACCCCAACCCACCTCATCCAAAATAAATTTTTTTTACTACTTTTTGACGACTCGCTCAGACCCTACTACGCCACCCATCCCCAACCCTACCCCACCCCACCCCACCCAAAATTAATTTTTTTCTCCTAATTTTCCACAGCGCTACCCACCCCATCCCACCCCCAACCCTACCTCGCCACCCACCCACCCCACCCCCATCCTACCCAACCCAAATATGATTTTTCTTCTATATTTTCACACCCCACCCTAACAACCAGCCACACCTCACCCACAAAAAAATGATTTTTCTTCTATTTTTTCACACTTCACCTCAATCGCCCCATCATATCCCACCGACCCCACCTCACCCCACCCAAAAATGATTTTTCTTCTATTTTTCACACTTCCCCCAACCGTCTATCCCCATCCCACCGTACCCCGCCACCCACCATACCCACATCAAAAAATTATTTTTCTTATATTTTTTCACACTTCACACCAACCACCTCATCTCAACCCACCCTACCCCACCCCACCCCACCCCACCCCACCCACCCAAAAAATAATTTTTTTCTTCTACTTTTTCCCTCCCTGACCCACCCTACCCCCAACCACCAAAAAAAAAAAAAAAATTCTTCTACTTTTCCAACCTGGGACCCCACCCCCACCCCCACCAACCCACCCACCCCGACCCTACCTCACCACAAAAAATGATTTCTTCTACTTTTTCTAGCCCCACCCGACCTCTACCCCACCATCCCCACCCCCAAAATCACAGTCAGTCACGTAAGTTGACACGAGATCGCAGTTAAGTCACACAAGGTCACACAGAGTCACAATTACAAATTTAGTTGTAAAATCTATAGCGACCCAGAATTTTTACGCAATTTTATAATTATTTTAATATTTAGAAAATTGTGTCGCTACTATTTCACTCATTGTTTTGAAATTAACGCCGCGACGGATTCGTCTAGCCAAGTCAAGAAATATCGAATTTGTTCGATTTTAAATTAAAATTCGAATTTCTAAAATTATGTTATTTTAATTATTTATTCAAAGTATTATTTTCAAAATCATTTTGAATTCCAAAATTTATTAAAATATCTCAATTTTCCTTATTCAAATTATTTCAAGTCCAAATACGTAATTCAATTTTATCTCAAAATTTATTTATTCTCAAATTATTTTCAGTCCAAAATATATTTGTTTTAATACAATTTTTAATCAAAATTAGTCCAAAATTTATCAAAATTTATCTACATAAATTTCTCCCACATGTTTTCTTCTTTCCACCTCATTTCAACACCCCCACGTTTTATTCATCCTTTTTCTTTTCTTTACACCAAACCCACCACTTCATGATTTCCATTAAAACCAATGATTCCCCTCCCCAAATTATTATGTCTCCCAATTGATCATTTTCTATGATTTTTATTCCATCATTATTTCCATAACAAACAATCATGATTTCCACTTAATCCTCTCCACTCAATTGTGCTTCCACTAATCTATTTGCTTTTTCCCCCACAATTCCCTCTATATAAATTGGAATCATCATCATCATCCCACAATCACAAATCACCAATCAAACCTCTACCACCTCCTTCATCATTTTCATCACCTTTCTCTGCAAGACAACCCACAGCCGCAACCTTCATCATATACATCAATCTGTAATCAATCATCATTACCACAGCAAAACCAAACCCAGCACTGCCACCTTCTCCATCACCACCTGCGAAATCCATCACTATATCATCACCTGCAGAAACTTCATCACACAAATGATAGCCTGCAACCAATAATTCCAACACACATCCAGCAGCAACCACAAACCAACCATCTCAGCCATTAGCATTAATTTTGATATCCTGCAATCACATTTCCAATTCCATTTCCAGCCTGTGACCTTTACAGCTCCATCTTCCCTCCCATAACCACCAATATACACTGCCAAACCAAACCAAGTTCTCTACAATTGAGTAAAACCACAGCACTGCAAACCACCTTCATCCCCATTAATCATCACCACCATTATCACTCCTGCACGTTTTCTTACACTGCAGAACCTCCACCTTCATCCCCAATCACCATTGATCAATCACCAATGTTCCATCACTGCCAGCTGACTCAATCATGAACCAATTTAAATCATAAACTACAAACTCCACCAGCATCACATTCTGGTCATTATCATCACCACCAACCATTTCGTTTCTCCCTGTTTTGATCTCCAAATCAGACAATCAGCAGCATCATAATCAGAATCAAACACAAACGAGCTCTATCACCATCACCTAAATCAGAAACCAACTTTCACTGCAACTGCATCAACCCACGAACCAACACCAATCTGCACCATCATCACCGAATCAAACAGCAACCATGACCCTCTCCATCATCAAGTCCACCATTGTCAAGCCAACAATAACCTCAGCCATTATTATCAATCCACACACGCAATCACAAATAAACCACCCACTGGCCACTTCGATTATGACAACCAATCGAACCCAAAATCAACCCAAAACCAAAGAACTAAGTTAAAACTCATAACCTACCTCGACCGCCGACTGTTTTGACCGGATTTACCACCGGCAATCGCTACCTTAAACCGCGACTTTGAGCCTCGATAAATCTCTGATTCAAACCTATCTCGCATCAAAACTTCCTCAAATCAGAACTCCCACACTTTGCCGTCCTTCGCCTCACCTAGCGCCGGCAAATCGCCGATTGAACGCCGGATTTCCTCAGCTTTCGTCTCTCGCTTTTCTCTCTTCTCAGTCTCTGAAATTGGGGATCGAAGAGAGAGATACTGAGTTGAGAAAGAATATATCTGAATATATATTTTAAATTTCAGAATCTGCAGTTTAGTCCCTGAAGTTTTAAAGCCTTTCAATTCAGTCCCTATGTTTTAAAATGTCTTAATTCAGCCCTTTCAATTCTTTTAAAGGTTTTATTTCAGTCCTTTCAGCTTTTAAACTTATCAATTTCAGCCCTTAAGTTTTAAATGATTTTATTCAGCCTTCATTTTCAAAATCTACTATTTCAACCCTATAGTAATATTTATTTGAGCTTCGACCCAACTTTTAAAGTTATCCATTTCAGTCCCAAAGTTTTAAATGATTTTAATCAGCCCTTTCATTTTAAAAATCTGATCAATTCAGTCCCTGCTGATTTACTTTATTTGATTTTAAGCTCAAGTTTCAAAAGTATTCATTTTAGTCCCTCAACTTTCAAAACATCAATTTTAGTCCTCAAATTATAATTTATCATTTTGAACTATATATTCGATAGACTAAAGTGACTTATTGGCTAAGACGAAGCGTACGGAGAATTTAAAGAAATTGAAGCCATTCCCGCTCAACTTTGCACTCGTCGGATTTGAGGTAGACTCGCACTTATTAATTGATTTAAATTATGATTTCATATAAATGTCATGTGACTTGTGAAAGTCAATTTTCAAGAAAATTAAGTATGTTTTATGAAAGGTAAATATACCTTATGTTTTTATGAAAAGTAAGTATACCCTATGTTTTTACGATAATGTTTTATATGTTTTGGATCATTGCTATGCACATAAGAATTCTTACCACCTAAGTTCGGTAAAATTCTTGTGTCTCCATAAGTTTATGAGGATTTACCACCTAAGTTCGGTAAAATTCATGTCTTTCCATATGTTTATGAGGATTTACCACCTAAGTTCGGTAAAATTCATGTCGCGTATGTTTATGAGGATTTCGATCCTATCTTATGTTATGATGGAAATGATCCCTATGAATTTCATGAATTATGTTTTGGTATACTTACTGTTATTATGATCTTACTGTTATTATGATTTTACTGCATAAGAATTCTTGCCACCTAAGTTCGGTAAAGTTCTTGTGTCTCCTTATGTTTATGAGGATTTCAATCCTATCTTATGTTATGCTTTCAAAAGAAATTATGCTTGGCATAATTAAAATATTTTTATAAGTATATGGTTTTCAAAGAGCTGTTTTCAAAGAGCTATTTTCAAAGAGCCTATGATTTGCAAAATATGTCCCGTGCTGTAATGCACAATATGAGTTTTATCAAGAGCCGTTTTATAAAGAAGCTCTATCAATGCCCGTTTTATAAAGAGCCGGGATTTATGTGTTTAATCATCTTATAAATTAAATTAATTTGCGATGAGTCTACTGAGTATTTCCCCCATGAAATACTCACCCTACTTTTTAACAGTTTTGCAGATTTCGGAGACGGTGGCGAGCGATGAATGATGGTGGCAATAATCGTTAAACGGTTGAAAGTTTGACGTTAATGATTTCCGTATTTTTCCAAACAATCGAATAATTTAGAGAAGTTCATTTATTTGAGAAATTATGACATTGTCAATTTCTTTACAAAATTAATGGTTCGATTTACTATTTCAAATGGTTTCATAAATGTTTCAATTTTATCGGCCATTACAGTTTATTTAATGTTGCCAAAAATGAATTTCAATTATTTCTTCCGCAAAAATATTATTCGAAAAATTTAGACAGAAAATGACGTAGTGAATTGGGTGTACGGAACTCGGGGCGCTAAAAGTTGGTATCAGAGCTAGTCTGCGTTTCTGTAGACTGGTAAAATTTTCAAAAAGAATTTTCAAGAAATATTTTTCATTATAAGATTTTTATTGATGAAGATTGCCACTGCCATCATTTCGCTCCACCAACTCCGAGGTAAAGAAGTTTATAATGTTTAAAGTTATTTCAGTATTTCGAATACTCATTTTATTGATTTATGAGAAAGAATGAAGAGTATTTCGGATACTTATGATTTATGAGAAATAAGAATGTATTTCTTCGAAAATAATGATGTTGTTATGCTTTGTCATAACTTATATGCTTTAATGTATGATTATGAGAAATTTTTTTAAGAAAGAAAACGAGTGTTGAGCATAATGGGAATAATATGATTTTATTGAGAATTAAGTAATGGATATTATGTTGAGTAAGTGAATTATTTCCTCTATTTTGAAGAGAAATTTATTATGAAGTTTGGCCTTGTGAATATTTTGGGAATATGATTTATGGCATATATTTATAAGTATGAGTTATCTTTTGAGCCATTAAGGTATCGAAGGAAGTGATATTGTGATATTGAAAAATATAATTTGAAATTGTTATGTTGAGGAATTATGAATTGAATTATGGGATATTTTTGATGATATTGAAGTGTTGGAATCATTTTCAATATTTTTAGATCGTTGTGATCAAATGTGGAGTTATTTATTATTGTGAGTTATGAAGTATGCTTATGGTTTGGAATAAGTCCAAATTACAAGGGAGACTCTGTCCAGAATTTTATCGTTTGGAAATAAGAGCATAATATGGTATGCAATCGCTAAGAGAATTGAGTTTAGAATTGCAAGTTAATAAGCAAGATTGAGTAAATGATAAGTTATATTTTGAAAGACGAGTGAAGACAAGTATAATGGCATTATTGGGAAGAATCTTAATTATTCTTGGGAATGGATTTATCACCTGTAAGGAATGATCACTTGTATTGGAGAGTATTATAAGGATATGAATTTTGAGGAAAATAGGAATAAGATTTATAAGTGATGACTTATTTTGGAATGATGATCAGAAGAGGGACCACGGTAGAATCCAAGATTTTTTTTTTGTCTGAGAAATTGATATATTATATTAGTGATCAGATTGACGTATAAGGTACGTGATAGATATGACGACCAGACGGTTAAGGGATGTTATGGTTATCCAGGGAAGAATCGTGTGAATATTGAGTTCGATGATCTTATTTTGATGGTTTATTGCATTATGGTGAAATATTATCTACGATTGAGAATTATCATTTTTAGTCATAATATATGGGTTTATTTAAAGATTTAGTGATACAGTTTCGATTAATTATTATTGGTTGTACTTTTGAAGTGAGTAAATATTTTGGCTACAATAATGGAAAATCTGAGATGATCAGTTGTGTGATTTTAAATTATGGGATTGTATCTTTGGGTTAAGCAAATATGATGAGGAATCCTATATGATTTACAGAAGTCTTATTTAATGGTGATAAGATTAATCAGAGTATTGTTCATAAAGTGTGATATGAATTGAAGTTTGGGAGAATAGAAAATTTTAAATTTTGAATTTCAGATTTGGGAAATTAGTGAAGTTTCTTAAGTTTGAGAATAACATATCTGATCCTTGTGATGCTGTTTTAAGTTAGTATCTTAGCTCTCAGCTAGAATGAGTATTTGATACCGAGTACTTGATGTATGATTTAAAGTATAGAAAAATGAAAAGTAGGAACAAGAGTTAATGCGCTGTTATTTTTCTCGACAAAAGAAAATTTGATGATAAGATTGGAGATATGGAATATTTTATTGGATTTTGGTACTGATATTTTTGGTATAATAATTAAGGTATAGTGAGATGATACGGGAATACGTGAAAGAGAAATAAGGACCGTATTGAATCAGGATTCATAAGTATGTATAAGTGAAAGAAATACTTTGCAGGAAATGTGGTGACATTTAAGTAAAGAATCTTAGTTATTTGGAAGATATTTGTTTACTGAATTTTGGGTTACAAATATTGGAAAGATAAGTTGATGATATTATGTTGATATGTTTGGGTATATTACGTAGAGAGAATATTCAGGTAATTCTTTGATTATTATTTTGGGAATATTCGATGATAAGAAGAAAGGAAAAATTATTATATGATATGTCAGTAAGATTTGTTGAAATTTTAGATATATATACGAATATCTGAGGTCACGTGATACGATGATAAGTGACATGTTACATGAATACTACAAGATATGATGAAATTTTTACATACGATTGGGAATTGTTTTGATTATTTTGGGAATATTCGATGATAAGAAGTTTAGAGATGACAAACTATTATGGTTTGATATATCAGTAAAGATTTATGGAAACTTGAAGAGATTCTGATTAAGTATTCAGAAATCATAAGATCAAGTAAGTTTAATTTCGAGGACGAAATTATTTTAAGGGGGTAAGATTATAGCGATCCAGAATTTTTACGCAATTTTATAATTATTTTAATATTTAGAAAATTGTGTCGCTACTATTTCACTCATTGTTTTGAAATTAACGCCGCGACGAATTCGTCTAGCCAAGTCAAGAAATATCGAATTTGTTCGATTTTAAATTAAAATCCGAATTTCTAAAATTATGTTATTTTAATTATTTATTCAAAGTATTATTTTCAAAATCATTTTGAATTCCAAAATTTATTAAAATATCTCAATTTTCCTTATTCAAATTATTTCAAGTCCAAATACGTAATTCAATTTTATCTCAAAATTTATTTATTCTCAAATTATTTTCAGTCCAAAATATATTTGTTTTAATACAATTTTTAATCAAAATTAGTCCAAAATTTATCAAAATTTATCTACATAAATTTCTCCCACATGTTTTCTTCTTTCCACCTCATTTCAACACCCCCACGTTTTATTCATCCTTTTTCTTTTCTTTACACCAAACCCACCACTTCATGATTTCCATTAAAACCAATGATTCCCCTCCCCAAATTATTATGTCTCCCAATTGATCATTTTCTATGATTTTTATTCCATCATTATTTCCATAACAAACAATCATGATTTCCACTTAATCCTCTCCACTCAATTGTGCTTCCACTAATCTATTTGCTTTTTCCCCCACAATTCCCTCTATATAAATTGGAATCATCATCATCATCCCACAATCACAAATCACCAATCAAACCTCTACCACCTCCTTCATCATTTTCATCACCTTTCTCTGCAAGACAACCCACAGCCGCAACCTTCATCATATACATCAATCTGTAATCAATCATCATTACCACAGCAAAACCAAACCCAGCACTGCCACCTTCTCCATCACCACCTGCGAAATCCATCACTATATCATCACCTGCAGAAACTTCATCACACAAATGATAGCCTGCAACCAATAATTCCAACACACATCCAGCAGCAACCACAAACCAACCATCTCAGCCATTAGCATTAATTTTGATATCCTGCAATCACATTTCCAATTCCATTTCCAGCCTGTGACCTTTACAGCTCCATCTTCCCTCCCATAACCACCAATATACACTGCCAAACCAAACCAAGTTCTCTACAATTGAGTAAAACCACAGCACTGCAAACCACCTTCATCCCCATTAATCATCACCACCATTATCACTCCTGCACGTTTTCTTACACTGCAGAACCTCCACCTTCATCCCCAATCACCATTGATCAATCACCAATGTTCCATCACTGCCAGCTGACTCAATCATGAACCAATTTAAATCATAAACTACAAACTCCACCAGCATCACATTCTGGTCATTATCATCACCACCAACCATTTCGTTTCTCCCTGTTTTGATCTCCAAATCAGACAATCAGCAGCATCATAATCAGAATCAAACACAAACGAGCTCTATCACCATCACCTAAATCAGAAACCAACTTTCACTGCAACTGCATCAACCCACGAACCAACACCAATCTGCACCATCATCACCGAATCAAACAGCAACCATGACCCTCTCCATCATCAAGTCCACCATTGTCAAGCCAACAATAACCTCAGCCATTATTATCAATCCACACACGCAATCACAAATAAACCACCCACTGGCCACTTCGATTATGACAACCAATCGAACCCAAAATCAACCCAAAACCAAAGAACTAAGTTAAAACTCATAACCTACCTCGACCGCCGACTGTTTTGACCGGATTTACCACCGGCAATCGCTACCTTAAACCGCGACTTTGAGCCTCGATAAATCTCTGATTCAAACCTATCTCGCATCAAAACTTCCTCAAATCAGAACTCCCACACTTTGCCGTCCTTCGCCTCACCTAGCGCCGGCAAATCGCCGATTGAACGCCGGATTTCCTCAGCTTTCGTCTCTCGCTTTTCTCTCTTCTCAGTCTCTGAAATTGGGGATCGAAGAGAGAGATACTGAGTTGAGAAAGAATATATCTGAATATATATTTTAAATTTCAGAATCTGCAGTTTAGTCCCTGAAGTTTTAAAGCCTTTCAATTCAGTCCCTATGTTTTAAAATGTCTTAATTCAGCCCTTTCAATTCTTTTAAAGGTTTTATTTCAGTCCTTTCAGCTTTTAAACTTATCAATTTCAGCCCTTAAGTTTTAAATGATTTTATTCAGCCTTCATTTTCAAAATCTACTATTTCAACCCTATAGTAATATTTATTTGAGCTTCGACCCAACTTTTAAAGTTATCCATTTCAGTCCAAAAGTTTTAAATGATTTTAATCAGCCCTTTCATTTTAAAAATCTGATCAATTCAGTCCCTGCTGATTTACTTTATTTGATTTTAAGCTCAAGTTTCAAAAGTATTCATTTTAGTCCCTCAACTTTCAAAACATCAATTTTAGTCCTCAAATTATAATTTATCATTTTGAACTATATATTCGATAGACTAAAGTGACTTATTGGCTAAGACGAAGCGTACGGAGAATTTAAAGAAATTGAAGTCATTCCCGCTCAACTTTGCACTCGTCGGATTTGAGGTAGACTCGCACTTATTAATTGATTTAAATTATGATTTCATATAAATGTCATGTGACTTGTGAAAGTCAATTTTCAAGAAAATTAAGTATGTTTTATGAAAGGTAAATATACCTTATGTTTTTATGAAAAGTAAGTATACCCTATGTTTTTACGATAATGTTTTATATGTTTTGGATCATTGCTATGCACATAAGAATTCTTACCACCTAAGTTCGGTAAAATTCTTGTGTCTCCATAAGTTTATGAGGATTTACCACCTAAGTTCGGTAAAATTCCTGTCTTTCCATATGTTTATGAGGATTTACCACCTAAGTTCGGTAAAATTCCTGTCGCGTATGTTTATGAGGATTTCGATCCTATCTTATGTTATGATGGAAATGATCCCTATGAATTTCATGAATTATGTTTTGGTATACTTATTGTTATTATGATCTTACTGTTATTATGATCTTACTGTTATTATGATTTTACTGCATAAGAATTCTTGCCACCTAAGTTCGGTAAAGTTCTTGTGTCTCCTTATGTTTATGAGGATTTCAATCCTATCTTATGTTATGCTTTCAAAAGAAATTATGCTTGGCATAATTAAAATGTTTTTATAAGTATATGGTTTTCAAAGAGCTGTTTTCAAAGAGCTATTTTCAAAGAGCCTATGATTTGCAAAATATGTCCCGTGCTGTAATGCACAATATGAGTTTTATCAAGAACCGTTTTATAAAGAAGCTCTATCAATGCCCATTTTATAAAGAGCCGGGATTTATGTGTTTAATCATCTTATAAATTAAATTAATTTTCGATGAGTCTACTGAGTATTTCCCCCATGAAATACTCACCCTACTTTTTAACAGTTTTGCAGATTTCGAAGACGGTGGCGAGCGATGAATGATGGTGGCAATAATCGTTAAACGGTTGAAAGTTTGACGTTAATGATTTCCGTATTTTTCCAAACAATCGAATAATTTAGAGAAGTTCATTTATTTGAGAAATTATGACATTGTCAATTTCTTTACAAAATTAATGGTTCGATTTACTATTTCAAATGGTTTCATAAATGTTTCAATTTTATCGGCCATTACAGTTTATTTAATGTTGCCAAAAATGAATTTCAATTATTTCTTCCGCAAAAATATTATTCGAAAAATTTAGACAGAAAATGACGTAGTGAATCGGGTGTACGGAACTCGGGGCGCTACAAAATCCCACCCCTCTAAAGTTACAGTTGGTCACACAAGGTCAAAGTTCGGTCACACAAAGTCGCTGTTTGGTCACAGGAGGTCACAATTAGGTCAAACAAGGTCATGGTTAGATCACACGAGGTCACAGGTCAATCACATAAAGTCACACTTCGTTCTTACAAAGTCACAGTTCGGTCACACATAGTTATATTTTACACAATTGTAGGTCACATCACGTCCTCGTCCAATGGTTACACCAAGTCACAGTTGGTCACAATCTATATAATTGGTCATAATGATCCATAATTGATTACATATGATTTATTTATTGGTCATAGTTACCTAATAATTAGTCATAGTCATCAATAATTGATCACAATTTATTTATTGATTGATCAAAACTTACTTGTTTTCTTAATCACATTCGCACTTATCATAAGTCGCACAAACTCACAATTAGTCAATATTTTGATCACATATACCTATAATTGATCAAAATTATCATATAATTGGTACGTATTATTTATTTATGGGTCATAATTTACACTTTTCCTCAATCACAATTAGTTAACATTTTTGTTACATTTACCTAATATTTGGTCACATTCTGTATTCTTAGTTTTCTTGGTCACATCTCCCATTTCTCACAAGTCACAATTAGTAAATATTTTGGTCACATTTACCTAATAATTGGTCACATCCCATACTTGATCACACAAAGTCACGATTTGAACATACAAGGTCACAGTTCGATCACACAAAGTCTCAATCGGTTATACAAGGTCACAGTTCAATCATACGATGTCATAGTTCGGTCACATGTGTTACCAAACTATGACCTTGTGTGATCGAACCGTGCCTTCGTGTGACCCACTTTGACTTTATGTGATCGAGTTGTGACTTTGTGTGACCGAATTTTGCAACTAAACCAATTGTGATCTAACTGTGATCTCGTGTGACCAAACTATGACCTTGTGTGATCAAAATATGACCTTGTGTGACCAACTGTGACTTTAGGAATGTGTGGGTAGGGGGGTGAGGTCAAAATTTTGGTGGCTCGGCTCTGGTAAAAAAAAGCTCGATCCTAAAAAGCTCGGCTCGTCTCAGCTCGTTGACATACCTAAATGAATATGGATATGTTAGGCACTCCATAGTTCTATGTATTTACCAAAAGAGAAGGATATGCAATTTTTTTATTTTTTAAATAATTTGGAATAACTTATAGTTTGGTTGATTATGTCTTTCATAGTTTGTCTAATTAAAACATTTTTATTCTATATACAATAAATACTATTAGTTGATTGTGCTTTATTTCTTATCTTAAAATTGTGCAAGCGGGATTTATGCCCTTTAGGTATGTGAAGAGCCGAAATGATCAGCAGTTGAGAAGCCCAGGAAATGAGGATGACACAAGTTCCTGTATTCCTGAAGATACTACTGCAAATGAGGTGCCAGCTGCACGGAGTCTCTTCAATGACACTTATGGCTTCAGCCACAACAATCATCACTTGTCCATAAACAAGAGAGGTATCTCATGGAAGAGTGATAGGGATCACAAGTTTGGCAAAATGTCTACCCCAAAAAATTTTAGAATAATCACCTTGTAGGTGGTGCAGGGCTTAAATTCGTCAAAACCAATAAAATTCTCTGGCCATGCATGTTTAATCGCAGGACTTAAAAGTTAGATGATAGTCTTAACTCTTAAATATCATCACTTCTATGCATACCATTTGCAATTACTCATAATATATTAAGAAAATTTCCTTTTTGTGAATTTTTGCATTCTTTAATTCAAATGTTATTCAATTAATTTTCAGTTTTTGTTCAAGGCTTGACTTGGATGGTACTCGGTGATTGATTTCTGCTCGATTTTTTTATGGCTTGTGTAATGTGATGTGACGTGGGGTTTGATGTTTTTGATTATGTTACAGTTAAGAAATTTTTTTGTGGCTTTTGTAATGAAAATTCTCGGTCTTTACAGTTATGGCTTTCTTAATTAAGCTACATGAAAATCTTCACTGCTTGCTTGAATAACCAAAAGGCACAACAGCATGACCACAAGCACCCCAATCCCCATTATTTCCCTTTTCCACAAACAATATTTTCTTTGAAGGCATGTTTTCATGAAGCCTTTCATAAATATCATGAGCAAGAGCAATAATGTTGAAATCATAGAGTTGATTATTAGATGTGTTTAATCTCGTTTTATCATTATCAAATCAGGTGTAATAGAATTGCTTTTGTATTCATTTTTTTCTCTATGATTTCTCAACTATATATTTGAAAATGTGTAGGTTTTTGGCACAGCTTCTTAGGATGACCATAAAAATAATTCTGATACTTACGAAATAATTGAGAAGATAGTATAGAATATTTTCCCTAAAATTGAGATCACCACTCTCATGACAGTGTAATTATATGATTGCGTCAACCAATAGTAGATTAAGCAAATACATTAGATTTAATGCCATTGTTTTCTTTGTTTGTGTGCGGTAATACTTGCTGATGGAGAATTATAAAAGGAAACTTCTAGAAAGGTTTTTCCATCTTTACCTCATGAAGGCAAGGATAAAAAAATTGACAACAGGGACTCCATAGATAAGGTGCATCATCTGTGTTTTTGGTTTCCCTTTTTTGCTTGTCAGTGAAACGTTTCTTTGTGTCTATGGTGATTGTTGTCATTAAAATAGATATTCATTTCATCATGATAATTCTATTTCTTTAACTTTTTAGATTAAAAATATAACAAGTTGAATGAACTAATGTGCTCTCTCCCTCTTTTTTTCTTGCAAGTTTTATATGAATTTAGCTTCTACCAAGGCATGGAATGAGGAAGAGTTCCCTACAAGTGCTCTCTCATACCTATGCAACTATGGCTCAACTGTTGTACGGGAAAGGTGTTTGAATCTGTACTATTCCGAATGTTTGATGACGCTCGACATGCTATTGACCCATCCAATAGGTATGAGATCAATGATGGCGAGGAAATTTATCAAGGTGCATGCCGTTACTAGACGCGCACACTACTGGTTCTACAATTTTCAACAAGGCCTAAAAACCCGATTTTCACCTCTAATTCACTTTATTTTACCTAGTTTATTTTTTAATAATTTCGGGACACAACTTAGAGCACGAACCCTAAACCTAAAATCAGCCTAAAACATTAAATTCAAAGGGAAAAAAACAAGGATTTGAAGAACACCTAAGGCTTTGGTAGATTCTTGGTGCAAGATAACACTTAATCTTCAATCATTCACATTCCATGTTTTATTTTCATTGTTTATTGTTTTTTTTAATTCCAAGAACATAAGTAACTAGATTTAATATTGGGTTAATGAGTACGAATTTAATATTTCTAGTTTTAATTTCAATTCTCAAGTTGGGATTTTTATTTTTTTTCATGTATTGATTTTAATATTTTTAATGCTTGAATTAATTGGTCACTAATTCATGATTTAATCGTTGTTTTCATAATTTGAGATGTGAGTTAACAATTAGATCATGTAGTAAAATTCAAAAATTTCAACAAAAAGATAAAGATATGAATTTTTGGTTGCATTTGATTAATTTTGAGTTCCTAAATGATTTAATGCATTTAGTTAAGGAAGAATTCTGCACTATGTAGAGATAAACAGTCGACTTAGATAAATATACCTAATTTGAACTCGAAAGAGGTAAATTAGATAAATGCATGAATTCAATCAAATACCATTTTAGAAAACAACTTGAGGGGCAAAATTAAGCTGGAATATTATTTTGAAATTGTTAATCCTGATAGTCATTTGTTATTAGAAAACTCATCATTCTAATTCTTGTTTTTATTAGTTGCTATTAGTTTTAATTTTAATTTTTTATTTAATTGCATTGTTTATTTCATTAAATTCTTTTTTATTTTTCGTTCTTTGATTATTTTGCAATTTTATTTTTTTAGTTAGTTTTTGTTTTAGTCCAAGGATTCTTTTGAGTTAAAGTAGATCGATAATAAATATTTAGTCCATGTGGGATCGAAAACTCGGACTCCAAAATCCACTTTATTACTTGTTAAGATATCGTACACTTACGATATTTGCACACAACAGTGATGGAAGAGTTTTCTTCCACGACATCAAGATTTGGTGTCGTTTGGGGATCTAGGGTAGCAGTGGTGGTGTGCCGGTGTCAAGGTGGTGGCAAGGTGTATATGACGAAGAGGTGGTGGTAGAGGAAAGAAAATGATAGGATAGGTTGGGAAGGGACAGGTGGGGTGGGTCACTACCAGTGATCAACTATGAGTGATTGTGACCAATTATTGTTTATACGACCATGTGGCCAATTATCCTATCATTTTGACCTGTTTTACGACCATTTTGTAACCATTGTGACTTTGTGTGACTATTACATGTGATATGTTTAGTTAATTTATATGTTTCAAAATTTTATGGATCACAAATGTGGTTAATTATTAGGCGACTGTGCCAAAATATTTGTTAATTATGATCAAGAAAACGAATAAGTTGCGACCAATAAGTAATATTTGAATAAAAATATTTGATTGCGACTATATATGTAATTGTGACCAAAATTTATGTCAATCGTGACTTATGCGATTTGTGAAAATTATGGGATTTGACCTGTTTAGTTAAATTCTCAGTCACAAATTTTGATTTTTGACTAAATTTGTAATTGTGATCGAACTGTGATTTTGTGAGACCAAACTATAACTTTGTGAGTGAGGTGGAGTGGGGGTGGGTGGGGTGGGATGTGATGTGATGTGATTGAATGAATGAATTTTGCGACTAAATTTGTAATTGTGACCAAATTGTGACTGTATGATCGAATTGTGACTTCATGGGTAAGGTGGTGAATTTTGCGACTAAATTTATAATCGTGACTAAATTGTGACTTTGTATGACCGAAACTTTAAGGTTTGGCGGAGTATGAAGGGTTGGAGTGGGGTGAACTTTGCGATTAAATTTATACTTATGATCGAACTGTGACATTTTATGACCGACTGTGACTTTGTGTGATGAGTTGTGGTGGGGGTAGGGAGACAAATTGTGTGATTAGGTGTTGTTTGGGATTTTACATTTAATATTATATTAGTTTTAATTTAATATATAAGTGATAATTATTTTTATAATATATATAATATTTATGTTAATTTATCACTATTAAAAACTTGAATTTTTTTTTTTTTAAAAAAGTTAACCTTATATGTAGAAATTGTATACCTTTCACTTTGACTTGTTTGCAGCAAAGAACTATTTCAGTGGAAGCCTTCTATGTAGAGATGGAAATGGGTCGGTTTCAATTTATTTATTATTTTTTTAATAGGAAAAAAAAAAAAAAAAAAAGTCTCACAGGTCTGCAGCAGGAGCGGGGAGATCGAACCCGTCTTGAGGATCCGATTGTTTGGGGTGGGGAGCCCCCCTAATGGGACCAAGCCCCTCGAGTCTCGGGTCCATCGATTTTTTTTTTTTTTTTTTTTTTTTCATCCCTACTTCTGTGTAATTTCAATAAAAAAGAATTACCCTATGGGAAATTCCAGTTCAAAATGTTTTTGAAAGGGAGAGTTTTGAGACCATATTGATGGGTCCTCTAAAGCACCTAAAGATGTTAAGGATCTTAGTGTGAAGGAAACGAAGGTTACTCATATTATTTATTGGGTTCTAGGTCTATGGAGGTGCACACGGGGACTAACTTCCTACTCGGCATTTGGACTTTGACTCGCCTTATTTCTGTTGTACGGTATACATCCGAGATAAGACATGTTCTATACTTTTGGGTGTGTGTGGTTTGTTCCTTGTCCTTCGGATTTCAAACCTATTTGGTGTAAATGAGTCTATTTTGTTAGGTTCCGCTCTGATGGTTGTCTAGACTGCTATAAATCCCGATTGGTGGCCCTTGATTATTGTCAAGCATATGACGTGCTCTGATGGTTGTCTAGACCTTTTCACCTGATGCAAAAATGACAATGGTTGGCACCATTCTTGCTATTGCTTCCTTCAAGGGATGGCCTTTGGCAGGTCTCTTTTCTTTGCCCTCTTCCGAAGTTTGTTAGCTAAAGCACTCGCGTTATGGTTAAAATAAGTTCCCCGTACTTGGTTTGACAAGTTTCATTTCACACTTCTGGGTTTCTCATTTACTCAAAGCCAATATATTTCACCTCTATATTTCCGATACTAGGGCAGGAATTATGCTTCTTCTTGTCTACGTGGATGATATACTTACTAAAGGGATAGAATCTAATTTGATATCTCACTTTCAAGGCTGACTAAAAAACTTTTCATGGGAAGGATTTGGGTCCTTTGCAGTATTTCTTAGGCATTGAAATATTTTATAGCCCAATTGGAACTTACTTGCATCAACATAAGTATATTAAGGAGTAGATTATCTTAGCTGGTCTTCAAAATGGTCAATCTATTGATACTCCATTGGAGGTGAATGTGAAGTGTCGTAAGTAGAAGGGTGATCTTCTTCCAGATCTCTCTTTGTATCATCGGTTAGTTTAATTACCTCACTATCATACAACCTGATATCTCATTTGTTGTCCACCAAGTCTGCCAGTATATCCACGCTCGAAAACACCTCTACTTGGCTGCGGTTTGTCGCATTTTTTGATACTTGTTAAATGTGCTATAGTGATGTTAATTGGGATGAATGTGCGGAAACTCGTTGCTCGATAATAGGTTGGAGTATATTTCTTGGGATTGTGCTCATTTCCTAATGATGTAAGAAACATGATCATCTCTCAAATTTTCTACTAAATTATATTATCGTGATATATCTTCAACTTACTTTGAGATTGTTTGGCTTCGAGTTCTTATAGCAGAACTCGATTGTCCTAAACTTGTGCCGATTCCACTTCATGCTGACAATACTAGTTATTCAAAATTGTCGTTAATCTTGTATTTCATGAGCGCCCTGAGTACATTGAAGTGGATTGTAACTCTATATGTGAGGCTTATTAATCTTCCACGTCACGACTTGTTTTCAGATCGCCAATGGTATACCAACGCAATGAATCCAATGATTCGACGCGACATCAATTTCTTTTCAGCATATTGATGCTTCTTTATCATCCAATGTTAGTTTGAGGGAGATGTCAATGAGATCAACGGAGATTACGACTTGGCAAATTAAGGTTTATATTACCATATTTTGTTTATAATTGTATTTAGATGTGATTACAATTACCATATTTAGATCGACACTTAAATGTTTTACTCCTATATAATAATATGCAAAGAATCCCTCTCGGGAAAATCAATTTAACCAAAAGTTAGTAGTTCTCAAGGTATATTAAATTATAACTACTTTTAAGTTGCATATCGCCAATGAAAGGCCTAACCTTATGATTAAATTGAACATGCTCCTCTCAGAAATCAATTTCTAATCTCTCTTGTTGCTGTTGGTCGTGCGTTTAACGAATTTCAGGGGTCAACACGCTATCAGCTTGATAGTATCAAAGATTTTTTAAATGCTCACACGATTAACTTGAGGGCCTAATGGTCTTTATGGCACAAAATCATGTCTAGTCTTATATATCCTGAGTCATTGACATATATCACTCGAGATAGGAACATGCAACAAGGACAGATAGTTTCAGTGGAAGAATTCGCCCCTCGAAGAAACTCACAATGACAATTTTCTTTCAGTCGAGTGAGTGCGCATGAGTGTAAGTTAACGCATACAAGGAACAATAAACTTGTACCACTATTTAAAATCATACTACATTACGCAATAGAGTTTCGTGATTAGAAATCAATACATCCGATACCGATAGTGAAACTTTAGATTTAATATACAAGCTGTAGACAACCAAACTGTTTAACCTCATTGTCGGTGCCCTTCGGGAAGAGCAACAACCCTGTGAAAGGGAACTACCCTTTGAGGCAAAGATCCATCCTCCTCATGATCATCGTCAAATTCCAAAACATATCTGCCAAGTTCAAACAATCATACATTTGGAAAAAAAAAAAAAAATTATATTTGCACAACTTAAACTTGATAAATTTGAAAAGCAACAATTCTTTTATGAAGAAACTAAAATTCAACTGCTTGAAATTTCAGAAGAAGTTATTATACTTTCGTATGTTTCATTATTTACACAACTAGCATATAAATCAATGTTAAAATAGAGGCAAAGATACTTACTCATCAGTCTTCCTCTAAAAGTCCATAGTATAGCATATCGCGATTCATGCATAAGCAAACAACAGTTAGTTTTATTTCGATTCCTCGAGTTACAACACAAGAAATGTGTGCATCTTTACCTTACGAGCTTGGACTACTGTTGCTTTATAAAGTGCAGTGGTTCCTGGATAAACTGCCAAAACATGTCTTCCAGGAGGAAAATCTTGAATACTTGAGGGATCAGTCCGCTTAGGGAATGGTATAATACGTGACATAGGTAGCCTGTACTGTCTGAAAGTAAATATATACATACAAAAAATGCAAAAAATGATTTAAGTAAAAAGACTTAATCAATTAAGCATATAAAACCAAAATGATACTCATAGCCGGCATATGAAGAAATGGACCATGAAATACTATGTCTGGCAATCCACAGATTCAATAAGTAATAATCTATGAATTCACATACTGTTGCACAAACACTTCAATTATGGTAGCATATCCATATCCGACAAGTATCAGACTCGTGTCGAATACGACACTCCTCCGACATTCTAATATGATCATTCTTCTTTCTTTATAAGAGAAATCATATATTTTTTAACTTAAAATTATTATTAAATAATATATAGGTACTCAAAGTTAAAAAATTTCAACTAGAAAAATTAATGACAAGTATAAAATTAAATTTATACTATATAAATGGAGATTTAAATATTTTAATTAACGTGTTGATGATATCTCGTGTCGGTGCTTTTTCGAAAAATTGCGTGCTGCATGTCCAACATGTGTGCACAATATAAGGAAGAAACAACAAAAAACCTAGTGAAAAATAAATTAGATACTGCAATGGAAATAACACGACAATTGTCAAATTTAAACGAAAAATACACAACTAATAATCAATTTTTCCATTTCCTCTCCCATTTTAAATATTTTACATTTTAGGAGTGAAAGAAGAACCAAAATATTTAACTTAGCTATTATGTTTTTGCTTCTAAAAATCCAAAAGCCCACTATGTACAATGACAACTGAAAAACTAAACTCAACCATTTCGCATCGTAGCTCAATGAAGGAAGCAAATAGATGTGAACTATTCAAAGATTCCAATTGTCACATAAAAAAAGGTTGCCTTCTACATTTTTTAGACTTATTTATTTCGAGATAACTGAAAAGATAAGGAGAAAACCAAAACAAAAAACTTTTAACAGATTTGACAGCAAAGCACTGACCAAGGCACTGCCAACAAATATGTGAGCTGTTATAATAAAGCCAAGGAGAGACTTGTTATAGTAAATTGGTGGAAATTCTAATATTAACATCAAGAAAAAAAATGAGAGGAAATCGCCTAACCTCTGCAAACCATTTTCCTCATCATCACCTGGTTCCTCATCTAGGACTTCAAATCTACATAAAGATGCATTCATATGATACAAAATTAATACATAAAACGAACATAGAATTAATCTTCCTATTCTTTTCTTAGTCATTCTTATATACCAATATATTATCAACTTGTTGATTGTTTCCCTGAAGGATAAAAAATGATTTATTTTTCTTAGAAGTTGCTTGTGATTAGGCTACTCACTCTCTTGTTTCCTTGTCCACATGGATTACTTTAACTACGAACCATTCATCTTTGTCAGCATCCTCTGAAGAGACCCTGGCTGCTACCTGAATTGTACAGACAAGTTCAAACGAGAATGTCATCATAATACCGCCCGGCATAAGATATTATTACATTACTGGCATAAGTGGCTTCAACGGGAAAAAAGTTTAAAGAGTTCATAGCAATTTAGTTGAATACATACTTGTTCACCCTTCATATTAGCAAGAGAATCCAGCTGATTTCTCACAGAAGGAGAAAGTCGTGAGACATCTGAATCAGCTTTCATCCGTTTCTTTTTCTGCTCATTACCTTCTGCAATTTGCGTAAAATTGAGTTTAAAATCAGCAAATAATGAAGTTACATGAAAGAATGTTCTACAAATGGAATGCACTACATGTCAAACTAGTCATGTTTTTAGCCCAAATCAGGTTCCAGATTCTATCATAACAGTAAATAAAAGTATGGCACTGATAAATCAAATCAACAGTTCTGCTCTTTTGGAAAACATGATAATTATTTAACATTCCTTTTTCATGGGAATATGTTTCAAGGAAAGAAGAAGAAAAAGGGAATAAATTAGAATAATATGGATAGCAGTTTTCCAAGTTAAAAATCAAATACATCTTTGTACATGACATGGCCAGGATAATCAATTTCTCAATAGCTGAGATAATTGTTAAGTAAAAGTTTTCACAGTTATAGACAACACAAGTACTTCCATAAACTAATTTTTGTCTATAGTATGTACAAACCTATCCTTCTTCGATGTTGTCCTGGAGTTCCAGAAGGAAGTAATGCATCCAGTTGTCCTAAAAATTGAGTGGAAATGCTGCAAAGGAAAATAAACTTCTGAGAACATTATGTCAGTGAGTTGTTAGATTACACAGGATTTGATTAGAAATTTGAATATACTTTCCAAATAAAAAGATTAGTATACTTTTCCTAGATTAGGAGATTTCATTACCATAATTAGATTACTGTAATTCTATTATAAAAAGGATACACAAAATCTCAGTTGGGAATCTGAATAAAATCAATATTTTGACATGGTATGAGAGCTAATTTAGATTCTATTTGGTAAAAGTTTTTGTTTACAAACAAAGAATGTGATTTTTCGAAGTAAAATAAGTGATTGAAAAGTAGTCTTAGGAAATGTGTGCGGTTAAAATGTGATTTGGAGGAATATGTTATTTATAATCTTGTTTATAAAGGGTTACCAAATGTAGGCTTAATTTTATTTTGAGTTAAACTTGCAAGTCTCTGTTCTTTGAAGAGCACCCTCATGCCGCTTGTCCAATCAAGTTTATTTTTTCATCGTGTATGTGTTCTTCGAATCTTTTCTTAGATCAGACAGAAAAGAGATGACGGCCCTGACTTGCTGCCTCTGGAAAATTTGGGTTATTTGGCTTGTTTTGGGCTTGTGGGTCTAATCTTGTTGAATCTTTTGATTTGGAACTCATCTTTGAATCAACGTCATCAATTTCTTGTAGGCAAATTTATGCTTCTTAGTCTTTCAATATCAATTTGTTGGGGGGTGTCAATGAGTTGTTAGATTACGCGAGATTTGATTACACTTTCTAAAATAAAATATTATTAATCCTAGATTAGGAGGTTTCATTACCATGCTTAGATGGTTTTAGTTCTACTATAAATAGGATACACAAAACTTCAATTGAGGATCCAAATGAAATCAATGTTTTGACACATCATAGATTCGTAAGCAAGACATACAATTTTTCATGTGATTAAGAGACCAGTACCAGTACAAGATAGAAAAAGAATGTAGAAAATCAACTTTTGTGATGATAGCACTTTTGGGATTGATTCTTAATTGGAAAAATAAATGATTGACTAACAATTACTTCGGAAGCATTTCCTATACATAACATGAATGATGGGGCTTTATGGAACACAAGAAAATCTATAAAAACATAAGCATATTCAAGAAAGGACAGAGAAAACGTACGTTACTTCTCTCTCTGACAACCCTTTGGCTTCAATATACAACATTTTAAGCCTCGATAAGGAATTATCACCAGGCTTCTCCACTATCTCCGGAGCTGTGTGGATAAGAAAAAAGCGTCAAAATTATAAAATAATCACCAACCTTCTACATGGATCGGTATCACCAATTACTCATCCTATCTCATGTCTCGGGTATTCACATTCACTAATGACGATCTTTCTCTCCTCAAAAAAATCACCAACCTTCAGTTCTACTTGGAATGAATGTTATTTAGATCTACTGCAACATTCCTTGGCAATATTTGTTCGTCTATTGTATATTCATAGATAGCCCCTGTTTGGCATATAGATTAAAATCAGTTTAGTAGATTTTAATAAAAGTTGATAAATGTAGTTGAAAACCCGTTAGTCCCATAAAATGTGTAGTTAAAATTAATTGTTGACTTTAACTTTAGATTAAAATCAGATTTTAATTAGAACCAAACAGAGGCACAATGAATCATAGAGGCACTTGACATTAAAAAGAAAGAAAAGAAATTGGCATATGAAATTATGCCTCTGTTTGATTGCTATTTTTTTGAACTCATTTTTTTACCCTACTCAATTATAACCACACATTTTAATAATAAAATATACTACACATAAACCTAAAACTTTTCTCTCATTTTCAACTACACTATCCCATCAATCGCTATTCAAAACTTCTTTTTTTTTCTTGGCCAAAGAATGGCAATTAAACATACACTATAATAACTAACCTTTTGGTATATTATTTCGCAAAATGAGATGATCAGAATAACAGAATAAAGATGTTTACAGAAAGCAAGTGTTGTGAAATATATAAAAATACTCCACATGAAAGGTAGAATGAGGAAATATGAAGATAAGAATTATTATTCCAATGAGAATATGTGCAGTTATTCAATTTTTTCTTTGAACAAAATTTTCACTCATATGTTTGAGCTATACATAGTGAAGTCGAAATTTCCCATTTATACAGTAAACAAGTTGTTTAATATACTATGATAGAGATAATAATCTTCCCTACCCCGCATGTCAAAGAGAACCTGATCCTCGAGAATATGATACAGTAGCAGCAATTGTGTTGATCATGGTAGCAGCACTATAGTAATAATTCTTTAGGATTTTTTTTACTCTGTAGATGGCTTAAACTGAACCTTCAAGATTCTCATGAACAAACTTCTTGGAATAAGCTTTTGCTGTCATAATTCTCAAGGTCCTCAGTCTCATGTTTAGCATTAAAAAAAAATCATGCTTGGCAATTGGCATCATTGGAAGTTGAAACAAATTCAAAGAATGCTAGTACATAGAAATTTAGAAAGGGAGACTATGTGAGTAACCAATCAACAACAATAGGAGTCCACCTTAATAAATCCATTCATCATTGTTCACGTTGCCACAGTTCAAAGCCCTGCATATTAGAGCCCATGCCCGAAAGCCATCATTCCTTCCACTTGCTTGATTTTAAAGAGTCCCTAAATGCACCATCAGCTATGATACGCTTCTAATGGATCTACCTAAAGAGTCCACAAAAAAGAGCTCAATAAACATGTTTGGAGTCCAACCTTAAACAGAAAAGGTTAAGTTGTTCTGAGGCCTAGCCATTATATTACTCTCTGTATCTGACTTTTCCATGTGAGTTTCCTGCACATTTTAGCACCTATATCATCTTTGCTCTCCATGCTTGAGACCTCTAGTGTTAGCAAAGCTGCAATCGCACCTTGCCAATGCCTTCCTGGCATGACAAGTACACTTGAGTGCTCAAACTCCTTTTATTTCCTTTTCCATGAATGACTATTAGCTCACACATAGGAACAAATTTCAGGAAATAGCAACTTCTTGTCGCAATTTTGAAGTCCTCACACAATTAGGACAAGATTTTATTATATTTGTTTCTTCCATATTTTCTACTACAGTTCAATCTATCTTACCAAACGTGCCATTGAGAGATAGATGAGTAAATCAAAGATTGTCCCCACTACACTTACTGGATAAGGATATAAATGAACTGATCTTCTAATGACACGTAAATACCAGAAAACTGAACTCTCAATAATAAGAACCTAATCACCCATCCATGCCTGTGATTCTAATAACAAGCAATACACTTGGAACAGTAATCATTTAAACCTATTTCCTTTCTTGAGGAAACCTCAAAGTAACATACGCGTCCATAATTACACAATTCCACTAAATGCAACATGAATATATATCATAATTAGGGTAATTTAGAAGAAGATAAGATTATTATTTAATAACTAAAACTGCGACTCACTGGATTGGAGCTTCTTGTGCAATTTATTGATCTCGAGGAGCAATTCTTCTTGATCTTTCCTTAACCGATCGAGCTCCTTCGAGTTTTCGAGGAGTCCGGCGAAGTCCGGTGAAGACATCGGCTTTACCCTTTCGTCCAAGATCGTGTTAACGGTTTGTTATAGAAGTTTCTCGAATCGGTGACTCAATTGTACGGCTAAAATAATCATTTTTATTTTTGGAAATTTCTCACTGGTTGGACCAGATATTTTGGGTTGAACAAGAAAGAGAACAATTCATTCTAATTTTGCTGATTGTTGCCACGTGTCAAATGCTTAAGCTGAGATGTTAGGTGATCGAGTGGAGTTGACTTGAGTGGTTTGGAAATGAAAAATATGTTTTCCGGTATAAAGTATTTTAAATTAAAAATAAAAAATAAAAATAAGCGTGTATTGATTTTCGGCTAGAACCTTAGGTGACGTTCTATTTGTATTTTATTTTGTATTTTCATTTTCGAAAATGTTTTGTGTTTTGTGTTTTCATTTTTATTTTCAAATTTGCTGAAAACGCGTTTGGTTTGTCATTTCTGAAAACTGTTTTTGAAAATGAAAAGATGGAAAACACGTTCAATTTGAAATTTTGCAGAACACTATTTAAACTATTTTTAATTAATTTGGTTGCAGAATACTACTAACTCCAACTCAAATTTTCTTTCACAATACACTAAAAATATGATTACATGTAACACACTAATGTGAGCATTAAGAGTCTATATTAACACAGCTTGGTCAGGTTCGGGAATTGAGAAAACTCTACTTCTATTAAAATCCAGAAAATGCAAGTTCTTTCAAAACCACCAGAGTCTATTTATCATTACATTTTTTGAAATATAACAACAAGAATTCTCATTTAATTTTTTTTTGTAATATTGATATTGAATTCAATAAAACTTTATTTAAACTAAGTTCCAAGTTAGGATAATTCTCAAAAAAAAAAAAAAAAATCTTTATTTAGGCTTAGTTCCAAGTTAGGATAATTCTAAAAAAAATAATAAAAAAATAAAAAAAATAAAAACTTTATATTAAGCTTAGTTCTAAGTTAAGATAATTTTATTAAAAAAAAATCCCAAAACGGGTTTTCCGCGTTTTTGACATTTTTCGTCGAAATACACACAAAACGTCCAAAACGATGTTTCAGGCATTTTCCGTTTTGTGTACAAATTTTTTTTTTTTTTTCCAAAATGCGTTTTCGAAAATGGTAAAGAGAACGCGTTTTTAGCGTTTTCGAAAATAAAAACAGAAAACGACCTTAAAACAGCAAAGAGAACAGGTGCTTAGGTTTTTTCGAAAAAGAAAAACTATATTACCATCACAATATTTAATTTCTACACCATATTATAACTACACAATATTTAAAATATAAATTTTATAAATACATCACAATAAATTTACCAATATGTCCTAATATTATATAACTAAAAAAAGAAAGGGAAATCCATATATTTACACGACCACCCCTCCCTTCTCTCAAACATCCCCGCCGTCAAAACACACTCCCAACTGCACTAGTGACTCTTAATACTTTGTAGAATTAATATTGTTCATAGGCAAAATTTAATACTATGTAGAATTTTAGAGGCGGACGCATTAACCGGCCTAACCCTATGGAGTTGAAAAAGTCAATTGTTCGTTCATAATGGGGCGATTCATTCGAATTTTAAACTGTACAACAAATAAATCGGCAAAATAAAAAAGTTTTCTGAAAATATATGCAATAGACACTCTTTTCATTACCCAAATGAATTATTTTGTGAACAATAAAAATATTTCTAACTTGAACTTCAATTCATATTAATGGCTGTGAGAGATTATTTGAGAAATTATATAGAATTATTGTACTAGTATACATTGTAATTAACTTGGTATTGAAAAACAAAAATTATAAATACCAAGAAGAACAATATGATTTAGAAAATTAAATATAAAGAAGAGAAGAGAAGGAGGTGATTTGAGAGATACTGATGTGCATAAAAAATTAGTAACATACAATTAAAAGGTTATTTATGCAATTATATGTATGCATATTTTTGTAAATAAATCAAAATTTTAAATTTGTGGTGTAGAAAGTAATTTTAGTGGTGGTAATATAGTCACCCTTCGAAAAATTCCTCTTAGCGTAAACAACACATTTTCTCAACTCATTTTTAAAATACATATACTTTTTTAAATCACTTTTCAACAACGTTTTTACTTCTAAGAATTAAATTCTTTGTTTATAAACAAAGTTCTTTTGTTAATTTTTGTTCATATAAAGGTCTAAAGAAATAATATATTATTTGACCGTCTCTATATTTTATATAGCCCCATCATTTGTATTTTTTTGTGCAAATCGTTTATATCTTTTTAAATTATTGTAAAAGTCATTATTATCATCTATTTTTTGCATTAAAACCTTGAATTTACCTTCTTTTAAATAAACAAAGATAAAAGGGGGGAAAAAACCCGCAAAGTCAGAATTCCAATTTTTTGTTTTTTTTTTTTTTTCAAAAAGTGTAAACGAGTCTCACTTTAATTAAAAAAATAATAAAAAAAAAATAATACTCTTGCCACTTCAACGGACGGTGATGACAATTTTTCTCGCGAGAACCGATCCCCGCGGAGACCCGCCCCGAATGGGGCGAGGATGGTAGTGATTTTATTCCCGTTACGGGGATGGGGACGGGGACGGGGATGGGATTGAGGTCCCCGATCCATCCCCGCCCTGTTTATAATTTAAAAATTAGTAAAAATTTAAAAATTCAATACATTTTGAAAAATTTTATATTATTTTAAACCAAGTTGGATGATTCCAACCTATATTACTAATTTAAAGACATGAGATAATAAGTTTTAGTTTTTTTTTTTTAAAAAAAAAAGGTTAATCCAAAATAATAATAATAACGGAGATTTAAACGAGAAATTTTTAATCTCCGCCCCCACCCGCCTTGCATGTAACGGGGATGGGGATGGGGATGGGGATGAGGTCCCCGATTCATACCCGTACCATTGCCATCACTAAACAAACGTTTGATGTGAAAGCTACACTCTCTCAAAAGGAACTCATAATCCACCAACCACAGCTTCCATTTCGATTTCAATTAATGCTACAAATTCAGATTTCATGATTGAATGAGTAATACATGATTTTTTTCTTAGATTTACGAGAAATTGTACCACATTCCAATTTGAACAACCATTCTAAAGTAGATTTACTTTTTCCCGCGCTAACATCAGTAAATCCTTCCAAAATTTTCGAAAGTTTGGAATATTGAAGACATAAGTTTTTGGTTTTATTTAAGTAACTAAGAATCTTTTAATGACCTTTCAATAATACTTATTAGAATTACTAGTAAGCCTACTTAATTTACGAATCGCAAATGCTATATCTGGTCTTGTGCATTGAGTTGTATACCTAAGACATCTTATAGCGCTTGTATACTCTAATTGAGCAATGACTCCCATTATTTTTGTTAGTAGTGTACTATGCTCAAGAGGAGTATTATACTATTTTATATTCAAGTGTTTGAATTTGTTTATCAAATTCTCCAAATAATGTGATTGACTTAAATAATAACTCACACTATTTATGATTACTTTGATCCCCAAAATTGTGTAAATTTCTCCAAGATCCTCCATCGTGAATGTCGAAGATAGAAACATCTTCATTCTTCAATTCCATCTATGTGATTACTTAGAATCAACATGTCATCGACATATAAATATATAATCATGATGTAGGTATCACATACTTTGGAATACAAATATTTATATTTACTATTATGTATAAAACAAAATGAATTCATAGCTATGTCAAATTTTTCGTGACATTTCTCAAGTGTTTTCTTTAAACTATATAATGATTTTGCAAGCAGGGACGAAGCTAGAACAATGGGATAGGGGGGACTACATTTCTCAACTGTTTTTCCCAGCAACGTCGACAAAACCTCCTGCACACAGTGACTGAGTTCTCCGGAGAGATCTCCAGAAAGAAGATGGATCCGCAGTGAGTGAGCAAGTTCGCAGAGAGAGAGAGGGTGTGGTTGCGGGAAGAGAAAATGAGGAAAGAGAGAAAACGTGCGTATTAAATGAGGAGAACTAGAGTTTGATATGTATATGAAGGTAGATAAATATGATGATTTTATTTTAATTTTAATTTTATTGTTATTAATGTTAAAATTAAAATATTTAATTGGCACTTGAAATTTGAAATAATACAAGTTTGATCTTATTTATGAATTTGGTTCTTATAAAGTGGGGGTGGATGTAATTTTCACTTAAATGGATGAGATTAATTTGGCTTTTGATTGGGTTGTATTAAGAGAATTAACCAAATTAGGGTTGAGAATTTTTATTAAAATTAGGCATTTCTTCTTGAAGATGGTACGTTCTGTTATTTTATTTATTTATGTGTGGCTATTGATTTGTTACTGCGTGTTATTGATACAATTAGAAATGTCATTCTGATGAGAATTATAGAGGACTTGATAGAAAGACTAAATATTCAAGTCAAACAAAGTGCAATCCAGTCAACCATGTCGGATTTGGATGCATAATATATGTTTTTCGAGTAGAAACGGACAACTGAGCAAAACTCATAAGCCTACTTATTTTATAGCCAACTTCCATCGTTTTGGGCTTCAAATTGACAAGTCAATTATGCAGAAGAAAATTTACAATATTTCCATTATTTCAAGATTATGTTTACTTTCTTCTTTATTATTGTTTCCAATTAAGCCTCCGTTTGATAACACTGTTTCATTTACAAACTTATTTATTTATGATTTTGAGGTAAAAAGTATTGGTTGGAAATTGGAGAGAGAAATTGTGTGTGGTTAAAAAGTGGTTTGAAAATTTTTTTTGTTTATAAATAAAAAATGATTTTTTTTTACCAAAAGGATGCTAAATTAGGACTTTATTCTTAGAGATTTTGTGGAGACCTCCAGTATAAAACTCAAACTAATAATTTTTTACTAAATTTACCAAAAAAAAAATTAATTTTTTTTATTGTTATATATATACATGCACATATATACATATTAGCGGAATAAAACAATTGGTATACTGAGTTACAGGTCATCTCAAATAATAATATAAGCATCAAAACCAAACTTGGGGCTGCAGAAGGCTATTAGTAGCCTGTCAATACACAATTTGACATATTGCAGGCAGCTACTAATAGCTTCCTGCAGGGTATTCTTTATTAACTTCATACAATAATATACCCATTTTCCATACTTAGCAGAGGTAAAGGAGAACATATATATAACAACTGAAAACTTAATTAACACAACATAGGTGGGGATTACATTGTATTTCTTCAAAGAGTTCAAAAGTTTACATGCCATGCCCTAGAAGATTTCAAAAGTTTACATGTCATGACTTGCCCCAAGTGAAGATTTCCATTCACTAGTCATCAAGTTTCTATTACATTCAAAATTTAGCTTCTCGATGAAAGTATGTGGCTTAAGGTTGAGTTACCTTAATTCTTACATCAAAACACTACATCCCTTACCTTCACATGTAAATATACTAGTAGGATGATGGAATTCTTCCCAAAAAGTGAGTGCTCCCAAAACAACTAATCTCCTAAGAGAGAAACATAATGGTCCTCAAAGGCAAGAGGCTTCGAGCATCGTAAACGTAGATGGTTTTGTAGCTTCTATCCCTTACATATACTACCGGACTTATAGGAACCTCAGCCCATATCTTTCTTTTGGTGATGATATGATATTCATTTCCATCAGATGTGGTTCTTTCCCAAGTGCGCACTGTCTCTAAGTATCTAGCGTCCATGATCTACAAGATAGTCATAAACGACTGTAAGCTATGAGGCTTAGTGAGTAAAGCTACAAACAAGCAAATAAGCATATACCAAAATGCATATCAACATGATTAATTTAATTAAGTGCACCTTACCTTAACCTTGAGAGAATAATGAGATAGTACATAAAGTTGTTCGCAATCATTCCAAGTATCTTTTCCACATGTAGTCCATAATACAAAATGAAGATTCATCATAAGCATATTCATTTTCACATATTATCTCATATTCTCAAATGACATGATGAACACATTAAATCTGCATTGCTAGGATGCACTTATTCTATAAAAGCATTTCTTGATTGTTTGGGCCCCTACCCTAAGAGTAAGTATTCACAGAGCGCTCAATATAATTTTTGATACCATTTCAGTACAAAATCTGGTACCATTAAGGTACAAAGATCACCTATCACGTAACTTTTTCATGACACAAACTGTGAAGATGTAAACATCTCATATCGTGATAGTCTATTAAGCATAAAGCTTACTGTAAACTGTAATAACTGTTGGAAGTATTAGAATCAAAACTTGATTCACTTCCGTGACCTTAACTATGAGAATAATCCCTTGAGCATCTAGAATCCCAACTGGTGAATACTTAACTACTTAGGGTTCTACTTCTTAATTATGCACATTTTAAGTATTTTTCATAAACTTAAGTGCATAAATGATGCATCATAAATGAATGCAATACATCCAAGAGGTATAAGAGGAACTGCATGTTTCACTTCTTTCTCATAAAAACAAATAATCTTGTTCAATACAATACATGGAGGTATAGTTCCTTCAAATTAGCATAATAGAAGTAGTAGCAACTAAGTGTGTCAAATAAATTCTCATATGCTCAAGAATAAACTTGATTTTTAGCTTTATAAGATTTTAGTAACTCATAGGCTGTTGTAATTAAGAACCTGAAATCAGCTTTAAGTCATGTACATAGGCATATAGTTGAACTAAGAAGTTTATAACTATTCTATAAATCTGAAATACATTAAAATATTCTTGAATAACCATATTTAGAGTCTGAAAATACCTTACTGTTAAAGGAACATTATTCAAGAATCTGAAACAGTATTAAGATACACTTCCAAATGTTATACTCAATCCAAGTAAAACTGATAACTGCAGGAGGCTTTTAAAAACATGATATTATACATTTATACTAAACAACAAGGTGCAAGCGACTATCAATAGCACTGTGCAGGGACATTTTCAACTAACCCAAAAATCTGAAATTCTGGTAAATTTATAGAGTCTAAGTTACTTCTTAAGTTATAAACTTATTGTACCTCAATTTATATGTATGCATGATTAACCTTATTATTAGAAATCAAATTTTGAGGCATGCATGTATGAACAAGTTAAGATCGTGAGTTTAGATATATTATGAATATCAAATCTCAATTAAACTCCTAATTCAGCCTTTCAAAAAGAACTCAGATTTTTATTTCTAATAGATCCAGCATAAAAAGACATTTATAGCACTTAGATATACAAAACAAGGAACATAGAATGTAGGCAGATTCTTATTTCACTCTTTCTAGGATTTTTAAGCCAAAACTTCCCATTTTTCACATATTTACATCACAATCAACAAGCATCTTTAATAATATGTAAAATAAGCTTGATCTAAACACCAAAAACAAATATAAATGATTAAGAACAACAAAAATTACAAAATAAACACATTTTGCTTTACTCACTACTTTATGGATGAATCTTTAGAAATTTTCCTGCATTTATATGTTATTTGGTAGTTGTAATCTTATAAGAATGAATATATATGAATTATATAACTGTATAAACAAGTTTTAGTCAAATTCTTGCTTAGAAACATAACAATTTTCAATCTCTATTCAAAGCAGGAAACTGTTCTGGTTCAAGAAGCTATCAATAGCATCCGACAGTGAAGAACCAATGCTACTGATAGCTTATTTCACTAGAAACAGCACTAATATGAAATATGTCATCTTTCCTGGGTTTAAAACTTGAATTTCTCCTTTTGTTTAACATTAGAGTGATGAACTTTAACTAGAAACAAGAATTCATCATTCTTACTTGTTAAATCATGAATTAGAGATGAATATATGAATTTTTTCTCCCTATCTTCACCTTGCCAGCAGAATTTTCTGGGGGAAAATGGGACTAAGTGTCCTTATTTATAGAAATGGAGTTAAGGGCATGTTTGGTCTCTCATAATTTCTAAGCTTTTAATTTATAAGTGTTTTTCGAATAATTTATAATTATAAATCAGTTGAATATTTTTAAAATGCATTCTGATAATTCAATTGTTTTAAATAGGAATAAGCAAACATGCCAAACAGCCCCTTAAGGCCAATTAGTGGGGTTTGCCATGTGTCCCCCACTAACAATATAATAATTATATATTTTCACATTTTTGTGTTTCAACGAACCCTTTTCGACTTAAAATTTGGGGGGTCGAGACGAGGTCCGATTTAAGCAAATTTTATACCGTTAGAAATCCCGTGACACGAACTTCACAAAGGTCACACATGCAAAAACTTCCTTCCAACACGTTGATCGTACGACCCTTGCAAACATGGCTGCTTGACTTTCCTTTAACACTTAGAAATTTTTTGAAGTGTTTAGACAAAATTTCCATATTACAACTACCCTTCTTTGGTTCGATTTTTCCGGCACATCCGGGCTCGAAAACACACATACAATATATCAATTTAAACGTCGCACTACAAACTATGCGATAGTATAACATGCAATGACCTCAGGTCAATAATTAATTCCCACGACTACGACAAAGATTGCATGATGAAGTGGCAAAATCGTAATTAACTAGTTTTCTCACAATTTCTTCATTAGCCCCTAATTTACCATATTAGGGCATTTTAAGGCTTCCATATTTCGTCTAACTTTCATTCATAGAATTATGGTCCTCAAACTTTTACTAACGCAATATTTCATATTTATCAAGAAATAAAACAAATAATTGGGTATCCTTTCCAAAATTAACGATAATATTTCACCCAATAAAAACATATTATTATTTCATATGCATAAAAGTAAAACACAGAAATTTAAGGGGCGTTACAGATTTTATGTATTCCTTAATTAGATTAGGTTTTATTTAGTTTCCTAAGTAGATTAGGATTTTTATTCTGGTAACCTTTTATAAAGGCGTCTTCATTGTAATATAACGCAGACCTTGATGAAATGAAATTGAGTTGAGTTGTTTTTCTTCAACTATTGTTCTTGATTGGACATTTTAGAACTTATTAAAGATAATCAAATCTTTGTGGCGTTTACAAAATTGAACTTATCAAAGGATCTGGACAACCTTTGTGGCGTTCCTCCATATTGGTTCTTGTTTCCGCATCGTAACGAGTCTAAGGTTTAATATACCTTAGGTTCTTGCATTGTGAGACTCGGGTCTCCATGTCGCCGTCCATCTCCAACCTAAATTCGGAACATTTTTCGACGTTCAATCAATTATTCCGCGAGTATACCGAACGGGATTACATCAGATACATGGGTGATTTGGACAAAAAAAGTTTTAAAAAAAATATTTAACCAGCTGAATTTTCTAGGAATATTTCTATATATATATATATTGAAAAGTATCAGTTGAAATGGATGTTTTGATATTTGGAACCATTTTGTTTACTTTTGGAGCATTTGATGGCTATGTTTTGAAGGATTTTTAATATTTTATAATTAAATTAAATAATAATAATAAATTATTGCGCTATTAGAGCATCTCCAGCAGGTTTTTTATATTTAGAGAGTATTTTTCACACTTTAGAGAGAATTTATAAATTTAGAGAGCTATTTTTTTAAATTACTCCAACGGCCTCTTTATATTTTCCTCTATATTTTTCTTTTTCCAAAGAGCATTAATTTTTTTCCCTCAAATTTTGTTATTCATCTAGTTCTAAATAAACCTCTTCACTGTCAAGTATTCTTATTTGAGCTATTGTACTGATTTTCATCCCTATCAATTACAAAATTCACGTTGCTGGTTTCCCCAAAAAAAAAAAAAAAAATCCCGTTGAAGAAAAATTGCAAACACAGAGAACAAATATACACACATATGAATATAGCGTGGACGGTGGATACAAGGGTAGTTGAAAATGGAGTTGATAATTGTCATGATATTTAATAAAGAAAGAGGGAGGGTATTGAAAAGTGAAATATTCCAATGTATTTAATAATAGAGAGTGAGTTTGGCTCTCCAAATTTGGAGAGCTAAACCCACTCTCTAAATTTAAAAGTTAATTTAAAGAGGCTACTGGAGTATTATTTTAGGACATTGCTTTTTAAATTAAAAAGGATTTTAAGTTTAAAGAGCCTGCTGGAGATGCTCTTATGATCGTTGAAAGTTGACAGTCAACAGTCAACTGTCATTCTAGCTGAGCAATATTCATGGATGTGCTACTGGGGAGAATATTACTACATTTTTTTTTTCTTGAATGAACTCTCTTATAGCAAGCAAATTACTGGAATATAGTGTGGTTTCAATTTAAATTTTTAATAATTTGAACTTGTACTATGTTTCAATATTTTAGAATAATTTCTCAAAGCAACTCTTATGTCGAATAATCATAATAAAAAATTAAGACATATGAATTTAAGATGGCTTATTTATCTGAAAAATTGAATGAAGATTTCATTACTCTTTTGGGAAGAATTACGAAAGCTGAAATATAATTAATTATAAAATCTAAACCCTTCTTGGATGCGATTATTTCCAACAAAAAACTTGATTTTGCTGCCTTCTATCATGGTCCCCATGAATCGTGATTCATCATGCCATTTGATCTCTAATTTCAGTCTCTTCCAACAATTAACACCAGAATTACCATTCTCCCCTTCTCCTTTACGTCAATTTCTTTGGCTGACAGAATGGCAGGTTGAGCACTAAAAATAAATTATGTACGTTGTTGGGTTTTTTGATACCCAATAAACTCAGACGATGGTGTTAAAACGATTGTGAGATAAAAGTATCGACACCTAAATGATAAGCTTGGCTCGATTCGGGGTCATTAGAAGCAACTTACTTGGTAGTTGCTTGTGGCCCACTTGAATGACCTACAAGTATTGGCCCATTTATGTAGTACTTGTCTTGCTCATTTGCACTAGGGGAGTTTGAATTGGAGGGAGGAGGGGGATTTGGGAGCTTCTGTTTTGGTCAATACTTGGTTCTTCCATTGTTGTCTTCCTCTTTCCCTCCTCGGTGTGTGATATTGTCCTCTTCATCCTCGTTGGGTAGCGCGTTTGTTCCTCATTTCAAGACGGAGTTGTTGGATGTTCACTAATATTTCGCAATGCAAAATATACCCTCAAGTGTACGGATCTTGAAAAGTAATAAAATGGACAAACGAGTCCAGATTATCATTCCCACGACGACATCTATTAAGTATCGAAATATGTTAGCTCTTAACCCTATTCAAACGAATGAAAGAATTGTGTTTTTTAAGATTACCTAAAGAATTGAATTAAAGAAATAAAATTGCGAGCTTGCTTTTGTTTTTAAAGATGATTGTAAAGTAGTTGGGAATTCCGATTTCACCTAACCAATTATATTAACTCCAATTCCAATTTTATTTTCTAAATATGCATTCGGTCAAATTCACTAATGTATATCAAAATTCCTCTCTCGAGTTTAAATAAATTCTACCTAAATAAGTCAACCATGTATCTCTACAGAGAGTCAAAATATTTCTTATCTAGATGCAATAAATACAAGAATTCACACACGACCGCAATAATAACAAAAGTATATTTCTATCTCTTGTTCAATTATTGGATTTTTTACCACGTTCTAAATTATTAACTCACCTCTCGAATTATGGAAATAACTCAATATATCATGAATTGGTGATCAAGCAATCCAATCATTAAGAACAATAATAAATCAATACATGCAACAAAACATTAAAACTATGGAACTTGAAATTAAAATAATATGATTAGACTTCATCGTTCATCCTAACATGGAGTTTAGTTACACATCATAATTAAAGAACAAAAACAACAATAATAAAAACTCATTGAAAACAATATAAAGAAAGAAACGCTTGCACCAAATTTTGATTCTTCAATTATCTTCAATTCACACTCATTTGTGATGCTTAATTCCCCAATAATTTGATATTGAATTCAAAATTGTGGCTTGTTCTTAGGAGAGGCAAATATTCTGATATTCATGTCAAGAGGTTGTATTTATAATTGGAGAAGAGACCTAGTCGAGAAAGGAAAGCAACTTGTCAAACCCGAGTGCGAGTTTTTTTTTGGTATTTGCACAGCGTTCAGTATTTCGACCATACTATTGAGTTGATTCAAAATTATCTAAAAATATAACTTAAAGTAATACAATTCTTTCTGAAATGTGATTTTTCCAATTCGAACATTTTCTGCCCAAAAATAAGGTCTCAAAGTCCGACTAGAAATCTGTCCATAATCTTGTACGATTGAAATTAATTTATGATAATATTCTTATCATATTTTATTCTTTTTTTACTTCTACTTGCATCCAATTGACTCCTAAAAATCTTCAAAGTGTTTTCTTGTGATTCAAGTTAATCATTGGATATTTGCAAGTTGTTTCCTTGTGTTTAATTTGCTCTTCAATCCTTCAACTTCCAATTGAACTAGTTTAGCCCCATACTTTCAAATCTTCTAGATTTACTCGTTTAAGCTCCCAACTCCTTCAATTGGGTTCTCCAACTTCTTATTTATTTACTTTGGCACCATGAATTTTTCCCAGTTGTTGTCATAAACTTCTCACTTGCTCAATTGAGCCCTAATTAGCATCCAATTATGCATTTTTCCCATTAATTGCTTCATTCTTTATCTTTTGAAATATTTTCTGATATGTAAACAAATGAACACTAATTAAATAGCATATATTCTAAAACGACAATAATTTTTTCTAATTTAGACATACAGATAAGTGTATTGGCGCCGACGAATTTTAGTTTGGAGTTTTGTATTGAAAGTTGGATGATTTTGCCCTTGTGGTCGTTCGGTCGACGAGTGATTTTCGTGTTGCAATTTTCGGTTGAGGCTTTAGGGTGTATGGTGGTGTCCCTAAAGCGGTGATATTTGCATGTCTCCTAACTTATGGACATAGAAAAAGTTTGCTCTGGTAAATTGGCTAAAACCTTTATTTATCGCACTAGCAGATCATCGTGTGGGGTGATCATTAGGATTGGGAGTTTCCATTGATTGGTAACCATTTCCTGTTGCTACTCCTAAGAATTATATGTTTAATTTGTGCCATATATTTTATGTGAATTTGATATATTATTTTCTATATGGATTTAATATATGCACTTTAGATGTTCTGTTGCCATTTAAAAATGCCTGTGACCTTAGGAAGTATGATTGGATGGATTTTGTATGATATGTGCCTATATTTTTCCTATGGTTGTTGCATATCATGTTTGTACATTTTTGGGATATGATGACAACACTTAGGATTTTTGGATGGCATGGTGATCTAGTTTTCTAGAGCGTGGGATGGAAATGTTTTGGGTCTAGTTAGTGCAGTAGATAAGGTGATGGGAGAGTGGAAGGTGTTAGGAGACAGGTGAAGTGGACGATGCCACTGGATCTAGGAAAGATCCGTGCGAGGCTTATTGAGAAAAAGTACTCGATATTGTTGCATGTGGATTTGTATGATCCTTTTTGCATGTGTTTGATTACTTAATTCTATGCATTGTTTTGTATAACATTTCAATTGATTGATATATGTTACTTTGCATGAATTTGTGTGTAATCAGTTTTACTGAGTGTAATGTGTTGCCATACATAGTGGGTTTGTGATGCACTAGTAGTGAATGTGAGTATGTCGTTTGGTAATGTGTGGAGTAGATTCCTGATAGTGCATTGATGAGATGTACGAGGAGTAAGTGTGACATTTGAATCACGAGTTGAGATGTGATTAAATGTACTGTAAATCTTCTATCTGAAAATCCTGGCTGAGTGGAGTGTTAGAGACACTTTGATCATTTCTATTAGGCGGAGACCTATTATCCCCTTAGGTTGAGAGTAGTGAGGTGTTGATAGAGGGGTATCCCATAGACTTAGAATATATTCTTGTTTACCAATTAAGCATGTGTGGTGATCAATCTAGTGAGGATAAGTGGTGTGTGTGATACGTGTTCTCGAGGAGGGAGATACATGAAATGGGATATGATAATTGTGTGAAGTCTTTTCATGAGGTCATTTATGTATTGTGGTGTATATGTGTTGACCTTTGTATTTGATTAACTTTGTGTTAGTTTTATGTTCTTTTGTTAGCATGTTTGAAAAGATATTTGTATTATCATATGGTTATTTATGTCATCGCATGTGTTGTATGCTCTTTATTGTTTATTGTAATTATCTGTCTTCTACTTGGATATTCTCGACCTTAGTCCTAGCGAGTAAATGGAGAAGGTATGGTGTGTGTTTCGAGTGTGAGACACGAGTTAAGGTCCTTGATTCCAATTTTTATTGGATAACCTTGATTGGGAAAGTATAAACATTGTGTTGTTTTTCTTGTAGGTTGATTGAGTATCAAAGTGGAGATTTGTTGGGTTTTTTGATACCCAATAAACTTAGGTGATGATGTTAAAACGATTGTGGGATAAAAGTATCGACACCTAAATAATAAGCTTGACTCGATAACGACTCGGGGTCATTAGAAGCAACTTAATTGGTAGCTGCTCGTGGTTCACTTGGATGACTTATTAGTGTTGGCCCATTTATGTAGTCCTTGTCTTGTCTCATTTGCACTTGGGGAGTTTGAATTGGAAGAAAGGGGGAATTTGGGAGCTTCCGTCTTGGTCGATACTTGGTTCTTCCATTGTTGTCTTCCTCTTTCCCTCCTCGGTATGTGATATTGTCCTCTTTATCCCCTCAATCCTAGAGTGGGTTAGACTATAGTGGTGAAAAAAGGAGTGCCGATTTAAGAGTCGAGCTAGGTGGATTTGGTGTTTGTTTAGAGGTAGAAACAGAGTCTGGGGGTGTATCGAAGACCCAACAATTATTTCAACATACATAGCCTCTGTTCGGTGGCATATTAATAGGGAGAGAAGATTTTTTGGTGTTTTTGAGGTAAAATATGTGGTTAAAAAATGAAGAGATAAGTTAAAAAGTGATTTAAGAAATTGTGTTATTTAAATTATAGTTTAAACTACAATTTAATGAGGCCGTCCAACGCAACCGTAAGTGTAAAAAAAAGTTTTTGGGAAAATATTTGGAAAATTCATTACTATTGAATTCTTTTTTCCTAGTTCGACTGACATGCATATCAACGGATATTTGTAGTTTAAAGTCATCTTAAAATAATGGAATATAAAGTATAAGTGGAAAACCAGTTGGATAAGAAAAATAAAATATTGTGTTTGAATAGAGGAGGAGAATATGAATCTAATGCCTTTGCATAATTTTTTGCATCTTATGGAATAATTCAACAAACGACAGCACAATATACTCCTTAACAAAATGGGGTGGCTAAACGTAAGAATAGAACATTGAAAAACATGGTGAATTCTATGCTTAATAGTTCTGATTACCACCTAACATGTGAGGTGAAGCCATACTTACTAAAAATACTATCTTAAATAGAATCCCACCAAAGAAGAGTGATCAGTCTCCATATGAAAAATGAACAAGAAACTACCAAGTTATATAATTCTGAAAGTGCAGGGTTGTTTAGCAAATGTTCAAGTTCCCTTACCTAATATAGTAAAATTTGGACCTAAAACTATTGATTGTGCATTTATTGGATATGCAATAATAGTGCAACTTAAAGAATATTTCTATTTATTAAAATTGGAATTCTGAATATTCAAGCAAATACCATTATTGAGTTCTAATGTAAAGGTGGTAAATGGGCTCGGCTCATTTAATTTTATGGCCAAAATAGAGTTTTATTTATTTATTTATTTTTGAAATTATAAAAAAAACATGGGTAGCTCGTGGGCCAAGCTCGACTTGGCTTGTTGCCCACGAGCTTAAGGGCCTAACTGAGCTTTGCCTTTGAGCAACGAGCCGAGCTCGTGGATTTAAGGGCTCAAGTCGGCTCCATTGCCATCCCTAGTCTAATGATATTGAATGGTTTGACCATATATTCCCATATAAGGATAGACTCATCGGAAATAAAAGAAAGGTACATGACTTAAGCCATAAAATTGATGATTCTTCATCATCTTCCATTCAAGAAAATGACTTTGAGTCAAATAGAAATACATCATTTGACCAAAGGAAAGATTTAGAACGTAGAAGGGGAAAAATAATCAAGGTTGCAAAAGACTTTGACATAATTACTTTACCTTTCCAATTGAAGCCGAGCCAAAAACATATAAAGAGACTATAACTTCACCTAAATCGTTTTATTGGGAGGAAGAAATACGTAATGAAGTTGAATCCATTTTACAAAATAATAAATGGGAGTTAGTAGACCTACCACCTGGATGCAAACCGATTATTGGTTAAAATGGATTTTCAAAAATAAATTGAAGCTTGGTGGTACTATCAATAAGTAAAAAGCTTGGTCCGTAGCAAAATGTTATCATAAAAAATAAGGGTTAAATTTCTTTGATACATACTCACCAGTAAATAGAATTACACCTATCAGAATGTTAATTGCTATTGCGGCGATTTACAATTTGGATATACTCCAAATGGGTGTAAAAATCGCATTCCTTAATGGTAAGTTAGATGAAGAAATTTATATGGAACAACCTGAAGGTTTTGTGGTAAAAAGGACAGAGAATAAAGTGTGTAATTTTGTAAAGTCCTTATATGGACTTAAGCAGGCACCTAAGCAATGACATAAAAAATTTGATAATACAATGCTATCACATAAATTTTGAATCAATGAATGTGATAAATGTATTTACATTAAGAAGTTTGACAATGGTTCTTCTGTAATTGTATGTTTATATGATGATGATATACTCATCACATGGCCAAACTTGGATGTCATAAACTCCACAAAGAGGATATTGAATTCAACCTTTGATATGAAAGACATGGGGAAAAACAGATGTTATCTTAGGAATTCGAATTCAAAGAAGTAATGATGGGTATGTACTTAGCCAATCACATTACTTGGAAACAATACTTAGTTTGGACACTTTACCATTCTTTTATTTCACAATGACGGTCAGACAAGTGAATGGGATGAATTTGAAATTTCAAAGCTAGCTATCCTTGTGAGCGTGTAGAAGCAAACTAAATGGTAAACAACAATCACATTTTCCCTCTATTTTTCTCGTATGATATTTACAAGTTTTTATGGATGTTATGGTGTATGTAAGCCACATTTCTTATCCTGTAAGGTGGTACGCCAAGAATTTTTTGCATCCCGACATTGTTGCACCATATGATTACATACTTATCTGGGACAAGGACCCGGGGGAGGAGAATTTTGATTTAGAGGAGTGAGCCGAAAATCAAAGTTCCAACTTTTAATATATAGCCTGTTAGGTAGAATTATTTTTTAAACCTAAATGCCAATGTAATTGCAGATACATAAAACTGGTAAGATAGCATGATTTAGATATTCCCAGCTTGGTTTATCCCCAAATAGTGGGATGACATGGCAGATGACAAGAATGGGAAATGACACTGAAGTTCACAAGTAAGAAAGGCAAAACCTGAGTTTTCTTAATCAGCCTTTGTTTGGTAAAATTAAAATTTTGAGTCAAAATTAACAATAAATCTAAATCACATATTTCACTGGACTCACAACTTTTCAACTGCACATTTCATTAAAATTTATTAGAATTTACTAAAATCTAATTTTAATCTCCACAGGCACGGATCCAACATAGGCCCGAGAGGGTGGGTTGTTGGACCCCACTGATATTGGGAAAAAAATGAAGTCCAATTTAAATGGGCCAGCCTAGACCAATTCTTCAGACTTCACTTCTCCACCGATACATTAAATCCCAAATCAAAATCAATCCAACACCTCTCCTACCTGGTTCACTTCTCCTCCTGCTCATGCGCTGTCTGCATCCTCTTCACTCTTCAGTCGTCCCTCTTCCTCCGTAACTTCGATCCTTGTCGCCAGTCGAGACATCGGCCAAGAGTCACCGACGGCACCGGATTCACTCCTCTGACTCTCGCCCACCTCTGATCTCTCATCTCGTGACTCGTGTCGTTTATTCAAAAATCAGACCGTGTGGGTGTGGAGTGTGGTCTCTAATGGAATTTTCCAATTTCATTTTCCATTCCATGTAAGTACTTTTAAGTTTTAACTAGATCTTTTATGGGATTTTGTCTTGTTAGTTGTTACTCTTCTTCTTGTGTTGGTGTTGTGCTGCTGTCAAGCAGCTTCTTCTTATCTTAAGTGCATTTATTTATTTTATTTTATTAATGTTTTTGTCCAGTTGAGGCGCAGAGCATACATAAGTTTCTTGTTTGTAGTTGTAGAGTAGAGTTGTAGTTTTGATTAATTGGATGATATATAAGTTAAAATCTTTTGATTAGGTGGTTTAAATTAAAAAAGTTAAAAGTGGGTTCAAATTTGTGAATTCCATAATTTCCATTATTATATTTATTATAAGACTCTGGTTACTAGTGTGGAAAGAGTGTTTTCTGTAATGAATCTTGTGAAAGATAGTTTGAGCAACCGAATGACTGAATGAGTGATGAGTGGATGAATGATCGTCTTATTGTTTATGTTGAGAGAGAGATATTTTTGAAAATTGATAATGAAGTTATTGTAAAGCGTTTTCAGAGTATGAAAATGCGTAAATAACAATTGTATGCAACTTTATTCGTACTTGTGTATATTATTGAACTTTTTTACATTCTTTGTTTTCCCACTCACACAAAATCCTAGCTCCGTCCCTGAATCTCCACCAATCATGTTTAGTTTTTCTCCATTTACAATAATTATTTAAATCTTCTGCTCACAGAGAAACAGAGGAAAGATTGGACTGGTGCAAGGATCCTTATTTTCCACCCTGTGCAGCGCATGTTGATGAATTGATATCAGTATCGATGCATAGATGAATTGATATCAATATTTTTACTCATCAAATGGTTAAAATGCAGATTCATCGAGATCATGGCATCTGTGTTTTCTCGAGATGCATGGCGTTGTCAGTGTCGGCCCTGTGTTTTTGGGTGCCCCTGTGCGAATGTTAAAAAAGTACCTCCATTCTTTATTTATAAAGTATGCGTATAGAGAAAAAAAAACTATTTATATAAACTCACTATAAATAAAAATGCCACATAACAAAAATATCGTTTTCAATATTTTTCTTATATTGTTTTCATGTCATAAAGAAAATGTAAACTAAAAAACTAAATTTATGCCTTGTAGAACATTCAAAACATCCAAAAGCATGAACTTTCATAAGAAAGTGTCATCCAAATTACTAATATCTTTGATAGCCAATATGAGTTGACCTGAAAAAGAAAGAAAACTACTCAAACAATATCATATGTAAGTCTTGAAATGCAACAAATCATTTAAAATTAGTTCTTCTTGCATCACTTAAATCATCTATACCTTCATTTCTATCATTTTCATCATGTACTTCATTTGTATCACCTACAAAATTTGTTTCATCATGACCTTCTTCATTATTATTATTTTCATTGAGTCCAAATTCTTTCTCGTGATTTAGTTGTTGATCCTTAGCTAAATCTTCCGTTGGCGTGTCAATTATATTGTCTTTATCTTGCAATCAACCAACCACGAATCTATCAAGAGCACCTTTTTGAGATTGTATTAACTTTTCACATTTTCTCTTTTTCTTTCATTTATCACATCCAGATAATTGTTTTCTATAAAACATTTTTAATCTTTTTATCGCAAACAAAAAACAAACGAAAGAGAAGAGAAGATAAATATTATCAGAAAAATATAACCTGGTTTAGAAATGACTAATAAGAGAATCTGAACCGAGCACTGCACTGAATGAAGTCAACGAACCAAGTCCACTGGCACTGTACACAATTTGAACCTCAATTGGAAATCTGGGATTCGGGTTCAACATCAATATATCAAAATTCAGCATCAACATTCAACAAGTCTAAATTCATCACTCATTAAGGCTGAAAGCAATCTAACATTTTACCTGTAGAGTCACGTGATGAAGGCAGAAGCTGAAGCATAGTCGCGACGATGGAGGGTTTTGCCATTTTGGAACTTGGAAGACAGACAGACAATGTCAATGAGACGGAGCCTATTGATGAATCCGGAATTTTCTTGTAACGAAGACAGAGATGCAGACGCAATGAGCAGATTTTTTATTTCTAGAAAGTGGAATCTGGCTTCTATTCTCGGGAGGTTTGGTTTATATAGGAAATGGGGTTGTTTTGGAAGATGGGGAGTCTCAAGCTACTGTCTAGGAGTAGGTTTTTTATTTACAATGGGGTGATGGGTGAAAAAAAAAATGAAAATTTGGGAAAATTTTAGAGTTGGTCCGTCCCTTTGCTGTCCATGTACAGGTATAAAAAAATCTAATTTTTTTTAAAAAAATAATATGTTCTAATATATTTTTCAATATTGGTGCCCCCCAAAATTTTGGTACCCTGTTCGTCGCACCTCTCGCACGGCCTCAGGGCCGCCTTTGGGCGTTGTGTATGGCATATGATTCAACCCATGAAGTATACTCTATTTTTTCTCTGTTCATGTTCTTTTTTTTTATTATTATAGTAAATATGACAGATTAAAATCTAATCCTTAGTTTCGAGATCAATAATAAATATTAAATCAATCAGAATGTGAACAAAGCAAACACAAATAAATTATAGTGATTCATAGTCCCTGTAGTGCAGGATTTCACCACAATGGAGAAGAAGATGAAGACAACTCCCCTAACCTAACAAATCCTTTAAATACTAGGAATATAGTGCAACTTGTTACATGTATGAATGTTTAATATATCGCTATAATAATAAAAAAAAAAATTGCAGTTGAGCATAAGGGTTCAGTAAACCCCCAACCCTAATGATAGTCGATCTCCTGACGGCATTGATAGTTGAAATATTGCTTTCATTGTTACAGAATGTTTTGGTCCATGGATGGGGTCTTGATTTTTCTCTTGGGAAATGCGTAGAGGCAAGTTAGCATTCTCTTTCACAAGTAAATCATTCCTTCAATCATAGATATATCGCATTTCTTTCGTGCTTATTTCCATTCGAGGAAATTAGATCCATTACCTACTTAAATATTCAAAACTGAATTATATCTCATAATATAATATAATATATATATATGGATTTATAGTAGTATCAAAGAAAATTTTTGCATATTTAGAATTGTTATTAAAAAATAAAATATTCTAATTAAAAGATATTTAATAAAAAACTGGAGAGAATCACGCCACCCCCCACCCGATTTCAATTTCAAAAATTGGAGAGAATCACACCACCCCATTTCAATTCAAATGGTAATTTCTATTCCTAATTTATTCCAAACATCAATGGAGTTTCATAGAATTCCTAAACCTCAACGACTCGCATTACCCCCATCGCGCAATCAACCTTACTGGCAGCGTTTTCACAAACCAATAATATTAACCCATCATTGGCTGGCAGTCTTGAATTTACTGGAAATTTGTAAAATGACCGATCAATCAGTAAGTCTGGGTTTCACTGCCAATCGGAATGTGATAGGATATGTAGTTTCATATTGTGAGCTCCGTGTGACTCATCTTGTTTAATTATTTTTCTTGATTTTTTGTACACGCTGCACATACAAAGTAGATTCTCCTTTCAATTTCGGATTCGAGGGTTGATTTGGGTGTTTCACGCCCCTTTAGGTTGGTGATTCACGCCCTTTAGATTTTTTAAGAATTCTTATTTATTTATTGCATTTTCTCGTTTTAGTTTCTTGATTGGCATACTATTAATTTTTTCTTTTTTGCTTTCTTCTCATTCTTGTTTGGCACGCTATAAATGTACTGGAGCTAATTACCACTAAAATAATTGTCCCAGTCATTTTCTAATTAGGCCCCTTAAGACAAAATGTGGGTATGCATATTTTTATATGTGGTTGCACTTCCTCATTGGGTAATTGCTTTCATATCATACTGGTTGTTTTCCCCTATGGCATCGTATTTGGAAATCGCTGATATGATGCTAAGTAGCTAAGGATAATCTCGAGTTGGCCTTAATTGAATCTTGTGTTTTGGACTAATGTTTATGGTGATGAAAGAAGGAATGGATGATGATGTTTACTTGATGAATGTTGGGTATAGTTGCTTGATGAATGTTGGGACAGTCTAAAATTGGATAGTTACGTATTTGGTCTTCCGTCTTCGTAAACTTGTCTTCAAGTTGAATCCTGATTTTTTTTTTTTTTTGCTAGCTTTAACTTTCTGATGATGCTGAAAGAGATAAAATCATTTTAAAGGTTGAGCTCTAGCTCCCCCAGTAGATGTTGCTGTTCCACCAGGCAACACTGATCCATCCCAAACTTCTTTTTCTAGTGTTATTTTTTCTAACTTCATTTCCTTCCAGGTTCTCAACATTTCGGAAAAGATTAAAAAGGGTACTATAGAAATCATCACCACTGTGGAGCTTATCAAGAATGGTGACAAATTTAGTTCTGCTTAAGATGCTTTGCTTGCAAAACTTGGAATCAGGCCCTTCTCTTACAGACTCTTTGGTCCTTTGGCTTATCACAATGGATCTATTTTCATCCGGTGGTGCTTGGTTTTGCAGTTACGAGAATGAAGGGGGAGTTTGTTCACGTGCAAAAAATTAAGTACGGAGCCAACATTGGAAGAATTTATACCATTGAAGAAAACTATTGATGATTCAGATGAAAAAGTCGAGTCTTCTTCTACAGTCAGATGGAAGTGCTCAAAACCTACACCATTCAGTGATTTCAACAGCAATCAGGGGAGGAGAAGGGCCAGAAGGAAGACATGAGAACCAGCTCATTGAAATTGAATAATTTTCCATTATGTAATAGTGCGAAATTTGTTAATTTAGAATGATACTTTGATTACAATAGGATGATGGTAGTTGTTGAAATGTAATCTGTTACCATAAATTATGAAATGAAAATAAAGAATTTTGGGATTGTAGAGGCCGATTCTCTCCAATTGATATCTTTTAAGTATTCAGCGTGATTTTAACTAAAATTATCTCTAAGTATCATATAGAGGAAACTAGCTCTAGCACATACTTCACACTTATAACACTAAATTTTACACCACATGATATCAAAGGACAGAGAACGAATACTCCGATACCCCTCTTACAAAGTCCTACCACACTAAGAACTTAGTTTTAAAATTGACTTGTAATGAGGGAGTGTCCATTGAGGTGAGGGCCATATAACATTGCAAAGCTAGAAATTTCAAGAAGTAGGATTGGGAATTTTGACTTGTGTATGACACTTTCATCTCGCCCGATACCTAAATGATAAAAGAATTAGGAAAAAATCTATTCTCGGTTTTTATACCCTTTCCCACACATGTATAAGATTGAACAAAGAAGTTTGGTGGCATTTATAGTGTTTGATCAATCGACTTTTTCCAAGTTACATGTTCACGTTACAACTGATATGTAATTGGAACTTAAATGTTTTGTATAGGATCTTGATGAATTTGATACGTTAGGAAATGACATTACATTGAATTGAATTTTCTAGTTGAAAGAGAAAAATTTTCCCATGAGCATTAATCCGAGCATAGGGAACAAAAAAGCCCTTTAGTTACTTGTATCCTCCATCGCCTATAGTAAGTAAAAGCAAGATAAAAAAAGAAAAAACTAATGAAATTGATATGAAACTGATTAGAACAGCAATGGAGTTTTGGAAATTTGCAGTGATACTTTCTGGTTATTGTGGCACATGAGTAATTGGTTTGTTGAAGATTATTTTATGAATAATTAGAGATTATGTTTAATGTTTTAAATTTTCAGTTACAATTTCATTCCTTAATTATAGGTAATATTTACCTCTCCAATTAACGTAACTAAGGCATTTGTGCAATTTTTTTCTTTTGTTATTCTATTTTTAAAAAAATTAAAAGGGGGGAAGCATAATTCCAAAAGTAGTTACAAAGGAGGGTATCATTGCAACCACCCTATTCGATTCTCTTGAATGCAGCCCGCTCATGAGAAAATAGAATTTGTAGATTCTCAATGGATTTTTCATCAAACTGTTCCGTCCCTTGGAAACCAGGTATGAATGTGATCTTATCTCAAAGACTCAAACCGATCAATTACACGTAGGGGCAAAACTAGGTATGGGATTGGGTAGGCTCTAGCCTACCGGTTAAAAAAAAAAAAAACTGGAAAGGTGAAATTATCCAAACCCATATATCTTTAAGAAAATATAAAGCCCACTAGTAGAAAAGATTGAAAAGTACATACTGCTCAGGTGGTGGAATGCTTCCCAACCATGTAGGAGGTGTAGGGTTCGATACCCAATGAGTGCAACCTATTGAATTTTGTTCCTTTTTATTGTATTTGCATGTTGGTTCTTTCACATTTGCACATTAAGTCCTCCAAGTCTATATTTTCTTCACTTTAGTCCTCATAATCCCACTTTTATTTCAGATAAGTCCTTTTATAATTGCATCTCAAGTCCTTAAATTTTTGGAGTTTACGATTTGATCCCAAATTTGCCATGTTTGTACTATTTTAGTCATTTTTCTTCGTTTAACTTCCAAACGCGTCCATATTCGAGTTTTCCTAATAAATAAATAAATAAACAATTAAGTAATATTAAATTCTAAAACACTTATAATTGTCTAAATTTAAAGTCAAGACAAGTACAAAAACATACTTATAAGTTATAAGTCCAAGCCACTTTCATTTAAAATTGACAAAAGTCGAGGTTCTTTCATTTAAAATTGACCTTTTGTGATATTGAATTTCTTATTTTACTTTTTAAGAATAAGATAAAAAAATTTGAAAGGTTCATCACTCTTTGTACAATTTTTTTATTATGTTATAAATATGTATATTAAAGTTCTCATTATACTTACAGTGAAATTAATTTGGTCTAAAACTTTGGCTTCAATAATATTTGGACCAAAAAAAAAAAAAAATCGGGGACAGCGAACCCCTGAGAGGGGAGGGGGCTACACCCCCTTCTAACCCCCACCCGATATTGCTCTCCCATCTACAATTTTTTCAGCCCCCTAAATAAAAAACTTCTAGCTTCACCCCTAGATACATAAGGAATTTACTGTTCTGCTAAACATTCTTTTTCAAGTTTTCAATAGGTAGGGCAGAAAACGGCGAGGCACCATATGAAGGGGTACTTCATTAACTTTACTATAATCCAGTCTTTTAATATTTTCCCTGGAAATCAAACATTTTCACATTTTTTTTCTTCTTCTTGCCATGTTTGATAGGTCTAATTTAGCATGGTGTGGGAAATGGTTTCTAGCTTTTCACTTCACTAGCCTCTTTTCCATGTAAATGAGGAAAATGAATTCTAGCCAAATACTAGGTTTCTATTTTCCATGTTACATGGAAAATGAATTTCGTCGCGCTTGATCCGTTTTTAATTGACTTATTTTTTTCAAAAAATAACATTATTAATATTATCAAGTACAAATATTATATATGAAAAGATAAAATAATATATATATATATATATATATATATATATATATATATATTAAAATGGCTAAATTTTTCTTTATTTGTCATGAAAAATAATGACAATCAAACTATAAAAGTTGGAAAGTTTTTAACTTTTTCCACACAGAAAATTAAACTAATCAAATACATTAAACTTCTAATTTTCAGGAATTCAATTCCCTGAAACTCATTTTCTTTACACACAAATTTCACCCTCGTTATCAAACGCAGCCAGATAAAAACAACTCGTGAAATAATTAAAAGGAAAATGATTATATTTAATAAGAAAATATTGTGAAAAGATAATAAAATATTTAGAAAACATAACTATTAAAGACTTGGATAATTGCATAGAGAAAGAAGAAGATAATTTTAAATTAAAATTAAAATGAAAACGAATAATAAATTTAATAAAATGTCAAAGAGAAAAAAAGAAATAAATGAAGATAACATGTGTAGAACATATTATTATTATTATTATTATTATTATTATTATACAACAGCTTTAAAAGAAATTAGAAAAAGATAATGGATTTACATGTGTAGAACCATTAAGCTCTTGAGGAGAATCCAATGGATTTCTCAATATATAATTAAATTGGATAAGTGGTTTCTTATGGCAAATTTATAAAAGTGGAAATTACATCCACACATGATTTTAAACTCATCAATTCAAAAATCAAATTAACAACCATTTTGTTCAAAAATCAGGTTTACTTTTATCATTAATTATTAATATAATAATATTATAATAACACCTCCACACATCCTCCCGACCCAAACATAATCTCCTGAACTTCTCCCTCTCCGATCTCTCCGCTACAGAACCTCCACCGACGACGCCTGCAATTCTTGCCGACACCGCACGGGTTCAAACTGCTAATCAACTAGTCATCTCTCAGACGATGCAAGCCACAACCTCTACTTTACTTTTTCGAGCAGGGTGACTGGTAATGTAGTGTTAGATCTGCGAGACTTGTGTTTTTAGATTTGGTTTGGGTGTTCCCGATAGACGTGGTGGTGATGGGTGTTAAATGTGACCGTTTCCGTGGCTATGGAGGTGATGGTGCGGTGACGTCGTAGCGATAGTAATGGAGTGGTTCGGTGGTTGATTTCTGGTGGCATTTTGTTGGAGGATCTGTGGCGGCGGATCTATTGTTGGTGGCGATGTGTTTGCGGTCTTTGTGGTGGTGGTGGTGAAGTGACGTCGTAGCGATTGTAATGGTTAGATTGTTGTGACCTAAAAATCTAATTGTGACTCAATATTTGTTAAATTTTGACAAATTATTTTTAAATCTGTGACCAATTATAAGTGATTGTGACTGATTATTTGATAAGTTGTGACCAATTAATTTGAAATTTTCGATTGAGATAAAGTAGTGACCTACAAATTCGAGATTTGTGACCTATAAATAAGTTGTTATCACAAATTGTAAAAATTGTGACTCATAAAATTTAGATTTGTGACTGAGAAAAAGTTGTGACCTACGAAATTTCAGATTTTTTTTATCGATAAATAAGTTGTGACTCATAAGATTTGTAAATTGTGATCGAAAAATAAGTTGTGACCTAAATTTTCAGAATTTGTGATCTAGAAAGATGTCGTTACCTATTAAATTCGTGACTTGTGATCAATAAGAGAGTTGTGACCGATTAATTTGATAATTTGTGACCAAAAAATAAGTTGTGACTAATTAATTGTTGTGACCTTAATTTGTGATTCGTGACTGAGAAATAGATTGTGACCACCATAAACTTGTGACCTAAAAAATTGTGACTTGTGACCATAATAAGTTGTGACCCTAAAAGTCATCCAAATAATTTTATAAATTGTGACCAACAAAATTTATGATATGTGACCAAGAAAATAGTGATTTGTGGAAATTGTGACCTAAAAAAATCTTGATTTGTATTCGAGAAAAAATACTGACCAATGAAATTTGTGATTTGTGACCAATTGATTCTAGATTTGCGATCGAAAAAATCGTGACCTACGAAATTCGAAATTTGTGACAGAGAAATAAATTGTGACCTAAAAAATTTTGACTGTGACCATAAACTTATTATCTGATTTGTGACTTGTGGCCTAAAAAATTGTAACTTGTGACAATAATAAGCTATGACCCTAAAAGTCATCCAAATAATTTTGTAAATTGTGACCTACAAAATTTATGATATGTGACCAAGAAAACAAGTGATTTGTGAAAATTGTGACCTAAAAAAATCTTGATTTGTATTCGAGAAAAAATAGTGACCAATGAAATTTGTGATTTGTGACCAATTGATTCTAGATTTGCGATCGAAAAAATCGTGACCTACGAAATTTGAAATTTGTGACAGAGAAATAAATTGTGACATAAATATTGTGGGTGGGATCATGGTTAGGTGGGGTGGGGTTGGATGGGGTGGGTGGGTGGGTAGGGTGAGGTCGGGGTGGGTGGGATTGGGTGGTTGGGGCAAAGTGTGAACAAATAGAAAAAAAATCATTTTAGGGATGGGGGGCTAGGGTGGGTCGGGGTCTGTGGCTGGGGTGAGATGAATTTGTCGCGTTGTGATGAGGTGGGGTAGGGTAGGGTCGAGTGGGGTTGAGATGTGTGGGTCGGGTGGGGTGGGGTGGGGGTGGAAATGATAGGAAAACATCGAGCAGAAAAAAAATTAAAAAAAAAATTTGGGATAGGGTAGGTGAGTCGGGTGGGGTGGGGTGGGATGTGGTGGGTTAAATAATTTTTTGGGTGAGGGGGTTGTGGCTTTGGCTAAATCAATTTTTCACTTTGCGACGAGGTGAGGTGGGGTTGAGTGGGGTAAGGTTGGGTGGGGTGGGGTGGGGTGGGATGGGTAGGAAAACATCGAGCAGAAAAAAAAATTTGGGGTAGGGTAGGTGGGGTGGGTGGGGTGGGTCTGGTCGGGTGGTGGGCGTGGATGAGGGAGGTTGTGACATCAAGATTTGAGTTTTTGATTTTATATTGTATTAGTTTTAATATAATATATAATAGATAATTATGTTTATATTATATGTAATATTATATTTATTTTTAATTATGAAATACCTGATTTTTGAAAGAAAAATGTTAAGTTTGTTAATTTTGAAAAGTGAGAATTAAAGGATTGTAGTTATGTATTTTCCCCTTTATAACAACATAAATCCACAAGATAAAATAGCTATTGAATAATTATAACAGTTAAAACATACAAGATAAAAATGTCAAAGAGAATTACAAGATATCCCAAATAAATTAACAATATAATTAAAAGAATTAAAAGATATGATAGAAGATGTCAAAAAAAAAAAAAAAAAGATGAGAATATTCTAAAAGAATTTCAAAGAAAATTAGCAGAAATAATTAACCAAGATAAAATTGAAATGATTATAGAAAAAATAGAAAATTTAAATGAAATAATAGGAAAGGAAGATGGTAATAAAATAATTATATCAATAGAGGAAAAGAATTAAAAAAAAATTAGAAATAAAGATAGATGATATGTATGACAGACTATCTAAAGTACAAAAAACTCAAAGTACTAATCCAAGAGTTTAAATGTCAATAAGTGAATATATTGAAGATTTAAAAATATTAATAAATGATGTTCAAGAAGTAAAAAAATGAATTAAAAGAAACAAGAAATGACATAAATATATTAAAATTTGAAATTAGAGAACTAAAAGAAAATAATAAAAATAAAGATAAGAAAATAGACAATTTTTTTTATAGAAAATGAAATATTTAGAATAGGAAAGAAAAATATTGAAAAAGAAAAAGTTGTAATAGAATCAGAAAGTATGGATGATGAACTTAGAAATATATATTACCAAAAATAATAAAAGAAGAAATAGAATTGCAAAAGTTATGAACATACTCAATTATACTTTTGCAAAAACTATAACTCAATTGTAAAATATTTTTATTTAAAATTTAAAATATATTGATCATTTAAATAAAAAAAAGACAACTTTTATTAATTTAGAATAAAAAGTAAAAGCTTTTACATTAAAATAAAAAGTTAAGAGCCATTTTAGTGATTTTTTTAAACATTAGGACTCATTGCACCAATTTTTGGATAAGAAAGTTAACAAAGTAATATTTTAAGTAACCAATTTAAACTTAAATGACAATTTGTGTAATAAAAGAACTTTAGTGATGTATTTGAAATTTTCCTAAAACTGGGTGATATGTTGTGAAATTAATCATTTAAAAAATTGACAAATTGAATTCTGACGCTCTATTCAGACCCGACAAAGACACAACTCGGACTCGGAATCGAAATCTCGTTCTCCTTCATTTCGATTCAAATTTTCGTTGAGTCCCTCCCTGTTGTTTTTTGGTTCAAAATCTTTACCTTTCCCGCTTAGATTGGGAATTCGATTCTATGTCTACAGCACAACGGGAAGACGATGAGGAATGGGAACTAATAAATGACGATGGCTTTGTATACAAGCGCAAGAAGCGGCCCCGCCTCGAACCCACCTCCTCCGCCGCACCTCTGCAGCCGCCAGATCCGGATTTGGAAGAGAAGAACCGTCGCCGGAGGAAGAAAAGGGCTCTCCTCAAAGTAAAAGACAAGTACTTGAAAGAAATCCTCCAGTGGGAACTTTTGTCGAACACCTTGAAGGAAATGCAAGAAAACGCTAATGTACAAATGCAAAAGCGTCGAGAAGTGGATTCCACGAGTTGTTTTGACGGCGCCAGTAGTTCGATTTTACCGTCGGATTCAACCCACCGGAGACTGATTGACGAGCTCCTCTCTCAGGTACTACTAAATTTAGGCCTTCCCTAGGGTTTCAAATTGCCGCATTTCACCTCATTTATGTGAATTTTCTTTTCTCAACTGATAGGCTGAAGCACAAGAGGCAATAATTCGAGACGTCTCGAATCTGTGCGATGTAGCGGAAGCATTGTGCAGTGCCCAAGAAGAGAGATTGAAACTGCAATTCACTGACCTTCCGATTTGGGAATCGTCGCCACGCGAGCTCATGGAAGCATTAACTAAACAGTAGTTTGTTTTAGAAATTTGTATAATCTATCGTAGACAGTGGTTTCAATTTGTTTCAACTGTAGTTGCAATTAGGTTTTGTGGTTGATCTGTTTCAGGAATTTTGTTTCCCATCGTTGTCCTTACGAAGTTGCAAGGATACTGGGAATCATGAGATATTTGTATTTTGTTCAGTTATTTTGTAAATTTGAGATGAAATCTGGGATTCCAATTCGCTAAGCCAAAGCACGTGAATGGTAACATTTTGATTTTGCAGTTTCTTTACCGTTAATCATAGAGGGTTTTGAGAGGTTGATTTTTTGAACATGTTTCGAGATTGTTGTGATGCAAGTATATAATCCCATGTTCTGTCTAATGCATACAGTTTTAACTTCTTTTACAAATTCCAGTACTCTTCAAAACGTGCCATCAAGGTTTGTGACAAGACACAAGCTCTATTATGAGAAACTATTGAATTATCCCGTGCTATCGCACGGGAAGGAACGTCAAAATAAAAATAATTCTATTCGAAATTAAATGAATTCTTAAACAAAATAAATAACATTCACAAATAAAATATAAGTTCATCATTTATTAGTTTAATATATAAACATCAACCTTTTAGGGAGAAGTCATACATGTGAAAATGATTGTGTCTGACTCTTATTGATAGTTATAGAATATAACACCATCAATGAAAATTGTTTTTTTTTTAAATCTAATAAGTATCCTAAAATTCGAATGGCTCAACGATATCCTTGGAATAAAGAACTTGTGTCCTGCATTACAGTCAGATAGAATTTGACCTTATAGAATATGATCGTCAAGTTTTGTAACGATTATTCACTATCTCCTCGAACCAAAAATTTGCCTTGCAAAATGAACACTTAAATGTAGGATCTCCAGTATTCATATACTCTGAACATTCAAACAATAGATGTAAAAGTTAATAATAGAGATCATGCATATAAAAGATAAAATATAATAAATGAAAATTTTACTTTAGATTTATATAACTGAATACAAATATTTATTTTTAAGATTGAAAATATTAGAAGAACACATTTTTTTTTATGAAAAGGGAGATTTTGACACAAAAAATCAAATATAAATAAGTAAAACAAAACAAATTATCGTTCTTATATCATAAAAAATAAAAAACAACTTCTCGGTAAAAGCAAATTTAAAAAAATAACAATTCTAGTTTCTTGTTTTTATTATTTTTCATAGAATGTTATATACAATTTCATTAAATATATATATTGACCCATAAATAATATGTTTTTTCTTCACTCAACGGCCGAAACCATTAATATATCTATCCAACCCAAAGCTATTCTAAATAACCCAACATTAGTTAACACATTGCAACCCCAACAGAGAAATCTAGAATATAATATAAATAGACTATTAACAAATCCTCTTATTAGTCTAAAATAATTTTGCATTCTATATTGTTTTCGAAGCTTTCTCTACAATATTATTGTTTTAATATTTTTTCTGTTTTGTCAGAAATCCAAATCTATGTTCAACAACTCAAAATGTCACAGGTCTTGAAGAAAAGAGTAGTGCCAATTCTTTTTACCTTTTCAAAAAATAATTTACGATTTTTTATTTTCAACTGGTTTGTAATATTAATAACTAATAAGCATTACCACCGCACCAGAAATTTTGAATCATAAAACGTGATAAATAGAAGGGGGAGTGGAGGGGTCATGTTAAACAATACACATTTTTTCAAAGAAATAACCCTTTAATTGAATTTTTATTATTGTGTATATCTTCATAATAATTATATATAATAGAAATGAAAGAGGTTGTTTATCGGGAAATGGGAAAAAAAGATATAGAAAAGAAAAATGAATAAATAGATTTTGAAAAATGGGAAAAAAATGAAACAAATTCTGAAAAAGTGAAAAAGGAAAAAAAATAATAATAACTGGCTTTCCAGTGTAATTAGGTGACGGAAAATAAAAGTCATATAAACACAATAAATATTGAAGAATATAAGTAGATGTCAGGGATTTTGAAAATAATAAATAAATATTGAAAGCCCAACTATTTTTGAAGTGGGTTTTGAAGTTGATTATTGGATGAGAGATATGAGTAATGTGAACATGATAAATATTGAAGTCCTCAAAAATTGAAAAAATAAATAAATAAATAAAATATGTACATAGTACAAGAGTTTTGGAGGGAAACAGTGAAATTAACTGAGGTTGACTCAGCTACTTTTATATATTATATAGATATATAGATTATATATGTGGAAATTACATCCACCCCTATTTTATAAGAATCAAATTCATAAATAAGATAAAACATGTATTACTTCAAAATTCAGGTTTTAATTAAAATTTTAATTAATTAAAAAATTTAAATAATAATAATATTCTAAAATTAAATTAATTACTCAATCTCATTTTTATTTCACATCACTTCAAACCCTAAACTACTCATCTCTCTCTCTCTCTCTCTCTCTCTCCCCCCCCCCCCCATGTCACAGACCACAGCCACTCCTTCCCCTTCCCCACCGCGACTCTCTCGCTCTCTCTCTCTCTGTGTCTCAGACTACCACTCCCCATCCCGTCGGAGTCCGAATGCTTCGAACGTCGTCAGAAGACCCATGTTGGCAGATATATATTAAGGTAAGGGCGCCGCTACAGCATCGCGCGCAAGCAGTGGCGCCGCTACTTTGTTCTCGCTGCAATGTTTTCGATCTTGTGTCTGCTTCACAAAAAATTGGGGTTTTTAGGATTTTTGGTGTTTTTTGGACGGTGAAACCAGATCCGTTCAAATTTGTCGATGGAGGTGAAGGTGGGTAGTGCCATTGTTATTTTGGAGGCGATGGTGGTGGTGGGGCTCGTTGCAGACGCTGGAGGGTGGTGGTGGGGAATGTGGATGAGATGGAGAATACCCTGATGGTGATGGATCTGGTGGCACTTAATGTGGCTCGACAGTGGAGGAATGTAAACATGAGTTGGTGGCGGTGATTTCGGTTGATTGGTAGAAGTTGAACTCGCAGGCGGTGGCGGTGATGGTGTCACCGATTCGTAAGTTTGGTGGAGGTGGATGTGCATGCTTGGAGGGCTTCTCATGGTGAACCGGGGGAGGTGGTGGTCGCAGATGAATACAGGAGACTGTGGGTTGGTGGCGGAGGATATGGTGCATGGAGTCGGAGTCGGAGTCGGAGGCGGAGGCGGAAGCGGCGGAGGATTAACCTAATAATTTGTTACATGTGACTTCAAAAATTGTGAGACCTAATAAGTAATAATAGATAAGTTGTGACCTAAAATAAATTAAAGTTGGATAAGTTAAATTAGTTGTGACCTAAAATAAATTAAAGTTTTGACCTAAAAATACCTTTGTGACTTTAAAAATTTAACTTGTGTCATAAATAAATTTGTGACCTAAAATATTTGTTCTTTGTAATCTGAAATTATACAATATTGTGACCTTAATTTATATATATATTTATTAAAATATTTGTATTTCTTTAATTTAATTAATTAATTAATTATAACCTGATTTTTGAAATTATAAAGCATTGACCTAATTTTTGAAATTTGTATTTTAAAACACCTTATTTGTGTATTTTTCTCATTATATAGATATAGATATAGAATATATAGAATATAGATATAGATGTAGAATATAGATATAGGTTTTAGTGGCCGATATATTACGATTTTGAGCAGAAGAAAATGCAAGTGTTGTGCTCACGCTTCACTACCAGGCCAATAATTACCATGGCTACATTTCTCCTGCCCATAATTGCACATTTCTCTACACAGCAAACCTTCAATTAGACAACCTGTGAATGTAATTGCCGTCTGCGTTTAATAGTGATAGTGAAATTTGGGTGAAAAGAAAATGATTGGTAATTTTCTAGATAGAAAAAGTGAAAAAAATTTCAACTTTTATTGTTAGATTGACATTATTTTCCATAACAAATAAAGTAAAATTTAGCTATTTTAATTAAAAAATATATATATTTTTAATTTTCACACATTTGCAATTTATAATAATAATGTTAATTTTTGGGCAAAAAATAAATCAATTAATAACAACAAAAATGATAAAAAGAATTACAAAAAAAAAAAAAAAAGTTGCTAGGAAAATAAATTCTACCACCTAGACAAGAAACCAATTTCCTTGAAAAAAATGAAAAACAAGTCACGTGCTTTGGAAATAAGGAATTCAATTGCCTAGAAAATTTGGATTGCCAAACATGTAAAAATTGGAATTTGGGTGGAAATTCTTCAATTTCCATCGAAAAATTATTGAATCAAATGCACCCTTAACAATCTGTTCGGCGGCTTGCCAACAGTTTTTTTTCTTGAATTTTTTAGTATTTTTTAGGCAGATGTGTTATTGAAAATTGGAGAAAGAAAATGTGTGTGATTAAAAAGTAGTTTGAAAAATTGTATTGTTTATAAATTTATTTATAAATTATAATCATTGCGTAAAAGAACGGTATTAAGTCATTTAGACAAGAAAAAGAACCACGAGATTGGATATGATTTGACAATATGATAGTAATATCTAACCCTCCCTCCTTGTCAACCATGTCATTATGATTTTATATATCTCTTGAATGGATACACTTGATCAAGATGAAGAAACATGGCTAAAAATGTTGTATTTAAAAAAAATGATCAACAGTCTCTCATAGTATTTTATTGTGATGACAGAGTTTCAAAATCAATTTCTTTCAGTAAAGATGGCATAACTTTAACTGCTTCAATGACAAAACCAGCTTTTTCACACTCAGCCTCCAAAAGTTGTACTTGTGAAGGCCCTTCGGGGCAGAACGCAATGACAGCACCTCCACTGCCTGTAAATTTTGATGCAGCACCAACCCGTCTGGCAACTTCGACCATCTCTATGTTCAGTGCCCCAAGGGCATCCTCTCCAAACATTTGCCTGACAAAACCACAACACAGAAGTTATATACAAGATAATTTGAAACATTAATCCCACTTTACCCAAACTAAGCACGTGGCTAAGCAATATAAAAAAGTAACAAATTTTACCATAAATAATTTTTTTTATCAATCAAAGCACGGCAAGGTAAAAATTATGTTTGGAGATTACTTATAACTTGACATTTTTAAAGTTTAGCCAAAATGGTCTGTAAAAAAAAAAAAAAACCATGAAGGTGATCAGAATGGAGAAAATGGTAACCAGAATGATATTCATGGTGTTCACAAGTAACAAAAATAGCGCATCATATGATATGAAAGGGCATGTAAGAGCACATATAACAAGATTGAAATTGGTTTAAATTAAGAAACTGCATGAAACCTTAATTAGTGACTGGAGTGGATAGAAGAGCAGTTCACAATATTTTTTGCAATACCTACATTATACAACTCCGCATATGACCGTAAGGTTAAAGGAACAAATGGTTGAAAAAACTGTAAACTAATAAAAGTCAAACATCTCAAATAACCACCATGGATATATCTCTTACCTTCGTAGATCAAAATTACGGTTCATGAGGCTAGCAAATTTGGCATAGTCCTTATTAAGCAATGCTTTTTCCCTCGTAAAGCAATTTTTGCAACCTCTTCCATGGACAATAATAAGAACTTTTCACCATCTAACCACCTTTGTCGAACTGTATTGTGTACCTGCAATACATCAATGTAAACTCGTGAATGATTATGAATATACATGTTATTTATTTATCGACCTTTTGAAATTTTATAAATTAAGATTGCCAAGTTTGAAATTTAGTTATTTTCGACTACAAAAGTTTATTTAAAAAGTTAGTTGAAGAGGATGATGTCACATTTTAGGTATTTAGAACTCAGGGCATTATAGTCAACCCCCCTTAACTTGAGCATAGCTCTTAGCTACAAGGTGAGCTTTTTAGCATTCACCGGCACCATCAAAGCAATACTTGATTTTGTACATCCATTTGTAGCCATTGGGTTTTTGACCTTGCGGACAAGGAACCAAACTCCACGTGTTGTTGCTTTCTAATGCTTGCAATTCGACTTTCATAGCTTCTTGCCAATTTGGATCGAGGTTAGCTTGAGCAAAAGATTGAGGCTCTTTATGATTATATATGCATGCTAAGAAAGAACAGTGAGGCGATAAAAATCGAGAATAAGAAATTAAATTGGAACAAGGGCAACGTGTACCTTTTGCTGAACATGGAGATGAGGTTGCGTGATCTACTTAAGTGGACAAGACGTAGTCTTTGTGCCATGTTGCAAGTTATTTAGGTCAAGTGGAGCTACGGATGGTAGAAGGATCCGTGGAAGAATCTGGCATGAGTGGTGGTGTGTCAGAATTTGAAGAGATAGATTGTAGCTCGCTGGAGTTTGGTTGAGTATCTGTAACATCAAAAGAAGTAAGCACGGTATCGTTATCTTGTACTTTATAGGTAGGTGTTGTGATTCGATTGATGATTGTTGAAGTCAGGAGTAGAGTATAGGGGATCCACATTGATGTTGGGTAAGGACAACAGAGTAGTGAAATCATGATGGAAGAAAATGGAAATGTGGTTTCATGGAAAATCACATCTCGACTTATGAGGAATTGTCGAATTGATTACTACCCAAGTCATAAAGTTTATAACCTTTTTGACTGGTCGGATAAATGACCAAAATTCACCGCTTGGCACGAGATTCGAATTTGGAAGATGGGTGTACATTGGTGGCGTGAGATAGGCAACCAAAGGTCCTTAGATGCTCCAGTGAGGCAGGTGTCCATAAATAATTTCAAAAGGCGATTTATTTGAAAGCAATGGTGAAGAGAGGCGATTGATGAGACATACTGCGCTTAGGACACATTCACCCCAGAAACTGAGTGGTGCTTGTGATTGGAAATAAAGAGCTCTGTGTCACGACTCACTCGATTTTGGCACAAGAAGATCGAGAAATTTAAAATGGTGACGACTTGAGGCTAACCGGAATATTCTAGAACTCCCACAAGGGCATGAAGATTGCTAGAATATGGTGGAACATTCTAGAAGCCTTCAAGCTCCTCACTTGGTGGATTATTCTAGATCATCCTAGTTTAATCCATAAATATTTTAATGTAGATATTTGTGTAGATAATTCTAGAAGTGTAATCTAGACCATTGGATAGAAATGATCATAGTCATCCATTTGAGGAGGCTACTACTATAAATAGCTTGGTAGGATTCATTTGTAGGCATCAAGAGAGTGAACTTGTAAAGAGTGTTGTAAAGAGTGTCTTTATTCAATACAAAGTCTTCTTTGTAAGTTCTTGTGTTCCTTCATTGTTCCTTTCTTAAAGTGTTCTACTTAGTGCCTTTCTAAGACATCAACGCCAATCGGGAGGCTGACTTAGTGTAATAACCGCGGGGGCGGAAGTTGAAGACACTAAGGCCGCACGGTTCTTGGAGGAAATTAGCAAGTCCGTGACAGTTGGTATCAGAGCCTAGGTTTGCTCACTTACTATCGTTGGCATGGCGGAAAAAGATGTTGTGGGTTCCGGCATTTCGGAGGTAGAACATGAGGAGCGGGGTCGAGAGGTCGAACCCCAAACCACGAGTAAGAAAACTCGACAAACTCGAAGCAAGAGCCGACCACCGGCCCCTACCGGTGGATCTCTTGAGGAAGTATTTCTCAATATGGGGGAACGCATTGAAGTAGTGGAGAATTCACTCTCAACCCTTGAAGCTCACACCTTGGAACAACTTGATGATCTCAAGGAAGACTAAGGCACTTTAAGGGAAGAATATACGAGGTTGGAGGCCAAGGTCATGGATGCTGTCAAAGCAATCCAAAACCAAGTGAACAAGCTTTGCGCGGATATGCAAAGTGGCCTAGACGCTTGTAAGAAGGCGTCAACTAGTGCGGGTACTAGCACGATCCTAGCAGCTCCAAGGATCGACTATCCAAAGCCTAGGGAGTTCGATGGAAAGCGAGATGCAAAAGAGCTAGATGATTTCCTATGGCGATTGGAGATATATTTTGAGGGCGTGAACATTGTGGATGAAGCTATTAAGGTACGTACTTCGACTATATATCTTATGGACACCGCGGCTCTATGGTGGCGACGTAAGCACGCCGACATAGAAAAGGGTGCTTGTAGGATAGATAGTTGGGATGATTTCAAGAAGGAATTGAAACGCCAATTTTATCCTGAAAATGTAGTATATGAGGCCCGTAAAAAGCTTAGGGAGTTGAAACATAAGGGCACTATTCGCGATTATGTCAAAGAGTTTACTACCCTTGTGCTTCAAATCCCGAGCATGTCCGATGAAGATCTATTGTTTCACTTTACCGACGGGTTGCAAAATTGGGCGAAGCAAGAGCTTCAACGTCGGGGAGTGAAGACAGTAGACGAGGCTATTGTGGTGGCCGAATCTTTAACCGAGTTCCAAAGGAGCACGGATTCATCAAAATCTTCTAAAAGCTTTAAGAGCAACTCGGCTAAAGGCGGGGGAGAGAAGAAAGATTACCATAAGCCATCATTCTTCAAAGGTGGTAACACTCACAAATCTTCCCCCTCGCGAAAAAATTATGAGGAAAGGAAGAAGGCCTCGACGGGTTCTCAAAGTGGATGCTTCGTGTGCAAGGGGCCACATTTAATGCGAGATTGCCCTAAACTTGGCACATTGGCGGCTATGGCGGAGGAACGGGATTCATCCTCTTGCCAAGATCAAAGGGCTGAACATTTTAGTTCATTGCAACTTCTTAACGCTCTCAATGCTAAGGTCGCTCCGGCTTCCAATAATGAACGAGGATTAATGTATGTGGAAGCTCAAGTAAATAGTCGGCCTGCACTAGCAATGGTGGATACGGGAGCTACCAACAACTTCATTACTGAAGATGAAGCTAGAAGGTTGGGCCTCACAATCACTAAAGGTGGTGGTCTTATGAAAGCTGTGAATTCTCCATCCACTCCCCTTGGTGGCATAGTTCGAGTGGAAATTCAATTAGGCACTTGGCATGGCCAAGTGGATTTCTCGGTGGCTACAATGGATGATTTTCGCTTGGTTCTCGGGTTGGACTTCATGAGGAAGGTTAATGCTATTCCCATGCCTTCATTTGGCTCGGTTTGCATCTTGGAGAGGGGATCTCCATGCATGGTTCCTACGGTAGCTAGGACGAAAGCAATGGGGCAGCTTTCGGCCATGCAACTAGCAAAAGGGCTAAAGAAAGGGGAGGTAACGTACTTGGCAGCACTCAAAATGGAGGACCAAGTTGATGAAGTTGCGGGAAATGATGACGTGCCCAAGGTCATCAAGGAGGTCCTTGAAGAAAATAAGGACGTAATGCCACCGGAGTTACCTAAGAAAATACCACCTAGGAGGGAGGTGGATCATAAGATCGAATTGGAGCCGGGTGCCAAACCACCGGCCATGGCACCCTATCGGATGGCACCGCCGGAGCTAGAAGAACTTCGAAGGCAATTAACGGAGTTGCTTGACACGAGGAGGATACGACCTTCGAAGGCACCTTATGGCGCACCGGTCTTGTTCCAAAAGAAGCAGGATGGTTCGTTACGCATGTGCGTAGATTACCGGGCGCTCAACAAGGTAACTATTAAGAACAAATATCCTATTCCTTTGATTGCTAATTTATTTGATAGACTTGGTAGTGCAAAATATTACACTAAGGTGGATCTACAAAAGGAATATTACCAAGTACGGATTGCAGAAGGAGATGAGCCTAAGACAGCATGCATCACTCGATATGGCTCATTCGAATGGTTGGTAATGCCTTTTAGCTTAACCAACGCCCCGGCCACATTTTGCACATTGATGAATAAGATTTTCCAACCTTATTTGGACAAGTTCGTGGTGGTATATTTGGATGACATTGTCATCTATAGCGACAACTTGGAGGATCATGCAAAACATCTCCGAACGGTGTTCCAAGCATTGCGGGAGAATGAGCTATACATCAAAAAGGAGAAATGTTCCTTTGCCAAGAAGGAGGTGCACTTCCTTGGACATATCATTGGCCACGGGCGCTTGAAGATGGATGAGGCAAAAGTAAAAGCAATCAAGGAGTGGGAAGCACCAACCAAGGTAACCGAACTTCGTTCTTTCCTTGGTCTAGTTAATTATTATCGGCGGTTCATCCAGGGTTACTCAGCGAGGGCAGCCCCACTAACGGACCTATTGAAGAAGAATAAGACATGGGACTGGTCCGAGAAATGTCAAACGGCCTTTGATGATTTGAAGGCGGCCGTGGTGGAGGAACCGGTCTTGGCATTGCCAGATTTCACCAAGACCTTTGAAGTACAAACGGATGCCTCAGATTTTGCTATCGGGGGAGTCTTAATGCAAGATGGGCATCCTATTGCCTTTGAAAGCCGCAAGCTCAACGACACCGAGCGTCGGTATACGGTGCAAGAAAAGGAAATGACGGCTATTGTTCATTGCCTACGGGTGTGGCGTCATTACTTGTTGGGCTCAAAATTCATCATCAAGACGGATAATGTCGCTACTAGTTATTTCCAATCACAAAAGAAGCTAACTCCCAAGCAAGCACGATGGCAAGATTTCTTAGCGGAGTTTGACTATGTGATGGAATACAAGCCGGGGAAGGCAAATGTTGTAGCCGATGCATTAAGCAGGAAGGCGGAGCTTGCAGCCATAAGCCAAGCCAAAGGGACGTTGCTTGATTTGATTCGGGAAGGCATGGATCATGATCCCTTGGCTAAGGAGTTGGTAAAAGCTGCCCAAGAAGGAAAGACGCGACGATTTTGGGTCGAGGACGGCTTATTCTACACTACGGGGCAGCGTATCTATGTTCTTAAATGGAACAACTTGCGGCGAGATATCATCAAGGAGTGCCATGACACCAAGTGGGCTGGTCATCCCGGGCAGAAACGCACATTGGCGCTACTTGAACGAGCTTACTATTGGCCGCAAATGAAAGACATGGTGGAGCTCTATGTGAAGACTTGTCTTGTGTGCCAACAAGACAAAGTGGAAACAAGGTCACCAGCGGGTTTGTTGGAGCCTCTACCAGTCCCGGAGCGTCCATGGGACTCTATCACCATGGACTTCATTAGTGCCTTGCCTAAATCCGAAGGGTTCGGGTCAATAATGGTGGTGGTTGATCGCTTCTCTAACTATGGCACCTTCATTCCTGCCACCAAGGATTGCACAGCGGAGGAAGCAGCAAGGCTATTCTTCAAGAATGTTGTGAAGTATTGGGGGTTACCACGGAGCATAATAAGTGATCGTGATCCCCGATTCACGGGTCGCCTATGGACGGAGTTGTTCAAACTCCTAGGCTTGGACCTACACTTCTCTACAAGCTTTCACCCTCAGACGGATGGACAAACAGAAAGGGTGAATGCTTTGTTGGACTGCTATCTCCGGCACTTTGTAAGTGCCAATCAGAGAGATTGGGCCAAACTCCTGGATATTGCGCAATTTTCCTACAATTTACAAAGGAGTGAAGCCACGGGGCAGAGTCCATTCGAGTTGGCTACAGGACAACAACCACTAACGCCTCACATTTTGTCCACTTCTATTGAAGGAGGGAAAAGACCCGGAGCATACAAAATGGCTAAGTCATGGGAGGAGCATGCCGACTTAGCACGATCTTGTTTAAACAAAGTACGGAGGCGCATGAAGAAGTGGGCCGATAAGAAGAGACGGCATTTGGAATTTATAGTTGGCGACCAAGTCCTTGGGAAAATATTACCTCAACAATTCAAGGCGTACCGAAGTGTGCGCAAAGGCTTGGTACGGAGATATGAAGGGCTGTTCCCGGTGGTAGCTAAGGTTGGCAAGGTATCTTATTGCCTTGACCTACCTAGCACTTTAAAGATTCATCCTGTCTTCCATGTGAGCATGTTGAAGCCATATCATGAAGATATGGAAGACCCTAGCCGAGGGGAGTCACAACGGGCACCTTCGATTGTGAGTACTAAGTCATTTGACAAGGAGGTTGATGAGGTTCTAGCAGATCGCATTGTTCGACGGCGTGGAGTGCCTCCTTGCCAACAATTTTTGATAAAGTGGAAGGGATTGCCCGAGTCCGAAGCAACGTGGGAAAGTCAAGAAGACTTGTGGCAGTTCGAAGACAAGCTAAAGCATTACGCGGCGACGAGGGCATCGCCCAAATAGGCAGGGGAGAATGTTACGACTCGCTCGATTTTGGCACAAGAAGATCGAGAAATTTAAAATGGTGACGACTTGAGGCTAACCGGAATATTCTAGAACTCCCACAAGGGCATGAAGATTGCTAGAATATGGTGGAACATTCTAGAAGCCTTCAAGCTCCTCACTTGGTGGATTATTCTAGATCATCCTAGTTTAATCCATAAATATTTTAATGTAGATATTTGTGTAGATAATTCTAGAAGTGTAATCTAGACCATTGGATAGAAATGATCCTAGCCATCCATTTGAGGAGGCTACTACTATAAATAGCTTGGTAGGATTCATTTGTAGGCATCAAGAGAGTGAACTTGTAAAGAGTGTTGTAAAGAGTGTCTTTATTCAATACAAAGTCTTCTTTGTAAGTTCTTGTGTTCCTTCATTGTTCCTTTCTTAAAGTGTTCTACTTAGTGCCTTTCTAAGATATCAAAGCCAATCGGGAGGCTGACTTAGTGTAATAACCGCGGGGGCGGAAGTTGAAGACACTAAGGCCGCACGGTTCTTGGAGGAAATTAGCAAGTCCGTGACATCTGGCAACTGTAAGAATATGGTGATGCTTGAGTTCAACGACCCCATTTTGTTGGGGTGTATATACGCAGGTACGTTAAAGTTCAATCCCATGAAATTAAAAATACTCAAACATTGAGAACTCCAAGCCATTATCTACTCAAATTGGTTTGACAGAAGTGTGGAATTGAGTTTTTGCAAAATTAATGAAAGATTGTAATATATTTCATGTATCTGATTTATGTTGCATAAAAAGGATCCATGTACACCTATTGAAGTCATCAACGGTAGTAAGAAAAAAACGAGCATTAAAATGGGTAAGAGTTTTATGTGGGCCCCAAATATCACAATGCAATAATTAAAAAAATGATTTTGTTGTTATTGAACTTAAAGGAAACAGCAAATGGATTTGCTTAGCCATTGGGCAAACCATAAAATTATTTTCTAATGAAATAGAACTGGAAGGAAATAAATAAAACACTAATTTGAGTAAATGTGGTGAAGGATGTCCAAGTCGCATATGCCATAAGTTTGGTGATTGAGATATTTGATAAAAGGTAGGTGGTTGTTGTGTTGGAGATATGCAGTAAAGACCATCTAGCTGTCTACCTAAGCAAATCATCTTCCCCGAAGTCAAGTCTTTCCAGACACAAGAGTCCGGAAAGAATACAACACGACAATTCAATGCTTTGGTAAATTTGCTATTAGACATTAAGTTTAGGCAGAAAGATGGTAGACAAACCGTTTTTAAGGATGATATTAGGACTAAGTGGAATAGTGCCAGTTCATGTGATGGAGGCTGATGAACACATTTGTAAGCTAATGATTGTTGTAGAGGATGGTTGTGATTGTGTGAATGGTGAAGAGTCTGAAGAAATATGATTTGTTGCTCCACTATCCAAAATCTAAGGCTTAATGAAAGTTGAATTAACAGATATGGCATGTGCAATTTGCTTAAGTTGTTTGGTAGAGAGACCGTGGGAGCTGCTAGGTTGTGAAATCTCATTATAATGCGAGGCCTCGATTGCACTCACTGTGGGAGGTACATAGGAATTGCTTTTATAGAATGATTGATCTTGACTCCCTTGTCTATTTGCTGTGTTAGAATTCCATATCACATCCTTAACTGTGCATCTCTTTTCTGTGTGACCTCTCTTATTGCTGTAGTATTTGCAATGATATTTCAGAGTACAACAACTATTAAACACGTGCCCATTTCCGGTGCAATTGTCACGATGCTTTACCTTAAATTTGTTATTGTTTTGTCGACCTTGAAAAGCTGCTGCGAAGTTTTCAGACGATTCCTATCGTTGAGTTTCTTCTTGAATAACAAGAGAATATGCTTTTTGAACATTGGGCAGTGATGTCTTCATCACAATATTAATTCACACGGTGCTAAATGAATCGTTGATGGCCATGAGAAACTACATCGATCTATCCTCTTCTCTTTGTTCCAGATGAGCGTTGTGCTTGTCATATAGAGGGATTGTTCTGTACGCATCCAATTTATCCCACAAATCCTTGAGTTTTGTGTAGTACTCAAAAATCGTCATATTACCTTGTGATAATGATGCAAAGGATTTTTGAATCTGATAGATAGAAGGTGCATTCTTTTGGGAGAATTGATCTTTGAAGTCCTCCCATACTTGTTAAGTTGCCTTGTCATTAATCACTCCTTTTGACAAATCAGGTTCCACGGAGTGTATAAGCCATGATAGGATCATGCTATTACATCGATTCCATGAAGCAAACGCGATGTAATCTTTTGAAAAGGGCTTTGATGGAGTCGTTGATAAATCCTACCTTATTCTCGGCGGTAAGGCAATGCATCATGGATTTACTCCACGACTGATAATTGACTCCATTAAACTTTACAGGGAAAAACATTAATCCGAGATGATCTGAATGATGCACAAAGTATGGACTTGATGATTTCATACCCATTGTTGAGGAAGTTGCTTGAGTTTTGTTTGATTGTATGGTTTGATCTTCTTGCTCTGATATCATGTTAAAAGCTTGAAGATGAAAATTTTAATGGAGATGAAAATTGGAAAGATGAGAGAATTGAGAAAATTTCTTATATGTATATTTCAATGAAAGCAGTAATACATAAATATACACAATGGAAAAACGACATTAAACCTTGAATCTCACCTAATCTAATATTTACACAATAATTCTCGAACCCAATTTATGGAAGAAAATATTACAATACAAGGAAAATACCAAAATACGGAAATACGGAAGAAATCACGGAAGCTACAAAATTTGGCCAAAGCGATTTGTCACGGACTTGCTAATTTCCTCCAAGAACCATGCGGCCTTAGTGTCTTCAACTTCCGCCCCCGCGGTTATTACACTACGTCAGCCTCCTGATTGGCATTGATGTCTTAGAAAGGCACTAAGTAGAACACTTTAAGAAAGGGACAATGAAGAAACACAAGAACTTACAAAGAAGGCTTTGTATTGAATAAGGATACTCTTTACAATACTCTTTATAACTTCACTCTCTTGATGTCTTCAAATGAATCCTACCAAGCTATTTATAGTAGTAGCCTCCTCAAATGGATGACTAGGATCATTTCTATCCAATGGTCTAGATTACACACCTACAATTATCTATACAAATATTTACATTAAAATATTTATGGACTAAACTAGGATGATCTAGAATAATCCACCAAGTGAGGAGCTTGTAGGCTTCTAAAATGTCCCACCATATTCTAGCAATCTTCATGTACTTGTGAGAGTCTAGAATATTCCGGTTAGCCTCAAGTCGTCACCATTTTAAATTTCTCGATCTTCTTGTGCCAAAATCGAGTGAGTCGTGACATTCTCCCCCGCCTATTTGGGCGATGCCCTCGTCGCCGCGTAATGCTTTAGCTTGTCTTCGAACTGCCACAAGTCTTCTTGACTTTCTCACGTTGCTTCGGACTCGGGCAATCCCTTCCACTTTATCAAAAATTGTTGGCAAGGAGGCACTCCATGCCTTCGAACAATGTGATCTGCTAGAACCTCATCAACCTCCTTGTCAAATGACTTAGTACTCACAATCGAAGGTGCCCGTTGTGACTCCCCTCGGCTAGGGTCTTCCATATCTTCATGATATGGCTTCAACATGCTCACATGGAAGACAGGATGAATCTTTAAAGTGCTAGGTAGGTCAAGGCAATAAGATACCTTGCCAACCTTAGCTACCACCGGGAACAGCCCTTCATATCTCCGTACCAAGCCTTTGCGCACACTTCGGTACGCCTTGAATTGTTGAGGTAATATTTTCCCAAGGACTTGGTCGCCAACTATAAATTCCAAATGCCGTCTCTTCTTATCGGCCCACTTCTTCATGCGCCTCCGTACTTTGTTTAAACAAGATCGTGCTAAGTCGGCATGCTCCTCCCATGACTTAGCCATTTTGTATGCTCCGGGTCTTTTCCCTCCTACAATAGAAGTGGACAAAATGTGAGGCGTTAGTGGTTGTTGTCTTGTAGCCAACTCGAATGGACTCTGCCCCGTGGCTTCACTCCTTTGTAAATTGTAGGAAAATTGCGCAATATCCAGGAGCTTAGCCCAATCTCTCTGATTGGCACTTACAAAGTGTCGGAGATAGCACTCCAAACAAAGCATTCACCCTTTCTGTTTGTCCATCCGTCTGAGGGTGAAAGCTTGTAGAGAAGTGTAGGTCCGAGCCTAGGAGTTTGAACAACTCCGTCCATAGCCGACCCGTGAATCGGGGATCACGATCACTTATTATGCTCCGCGGTAACCCCCAATACTTCACAACATTCTTGAAGAATAGCCTTGCTGCTTCCTCCGCTGTGCAATCCTTGGTGGTAGGAATGAAGGTGTCATACTTAGAGAATCGATCAACCACCACCATTATTGACCCGAACCCTTCGAATTTAAGCAAGGCACTAATGAAGTCCATCGTGATAGAGTCCCATGGACGCTCCGGGATTGGTCCGCTGGTGACCTTGTTTCCACCTTGTCTGGTTGGCACATAAGACAAGTCTTTACATAAAACTCCACCATGTCTTTCATTTGCGACCAATAGTAAGCTCGTTCAAGTAGTGCCAATGTGTGTTTCTGCCCGGGATGACCAGCCCACTTTGTGTCATGGCACTCCTTGATGATATCTCGCCGCAAATTGTTCCATTTAGGAACATAGATACGCTGCCCCGTAGTGTAGAGTAAGTCGTCCTCGACCCAAAACCGTCGCGTCTTTCCTTCTTGGGCAGCTTTTACCAACTCCTTAGCCAAAGGATGATGATCCATGCCTTTCCGAATCAAATCAAGCAACGTCCCTTTGGCATGGCTTATGGCTACAAGCTCTGCCTTCCTGCTTAACGCATCGGCTACAACATTCGCTTCACCGGCTTGTATTCCATCACATAGTCAAACTCCGCTAAGAAATCTTGCCAACGTGCTTGCTTGGGAGTCGGCTTCTTTTGAAATTGGAAATAACTAGTAGCGACATTATCCGTCTTGATGATGAATTTTGAGCCCAACAAGTAATAACGCCACACTCGTAGGAAATGAACAATAGTCGTCATCTCCTTGCACCGTATACCGACGCTCAGTGTCGTTAAGCTTGCGACTTTCAAAAGCAATATGATGCCTTTCTTGCATTAGAACACCCCCGATAGCAGAGTCTGAGGCATCTGTTTGTACTTCAAAGGTCTTGGTGAAATCCGGCAATGCCAAGACAGGTTCCTCCATCACGGCCGCCTTCAAATCATCAAAGGCCGTTTGACATTTCTCGGACCAATCCCATGTCTTATTCTTCTTCAATAGGTCCGTTAGTGGGGTTGCCCTCGCTTAGTAGCCCTGGATGAACCGCCGATAATAATTAACTAGACCAAGGAAAGAACGAAGTTCGGTTACCTTGGTTGGTGCTTCCCACTCCTTGATTGCTTTTACTTTTGCCTCATCCATCTTCAAGCGCCCGTGGCCAATGATATGTCCGAGGAAGTGTACCTCCTCCTTGGCAAAGGAACATTTCTCCTTTTGGTGTATAGCTCATTCTCCCGCAATACTTGGAACACCGTTCGGAGATGTTTTGCGTGATCCTCCAAGTTGTCGCTATAGATGACAATGTCATCTAAGTATACCACCACGAACTTGTCCAAGTAAGGTTGGAAAATCCTATTCATCAATGTGCAAAATGCGGCCGGGGCGTTGGTTAAGCCAAAAGGCATTACCAACCATTCGAATGAGCCATATCGAATGATGCATGCTGTCTTAGGCTCATCCCCTTCTGCAATCCGTACTTGGTAATATCCCTTTTGTAGATCCACCTTTGTGTAATATTTTGCACTACCAAGTCTATCAAATAAATCAGCAATCAAAGGAATAGGATACTTTTTTAATTGTTACCTTGTTGAGCGCCCGGTAATCTACACACATGCGTAACGATCCATCATGCTTCTTTTGGAACAAGACCGAAGCACCATAAGCAACTCCGTCAATTGCCTTTGAAGTTCTTCCAGCTCCGGCGGTGCCATCCGATAAGGTGCCATGAATGGTGGTTTGGCACCCGGTTCCAACTCAATCTTATGATCCACCTCCCTCCTAGGTGGTAATTTCTTGGGTAACTCCGGCGGCATCACGTCCTTATTTTCTTCAAGGACATTCTTGATGACTTCGGGCACATTATTGTCACCCGCAACTTCCTCAACTTGGTACTCCATTTTTAATGCTGTCAAATACGTCGCCTCTCTTTTCTTTAGCCTTTTTGCTAGTTCCATGGCCGAAAGCTGCCCCATTGCTTTCATCCTAGCTACCATAGGAACCATGCATGGAGAACCCCTCTCCAAGATGCAAACCGAGCCAAAGGAAGGCATAGGAATAGCATTGACCTTCCTCATGAAGTCCAACCCGAGAACCAAGGGAAAATCATCCATTGTAGCCACCGAAAAATCCACTTGGCCATGCCAAGTGCCTAATTGAATTTCCACTCCTCTAACTATGCCACAAAGGGGCGTGGATGGAGAATTCACAGCTTTCATAAGACCACCACCTTTAGTGATTGTGAGGCCCAACCTTCTAGCCTCATCTTCAGTAATGAAGTTGTTGGTAGCTCCCGTATCCACCATTGCTAGTGCGGGCCGACTATTTACTTGAGCTTCCACATACATTAATCCTCGTTCATTATTGGAAGTCGGAACGACCTTAGCATTGAGAGCATTAAGAAGTTGCAATGAACTAAAATGTTCCGCCCTTTGATCTTGGCAAGAGGATGAATCCCGTTCCTCCGCCATAGCCGCCAATGTGCCAAGTTTAGGGCAATCATGCATTAAATGTGGCCCCTTGCACACGAAGCATCCACTTTGAGAACCCGTCGAGGCCTTCTTCTTTTCCTCATAATTTTTTCGCGAGAGGGAAGGTTTGTAAGTGTTACCACCTTTGAAGAATGATGGCTTATGGTAATCTTTCTTCTCTCCCCCGCCTTTAGCCGAGTTACTCTTAAAGCTTTTAGAAGATTTTGATGAATCCGTGCTCCTTTGGAACTCGGTTAAAGATTCGGCCACCACAATAGCCTCGTCTACTGTCTTCACTCCCCGACGTTGAAGTTCTTGCTTCGCCCAATTTTGCAATCCGTCAGTAAAGTGAAACAATAGATCTTCATCTGACATGCTCGGGATTTGAAGCACAAAGGTAGTAAACTCTTTGACATAATCGCGAATAGTGCTCTTATGTTTCAACTCCCTAAGCTTTTTACGGGCCTCATATACTACATTTTCGGGATAAAATTGGCGTTTCAATTCCTTCTTGAAATCATCCCAACTATCTATCCTACAAGCACCCTTTTCTATGTCGGCGTGCTTACGTCGCCACCATAGAGCCGCGATGTCCGTAAGATACATTGTCGAAGTACGTACATTAATAACTTCATCTACAATGTTCACGCCCTCAAAATATATCTCCAATCGCCATAGGAAATCATCTAGCTCTTTTGCATCTCGCTTTCCATCGAACTCCCTAGGCTTTGGATAGTCGATCCTTGGAGCTGCTAGAATCGTGCTAGTACCCGCACTAGCTGACGCCTTCTTACAAGCGTCTAGGCCACTTTGCATATCCGCGCAAAGCTTGTTCACTTGGTCTTGGATCGCTTTGACAGCATCCATGACCCTACCCTCCAACCTCATATATTCTTCCCTTAAAGCGCCTTGATCTTCCTTGAGATCATCAAGTTGTTCCAAGGTGTGAGCTTCAAGGGTTGAGTAGAGATGGCAAAAAAACCCGAACCCGCCCCTAATGGGGCCGAAAATACCCGCTCCGCGAGTCGACAGGGCGGGTATGGGGCGATTCCCCTCGACCCGGGTGGGTCGGGGGCGGGTGCGGGTTTGGCTGTCCCGACCCGAACCCGCCCCGATTAAATAAATTAATAAAAAATAATAAGGAAAAAAAATAAAAAAATACCGAAAAAATAAAAAAAAATAAAACGGGGTGGGTAGGTTGACCCGCCCCGCCCTGAACCCGGAACCGCCCCGACCCGAAATTCGCGGGTCGCGGGGCGGGTTTGGAATTGAAAAATTCTCGCGGGGCGGGGCACGGGTCGGGGGAACCCGTCCCGAACCCGCCCCGTTGCCATCACTAGGGTTGAGAGTGAATTCTCCACTACTTCAATGCGTTCCCCCATATTGAGAAATACTTCCTCAAGAGATCCACCGGTAGGGGCTGGTGGTCGGCTCTTGCTTCGAGTTTGTTGAGTTTTCTAACTCGTGGTTTGGGGTTCGACCTCTCGACCCCGCTCGTCATGAAACCTCCAAAATACCGGATCTCACATCTTTTTCCGCCATGCCAACGATAGTAAGTGAGCAAACCTAGGCTCTGATACCAACTGTCACGAACTTGCTAATTTCCTCCAAGAACCGTGCGGCCTTAGTGCCTTCAACTTCCGCCCCCGCGGTTATTACACTAACTCAACCTCCCGATTGGCGTTGATGTCTTAGAAAGGCACTAAGTAGAACACTTTAAGAAAGGGACAATGAAGGAACACGATAACTTACAAAGAAGGCTTTGTATTGAATAAAGATACTCTTTACAACTTCACTCTCTTGATGCCTTCAAATGAATCCTACCAAGCTATTTATAGTAGTAGCCTCCTCAAATGGATGGCTAGGATCATTTCTATCCAATGGTCTAGATTACACATTTAGAATTATCTATACAAATATTTAAATTAAAATATTTATGAACTAAACTAGGATGATCTAGAATAATCCACCAAGTGAGGAGATTGTAGGCTTCTAGAATGTCCCACCATATTCTAGCAATCTTCATGCACTTGTGGGAGTCTAGAATATTCCGGTTAGCCTCAAGTCGTCACCATTTTAAATTTCTCGATCTTCTTGTGCCAAAATCGAGCAAGTCGTGACAGATTGCTTAGGCATACCGTGAGCGATCGCTTGGGCAAGGTGGTTTACTCCCTACTTCATCTCACATGAACACCAAGCGATCACTTGGTGTAATTGTAGAAATCTGAATTTTAATAAAAACCATTTCTAACAGAAACATAAAGCTAAATTATGTTCTTTTTTCTCCTTATTTCCATTTTCTTTCCCTATGCTGAGCTTTATTACAGAAGACTTGATTTATTTGGGTATTTCAATAGATTGACCTTTGGATAGTACATATGGAAAAACATTAACATAGCCTTGTTAGTGTACAAGCATGATGATTGATGAAAAAGTCAAAATTGACCTTTTTTTTAAAAAACAAAGGGTTGGGTCAATAAACAGAACAACTGCACATCTTTATTAATATTTACAGATTTACAGATGAGAACAACAGTGCTAAAATGCTTACCTTTCCAGAATCACTAGGATTCTCAGCATAGATTAGATGCAATGGTGGGAGGAGACTGACATCCATAGGCGTATATATCCCATGCCCCTGATTTTCCATATACTTCTTGCTAAAGTCCTAAGAAAAAATAATATTAGGTGGTGGATAAAGATGATATTGCACAGATAAGAAGATCCTGTCTTGTTGCATACCATATACACAAGGCTCCCACAGACCTGTGCAACCCTGTCCTGTAGACCAGCAACAATACCAAGTTCCTTCTCAGCATTGAGGATTAGGTTTGGCCTGACCTCAACTTTAACCAGATGCCTGACACTATAAAAGTCAAGCAGGCAGCTAAGAGTAGCACACACAATAGCACTGGAACCAGAAAGTCCCATCTGAGACAATTAAAACAACTATAATTCAGTTGCATTTTGATTAAATAAAATGGTTTTCCAAATATAAATATGATCAACACTGGAACATAGAGTGAAAAACTAAGGGCCTGTTTGCTAATTTGATTATTTTTGCATTTTTTCCTCAAACTCATTTTCAACCACACATTTTTATGAGACTCGTCACTTTTCACACTTTTCAATCACTTTTCAACCACACACTCCCCAAAAATCATTTTTTTCTCATTACCAAACAAGCTCTAAATGAATACTTTAACTTCCAAGAATCAATAAAAAATAGAAGATAAGAATTTGCTTCCTATCACTAAAAATTAAAAAAAAAATAAAAAATAAAAGAGAGAGAGAGAGAGATGAATCAGAACAAATAACTGACAACATTATTTCTTTAATTAAAAAATCCAAGATAACATTCGGTTGTTGTATCTGAAACCTGTCTATATGTACTCCCTCCTTCCCAATTATATAAGCTAGTCTAACTTTTCACACATATTAAGAAAACTATATAATGTTATTGAAAAAATAATCTTTGTAAAGAAATTCTCAACTTATCCTTATTTAAGTATCAAAATTATTATTATTGGAAGTAATGAATAGGGGTACATTAGGTTACAAACAAAATAAATAGTTCCAATAAAGATACAAGTTTATATAATTGGGACAAGAGAAAAAGAAAAGACAGCCTATATAATATAATTGGGATGGAGGGAGTATTTCATTTTCTTTTGGAAGTCCACTCCACCTCAAGCATGATGCAAAACAATACAGTGGGCATTAGTATTCGTTGGCCTTTAATGTAAGAGTTAAGGCAAGGTTGCAACTTACAATTTGGAGTTTCTTCTAAATATTTTACTGGAAAATAGCATTCAAATTCTTCCCGAGATGTACAGATTTAAGTTCTTCAGCTCTTACCTGGCGAGGGATATTAGTGTCATAGGACAGCGTAAAATTCCCTTTGTGTAAACTGATGTTATTGTCATTGCAGTAAATATGGAAAACTTTACAAATCGCCATAAGCAGACGCACCCCTCCATAGTACCCTTCAGTTTGCAACCGATTCACCTACAATAAAAGAAGTTCGAGACAAGTTGACCTTTACCAAATGGGAAAAACAAAGAGAAAAACAGGATATCATATCACTATGATGTGGAGAGTGCCCAAACGACATACAGAATCTAATATCCGCTAAAGCTCTGTTGACATCAATTTATGCCAATAAAAAGAAACTATAAATGACAATCAAACACTGACCAAATGTCCATTTCGAGATGTCAGCATCAAAATCAACACAGATCAAACACATGTTTCGAGATTTCAACATCAAAATCAACAAACCTTTATCTAAAGCAATTCAATCATGCAAATTCAGAAAAACGTAGTGCAAGATCAATAGAGGGAAAAAGAAAAATACCAAGTGAGAAAGCGAGTCGAATTGGATCAGATCATGAGTAGGATGCGGCAAGATGACCAGATCTTTCGAAGGCTGCAAAGGAACAGATGCCCAGAAATTTCCGATGCTAAACGCAATTGTCCGTCCATAATATAATACACATCGCTCGGATTCCCCAATAGCCCCACCCGAGCATACGCCTTTTGCTCTATCATCAATTTCTCCGATTCATCACCCGGCATTTTGATTTTGCTTCACCTCTTCAAAATCAACCTAGATTTCTCTCTTATTTTAACTACAAACCATAGAATTTAAACTCTAATGAAATTATGCTTCTGCTTTTGAGCTAATTATATGAAGTGCGTGCTTTGTTCAGTGTTTTAAAACTAATAAATAATGGTGCGTTTTGTTATAAAATCATCGAAATCATAAGAACAACATAGAAAGAGAAATGGAGAGAGTTTAGAGGAGAGAATTTCTCTTCAAGAATTGGTGTATCAAATGTTATGAAATGACTCCTATTTATAGGAGTGGACAATGGCACAATCGTAATACTGTAAAGTATACAGGGATATAATGGTAATGTCATTCACATATATACATTATTTATAACACTCCCCCTTGAATGACATATTACGCAATTATCTGCCTCGTCAAAACCTTGCTAAGAAAACCCAGTGGGATAAAACTTGAGCGAAGGAAAAAGAGTACAGCTGCTCCCCCTGATGTTGGCCATCATTAATCATTGAGTCTAATATCAAAAATGACATCAATGATAAGTAGTATAAATCATATACTGAAATCTGAAGTGCTTCACTGCTTTAGTGCTTTAGTGCTGCTTCGTTAAAACCTTGTCAGTAAAACTCAATGGGACAAAATCTGAACGAAGGAAAAAGAGTACAACCGCTGCCTCGTTAAAACCTTGTCAGGAAAACCCTGTGGGACAAAACCTGGACGAAGGAAAAAGAGTACAGCATGACAGCATGATTCTCCCCCTGAAGTGTGCAATCAAGTATTCATGAACCTTTTGAATAATGATATCATCTTTCTTCTGGAATATATATGAAAATCTTCTTGTGTGTAGTCGATATCATAACATTCTTCATAAGATGTGTATGATTTTCTTCATTTGTTGATATCATTCCAGTATAACAATGTGTTGTTGAATTATAGCTTGTTGATAGCTATGATGATGCCTCAAAAACCTTGCTAGGAAAACCCTGTGGGACAAAACCTCAGCGAAGGGGAAAAGAGTGCAGTATTCTCATTAATTTTCATCAATACGCCTCAACTGTTGCCTCATTAAAAACCTTGCTAGGAAAACCCTGTGGGACAAAACCTCAGCTAAGGGAAAAAGAGTGCAACGCGTATTTATTCCTTTTCATGGAATATTACAAGTATATTGATGCAATCTCGTATCTTTTCATCAAACATATCATTCATGATGAGCTTTGTTCATAGCTCATTTATGATGTCATAACATGCTATATTAAGCAATGTTGTACTAATTTATCGATTGCATCTTTCACTCCTGGTGAATAATCAAATATTGCATCTTTCACTTCTGGTGAATAATCAAATTTAGAATTCACTTCTGGTGAATAATTAAACATATTCATTTTCATTTTTCACTTTCTAGAATTCACTTCTAGTGAATAATCAAATCTAGAATTCACTTCTAGTGAATAATAAAATCTAGAATTCACTTCTGGTGAATAATTAAAATATTCATTTTCATATTCACTTCTGGTGAATAATCAAATCTAGAATTCACTTCTAGTGAATAATAAAATATAGAATTCACTTCTGGTGAATAATTAAACATATTCATTTTCATATTCACTTCTGGTGAATAATCAAATCTAGAATTGATTCACTCTTATCAAAATCTAGAATTCACTTCTGATGAATAATTAAATATTCATTTTCAAATTCACTTCTGGTGAATATTCATTTTCCAAATTCACTTATGGTGAATATTCATTTTCAGGATTCACTTCTGGTGAATATTCATTTTCCAAATTCACTTCTGGTGAATATTCATTTTCCTGTGGATAATATAATTTTGCATATTGAAAATCAATTGCATGCCCAAATATTCAAATATAATAATAGTACACTTCAATTTCACTTTCAACATATTATATCATGGAGTCATTTGTATCATTCTATAGTGATACTAATCTGGGCATATTGAACCTTTCAATGATTTATACATGTATGTTCTCGCACTTTATAAACTGCAATTTCTAATTTGCAGGAGCATAATCAATCATTGAAATAGATATCAATTTCGACATATAATCTACAATCATTTTACTTTAAATCCCAACGTACCGCGATCAACTGGTACATCAAAGAACACTCCCAAAGTACCGAGATGAGAATCATACATTTTGATCTCACTCATTGGTATATCAAAGAGCTCAAGCTAGTGATTTAGACTATAGTCTATCCACCATATGTCATGCCAGTTCTATGAAAAATCTTGCGCGCAATGAGTCGTCTTTTACGACTGTGAAATATTTTTCATTTGTACATATAATTACTGGCTTTACACATTTAAGCATTTGGACTTCAGGTCCTTGAACAATAATCATTTGGACTTCAGGTCCTTAAACAATAATCCCTACATTGGGGTTATATACTTGGCCAAAGTATTATAATTTCATCAACCTCATTTTCATAAGAGGGTATGTAGTCGACTTATTTATCGATTCCATCTCAATATAATATAGAGAGATCTCTTTATATGTTCTATCATCAGGTACCTGAATCTCTTACATTTAATTATGTCCCTTTTACTCACCATGAGTATTTAGCTTCAAAGGGATCATCTTAATCATTCAAGAGATATTTATTTTGGAATCGATAGTCATTATGCTTCGGGCATAATTACGCTTCAGGCGTGTTTTCCCCCTAATGTTCTCAAACATTATCAATCGGCTAAAATGCCGCACATGTCGTCCCTTTAGGGATGTAATTTCAATCATATATCTCAGTGCGCTTTGGTGGATTGTATATATATCGCACTTTTACAAATCATAAAGCTTCTTGAGCTAATCCCTGTTTGACATAGAATATTGTTGTATGATAAACAATTTCTCATAGAAAATAATTTGAAACTTTTGATAATCTAACCGTTTATTATAGAACTTCTGGTTCAATACGGTTTTATTTCATTTCTATGTATGAATATTTAATTCAATACAATATAGCTAAACTTCTGGTTCAATACAATGTATATTTCATTTATGAGCTTCTGGTCCATACTATATACATATTTCACTTGTACGTATGAACTTCTGGTTCAGCAAGATATTTCACTTGTACATATGTATGAACTTCTGGTTCAATACAGTATTCATTTCATCAGTAAGTATTTCTGTATATTTCAAATCAGTTTACCTTTATTACTTTTAGTATACCGAAGAATCGGGTACAATATCCAAGGAAATATCTCATGATCTCAATCTTGTCGTCAAATCTTCCCTTATATCGAAAAAGGTAACGACGCATTATCTTATTGTTCCCACCTTTTCAATAATTTATTCCATTATTTCTTAATGGAATCACTGACACGCGGAGCCATCGCTCTTTTACGCGTTGAATAATGCATTTAAATAGATGATTTGGGAAGAAGGCTAGATCCATAAAAAAATTGGATGTTATATTATCAAATATTCGCAAATATTATTCTAATCTTCCGGTAAATGTTTTGAAAAGAATTTACCGAGTTTGAGTTGAAAGATTGAAATAAATCTTTTGATACACATTTAAAATATTTTCCTGTTTCCTTTCTCGAGTTTTTATAAAGGCTAGAAAATAAATCACCGAAAGGTGAGTAGGATGATTTTGTCAAAAATAAATCTTTAATATTACCTCATGGGCTCAACTGGATCTCCATACGAGATCCAGCAGGAGTTAAGATAGATATGTCGTAAGGAAAGGGAATCAAGCGAAAAAGGAGTCCGGTTAATATAAAATTAACTTTGTAAACCCTAGAATAGATGGTGGTAGAGTACGGAGTATTCTTACTTTTGAAACACACCTCTTTATGTTTCTTTATGTTCCTCAAAAGATCAGAGGTGGTAGGATGCGACTAGAGTATGGAGTATCTCTTAGGATATGGCTACTCCCGAAACACATTTCTAATTTTGAGGATCATAAATGTTTCCCCCTTTTGTGTTTTGCATGTATAACTTGTTTATACTTCTTCAGGAGCAATAATAATATCATTTCAATATATTTAGATGATAATTTTTACTTCTTCTGGAGTAAATATGTAATTCTTTTGGAATACATAAGTGCTCATGCAAGAACTTTTTCAGATACTTATCATCTAATATTCATCTCATAATACTGATGAAATTATTTTCACATTAGCCATATCCGTGCTATCATGTGATATTATCTTATCATACATCAACATTCTTGTTGGATAATTCATTATATCTTATCTTTTCAATACAGATAACGGTAACTTCTGGTACCGTTTGATAAAATATTTTTATCAACATCCAATAATAATAATATCAACATCTAATAATAATAATATCAACATCTAATAAAAATTAGTTCGGCCCCCACAAGTTATTTCTAATTCACATGCATGTTCCAATTGAGTGATTAACATGATTATTAAGGGGCCAGACATGCATGTTCCAATTGAGTGATTAACATGATTATTAATCATTAGTATTAATAATCATGTTAATCAAATATTATAAAATATGGTTAATATATTAAAAAGTATACTAACCTTTGGTGGACAGCATATTTTCCACCATGAAGATCATGGACAACACTCAAATTTGGTCTTTGGTGCTTTTACTGTCTTTGCACGTGTTTGGCTCATTTAGGAAGTCAATAACTTTGGTGCTTTTGCACGTGTAGGAAACTGACCAATAACGTGTAGGAAGCCACTATCATTTGCACCACTCAACCATTATCTTTACATCATGGGCACCACTTCATTGTGCTTTTTCACGTGTTTGGCTAGCTTTAGTTGGGAAAAAGGGCATTCCAATTCCACCAATTCCCCCAATATAATAATCTTTATTCTTGTTGCTGTCATGATTTCCTCCATGTTTACCTAATTTAATATTCTTTATGGCTGTCATTATTTCCTCCATGTTCATCACAGAGATCACCATTTCCGGAGTTGATGAAGACTTCAGGGAAAGAAGTGAGAAATCCACGAGATGACGTTGGATATACCTCGGCGGTATACACCGGAGCTATCATCAGAGCATACCCAACTCCAATCCTGGCGACAAACCTGCCCACCATAAGAAACGCATAGTTGGTGGCGAAGCCCATAAAAAGCTTCGGCAAAGAAGATTATGGTATAACGGCGGCCAATCCAGTCGGAGGTCCGTCCAGCCACGGCTTCATCCCTGTCAGCCACAAGCTGTTCCAACTGACCCCTTTATCTTCACTGTCCTCACCTCTGGGAACCGGCGAATCACGATCTGTGGACTCGCCGCATAACAGTTCCCGATAAAAATCTTCCTCCGGCACCACCTCTCAATCTCATACCACGACTTGCACACCACTGAAACCGAGTTCCGGTCCTTATCGTAGCTCAGAACGCAAACACGTATTCCAGCACCTCCTCTGGGAACGTTCAAAAGCTTAACTTCACTTCAGATCTGATAATTTCTAGAGAGAGGAGAAAGTGGGGACAAGTGCGTATATGTACCCATGGGTCTCAGCCATGGCTATGTCTTACCCATGGCTTGAAGAAATCAGGCTCAAGCGCATGGTGGTTACGGGTGAGAGCTTGGAGCTGATCTCCAAGTCGTTCAAGAATTTTAAAGTTTTGGTGCTCTCGTCGTGTGAAGGGTTCACTACTGATGGTCTTGCCTCCATTGCAGCCAATTGCAGGAACCTCAGAGAACTAGATTTGAGCAGTTTATACAGTTCTTGTTTGTTGTGAGTTATTCTAGATTGAGATTTAACAGCGTGGTTCCAGATTTGGAAATTATGAATCTGGATTTTTCAATATCGAAAGTTTATAGATGATTTTGGATAAATCAAGGAAGAAGATTAGGGACAAATTTGGACTCATATTTCTTAATCTCGAGATTTTCTAACATCATAGACACTAGATTTTGAAAATAAAACGTGGATTAATAATAATCTGGTTTCTGATACAGAGGTTCATCATTTAGATGCAACTGTAGAGCATACTTCCGTTATTATTCAATTTTTTAGAGACTCGTGCTGATAACGTGTTATAAAATCATCGAAATCATAAGAACAACATAGAAAGAGAAATGGAGAGAGTTTAGAGGAGAGAATTTCTCTTCAAGAATTGGTGTATCAAATGTTATGAAATGACTCCTATTTATAGGAGTGGACAATGGCACAATCGTAATACTGTAAAGTATACAGGGATATAATGGTAATGTCATTCACATATATACATTATTTATAACACGTTTAATTTTAGTTAAAATGAACTTTTTTTTTTTTTTTTTAATGAATAGTTATTTTAACTACAATCCATAGAATTTAAACTCTAATGAAATTATGCTTCTGCTTATCTACAAAACTTTTATAACAAAAATGACATTAACTATTTAATTTAAAAATAAATAATAAAAAATTAATAAACGTAAAATATTTAATAAACATAAGCAAATAAAGTAGGGGATCGAATGTACGATATAAATATGTAATATAATCCAAATGTAATAGTCGTACGTGAATTCATAATTTGTTTAAAATTAAAATGTTTAGGTAAAAATAATACAAATTACAAATAATGATCAAATAGAACATAAAAAAATCAAATAGAATAGTTAAGTGAAAATGTGGTAAATTAAAATAAGGTAAAGATTTAATCAATTGCCTAAAAAGTTTGAAAATAAATTTTGTTTGTATTTATAAAAAAAGAAAAATAAATTTAAATATACATCTAGAAAATTATTGCAATAAAAATTACATTAACTATTTAATTTTTAAAAAAATTAATATATCTAAGCAAATATAGACGGGGGATCAAATGTATAGTAAAAACAACATGTAATATAATCTAAATGTAATAGTCGTACATGAATTCATAATTCGTTCAAAATTAAAATACCTAAGTAGAAAGGATAGAAAGTACATATAATGGTCAAATACAATATAAAAAGTGAAAATATTGTAAATTAAAATAAGATAAATATAATAAGTTTGGAAATAATTTTTGTTTGTATTTATAAAAAAAGGAAAATAAATTTAAAATATACATCTAGAAGTCTGTTGCAATAAAAATTACATTAACTATTTAATTTATAAAAAAAATTTAAAAAAATTAATAAACCTAGGTAAATATAATAGTTGTTCCAATATAACCCCTGTTCGGCTATGTTGTTTAAATCAAAAATTTTAACTGCACAATTTTTCGAACCACTTTTTAACCACACATTTTCTCTCTCCAAATTTTAATCAAAAGTCTTACCTCGAAATTTTAAATAAATGACGGCTGCTCATTATAATGAGCAGTCTAACAGTTAGATAATTAATCCAATACAAATTTAAATAATCAAACATGCATTAACCAAATTAATATTAACCAAATAGTTAATCGAATTGTATTCATACTAAACGCACGAGAAGTGTCATTTTAATGATTTTATTAGCGTATTATGACTGACATTATTTGCTAATTAAAGAGGTACAAATCTTATCTTTCACAAAATATCACTTGATGTTTGATATATCCAATTTTCAAAAGATAGAAAGTATACATAACCAAAGATAGAGGTGTCAAGACGGACGGGTCGATTAGACCCGTGAAAATCGGTCCGGATTGACTCGGGACAGCGGACCGACCCATGACCTGTGCGGGCGGTTCACAGGTCAAGAAGTTGTGAACCGCGGGTTTTGCGGGTCAAACCTTCGCGGGCCACGGTTAACTCCCTGGCCCGTATAAAAAAAAAAAAAAAAAAACTGTTTTTATTAAATATGGTAACATTGAAAATCTCTCTTCTTCTAGAAACTCTAATACAACTTTTAAAGTAAAATCTTATTTTTTTTCTCCCTAATAGCTAAAAAATAATGTTTTTTGACAATAGTAATTAGAAATACATTTATCATTTAATTGTTATTTGTTTATATTTTATTTAAATTTGCAAATTTAGAAGTAATTCATATAACATAAACTATAATTTTAAATTCTATGTAAATATTTTATGATATAAATATGAATTTATCATTTTAATCATTTCGTATTTAGAAACTTGACAAAAAATTTGCTACAAATATGAAAAAATCTATGTTTTTATTCATACATGCCAAATCAGAACAAATCGCAACCCGCATGGGCTCGACCCGGATGGGCCAGCCGGCGGGCCTGAGTTGTAGTTCAAAATTTGCGGGCTGACCCGTAATCGGCCCGTATTCCGCAGCGGGCGGGCTCTTTTTCAAGCGGGCTGTTACCGGACTTTTTTTATGGCGGGTCGACCCGACCCGGACCACCCGGATTGACACCTCTAACCAAAGATGCATGCATCAATTTTGCTTTCTAAGAGAATTAATAGAACCACATAGAGAATAAGTACATCAATAATTAAAAATAAAAATACAATTACATGATAGTATGATCTATTACATGTCCCCATTGCATCCAACCATTTCAACCAGGCATCAATGTCAATGGTCATTATATCATGGAAGTAACTCCATCCATGCAGTAAAGGAGCAAGTCATGTGCTAATGTGCCAACTCATGTAGACAATAAGAGCATACATTAAAATATACTACAATGAGAGAGAACTTGAAAAATGATATTTCCAATTTGCAGATAACTGGTTGTTTCTGCCTTCTACATTTCCATTCTTGATCACCTCCAGCAATACTATTGATAAACTTAAGTAAACTTGAGGCGGCAGTAGTCATCCAAATCTTTTCACAATTTATTATGTGTTCGGGTGAATTGTTTTTTTTTAATTATAATCAACTTACTTTTCAATTCAACTTTTTAACCACACATCTTTTCTCTCCCCAATTTTTAACCATCAATTTACCTCGAGATTAGAAAAAGCAAATGTTTATAATTAACTTTATAGGATTATTAAACAAACTCGAACTGAAGCTTTGAGAAACAGTTAAATGTCCCACAACACGGAACCATATATTTCTAAACGTAACCACAAAATGAAGATCATCTCAGCAACATAAACAAAAGAACACTTTCATTTTGAAGCCTTTTTCAAGAACAGTGAATATCTCGACATACACTTGCATGATAGTGTTATGGACCACTAGTTATTTCCCGTGCGATGCACGGATGACATCATTGTTATATTTCGTTTGCAATGAGAAGTATTAATGAACAAAGTGACATAATCAAGTAATGAACAGGCTGAAATAAAATTGGACATTGATAATCAATATTCAAATTAGATGGATTAATAAAATTAAACAAAGTTTTGGAAAACTTCTTCAAAAACAACATTTGTAGTGGAACCCCCGAACATTTCTTTAAAAACAAAGTCCGGTTGACGGATCAATATTTCTCAATAACATATTGGGGATCCAACCTTCAACTTCAACTCATGATTTGAAATCCCCAAATATTTAATGTTATTCAAAAACTCAGGAGTATGAATGTGTTCAAGTACCTTAATGTTTGAATGTGACCTGCATGCTGCATCATAACTGAAATACATCTTGTATTCTGTTATATTTTGAAATGACATGTACTCATTTACATATTCAACAACCTCGAGAGTGGGAACTAATATCGCTATTTCTTGCAAATATGAAGGGTTATTAATATTTTCCAAGAAAGAAGGATATGCGCTTTCCACAATTTTAGCAATAGAACCTGTGTGATCTTTTACCAAAAGGTCGTCTTGTATGTCAAAAGTAGTATGACCATCGCTTGGACCACCGTTTGTACCATCTCCAATACTCGATATCCATTCAGGGAAAAGCCTTTAATTCGACTTGCAATTCCTCGCTCTTACATAATTGATTAAAAATAAAAAAACATAATAAACATGATTTCCATATTTTTAAACATCATAATATCTGAAACCCTATGGCTCTTAAGGACACAAACTATCTTCCCTACTTTTTTTTATTGAAATGGATATCTTCCCTACTTTTCAATGATGTATTTTATATCGTAATAATTAAAAAAAAAAAAACATGTTTACGAAAAGTAAGTCTTTATTTGGCAAAAGTGTTTAAAATTTTTCTTCCAACACAATTCATCAAACCACTTTATAACTATCAATATTTTTTTCTAGACTTTTACACCACATATTTTAATTAGAAAACATTAATAAATCAATTTATAAACATATTTTTTTTACAAAAAGAGCCTCAACTTTGTAGCCTTTGTTAGTTATGTTAGCCCCTGTTCGGCGGCTATGTTAAAATAAAAATTGGTTTTTTTGTGATTTTTTGGGTAGATGTATGGTTAAAAAGTGGAGAGAGAAAATGTGTAGGGTTAGAGATTGATTTGAGGAATTGTGTAGTTTAAAAATCAAAAAAACCAAAAAAAAACTATATATCCGAACATAGGCTAATTTTTTGAAGTGTTTGAAAATTGGCGAGTGAAAATTTGTATGATTCATAAATGATTTAAAAAATTGTGTAATTTATAAATGAGTTAAAAAAACATTTTTCTTGTAAATTAACGCACGGCCACCAACCTACCATTGACTATTCACTTTCTTTCCCCTAAATAGCCAAGCACTCTATCCTTTCAATATCTGAACTAATACGAAAACCCTAAAATTTCCTCTCAGCCGCAGCACCAAATCTCGCTAATCTTCTACCACTCATAATCAATCCTCCATTAAACTTCTACTAATCTATCAACTACTACATGTAATCTACCATTACAGCATTTATGATTTAGATCTAACTTCATTTTTGCAATGAATTGGCGAGGATACAAACGCGGGCCGCAGTCTTCTTTTGTAAAATTCAGATCTACACTTCCAGAGTTCAGATCTCCAAATTTCTTCACCAAATTTTTTCCCCATCAAAGTCAGCTTCTGGAAAAGGTTATTCGTTCTATCTTGGTAAGAAATTCGATTTTTTAAATTAGTTTTTTCCCCCTCAAAGTTGCGTCTATATTTGTTCTCTATATCAGTTTCTTTACCCATGTATTAATATACATACCAATAATTATATTTTCATGCAAAAATAAGAGGTCGTGACGTTGGTTTCAATTGGAAGATGAACGACGGCCCTTATGGTTTCAGTATGTGTTGTGAGAATCCATTTCAATTTTTTTGTATGTTCGATAATTTATTTGTTTTTTTTTATTATTTTAAATTTGATTTTTATTGTGTATAATTTCAAAAATTGATAGACAACGCTCCAGTGCAAGAACAGTATTAATAGCAAGTGTCCTCTTCACCGGTCTTTATGTTTATCTGGGAGGACGTGCGGTAGGACAGTAACACAATTCAGGTATTACAATTTTTTTGGCGGACCAGTGGTTGAGACAGTTTATATCTAGATTTCGTTGCCTATTATCAACTAATGTTTTGTTAGATCCGTGCGCAAAGTTTTGACATAAATGTTTTTTTTATATATATTTGAATTGATTTTCTATTTTACTTGTATGAATGGTGTGTATCATTAATTGATATCTCAAGAAGCTCTTTTTCCCGATTTTTAAAAACGGAGTTAGTTATTTTTTGTCCTGAATGTTATTATAATATATATTTTTTATGATCTTCAGAATTTACTCATTTTAATGGTGTGTATCAATAGTTGATATCCGAAAAAGGTCTTTTAGTGGGTTTCAGAATCTGTATGGTACTGTGTCGTAGCAGATGTATTGTATACTAATCTTTGAAATTTGTATGTTTTAGATAAGATTTAATTCATGTAACTTTAAATTAAAATCCATACTAAATAATTTTTTTGTTATATTTTCTTGAGTAGGGTACCTTTGGTAAACATGCTCAAATCTAAGTGATGCGATTGCAGTTCATCATTCTTGCTACTACATATATGAGCCAAGGGATTATAATAGAAATAAGTGTGTGCTAATCTGAGTTTTATATTGTTTTAAACTTGCAATCTTTAAATACTTGTACTACAATGAAGTTTACCCATGTCTAAACTTGAAAATTGTCTTCATACTGAGGTTCTCATTCCGTTATTGAGTTTATACTGGCCTGATCCTAAAACTTTGTCTCTCATGATGTTATTAATTGTATTTCCTCTAAGCAAACTTGTACAAATATCTATCTAATACATAAAAGTGATCTAAAACAAATTTACTACAGGAAGCAACATAAGTATCGTGATTATATTATAAGGTCAACAAAACTAAATTTAATACCATTTGTAAACAGTGTAACAACATCTGTGCTCTGTTGTTTTGAGGTAAATAATATATCCTTGTATAAACATGATTGTTTGCTGCATTTATTGGAATCAATAGATGATATTGACCATGGGGCATGAATATCATCTGCTGCATTATCATGTTAAAGTTATAATTAGTGGAGAACTGTGTTTTTTTATGGGAATCAACGCACTTGTAAATCTAATCAAACATATAATATGCATATATGCATTTATAAACAGAGATAATGTAAACAACCTTGATGCCTATCAACACTAAGCCTGCACTTTTGATTGCGTGTACTCATATTGCTATTGTATTTGCTGAATTTTGTGAGTCTTTAAAATGAATGTTAGCTTGAATCTGGAAGTTGCTTCTTCCAGTTTGAAAAGCCCAGAAGTTGTGTATTTGCTATTGCATTTAATCAACTTGTGTTTGTGTTTCCATCACTGTTAATTTGAATCTGAATTGCATATCTATTTCTAATACTAATCTGGACTACATTTAGTGATAAAATGAAGAATTTTACCTAAAGCATTTCCTTCAAATATCTGCAAGTGGTCACTTGTGTTTTGCTAAGCCCAGAACTTCTTTATTTGCTATTGCATTTGCTGTACTTTTGTTTGTGTTTCCATGAATTTTGATTCGAATCTGAATTGCAAGACTCTTTTGCTGTAATCTGGACTGCAAATTTCTTTATGAAATAAAGAATTTTATCTCACATTTCCTATCAAAAGTCTGTTGGTTGCCTCTTGTGTTTTGCAAATCCCAGAAAATAAGCATATCCTCAAACCCATGCATAGCATCTATGCTCAACAGCAAAAACATTTTGAACACCTTGCTGTCCATTTATATTTCTTTAAGTATGCTCAGGTATTTTAAGTATTCTGTTTAAGCATGTCCATTTATATTTTAAGCATTCTATTTAAGCATTTTACTCTGTTTAAGCATGTCCATATTTTACAATCTCATGCATAGAATCTATACTTACAAAAGAAGTGCTTAGTACTTACATGTCTATTCGTCAAAACCATCTCAATGCTAACACACACGTGTCTCCGGTTGAAGTCAGGAACTTTTCAAAGGCGTGCTACCCGGACGTCGATCTTCCATTCCATCTTTGCTGCGTTAATGTCTTGGATGAATGTGCTGTTGTTGGCCATGGTAGCTGAAGGTTTCTTGGATGCAGCTGTTCTTGCTGGACTGGGGATGAAGAAGAGGCTGATGTATGGTACTGCACTGTGAATGTATCAGATTTTGCTGTAAAATATTAGTGGAACGGATGGGTCACTCTCATCATTAAATGCTATAGAAATAGGTCGTCTGGAAAGAGGTTTCCAGGCAGCTAAGTCTGGATTTCAAAGGGCAAAAAGTAGATATATAGTTTCCTATTCTGTTGTCTTTCAGCCTATGTGTTGACATAATTGCCTATGCCTAATGACTGGCTCATTTATAGCATTTAATTTAATTAACACGCTTCAGGTATTAGGCAGATTTATATCAGATTGTATATGTACTTCTTTCCATTTCAAGTGGAAAACAATATCTTTACAATGTACATGACAGGCTGTCCCATTTTTTAAATCCCCTTATGCATATTTGGACTTTTCCTCGTTCTTTTCTTTTAAATTTTTTTTAGCTGGAGAATAGAGCAAATGGGCGGGAGAATTGTAGGCGGGAAAATGGGCCAGACACTCTCCCTTTTATATATTAGATAGATAAGAGCTCACATGCCTCTAACGTCGAACGCCTTTCCTCTACGGACAAGCCTATGATTAGTAGATAGCTAATAAAGTTAATGACAAAAAAGAAGGTGCAAGAGCAAACAAGTTAGTTTGTGTGGTAACTAAGCCTCCGTGACAAACACGTTTCTAAATATTTTTTTTCTATACAATTTTTCAAATTACTTTTTAACTACACACATTTACTCACTCCATTTTTCAACCACATATTTTACATAAAAATTATAAAAAACATATTTTTAAACAAAAACTTTTAACAAACAGACTCTAAAATCTATACCAAGTACCTTCCACCGCTACCAAAGCCCAACTAATTATTTGTCCAGCATAAAAAAATCAGAAATGCATATTAAGATTATGAGTTCCTTTTACATAGTGAATAATTAGATGGACGGAGCAAATAGAAGAAACTACCAAATGAAAATTACGTATTAAACACGCAATAAAAACATAAAAGATGTAAATAAGCCCCTGTTTGGCCTCCAATTCTTAAAAATTAAGTTTTTAAAACGCTCAATCTCAATAATCTATTTTAATCAAGCACACAATATTTGACTTTTCTAAAAAAATTTAACCATATTTTCCTAAAAATACTATTCCAAACTATCTTTCTCCAAAAATTGGGGTCCAAAAAGTGGCTAAATAATCTATGAGATAGTAAATCGAGTTAAATACATAAGAGGACAATTTTTACACCAATAAAAGCAAAAACTTGTACGGAATAAAAAGAAGCGGCCAATCATAAGTTATATTGGGGTCAAATTATAATTAACTAATCAACTAATGTCCTTTCATTTGGTTTAACTCAATAGTGGTCTGTGTTTGGGAGGAAAGGTAAGGTGACGTTCTGTTTTTATTTTATTTTGTATTTTTATTTTCGAAAATATTTTATGTTTTTTATTTTTGTTTTCAAATTTGTTAAAAATGCATTTGGTTTGTTATTTCTGAAATTTTTTTTTTTGAAAATGATAAACTGGAAAACACGTTCTATTTGAAATTTTGTAGAATACTACTTAAACTATTTTTAATTAATTTGCTTGTAGAATACTAATGGTTCAAACTCAAATTTCCTTTCACAATACACTGAAAATATGGTTACATGCAACACACTAATGTGAGTACTAAGAGTCTATATTAACACAGCTTTTTCAGGTTCGGGATTTGAGGAAGCTTTGGATCTATTAAAATTCAGAAAATGCAAGCTCTTTCAAAATCACCAGAGTCCATTTATCAATGCATTTTTTAAAATGCAACAACAAGAATTCCACTTAGTTTTTTTTTTTAATCTTGATATTGAATTCAATAAAACTTTATTTTAGACTTAGTTCTAAGTTAGGATAATTCTAAAAAAAAATTTTAAAAAAAAATAAAAAATAAAAATAAAATTCTTTAGGCTTAGTTCCAAACTAAGATAATTCTCATAAAAAAATTAAAAATTAAAAATGAAAAAAAAAACTTTATTTTAAGTTTAGTTCCAAGATAAGATGATTCTTTAAAAAAAAAAAAATTCAAAACGCGTTTTCTGCTTTTTGAATATTTTTTGTTGAAATACACTTAAAACGCCCAAAACGAGGTTTTGGAAGTTTTGCGTTTTGTGTACAATTTTTTTTTCAAAATGTGTTTTCGAAAATGGTAAAGAGAACGCGTTTTTAGTATTTTCGAAAATAAAAAACAGAAAATGACCTTAAAACAGTAATGAGAACATGGCATAAGACTTTCAGGCAATTATAACCTTACTTTGGCTCTATTCAACCATTTTTGTTTTCAATCAAATCTAATTGATCCTAAAATATATCCATTCGTGTATCACAACCCAAAGAGATATATATGTGTGTGCGCGCGCGCTTCACAAAAATACCCTACTTTTAGGGATCAAACTGAAATTTATTTCAATTTTATAAAATCTGAAAATTACATATAATAAAATTGTAAAAACTGAAAAATACTAATGATACTTTTCAACTATATTAGTATCACAGTATGATACTTATGATACTTTTTCATTTTTTTAGTATCACAATATGATACTTATGATACATTTTCAATTTTTTAAGTATGATACTTTTCAATTTTTTTTAGTATCATAATATGATACTTATGATATTTTAATTTTTTTTTAGTATCACAGTATGATACTTATGATACTTTTCAGTTTTTTCTAATATCACAATTTGATACTTTACAAAGTTTTATGTTACTTTATTTCGACATAAAATCAAACAATTTTTACACACTTTTTTTTAGTATCACAATTTGATACTTTACAAATTTTATGATACTTTCTCTCAGATATAAAATCAAACACATTTGATGCATACAAATTTTCAACCCTCAGCCTGTATTCAACCATAATGTCTCCTTTGTCGAGTTTTTGGTCAAAAAAGAGAGAAAAAAAAAGTCCAGGAAAATCACGAGCAGAGCAAAGTTTGCCGGCTAGTTGCCTGAGCTATTTGCAGAACCTACTGCACAGTCCATGTCATTTGTTGGCATCCATGAATGCTTAGCCCCTGAAGTCATCAAGGAAGAAGGCCATGGAAGTGCAATGGATTGGTGGACTTTTGGTATTTTCTTACACGAACTACTATATGGTAAAACCCCATTTAAGGGCTCGGGAAATCAAGCAACCCTTTTGAACGTAGTTGGGCAGCAGCTTAAATTTCCAGATTCCCTCATAACTAGTTATGCCAGTCGGGATCATATCCCCCGTCTACTTGTTAAAGATCCACAACAGCGGTTTGGGGTGAAGAGAGGTGCAACCGAGATAAAGCATGCCGTCATTTGTCTGCAGATCACCCCCTATCAGGAAAGACCATGGTGGTGGTGGTGTTGTGTGCGGATCTAGTTGTGTGCAGATCTCTGTGTGGTGGGGGTGTAGGCGGTGGTGGTGGTGGTTGTGATGCGGCGAAAATTGTGGTGAGGGTGTTCGAAGATGGTGGTGTGAGGTGATAATCATCGGAGGTGGCCCCGGTAGTGATGGGTAGAGGGGTAGGGTGATATCGGTGCCGACGGTGGTGGGTGAGGTCAGCGCCGGCGGTGGTGGTGGTGGTGGTGGATGAGGTCGACTGACATGGCTGTTTGTCATACATAAAAATTGGGAGAAGAAAGCGTGCACAGGGTGAAGTATTTTTCCAAAAAAAAAAAAAAAAATTGCGTAGTAAAAATCAATTTTGTCATCTAAAGTGAGTAATTTGTACAATTATCCCTATATATATCACTTAACAAGATAAATTACTCAAGGACCATATCTCTTAATCTAGACAAATGGGATGACAAATCCAAAGTTGGCCTTTTCCTAGCAGATTGCTCGTATATAATTATATATTTTTCTTTCAATCCATAAGTCTCTTTTAGATGTTTATTTACAACTTCAATGCCCACATAAGATTGTAAGTCCGTAAGAGTTCTGTTCACTTGGCTATCATAAGAATGAAAAATAACTTGGCATTTTCATCATAAAATTCCGTCAAAACAAATGCACCATGTCCAACTCTCATACATTTTCGGTTGACTCAGAGTCGATCCTGTCATGAGGCAGACGAGGCGTCTGCCTCGGGCGCCAGATTAAAGGCGGTGAAATTTATATATATATATATATAAATAAGAAAAAAAAACACTAAACAGATTGCCAAAGAAAATTATTAAACATTGGGGGAAAAAATTAGAAATGGCCCAATGTACATAGCCAACCCAAAGTCCAAAGACCCACTTAAATCCCTCCTCCTCCCCTTCAACTTCAGCCCCCACGCCCACTTTCAAGAATCAAGATTTTATTATCAACCACATTGACGTTACCTTGGTAGTTCGACTCCTTCATCGGTCCTCCTAAGTCACCGTCAGAGAAATTCCAGTTGTTTCATAATTTCTCAATCACAAAATTCATTGATTCTGTCATTTTGATTAGCGATTGCACGGTAAAATAAAAATACAGTAAATACTTCTTCTTTTTTTCTTAATTTAATAGAACTTTCAATTTCTAAAGATTGAACAGTTTTTTATTCTTTTTTTTATACATTATTTCTGTCATTCATTGAATAAGAGTTTAATTAAATTTGACAATGAAGGTAAGACGTGCCGACTTGAGAATTCTGTTGCTTTGAAATTGATCCCTGATTCCCTAGCTTTGAAAGTACTCCATATTTCAAAGTCAAAAGGTAATGATTAGTATTTATAATTACTAGTTTAATTCTTTAATCTTTAATCTTTATTATTTGCCAATTTGTCAAATTTTTTAAGCTAATAATTAAATTTATAATGTATGTACTATTAAAATACAATGAAGGAGTCTGGAGCTCAAAGAAGAAAATGGAAGCGAAAGGAGGAGGCATTGATTCAAAGTCAAGCAGGTGATATTGATAAGTATTTTTTTAGCAACAAAAAAAGAGATTTAGAAGAAACAACAATTACAGTAGAGAATGTGACGATTAATGAACAACAAAATATGAATGATAACAACAATTTGAATGAATCGGCTGGAAAAGAAGTACTAACTAAATCTACTAGTGCAAAAGAATTAGAGGACAATGATATATATAATGTTCAACATGAAGATTTAAACGGAAATGATTGTTTTCCTTCGAATCTCGAGGATCTTGGGAATTGGAAAGATGTGGATCAGAAAATGAAAGATTATTTAGTTAAAATGGGTCCTAAAAGAGTTGCTGGCATCTTCTATCCCAAAGATGGTGAAAATAGATGTTTTGATTCATCACTCTATAAGCAATCACTACCAAATGGGAAAACATTTGATAGAAGATGGCTAGTGTACTCAGTATCTTTGGACAGACTCTTTTGCTTTTGTTGTAAGTTGTTTAAACGACCAAACATGCATCAAATTGGTCAATTGGGTAGTGATGGATATAGAAATTGGCATAATGTGCAACGATGTCTGAAAAATCATGATGTAAATCAGGAGCATATAGAATGTATAGCTAGTTGGATTGAATTGGAAAAGAGGCTTTGAACAAAAGAGACAATTGATAAAAGTTTGCAGCTAATGATTGATCAGGAAAGAGAGCATTGGAGACAGGTGTTAACGAGGATCATTGCTATTGTAAAAAGGCTTTCCAAAAACAACTTGGCATTTAGAGGCGATGATGAGCATATCTATAGTGAAAATAATGGCCTCTTTTTGCAAATGATAGAAATGGTACCTGAGTTCGATCCAGTATTTCAGGAGCACATTCGACGTGCTATATCACATGAAATTCAGTACACATATTTGGGTAAAAAAATTCAGAATGAATTGATACATATGTTAGCAAATGAAGTGAGGAATTCAATTGTCAAGAAAGTAAAGAATGCAAAACTCTTCTCTATCATACTGGATTGTACACTAGATGCAAGTCATGAGGAGAAAATGTCTTTGGTCATACAATATGAGGATGATTCAGGAAACACGCCAAGGGTAGAAGAACATTGGCTTGAATTTCTGAAGGTAGATGACACAACTGGACTTGGACTCTTCAATTGGCTTAAAGATGCTTTAAAAGACCTTGAGCTAGACATTGATGATATTAGAGGGCAGGGATATGATAATGGATCTAACATGAGTGGGAAGCATAAAGGTGTGCAAAGAAGATTGCTTGACGTGAATCCTAGAGCTTTTTATACTCCGTGTGGTTGCCATAGTCTCAATTTGGCATTAGTTGACATGGCTACTTGTTGTCCTAAAGCTGAGGAGTTCTTTGGAGTAATACAATGCATCTATACATTGTTTTCATCATCTCCCCAACGATGGAAAATTTTCAAAGATCGAGTGAAGGGTCTGACTGTGAAACCACTATCGCAAACAAGGTGGGAAAGTCACGTTGAAAGTGTCAGACCTATAAAAGAGCAAATTGTACATATAAGAGAGGCTTTAATTGACTTGACAAAAATTCATGAAGATGCTAAAACAAAGAGTGATGCTCGAACTTTAGCAACACATGACCTAGAGGATTTTGAATTCTTGCTTGGCGTGGTTATTTGGTATAGATTGTTGCACGCAATCAATAGAGCAAGCAAATTTCTTCAAGCTGAAGACATGGACATTGATTATGCTATTCACCTATTAGAGGGGCTTATTAAATTGCTTGATGAATATAGAGAAATTGGGTTTTTCGATGCCATGGATGAAGCAAAAGAAAAGGTACGTGCAATGGGAATTGAACCTGTGTTTCGAGAAAAATGCATCATTCGGAGAAAGAAGCAATTTGATGAAAATGAGAGTGAAGAGATGAGGAAATCACCTGAAGAGTCTTTTAGAGTTGATTACTTCTTGCATATAGTTGATCAAGTTCGGTCTTCACTTCAAACTAGATTTGAACAATTCAAACAATGTGAAGAGATCTTCGGATTTTTATTAAATTGGGAAAGGTTAAAGCGTGAGTCTTCTAGCAGTTTCTTAAAGTCTTGTATGAAGCTTGAGAAGTATCTGGAATTCAATGGACACTCAGATATCAGTGGAGATGATTTGTGTTCAGAATTATTATGTTTAAAGAACTATTTACCAAGTGAAGCAAAGAGAGCAATCGAAGTGCTGCAATATTTGAAGAGGATGGATGGTTGTTTCCCAAATTCTTATGTTGCTCACAAACTTTTGCTAACCATACCAGTCACAGTTGAAACTGCAGAATGAAGTTTCTCCAAATTAAAGTTGATCAAGACTTACCTATGGTCTACTGTGTCACAAGAGAGATTGAATGGATTAGCTATGTTGTCAATTGAGAAAAAAATGATTGAACAATTATATGATGCTAGTTTGATTAATACTTTTGCTTCTAAAAATGCAAGACGGGTAGTGTTTAAGTGAGTTATTGGTAAGTATGAATTGTTTTGCTAAGTCTTACTAATTTTGAATACTTAATACAATGTATCAAGTCTTATTTAATTAAGTAACTAATCATTATTATCAAAATGATTATTGACAGATTATTATGGAGATCGACACTTCATTTATTCATTTATTGCGTGACTTCGCCTTCATTCTTAGGTAAGCAACGGCTTGTTCTTACTCGTTATTTGGATAATTTTCAATGATTGTGGCCTTGTCGGCTTATATGACTAAAGCCTTGTTGACTTATATGATTGTGACTCTATCAATCTTGCATATTTTTTACTTTATATATGTTATTGATTAATATATTTTTTTTTGTGAGAATTAATTCAATTACATTTGAAATAAATGAATAGTTTTATAAAAAAAATTTATGTTAATTAGATCGCGGGATAATTTAGCCCCCGCCCCCGCCCTATAGGAAAATTTTTCCCATTTCAACCAAAGGGGGCGCTTAATTTGTAATTCGCCTCAGGCTTCACGACTCATAGGACCGGCACTGGGTTGACTGTCCATAGCCTGAGTAGTCATACCTGCCAAAAACGATAGCTAATTAGGAAATCAACAATGAGAATGCAGATTTCAATTGCCTCTCATTTCTTCCATGTTGCGATTGATTTGGTGTTAAAACAACAATTTCCTATAAGCAAAGTATAATATTAAAAAAATTGGGCAAAGATACCATCTTGCGATGTTAAGTTCCCACAAACAATTTATATATTTACAAAGATTTCATATCAGCCGCAACAGATAATTGATCAGTTAATTTCATCAATGAAATAACTATAAATAATCTTTCCCTTTCAAGAAACAAATTATTAACTCTCGATCAACATCTATATTTACCACAAAATTACGTATAGACAAAAGAAATCAAGTGATAAGTAGAATTTAGGTAAACCATGTACAAAAGATAATCTAATGACGGACTTAATTTATCTTAATACAAATGATATTTAAAGTTTACTCTTGATTCCCAATACGCAGACCACCCATGCATGTATAATTATAAATACAGACATTCGAATCTAAATTTTTGTGTCTCTTCCACTCCTGCTAATTTATCATTTTTATCATATTCAAGTTCTGAAAATCTCATCTTTAGCCCGACTTGTCATTTTTATCATATTATATAGTTCTAAAATCTAATTTTCAGTTCTTCAAATTGCAAAATAAATATGCATAAGTAATCTACATCACTTAAATAGCCTAGTTCTACATTTCATGAAGATAATAACTTAAATAAGTTCAACGTAATCTAATGAAATAGTCGCTCAATTCAATTATCATCAATATTGGACACGTCGCTAGATTTTCTTCTTCATCGTCCTCCGAACTAATGATGATCACCTCTTTAAGTGGGTATTCAAGTATGCTATCCGAATCTTCAGCTTTATTGATGTACGGGACAATATAGTTGAACACGTCTTCATAACCCTCGTTGTACAAAGGTGAAAATAGGGCTCACTACATCATTCAAATCAGAAAAAAGAATGAGTTTGATAGTTGTTCGAGATCATGGAGGCGGTGCATCCTTATTGTAGGAGTCTATAACGATGGGGAAAAATAAACATTTTTAATAGTCTCACTTGCACAAAACTAGATCATAAATCTCCTTATTCTTGTTGTGAAACCGCAAGTGTACAGATCGCACAAGTAATAAAGTGAACCAAAAGTCTGGATATCATACCCAAGGGATTGAGTAAATTGTATTTTAGGTTGACTTGACTTCCTTAATCGGAACGAGAATTTCAAAGATGATTTGTTGAATGAATTATAACTAAGAAATAAAACTAAAGAAGCAATTTAAAATTTAATTAAAATCAATGAAAGCAAACATGTTGAAAATTGAGAATTCACCATAAATCTATCGTCTATACTTTGACTTAATTGTTTAATTACAATTCATGAGGTTTTGAAAATCCGTATTCCAAATATCATTTAAGTACTATCTCGAGGATGCATTAAAAACCTTTTTCTTGAGATGTAACCCAAATATATATCTATGACGACACTAGAAAATCATTTTAATTTTTTGAACACTTTTGCAGAATAACACTAAGCATAGAGGTATATCTCTATCTCCTATCGGACCTAGCGGTAATTAAACATGTCTAATGTTCTCCTACTCTCTCGATTTTTGAAAAATGCCACTCAGTTATACAAAAATTGGCCAGAAGTTTGCATAAGATAAAAAAGTGTACTTTAATTACTCAAACTCATAAATCATATAAATTAAACAATTGTCAAAGCATAGAATCAAAATATTATGGCTTCATCACAATCCCCAACACAAAACGTCTAGCCTAGATACATAATTGAGAATAAATTACAAGAAATATGAAAAGAAATAACCCCGTTCATCTTCTGGTTCTTGATTCTTCATCTTCTCTTTGACCTCGCGTGAATCCCTCTTCGATTGAGCAGAAAACTTGCATGACAACACAATTGAGAACAATACTGGGGACCCCTATTTCGTGCATGACAAGAGGTATATATAGTTTTTAGGTGAAAAACTAGGTCAATGGACGAAAATCAATTGAAATCCACGAATTTGGACCAGCTGGGAAGAAGCGCGGCCACGTGGTTACGCTTCTGGTGGCAACGTGGTTCTCCACTGCAGTGCGATTTTCCACTTTTCATTCTTCTTTAAGTTGGTCCTCCTACTTTATTTGCATCCAAGTCCTCCAACTTTCAATTGTGATGTTTTGGTCCCTATACTTCTGATTTCTTCTCTTTTCTTCCTTGTTCTTCTCAATTGACTCCTTGCACTTCTTCATGTTCACAAATTAGCTTCAGTCATCATCCAATTATTCCATATTTGCTTCATTTGCATTCATTTCTCAATTTTGGATTATTTTTTGAAATATAAACAATTAAGAAGTAAATGAATAGCCAATAATCTTAAACAAACATATAAAATCCTACTTTTGACACATAAATAAGTGTATAAAATACACTTATCAACACCTCTGTTGATAAGGTAGTTTGCCAGGTGCCCTAGCTGTCAAGGTTTGTGCTATTTTCCCTACCTTAATTTTCAAATTCTTTATTGAGATCTGATGACTTTGCAAGACCATTTCAGTTTTCTGCATGAAGTTTTCTAATCTGTCTTATTCATGTACTGATTTGTTTTCACTATTAACTAGTCTATTTTATCTATCAACTTCATCACTATCTCCTCCAGATTAGACTTTTTCTCCTCTGTTTAATATTGAGGTTTTATTGGTCCAGCACTGTGATCCTTCCATGCAAAATTGGGATGATTTTTGCCAACCTGGGTTGTATGTATTGGAATATGAATTATTTTGGAGATTACACCCCCCCCCCGGTACAAAGTTTTCCTGCTCCACTCGAATGCCAGAATGGGTCAATCTGAAGTAGTGTGGTTTGCACCACATTCATCACAACTCACTTTTGCAGATTTAGCAAAATTGTTCGCCATTGCTATACTTTCCACTTTTGCAGCCAAGGCATCAATTTTTGCTGAAATTGCAGTGTAGGTGTCAACTTCATACACTCCTGCTAATTTCTTTTGAATCACTTTGTCAGATCCTCACATTGCATTTGTATTTTCAATCCTCTTAAATAACTTCAATGCTTGACTAATTGTTTTTGTAGTCAACGATCCATTTGATGATGAATCAACCATACTCTTAAAATGCAGAAGCAGCACTTCATAGAAGAATTTAACCTTGTCACCTCTAGCCGAGCTTGTTTTTGAATCTATTCCAAGCATCATCGAAGGATTCAGCATCCAGTTGCTGGGAAACTGTAGCGATCGAGAAATTTTCAAACTTAAAAAACTTGTTTTACCAAACTTGTTCCTACCACTCTCCAACCTTAACGATTATTATTCAAAACCAGCACTCTCGTCTAGTCATATTAATTATTTTAAGATTTTAAGAAAGAAGAAATTTTGAAGTACCCAAGTATTTTAGATCAAGAAAATTTTAAATTTCGAGGACGAAATTATTTTAAGGTGATAAAGTTGTAGTGACCGAGAATTTTCCGTGACTTATTTAAATATTATTTAAAATGTGTTGCTACGACTTTGCCCATTTATTTTAAACACATTTTCGTCTAGCTATTTTAAGTGAAATTAAATTTATCTTGAATTAAATGTTAGTCCAATTTCAATTTAAAATGTCCCATTGTCATTATCTATTTTATGTTTAAACTTTCAATTCTAGCTAAATCTTCAATTTTAAATTTATTTTAAATATCTCAAATTATTTTCTAGTTCAAAATTTTCAAATTCTAATCTCTTGTCCAATTTAAACTAATTTAATTTCTCTTTAATCTCAATTTAGAAACGACCATTCACCTAGCCATCTATTCCCCACATTTCTTTCTTCTCTTTACAACAAATTCTTATTTTCCAAAATTTTACCTCCCCACACGTCCATACCATTTCTACAATCCTTAACTCTCTCCCTCAACCCCTCCAATCGTTTCCAATTCTTAAGCTGTCAAATTTAATATACAACCAAGATTATATACTCCATCACAACTCACGTTCAAACACAGTCATCATCCCCACATCACCTCATGCCTTCCATGCATATTTTTGAAATCCCTCAATCTCATCATCTTTCCATAAGCCATGATTTTGACCTAAATTACCAAAGTAAATCAATACATATAACTACACACTCCATTCCCTTCCCCTCACGACACAAACAACACTACACGAACACCCACCTTCGACCACCATTTCCGACCGCTTTTCACAAACACAGTTACACATTTCAGATCAATTTGCAAACCGAATCAACCACAGTGACCACAACAACACCATCAATTCAACAACAATCAAACCAATTCACAGCCCAATTCATAAAGCCCCGGCCAACATCAAGCTGCCAACCACCAAGCTGCCAGCCGAACCAATCTGTATCATCACCTTCACCGTCACACTACGCCGTCAAACCTCCACCCGCAGCACGCCACTGTCGAAACCAAAGCAGTCACCGCCGTTCACCAACCTCAACCAATCGACTGGCCACTGCCACAATTCCACCACAATGCCACCGCTCAAACCCATCATCACCACTGCCTTAGCCAAAATCGATCTCAACCACCAAAATCACCAATAACCACCGACAGCCAAATTCACCCAAAAATCAAACTCCAAACCAAGAACAAAACAAGAAAAATCATCACTTACCTCAGTCCACCACTGCGACAGATTTATCACCGCAAAATCAAAACCAAATCCAAATCCCAAGTCTCGATTTCCCCTCGATTTCGCATCAATCACGTACCAAAAATCTACAAACCCTAACCTATTGCACGCCTTGTTGCTCGCCGTTGCTCGACGGCGGCATTTCGCCGGCAAAACGCCGGTTACGGTCGGTTTTGGGGAGAGGGGCCTCGTCGCCCCTTTCTTCTCTCTTCTCTCTCTCAATCCCCGATTTGAGAGAGAGAGAAATGTGTATATGTATATATTATTTTAGTTTTGAAAATTATATTTTTTTGGTCCCCAAGTTTTAAAATGTGTCAATTTCAGTCCTTTCACTTTTAAAACCATTTATTTCAGTACCCAAATTTTTAAAAGTATCTATTTTAGTCCCGCTAGTTTTAAAACATGTTATTTTTAGCCCCTATTTTTTCTAGAGTTATTTAATTCGGTCCCCTTAGTTTTAAAATCATGTAAGTTAGTCCATGCAGTTTTAAATATATTATTTTCAACCTTAGATTTCACAAGATTTAATAATCAGCCCTAAAGATATTTAAAACATACGAGTTTTTCAAAATAATTTATTTTGATCTCAACTCTTTTCAAATCCCAACTATGTTTGATTTCTAAATTAATCTCTAAAGCTTTTATTTCTTCTTTTAAAACTCTTTCAAATTCAAAACATTTGAATTCCAAAGTCAACTTTAAGATTTATTTTATTGGCTAGACGAGGTGCTTGGATATTTAGAAGAATAACGAGAACTTTCTTGCTCAATACTTGAGAAATTAAGGTAGACTCTAATCTACAAATTTACGTTTTTCAAAAGTGCTCATCAATAATTGTTTGGATTATAAGTTTAACATGTATGATTGTGTTCATGAGAATTACTTGCTTTCTAAGCATGAGACTATGTTACGAGAATTTACTTACTTAAATGCATGAGACTTGAACTTGTATGTTCATGAGAATACTGGTGATCGTTAGACACCTGAGACTTGAATATCATGATTATGTGTTTTAACTTATAATGTTAAAAGATTATTATGCGCGAGTCTACTTAGTATTTCTATGAAATACTCACGTTTTTCAAAACAAAATTTTGCAGATGATGGACTTGACGACGAATGAAATGACAGCGGTGGCAAATCAAAAATAATGTTAATTTTTCTTTTAAGTCAAGTTTCATAAATGTCGTCAATTTAATTATTTATCGTTACTTTACTTTAAAACCTAAGATTTAATTTCTATGAATTGATTAAAATTTAGTTTCCGCTTTAGCTTTTAAACAATGGATGTGATGTTTTATAAATTCATTTCTTCCGCAAAAATGTTGTTTCAAAGGTTTCAAATAATAAATATGATGTTTGAAATTTTTAATTATTTCCGCAATAAAATAAGATTTAAAGGATGGACGTGGCATTTTAGAAATGTTTTATGTTTTTATTTGAAATTGAAACTTATTTATTTCATGTTTGTTACAAGAATAATTTTTCAAATTATTTCAATATTCGAATTGTTGACCATTTGAGTCAAACTTTATAAAATTTTGCAATTGATATTTCAGTTATTTTCCGCTTAATTATCGTTTTGAAAGTTAGTTGAGACGATGAAGTTGCGTTCCGGTGTTCAGAATCCGGGGCATTACAGAAACTGTTATGTAATGTCTAAGCTTGGCAACCTTTTCTGGGGGCATGGACTTTGTACAAAACTTCGAATCTAAGTTATTCCAAGTAGTTATACTTGTAGCTGGACTAGAGTCTAGCCAATCAACTGCCTTGTCTCTTAAAGTATATGGAAATAACCTTAGTCTGATCGGATCATCATACACATCCTGATATTTGAAATGTTCACACATGTCCAAAAATTTTGAAACATGCATGTGTGGGTTTTCATCAGGTTGTCCATTCTGAAATATATTTATGATGTTAGTTTTCAGCTGGAATTTTGCTTGCCCAAATGGTAGATAAACTATGATGGACTGACTTTGAACCACCTGAGGTGTCATGAAGTCACCAACCAGCATGTCATCCTTATTAATAGGATCAGCAGCTCGCAACAAATTATTGTTGTTTGCCATGACTTTTTATTTTTTGATTTTTGAATTATCTAATTCTCTTAACCTACGATGTAAAGTACGTTCTATTTCAGGGTCAACTTCGAAAAGATTCCCATGTTTTGAACGTAGCATACACGACTACGAGAACAAAAGAACTAGTGACTAGACTAAAAGAAAAGAAAAAGACTAACAATACTAAAATAATTAAACTAAACTAACAAAGAAATAAAAAGTCCAAATTAGTGAATGTAACCTAAAAATAAATTTAAACTACAATCCCCGGCAACAGTACCAAAAACTTGTTGTGAAACTGCAAGTGTACGGATCGCATAAGTAATAAAATGGACCGAAGGTTCGGATATCGAACCCAAGGGATTGAGTAAATTGTATTTTAGGTTGACTTCCTTAATCGGAACGAGAATTTCAAAGATGATTCGTTGAATGAATTATAACTAAGAAATCTTACTTAATATTAAAGGAGGAGAATTTCCCGCCAATTTGACACAATTTTTTGTGATTTTTTTTAATACAATATTATATATTATATATTTCATTTATTTTCACACTCAACTTTTATTGCTTTCGCACTCCAAAGACCAAAACTCAACTTTTATTTGTGTTCACACTGTTACTTCCACTTAAATATTTTTATGGAGATTTTTTTTTTACTTATTTATATTTGATTATTTGTGTTTAAACCTCTTTTTTCATATTTTTTTTTATCTTTTAATGTTTTGAATTTTGCAAATAAGTATTTGTGTGCAGTCATATAAATTCAATGCAAAATCTTCAGTTCAAAATTATATCGAAGTTGTATCACGCATCTAATACTAAATAAATCTTATTGTATAAAACTTTTTATAAATAATCTTATTTTTTTAGTTATTTAGTACATCTAAAAATTTGAGCTCCTTTGTATTATGTTATATTAAATTAATTAGTATTTTTTATAGAAAGTTAAATTTAATACGTAAATAATTTTTTCAATAATTGTGATATTTTATTAGTATCAATCTTATGGATGAATAATTTCGTTCTGTCATACAAATCTAATATCGACTCCTCCCGCCAATTTGACACAACTTTTTGTGATTTTTTTTATACAATATTATATATTATATATTTCATTTATTTTCACACTCAACTTTTATTGCTTTCACACTCCAAAGACCAAAACTCAACTTTTATTGTGTTCACACTGCTACTTCCACTTAAATATTTTTATGGAGATTTTTTTTTACTTAATTATATTTGATTATTTTTGTTTAAACCTCTCTTTTCATAATTTTTTTTTTATCTTTCAATGTTTTGAATTTTACAAATAAGTATTTGTGTGCAGTTATACAAATTCAATGCAAAATTTTCAGTTCAAAATTATATCGAAGTTGTATCACGCATCTAATACTAAATAAATCTTATTGTATAAAACTTTTTATAAATAATCTTATTTTTTTAGTTATTTAGTACATCTAAAAATTTGAATTCCTTTGTATTGCGCTCTATTAACTTAATTAGTATTTTTATAGAAAGTTACATTTAATCATTTGTTGCAGTTTAATTTGATTTTGTGGTTTATTTGTTCACCCCTACTTTGTTATATACAAGAGAAAGCGAATATTTCACTTATGAAAGATCATCCTCTAATTTTGAAAGATTTGTTATATGATAGGGAGACAGGATTAAAAATTCCATTGAGAACATTCGGACATATAATATGATGTTTTCATTCACTTCTATGGGGGAATAGATAATGAGCTAAATGATGGTAGAGGACCTCCCATCTTCAGATTACACGATCAAAATTACCATAAGATTGAGAGTCTATTGCCTGATGACGGTTCAGCTCTGCAATTTGCTCGCTTTACATTGTTGACAATGTGAATGAGGTTGAAAGCATAAAAAAGGTCGTGAGGTACGTATTATGTATTTATTGCTTTTTATATTTATATTGTTTACGGATAATTTTTTTGTGATATTCTAAAATTTAATTTATGTCTTTTAATGTCCCCGAGTAGGAGTGAATCATGCGATTCTATGTTGCATGATTTAATAGTTTCTGATTTGAAGGATATGCTGACAAATACAACAAATTGTTAAGGCAATTTATGTCGGTTTGAGAAAAGATGATTGAGGAAACACTTCAAATTTAAGACTTATACTTATTGGTTGGTGGGCGACCAATGATGGCCAATATGATTTTTCTATTGTCGATGAAATTGCCAAATTGATTGTCAGTAGATTTTGACACACTACCTGGACACATGGATATCACTATTGCGCCACGTGGTGGACCTTTGCAACAGATAAGTGATGACACAAGGTCTTTCTGAGAAATATTGTTCATACACAGGGATTGAGTAATGGAACAAGGTTGATAGTTACAAAACTTGGCGACCATGTTCTAGAAGGTCAATTTTTTTTCTGGCATCAATGCAAGACACGAGTTCTTTATTCCAATGTTATCGTTGAACCCTTCTGATTCTAGGATACTTATTAGATTTCAATAATAGTCAGGGATAATCATTCTTACATGTGGAACTTCTTAAACGGTTGATATTTACACATGGATAACTTTATGTTGCGATTTCTAGGGTGACAAATCGTTCCAGATTAATGATATTGATTTTGTTGACCTATGGTTAACTTAACCTTATTGTTTTGATCATAACAAACAAGAATATATTGTATTATTAACAAGTGTGCTTCAAGTGTTTCATGTAATGATAAATATTCAAAGCACTCTATGTTCAAATCATCTGTCAAAGATATAAATCAAAATTATGTAATCAAGCACATGAGACGCAAAGAAGATCATGAAAGAATTTAAGATATTCAAAGATCAAAATTGAAGTTGAAAAAGCATGACATGAAGATCAAGAATTCAAGCATACAAAATTAGAGTTCAAGTTCAAGAGTTGATTTAACATATGTAAAGGTATAACACTCTCAATTTTTAGCGATGACATTCAACGAGCTCGAAAATGATTTTTATGCATCAAGAAACTTACTTGAAAATTCATCACTTACATAAAATATTTTTATCTAAGTCAATATTGCTTTTCAAATGTTATTTGATCTTAAATCATGATTATACTATGTTAAACCACTTTGAAAAACAAGTTAGAAACCTAAAAATTCTAAATTTTCATGTTTTTCAAAAGTCAATTTTCGGTCAACCGAAAGTCAACTTTCGGTCAACCGAAAATGGTCAACCGAAACTCCAACGGTTGAAAATGTGTAACGGCTATATGCATGTTTTGGTCGACCAAAACTCCAGAAATGGTCAACCGAAAGTTGCTGAATTTGAATATCTTGATTTATAAATAGCCACCTCTTTTACATTCAATTTCAACAACATAGAAAAGATTTTATAGAAACTTTCTTGTGAAAATTCATTGTTCTTAGTTGGTTTATATTCATCTATTATTATTATAAAACTTTGATTGATCTAAACTTTGTTTTATCAAATCATCAAAGTTTTTGGAAGAAAGTTTTGTGAAGATTTTTGGTTTTATATTGTTTAAACTTTTTCAACATCTTCACACTATATTGGAATTGAAGTGTAAGTCTCTCTTTGTTCTAAACTTGTTTTAATCTTTTAAAAGAGAGAAATTCCAATTAAGGAACTTTGATTATTTGTGCTACATTTTTCATTATCATTTGATTCATCAAAATTCCATTGCCTAAACACTTTGAGCTTAACTCATTGTTAATTATTCAAGTGTGGCATCTCTTGGTACTTAATTTGATTCAATATTTTAACAAGAGATTATTTGAAAAACTTTGTTTGATTGTATTGAACTTTTTGCATCAAAGTTTTTCTCTAACACTCGAGCTTAATTCGTTGCTATCTATTGAAGTGTTAGCCTAACTCTCTTCTCGGTACTTAATTTGAGTATATCATTTTTCAAGAGAGTTATTTCAATTGTAAATTCAATTCATTATATCTTGTGGTTTCGAGAGCCTTGTGAAAACTCGATTGTTGGTTAAGGGTAGGTGCTCCTTGTTATAAGTCGCCTAAGGATTTGGTACTCCTTGTTGTAAATTACCAATATAGTGAATTTGGTCTTGCTCGTGACGGAGAGCTCGGTAACGGGGGACGTAGATCACGTTGGTTGATTGAACCTCCTTAAATCGCGTTTGCATTCTCTTATCCCTTTTATTTACTTACATTACACTTGCTTTATTCTATCAATTTATATTGTGCAACACTATATCTAAGTGCTATACTTGCTTTATCAATTAAGTTTACACATTTATAGCACACTACATTGATAGTTAAGTTACTTACAACACTAAGTGCTCATACTTGTACACATTGATTTTTAAGTTTGAGATTATTTATCGAAAAAGTTTTATAAACCAATTCACCCCCCTCTTGGTTAGTTTACTCTTGGGCTAGCAGATTTGTGATAAGAAAGGAAGAACAATAAAATCAACAAACAATGTTGTGTACAAAGAAGTATTCCAGAATTTGTAGTTATATGAAATCAATAAATGATAATATTATCTCTTATTTGCGAAATTTATTTATTTTATGAAAAGGATTTATCTAATTTCATATTGAATTATATTTATCCAAACGTTTCTTCCCGTGCATCGCACGGGTGATTAACTAGTTAAACTAAAGAAGCAATTTAAAATTTAATTAAAATCAATGAAAGCAAGCGTGTTGGAAATTGAGAATTCACCATAAATCTATCATCTATACTTTGACTTAATTGTTTAACTACAATTCATGGGATTTTGAAAATTCGTGTTCCAAATATTATTTAAGTCATCTCTCGAGGATGCATTAAAAACTTTTTTCTAAAAATGTAACCTGACTATATATCTATGATGAATTAACACTAGAAAATCATTTTAGTTTTGTTAACACTTTTTAAGGATAACACTAAGCATAGAAGTATATATTTATCTCATATCGAACCTAGTGGTAATTAAACATGTCTAACGTTCTCCTACTCTCTCGATTTTCAAAAAATGCCACTCAGTTATACAAAAATTGACTAGAAGTTTGCATAAGATAAAAAAGCGTACTTTAATTACTCAAACCTATAAATCATATAAATTAAATAATTGTCGAAGCATAGAATTAATATATTATGGCTTCATCACAATCCCAAAAAAAAAAAAAAAAGTCTAGCCCAGATACATAATTGAGAATAAATTACAAGAAATATGAAAAGAGATAACCCCGTTCATCTTCTTGTTCTTGATTCTTCAATCTTCTCTTTGGCCTCGCGTGGATCCCTCTTCGATTAAGTAGTAAACTTGCATGAAAACACAATTGAGAACAATATTGGGGACCCCTATTTCGTGCATGACAAGAGGTACATATAATTTTTAGGTGAAAAACTAGGTCAATGGATGAAAATTAGTTGAAATCCACGTAAATAGCCCAGCCTTCGGCCCAGGAAGAAAGAAGCGCGGTCGCGCGGTTATACGAAAACAGGTTCCGTTTAATTTAAGTTTCTTGTGTGGCTACGCTTCTTTCATCTGGTGGACGCGTAATTCTCCGTCCCAGTGCAAATTTTCACTTTTCATTCTTGTTTAAGTTGGTCCTCCTACTTTATTTGCATTTAAGTCCTCCAACTTTCAATTGTAATGTTTTGACCCCTATACTTCTGATTTCTTCTCTCTTCTTCTTCTTCTTAATTGACTCCTTGCACTTCTTCATGTTCACAAATTAGCTTCAATCATCATCCAATTCTTCCATATTTGCCTCATTCGCATTCATTTCTCAATTTTGGGTTGTTTTCTGAAATATAAACAATTAAGAAGTTAATAAATAGCTAATATTCTTAAACAAACATATAAAATCCTACTTTTAGAACATAAATAAGTGTATAAAATACACTTATCAATTCTAAGCCACTATCTTGTTAAGTTGGCCTTTATATAGAGCTAATTGATGATATTTTGATCAATTAATATTGGAAACTACCTTAAAGCAAAATTAATTGATTGATTGACAAGATATTATAGTTAGTGGCAATGACATTTTGAAATTGCATTTTATTAATGGCAATGCACAACCCCATAAACAATGAAGTGATTTACATAGGAAAGTAAGATTACATGTTGGTTAAAAAAAACTTGGGTAAAACACCAGTGTATACTATGAAAACAATGTATATCTCCAAAACACACACACACACACAAACACCTTAAAAGTATGGATATGAGAGAATATTTCACATCACGATTTTGTCAATACAGTTTTTGCTCTAAACCAATTATACCCTCATTTATTGTCCATTAAGTAATTACTTAAGTTAAAGATTTTTAAGTCATTTCTCTCACCTTGATTCGTCATTAGTAAAATATTTCTCTCTTTATTATCATTGTAGAAATTCTTCAAATTATTATTGTTTGGGTTATCAATTGTATTACGACAATAGTGCAATAGACTAAATAAGTAATTTTTTAATCTATCTCTGAAGTTTATAAATTAAATATTCTTTAATCATTTTCGGTATAAGGTCTGGATATGGGTGTTTGAAGTTATTGAAAGGGAAAATTGGCTAAAATGAGTAGTAAAAAAATTTTTCACAATTTCTTTGAACATCCAGACCGCACAAAGCTTGTGTCGTGGTAAACTCTTACGTTATCTTTTCTTAATTCAAAGCATGAAATTTGACATCAAGTTCAACAATATAATATGAGATTCATTGAAAAATCTGCATAATCGAATTTTCCTTTCAAGTTTTTAAGTTAATTAAATAATAAAAAAAATATGATTGTAATTTGAATGATTTTGTAACTTTTTACTATTCAATACCCATTGTCCTATTCAATAATATCTAAATTCTTACCTCATTTAGCAAACTCATTGGAGAAATAACATCATTTACTGTACAAAACCTGCAACGTATTTTTTTCAGATTAATTGTCGAACACACTACTTACTATTTCTTTGTTCAAATTTACATAGTTTTTATTTTCGGTTTTGGTTGATTACTCCCCACATTGATATCTTCTTGTGGAGATGATTAAAGTGTTCAAATTCTCAACATCAACTAAAAAATCAGCAAGCATTAACAAAGGCAGGACACATCCTTTGATATCATCGATTTAACCTTGGTCTCATCATAGTATTTTTTGAACAATTCTCACCCACAACTTAAAATTAATTAATATTAGTGATAAGATCATTATATATTTTTATAAGTATCCATGCAGAAATTATTATATCTTCAGCAAAATTGAAATAAACAAATTGAGATTGTACTCAGCCTGGTGTATTCGAACATATCAAGGTTATTTTCATGCAGTGTTTTAAGAATGGACTCCAAAGCAATTGAATGTTAATGTGGAATTAATGTGCTTAAGTGATCTTCTTTCCATGACTTAAAGCTTTCCCAAAATTGCCTTTGATATACTATGATAAAGCTATTCTTTACTCCATAGCTGCTACAATTGGATAATCACTTCAAATAGATGAGCCTACAGCTGAGAAGTCTAGACCCAACCTTGTGAGGTTTTGTGTGGAGGTTGATATTACAAAGTCTAAGATCGATAGAAGCCGAATTGGAAATGAAGAATTTGGAATATGGCAAATTATTATATATGAATCAAATCCCCAATATTGTCGATTTTGCCAACATATAGGGAATTTGAAGTCTCAATGTTACTGGAAGACTGAGAAAGTTGATCAGAATAATCCTATTCCCAAACCTCCCCCCAAAAGAAGGCCTCTAAAAGAAGACTTTTGAAGTTTATTCAAATTCATCACATCAATCTCCTTATATTATCTAAACCTTTTGTTGATCAAGTTAAAATTGATGAATATAGAATAATATATCAATTTGATGACTGCTTTGCCAAGTTGTTGAAGATAATTGGAGACTGCCACTGTATCCTTACTCCAGAGGTATTTTTTATTATAAAAACTCAAGAGACTCAAAAAGGTGTTAAAAATTTGGAATAAACACCATTTTGGCAATGCTAATTAGAACATCATCTTAGCTGAGAATAAGGCACTAGAGAAAGAACAAGTCTATGACTCTACTAAATCTCCTGGTGATAGAGAAACCACTCATAAAGCTTATGCTAAACTTAACCATGCCTTGTATGTTGAGGAGCAATTATGGAGGCAAAAGTCTTGGACCAAATAGACTACTGAGGGAGATAGAAACACTAAATATTTTCACTCCCTTGTTAAGAAGAAAAGGAGCATGAATGGTATTAAACATATTAGGATGGATAACAACACATTATGCCAATCACCTGCGGAGATAGCAAAGTCAGCTATATAGTATTTCCAAAAAATACTATGCTTTGAACCTACCTCTGAGAATACTGATATTCTGTAGAATATTCCTAATCTGATTAGCTTTGAGGAGAATGTGAATTTGACATCTGACCCTTTTGAAAACGAGATTCATGATGTTATTTCCAAGTATGGAGAGGAACAGTGCGGCCAGGCCTGATGGTTACTCTGCAGCCTTCTTCCAAGATTGCTGGGATATCATAAAATTTGATCTTACTGAGGCTGTTCTGGATTTTTTTTCATGGGAAAGTTCTTCCTAATGGTGTTATTTCTACTTCTATAAAATTGATCCCCAAAATTGCTGAAGCTATGGAATGGAAAGACTACATGCCAATTAGCCTTTGAATTGTTCTCAAAAAAGTTATTACTAAACTACTCAACACCAGACTCAACATACTCCCATCGAAGTTTATATCTTAGTCTCAAAGTGGTTTTACTCCCAGAAGTTCTATATGTGAAAACATCCTATTAGCTCAAGAGATGGTCTACAACCTGGACAGGAAGGTTAGAGGAGAAACACCCTTTTAAAGCTTGACATGGCCAAATCTTACGATAGAGTATTGTGGGAATTTCTTATGAAAGTTATGAATGGTATGGGCTTCAATGAGAAGTGTGGAGAGATGATTTTCAGGGACATCTCCAATTGTTGGTTTTCCATCTTCATCAATGGTGAATATCATCGATTTTTCAAATCCTCAAGGGGCTTAAGACAAGGTGATTCTATCTCTCCTTTCTCTTTATCATTCTTGCTGAGAGTCTAAACAGGGGTTTACAAAACCTTTTTGAGAAATAAAAAACTCCAAATTTCCATTATGGTGGCCACATCTCTGTTCCACAATTGTCCTTTGCTGATGATCTCATTATTTTTACTAACGGCCAAAAAACTTCCATCCAAAGAATCATGGCTATTCTAGAACAATATTCAGTTGCTTCTATTCAGTAGCACTGTTGAGCCATTTATTTCCTGGAAAATTGGAGTTGGAAATGTTTCCTTTTGGTATGATAAGTGGTTACCTTCTGGTGCGCTATTTGTCAAGTATACTAATTTGGAATTCAAGGATGATTTGGTTGCTGATTTTATGATAAGTTCTACCTGGAAGATTGATAAATTAGACAGCTGCCTTAACAGGAAGGACATCTTGGATATCATGAAAACACCTTGTAGCAACAAACCGGATAGCATTTATTGGACTCTCATTTCTAATGGATTATTCTCCATTAAGTCCTGTCTTGATCTCTTCAAAAATAAATGCAATATTCAGAGCTCAAAATATATGGCACCGCTCCATCCCTCCTAAAATTTCTATCTTTTCTTGGAAGATTTAGCATAATTTCCTACATGTGGATCATATCCTTCAGAAGAATATTGATCTTCAAATTGACTCTAAATGCCAATGTTGTTATGCTGAAGAGACTCTAGACCATGTACTGATAAAAGGTAAGGTAGCTAATGAAGTTTGGAAGGGACTTGACAAATTATATGGTGTTCCAGTGATCAGTACTTCCCTTCCTATCATTTTGTTCTAACACTGGAGAATTGCACAAAGCCTGATACTATCTTACCTATTATCCCCTTCATCACGTTCTGGTATCTTTGGATTGAAAGAAATCATGCCAAACATGAAGATATCAGTATGAATAGCAGCAGAGTTGTTAAGAGAGTTAGACGGTTAATCTCCAATTTTAATATCGATAAATCTACCAATAAAGCCAGAGTTCCCAGTGTTCATCTTGTCTCTTGGATCAAACCTCAGTGTGGTCTACTTAAATTGAACCGTGATGTCTTAAAGGGGATAAAATGGCTACAGGAGGTGGTGTTCTTAGGGATCACAATGGGGACATTTTTGTTTCGATTCTATGAATTCTGTGGTGAAAGGTCCATACTTGAAGGTGAGCTTAATGCTATCAATCAAGGAATCAAATTGTGTAAGCAACAGGGGCTTGATCACATATGGATTGAAACTGACTCAAAATCTACCTTGCCACTTATTAATCAAAAGAATAAGAGTCCTTGGTGTATTCAATACACCCTGGAGGAGATTTTTCAATTTCAGTCGAGTATGAATTTGATTTTCATCCATAATTGGAGAGAAGGTAATGCCTTAGCCGACTGGATTGCAAATGTGGGTTACAAAGATAAAAAATCCAAAATATTATGTTGTGACTTGTGATGACTTTGATAAAGAAGGCAAAGGAGTGGCTCGTCTGGACAAAATTAGTCTTCCAAATATTAGAGTTATGTAATTTTTTCTTTGATCCATGATTAGTTGTATTAAGTTGTGTTTCATGAGTTTGATTTTGCTTACTCTTTTGCATCTTGTTGTCTACTTGTTATACATTTAGTATTAGGTGCATTTTGTAATAATTGGAGGTAAGGCACATAAGTCCCCCTCCTTGCATTGTTTTTTCTTGCCTATTATCAATAAAAGTCATATCCTAGGCTTGGATTTTCAAGTTAGGATATTTCCAAAAAAAAAAAAGTGATCTTTTTTTCGTTTACTTCATACAAGTATGTGTTATTTAAGGAAATGTTCAAGTATGCATTGTTATCGAATTTGAAATGTCATGAAAGAAGTGAGTGAAAAATGGAGCGCGGGGGACTGTACATAGTTTCTAACGGCGCAGGGATAGCCTGTTAAGTGAGATCTGGATCGTTACAGATGCTTTCTGTGCTCTTTCGACAAAAAATGGACAATATATCTAGGAAAATAGAAGGTATGTCCACTTATCAAGCAGTCAAAAAGGTCCATGTTCCTTTGCTCATGTATAAAGTATTTGCAAGGGTCACAATATGAGTTATGCTATTTGTACGTAGTCATTTTCCAAATGAATTACAGATACACTATTTGGAAAACATTCATTAACTTACACAACACATCATATCCAAAATCAACAATCACAAAACCGCCAACACACCATTGGTAAACAATTCTGGACAAACTCTATGTACAAATAGATTAATTCATCACAATATTGGGGAATACCACTTTTACCTAGGTTCCAACTGTAGCGATCAAGAACTTTTACGCAATTTAATAATTATTTCAAAGTTTCGAAAATCATGCCGCTGCGATCTCACCCATTTTTAAGTTAACGTCACGACGCGTTCGTCTAGCCAAGTCGAGAAATATCGAGTTCGTTCGATTTTAAATTAAATTTCGAATTTCTAAAATTTTATTATTTTAATTATTTATTTAAATTATTATTTTCAAAATCGCTTTAAATCCCAAATTACGTCAAGCTCATTTCATCAGATTCTGTTCCGACCCAGTTGATTCACGCGTATTATTTTTCTCGAACTACGTGCATTGCTTGTCAAGATTTCACACCACCAACTCCCACCTATCACATCAATCCCATAACATACTCTCACATTTCCCAACCCCTCTTTATACATCACCACACCCCACAACCAACAAACCCAAGCTGCATTTCCACTTCCTCATCAACCTCTCCCTCTCAGCAGCCACTCCACCGGTCCTCCCAACACCCAACTCACGGTAAGAACCCATAACCTCCTACATCAATCTCCATCACCACTGCCCTCCACCAGCATCACCGGCCACCACCTCCACTGTCTCATCACCACCAAGAATCCCCACCCAATGCAGGCCACAAATCATCATCATCACCACCATATTCGTCCCCTGCATCCAAACCAAAAGAGCCATTTCAGGTTCCTCAAGTCTAAACCCATCTTCAACACCTCAACTCCAAACCACGACCGCCACCTCCTCAATCCAGCCAACACCGGATTTACGCACACAACCAACGCACCATCACCTCCAAATCACAGCTGCCCAGCCACAACCGTCACCTGAAAACTCTAAACTGCCACCTGCAATCGCAAACCACCATCCCCAAACCTGCCTCATCGCAACCCTACCACCATAGCCACCTCCATCACAACCCAAACACCACCACCCCAACCTGCACAGACCACCACCGCACCCAAATCCGAAACTCGCACACCACACTCCTCGGTCCCAACTCGAAATACCCTCAAAATCAAAAACCCAAAGAGGAGAACCTATAACCCACCTCAACCGCCGGTTCTTCGCCGGAAAACTCAGCTCCTAAGCCTCGTTTTTGGCCTCGATTTCACAACCAAAACAGCACCAAACTTCGCCTTATTGCTACCATCTCTTCCTTTTGGTCACCACCACACGACGGCGGTGATACCGCCTTTTAATCGCCGGCGGTTGGCGCCGGCAGTACCTCAGCCGCTCCTCCCCCCTCTCGCCCTTCTCCCTCTCTGTCTCTGCTTCTGGAGACGAAAGAGAAAAATATAGGTTTTATTTAAAAGTTTTCTTAAATTGCAGCTTGGTCCCCAAGTCTTAAATTATTTCAAATCAGTCCCTATAGTTTTAAAACATATTATTTCAGTCCCCTTAAGTTCTAAATGATTTTAATAAGCCCTTCATTTTTAAAATCAATTATTTCAAGCCCTCTAGTTAATATTCGTTTTGAGTTTCAACTCAACTTTTGAAAAATATTCATTTTAACCCCTTAACTTTCAAATTATTCATTTTAGTCCCTCAATTTTCAAAGTATTCATTTTAATCCCTCAACTTTCAAAGTATTCATTTTAGTCCCTCAACCTTCAAAATATTCATTTTAGTCCCTCAACTTTCAAAGTATTCATTTTAGTCCCTCAACTTTCAAATTATTCATTTTAGTCCATCAACATTCAAGGTATTCATTTTAGTCCCTACACTTTCAAATAATCAATTTCAGTCCGCAAATTGTAATTTATCATTTTTTTTAAATTTCAAGAGACTAATTTAACTTATTTTCTAATTGGCTAGACGAGGCGTACGGAGAATTAAAGAATTGAAGTCGTTTCCCACTTAACTTTGCACTCGTCAATAGACTCGCCCATATTAATTGATTTAAATTATGATTGCATGTGAATGTGTATGTTATGTGACTTATGTGAAAGTCATTTTTATGAAAAGAGACGGGAATGTATTTCTTCGGAAATAATTATATTGTTATGCTTGTCATAACTTACTTGCTTAAATGCATGAAAAAGAAAGAACAGAATATCTTGCAAGATAAATGATGATGTTATGCATAACATACGTGCCTTAAGTGCACGAGACGAGACTACCCACACCCGATGATTTTAAAGAGCCCATGATTTTTCAAAGAGAAGCCCCGTGCTTTAATGCACAAGAAGAGATTACCCACACCCTATGTTTCTAAAGAGCCTGCATTTATGTGTTCAATTATATTGTAAATTAATTAATGGGCGATGAGTCCACTGAGTATTTCTATGAAATGCTCATGTCTATTTTAACAACATTTTCAGATTTCGGAGAGGGTGGTAAGTGATGGATGATTGTGGCAATAGACGTTAAATTGTTGAAAACCTTATTTTAATGATTTTCGTATTTACAAACATTGGATAATTTTGAGAATTTCAATTATTTGAGAAATTATGACATTGTCAATTGTTTTACAATATTAATGGCTCGATTGATTATTTTGAATTGTTTCATAAAGGTTTTAAATTTTCTCGACCATTACGGTTTATTTAATTTTGCCAAAGATGAATTCAGTTATTTATTCCGCTAAAATATTATTTTAAAAGTTAGACCAGAAAATGACGTGGTGAACCGGGTATTTAGAACTCGGGGGCTACAGTTTGGTATCAGAGCCAGTCTGCTTTTTTGTAGACTGAAAAAATTTTCAAAAAGAAATTTCAAGAAACATCTTACACTATTTAATTATTATTGATGAAGATTGCCACTGCTATCACTCGTCCCACCAACTCCGAGGTAAAGAAGTTTATGATGTTTAACGTTATTTCAGCATTTCAGATACTTATTTTACTGATTTATGAGAAAGAATGAAGAGAAAGAGATTGTATCCGAATAAGAAAGAAAGAAATGAGTTTCGGAACATAACGAGAAATTTTATCCGAATCAGAAAGAAAGAAAAGAAAGAGAACGAGTGTTGAGCATAATGGGAACAATAATATGATTTAAGAATGATTTTATAATAATTCTTGTCCTCGAACTTAAAAATGATGAACCCTAACTGGACTTTGCATAATTGATTTTAGACATGGCACCATCTACGAGAAGTCAACAGAAAGGATTAGACAATATTTTCGGAATATTTATCGTTTAGACCAACACCTCATGTTAAGATATATGACCACACTATTGACTATTGTGCCGCGCATTATGAGGCCATGACTAGTGGTTTTAGAGCAACTGTTGTGAAATTCATTAGTCCCTTATTGTCAACATTTTCAGTAAATCAACGAGAAATAGCAAGCCAGTTTTATGAGATTGTGATGAGATGATGAAAGTGTAAGTAATATGATTTTATTGAGACTTTTATGAGAAGAATTATGAAATTTGAGATTTAAAGTTTTGATTCTAAATTATTGGGAATTAAGAATTGATATTGTATTTGAGTAAGTGATTTATTCCTCTATTTTGAGAGAAATTTATAATGTTGTTTGATCTTGTAACTAAGAAATTTTGGGATTATGATTTGTGGCATATATTTTATAAGTATGACAATGAGTGGTCATTTGAGCCAATTGATGTATTGAAGAAAGTGATATTGTGATATTGTAGACCATGATTAGAAATTGTTATGTTGACGAATGATGAATTGATTTTCTGGGATATTTTGTGGTATTGAAGTTTGCTGGAATTGCTGTCAATATTTAAATTGTCGTGGTCAGATGTGGAATTTAACTACAGGTTGTTATTGTTGGTTATGAAGTATACCTACGGGTTGGATTAGTCCAAATTACAATGGAGACTCTGCCTAGAATTTTATCATTTTGAGTTAAGAGTTTAGTATGGTAAGCACCCACTAAAGGGAATTGAGGTTGGACTTACAAGTTCATTTACACCACAAGCGAGATTTAGTAAATGATAAAAAGGGATAATGACTCTTGAGACATTTTTGGCTTATTCGAAGCATAATCATTTTTGTAATGGATATAGTTCTATTGAAATATTCTCCTTGTTGCACAATTTCAAAAACAAAATGATGTGTACAAATACTAGGATATCAAGGTATACCTGAAGTTATGTGATGACTTGATGCATACATTGGGAAATGTCAAGGTATATTTTAAAAGATGAGTGAAGACAAATATTATGGCGTGATTGGGAAGAATCTTAATTATTCTTGGGAACGAATTGATTATTAGTATGGAATGATCATTGATATTGGAGAATATTATAAACTATGATGGTATGTGATAGTACTGTTGAATTGTTTTGGAAGTCGATTGGTAGACGATGTTAAAGATTTGGTTATTTACATGTAATATGATTTTTCGGAAGAGTCAGTTATCATGAATGAGAGATATTGGAAGTATTTTATAGTGAGATGCCTTAAAGGAGTAACCATTCATTCAAAGTGAGAAATTGGGTACATATGATCGAATGTTTGGGATTATGTAAGATAATGATGATGGTCATAAGTTCGTTTGAATACAAAAGGTACAAGGGGGAATTATAAGGAATAATGCGATTGCTCTTATGGTGAGAACTGAAGGTGACGATGTATTGCAATTATGAAATAAGTTGGCCTTTCATGAATAAGTTATGTTATATTTGGTTCTAAGTGGAATTCGAAGAAAGATGAGTCTCAGTCATGGAAATGAATCAGTGTTTCCTCGTAATGTGAATTATTCACCGATGTACATTAAGTTTCCATTTATGATATTAGAAGATCATGAGAGAAATTGTTTGATGAAATTGATGAAAGAAACTTTATTAGGTCCTAAATTTGTTCAAGTGTTGCAGAAGTAATGCATGTGATCGGATGAAAGTTTACGATAAGATCATACATTGAAATTTTGGAAATTATTACTAATGGTATCTTGGTTCGAGAATAAGAAATGAAATTTTTATGTATTTGTCCTTGTGGATAGAATTTGTAGAAAATGGAAATAAGACTTCACAGTGATGACTTATTACAGAGTAGTGTGCAGAAAGAGTGACATATGGCAGAATCCAAGATTTATTTAGTTTAAGAGATTGATATATAATCTTAGTGAGCAGATTGATGTATAAGGTTCACGTGATAGATATGATGGTTATTATATTGTAATCTTAGAGAGATCGATATGATTATTTGAGGTCATATGATACGATGATAAGTGACATGTTACATGATTACTACAAGATATGGTGACTAGACGGTTAATAGATGTTATGATTATCCCGTGAATGAATTGTGTGAATATATATGGAGTCAATTGATCTCATTTTGATGGTTTATCGCATTATGGTGAAATATCACCTACAGTTGAGAATTTTCATTTTGAGTTATAAGATATATGGATTTATTTAAAATTTTGGTGATGCAATCTTGATTACTTATTCTCGGTTGTACTTTAAATGTGAGCAAGGTATTTTGCTACAATAATGGAAAACCTGAGATGACCAGTTGTGTGACTTTTACTTATAATGGAAATTGTATATTTGGGTTAAGTAAAATTTATGAGAAATCCTATATGGTCCGCAGAAGTCTTATTCATTGGTGATAGACTTAATCAGAGTATTGTTCAGAGCGTGACATAAATTGAAGTTGGAGAACGAGGAAATTGAATCTTGAACTTCAGATTGGGAAATTAGTGAGGTTTCTTAAGTTTGAGAATATCATATCTGATCCTTATGATGATACTTTAAGTTAGTACCTTAGTCCTCAGCTAGAATGAGTATGTGATATCAAGTACTTGATGCATGATTTAAAAGTATGGACTAAAGGATTCAAGTTTGAACTTCTCCAATTTTGAAAAGGAAATTTCAGTCGAGTTTAGAAATGATTACGTATGTGAATCTTTCCAGAAAGATTCTGCCAAGTTTGGGTTTGTACTCAATGTTTTGGAATTGATACCGCGTTTCTATGTTTCGGATCATAAGGTTTTATTCTTGATCAATCTTCTTGATTTTTAGTTTAAGCATTGAAATGATTGATATTTAGATCGTGGATTCGATATCAGTATAGATCCTTGAAAGGTTGGAAATAGAAGGTCAGTGAATGAGTTTATAAGTTAGATAATGTCGGATGATTGATTGAGTTCTACACAATAGTTATCAAGCGTCTTTTCGATAGTTTCGTATGAGGTACAGATATATATTAGAGGAGTTGTTTGATTTCATGGATTGCTAGTGTCCATTTTTCAGATAGAGATCCGAGGATTTTCCCTTGAGATTTGGAAGAGTTTACATGTGGCAATGGGTACTAAATTAAATCTTAGTACTGCCTACCATCCTCAGTCAAACGGGCAGTCTGAATGCACTATTCAGACGCCGGAGGTTATGCTTAGAGCCTGTGTGCTAGACTTGAGTGGTAGTTGGGAGATTCATCTACCATTGGTGGAATTTGCCTACAATAACAGTTTTCGGGCTACTGTTGATATGTCACCATATGAAGTACTGTATGGGTGAAGATGTCAATCGCCAATCTAGTGGGATGAAGTTAATAAGATGAAATTATTGGGTTTAGAATTAATTGAGAAAACAATGTAGGCTATCGAGAAGATCAGATTACAGATTAAAGCTGCCCAAGACAGACAAAAAAGCTATGTCGATCAAAGAAGAGACTTAATGTTTGATGTTAGAGAGAAAGTGTTCTTGTAAGTAGCTCCTATGAAGGGTACTTTTTGTTTCGGCAAGAGAGGGAGAAATTAAGGCCTCGTTTCATCAGACCATTTGCAATACTAGAGAGAGTGGGTAATGTGGCTTATCGTTTGACTTCGCCACCAGAACTTGCAGCTGTTCACAATGTCTTTCTTGTTTCCTTAATTGAGAAAGTATGTTTATGATCCTATTCATGTGGTGAATTATCAGTCTCTTGCAGTTCAGAAAGATTTGACTTATGAAGAGGCACCTATGTGCATAGTAGAGAGAAAAGTCCATGTCTTAAGAAGCAAAGAGATTCCTTTAGTCAAAGTCCAGTGGGGTAGACACAATAGTAATGAGGCTACTTGGAAAAGGAAGATGAGATCCTAGCCAAGTATCCAGAATAATAGATCAAGTAAGTTTAATTTCGAGGACAAAATTATTTTAAGGGGGTAAGATTGTAGCGATCAAGAACTTTTACACAATTTAATAATTATTTCAAAGTTTCGAAAACCGTGCCGCTGCGATCTCACCCATTTTTAAGTTAACGTCACGACGCGTTCGTCTAGCCAAGTCGAAAAATATCGAGTTCGTTAGATTTTAAATTAAATTCCGAATTTCTAAAATTTTATTATTTTAATTATTTATTTAAATTATTATTTTCAAAATCGCTTTAAATCCCAAATTACGTCAAGCTCATTTCATCAGATTCTGTTTCGACCCAGTTGATTCACGCATATTATTTTTCTCGAACTACGTGCATTGCTTGTCAAGATTTCACACCACCAACTCCCACCTATCACATCAATCCCATACCATACTCTCACATTTCCCAACCCCTCTTTATACATCACCACACCCCACAACCAACAAACCCAAGCTGCATTTCCACTTCCTCATCAACCTCTCCCTCTCAGCAGCCACTCCACCGGTCCTCCCAACAGCCAACTTACGGTAAGAACCCATAACCACCTACATCAATCTCCATCACCACTGCCCTCCACCAGCATCACCGGCCACCACCTCCGCTGTCTCATCACCACCGAGAATCCCCACCCAATGCAGGCCACAAATCATCATCATCACCACCATATTCGTCCCCTGCATCCAAACCAAAACCGCCATTTCAGGTTCCTCAAGTCTAAAACCATCTTCAACACCTCAACTCCAAACCACGACCGCCACCTCCTCAATCCAGCTAACACCGGATTTACGCACACCAACGCACCATCACCTCCAAATCATAGCTGCCCAGCCACAACCGTCACCTGAAAACTCTAAACCGCCACCTGCAATCGCAAACCACCATCCCCAAACCTGCCTCATCGCAACCCTACCACCATAGATAAATGATGATGTTATGCATAACATACATGCCTTAAGTGCACGAGACGAGACTACCCACACCCGATGATTTTAAAGAGCCCATGATTTTTCAAAGAGAAGCCCCGTGCTTTAATGCACAAGAAGAGACTACCCACACCCTATGTTTCTAAAGAGCCTACATTTATGTGTTCAATTATATTGTAAATTAATTAATGGGCGATGAGTCCACTGAGTATTTCTATGAAATGTTCATGTCTGTTTTAACAACATTTACAGATTTCGGAGAGGGTGGCAAGTGATGGATGATTGTGGCAATAGACGTTAAATGGTTGAAAACCTTATTTTAATGATTTTCGTATTTCCAAACATTGGATAATTTTGAGAATTTCAATTATTTGAGAAATTATGACATTGTCAATTGTTTTACAATATTAATGGCTCGATTGATTATTTCGAATTGTTTCATAAGGGTTTTAAATTTTCTCGACCATTACGGTTTATTTAATATTGCCAAAGATGAATTTCAGTTATTTCTTCTGCTAAAATATTATTTTAAAAGTTAGACCAGAAAATGACGTGGTGAACCGGGTATTTGGAACTTGGGGCTCTACACCAACAACCATAACCACGACGAGTGAAGATTTCGCTTGAAGATGTACTGGATATAAAATTCCAATCAGTCAACTTCGAGGAAGAATCTTGAACCACAAGTGTATTAGTTGGCTCTATTGATGACAGAAAGTCAACAAGGTGCATTGCTTAGTAACACCAGACTAGCTCGAGAGAAGCTATTACAAAGAAGTAGGGTGCAATTGTCCAAAATAATAGTGACGAGACTGGTCTTCTAACCAAAGAAAGTGCCATTAAAAGAAGAATTGCAAGTGAAGAAATCTATTAATTTAGAGGATATGGTGTAGTAAGTCTACTCAGATCAACAACAATGTAAGGTTCTAGCTCCAGTCAATGCATACTTATTTGCCATCAAGTTTCCTCAAATGTTTCAAAATCACAAGTTACATTGTGATTCTTATAATTCACAATCACATTTTGTAATGCTCGTTACATTACTTTGTATTTATTTTACCATTTTAATTTATCATTTGTTTGTTTGTTTGTTTTTATCTTCGTAACATGAAAATTTGTTTATATGAGTTACCGACTTTAACAATATTGCTAGATAATATGTCTTTGTTTGTTTCTCACTAAAATTTTATCTTTTTTTTTACAATATTCAATTTCAATCATCCATTAAAAGTCAAACGCACAATATTCTGTCAATTTTGACCAGATTCTCAATTTTGAACAGAATATTATTTTTGGAAAAAAAATATGCACGTTGCCCCCAACCCAATTTACCCCATTTTCCAATGCTTAACTACCTTCTTGCAGTTCTAATAAAACTGGCAATCATTTTTTGACAAGTTTGAATCCCATTTTTTATGAGATGACTGCTTTTTACCCACTACACTAACCATGTCTGCAAAGGTTAGTCACTGATAATACATTTAGAGAAAATAGATGACAGTGAAAGGTCCAAGAATTCATTGTCCTCTTCTTAGATATCAGACGAGAAATTTCTAGGGATTTGAAATTCAAGGCTATTGAATCTTCTCCTTTTGTTCATTTATTTAACTATGTTATTCTAGAGATGTCAATCCGGATGGTCCGAGCCGGGTCGACCCGCCAATAAAAAGCCTGGTAACGGCCCGCTTGAAAAAAAGCCCGCCCGCTGCGGGTTACGGGTCGGTTACGGGTCATCCCGCAAATTTTGAACTACAACCCAGGCCCGCCCGCTGGCCCATGCTGGTCAAGCCCATGCGGGTCGCGGTTTGTTCTGATTTGGCCCGTATGAATAAAAACATAGATTTTTTTTCATATTTATAGCAAATTTTTTGTCAATTTTCTAAATACAAAATGATTAAAATGATAAATTCATATTTATACCATAAAATATTTACATAGAATTTAAAATTATAGTTTATGTTATATGAATTACTTCTAAATTTGCAAATTTAAATAAAATATAAACAAATAACAATTAAATGATAAATGTATTTCTAATCACTATTGTCAAAAAAATTATTTTTTTAGCTATTAGGGAGAAAAAAATAAGATTTTACTTTAAAAGTTGTATTAGAGTTTCTAGAAGAAAAGATATTTTCAATGTTATCATATTTAATAAAAACAGTTGTTTTTTTTTTTTTTTTTACGGGCCATCGGGTTAACCGTGGCCCGCGAAGGTTTGACCCGTAAAACCCGCGGTTCACCACTTCTTGACCCGTGAACCGTCCGCACAGGTCATGGGTCGGCCCGCGGTCCCGGGTCAATCCGGGCCGGTTTTCACGGGTCTGGTCGGCCCGTCCGTTTTGACACCTCTATGTTCTTCTTCTTCCTCTACGATATTAGAGGAGAAATTTCATGGGATTTGAAGTTCAGGGCTATGGACTTTCTCATTTTGTTCTTCTTGATGATTCCACCTGTAGCCATTTCTCCATCATTTTTTATCGGATGCATTCCAAGTGAGTTCGTGTAAAGGTGCAACCGTGCAAACAAAGAGTCCGAGGTCTTAAACCGACATGGAAAAGGAGGACGATGGAGAGACCAATAGTACTAAAGCACGAACCTTTATATATGCGGAATTGCTGGTTGCGATGCAAAATTTCAAATCCGAATATTTTTTGGGTGAGGGTGGTTATGGAAAATTTTATAAAGGATATTTGCATAACATAGACGAGGTCAGTTAGATTCATTTCAATGTTTAAATTCCGTTATGAATCTGAATACCTTTTGCTAATGAGAAGTTGGCTTCTTTTCCTAATGTTTTCTTTTCTTCAATGATGGGTCAGAAAGTTACGCAGCTTTGGAGAGCGAAGAAGAGTTATAAGAAAAATTGGTGAGAGGCGAGCTCTCGGAAGAGGAAGACAGTGAGAAGTACTCTGTTGATATTTTTTCGGAAGGGTATTGAACACAATTAGCCCCAGTTACCTTGATGGCATAACACTGATACACATGAAGCTTGAAATGAAGCTGGTAACTATGATAATACTCTGCCTAATACGAGAGCCACGGGGCTTGGCTAGACAGCTGTTACAGTAGACAAGAGTGAACATAAGCATTTTGAGATGGAAGTTCATGAAGAAGTAAATCAAGTAAGGGAAAACGCATCTCAACTCAAGATGCACAGACAAGAACAGATTGCTTCTCTTCGAGAGAAATTAAAGCAGGCCTACCTCTGCAAGCAGCTTCAAAGAGGAGAAGAACGATACATGGCACCGTATGGAGAGGAGTTCCGAAAAATTCTTCCGCCAATTAGGCTGCTGGATAATGCAAAAATGGATCAGGTTAAGGCCAACATGGAGAATGGTGTGTTAACTGTAACTGTCCCCAAAGAGGAGGTGAAGAAGCAAGATGTCAAAGCCATTGAGATTTCTAGATGAAGAAGTCTGATTTCCCCCCAAGTAATTGGTTTGAGGTCATATGTGTGTGCGTGTGTGAACTTGGATGTTATGCTTCGTGTTATCTGTTTGTTCAAGTTTTGTAAGTGTGCTGGTCGATGTTGAGGTATCGTATTATGTTAAATAAAATTTGAGTTTCTTTATTTTATAATTTTTTTATTTTTGTTGTTAGAACAATTGGGTACAATGCAGTGGGATTGCCATATCTGTTTGTAATTGATTTTGAAAGAGAAGTTATGGCAACTTAGTTTCCTTATTATAAAGTTCTCTTTTTTCCCTCTTAATTAATACTTCTCTCCTTTATCATCCTAGCTATTCTCACTACTTTTCGTGGAAATTAAATAACCAAAAAGAAAGAATATCGGTATTATTTGCTGATAATTCTCAAAAAAGAAGAAAAGAAATGGATATTGAAGTGGTAAAGTGTGAGTGTTGTGGATTGAAAGAAAATTGCACAGAGGACTACATAAGAGAAGTGAAAGCGAAATTCGGTGGATAATGCCTATGTGGTTTGTGTTGAGAAGTTGTAAGAGATGAAATGAAGAGATGGAAAAATGAATTCTAGATGGAAGAAGTTGTTAAGTCTCACATGTCATTTTGTTGAAAATATAAATTTGAATCCGACGATTCGAGTATCCAATGGAATGAGGCAAATGCTAAGAAGAAGATCAGGTATATATCATTATCAAACAAGTATTCTAGATAGGAGATGATGACTCCAGTACATTTTCTTATAATTAATTTAATTAATTTTGGCAAAAAAGATCAATCTTCATTATCAATCTAGCTATACGTTAACAACCTTTTCATGTCATCTTGTACAAACATATTAATGGATTTGTCAATCTAGCTATTAGAGCATCTCTAATGCACTTCATGAATTGGGGCTGACGTGGCAATGAAATAGAGAGACTTCTAAAGAACATGGATAAATAAACGGAGAAATTTAAAATTTACTCTCTAATGGTTCCTTTTATATTTAAATAATTTTGATTATGTGTCTTTTTTTTTAATTTAAAATTAATAACTCATTCATAAAATAATTAAAATAATCTTAATTTTTTTTGTTATTATAAAATATAAATATTGTTTTCTTGGACTAATATCTTTATATAACTTTATTTAGCGACAATTTTTTGTTAATAAATTAAATTTATTAAAAATGCAAACATTTTTTTAATTATTAATCTTAAAAACAATGCTTATTAATATATTCAAACTTTTTAGGTTAAAAAACAAAGTTTATTCCAATATTTTTGGACGTACCAATTTTGAACGCAACTCTCAAGTTTTGAACTCTATTTTTTTCTAAACTTTCAGATTTAACGTTATTTTATTATAGTTAAAATAATTATAAAATAAGAAACTTCCAAATTTTGAACTCTAAGATTTAACGTCTTTTATCACAATTAAAATAATTATAAAATTCAATAGAATGCTGAGTCAATAATTATAAAATTCAATAAAATAATGTACATGTATATGTACATTATACATATACGTGTGTATTCGTTGTTTTTTGCTTAATAATATTAATATGGCACGCATCATGTAGAGATTTTTTTTTTTTTTTTTCAATTGTATTTTTTGTAATTTTTTCTTTATCAATGAAATATGCACGTGCATTGCATGGGTGTGAAACTAGTTCTCATTAAAATCACAATTCATTTAAAAAAAAAAAAAAAAAACTCATTTTTACCGGAATCAAACATACAGTATATATAAGCGTACAATTGTTCCATATGAAAATGTAATTTCTAAAATTCCAAATGAAACGTTTCTAGTTTTCTATTTTGAAAACAAATTTTCAAAATGACAAATCAAATGCATTTTCTACAATCTTAAAATAGACCATCAAAACAGAAAACTAAAAATGAATTCAAACTCAAAAGTGAAAACTAAAACTAAAAATAAAAATGTAAACCAAAAGGACCTAAAATTTATTATATAATTAAGAATGATTTATTTAAATTAACTTAAGATGTTTAGTCATATCTTCCCATACAAAGAAGAAATTTTATAGATGGTAATGATAAGTAAAGATCAACATATTTCCAACCAATAGGTAACAGAATGGAAATCGAATTGCACTCATGAAAATAATGTGAAATATTACTGTGTTGTAAACATTTGAACCCATTCACAGGTTCTGGCCAACGCTGATGTTAAAAAAGCTACAATGTAAATATTGTGTCTAATTAAATTTAAAAAAACCGTAGTTTTCCTTGGCTTTCTTATCATTATTCCCCTGATTCTGAGTGCACTCTCGAGATATATGCCCTGGCTGGCCGCATTTGTAGCAAATGTTCTTCCCAAACAAGCACTTCCCTTTGTGATTCCGGTTGCATTTGGTGCAATGTGCTTGATTAGATATTTTCTTCTTCTTATTATTGTTTCCTTTTGGCTTCAAGGCATCTAATTTTCTCCTCTCTGATCTCTCTTGTTTCTCTCCTTCATTAGTTGGGCGTAAACCACATTCAATGCTCTCGACTTTCACCGATTGTGAAGCCAAATGTGGCAACTCGTCAAACTTCCTCTCATTCTCTGACTGCGACATGGGCAACTTTGCGGTCTCTTTTTGATCTCTAAGTGCCTTGGGAAAGTATTTCTCAAGCACGAGCTCTCTGAATCGAGCCCAAGTGATATTCCATCCTTCTGCTGCGATTCTCGTCCTCTTGGAACTCTCCCACCAACGACAAGCTTTGTTTTTTAGCATAAATGATGCGCACGAAACCTTCTCTACATCAGTGCACTCCACGACGCAAAAAATACGCTCCATATCTTCTAACCACTTCTCTGTTGTTGAAGGGGTGGCAGTACCATCAAACGATGAAGGGTTGAACTCCAGAAACTGCTCGATAACAATAGTAGATCCATGTCGCTCTTGAGCTGCGAGGAGCAGGCTATTCTTAATCTTCTTATGGTCATTCGTGACATTGCTTGCTCTAGGTTGTTCCATTTCCTTTAATAATTTATAAAAGGAGAAACTCTGCAAGTAAATAATAATAACAAACATTTCAATTATAAGCACACGCATGTGATGTTTAAAAGAAAACAATATACATCTTGTAATGAAACCTATATGAAATACGCAGGACCGTTCTCTTGCTCACTGTGGGCACGAGTTATATTGTCATCCTGCTTATGTGGTAGTGGATATTGGGCCAATACATTTCATCACATGGGAGTTGAAATGTGTTGCACCAATAATCACTTGCCACATTGGCAGGTGGGCATTATACTCTTACCCAACGTGGTTAGGAGATCATTTTTCATGAAATATGAGTCTTTTTAATGATTCATTTAAACTCACTTGAATTTCTTATAAATCATACTCTTTCTCTCTTAGGAGATCATTTTTCATGAAATATGAGTCTTTTTAATGATTCATTTAAACTCACTTGAATTTCTTATAAATCATACTCTCTCTCTCTCTCTCTCTCTGTGTGTGTGTGTGTGTGTGTGTGTGTGATGTTGTGTTGTTATCCCTATATGCATATAAGTGTATAAATGAGGAAGAAAAATATAGGTAAGAAATTTGAATCATATATAATCCCGTGATTAAAATCCTCCACAAATCCCTAAGATAGGAGCTCTTAAGGTTGGAGTTCAACCCTTCTCTATCGGACATCAACCTATAATCTCTGGAGTTAAATGTTCAACTCTTTAGGCTCACACATTTAATTTTATATCTCTGGAAAGATAACTTCATATTCGATAACATACTCACCATTCTTTAACACAATCATTACAATTTATAAACAACATAATTTTTCAAACTACTTTTTAACAATACACATTTTTTCTATCCAATTTCCACACATTTTATCTATAAAATACAAAAAAATAAAAAAGATGGTCAACCATAGTCATCGAACAGTCCAATATTATAAGGGCAGGTTTTATGTTTTTAGTCTTGAATCTAATTACCATGAAGTTTTTGAACTTTGATACTTGAACAAATAAAGCCTGTACTGTTTGGGAGGGCTTTTAAGCCATTTCTATCAGAATCTAATTAAAAGGATTTTGAACATGTGGGCCCCATTGACTGTAGGCTTGACGGACATTTACAATTTTGCCCATGCAAATAAACCAGGGGAGTTAATGGTGTAGTAATGGAATGGGAAGAATGTCTTTTCATTTATTTTTTTTAAAAAAGTATATTAATGCTTTCATTGTCAAAGAATACTGTTTCTGCAAAATAAATTCAAATATTGCAGCTGGTTTTCAAAACACAACGGTAAGTTTTTTGATTAAAATCTTGCTGAAAATCGAACCCAAACATGGGAAATTTTTTACAAACTAGTATATTAACTCTCATATAAAGGGGACTCACGAATAAAATATTGTGGGTAGACATCATCTCAATCTCAATGTGAGGATTAGTACACTAGTTTGGTAAAAGTAGTTTAATTTGAAGTTTTTTTTCGTAAAAACTCTAAAATCACGAAATTATGACAAAACAGAAAGTTTAAAAATAGTATTTAGTACTGTCTTCGACAAATTCATCCTAAATGATCAATATATGAAGAAAACTTATCAAGTAAACACTCTTCTTGAAAGCAAAAGCAACAATAAATGACAGAATTTTATTTCTTTTCCTAATTTAATGAAAGAAAATAATAAAAAGTTTTTGCTGATCCTCGGATTTAATTATGCACATAAAATATTAAGGAGTGGGTAACTTTTTTCTTTTCAATCTCTTGATGATCCAACCAAAATCTCAACTTTTCTATTGAAAAATCTCTACGCTGAAGAATCGCGTCACATGGAATAACTGTTTTACAAGCAAGCAAATAACTAATTCACATTCCAAGCAAAGCAAAAACCTTGAAAGTTGAAAGAAATAACTTACTAATTCTTGGATCGAAATCTAACAGCAAGAACGTGGTCTTTTGAACTTGAAATTGTAAATCGTGCTCGATTCTTCTCCTCTTGTACTTTTCTTTCGTACTCTTCTGGATCCTTTTTTTTCTTTTTCTCGACCTCTCTATCTCTCTCTATGATTTTCTGGTGACCGAGAATTGCACGATGGTTGGGCCTTTCAGTCGGTGACTCGGTTTTTTTTTTTTTTTTTTTTTCTGTTTTTGGGGATGTTTTAATTATGGACAGTAGTTTCCTTATTGGAATCCAACTCTTGGGGGGATCGTGTTCAAGTTTAAATTAATTTCTAATTTAATTAACACTCATACGATGCACTGATATATTAAATTTACAAAAAATAATATAATGATACATAAGTTTTGAAAAAAAAATCAGAAAAAAAATAATAAAAATCAATGTGAATCAAAATACTAATAAGCATTTAGTATTACAAAATTTGAAAAACCTTCTTATACATAATATTTGTCGTTACATATGTTGTGCTCTCATCATCACAAATCAAAATTGCATACCAACAAGATTCATAACTCTCAATATTGCTACGTATAACTATCCATGACTGAAAATTGGTATTTTTAGAAATAGTTCGACACGCGAAAGTGATTGATATTGGCTCTTATTGATAGTCATAACGTACAACACAATCATCGGAAACTGTCTTCTATTGAACTTAAAAGGTAATCTCATATTCGATGGAGTCAACAAAAGTCTTGGTATAAATACTTTGTCCCCTTCATTGGTGACCAAGTTTTGTAATAATTAACCTTATTCCATTACACAAACTTGACGAATGGTCAATGTTTCGTAGAAGCATAACTGGAACAATGACCTTTAGGATCAACTCATGGGGAGGCACGTCTGAACACTTTATACTATTCAAGAATTCCGTTTAATGAATATCTTCGAACAAACTTGTATTGTTCTATGCTGTGCACAAAGTATCTAAACTCACATAAATCTTACAATCACACTTATTGACCAAAACCATGTGCACTTTTATGGTTCTCATTGTTGCCCAACAATATATCTTTGAATAATTGTGGGGGTTTTTCCATCCTAGACAACCTCAACTTCTCATGCATGCAACATGGTGAAGATTTAGGTATTCGACGTGTCTTGTTACGCTTATCTGTTTTCTCCTCAAATTAGAAATAAACTTCGTAAAACTCACACCTGTTGAAAGGATCGCCTAAATTTGTGGACTCTGTTGGATCATAAAACAAATATATGTTGTATCCATAGAAAATATTAAATGAACCAAAATGTAAATATTCGTTTATAAAGAAATTGTGACACTTATAATTATTTTGTTTCATATGTGGATAAAATGAAACGTTTATTTACCGAGCAATATTTCCAATACAAAGTGTATTATATGCAAGGGTACTTTTTTTTTTTTTTTTTTGGTAAATAGATTAAATCGTGAACTTTAATTGTTTGTATTTGATTGTTTCATAATTCATACATCTCATATATTAATCTTAATACATATAATAACAAGATAGTTGACCCAAGTTTTCCAGCTAAAACTGCTGACATCATTTTTTTTATGTCAAAATATGACATTTATTTGTTTGATTTAAGATCATTAAATATCAATTATATCAGCATTATTGCATTGACACTCATTCCCCACTACACGAGAATCAGTGCATTGGTACTAACAAATTGTTTAATCAATTCTATAATACATTGATTCATTAGTTGGATCATTTTTATATGGATTTTAAGAACAAATTATGTAACATTCAAAATTGTAAAAAAAAGAAAAAAAAAACAATTTCCTTTTGTGAAATAGAATTTTTTTTTCCAAATTATGTAACATTCAAGAATGTAAAAAAAAAAAAAAAAAAAAAAAACCAATTTCCTTTTGTGAAATAGATTTTTTTTTTTTTTTTTTTTATCATTATTATATTTTGACATTACTAAAAATATTTACAAAAATATTATTTGTAAGTTTGACCAACTTTAAAGTAAGAAATAAAAAATATTGTTATTTTCCATAAATAAATTTAATACACGTGCAATTCATTTTCATGTATTGATTGATGTTCTGCACGATCTAATTGGAAAGTTTTAGGCCCCGTTCTCTTTACTGTTTTGAGTCCATTTTGAGTTTTCGATTTTTAGAAATATTGAAAACGCGTTCACTTTGCCCATTTTCATAAACGAGTTTTCCAAAACACCAAAAAAATTACAAAGGAAACTCAAAACGAGTTTATTACGTTTTGGATATTTTGTATTAAAAAGTCCAAAACGACCAAAACGCGCGTTTTGATTTTTTTTTTTTTTTTTTTTTGTAAATGTGAGACACTTCCTTCACTTGAAGTTCTTATATTATTTTACTATTATATATAAATCCATGTTAATATTTTTTTTTTTTGTAATTTTTTATTTATTTATTTATTATTATTATTATTATTATTATTATTATTATTATTATTATTATTATTTTTATTATTATTTTTTTTAAATGTGAGACACTTCTTTCACTTGAAGTTCTTATATTATTTTGTCATTATATATAGATCAATGTTAAGATTTTTTTTTTTTTTTGTAAATTATTATTATTATTACTTTGTAAAAGTGAGAGATACTTCCTTCACTTGAAATTCTTATGTTATTTTGTCATTATATATAGATCATGTTAAGATATTTTTTTTTTTTGTAATTTATTTATTTATTTTGTAAAAGTGAGACACTTCATTCACTTGAAGTTCTTATATTATTTTGTCATTATATATAGATCTATTTTAAGATTTTTATTTTATTTATTTATTATTTTATTTTTTTTCTAAAAGTGAGACACTTCCTTCACCTGAAATTCTTATGTTATTTTGTCATTATATAGATTCATGTTAAAAAAAAAAAAAATCTTTTTTTTTTTTTTTTTGTAATTTTTTATTTATTATTATTATTATTATTATTATTATTTGTAAATGTGAGACACTTCCTTCACTTGAAGTTCTTATATTATTTTGTCATTATATATAGATTCATGTTAAGATTTTCTTGGTATGTGATTAAATTTTTGTTTAGCTGAAACAATATTAATGATGAATTTATTGATATAGAGAACTAACTGATTTATTAACATTAAAATTAATGATATTCAACAAATCAATCATTTTTTACATATAAAATATTACAAAATAAATATATCAAAAAATTACAAAGTAAACGCATTTTTCAGTTTTCTATTTTTGAAAACAGTTTTTTAAAATCACAAAGAGAACATGTTTTCAGCAATCCCAAAACAAACAACCAAAATCCAAAATCGAAACACAAAGAGAACGGCCCCTTAATATCCTAAATTTTAAGGATTGATACAATAAAATCCAATAAAGAAATTATATCTATTCATTCTTTGGGAAAACATTTTTCTCCCGTGATCATTCTTTGAATTATGTTTGGCATTCATTAATTCACATCTCATTTTTTAAAATTCGTTTTTAACTATATTTTATTAATGAGGTATTCTATACATAATATAAAAAAAATCTCTACTTTTTAACCATATATTCTCCTGTAATATACATTTCTATACCACATTTCTTTTTAATTGTATTGTATGTAATGACCATGAATCGTAATTGTTTAAAAATTATGAACCACAATTATTATTTTTAAAGAAGTTTTTTTAATTTACGTTGAATTTTGCTATTGAATATTTTTTTGTTTCTTCATATTTTTTCCCATAATATATAAATTTGATTTTTTTTATTATATATTTCTCACATTTTCATTAATTATTGAATATATTTAGTTAGTTATTCATTAATTAATAATTATAATTTTTTTTTGTTCCGTGCAATGCACGGGTGCGAATACTAGTATCTCTAAAAGATAGTTGATTATATGGATTTCATTTTTTAATACACGGACACAATTCAAATGCCTATCCCCACTATTCAAATGGAATTATGGAGAATGTACGTTGATTAGTTACGTTGATTAGTTACAGTGGTGGATCCAGACATTTTTTGAGTTTGAGAGTCAGAATATGATTCGAAATTTTTTTGACATCATATGTAATGATTTTAAAAAATGACGTCATATCTAATATAAAGTTTCCTAATAAACTGATAGATATTATGTTGAGAAATTTGTCGTGTGAAAATAATAAACGTCAAAAAATAATTGATAAAAAATTATAAAGAAAATACAAGTTAAACGTCCATTTTTAGATATACATTTAATTGTTTTTTATGTCCATTTGGACATTTTATATGTCAGCTAGCGTACTATCGTCTGCGAAACTTAGGTCATCATTGAAATCTAGGAACTTTAGATTGGAACATTCTACTTTGTAGCATCATAGCTTTTGCTAAGATTGCCCATTTCACGTGCCTTCAACATTTTTGGAAGTTATGTTGTCAGCATTTCGACATGGTATCAAGAATACAACGTTTTGACTTTATTACCTCATAATAATTAGAATATTTTAGATGAAAATATGACAAATCATTGATTTTTCAAATTGAAATTTTGCATGAATTGGTGCCACGTTTGAAATCTATATCGAGCTTAGCATAAGTAATTCATTTCAAATCATTTCTTAATTTTCAAGATAATCATTTTATACTTATCACGACCTTCTTGATCAGGACAATCAACTCAATTTGCTTTCGTTTAGAGAAAAAAAAAAAAAAAAAAGGCAAATGTTAAAACTGTTTGGTTTATATTGAAATCCCGTTTTTTGCGTATTATGTACATAATTGATGAAATGTGTGATTGAAAATATGTGTGTGTCCGGCCATAACATGCGTTTTTAAAACTAATTATTTATTTTAACTTCAGAATAAAATTGTATATTTTAATAATAACCATACATGAACTCAATGAAATAAATTTATTTTGGTACGTTGATTTAAAGTAGATGCACGAGTACTAACAATTATATCGAAATATTTATTCCATGAATTATGTAAGTTAACGACCAACATCTTTTTAAAAAGCAAATTTTATAGATTTCGAATTAGGAAAGTAACATAAATATAGATGAGTTTTGATAATAAAGATTAATTAACTTTGTAATGTTATTTAAAAAGAAGTAAGTGAAACTCTTAAAGAATTTATAAAATAAAAATGAATTTGGAAAATAAAAATATCATATAAATTGAAATACATAAAATGGAAGAAAAAAATTGCAAAAATAACATGATTGAACAATATATAATTGAGAACGTTCTACTTATCACAGTACCATACCAAACTTGATGAGGTATGAGGTTTTTACTATGTCGTTGTTTGATGCACTAGTGTTACACTCATACGATACACGATTAATTGTTACTCGCATATATTGAATTTATATGTTAACATATGAAATAAATATTTAATTAAAAATGAGAAACGAAGGAAGACAATTAATTACAAATGTACATTACACTTAGAATTTTATTAAAACGAAAAGGAAAAGAAAAAAGAAAATAGATTGATGAACGTTCTTATTTCGTCCTCTTTCATTTTCTATTTTTAAATAAAAAAATATACTCCCTCCGTCCCAATTATATAGGGTGTCTTTCCTTTTTCGTTTGTCCCAATTATATAGACTTATTTTTTTATTGTGAACTATTTATTTTATTTGTTTACCAATGCACCCCTATTTATTACTTCCAATATAATAGTTTTGATATTAAATAAGGGTAAGTTAAAAAATTTCTTTATAAAAATTACATTTTCAATGACATTAAATATGTTTTCTTAATATGTGTGAAAAATCAAATAATCCTATATATTTGAGACGGAGGGAGTATATGTGATATTAACAAAGTTTTATTTTTTTTATTTTTACGAATTTTACAAAAAAATTGTAATTGATTTTAAATAGGGGACGACGAACTAAGAAATTTCGGGACTTGAAAAATGCAGCTATTTAAAAACCTGCATTCAATTGGATTATTTTAAATTTGAATTTTGTCCAAAATGAATAATAAATATTGAATTAATACTGCTAATTACCATTTAAGGAAATGTGTTTTAGACAGGAATATGGGTCAATACCTCTTTTTGAAAAGTGCTCTTCTTTTATGTATTACGTTTTTCTCTCAAGAGAATATTTAGTACTTTTGAGCCCTCATTATCTACAAAATGAGTTTAATAATAATGATTTTGTGGAGAATGTATACTTAAGCACCTGTTTGAGACTCGTTATTTCAAAAAAATGTAGTTCGTAAAGTAAATTTTGATACAATGAGCAGTTAAAAAGTATGATTTTCTTTTTTAATTTATATGTAGATTAATAGAATGTTAGTTGAAAATGATTTTTAAAAAAATAAGGCTTTGAAATAGGGGCTTTTTTTATTATTAAGTTGTCACAATTGTAATAGTTAGGAACTTAAATAACTTATTAATTAAAAAAATAATAATACTTCAATGACCATTTGGATAACTCCTTTGATTATTGACAATTCATTTAATTATTATTGATGTAATTAATTTTTTCAAAATATAATTTCTAGATTATCACAAATAATTTATCACTATCCGAATAATACTATTAGAATTGTTACTAACTATCTTATTATGATATTTGATATTTAAATTCATTAAACAAATATTTCATTTCATATTTACTTTAACATTGCAAATTAAATACATGTGGTCATCTACCTATCTATATATAATAAAATACATGTCAAAAAAGGAAAACCCCAATTTGCCGCCAAATTCCTTTCTAAATATAGAAACTTTAAAGAATCTTTTAAGACAAACTTAATTAATCCAGAAACGTGCTATTGAAATGTTTCTTTTTCATTGTTTTGAAATATTGGGCTCTTTTTGTTAAAAGTTTTTTTTTTTAGAAACATGTTTTTTTTTTATATATATATTTTCTAGGTAAAATGAATGATTAAAAAGTGGTGAAAGAAAATGTGTGTGGTTAAAAAGTGATTTGGGGAATTGAGTTGTAAAAAACATGTTTAAAAACATATTTATCAAACATAGACTTGAAATACACTGTGCATATTTTCAAGAGTTTGCATTGATAATGAATCGTCATTACAATTTGACTTCACGTGTCATAATTGACAGTATCCATTTTCTGCCTCTAAATAAATTGTGGATGAAATAATGAGTAATTTTATACATGGATAAAAAATAAGTTAAAAACATCTATTCATCAGTAATATCTACACATATATAAAAATAAAGTACAAGTCAAAAATAAAACACACGTTGTTTTCCTTCTAAAATAACTTTCTAAATCTAGAAATCTATGCAAAAAAATAATATGGAAAAAAATAACGTAACAAATATTTTATCAATTATTATGATACATAATATTATAATTCGTGTTATGCTATTAATAACATCAAGATTCTAATTTATTTTAATGAGAAGTTTAAAACAATGTAACAAGTGAGAACAAACTGTAAAATCGTTTCAAAGATCATATGTAAAAGTTTTTATATTTTTTAAATTTAATATATCATTCATTTTAAATTATATCATTTAAGTTCTATAATACTATTTATAAACTATTTTTTGTATTAATTATTATTCTTTTCATAATTATTGTATTATCTTGATGTCGAAAAAAATATACAATATGGATGTCAAGTTGAAAATCTCAACTAGAAGTTTAATACAAGATAACAAGTGGAGAAAACTGAAAATATATTGTCCGTAAAATCGTTTAAAGATCAAATTGTCCCGAAGTTTATTAGTCTGATTTCTTCTCTTGAAAATCAATTACATTTTTTTTTGAAATTCGAAAAAAAAAAAAAAAAATGTTGTCAATATCAAATAAATATTTTATCCTTTAAAAATAGAAAATGAAAGAGAATAAAGTTGGAGAGTCCATCGATCTATTTTTCTTTCATTTTCATTTTAATAAAATTTTGAGCGTATATTACAAATATATCTATTTTTTTCACTTATTACAAATTTTACTTAAATGTAATTTTGTTTTTTCACTTTAAGTTTTAAGTCAATTTAAATTACAATGTTTAAAAAACTTCCTGGAACGGTAACCATCCGAACCGTTAAAAAAAATTAAGGTATGTGTAATTGTACATTTATTGTAATTAATTGTCTTCATTCTTTTCTCATTCTTAATTAAATATTTATTTCATATGTTAACATATGAAAATAAATTATATATATTTTCTAAATTAGTAAAAATAAATAAATAAAAAACGTTGTCAATATCACATAAATATTTTTTTCTTTCAAAATAGAAAATGAAAGAGAATAAAATAGAGCGTTCATCAATCTATTTTTTCTTACGCTCTATTTTATTCTCTTTTATTTTAATAAAATTCTAAGCATAAATTTCCTGGAATAGTAAATAGACGATCAAAAAAAAATTAAAATATGTGTAATTGTACCTTTTTTGTAAAGAAATGTCTTTCTTCGTTTCTCATTTTTAATTAAATATTCATTTCATATGTTAACATAAAAATTCGATATATATGAGTAATAAATAGCCGTGCATCACATGGGTATAACACTAGTATATTTAAATGAATGGAGTAAATTAAGCAACATGAAGGCTATGTTTGATAATCACAAGTTTTCCATGGCAAAAAAAATTATTTTCCATCTTCCTTCATTTCACATTTTTTATTGGACATATTTGACAAGAAAATTTTTTCCCACTACTCCTTCCACGTGCCAATTTTCCAGGTAAATGAAGAAAATTTTTTCTTACACATTTGCTGAGAAAATGTTTTGAAGGTTAGATGGAAAATTATTTTCGTCACATTTGATCAATTTTATTGTTGTTAATTGATTTATTTTTTTCAAAAGAATAAAATTATCATTATCAAGTACAAATGTTTTGAAAAAAAAAATGATTAAAACAGTAAAAATTAAATTTATTTTTCATGAAAATAATGTCAATCAAATAACGAAACTTGAAAAATTTCCCAATTTTTTCACCTAAAAAATTATACCAATCAAACACTTTCAATTGATTTTCCATGAAAATATTATTTTCCAAGTAAAATCAATTCCTTGAAAAATATTTTCTTTTCACAAATTTTCCACTCTCGCAATTACACACACCTGAAATGTTAGTTTTTATTAAATTATAACGGATGTATATCGGAAATACATTTAACTTTATATACTAAGAAATTATCTATGTATCTCGATTCATAAAAGCGGAGCGATTGTATAACTCATAAGACATAATACTCTATTACTTACCCATATGGAATTGATTTTTCAAGATTCAATTTTTTTAAACGTTCATTCTCAATCACACATTCTTGGAAAAAATATTTTTTACAATTTTTCATATTACTTTCTAACTACTATATATCTAAAAAAAATGGCTTTTTCACAAAAAAAATTCTAAAAAAATCAAAGTCAAATAGTCAAAATAATAATTTGAAAATCTCGCAATTATCATAATATGACAACCGGGTAAAGTTGGAGATTATATAAAGATTTTTAAAAAATAATATTTTTTACGGGAACCTACTATGTATAGAAATAGAAAATGGACGAGAAAATGTTTTTAGGGACTATCCAACTTTTATATATTATATAAAGATTTTAAAAAAATATTATTTTTTACGGTACATACATTTTAAGCATAAAATATTTAAATCATAAATTTTCATTCATTTTCAATCACACATATCACATCAATCACTATTAATGTCTTCAGACCTGCCCAGGCATCGACTCGGTCAAGAGACTGAGTCAAGAGTAAGAGGGTCAACCCGGAATCGACTCGTGGTCGACCCCGACATTAATTAATATTAAAAAAATCAAAAAATAAAAAATATATAAAACCCGGGTCAACCCAGGTCATTAAGCGGGTTTGATCTTAGTGGGGTTTTAATGTGACCCGGCCCGATTTCTGGGTAGGGTCACGGGTTTTCGGGTCAAACCGGCTGTGCTGGGTTTGACAACATTGATCACTATTGAAAACAATTCTTTTACTAAGTAATGTATATGAAATAGAGGCTAACTTAAGACTCCATTTGGTAAATTATTTTAAAACATATTTTATGAACAACACATTTCATTAACCACTTTATAAACATCAATTAAAAAATTGTGATAAATAAAAAAATACTTAAAAATATTTAAAATTTAAGAACCTGTGTTGAGGTAAATTAATTTTCTTAAATAATATTTTCATCAGCTATAATCATCCAATCGTGTTCGTGAATCAAGAAGCAATTATAATTTTAATGCTTTCTAATGACATAAACCAAAAAATTAATACACATCAAATTACATTTGAATGGACAATTGAATTTTTTTTTTTTTTTTTTGTTCAATACTATTTTTTGATAGTTCGAAATTTAAGGTTCTATGATTCTTTATAAATGCAGAACTAAAAATATAAAAAAGTATGTAAACTCGATAATGGTATATGTCTGGAATTTGCATTTCAAAATTCAGGATATTATAATGGAATCTCCTTTGCTTTCAAGGCACCAGCATTTTTAGTTACAAAAATTATGATAGTAAATGCTTGCATATGTGCAACTTCATTTTTTCAGAAAATGGAATATTTAATAGTTTACAAAAGTAATATATATTAAGAATTATGAAATTCGTGCAATTTTTTAGCCAAACTTTCAAATTATGTAAAAGAACATACTTGATTATAATTGAGATTTTTCAGTCTGTACATTTGGACGTATCCATTGGAGTATTAGGAAAAATTAAAATATGATGTAGAAGATTTCAAGAAATTCTTTAATGCAAATTTGCTATTGTGTATATTAACTCTTGATCCGTTAGTTCAAACATTTTTGTATATGATTTTTGTTAGATATCACTACAAGAAAAAATGTCTTTTGCAACATGTAAACGACAACATTCGTTAATTGCATGTTACTAAAAGGGATCTATTGCAACATTCACTTGTTGCATGTTGCCTTTGATTCATTTATTTGAGTTTTAGCAACATTCAGCAAGTGAGTGTTGCTAAAAATAAGTTTCTGCAACGCGCAGTGCGCGTTGCCTTTAGTTCAGCCTTTCGCAACACGCATTGCGCGTAGCTAACCTTTGGCAACGCGCAGTGCGCGTTGCTAAAAGTTCTGCGCGTTGCCAAAAGAACTTTTAGCAACGCGCATTGCGCGTTGTCAAAGGTTAGCGCGCAATGCGCGTTTCAAAAGGGTTTTGAGACTAAATTTTACATTTATAAAAAATTGAGACTAAATTGCAACTTATCTTTATTTTTATCCGTTCCCTTCCCTAGTCCTACATCCTATCCTGTATTTATTATTATTATTATTATTATTATTATTATTATTATTATTATTATTATTTTTTATTAATTTATTTATTTTATATATTATATTTCACTATCACAATCGCTTTGCTATTATTTATTTTATATTATATTTTTAATTGTTAAAAAGCAATTTCAATATTTATAATCAGTGTGGAAATTGTATATAATACGCTTAAAAGTCCCAAATAACTCTACAATTAATTTACAACCGGCTCGATATAAATTTCTAATTATTCTAAGTCACTACTAGAAATGGAGGCTTTAGAGACGAATTTTTACCAACAGATGTCATTTGTTACTATTAGTAACAGATTACCAACGAATTTCCAAACGGAATATAATAAAAAATCTTTAAGTATAAAATAAATAACGAAATTACCAACAACATATAATCGTCATTGAGATTTTTTCGTTAATCCGTGGGTAAATTTTTTTTTCTTTTGTAAATATAAAAATTTACCAATGAAGACTGTGACGTACTAATCGTCGATAGTAAAATTTTTAAAAAAAATTGAAATTTAACATGAATTTCTTCGATGGTAATATGTTAAATATTTATTGGTAATATATTGAAATTTGATAAATTTAAATATAAACATTAGTTGCATTACCTACAACTATTTTTTTCATTGAACTTATTAAAATTAATAAAAATAAATGGAAATGAATAACAAGACTAACTCTCTCATTTCAAAATTTCACTGCCCTCCTAAAAAGTTCAATAATTTCCTCCCAATTCTTCCAAAGTTACAAAAATATTTCATTTCCCCCCTCCCAGCTCGGCACACAATTGAGATTCCCCTAAAAAATTACTCAAGACATTTTTTCGCCAAACTCTCCCCTTCCGTTGCCTTGTCTGCCGCCTCTCCCTCCGCACACTTGAAAGCTGAAAAGCTGAGGCAATAGCAGTCGGGCGGTGAGCGACTGAGCAGTGAGCAGGACGATTATTTAGAGCCTGGGTGTGAGCAGTATGTATATCTACGATTCTCCGAGGTCGCCGACTCGCCGGAAATCCTCTATAACTCCTCGTCTTTTGTTTTTAGTTGTTCGTTTTACTGATCATTGAAGTGAATAGTTGGAAAACGAAAGGTTGTTCGCAAAAATTTTGAAGAAATTCCTGATTGATAATCTGTTTGCATTTAAATTTTCTTATTATTAGCAGAGGAAATTTTCAAACAAAGCCTCCCTCATATGTGTCTGCGTTTGCACGGCTATGATTGTTTGGACATTCTTTTGACTTGAAATGAATTGTTTGGACAATCTTGGAACTGATAATGCATCAGATGGTTCTGAAGCATCTTTCTGATTTGTTATAAACAGTCTTTTACTGTCTTTTGGATCATTGTTTTCACTGAGACATTAGCTACCAACTTTAAATGGAAAGTAAGCAGATTTTTCAGGTCATATTGTTCTGCTAGAAATTTTTTGTCTCTGCATTTGGATCCCTTTGTTGAGAAAATTATTAACCTTCCTTTGCGTCACCATAAAACCATGTTTGGATAACTTTTAAAAAGTACAAATAGCAATTACCTAAACAGAGACAATGCTGAGGACTAAGAGGAAGAAAAACAGTGATGTCGGTAAGTCCAACATATTTCTGGGCATCAAAAATGCTTATCTCAGTGTCAATTTCTGGGGAATTCTGTTCAGGTTCTTTGGGTTTAAGATATGAGGAAAAGGATACATCTGTAAAGGTACTTTCCTCAACAACAGATCTGTAATGAAGAGAAGTATCTACTGACTAAACATTGGTTGCTTAGGGGAATTGTACTTTAGAGTACTGATTATAGTTGGTGATGAATCCATAACCGATAAAACACCCAATTCTCTTTGTAATGTATAACTGAACTTATTAATGTATAGAGTTTAAAATATAACTAAAGAGTACAAATTCTTGGCCAGTGATTGAGTCATAGAAGCACCTTTGTTCTCATCTTATTATTGATTAAACCATGACAAGGTTCTTTCAAAAAGGTTTGGCACATTAAATGTAGAATATGCACATCCTTTTTCTTTTCCAAAAATTTGTGGCCTATTCTACTGCCAGTTAAGTTAATACACTTATCCTTTCCTTTTTTTGTTAATTTTTTCTTAACATTTACTATTCTTCTAAGAATTTCTATTGGGTTTAAGGTTTGGTGCATTTAACGTAGAATATACATGTCCGTTTACTTTTCCTAAATTTATTGCCCATTCTATTGAACATAAATGTTTGGCCTGTTAACATATACTTCACCTTTACTTTTTTGTTAAATTTTTCTTAGCACTTGACCTTTTCTGCATGAACTGTTGATTATGTGTTTTTACTGTTCATCATCGTCAAAGTTCATCTTCTCCAGTTCTCTATTTGCTCTACACTAATGATAAAATAGCAATAAAAAAATAATCTAAAATAATTTTTAATCATTGTTCCTTTGATGCGTATTCGGTGTGTACATGTGGTGTGAGTGTTCTAGCGTCTTAGTTGTTGCCATGATATGTGTGGGTCCTATGAATTATGTGGTTAAAATTAGGTCAAAATTAATTGTTGACTTAGACTTGAGATTTTAATTTGATTTAATCCAAACCAAACAGGGGTTGTACTTGTTCATACTATTATAGTGTGCTTAATACGTTAATTTTAATTTCCTTTTGAGTTAGGCCTATTTATTTATATTTATATTTATCTGGACTTGGTTTATTTGAGTGAATTATAGAATTTGATTGTATTAATTGTTTCATTATAGTTTGATGAGACTTTTATAGCTGCTTTGATGTTTAAAAAGTATCTGAAATGTATTAATTGACTTTCTCACAATATTATAAACTATGAAAAAGTGTTTTAATGCAATACTTTTCAAATCGAGGTCAAGGAAGTGTTTTAATGTTGAAATTGTAGATTTAGCTTATCCCTACTATGCTTTTGTGAATAGATAATGACAGTGACTCGCAAAAATCTGCACACTAGTATCATCCTATTCAACCTTGTGTGAATGAGAACTAACAACTAAGATGCCAAATTCTAAAGTGAAAAGCAAAAGTTGTTTGACTAACTTCCTATCTCAAAAAGAGGGAGTGTTCCTTTCTCTGTCTCTGGTTTGCTGCTTTAACAACGACTAAGTTTGCAATAGGCCCTCAGGATTTAAATATTGTATGCAAAATAGTCGAAGGCCATAGTGAAAAATGAAGTCTGCCAAGAAATTTCATTGACACTTAAAAAACCACCCAAGGAACACGCTGACACTGAAGAAAAAAAAAGGAAAAAGAAAAATGGAGCACTCTGATAGGTGCATTTTATACATTAATTAGATACCAAAAATAAGATATTAAATCATCGTTTAAGAATAAACATACTTAATTTGTGTAATTTGCGTTTATTTCAGTAATTATCTTGTTGGAACGTTAACGGTGATTTTTACAGATTTAATTCTATGCAGAGATGGATTCACCATTTTGATTCACGTAAACAAGATTGTCTTTCAATCAATGCTCACAGCAAAAGTTCTGTTAAAAGGGCTAGTCAATGTTATTTTGTTATTAATCAAAAAATAATTGATTTCAGTCGTGATATACTCACTTTTAAATTTTCGTTCCTTAAGAAAAAAGTAATCTTTTTATGCATTTGGCTGTGATAGTATTAACAAGATTTCTAGCTTGTGACCTTATCTTTTAGCCATCCATCAATTTCTTAGTTAAAGGCTGTTTAATTCTAAATCTACCGGTTTGTTCTCTGTGTTGAATTTCTAATATGAGTATAAATACTCGAAAATTCACATTACTTTTCAAGCTCGTTGACAAACCTCCCCTCATGAGATAAATAAGTTTTGTACTGTTAGCGTGTTCTAATTATTGATTATTGTCCCAAAGCTTCTTGATCTTGTGGAGTTCAAATTGAAGGAGGTAATCTCAAGAGAGCCAACCCTTCTTGTCATGGTGGTTGGTGTTCCCAATGTTGGAAAGTCGGCCATAATCAATTCCATTCATCAAATAGCATCAGCTCGCTTTCCAAGTGTGATTCTCAGTACAATTACGAATTCTTTAGGGTCTTTATTAAGAACGTTGTCAGCATTCATTTATTAAGAATGGTGTCTCAAACAGTGATTATTTTTCTTGCATCATAGTGCAGGAGAAGAAGAAGAAGCGGGCCACAGTAGGACCATTACCAGGTGTTACTCAAGATATTGTTGGGTTCAAGGTAAATCTTTTTTTTTTTTTTAAATAATGTTTAGTTATTCAGCAATCAAAATTAATTTTCAATGCTGAAGTTAAAAAAAATGCATGCAACATTGAACAGGCAATTTAGTTAGGAATGATCTATAATACTATAACCATTTGATTCCTTTGAGGTTTATCATTTTGTTCCTCCAATCATTATATTTGTGTTTTTCATTTTATTCCCATATGCAATTTCACCTTGTTGAGCTATGCCTACTTTTTTTTTTTTTATCTTATTGTTGCACTTTATTGGTGGGTTACACATGCTTACAAATGGGAGTTGATTCTGTGTCAATGTCAGTGTTGAACAAATTGTGCACAACTGGTATACACCCAAGAATGTCAGGGCTAGTGGTATAAGTTGCCACTCCTTATGGAGCATGAATGTCACTACTCTCTAGATTTTATGAGATTTTAGTTACTTTCCGCTCTTGTCATTGGTTTGATGCTTCGGTGAGATCATGAGACTGAGTCAACAGTTGGTTTCCTTTTTCATGTTCTATTCTAGTTTTACAGTGGAAACCTATTAGATTGCTCATAATTACCAAAGATCTGATTACTAATCAAATGTAGTGTACTTAAAATGGTTTTTTTCTTTTCTTTCTGTAATCTCTTTTGACTGATTAGTGGAGAGGATGTGCATTTCCTGTCTTCCTCTCTGAGCAGTGCACAACCATACCATGTCCTTGACTCCTTGTAGAATCCATTTCCTCCATCATATTCATTGGTTTCCTCAGAATGATAAGATAACATTCTTCCACGTAGAGAGGTCTGGTTTACTCCATCTTTCTAGCTCCTTTCCCATTTTACGTCCTTTACTTTATCTCCTCATCCCTGACCCATCAAAACAAGGAACCCAGAAACTTGTAACTGTTTGACTAACAATTATTGAATTCCATCTAGTGTGTTTAGTAAAGTATGCCCTTGTTCTTCCAATATTCTGATTATTCCCCCCCCCCCCTCTCTCTCTCTCTCAGTATTCGTCTTTTATTTAAGCCAATGACTTTTGTTTAATCTTTATGTATTATTGCTTGCAGATTGCCCATCAACCTAGCATATATGTTTTGGACACTCCAGGGGTGTTGGTTCCAAGTATACCAGACATAGAAACAGGATTGAAGCTAGCTTTAGCAGGTTCATATAATCTTTTTAGGTCTATTGAGTCATTGACTGAATTCTTTCACTTGGATTGAACTGCAATTCTTCTAGCAATATTTTGAGATATATCATAATCTTGAAGTGCAACTGACATAATGCAATTCTTTATTTCATTTGTTCAGTGACACATCATAATGGATTGTTGAAACTTGAAAATGAACAAATCTAGCTTAATCTGGTTGTGATAATTTACAACTCCGGATAGATTGTCTAGACCAATTTTTTACCCGATAAGTTGAATTAGCGTAGCATACTCAGAATGTCAAAATTGGATTTAGAAGTGAGAAACCATTTCAGATATTTCCTCATTCACTCTAAACCATGGGACTTTTATAGCTGCTTTGATGTGTGGGTCGAAGAAGTGTACATGAGTCATTTGGCCTTATACAAACTTACAGATGAATTTCGATTGCTTAGTGAAGCCATGGGAAGTACTATTGCTTGGCCTAAAAGCTGTATTAGACTTATTTGATGAGGGTAAAACTTATTTACAGATGAATTTCAATTTCTATTGTTGCGGATTAAGTTTTGAAATGATTTGGTTGTGATGAGTATTGATTATAGATTATTGTTGGCGTGGAGTTGGGGATGAATTTTGGATTGATTTGATTGTAGTTTGATGATGAATGAGTTTTTAGTTTGATGTTTTAAAGTATTATGGTAGTTGTGATATCCCTCTACAAGTTGGCTAAGTCCAATTTATAGGGAAAATTCTGTCCAAATTTATGTAAAGTTTTACAATCGAAAATAATAATTTTAATATTTAGTATGATTTATTTCTACATTTTTGCATTTAGTGCAGTTGGAGTCCTGATGATTAAACTTTTATAATGTCTTTGCAGGTAAAAGCCAATTTTGCAGTTCTCTCACAAGATGGTTTATCATGGGCATAGTTCAAGCTAAACTTCAGAAGCCAGGGAAGTACTCATCTTTAATGATGATTCATGTTGAAAATGGTGATAGTAGCTCCTTTTTGTATGGCTACTGGTCTGCTAGAGATATTGTTGCAATTTAGAGGGATAGTAAATGTCAAACTTTAGATGTGCAATCAAATAGATGAAAAATCTATATTGCAGATTTTGTTTTAATGTTAGAGAACAAAGTACCGTAATTTTTGTTAAGTAATAAAATATGTGGTATAATTTTCTTTAAAATGCTTGCATTTTATTTTGAATAGTTGATTTATTTTTATAGCACATGTGTTTCATAATTTACATATTACATATATGTTTGAGAAATTTGTTGGTTATCAGTGGAATTATCTATATTGATTTACAAAAAAATTTAAAAATAAAATAAAATTGTTAAAGATCAATGGCAACGCGCAATGAGTGTTTCCAAAAGTATCAATGGCAACGCGTAACGAGTGTTGCTAAAAGTATCAATGGCAACGCGCAATGAGTGTTGTCAAAAGTATCAATGACAAAGCGCAACGAGTGTTGCTAAAAGTATCAACGGCAACGCGCAACGAGTGTTGCTAAAAGTATCAACGGCAACGCGCAACGAGTGTTGCTAAAAGTATCAACGGCAACGCGCAATGAGTGTTTCCAAAAATATCAATGGCAACGTACAACGAGTGTTGCTAAAAGTATCAACGGAAACGCGCAATGAGTGTTGCCAAAAGTATCTACCACAACATGCAAAGAACGTTGCTAAAGGTCTACCGCAACACGCAATGAATGTTGCCAAAAGTATCAACGGCAACGCGCAATGAATGCTGCCAAAGGTCTACTGCAACACGCAGTGAACGTTTCCAAAGGTCTACCGCAACACGCAATCCATCCTTTTGCAACACGCAATGAATGTTGTCGTATCCTTTCCCTCTATGGCAACACTGCGATTTGCAACATGCACATGAACGTTGCAAAAGGTCTTTTGCAACATTTTTTGCGCGTTTCCGTAGGCTGTTTTTGTTGTAGTGTATGGAATCACAAAGTGAAGATAATGTATATGTTCCTCAAGTTTCCACCACTCGAACTCCTAAAGTTGGACAGGAATTTCAATCACATGAGGAGGCCTATGTTTTTTTTTATAATCAATATGCACGAGAAGCGGGTTTTAGCACATGATGAAGAAAGAAACAAATGAAACGTATTGGAAATTGTTTGTTTGCTTTAAGGAAGGAAAAATAGATGACACATATCAGAAGAGATTGAAAAATTATGTGCCACGTACTGGAGAAAGAAGATGTGGACATGTACAAGTTGTTTGCAACGCAAGATTGTCTGTGGTGAAGCAAAGAACAAAAGAATTATGGCTTGTGAACAAAGTTGTGGAGGAACATAATCTTCCTCTTACTACACCTAGTAGAGTTCATTTGTTAAGATCACATCGCACTGTCACGGTCACAAAGAAGGCACTCACAAAACAATTTGCAAAAGCCAATATACCCATGTGCCAGAAATTGCGATTAATGGAGATCGATTCATGTGGTCCTTCATCAGTTGGGTGCATAGAGAGAGACATCGGGAACTACGAAAGAGATATACGAAAGGAGCAAAAGGGGCATGATGCAGAAACACTTATTCAGTATTTTACCGGAACTTTTTTTTAGTTCTAAACCGATTCAAATGATAAGTTAGTTCGATGTTTTTGGGCTGATTCTTTATCAAGAAAAGACTTGCGCGGGTTTGAGGAATTTCTTTCTTTCTTCAACTAGGTCTCTTCTCCAACTATAAATACAACATCTTGGCACGAAAATCAGACATTTTCCACTCCTAAGAACACTACAACAAAATTTACTTTTTATGGTGTGCATTGCATGCCGTAAAAATCCATGCCGTAAAAAGTGACATACTTTTTACGGCGTACATTGCATGCCGCGAAAGCATGCCGTAAATAAAAATTCACGGCTTGCATCCGCGCGTCGTAAAAGATACTTTTTACGGCGTGCTTTATGCACGCCATAATAGATATTCAGACGGCGTGCTATGTGCACACCGTAATAGGAACAGGTGGCGTGCACATTGCATGCCGTAAAAAGTAGACAGCTTTTACGGCATGCTTCTGCATGCCTTAATAAACATTGTTAATGGCGTTCAAATGCCTGCAGTAAATGTAATTTTTATTTTTTAAATAATTATTTATTTCATTACATCAAACCTATAATAATTACGAAGCAAAACAAAATTATAATAAATTTGAAATCAAACAAAACGCAACAAAAATGTAATATTAATCCATATTTAAAGTTTTACGTGGATTCGATAGCAACATATCAAAGTATAGAATTTGATTTAAAAAAACTGGTTAAAATGTTTCAAAATATTCAATCCATATCGAAGTTTTTACTTCCTAAAACTATAATCCAGCTATCCCCAAAATAATCAACTCCCTGCACATCACAAAATTACAAGATGTAAGTAATAAACTTAGAGCAACATACAAATCAAAAATACGTCAAAAAATATACTCTACTATTTGTTTCCATTTGCACGAAAGAGAAATGGAATAGCACGACTTGGTAATAAAACTGGAATGAGCAAGGATTTGAAGGAAGGAATAAGAAAGAAAAAACTATAGACGTCTTGATTTTAAAGATAACCCGATGCTCAATTTAGCTTGAATGGAAATGGAAATGAAAATGAAAATGGAAATAAAATAAAAATAAAAATAAAAATAAAAATGAAGATTACCTTTGTTGTGATTAAATCTAATCAATCCACTTCGATGTACCTAATTAGCCATGCAATTCTACTTCCTAATGAATCTTCAAGAAGAAAAAGCTCACGCGTAGGGCGATATAGGCTAACATTATCAATCACTTCAGTAACCCAAACTCTCCAACATTCATTACCAAGTGGTACAAGATGCACTAGATCACTTGGATTTGTTGATGCAATTTCTCCTTTTTGCTACAACTTCAGCTTTCCCAAACCAAGACATCAATTTGCACTTCTTATTCTTAAGATTATGTATATCATTCAAACTTGTTTCTCTAGGCTGTAAATTCATTTTCAATTGTAAAATTTGTTATTTTAAGAATATAGATGTATATGTAATATAGAATAACATTAACAAATTATAATTTTCACTTACATTATCTTCTTGTTCAACACTTTTACCCTTTCCTTGAAACAAAGCTTTTAATTCTTTAACTTCACCTCTCAACTCTTGGACTTGAGTTTGCAAATTGTGATAGTGCACCAAAATTATTCAATTTTGAAGGATTCGCACCGAAGCGGAGACCTCTTACCCATCCTCGATGTTCTGGACCAAGTACTCTTGTAACACCATCGTCTTTGAGATATTGTTTATTTGGAGAGGTAACCACTTCTGAATATGCTTTTATTTTTTGGTAAAATCATGAAATTCAATAATGGATTAAAGTTATATAAATATGAACTTTAAATGACAAAAAAATAACAAAAGCAACATTGTTACCAATGTTTCCCTAGCTATTTCATTTATTGGTTCCCCATTTTTTCGTGTATGTCCTCGTATATAAACAGGGTCTCTCGTAATGGAATCAGGGTCTTCACTTTCCATGCACTGCAGTTTTTCATATATGCAATAATGTGTAAACATGTAGAAGTTTTCAAGAAAATTTAATTTATAAGGATGAAAATTCTCGCAATTCAGCTTCTAAGCGAGCAAATCTCTTTCTACTTATTGTATGCATCATTGTTTGGCTAGCCCTCATCTTTTTGAATCTTTCATTCTTTTCCTACAAAAATCAATAAGTAATGTATAAGCAAAACTTTATATGGGAATATAGATTTCTAGGGAAAACTTTGGATCTCTAAATAAAAGATTGCATAATTCTAGTTAAGACCAATTAATAGTTTACTCTGTATGATTGAGAACTGCGTTCTTTAACAAATGCTTGCCATTCTTCATTATCTGGCTTAAGGAGAGCTGCAACTCTTATCATGTCAATTTCTCTTCCTATGTTACTGGTTGCTTTAAGAATATTAGATTGATGATCTCGCCAATTCTTTCCCAATTTTTGCATAACGTATTTTCTATGACAAGAGTCAACCTCAAACTTTTGCTGCATCAAAGTACACAAGATTAGTAGTACTATATAATATAAATTATATATGTGACTTGAAGTTTTTATCAGCTGAACATGCTCCCATATGTCATCAAGAAAACTTTCATTGATATCTTTCAATTTTTCCATGTGATTGGTATAAGCTCTCTAGCCGTGGTTCCAAGAAATGACGATAACTTATTTGAACCCTTACAAATTGGCTGCCCTCTTTCATTAAACTCTACTGGTAACTTCGCTAGTTTTTCCTTGTTGAGATAACTTAGTTTTGCTCTTCCCCTCCCCTTCTTTCCTTTTTCAGTAGTACTAGCACTGTTAGGTAAGACTTCTACCTGTTGCAAGTCTTTTTCTTGTATGTTTGGAATTGTATTTGAACTTCCCTCTGATATCCTTATGCCTTCATTTCCTTCTCTAGTAGCAGCAACGATTGAAGCTTTTTTAGCTCGTTTTGAGTTCTTATAACCTTGATTAGATGACTATATAAAAGAAAAATAAGAAAACACATTATTTTACTTAAATTTAACATATTAACATTATAAGCCCTCAACAATTTGGGAACTTACTTCATCGGGATATGTCATATTATGTCCACTCATATCAACATCAACATCCACAAAATTCAGCTTTCATCGTTTGCATCTGTAAAAAATAATGAAATTAGAGACATAAAATCATTATAATATGATATGAATAAATAAAAATCAAAACAACGCAAGACAGAATCTTAAATCTATACAATTACCCTATTCAATATCAATGCCCTGACAATCATGTCTTACATAACCTTCATCTTCAATATTTATGTCAAATCTTAATGTATCTGTTGTGTATGGAGTATAACCCTCCTCTTCAAAGTTTTCTAACTCATGAAATCCTCTGGGAGGTGCCTTTAGCACAACATACTAGTTAGATGTATCACTCTCTCTAGAATAAAAAACTTGTTTTGCTTGTGATGCTAAAATAAATAGATCTCTTTCAAACTGATGTTGTCATCTATGAAGATTTACCAATATAAATCGTTCTTCAATTTTGACTCCACTATCTATATTCGCCCAATCACAATGAAACAGTGGAACTTTAAAACTATGATAGTCTACTAAAATTATGTCATTTATAACCCTGTAATAAGAAATTTTACCAACTACATGACTTGTATCCTTGACACTGGACCGACAAATGGTTTGTGCTTCAATAGAAACACCACTGTTTTGTGTACTTCTGCTAACATCGATTGTATGAAATCGATGTCCATTGATAACATAACCGGAATATGACATCACTTCATTTCTAGGTCGACGTGCAAACCACTTCAATGTACTTGACATGTTACTATTGTCATGTTTTCTATTTTCGCAAACCAAGAAGTAAAAGTATCCATATGTCTCATTTGTAATAATGTTTCATTCTTGACAATATAGCTATCTGAACTCTTAATCTCTTCTTTATGCATCCTAAATGAAAATAAACACATATAAATAATAAGAAAAATTTATGAGAGAATATGAATCATTACTAAACTGATAAATGAACTAACTTCATTACGTTATATATGGTTCAACTTCAGCGCTGTTAAATAGAACATAACAATGAGCGACCTCTAACATTTCTTGACTCAAAGTCTTTGATATTCCTTTAGAAATTGCACGACCATCAATAATTGTTTCATTCTCGAAATCTTAATTCCCAGTATGTCGAATACCTACTTCAGCAACTTGTTTCAGGTAGCCACTGCAAAAATGCATACATTCATCTGCTAAATAACGCTCTGCTATGCAACCCTCAAGTCTTGAACGATTTCTAACATATCCCTTAAGTGTAATTCACAACATAAAACGCATGGAATACCTAATTAATTAGAAGAAGAAATGTTGAATAAGTACAAAAGTATAATAGTAAGTTACCTCTTAAACAGATACATCCAACGATATTGTACAGGTCCACCAATGTGAACCTCAAGTCCAAGGAGGATGGTTAAATGAATCATTATATCAAAAAAAAAAAGATGGGGGGAAATACCTTTCTAGTGTACACAAAGTCACCGCAATGTCCTCTTCCAGCTTTTCTAATTTATTTTTATCAACGAATTTTTGACATATTTCGTTGAAAAATGCACATAACCGAAAAATTACATTTCTTGGTCCTCTAGGTAAAAGTCCTCTTAATGCAACTGATAGCAATTGTTGTATGAGCACATGACAATCATGAGACTTTAAGTTTAAAATCCTATTATCTGCTAACGAGATACACTTTGAAATGTTAGAGTTGTAACCATCAGGTAATTTTAAATCAAACAGCCTTTTGCAAAATAACTCTTTCTCTTTTTTGGATAGCATGTATGATGTTGCAGGAAGATAATATTTATTTCCTTTTAACTCTGGATGAAGATCCTTTCTTATACCTATATTGAGCAAATCCTTACGAGAATTGAGCCCATCTTTTGATTTTCCCTTTACATTCAAAATAGTTCCAATAAGGCTCTCGGAAACATTCTTCTCAACATGCATTACATCTAAATTATGACGCAGAAGTAGTGTTTGAAAAGTAAGAGTATAAATTCAAAAAAAAAAATTGAGCAAAAAAATACCTAATCTAAAACAATTTAAAATGACTAACTTCCCAATATGGTAACTCAAAGAATATTGATTTTTTTCATGACCAATCAGAATCTGATTTTTTCTTCTTTCTTTTCTTCCCTATTTTTCCCCAATTATTATTAATATTCTTGATTGAACACATCAATTCTTGACCCATTAATATTTTAGGACTTGGCCTATGCTCCTTATTTCCATCAAACCAAGCTTCTTTCGACCGATAAGGATGATTATATGCAAGAAACCATCTACGACCCATGTATGCAAACTTTCGACTATATGTCAACCATTTTGCACATGTGGACAAACCACATACCGGACATGCTGTTTTTCATTTTGTAGGATATCCTGGTAAGTTTCCATCAGCCTAAAAATCATTATTTTTCCACATCAGTACAGGTTTCAAATTGAAGGAGGACTTGGTAAATCCATCATACACTTCAACACCAATATTCCACATCTCCTTTAAATCTTCTATTAGTGGTTCTATAAACACATCTATATCATTCCCAGGTTGTTTTGGACCTGAGATTAATAAAGTCAACAACAAATTTTCTTTAGATGAAAGACCAAGCCTAAGATTTCGTGGTTCGGATGCAAAAGAAGGCCACTTTTGATCAATTCTCTCCCAAGCTAATGAATCAATTGGATGACGTATTTTTCCATCTTGAATTTTGTTATTTAAGTGCCATATTAATTTTTATACCTTATCAGGGGACCTAAACATTCTTCTAAATCGTGGTATGATTGAAAAATATCGCAAGACCTTTGTAGGTATCCCTTTTAGAATCTTCTTAGTTCATTCATTAACTTTCCACCAGGAAGATCTACATTTTGGACATGTCTCTAAATTCTCTAGATCCTTTCTAAACAAACAGCAATCATTTATGCATGTATGTATCTTCTCATACCCTAGATCAAAGGCATTCAATAATTTTTTTGTTGAATTACAAGAATCGGGAAGCATGTTCCCATGCGGTAGCATGTCTCGAATAATATCAAGAAGTTCATTGAAACCATTGTCAGATATGCCATGTGTAGCTATAAGCTTTTATAAGACAACGGTTGCAGATATGCTTGTGTACTTTGTACAACCGAGATATAAAGGAATCTCAATGCCCTCATATGTATTTGAAAAGCCTTTCTCTCTATCTTCATTCTCAGGTTCTATAATGTTGTTTTCATGAAGAAATGCATCTCTATACATCATATAAGTCTCTAGATTTTCTACGTCTTGAGGAGGCAATGATGCACTCGCTTTTTCCCCGTGAAACACCCAAGTAGTATATGTAGGATCCATCCCATAAATGATCAAATGCTCATACATTGTGTCAAAATGTTGGTGAAATAGGTTTTTGCAATATTTCCAAGGGCATATGACATTTTCTGGATTCCCTGCATTTGCTTGCACCATATTTGCAAACATTCTTGCACCATATTGATATGCCTCAGAAATTCTATAATAAAACACTAAATAAATCATCAAAACAATGTTTATGAACATATTTATTTATTTTTTAAATTTAAGAGATGTAATATAACCTTGATAGGTGTACCCAATCTTTATCCATGATGGTATACCAACACTATTAAGATATAACCTGTTACAACACAATAAAAAAATAATGTCAAAAAAGATTATATTTGTACATCATAGCCACTGCTAAGATCAAAAATTTGATTTGATTATTCTAACAAATACAATCACGCGAATTTGCATGAACACCCGAATCATTAAAAGAAAGAAAAGAAAGAAAGAAAGAAAAAAGTCATCAATTCCTGGACTATGTAATTTGCTGCATTACAATTTATATTTTACCACAAGTTTTTAATCTACCATTGCATAGCTTCTGTCAAGACATATACTCGTGCGTATGATACCAAAGATGGAGAGGTATGAAAAAAAGGTCGTCAATTCATGGACTATGTAATTTACTGCATTACGATTTATATACTACCACAAGTTTTGAGTCACCATCACATTCTTATGTTAAGACATATACTCGTGCGTATGATAACAAAGATGGAGAGGAAAGATAATGATTTTTTTCAAAGAAAATGTGATACAACAAAAAGTAAAACATATTTCAATTTAAAGGTGAATCCGTATGAGTAATAAAGATAATGTTATTTATCACCATTTTAGGTGGATGGCTTCTCTTTTTACAAAGAATACAACCTGACTATTAAGAAATGTCACAGATATATTCGGTTTAGATCTGTAGTTTCTTAGGAAAAAGAGGGTGAATTAACAAAACTTCCTCTAAATATCTTAAATATCTCCCTTCGACAATTAAAAATCTTCTTCTCAAATATGAAGATTCAATTCGTGACCAAGAGAATTCTCACATCAGTATGGACTAAATTTTACCAGCTAGTTGTTAGGTGCTGAAAGTCATACTGAAAATGAATGAATTGTTCTTTTTAAATATGAAGATTCAATTATCAAAAAATAAATAAAATATGAAGATTCAATTCACGAAAAGGAGATCTCATACATATAGGCAGGCACTATGTTTTATCCGATATATGATGAAATCTGTATAGAAGATGATCTTTAAGTTACCTGCCAACAATTATCAGAGAACTCTGATATTTCTCGCACTTAGTTCCTCAATTGGGATTTTGGGACAGCTGGGAACTTACTTTGTAAGGATTCCAACACCTTGCCTATACTCTTTGAGCATGATTGGATTGCAGATACCTACAAAACTTTGATATTTTCAAGTGTGTAAATTAATCTAGAAGACTAATGAACTGACCTATGTCACAGCTGTGTAATTATTTGGTAATTAGAATTCCAGCCTTAATCGCCTCTCTACTCTCACCACCGTGGAACTAGGTTTTGGGAAATAGGTATTTGGCTACTGAAGATTGAAGAAGAAAACAAGGAAGAAATTAAGTAGGAAGAAGACTGAGAAGAAGAAGGAGACTGCAAGAAGAGACCCGGCCTTAATCATCTCTCCTCTATCGCCGTTAAACGTTGGGAGTTTAGGGGCTGATGAAGGTTGAAAGTGGGAAGAAGAGAATGTTCTACTGCCTCTCTTCTCTCGTCCCTAAAGTCGGGAAGTTTGGGGATTTAGGGGCTTCGCGCTGAAGGTTGGAAGCTGGAAGAAGAGTCTTTGTGGCGCTCCCTAATGTGGCCCATTAGCAGTGGCACGAGAAATAATTTTGGTGTTTTGCACAGCGTGCATATATGCACGCCGTCTTTATATATGTTTTATACGACGTGCTTCCGCTCGACGTGTGTGCTACCGTATCTTACGGTGTGCACATTTGCACGCATTTTAATTTGTATACTTTTGAAATTTTATGGCGTTTTGCTTTTGCATGCCATAAGATCTGGCAGTCCTGATGTTTTACGGTGTGCTTATAATGCACGTCGTAAATCACCAATGTTTACGGCGTGCAATTTTTGCACACTGTAAATAATCTAATTTTACAGGATGTCTAATTTGCACGCCATAAATGCATGCCGTAAAAGATCACTTTTGTTGTAGTGGAACGAGCCACAATTGATAATTCAACATCAAATTCTTGGGGAATCAAAGCATCGCAAAGGGGCGTGAATGGAAGATAATTGAAAAATCAAAACTTGGTGCAAGCGTTTCTTTCTTTATATTACTTTCAATGAACGTGTATTTTTATTTTTATTGTTCTTGTTCTTGTTCTTTATTAATGATGTGTAACTACACTCCATGTTGGGATGAACGATGTAGCCTAGTCATATTATTTTAATTCCAAGTTTCATAGTTTTAATATTTTGTTACATGTATTGATTTATTATTGATCTTAATGCTTGAATTGCTTGATCACCAATTCATGATATAATGAGTTATTTTCATAATCTGAGATGTGAGTTAATAACTTAGATCAAGGTAATAAATCCGGTAATTGGACAAGAGATAGAGATATACTCTTGTTATTATTGCAGTCGTGTGTGAATTCTTGTGTGTTGTACATCTAGATAAAGAATATTTGGACCCTCTGTAGAGATACACGGTTTACTTATTTAGGTAGAATTGATTTAAACTCGAGAGAGAAATTTCAATATACATCAGTGAATTCGACCGAGTACATAATTAGGAAATAAAACATGGAATTAGAGTTAATTTAGTTGGTTAGGTGAAATCATGAATCCCAACTACTTTACAATCATCTTTTAAAACAAAACAAATTCATAATTTTAATTCTTTAGTTTATTTTCTTAGTTTTAGCTTAAAATCTCAAATTCTTTCGTTCATTCAAATAGGGCTAAGAACTAACATATTTTGATACTTAGTAGCAGTCTCTGTGGGACGATAATCCAGACTCTTAGGTCTACTTTATTACTTCTCACAACCCGTACATTTGCGGATGTATCTCGCACCGCGAGATATCATTGAACAAGTTTTTGGCGCCTTTTCCGGGGACTGTTTAATATTAATATCGATACCAATTAGTTCTTACTTTACTTTGAACCTTTATTTGCTTTATTTTTTATTTTATTTTATTTTATTTCTTAGTTTTTGTTTGGGAAATATTTTAAAAAATAAAAACTTTGAATTGTTTCCTTTTCAGAGATTGAACGAATTTTCAAATAGTTGGAGGCAACACAACAACATGGCAGCAAACGGTTATCAATGGCACTCAGATCGAACAACAATTTCGATATATCTGATGTGTGATTTCTGTTGAAGAAATCATGTTGTATTTGATTGCTCTATTGCACCTAAGGATGCTATATGGAAGGCTGATTGTTGTGGAAATTATTATATGGTAGAGCGGTTGTCCATCAGTACATGCAGTTCAAGCTGAAATTGAAGATTTTGACAATCAAGATTTGATAAATCAGGAATTGCAAAATCAACAAGTTGAAACTAAGAAGCTGATGGAGCAGATGACAATATGCAAGTCAGAGAGTCAACCTTGCAATTACCAGAAATTCAGGTACAAAGATCAGAGAAGTCAGACAAATTGGATGAAACAACTGGAGAAAAAGAAGAACTTGAAAGAGTGGATCAACCAGAAGAAAATAGCTGCCATGAAGATATCTTTGTCCAAATGTCAACAATTCAAATTCCGGACATCAAGTTTAACGAAAGTTCAATAAAAAAAGAGGAGTTGATCACAGAAGAGCAAATATACAAGGAGACACTTAAGAGTGCTGACTTTACAATGCAATCCTCTAACTTCTATCACTGGGAATAATTCATTTCATCATTGGTACTGAAGAGATGATTGAAGTATATATATTGAAATTCGAATCGAGTGAAGAAGTCAACATACAGGACATGGGCAAGGTAAAATTTTAGAGCATGAATGCAAATTGGAGCAAGTTCAAAAGACAAACAAAGAATGTCATCAAAAGCCTTATTTAAAGTTTCATGATTTGGATGTGCAAAAAGTTGGACTTTATACTTAAAATGGAGCGCTTGTTAGGAGGCAACCCAACCTTTCTTCCCTTTTATTTATATTGCTTATATTGTTTATCTCATAGTTGAATTGTAGATATATGCATGATAGGAAATTTTTTTGAGTGTTTTGCAAGTTACATGTTAGGACACTTTTGCATATTAGTCTATTGTTACATATTTAGGTACGTTTTTTATTTCGCATATTTTGATATGCTGGGATTTTTAATTGTCATCCCAACTCACACACACATTAGTTTAGTACGTGAAGATAATTTGTAGGAAATATTTTCATAAGTCATTAAATGATAAGGGGGTTAAAAAAACGAGGTGGAAACTCAAAAAGAGGAAAATCTTCACTGCTACAGAGATTACATCGCGCGATCGCACGATTGAATTTTAAATTCAACTTTGCTACAAGTATTGCTTGCGCGATCGCTAGTGTTTACACCATGCAATCGCTCAACTATACAGAAGGGCAAAAAGGCAGTTCATTTGTATTATGCTTCATTCTTTCCATTTTGAACATCATAAAATCGTTTTTCTCTCCCCAAATCACCCCAAACATGATCTTCCATCATCTGTGCATGCCATCAACACTTATTTGCATCGATATCATTGCTTAGATCACTTCAAAATCCAAAAAAATGTATGATCTCTTCACTTAAATCAATGTTTAGTCAAAATTGTGAAATTATCTCTAATTTCTTAGACTTTGAAATTGTGAATTGTGAAGAATGGACTTAGGATAGTTGTTGGAGATTGTGCTATGTGCTTTAATTGATTAAAAATTTGGGATTATTCCAAGTTTCCAAATTGATGAACATTCTTTGATTTTTGCAATGCATACCAAGTGTTTGATGATATACTACAAAGACATTTTAGTTCAAATTTGACAAAATCTTCAAAGCATTTATCCTTATGACATGATTATTATTGATTGTGTGTGTTTAAATCATGAGTTAGTTCACTACATCACATGAAAATCATGAAAACCACTTGTGCACCATGTCAGCCCCATTGCAAGGCCATTGCACCTGAAAACTGATTCACATCACCTACTTCTCCATAGCTTTTCATCACCTTATTGTTCTCCAAATGACTTGAATTTTTAATATGTTGTAAACCATGCTGTGAAATTTAACATATCAAAAGATGGCTCGTGAAAATTTTTCTAGTCGATGTCAGGGCTTGAATATGTGTGGTTAACCATTTTTAAAAATTCATGAAATTACTTTAACTTTATTTTGAGGGTGTGGTATTTAGATTCCTTAGTTTCTTATTGGTATTTTTGATATCTGATGTCACTTATCTTTTGCATGCAAGGAACAAACCAATCAAAACACCTCAAACCAAGTCGGGCAAAGCAAGAATAAGGTCAAATTCATCCAAATGCATTGCAAATGAAAGCTTGAAAGCTACAAAACATCTCCATTGCACCTAGGAAGTTCTCGTTCTCTCTCATTTGTATTGTTTTACATTTTTGAATATTTTTGACAAACATTGAGGACAATGTTTCTTTATAGTTTGAGGGTGGAAAATCTCATTTCTTGGCATACACTTCATTCGGTCTATTATGTCCATGCATTCATTCGATGTATATTGGGGTAAAAAAAAATTTGAAAACTTTGTTGACGTGTTTATTACCTAGGATGTAGTATTAATCAAATCTTACTTTAATTTGGATTTTGGACATGTAAACATGAATTTTACGAACTAATTATCACTTGCTAGGTTTCATCTACATCGCGCACATAATCATTATTGGATAAATACTTGTGTATGGATATATTTAACACGTGCGGGTCAAGTTTTATGCACCTTGAACTTAAGAATGACTGGATAATCCCTAGATATAGAAACTAAATTGCTCAAGAGCAATTTGGAGGTGGAAAGAAGTGGTGAAGGTAGGCTTGAACTTTTAAGGGTCTGTAGTTCCTGAAATGTGTTATTGGTTGAAGAGGTCTTGGTCAACGGGTATAAACCATTGCCAGCATAAAAATGTTGAAGGTCTTATTCTACTCTTCAAATGCCTTTTTGACTCTAGTAATTAAGTCTGAGGGGTCTTTCAAACCTGGTGCCCTAAATTCGTCTGGCTTGGGACCCACCGACCTAAAGCTCGCAACAGGGGTCAATTAGAAAGTAAGTACGGAGAGTGGACTTACACATAAGACAATAAAATATCTTTAAATTTTCTGTTTAAATCTTTGTAACTCGAGTAATAAAGTCTGAGGGGTCTTTCAAACCTGGTGCCCTAAAGTCATCTAACTTGGGAGTCACCGACCTAAAGCTCGCTACAGGGGTCATATAGAAAGCAAGTAGGAAAAGTTCTGCACAAAATGGTAAAAGACATGGATATAAAGAGAAAAAGTCGTCCATAAAAAAAATTGATATAAGCTTGTTGATTGAGACTTTAGATACTAAAGGCATGGATTAGGAAACCGCTTACCATTGATTGTTTGTGCAAATTTAGCTAATTCTGACCACTTTGTGTGGAAAAATGCAAATTTTTTATGTCTAGAAACCATATGAATAGAAGGAACCTTGAGATTCGAGAGAAAAGCAGTAAGATATGATCATCCATGAGCGATGCAAGGAAAATCATTAGATTCATTAGGGTAACCACATGGGATTCGTGCTTGATTGTGCATAACAAGCTACACAGTGTTAAGTATATCATTTGCATGAGTAGGAGTTTGACTTTGGCTATTCACACACACACTTAAAAATCTGGAATGAGACAACTAGACTTATTTTACTTTGTTTTCCATAACTATTGTTGAACAGTGAATTGATTTGAATTATTGAGACATATGGTATACACGTTAACAAAACAAAAATAATTGCTTTCTGTTATTTTAATTCGTTAGTTTAGTTTACATTGTTCGATGATGAACAATAGTTCTATTTTGGGGTTATTTGGTAAGTATATTGTATACACTTATTTATATGTCTAAATTAGAATATATTGTTATCATTTTAGAATATTTACTATTTAATTTGTGTGTATTTGTTTACTTTTCAGAAAATATCCCAAAAGATGAAGAATGAAGCAATTGATAAGAAAATACACAATTGGATGCTAATTGGAGATTAATTGAGCAATTGAGGATTTTATGACAACAATCGAGAATCATCCATGGTGCGAAAGTGAATAAATTAGAAGTTGAAGGACTGAAAAGCAAATTAAATACGAGGGACCAACTTGCGAATATCCAATGATTAATTTGGATAATGAGAAGATACTTTGAGAATTTTAAGGAGTCAATTAGATGTAAGTAGAAGTCAAAAAGGAATGGAATATGATAAGAATATTACCATAAAATTGATTCCAACCGCACAAGATTCTGGACAGATTTCTAGTTGGACTTTGAGACCTAATTTTGGGGTAGTAAACCTTCGAATTGGTAAAATCCTATTTCACGAAGAATTGTATCCCTTTAAGTTATATTTCTAATGCAATTTGAATCACCTCAATCGGATAAGGGAATAGAAATATATGATCGAAATACTGAACATTGTGCAGATACAAGAAAAGACTCGAGCGGGTTTGACGAATTTCTTTTCTTCTTCAACTAGGTCTATTCTCCAACTATAAATACAACCTCTTGGCACGAAAATCAGACCTTTTCCACTCCTAAGAATGAGCTACAATTGATAATTTAACATCAAACTCTTGGGGAATCAAGTATAGCAAAGGGGCGTGAATGGAAGATAATTGAAGAATCAAAACTTGGTGCAAGCGTTTCTTTCTTTATATTATTTTCAATGAATGTTTATTTTTATTGTTCTTGTTCTTGATTTTTATTAATGATGTGTAACTAAACTCCATGTTGGGATGAACGATGTAGCCTAATCATATTATTTTAATTCCAAGTTCCATAGTTTTAATGTTTTGTTGCATGTATTGATTTATTACTGTTCTTAATGCTTGAATTGCTTGATCACAAATTCATGATATAATGAGTTATTTTCATAATCCAAGAGGTGAGTTAATAACTTAGATCAAGGTAATAAATTCGGTAATTGGACAAGAGATAGAGATATACTCTTGTTATTATTGCGGTCGTGTGTGAATTCTTGTGTATTTTACATCTAGATAAAGAATATTTAAACCCTCTGTAGAGATACATGGTCGACTTATTTAGGTAGAATTGATTTAAACTCGAGAGAGGAATTTCAATATACATCAGTGAATTCGACTAAGTACATATTTAGGAAATAAAATATGGAATTGGAGATAATTTAATTGGTTAGGTGAAATCGTGAATCCTAACTACTTTACAATCATCTTTTAAAACAAAATAAATTCACAATTTTAATTCTTTAGTTTATTTTCTTAGTTTTAACTTAAAATCTCAAATTCTTTCGTTCGTTCAAATAAAGCTAAGAACTAACATAGTTCGATACTTAGTAGCAGTCTCTGTGGGATGATAATCCGGACTCCTATGTCCACTTTATTACTTCACACGAGCCGTACACTTGCGGGGATATTTCGCATCGCGAGATATCATTGAACAACATTCACAAATTATTATCAGAAAGACAATTTGACCCCTTTATTTAGGAACCTTTTCAAAAATAAAAGGGTTTTTTAGACATTTCACTACTACTTTATTCTAATTTGTTGCCCACATGGTGGGCCAGCATCAATAAACATGATCAAATTCTTTAGGACCAGGACCAAAGAAAAATGGAGATAATTTGTGATAGAGGAAATTACATAAAATGTCCCTTTTCACAATGTTGGTTGCAAAAATGTCCCAATATTTTGTAATGTCCATTTTCTTGTTTTTTGGACAGGAATGCCCTTAGTAAAAATTTGAAATTCCACAAATAGGACAATCTTTTTTACTGCAAATTTTACATTGGGCCAATTAATTTAAACCTGACACAATCTCCCTACACACTCTACACGGTCAAATATCAATCAAACATAATGCTAAGAAATCTGAAAACACGCTACCCCCTCTCCCAGCCTGTACTCTCCTCTCAACAGACCATTAGTGTTCCTTTGCCTCTCTCTCTCTCTCTCTCTCTCTCTCTCTCTCGATCTGTCTCTCCAGCGTTGCCTTTCGAGGCCTTCGATGCGGTCTCTCACTCTCTGTTGGTAGCCTCACACCCATAGTAGTAAAAACCGAAATTTAGAAGAATGAACCTTCATTCTCCCCGACCATAACTTACGTCGGACAACCTGCCTGAAATTTTGGTAGCCTCCCGCCAAGGAACTCGGTGCTCTCGTTTTGCAGTCCATCTCTGGTCTTCGCTGCAATTGTTGCTTGGTAAGTAAATTTCTTATTGTTAACCGAAATTCACATTTATTTATTTAAGACCTCAAACCCCTTTCAAGACTTGATTTTTGACATGGGTTTTACTTTGATGGTGTTGTTTTTCTCTGCCTGTATACCAAACATGCTCTAAGTACTAATTCTCGTTTATGATATATAATATAAAAGAAATGATGTTAAGCAAACATTTTTATTTGTTAACCTTATCTTGAAGGCTGATTTGTGTGGAACAAAATGATTAGGCTTTACACAGTTCAACATAGCTTCAGATAGAATTACACGAGGGATAATTGCAGTCCATCTCTGGTCTTCACTGCAATTGTTTCTTGGTATTTCCTCTCTCGGTGTCTGAAATTAATTTACTGTGTATTTTACCATGGTCTGTTTGTTATGACATTTTCTTAATTTGTTCATGTATTCTTCTTGGGGTCACTGGGAAAAGAACTGAGTTGTGAGTAATGTGGGCTTGGTAGAGTTTTGTGCTCGATCCCATTTGATTTGGTTTGCGGTTCATGTATCATATGACATATTTTGTTGGAGAAGCTTCTTTGATGATTAAATATGGTGTCATTGAATACTTTTATAAAGTAGAGATAATTCGACAGAATTTGATGTTAGATGCTATTGTGGTTCCCTGTGAAGAGATTTATTTGGAGTTGGTGGTTTCATACTTTTTAACTCAATGTTTGCGAGTTGGTAGAGATGGTACGTATACAATTATTAGTTTAGGCCCTTATAAATTGCAAAATCATTTAAACCTTGAATATGAAGCTTGGAGTAGGATAGCTACTGATGGGCTATATTGAAATTGGAAATACAATCATATAATTGTTAGAATTGCAAACCACTACCCCAAAGATGGTAGGTTCTAGATTTATGGATGTATTTAAATTTTTATTTTTATGCTAGATGAGTGTTCAATTTTACAACGTTCATCTGTGTCACCAAGGACATTGGGTTCCTTTAGAACTATTTCTGGTCCTCTTGGGTAAATGATCCTTTTGATTTGAAGATGGATGCAATAGATGAAAATGAAGTCATGGAATTCAATTGCTTGTTGTTTTCCTTCTCCTTATACAGCCTCATCAGCCAATCACATTTATTATTTCTTGTTTTTCATTGTTTTTTAGTTGTTTCATAGTTCTGTAGTATTTTGTTTTTAACACAGAAATCTCGACACTATCAATTATAAACTTTGTTGCAGGTCTTTGAAATGGAGAGCACCATTTGGAAATTTATTTTTTTGAAATGGAGATGTGCCATTTTTATGTGCTTATGGAGTTGAAATTTGATTGCTTATAATTTTGATGATGTTGTGTTTCCTCACAAATTACGGATTTTGAGTTGATGATTATCTCTCACGTTTCGACCATCAAAGTTCGAACTGAATAATGAATTGGGAATGGGGGTTTGATTATAAAACTCAAATTTAATTTTTAAAGCCTATATTTTGCCTAAAGATTTAAGTTAGCCACCTACTTAACTTTTAAATCCCCCAACAATCTAGAGTTTTAGTATTCCTCAAATTTAAATGTAGCTCTTCCTCAGATTTATACAAATTTCTTGACATGGAAATGAAGACAATGGTATTGTGTAAGTTCTACCTTCATTTTTGTTGCTGAAAATGGAAGAAGCATGAGTAGGGCAGTCAATATACAAGCAAGAAAGTACTCACAGTTTATCCCATGTTGGTTATGTATGTATTTGTCGGTTTGAAACTTTGAAATGGTTATTGGACTATTGACATCCTTTTTCAATAGGAAAGTTGAACTGTCGAGAATAGTGTGAAATGCTGGAATAGCTAGGTCAAGCATGTGCAACATTAATGTTATGTACTTTATTCCTGTTGAATATCTTATTCATTACTTATGTTATGGAAATTGTCTTTGTAGATGACGATCTCACACAGATACGTCGTTCCGCAAGAAGAGCGGGTGCCGGCACAGGTATCCCAAGTTAGCAACACAAAGTACATAAAAATCGTGCTGGACAAATTTGACGCACAGCAGAAACGAATGTTTGAAGAGAGTTGCGTAGGGCATGTTGCTAAACTGCAGGACATAAAATTATCTGCACAGTTGATCCACGAGATGATCAACCGCCTTATTGTATTCCGGAAAGAGCATGAGGCATGGTTCAATGTTAACCAATGCTACTGCCGATTTGGGATGCTAGAATATTCACTGATCACGGGGTTGAGGTGCAGTGCAGTTCCCATAGATGAGCAATCTAAAAAAATAATTGAGAAAACCCGGTTGTGGGGCAAGTATTTCAGTTCCATCGATAGGGTAACTACTACCGATTTGGAAAAAGTCTTCCTGAAGTGCCCGAATAGGAATGATCGCTACAAGTTGGTACTTGCTTTGATCATTGAAGGTATATTCAATGCTCGGGATCGAAATGTGGGTATACATCCGGACACATTGTCAATAGCGGATGACTTGGACCTTTTCAACTCGTACCCATGGGGAACAGTTTGCTATCGAGCTCTCATGAAGTCAATTAAACGCGGTTGGGGTAAAAATGCAGATTTGGCGAAGCTAAACAATGTCAACAGAATGTCTTACACTTTGTACGGATTTCCACTGGCTATTCAGGTAATTATTTTCTTAGAAATTTTAAGTCTGCCCCATCATAGCGTTTTACTTTCTACACGGACTTTACTGCTTACTTTACTGTGTACTACAGTTCTGGTTTTCATTCTGTAGATGTGGGTTTATGAGGCGATCCCAGAACTTGGGACTCGTTTTGCAACCAAACTTGGAGATGAGCTCCCGAGGATGTTGCGTTGGTCAGCCTCCAGACAGCCCCAGTCCCGCACGTATTCGGAATTCTTGGACAAGACACGAGTGAGTGAATTAAATCATCGGTGGGGGATGTTAGTTACGCATGTTTGGTTAATGTCATTTTTTGCATGTAGTTCACATATTCAAATATATTTTGTCATTTTCCTACTACTTGATTGTTATGATTTTCAAATCTAGTTGCATGTATGGGCAACACTCCAACCGTCACCCGAAGAAGCATTGTTACCATACTATATGGATCTAGTGCCATCTGTGGATGTTGAAGATTCCGTACTGGACTCTGTTGTGAGGGATGCAATTCAAATACAAGATGGCCGACCTGAAGATGAGACCATCGTTCCTGCAGCCACAGTGTCAAAGGGTAAGGAGGTTGAGAAGAGTTCTGTTCGTAGACGACGTCGTCGTGAACGTGCATATAGTGACGATAGTTCGGAATCAGAATTGGATGCAACTCGTAAAAAGGATCAAGCGTCGGGGTCTGGCCAAGGTGTTGCGCATGTTCAACAATTTTTTGAAGAGGTGAAGGGTATAGTTAAAGAACACAACGACAGAATGGAAAGGAGGTTTTCTGATTTCACTGATGAGATTAGAGCTTGATTTGATAGGGTTGAATCAAGAATAGAAAATCATGCATGTGGAATTCGTGAAAATGTGTTGGAGGAAACAAGGGAGATCCGTTCCAAAATCGATGACCTTGCTATGAAAACGAGGACAGAAAATGATCCTTTTGGTGGTATTGGGGGCCAGTACGATTTGGGTGGTTTTAATTACGATGGTGGTGATGCACATGATGACCTACATTTACGAGAAGAGGATACACGAATCCCGGTTGCAGGAGAGGGCGAAAATGAACAACTAGTAGGGAACACGGATGTTGTAGATGATAAGGGGGAAGAGGTATTTTAAATGTGCTAATTTAATTTCTCATTTACTAGACAAAAATATTATGTTAAACTCTCTTACCCATTCATTTCATGACTAACCTTGCAGGGTCAACAAGATGAAAATGCAGATGAAGTTGAAGGAGCTACTACTGCCACAGTATTGGCCACGGCAACAAGCAACGAAGAGATTGTTGGACGTGAAGAAGTAAGGAAGCCTAGTGAAGTACCGCCTCGCAGAGCACGTTCCAGCACGAAAAAATTGCAAGTGCTAGCATGAAGACACCTTACACACGCATGGACGAAAGAAGATGAAGCATGATCATAAGAGAAAGAGTTAGAAACAATTTATCCATGTACCCTTTTGTGTTAGGCACTTTTCCAATATTAAGAGTATCTATTATGACAATTTACCATGATTCAAACACATGTTATGTAGTAGTGGATTGAGTTTGTGTTTTGTTCCCACAGTTCAATGGTGTTCGATGTATTTTTTGATGCATTAACCATTTCGAACAGATTTTGTACATCTAGACATTTGGAAATGTCAAGCATCTGGAAAAGCAGGGATCAAATGTCGAGAATGATAATTTGGAATCTCGAGAACGTAGTTTGTAGTCATGAACTATTTCATGAATATCGAGTTTTTTTTATCTCAATTTGCCTCCTAAAACACTGAAGTAGCAATACCAGATGTAATATAATGTTGTGATTGTTGGCCAAACTCCAATTGATTATAGCAGCGTTCTTAATCCTATGTTCAAGTGCATTTAAAAAATACTTAACTTATCCTTAAAAGTTGGAGTTTGAAGAATACGTAGTTACTCCCACGTATTTTTTGCATGCATTAGATATGAATGTGCAGATTTTGTAAATCTATACATTTAGAAATGTCAAGCGTCTAGAAAAACAAGAAACAAATGTCGAGATCCATAAATCGTAATGTCGAGAATAGGCATTTCGAGTACAATGAATAAGTAGTTACTTCATGATTGACATGTATTGCAGTAATATCTAAAGGTACAGATTTAGCAAATCATGACATGAAAGTATATGTCAATCAAGGTTTAATGCAATCGGTAAGGAGTTGGTGGTTGTCATTGATTATTATTGTAGTAGCCCTCTATTAATACTGCAAATTTCTTGTTATATACACTGGAAACCCAAAGCAATCTAATATTATTCTGTTTTGTTTATACAAGTATGAGCAACTCCATGTATGGGTGTACTACTAACAACAACAATGAGTTTTAAGGCCAACGAGATTTTGAGCACACGCCGCCTCCACACAACAATGTCGAGAATAGAGTGCACAACTCTCCTCCTGGCTCTTCAGCTGAAAATTCAATTATAATCGACTCGGATGATGAGGGGGAAGTTGATGTTGTGCAACTATGGGCACCTCGTCACAGGTGCTATCAATGCAACAAACTGTAAGATTTCTGGGATTCGACTTCTTTACTTTGAAATGAAACTTTTCAGTCAGAGCCTTCAATGCTAGCCTCGTGTGCAGTTGTTTCTTACTATAGTATATTTGATTCTCAGCTATTACTCCTTGGAAATCAGTTGTAAATGTGCTTTCAAGTAGCGGTTGTATTGCTGCATCTTCATGATTATCTTCAGCTTGTTCATTTTCTTCATCGTTTGATAGCTCTAAATCGGGAATTATTCCCGAATCCTGTAACTGACACACAACTACCTGTTCATGTGTAGACACTGTACCTTCAAGTGGTGGTGAAATCTCATTAGCTACATTCGCATGAAAGCTACTTGGATGAAGTTCATCAATAATCATACACAATGCAGCTTGCGTGTGCACAGAAATGTACCACTGCAGGTCCTCATCGTCCAGCACATCAGCTGGTGGTATATTCATGTTAGGAACAAAGAATTTTAACTGGATCCGAAATTTGATTCTGTCAATGCTGAGCTTCTCGAAAAGTACATTCAGAAGTTCCTCAAATTTAATGTCACTTCGAACGACAATTGATGTAGTACGGTTGTCGAGCCACTTCCAATTGTCATCAATGTTGAGAAAATTTTCCCCATGCGAGACAACGAACCTCATTATATCTGTCAGACCTAGATGTCAGGAAAAACTCTATGATGATTTAACACGAGATAAGAGGACACAACAAAGATATCTAGAAGAAGGCGTTACAAACGATTAACAATGGTGAGTACATTTGTGAAGCTATCTCGACATTTTGACAAATGTCCTGAACAACATTTTATATGTCATTCCCGATATTTTAAATTTCGAGATTGACAATAGGTAATTTCCTCAACACTTGCATATCTCTTCTTCTCCAACTACCCTTTTGTTTAGAAACATTCATTTCCACCATTAATGACATATTCATTACACAACAACCTCATATTACTAACATAAATGATACAAAAAGTAACATGATTAGATAATAACACTACACAATGCTCATAATATAGATACAATAATTTCAAAATCTTAAAAAACTAATTCAAGTAATTACCTAGTATTTCTCTCAATTTTTTTTTAGATAATGCAAAACAAGTAAATACAAGTTCTCAATGAAAACAAAAATTGGTGAATAATACCTTGTAATGAAATTCCTTATATGCCAAATGGATTCCAAAATATGGTAGTAAATATTTTGTCAAGAATTTTTCACCAATATCCTTCCATGGACCTCTCTACAATGTAAGAAAAATGGTAGGAAAAGTAGGGGTGGACGTGGTTCGGTTTGGTTCTGGTTCTAGAAGAACCAAACCAAACCGTAAACCGATGGTTTTTTACTAATGGAACCAATTGGTTTTTTCAAAGATATGGAACCAAACCGGAACCAAACCGCTCGGTTCTGGTTTAGTCTGGTTTGGTTCTGAGACCATTACTTGAATTTTTAAATAATAAATGTAAATTAAAACATGTTCATATTCGCTTCTTCATTAGAATTCATCTACATCATTACTAAATAGAAAATGAAATTTTTAGTTAATAAAACAAAGATTTAGAAAAAGTAACATGTTATTCTAAGTCAAAGAAGAAGAAACTAGTCTGAAGGAAGCTCGTCGACCTGTTGAAATTTAGAGAATCGAACATAAAGGTAGTTTAGACTTATAGTTACAGATTACGATGAAGTTCTGAGTCTCATTCTACCGTGGTGCCGTGTGAGTTAGGGATGGAATTTGCAATTTGAGTTTGGGTTAACTCTTGAGAATTGATGAATTGGGTCGAGGTTTATATATACATAAATTTTAAAAAATAAACATCATTGTCGTCGATGGTAACTAAGGAGTAAAAAGATTGTTGTGTTATAGGAGTGTAAGTAAAGCAGTGTGAATGCATATTTATAATTGAAAAGAAGAAAAACGAATTAGAATTAGAATTTAGATTTATGATTTAAATTCTTTGTCTAATATGAAATGAGATAAAATGTATGTTAAATAACATTTTTGTACATTTCACATTTATAATTTTAGATTTAAATTTTTTGGTGAGATGAATATCCACTAATTTGTAAAATATATATATATAGTTTGGTTCTTGGTTCTGGTTCTGGTTCTGGAAAGAGAACCGGAACCAGAACCAAAACCGAATGGTTCTTGATTCTAAGAACCAAACTATTTTTTTTTTATGTAGAACCGAACCAAACCGCTTGGTTTGGTTTGGTTCTGGTTTGGTCTGGTCTGGTTCGGTTATTTTGTCCACCCCTAAGGAAAAGTTCAAAATATTTGTGTCAAAAAATTCTTGAGGTTTTTACCCAACATTTCAATAAAAAAACCAATGGGTATTACCTAGTACTAGTCAACTCATAGATCTAATCAAGATATATGTATGTGTGTGTGTGTGTGTATATGTGTGTGTGTGTGTGTGTATATAGGTTTCATTAAGGGTAACATGGTCAAATTACACCAACATTTGGACATTTTTGCAAAAATTAGTAACTTTGGACACAAGTATTGTGATTAGCATGGAATTGGACATTTTTGCAAATTCCCCTTTGTGATAAATAGTTGGTGATACATATAAATTGAAATAGTTTTTTAGCCTTTAGCCTATGTTTGGTAAATCATTTATAAACTCTTTATAAATATTTTTTATAATAGCGACTTGACAGTATTTCTTTGGTCCTTTTTTTTAAAAAAAAAAGTAAAAAATGGTAGGTAAGAATCTTTGAATAGCTGAAATTGTTCTTTACAAAGAAAGGAACGAATGAGATGTTACCATATGATTGTTTATATATAAGATTTATATATTTTTTTTTTATAAAATAGAGGCTTAATTACGCAAACAGTGTGTCAGAAAAAGTACCTTAAAAGAATGTGAAGCATTTATTAAAATTAATAAAAAATATATATATAAATATTTATTATAGTCTGTTTCTATTCCAGATACACCATTGTAATTACTAATTATAGGCAGCTTAGCACGTCGTTTCAAAGGATAACCTCTAACTTGATGCAACATCTGTTCAATTCCAAAATAATTGCCGCACAGTACCTGGAATACTGCACTTTATTTTAGCCTTCATTACTCCATAACACCATGTATTACCATACATGCTTTTCACATCTTTGAAATTTCATAGTTTTGATTCACCACATACTACACATTATTTTCTGGATCTCTTCACAATCATGTCTAGACGATATACCCACATCAAAGACATCAACAGTATGAAGAATCAATGGGCTTCGAATGTTCGAGTGGTTAGACTTTGGGAGTTTCCTAGCTAATAAATCGAAGACAAACAATATTGAAATGGTTTTATTAGATGCACCGGTTGATTTTTTTTTCCTTTGAACTATTTCTCTATCATACAAATATTTGAAATCCATTCCTTTTTTTCATATTAATTTCTTTTTCAACGTTCTTAATTTTCTGAAAAGATGTGACAGTGTATTAGCAGTTTTTTTTTTTTAAGAAACGTCTCTTTGATTTCATGCAATTAGTTGAATCGTTTTATTTAAATTAATATTTGTTTCATTTGTTTTTCATTTTCTATAAACGTGTTACAGTGTATTATTAATGAGAGGAAAAAAATTGATTGTCATTTTTTATAACATTAATTAAAAATTGAAAGAATACAAAATCAGTTGCAAACCACAACCAAACGTAAATCTGAAAGATTTTATAAAGTCATGACAAAACTTTAATGTAAATCATGAAAAAGCTGGAATCCATACCATAGATTTTAAGACCGGTCTTCTCTTTTTTAGCTTATAGTCTCGCATTTATATTATCTCCAAGTTTAGTAACTTAAGCATCAGAGGAGCTACGATGACAAACCTTGAAACTTCTTTTCAGGTACTCGAAGAATAAGATCGATATCGGTTTTATCCACTAATCTAAGGCTGAGCCTGAGATCAAATCTCTAGATTATAAGTTGGAGGTTTTACCCTACATTAGATTGAGGTTGAGCTTGCCTAGACTAGCCCAATTTCAAGGTCTTTTGTGATCCTCTTCTATTCCACGTCGTACATACTCAAAGATTTCTTTTACGAGCATCACATATGATTCGCAATTAGCATAAATGAGCTCATGTTTCTGTTAACACATAAAAATACTCAAATCAAAGGCCTAACATAAAAACCTATTACAAAAGTTCAAGAATCAGGGTGATGTTAAGGAGCTTGGGCAGTTGGGTGACTACAATAGTGTTGGGTGACTAGGCTCGTTAGATGAGATACAAGTAAAATAGGTAGTTTCAACAATTCAACCCACAATCTAAAGCAACCCATTGAATCCATTGACAACCAGTTACCATAATATAAAAAGTTGAAGAAAATGTGGGTAGCTAGTGCAATACTAGAACTTAATAGGAACCTGAACATTTAGTGAGATTATGGGAAGGTATTAAGTGCAAAGAAGTGAATTACGATTATGCAAGGAAGTGGGCAGTAGTTACTCCAAGTTAGTTACAAATCGGTAGAGAAAGTAGTTAATAGTAGATTGTATATATTGTAGAATCTAGCAGTAGATTGTATATATTGTAGAAAGTTAGACATTTTGAAGGACCAACAAATCAAAACCCTCAAAATAGAGATGTAATTTTCCTATCTTAGATTTTAGAATTATTCTAGTTTAATTTTTGTGCTTGAGCTCATTGAGGGCGTTCTGCAAATCAAGTTTTTCTTAATGCAAACACATTTTCTTAAGACTTTGTCTCGAGATGTTTGTCCCTTAAAAATTCTTCTGATCCCCTTTAATTGTTAGTGTTGTTTGATTTCTTTACCACAAGTGTACGGATTAGATAAGTAATAAAGTGGATAATGAGTCCATATATTGTTCCCACGAGGATTGAGTTAATTTATTAATTTAAATTAATGGCCTAAATCAAAACGAGATAATAATTAATTTGATATTTCAAAATTAAAATCTAAACTAAAAACAAAATTTGACTAAAGCAAACAAATTTTAATGAGAGAAGTATGTTAGGATCAAGAATCCACTTTTATTTTTATCTTTCATATCTTGATTTAAATTGTAACAACAATTCATGGATTATGAAAATAATGTTCCTAAATTGTTTAAAACTCTCTTTCGAACGATGAATTAAAACTTATCCCTATATATGACTCTCCTATACTTCTACGATGAATGTGAACAAATAAAATAACATTAACGATTCATGAACAATTAAACATTACATAAAGCATAGAGGTATATTTCTAACCCCTATCGAATTTTATGACAACTAAAACATGCCAACGAATTCCTAATCTTTTAAACTTAAAGAATTCAAACAATAATTGGCCAAATAATTTTAGAAACATGAAATATAAAATTAATTGCTCAAATCCATAAATTGTATTAAATTAAACAAAAATCAAAATATAAAATTTGGAAAATCAAAGTTTCATCATGATCCTAACAAAAATTAATATAGTCTAGATGTACAATTAAGGATAAACAAGAAGATTGTATGTAATTCATCACCTGAATGTAGGAATTAATCTTCTTGAAGGAGATGTTGATCTTGATATGCATCTCCTCTCTCTCAATTATTATGTAGAATTTGGTATCTAACATTGCTCTCCTTCTTTGCTACCCACATAGTCTCTTATATATGGTGAAACTAGGTCAAATCACGTCCAAATTGGTTCCCAAAAGAGTCCTATACAAATAAGGAAAGTTTCATTCTTGTAATCTCTATGCAACTGTCAGTATATTTATAATATTTTTCTCTTCCCTTATCCGATTGAGATGATTCAAAGTGCATTGAAAATGAAAGTTAAAAGGCTACAATTCTTCCTGAAATATAAATTTTCCAATTCTAACTTTTATTATCCCAAATATAGAACTTAATGTCCGACTAAAAATTTGTAACATAACTTGTGCGGTTCCGTTTTAACCTAAGTCATTTTTCAAGTGCAACTTTTATCCTTTGACATACACTTCGATTTGTCCTTATTTTCGTCAATCGCTCCAATTTCTCGATTTTTGGATAAAAACTAAAATAAATACAAATAACAACTAAATCAGTATGATTTATTCTTAAACAAAAATATATTTTCTTGTTTTTAGTATATAAATGAGTGTATAAAATACTCTTATCAAACACACAAAGTGTAAAAGTGGATAATGAGTTCGTGTATCGTTCTCGTGAGGATGAGTTAATTTATTATTTTAAATTACTAACCTTAATCGAAACAAGATAAAAATCAATTTGATATTCTAAAATTAAAATCTAAACTAAAAATAAAATTAAACTAAAGCAAACAATTTTTAATGAGAGAAGTATGCTAGGATCAAGAATCCACTTTTATTTCCATCTTTCATATCTTGATTTAAATGTTTAACAACAATTCATGGATTATGAAAATCAATGTTCCTAAATTGTTTAAGAATCCAATTCGAACGGTAAATTAAAACTTATCCATGTATGTGAACCACCTATATTTCTATGAGGAATGCGAAAAAATAAGAAAATATTAACGATTCATGAATAATTAAAGATTGTATAAAGTATAGAGGTATATTTATATCATCTATCGGATTTTATGGAAATTAAAACAAGTCTAGCGAATTTCTAATCTTTCGAACTTAAGAACATGTCACAACATTCATACAATAATTGACCAAAAAATTGTAGAAACATGAAATATAAAATTAATTGCTCAAACCTATAAATTGTATTAAATTAAACAAAATCAAAATATGAAATTTGGAAAATCAAAATCTCATCATGATCCTAACAGTAATTAATCTAGTCTAGATGCATAATTAAGGATAAATAAGAAGATTATATGTAATTCATCACCTAGATGTAGAAATTAATCTTCTTGAAGGAGAAATCTTGATGTTGATCTTCATATGCGTCTCCTCTCTCTCAATTATTATGAAAGTGGTATCTAACATAGCTTTACTTCTTTGCTACCAATGTAGTCTCTTATATATGGTGAAATTAGGTTAAATCACATCCAAATTTGGTTCCCAAAAGAGTCCTATTCAAATAAGGAAAGTTACATTCGCATAGTCTCTACGCAGCTGTTTGTATTTTTCTCACATCTCTCTCTTCCCTTATACAATTGAGATAATTCAAAGTACGTTGGAAATATAACCTAAGGGCTATAATTCTTCCCGAAGTAAGATTTATCCAATTCAAACTTTTACTATCCCAAAAATAGGTTTTAATGTTGACTAAAATCTATAACATAACTTGTGCAGTTTCGTTTTAGCCTTATGTCATTTTTCAAGTACAACTATAATTCTTTGGCATCAAATATCATTCAATTGATCTCATATGATCTTCAATCATTATCTTATAGTCTGGATCAACTAATGAATATTTACAATTTTGTCCTCAAGCTTTGGATTTCTTTCGTTTTCAGCTATTTTCGTTCCTTTCATTCAATTTAGCTTCAATTTGATTCTTGATTCTCCTTTTCTACTTCCAATTTGCAAAACTTACTCTGAGATTCCCTTCGATTTCTCAATTGCTCCATTTTCTCGAGTTTGGGATAAAAACTGAAATAAATACAAATAACAACTAAATCAGTAGAATGTATTCTTAAACGAAAAAATATTTTCCTATTTTTAGCAAGAGCAAAACAACACACGAGTGAAACATTTTGGCACACCAAGTGAGAAATTGGTATAGGAAAGTTTGAAGCATCATGATTTATCTAATTCAAACTTTTACCATCCCAAAAATAGGTTTTAATTTTTGTTTAAAAATCTAGAACATAACTTGTGTTGTTTCGTTTTAACCCTAAGTCCTTTTTCAAGTACAACTTTAATTCTTTGCCATCCAATATCATTCAATTGATCTCATATGATCTTCAATCATTATCTTGTAGTCCGGATCAACTAATGAATATTTACAATTTTGTCCTCAAGCTTTGGATTTCTTCTGTTTTCAGCTGTTTTCGTTCCTTTCTTTCAATTTAGCTTCAATTTGATTCTCGATTATCCTTTTCTACTTCCAATTTGCAAACTTAGTCCGAATTTCCCTTTGATTTCTCAATTGCTCCACTTTTTTGACTTTGGGATAAAAAACAGAAATAAATACAAATAACAACTAAATCAGTAGAATGTATTCTTAAACGACAATATATTTTCCCATTTTTAGCATGAGCGAAACAACACGTGGGCGAAATAATTTGACACGCCTAGTGGACAATTAGTGTAGGAAAGTTCGAAGTATCATGCCTCATATAATTCTAAAGGAGACGGTTGGACAGTGATATCTTCCTTTTATAATTGAACAATTTGAGGTTTAGCAGAGCAAGCCAGAGACAAAAGGATCTCGAGGTCATTATGAACCAACAAAAGAGTTGAGCCACGTACCATGCGTCCTTTGCTGGGAAAACTCACTCAAGACATTATTGAGCATGTAAACTTACAAAGCAATCACACTATAGAAAGACTTGCTCAAAATGAAAATAGTTATTATGACAATATAGCTAAACAGTTAATTACATTAAAAAAACTCATGAATAAACTGGTAGGTCAAGTATGGCAAACAAGTCCTATGGTGTAATTACTTCCAAACTAGGAGCCTACTAGGTAATGACTCGCCAAAAGGTAGAGGAAGAGTTAACAACGAATGTTATGTTTAGGAAACCTTCTTTAAGCATGACTAAACACTTCAGGCCCTCGTATATAAAGGCCTTAATTGATGGTATTCATGTATCCAAAGTCATATATAATGGGCAGCCATAATTACTATCCCTTGCAAAATAATAAGGAAATTTTCCCGGTCTAATGCAAATATCATCCTGATAGAAGTAGAGTTGACCAGCTTTAATAGTGGAAGCAACTTCGGTTAAAGGGGTGATGCCTTAAGAGATAACAGTGGGGAGTACAACCAAGATCGTTGTCTTTTTTATAATAGATAGACCTACCATCTATAATGTATTGTTAAGAAGGGACTGGATACACGGTAGTCAGTGTATTCCATCATCACCTCATCAGTGTTTAGTATTCTGAAACTTTAAAGGCGAAGTAGAAATCGTGATGGTTGATCAATGACTTTTAGTTGTAGAAGCTAACTTGGTAGAATGATTCATGTACGAGAGCAATTATGGACCAGTTAGGGTGGTTCAAAATGAAGAAGAAACGCAAGTGGTTTCATAAAGTGAGGAGTCATACTCAGTTGAGGCTCTTACTGAACTGTTTACTCAAATGAGACCAAACATAGTGACATTTGAAAAGTCAGTAGTTGGTAAGAAAGTAATCAAAGAAGTTTAATGCAGAACTAATCACAATGTGTTTTGGTAGGAATTATGGTCCTTACAGCCAAATTAATGGCTTATGAAATAGATTCCGAAGAAAAAATGAAATGAGAAGAAGCGTTAGCATTACTAAATGGTCGTATTTGGCTTGGAACAAAATCTACAAAGCGAAATCAACAAGGTGGACTACTTGGAAGAAGGAGCCCCTACAGACTTGGGGATAATTTGTTGAGGATTGCAAATCCAGGGTATACTCAAGAACAAGATGCATTGGTGAAAGTAAACATTGGTGATGAGGAAAAAGATCATCAAACATTTATTAGCCAATTACTCGATGAAGAGGTTAGTACTAAGTTGATTTCTTTACTGAAATAATATAAAGAATGTTTTGCTTGAGAATATGAACAAATGCTCGGTTTAGATAGGAATTTGGTAGAACATAGATTACCCACCAAACCTAACTTCAAGCCTCATAAACACCTAGACGTCTTGCACCCAATGTATTGTCTGAATTAAAGAAATAAATAGAGTGGTTACTAAAATAGGTTTTATTAGAACATCCAAATGTTTGGAATGGTTGTCTAACATTGAACCCGTCTTAAAAAACAATGGTAAAATAAGGGTATGCATAGACTTTAGAAATTTAAATCTTGTTATGCCTAAAGATGAATACCTAATGCCGAAAGTAGATTCCTTAGTGATTCCACTGCTGAGCACACTATATATTCTTTTATGGATAGTTATTCTGGGTATAATCAAATTTATATAGCTGGAGAAGACATACACAAGACTGCTTTTAGATGCCCAGAAGCCTTAGGATGTTATGAATGAGTTGTCATGTCATTCGCCCTAAAAAATGATGGGGTTAGATATCAAAGAGCAATGAATTTGATTTTTCATGACATGATTGGTGATTTTATTAAGGTTTATATAGATGATATATTGGTCAAATAGCTCAAAAATAATATAATTTTCACCAATTAAAATGTTAATTTGAACGAAGAGACAATACAAATTGAAGTTGGATCCTTTAAAGTGTGCATTTAATGCAAATACAGTTAACTTTTTAGGTTTCTTATTAGTGCATAAAAGGGGAATTGAGTTTGACAGAAATAAAGCAAAGGCCATATTAGAGGCCAAACCGATTAACAGTAAGAAAGAGTTACATAGATTTTTAGGTCAAGTTAACTTCTTAAGCCGCTTTATTCCCAATTGTGCAAGGTGAACAAAAGATTTTTCATCTCTATTAAAGCTAAAAAAATCAAGATGAATTTTTCTGAAAAGAAGAACAGCAAAAGGCTATTGATGAAGTGAAAACATACTTATCAAGTCCACTTGTGTTGGTCTCACTCATTCAAAGGCGGCCAGTGAGGGTATACATATCTGCAGAACAAGATCCCGTAGCTGGAATAGTCGCTCAAGAAGACCAGTTGAGTGAAGAAAGATCAATCTATTATCTTAGTAGGCAGTTGAATAAATGTGAATATAATTATTCAGCTATAGGGAAAGTTATGCCTAACTCTTTATTTTACATGTACAAAGTTAAGGCCATGTCTTCGTCCTGTGACTGTGTATTTAGTGTCAAAAGTAAATTATTCAAGTACATGTTTTCTTACCCTTTTCTTCATCAAAGGACTGGATTGTGGACTTTGGGCTTGTTTGAGTTTGAAATACAGCACGTGCCACAAGAAGTAATAAAAAATCTAGCATTGACGAATTTCTTGGCAGATCATCCATGTGTTAATGTTACAAGGGAAATCGAATTAGAAATTGACTTATGTCATATAAAAACTTAGAATTGTACTTTGATGGTTCAAAGACTACAAAATAAGTAGGACTTGGTGTGATATTGATTATCTGTTTGGAGGTAAATCATCAATTCTCTTTACCCTAGATGGTCGATGTGCCAATAACCAAGTTGAATATGAGGTACTCATTTTAGACTTTGAATTATTGCTAGTAATAAAGGTCAAGAATGTGATCGTCAAGGACGATTCCCAATTAGCCCTTGTTTGGTATTGATAGAAATAAGATTTTTTAGTAGATTTTAATAAAAGTTGATGAGGTATGTGGTGAAAAGTTGTGGGTCCCATAAAAGGTGTAGTTAAGATTAAATGTTGACTTTGAATTAGATTAAAATCTAAATTTCTAGTGTTACCAAACGAGGACTTAGTGATTCATCAATTAGATAGCACATTCAAATGTGAAAGTGGTTCTATAATAATTTTATATGAAATTGCTCAAGAATTATTGGAGGAATTTGACCAAGTGAAGCTTCAATATGTAAGCAGGATCTATAATGACTTGGCAAATGAATTGGCCCAAATGGTCTCGGGTTATTCTAAAGTATTGAATGTAGACTCCGTGTGTAAATATGGGAGAATGATGCCTACAATGCAATGTAGAGCAGGAGGTCTCAATTATATAGAACATGGAGATGTAAAAGATTGGAGAGAAGAAATCAAAAAGTTCCTAGAGGAACTCGAAGAAAAGGGCGAAAGAGAAATGAAGCTACATGCCCTAAATTGTGTGCTAATAGATGGGAAACTATACAAGAAACATGCATACAGAGTTTGCTAAAGTGTGTGAGTCTATCCAATGCCAAGACGATTATGGTAGAAGTGCATTAAGAAATATGTGGAGCTCACCAAGCAAGTCAAAAAAGAGGTGGCTAATCATTAGAAGTGGATATTTTTTGCTGAAAATGGGCAAATTATATGTCCAATATGCTAAAGGTTGTTTAGCATGTCAAGAATATGGACCAATTCAAAGAGTGCCAGCAATTGAAATGACTCATATCATTAAGTCTTGGCAATTTAGAGGACAGGTGATAGACTTGATGGGAAAGATCTATCCTCCATCATCCAAGCAACACACATTCATCAGAGTAGCCACAGACTTTTTCACCAAGTGGGTCGAAGCCATTCCTTTAAAGGAGATCTCTCAAGAAAACATCATAAGGTTCATTCAAGATCATATAATCTATAGGTTTGGAATACCTCAGACTTTGATGATAGATCATGGAACTTCTTTGAATGGAGATCAAGTAAAACAATTATTGGGAGAGTTTGGTATTAAGTTAATAAACTCAACACCTTATTATGCCCAATCAAATGGCCAAGCTAAAACTTCCAACAAAATTCTCAATTATAAGGAAGATGATAAATGAAAATATCAGAAATCGGTATGAATGGTTAAACAAAGCTTTGTGGGCTTATAGAACGTCCCCACATTCAAACACAAAAATTACTTCATTTCAACTCACTTATGGGTAAGAGGCAGTATTTCCCATGAAGATCAATGTGAAATCAATTAGAATGACTTTGCAAAACAATTTGGGTAATGATTAGTATGCAGAAGCCATGGTCAAGATTTATTAGAATTGAAAGTCAAAGTTGGACATCTTGGATAAACTACAAGTTTAGAAGCAAAAGAATGGCCAAGTCCTATAACAAGAAGTTATAGCCAATTCTTTTTACCTTGGGCGAGTTAGTATGAAAAACAATATTCCATTTGGACAGCAAGGATCCAAAGTGTGGAAAATGGTCGCCCAACTGAGAAGGTCCATATAGAGTAAAAAGTGTGTTACTTAATGGAGCCTACCATTTAGAAGACTTAGACGAAACAGAGCATGTGAGAGCTATTAATGAAAAGTATTTGAAAAAAATATGTTCATTTCGTACGGGAAGGTGAACGGGTGAGGACTAATACAACATGCGAATGACAGTAGTCCTATCCTAAATCTTTTTATTTTGTAGAATAAAAGGATGATATCGTCTCATCCCTTTCTCTCTGCGATAGTTTGCATTTGATTCGTGAGCCTTGCTAATCAAAGAGATCAACAAGAATTTCTTTACTTTTATAAGGCAAGCAGATAAAAGGAAGTAGGACAGAATCACCCAAATGAAGGACGGAGCAAATAATGTTCAAACAAAGGATTTTATTAACAGAATAATTCCTCAAATTAGAAATTGGTGTAAATGTCCTACATGCCGCTACTTCAAATGAAATCATACAAGAATATACCACTATTATCTTCCTGTCAACTATTACATTCAAGTAATAAGACCAGACTTCATTTCTTTCCTAAATGCTTCACCGCAAGAGTCTTGTTAGAGAAGTTAAGTTGCCATGGTGGTCGAAACAATCTGATAGCAGATTGAGAAGCACTCTTAGCAAGCAATTAGCATTGTAGCGCCCCGAGTTCCGTATACCCGGTTCACCACTTAAATCGTCTGATCTAACTTTTCAATTAATATTTTTGCGGAATAAATAATTGAAATTCATTTTTTTGGCAACATTGAATAAACTGTAATGGTCGATAAAATTGTAAACATTTATGAAACCATATGAAATAGTAAATCGAACCATTAATATTGTAAAGAAATTTACAATATCATAAATTCTCAAATAGCTGTAGTTCTCAAATTATTCAATGTTTGGAAAATACGGAAATCATTAAAGTCAAACTTTCATCCATTTAACGTTTATTGCCACCATCATTCATCGCTTGCCACCGTCTCCGAAATCTGCAAAATTGTTAATAATAGACATGAGCATTTCATAGAAATACTCAGTAGACTCATCGCCAATTAATTAATCTACAATATAATTGAACACATAAATGCAGGCTCTTTAAAAAACGGGTGGTTGTATTCTCTTCTTTCTGAAAAATCATATACTCTTTAAACATGGATGTGGGTAGCGGATTGGGCTCCCTCAAGGGGCCTTTTTCCCAATCTTGCCCGCATACTCATGGTTTTTCAAATTCATAGGTTTATTTTGAAAATCATAGGCTCTCTAGAAAATCGGATGTTGGTATTCTCGTCTCTCGTGCTCATGAGGCACGTAAGTTATGCATAACATCATCATTTCTTGTAGCGGATTGGGCTCCCTCAAGGGGCCTTTTCCCAATCTTGCCCGCATACACTGTAGCGGATTGGGCTCCCTCAATGGGGCCTTTTCCCAATCTTGCCCGCATACTCATATCATAATCATATCATCATTATTCCTGACGAGGGAATATAGGCTCATTTTCATAAAAATGACTTTTCACAAGTCACATAACATTCAACCATTATTTCCGAAGAAATACATTCTTATTTCTTTTCATAAAAATGACCTTCATAGGTCACATGACATTCACATGCAATCATAATTTAAATCAATTAATAGGGGCGAGTCTACCCATTGTTCTTTCCATGAAAATACATTTCCATTTCCTTTCATAAAAATAACTTTTCACAAATCACATGACATTCACATGCAATTATAATTTAAATCAATTAATAGGTGCGAGTCTACCTTAAACTTGACGAGTGTGGTTGAGCGGGAATGACTTCAATTTCTTTAAATTCTCTGTACGCTTCGTCTTAGCCAATAAGTCACTTTAGTCTATCGAATATATAGTTCAAAATGATAAATTACAATTTGAGGACTGAAATTGATGTTTTGAAAGTTGAGGGACTAAAATAAATACTTTGAAAGTTGAAGGACTAAAATGAATATCTTTGAAAATTGAGATTTATAAATATATATATATATATCATTTGAAATCAATATGAACAAAATCAGAAGACTTTAAAATATGGGGCTTAAATGATTGCTTTTAAACATTTGGGACTAAAATGTAAATATTTTAAAACTTGAGCTTAAAATCAAATAAAGTAAATCAGGGACTGAAATAAAATGGTTTAAAACTGAAAGGACTGAAATAAAACATTTTAAAAACATAGGGACTGATTTGAAATAACTTTAAAACTTCAGGGACTGACGCGCAAATTTTGAAAGTTATTAAATAAATCAGATTTTTATCTTCTCTCTCTCTCACAACTCGTTCATCTCTCTCTCACTTTACTCTGTTACGAACGAAAAAGGCGACCGGCTGACTCGACTGAAATTGATGTCCGGCAGGTGGTTTCGCCGGTGAAACACCGGCAGCAAGGTGGCGGTGAGTGGCGACACAGATGGTGATTCAAAATTGGAATCTGGGCGTGAGTTTTAGGTGTAAAATCGTGTGAAACCGAAGCTAGGGTTCGCGGTTTAGGTCGTGATTTTCCGGCGAAGAGGTGGTCTGAGGTGAGGTAAGTAACTGAGTTCACTTATTTCTTGTTTTGATTTTGAGTTTGGGGCTGGGCAGTGGAGGAAATGGGGTTGCGCGGACTTAGTGTTAGGCAGTAGCGGTGATGATTTGATTTGGTGGAAGGCAGTTTGGAGCTGGTGGTTGGACTGATGATTGCCGGTTTTGGTTGTGATCTGTGTGTGGCTGAATATGATGGATTGAATTTAGTGACAGGGAGTGAAAATGGATGAAGCTGAAGTGATTGCCTGAAATGAAGTTGGGTGGATGCTAAACTGAAATTGTACAGGGGTGGTTTGGGATTCGGTTGGGTGTCCACCTGAAGGGCAGTGTGCGATCGGTGGTTTTGACATTGATGATGATGATGCTGATTGTCTGATTTGGAGATCAAAACGGGAAGAAACGAAATGGGTGGTGGTACAGATGAAGACTGCAGTGGCATTGTTTGGTGAATTGAGGATGATGGTTATGGACTGATTGTAGATTGATGATGAAGATTTTGCAGGTGATTATATACAGATTGGGTTTGAAATTGTGGAATTGAGGTAAGTGGAGGTAATGATGTGATAAGTGGAGCATGGGTTGGTTTGGTGAAGATGAATTATGAAATTGGGAATGAGATGGAAAGTGATCAATATGGAGGACATAATAATGTGAAGAGGAATCATTGAATGGAATACTCATAATTGGAATGATAAAATAAAGAAATGGTGATGATGAATCCGTAGGTGAGACATGGGTTGGATGTGAATTAGAATAGGTGTAAAGTATGATAATTGATTTGTTTATTGTGGGATTTGGGTGGTGGTTTGAATCTTGAAATGGAAATTGAAAATGGATGGATCCGAAATTGTGGTATGTGGAGTTGGTGATAAAGGAGAAGAAAGCATTTTACCTTGCTGGAAAGAGTAGTGTAGAGTTCAACTTAGGCAGTAGCCAGGGAATGGCTTTTGGCGATAAGGTGCATGTGCTGAGGATGATTTTGAGAAGGTAGTGTAGGTGATGATAATGATGGTGAGCATGTGATGATTTGAGAAAAGTTGAGGTGGAAAGAGAGAAGAACATGGGTATTGTTGTTGAATGTAATGATGATGATGATATAGTGGAGTGAGTGGAGAATATAGCCTTCGGCGATAAAGATGAGGCTAATGGTTTAATTTATGATAATTAACTAAAAATTTGACTAACTTCGATCAAGAAACGTATTTAAAATAGATATATTTTGGACCGAAAATAATTTGAGAATAAATAAATTTGGAATTTAAAATGATTTTGAAAATAATACTTTGAATAAATAATTAAAATAATATAATTTTAGAAATTCGGACATTTAATTTAAAATCGAACAAATTCGATATTTCTTGACTTAGCTAGACGAACACGTCGCGGCGTTAACTTCAAAATAATGGGTGAAATAGTAGCGACACAATTTTTCTAAATATTAAAATAATTATAATTGCGTAAAAATTCTTGGTCGCTACAAGCATTGCCACAAGAATCCCCTCTGGGGGATCATAAATGGAAAGGTGTGCTAAAAAGACGTTCATGGTCAAGAACATTTCCTATATCTTCGGTACTAATGGAGGTATCAAGGTAAAGCAAAATTGACGAATCCAAAACAACTTCTTTATAATAAGAAGAGGAAATATTCGCTTCTCTGAGTTCTGAGGACTAATTATTTTCGTGGTTATGACTGAAGTGGTGTTTTCCAGATAAGAATGAAGACGATGGAAGATAAGAGTATGGAGGAGAAAAGGTTTGAAGGTTTAACCCTATTTATGGAAGATCGGAAGATAAAGGATTAAAATGCAAATGGCCGTACGTTCATGGACTAACAGAAATCAAAGTGTTGGATCTTGAAAGGATGAATCATCAGAACATGACATACACTGGAGCGGAAAAATCGGAAGGAATACCAGGATTGTGAGCTTGTTTGGGATTCTGGGACTATGAAAATCGTGCAAATACTTTGAATATAGAAAAAAATTAATGGTTACACATTAACTCAGCCACATTTGGATAATTTTTAACGCATAAAAATACTCAAAATCAAAGGCCAAACATAAAAACCCAATACAGAAATCATTGACAAGTAGTTACCACAACACTGTTGAAGAAAACATGGACAGCTAGAGCAATACTAAAAGTTAGTAGGAACATGTGCAGTTAGTGATATTATGGGGAGTTACTTAATGTAAAAAAGTTAATAGTAAATTGTATATATTGTAGAAAGTTAGATGTTTAGAATGAACAATAAATCAACTCTCAAAATGGAAACGTAATTTTCTTATTTTAGATTTTAAAACTATCCTAATTTAATTTGTTTGCTTACGCCCATTAGAGACATCTTGTAAATCAAACTTTTCTAAGTGCATACACTCATTTTTGGGTCTTTGTCTCAAGAGACGTATCATCTATACTTTCGTATGATCCCTTTTAATCATTAGCACAAGTGAGTTAATGTCTCGGATAATGTTTAGTGTGTGAGATCAAGCTATACTTCATCTACAAATGAGGTAAAGTTTCCATCAATTCTGATTTGTTTAACATAAATTTGGTTAAATTCTACATTTTTGTTGCTTCCTTACATAATATTTCCTTTTTTTTTTTTTTTTCCTTGAAAAAAAGTTGGATTATTTATAAAATTTTATTGGAAGATAGAATTGTGCTAATATATATTTATAAAAATAATAATACTTATTGCTGGAACAGATTCATGTTTGGGAACTTAAAAAAAAAAAAAAAAACACATTTTATTCCCCTTAAGCTTGGCCAAATATTGTATGGTAAAAAAATTTGTTTATAAACAAAGAATGTGTTTTTTTCGAAGTAAAATGTGGTTAAAAAATGATTTGAAAAGAAAAATGTGCGTGATTAAAATGTGATTTTGAGAAAATGTGTTATGTTCATAAACAAGTTTGACATGCCTACAGTGGAAGGATGTGTGTGTATATATATTCTTAGTTTCATGATACCAAAACAAGAAAAATACAAACATGCCCTTATGCTACCAGGGAGATATATACACATAATAACTTTTCAACGTGATGGAATCCACATTATACAAGTCTCAAGTTGAATGATGAAGTTTATACTACATTCTAATGGAATTGGAACCAGAATGTTCAACCCAAACATAGTAATTAAACTACGTGTTTTGTCGGGTAAGATAAAATGCACTGGATGAAAATATGGGAAAAGTGAAAATTCCTGGAATCCCTTCATTACGGGTTCTTCCATTTTCAATGGAAGTTTTACCTGAAATTCGATGAAGGGCAGGACAAAATTAGGACTTCACTCCGACCCTCGTGCAGAGTTTTTGTCTAGATGCGATCCAACCAATCAAATATACTGTCTTGAGAAGCAAACTGCAAATCCTGAAAGCATTGATCAGGTTTATAAGAGTAGTGAATTAATGTTGTCATGTTTTTGGAATTATTTTATTAAAAAGTTAATTATAAGTCACGGGAAGAAGAGCTTACTTCAAGCTGAAAATCTGGTGGAGTATCCAATTCTAAGTTCTCGAGATCAGCAATTCCGCAGGCACTATTTCCATATCCCTGGGTTGAGTTGGTTATGTTGACAGCACCTTGAGTGTAAGATGAATTTTTAGGCCTTAAATCACTCGACAGTGCATAAGAATCTATTATCTCGTTGCACAATAGCAAATCATCCATATCAACAGCTTGGGATTCTCCAGCCAAACTAGTGGTAAAGTCAATTTGTTCCTTCAACTGAGGATAAGATGAAGGATGAGATGACTCTTTGAAAGTCTCCAATTCCTGCTTCAGAATTCAATAATTACAATGACATCTATCAGGATCAACTACCAGGCCAAAGATTCACCTAAAGACATAATCATGGATCAACTATTTAAGATGAAAGGAGTTTATACTTCCACGTTAGGAAACTCAGTATTGCATTTGTTTTCTATATTTCAAGCTAAAATCAAAACAATGCGTACATCAAATTGAATTATGTAACAATTCCCAATAAGTAGAAGCAACTGGACAAACATAAAGCGAATTGTAATGTTGCAGCAATCAAAGGAACGGATACTTAGTTTACTAATCTATAACAATACTAGAGATAGAAGTTGCTAAAGTAAGCATTTTGAATCCTCATGTTGCATCCAACAAGAATCTAGTGAATCAATTTCAAAAAGAACATTCCTACAAGACGAAAAGGAGTTTTCGCAATTAATATGTTGCCACCAACCTGGAGAGGTGATGGTATTATCCCCTTATCAGAATCTTCATCAGGAGTTTTCACTGGTCGAGGAAAAGGAGCATTTATCTTCGGAGTCTTGGGACTCGTGCTTGTTGTCCCAATATCAGATTCTTCACGATTCAAATTAGTCCCATTCTTGTCAGTCTCCTTTTGTAGTTGGTATGAAATCTTTGAAACCACATATTCTCCTTCCCTCTCATCTTCATCAGTCCCCAGATGGAACTGATGCATAACCCAATTACATTTATTTGGCTTGGATCCCTTCTTTGAGGTTTCATAGAGAACCATGATTTTCTTACAACCTTTTTTATTCCCATTTAGCATCACAGGTTTGGTCTTACCTGTCTTATGCCAGCGGACATGTTTTTTTTCCACACTTTCTTGGCCATGAACCCTTCGGCGTTTACGCTGACCACTAGCATATGCATTGATTGTCCGATAAAAGAAGTGGACACTGCTTCCATCCTTTTTAGCACCTGAAACAAATCCAAATGATCTTCAATCAAATTGATCAGGTCTTAGTTCACATGAAATCGAAACCCAAAGTGTATTAACAAATATACATTTGACCAAATAACAATACAATCGATTTTACAAACTGAGATTTGCCTACACCTAATACACTATATCTCAATTGTACCCAAACTGAAGTTAGACATACTAACACTGCCTTAGTACCAGGGCAGGAGTCACTATGCACTCTCCCTCTCACATGAAATCGAAACCCAAAGTGTATTAACAAATATACATTTGACCAAATAACAATACAATCGATTTTACAAACTGAGATTTGCCTACACCTAATACACTATATCTCAATTGTACCCAAACTGAAGTTAGACATACTAACACTGCCTTAGTACCAGGGCAGGAGTCACTGTGCACTCTCCCTCGGGGCTAGAGAAACAAGCCTCATCTATATCTAGCTACATCCACTGTTGTACTAGGATAAAACTCACAAGACAAACTCATCACTGCAATCTCAAATAGTACGAGATGATGTGGGACATGCTACATTGAAGTTAAGTGAGTGAACTACAGAAGTGCATTATCTAATAATCACACACACTAGACCAAGTCATCTATTAGAACTATTTTATATCATCAGTTTAAGCTGAGGATTATGATCCAATGAAAGCCTTATATTACAATTTCCATCAGCATGGTCATATTACTACACAAAATCAAGCAAGAATTGTAAGGTAATCTAAAGAACGCTGCCAATTGTGCTTACTTATTTTTCCAATCATGATTTGCAAAATTGTTCTTTTAAGTACAGCCGGCCAAACATGATAGCATTGGCAGAAGAATAACAAGAGTCAGGTGTTCACCCACCTGGAAGATTTTCGGGATGGGTGTAGCATATACCCTCTTCACCTTCTAGGGTCGGGATGAATTCATCAATAAACATGTGCGGCTTCGAATTCCCCACACCACATTTTGCAGCCAAATGTTCAATCAGCTCCTCATCAGATGGATCAAACTTTACACCAACAGGTAGGCCAGGCCAATCTTGAGTAACCTGCACATGAGGAGTTTCTAAGTATATTCAAAAATAAAATTCACCTGAAAAAATAAAAAAATAAAAAATGAATTCACGCTAAGTATCAACATCTATATCACATCCTTGCGATACTCAATAAACTAGGAAATTAGTTGCTTCACAATAGAAATATATTCCTACATAAGTACCAGAGACAACTGGATAAATTCTACTATTTTCTTAGATACATAAAAAAAAATGCCAGCTTACATCACTATTATCAATGCGATAGTGGCAATTTGGGCATTCCCGATTCGCACCACATTCTTTGATTTGACATGCAGCAGGAAGAGTAGCACTTTTCACTTTTCTAGCAAGTCCTCTGCTATCAATGAGCCAAGACCTGCAACAATTACAGAGTAAGTCAAACCAAAAAGAAGCATATTTCAATGAAAGAGAAAGGATAGCATTTGTTAGAAACGTACCCCAACTCATAAAGTAAATACAGACACAACTCTTAGTAAGTTCGGCTATTTGTTTATAAACTAATTTTTAAACTACACAATTTCTCAAACCACTTTTTAACCACAAATTTTACCTCAAAAAAAAAAAACTATTTGTTTGAGCGACCAGCGACCGAACAGTGTTAAATGCATAGAAAATGCGTATTTTAACATGAAACCAAACACAATTAGTAAACTAGAGAAGCATATCTTCATCTCGAATTTAAATTATTGATTCATGCAATTCTCAGGGGTGACACAATCTTTGTTCTCACTCCATTCAGTTCATCAATAAATTTATATGAAGACCTAAAAGGAACTAGATCAAACAAGTTTCAGGAACAAGTAAGAAAAACTCTCAATGTATATTCTTTGAAAAACTCTCAAGGTATATTCTATGAATTTGCATTGTGAGAACACTACATTGTACTCTATTTGCTGTAGGCAACACTCTTAACTTTATGAAATTAGTTAAACAAGATTTTTAGATGTTTAAATTAAAAATCTCTTGCTTTTCAGATAAACCGCTACTTTTAAAAAGAATTGGTTATACGAAATACATTTGCAAAATGTAACACGCAACAAATGTCTATTAGCAATCAGTTAGACTCTCAAGTTACAAAAGTTGAATGCTTTCCCTTGAATTGTCAGATACCCAATTTACTCTCAGAAAGGAATTTAGTGAAAATGCCATATATTACAAATTGTCTACTTTAAAATGACTTCCACATAAAGAAAAATTCCATTCTCAGTTTTTTCATCAAAAGTTGTTTTCCAGATGTCGTTGTCCCCTATCCAATAAAGTTCCCAGGGAAAATAAATAAATAAATGAATTTGATGGTGCTTTGACTCAGAAACAAGATAGTACAATCGAAAAAGAGAGGGAAAAAATGAAAAGAGCTGCCATTTTGTTAGTAATACGAGTAAAGGACCATCGGAACTCGGAAGAAAACCTAGAAATTAATCGAAATACCATACAAAAGAAAAGAGTTCATGAATAACGAATAACAAGATAAAAGGCAAAAAAATCTGCACAAAAACTTATGTAAATTCATACATCCTTGCCTACTCATATGACTCTAATAAGCAAAACAAAACATATCCAGACTGTAAAATCAATTTTCATCACCAACCCATTCAATTATGATACAAGAAAAATCAAATTTAGATAAATTTCAGCATTCTCATTGTACCTAGCCATGATTCGGAAGCTACGTAATAAGTCTACAGTGTACTCGAAGCTGCGATGAGAGAGTGAAAGTCACTTTCCCCTTTATTCCGCTGAATCGCTGATAGAAAATAAGATGTGTATATGAGCGGGAAAACTCAGGTGTGGTTTTGTTTTGTGAGGCTTTGATTTCCCAAACCTAAGACTCGGCTGCTCGGGTGGTATCCTATGAGCATGCTTGAGTTTGTTAAAAGTTTTTTGTTTAAAAACATATTTTTTTATGTTTTCTAGGTAAAATGTGTGGTTGAAAAATGGAGAGAGAAAATGTTTGTGGTTAAAAAATGATTTGAAAAATTGTGTAGGAAAAAACATGTTTAAAAACATGTTTTGCCAAACAGAGGATACAAAAAATTCGTAGTTCCACTCTAATATTTTATTTTATTTTATTTTATCTCTTTTACTTTTTCTTATTTTTTTCAACTTTGATCCTTCACAAAGTCCAAAATTAGATCTTTCGCTTCACATCTTCCACTATTTTATTATTAATTTATTTGAATTTGTATCAATCTCTCTCCTATTTTTCATTTTTCCTTCTCTTTTTCCTACTTTCGATATCCACTTCGTCTTCATAATTTAAACTTAAAATAATATATATCTATCTTTGACTCTCATCCAATCCACCTCTACTTTTCATACACTCATTAAAGATGTTCTATGTGTAACGTTACGAAAGCCATACAAAATTTAATTGCTTTAGCAACCGTTTGATAAACCAAATAAATTGATTTATAAACTACATAATTTTTAAAATTATTTTTTAATCACACATATTTTCTCTCTTCAATTTTTTCTATACCCTTATTTGAGCCTCATTACTTCAATTTATAATTTGGGTTTTGAAAATCTAATGGTTAAAAAGTTGTTTAAAAGCAAAAAATTGTGGGCTTGAATTTTTTGGATAGTTGAGATTGATTACTGTAGAAAAAATTTGTAAAAATAATGAGAAATAATGAGGATCAAACAAGGGCTATATTTTACCTCAAAAACATAAAAGAATCAATTTATAAACTACAAAATGTTACTAAATGGAGGCATAATATTAATAAATTTTCAACTACATATTTAATCAACTTTTATTAAAATCTATTAAAATTTTATTTTTATCGATACCAAATTGAGGCAAAATATGTGATTAGAAACTTGATGAAATTTTATCATATAAAATACATAGGTAAATTAATTATTGACTTTAACTTAATTCTTTAACAACTTTTTAAATTATCACAAACAAACATTAAATTTAAAATGTGATTAAAATTTAATATTGTAGATAAAATGAATTTAAAAAAAAAATGACAATCAAATAGAAAACTTTTTTTCCATTTTTCCCCCATACTTGACTAGTAAAAACTTAAAAAAGAGATATTTTGAAAGAAAAATAAAAAACAAATACATTACTAATGTAGCATTTAATAATAATAAATTAATAATAATAATAATAATAATAAATAAAAAATTACTGTCGGAGCTGACACCGAGCCTCGGTTATAGATTGGGTTAAGTTTTGAGGTTAAACGGTAATATTTTTGATGACTTGCCATCCAAGCTATAAATAAATGGAAACCAGAGAGACAAGTGCGTTTGTTTGATTTGTAAAATGGACTGTCTATGCGCCAGGTGGGCCAACAGAAGACTGACCAATTGGTAGGGAGAAAGGAAAAAAAATATCCGCCTTTACATTTTGACCATATTTTGATCCACTCCTTTTAATTGGGGTAATCCTAGATAACAACTATAATAAAGCCTGAAACTAGCAAAAGGGCAAAATGTTTTATTGCACAATATCTCTTTAGTCTAATTGAATTAATTTATTTCAGGACTACGAGTTTTTGTAATTTTTTCAGTTCTAAATATTTTCTATATTTTGATAATTTCTCAAAGACTATGGGTTAATCTTTTTTAATTATATATCTTAGTGTTATTCCTTCTGAAACTTCTTCTTCTATATCTTAATCTTCAAGTGTGATTTTACGAACTATATTTATATTTTGGCAGTTTCAACAGAGTTGAATTTTATATTACTTATACAAGCGTAATCAATATTTTTAAATATTTCTTCTAACTTGGATTGGACAATAGAATATATACCTTCAGATTTTTCAGTAATAGTTATCAAAAACGAAATATCTTTATCATCTAAATACAACCATAATCATTGGAACTAGAAGTGGATGCTTGTGAAGTTTTCATAAATTAATTAGGATTATTTGGATCAAAAGATCTCAAGACTAATCCTGAGAATCTTATTTCAGTATTTTCTTATAACCAAATCAGATACTGTTGTTGCTCGTACTGATGATATCTGATAGTAGTGCTTATCTTTTCTTACTTTTTTTGATTATTTTCTTGTTTTAACTCTTTGGGAAGTATTTCCATCTCTAAATCTTAAATTACTGATATTATCTTGAACCATTCTAAGTCTCTCAATATTTTATCTTCCATCATTATTCATAATCAGTAATTAGAGCATATAAGATCATAAACATGTAAAAGCGTGTAATCAAAAGCACGTAAATAATGGCAAGTAAAACTTACAGTAATCAATAGAAATAAACAAGATTTCCCTCCACTGTTATTTTATAGTTGCATTGTATGTACTCGATCAATCTTCTGAATCAAATGAATATTAGATATTTTGAAAAAATGGGGTCCACAACTGCTTTCACAAAAAGTTTTTCAATTAAGGTTGCACTTCTCACTCTAGAGAACTAGTCGTCTTTCCACAGACGCAATCTCACAGTATTCAAAGTCTCTGTTTTCACCTTATCTTGACTCCTTTCAGGAAGACCTTACTTAGAACTTTTCCAAAAGTACAATGTTTTAAAACTGGAAAAATGTTCAAATAACATCCCTAAATGCCTAAACTCGTCAAACGACTAACGGGACTTTCTGTTGAGCAACAGATTCTTCAAAGAAGAAAACTCATTTTGGAAAATATCAATACTGCCGGGGGTCTTGAGAAACTTAACGAAAACATTTTCAAGGAAGCTTTGATAAAAACTCAAACATCATTTTATTCATAAATTGAAATTGTACATACTGCAAACTATATACAGATACCTTTGGTACTAACCTTATGAAGTTTAGAACTCTACAAGTGATTATCTTGTTACAAGCTTTATCTTCAAACTGCTATCTACTAATTTTTTTTAAAATAAAAGTGGTGTATACAAAAGGTTTGAATGAAAGAGTATAAGGAATTTTCTCAGTTGAGATGTTCCAGGATGTCTTCCTTCATGAACATCTTCTCCCTTTATAGAGGCATTTAGTTATTTTCCACATTTTCTTTGTTGATAAGAAAATAATCTTCTTTCGGTGTCTTTGAATTATTTTGAAAGTAATCTCCAATTTTTATCTTGACAGCTCTCCATTATATTGACAGGTCTTGTCTTTATCTTCCACTGTGTTGGTAGCCCTCTTAAGTGACCAACGGTTTTTCTTTAATAAAGCAAACTTTCTTAAAGTAGTAATAAAGGGTCACTACCGGACAGCACTACTTTTCCATCCTCGAATCAAAAAATTATGCGGGGGATTCTGTACTATCGAATGATGCATGGCTCATATCTTCAACGAGACAATGTTCGCACCTATACTCTAGATGATCCCACATTATTTTACATAGCTCTTTGCGCATAGTGTCACTTCCACTTACTTCATTGATGATTATTTTCTCTAATATGTGGTCTAATTCACAAATATCTGCTTCCTTAGATGGAAATCTTGCATTGGATTAGATTACGTAATTATCTGAAGGATATAACCAAATTTTTCCTTTTCAAAAATAACTTGACTAAAATTATCAAATATCTCTTTATATCCTTTGGCTCTTCTATAAGAAATCATGTTAATTATATTTTCATGTCCATTCTTAACAACCTTTTGGCTAGTTGGTAAGAAGCGTTGGTTTGTCATCCCTATCTTGATAACATGGAATGATGGGATCATTGTTCCTTCATATTTATCCCATTTCATTGTGGCCGAAAAGAATCGAATATATGTTTGTACTTTTAATAACCTCAGTAAATCTTCGGATTACCTTTTTAACATCTATAGGAAGTTGTAAATTTCCCGTAGATCTTTGCTTGGGTATATGCAGAGTATATTTTCTAGTTCAAAGCAATTTTGAACCTAATTAGCTGTAGCTCCTAAATAGAAATTTATCTTATTGTATTTTTCATAGTGTAGGGTCTTCATCCATTTCCCTAATTCAAGGTATCAATTGGATAATATATAGAAAATAACAATAAAGAAGATAACTTCCTCATAGTTATTTTTGTTTGGTGATTTTGTTCGTGGAAAATCTTTACCACATCCTTTGGATCTATTTGCTCAATACGAGTTTTGGAATTACTTTCATTCCTCTGTTAAGAGGTTTTCGTAACCTTCTTGGTATCTTGATTATCCTTCTTGGATGAAGGCTTGGTATCTTTGTCTTCCATATCTTGTGTACAAACAATAGGTTGAGTAATACCCTGTGAAGGGGTTCCTAACGTTATCTTGTCTTTCCCTTTTATCATCGAGAAGAGTGCTAGTATTCACAAGACCGTGAAGGGATACTAGACTTGGTATAAGTATCTTCTGCCATAGGGGCTATATTGATATTGCTACGAAAGCTTTTTTGCATATTTTGTATCTGCATTTCCAAATAATAAATTTTTATTTCAAGTATCTGAATCTTGGCTCTTAATTCCTCCACTTCCATCTCTACTAAGATTCAACATTATTTTTCAAAAATGTTTTAGCTAGTGTATTATCAATTCTTATTAAGAACTTCTTTGGCAACAAATAATCTTCATATTTATGTACTCCTCGCTTTACAGCAATAAGTTCTTTTCTATTTGTTTCATATCTAATTTCCACTTCTTAGAATGTTCCTGATATGTATCCGCAAGTATTTCAGGACAAGAACAATTATTTTCACATTTATATTCTTTATGATTTTTATTTACCTTAAGTACTGCTCCCTAGTAATTATCGGAAGCATCAGTTTCAAGAATAAATAAATCTTCTTGTAAAATAATAAGTTTTGGTAGATTTTTTAATCATTCTTTTACTTACTTGATATTTTTACGATCTCGTTATCCCAAGATCACATTACATTTTTCCTTAGTTTTGGTAGAGTTTAATTTTTTAACTTGACACAATTTTCAATAAACCCTTCAGCATAATTTAATATACCGAGAAAAATTTGTAAATGTTTTTTATCTTTGATTTCTTAAGGAAAATCTTGAAGTTTTTCACTAATATGAGATTGTAGCTGCAATTCTCCTTTTTTACAAATAATCTTAGAAATTCTATCTCTGTTTATGCTATCTCAGCTTTCTTTTGAGAAAGTGTAATACCTTGTTTTTTTCATGATATAACAAAACTTTTCAAGATGTTTAATATGTTCGTTCATATCTTTCAAATGAATAAGTAAATCATTTATTTAGACAATACAGAAATAAGTAATAGGTTTTATTACCTCATCCATCCTTCTTTGGAATAGCTGTAATTCATTTTTCAATCCAAATGACATTACATTCCATTCAAATTGTCCTAAAGGATTAGGAGAGCTAAATGCAGTTAAAGGTTTACTATCTGTTTTGAGCATAATTTGCTAAAATACCGATTTACAAACGAACTTTGAAAATATCTTTTTATTTTGTACTTGTTTGATAAGAATGTCCTTATTTAGTAAGTAATATCTTTCAAATTTTGTAACTTCGTTTAGCCTTTTATAGTTTATCATCATTCTGGCTTTTCCTTTTTGAATTTCACTATGTTTCCTAACCATAAGGGCTGGACTACTATGTGAGTTTTTACTAGGCCTAATCAGTTTAGCTTCTAATAACTCTTTTATTTGGATCTTAAATTCTTCTTGGTTTTCAACACTATATTTCATAGGTTTAACTCTTATTGAGGTATCTGGTTTTATAAGCTCTATTTTGGATTTAATCTTTTATGTGCTCCATTTTTCTAATGGGCTTTCGGAATAAGTTTCTGAAATTTCTTTCTTAAATTTTTCTATCTTATCTCACGTTGTCATTTTTAACAAAGTAATTGGTTTTCTTTACTCCAACATCTACCACGCTGGACTGATGAGTTCTGATGATTAATTTCCTTATAAGCTATGCGTACGACTCTTTTGATCCTAGGTCTAAATATCTTGTGTGCACAAGGTGTTGTGAACATATATTTATCAATAAATTGAGCAAAAGGTGCATATTTTAATAGGAGATTTTGTCCTAATAAAATATCACATCCAATCGTAGATGACATATATATATTATCAACAAACACTTCTCTAAATGATATTATAAAAGGTATTTGTGTAGCATATTTGTTATATATTATTTTATTTCCTCTTGCTGTTGTAGCAGCCACTATTTTTTTTGGATCTCAGATGGTAGTACGTTTGACAAGCAAAGGATTATAGTACATCATGTGTCTAAATATGCATAAAATTTTATTCTACAACAAGTTTGTAAATTGAGTGTAATTTTAATATATGAGCTCATGGGGTTTGTATTTATTACTTTCTCCATAGCAACAATGATCTCATATTTTCATCTATCCTTGTTATAATAATTGAACTTCCTTCAAGTGTTATTTTTACATATTCTTGACATATCTTGTAAGGGCTTACTTAATTATAGGTGTTTGACTAAGTCCTTAATTATCATCTTTATATAAGATTATTTTTGTCTTATGTTCATCTTGGTTTTTCTCCTATAAATATAAGAGGAAAACTCAAATATCTTTTTATCTCAAAGTTATATCCTAAGTAATTTTTAAAGACATATTTTTGTGGTAACTCATAATCTTGTAGATGGCTAACAAACTAGGCATGTATATGATTTTTATCTATTCCTATATATAATATTTTCTCATTGTATTCTTACACTACCTTTCTTATTATTTTTCCTCTAGAATTAATTTCCTTGGTCTGTTTGTGAAAATCAAGCATTATTTGTTCAGATATTGTAACTTCATGTTCTTTGTAATTTTTAGGCGGATATATTGTGCTAATTCATCAAAGTCTTTATGTATTATTATGTTATCTGTCATTTTTCTTAAATTGCTATGATTGCTAGTACTAAAAGTAAATGTTGATTTTATACTTATACTAATAGCCTTACTTTTATATAACATTTTCAAGTTTCCAATTTTATAATAGAGATTGAAACTTTTTTCTATATTTTCGTTTGTAATTGATACTGCCATCCATAAATTCTTTATAAACTTTGAGAATTTTTATATTCTATTTATCTTTCCTCTTAGGACATTGGGGGGGGGGGGAGGGGGGCTATGTATTCTTTTTCATTACAAATGAAGCATCTACATTTCTTGATATATTTCTTTATGGCTTCTCAGACCAATTTCTCTTCTTGAAATATTTTTTATATGGTTTGAAGTTCCATTTCTTAAACTTTCAAAGTTTTTGAATCTTCTTTTGTGTTTTTTATATGGCTTATATTTTCTCTTATGACATCCAAATTGTTCTATTTAGCCTATAGCTATGAAACAACACAAAGCATTTTTCTTATCTTGTGTTTTTTTCCCCCTAGTGCTTCTTTGCATCAAATACTTATCATTCTTTTAGTAAATTCAATCCTACTTCCAAGGCTATTTATACTTATTCCTTCTCCATATCCTTTAGGTAATATTTTACCATATTCTTTTAATAACTTAGTTTCCCATGAAAATTGTAACTTTGTAAAGTAAGATCTTAAGATTGGTTTATTATCTATATATTCTCCTTGACTTATTGTGTAATATAATTCTTTGAATTTACATGTATATCTTTATAATTTACACATATCACATATCCTCAGGTTTTTCATTACAATAATTCATTCGTTATATTCATCTTGTTTCCTAACTTCTTCATCTATTGTGTATGTGACGCGCACAAAATTTTCATATAAATATTTCATTTTTACTATCAATATATTGTTTACAAATCTGGTCATTTTACTGTAAGTATCTATACATGTATCGATACTTGATGAATCAGACAGATTTTCAATCTATCGAGTTATCCTTTCCTTTCATAAATTAATGTATATAAAATTGAAATAATAAATATAAATGATAATTAATTTGATTAACTTAAAACTGATAAAAAAAAATCACCTATACATTATAATGAAATAGGTAACAGAATTAATCATTTAATAATTCATTTAAGTCTAAGATTAAAGAGCATAGAATCTGATAAATTTTCCTCTTCATGTGTCATGTATCGATACATGACAGTTAATTATTTACCATTAGAATTTGAAAGTTAGTTTGTTAAATAAAACTATACAAGTATCGATACATAAAAACATAACTTTTTATAAAACATACGCAACTTACATATCTATTGTATTTTAGAACCGAATACGAGGTCTTTACAGTTATAAAAATAAAACTGCAAATTTTAAACTAGTCACATATTTGTAAAGTTAAAAACACTGCATACACCAGCTCAAAAGTATTTATATCATAATACTCCACTTTCATTTTCGTATATTCGTAACGAGATAAGGTTAGGTGATCTGGGAGGTAGCTCCATATTTTTTTTTTCCATAATATACATATGAGTCAACCCATCCTCTGAAGGTTTCCACCCGTGAGATACAGATTTGAAGTAAGCACGATCAAGCATCTGCAATATTTTAAAACGTGAAAAATGTGAATACAAATGTATTCAGCAAGCAACATACTTTTCAGTTTAAGACATGATTTTCAAGAGAGCCCGTATTACAAAATATATGTTAACCCATGTGTGCAAAAATTCAAGCATGATTTGCAATCCCGATACAAATATCATGTATTTCCGGCTGGAATGAACTTCACGTGACATAACAAGTCAAGCACCATAAAGTGTAGTATCAAGCGGGATAACACGATGAATGTAATAATGCAAGAAAATACTTTAACAACACAAGAACAATTTAAAATATCATGTACTTTTGTATGAAGTAGCATTTAAAATTATTTTCAAAATTACAATGTTACTTACCGTGATTAGAACCTGAAAACAAAGAAAGAATCAAAAATCAAACTTCTATTATTTTGAAAACTAATGAAAGTATCGATACGTATTCAGATCTTGATTCTTCATGTATCAATATATGGTATCGATACTAAAGAACTATTTCTACTAATGATCTCTAATTTCAACAGAATTCCCCCCTTTTTTCTTGAACTGTTGGTTCAGAATCATGGCAGAATTTCCCCAGCATTAAGAGCATGATTCTAACAGAATTTTACAAAACTATAAATCAAAATCAAGAACTACCTTTGAAATTAAAAATCAAGAACTCAACAAAAACTCTCACTTTCCTCTCAAGTTTATAGCTGGATTTTCAGGTGTAATCTTTGAATGAAGTAAGTTCACCTATTTATAGACGAGTTGTAGCACAAAATCAAGATTTAGCCTTGGTTAAAATATTATTTCTAGGTTATTATTACCCTAAACTAGCATGGAGGTTTCACTTAAGCTACAAGCAGGTGCTGTTAAGCCGCATGATGACGTCCTCTACATATATGATAGGTGGTTGAATCTATTAAATCCAACAAGTCACAACTCAGCCACGCAAAAACCCTATCTAGGTTTTCTGCAAGTATCAATACATATTATTCATATATCGATACATGGATCAAAAAATTTAGAATTTTATTTTTCTTAAAATTGGGAAAAATAGTGGATCGCTACGATCTTTCCCTCTTAAAAAAATTATGTCCTCAAAATTACCTAAAAAAGTTCTTGATATTTCTGCTTCATTTCTTCTTCTCTTTCCCAGGTCTCTTCTTCAATTGCCGTGATTTTCCATAAAACTCGTACTAATTGCACGATCTTGTTTCGAAGCTGTTTAACTTCTCTCATTATAATTCGAATTGGTTATTCTTAGAGAGTAGAATCAGGTGGTACATCATTTGGAATGTCACTCAAAATGTGACATGGGTCTGAAATGTGTTTTCGAAGAGTTGAGATATGAAAAACATCATGCATCCTTTGCAAATTTTCTAGTAATTCCAATTTATAAGCTACTTCACCAATTTGTTCTAAGATGAGGAAAGGACCAATATATCTTGGAGTTAGTTTTCCTTTCCTTCCAAACCTTTATAATCGCTTAATTGGTGAAATCTTAAGAATACTTGATTGCCTACAGCAAATTTAAGAGGTCTTCTTCTCTTATCTGCATAACTCTTTTGTCGATTTTGGGCCACTTTTATATGAATTTTTATATTTTCCACCACCTGTAACATTTCTTGCAGCATATCAGAATTTACTATGGAACTTTCTCTAGTTTCATTCCAATTTAAAGGAGATCAGCATTTCCTTCCATATAAAGGTTCAAATGGTGGCATTCCAATAGATGCTTGATAGTTGTTATTGTATGAAAATTCGACTAAGGGTAAATAGTGATCCCAACTTTGTTCAAAGTCTAGTACACATGGCCTTAGCATGTCTTCCAATGTTCGAATTGTTCGTTCTGATTGTCCATCGGTTTGTGGATGAAAGGAGGTACTAAAGTGTAACCTTGTTCCCAATTCTTTATGTATCTATTGCCAAAGTCTTGATAGAAAATGAGGGTCACGATCTGACGTGATGGACAAAGGTACACCATGTAGTCGAACAATTTCTTCGATGTACAATTGCTTCATTTTATAAGTCATCTTGACCGAAAGAAAATGAGCTGAATTTGTAAGTCTATCCACTATTACCTAAATTATATCATAACCTTTTGTTACTATTGGTAACCCACTAACAAAATCCAAGTAATCTTGTCCGATTTCCATTCTGGTACAGATAGTGGTTGTAAAGTGCCTGAGGTCTTTGATGATATGCTTTTATTTGTTGACAAGTTAGATATCTGGCAACAAAATATGCAATTTCTTTTCTCATCTCTAGACACCAATATCGAGTTCGAATATCATGACACATTTTTGTACCTCCGGGATGGATTGAATATGGAGTACTATGTGCTTCTTCCAAAACTTTATTTCTGACTTGTGATAGAACATAAATTTGAGTGTTATATGTAATAACTCCTTCACTTGATATATTAAAATCAGAGAATCCTTGACTTATTCTATACCGTAGCTTATCCGCAAAAGGATCTATTTTCTAAGCTTCTCGTATTAATTCTAACAATGTCGGTTGTATCACTAGAGTATATATTTGGGATTTCTTAGATTCCAAAACTTCTAGTTGTAATCTCTCCATGTCCTCTTGAATTTATTTTGGTCTTTTCTTTCTGACTGGTGTTTTGCGGCTTAACGCATCAGCAACAATATTAGCTTTCCACGGATGATAGTTAATTCCACAATCGTAATCTTTCACTAATTCCAACCATCTTCTTTGCCTCATGTTCAATTCTTCTTGAATAAAGAAATACTTGAGAGATTAGTAAAAATTTCACAATGTTAACCATATAAGTAATGTCGCCAAATCTTTAAGGCAAAGACTATGGCGGCAAGTTCCAAATCATGTACTGGATAATTCTGTTCATAAGACTTCAATTGCCAAGATGCATAAGCAATTACTTTTCCTGGTTGTATCAGTACACATCCAAGACCATTTTTTGATGCATCACTATATATTGTAAATTCCATATCTCTGCAAGGAATGGTTAATACAGGGGATGTAGTAAGTCTTTTCTTTAATTCCTGGAAACTATTTTCACAATCTTCCGTCCATTTGAAAGGTACATTTTTTCTTGTCAATCTAAGTAACAGCACTGCTATTCCTGAAAAATTTAGAACAAGTCTCCAATAATATCCTGCTAAACCAAGAAACTTCATACTTCTGTAGGGTTAGTAGGCTGTCTCCATTGTGAAACTGCTTCAACTTTAGTGGGGTCTACTAAAATTCCTTCTTTTGATACTACGTGTCCCAAGAAAATCACTTTATCTAGCCAAAATTTGCACATGGAGAATTTAGCATAAAGTTTCTTTTCTTGTAAAGTTCGTAAAATCAATTTCAAATGGTCTGCATGTTGTTGACGATATTTAGAGTAGATCAAGATGTCATCTATGAATACTATAACAAATTTATCCAAAAATTCTTGAAAAATACGATTCATCAAATCCATTAATACTGCTAGAGCATTTGTCAATCTAAATGGCATTACTAAGAACTCAAAATATCCATATCGAGTTCTAAAAGCCGACTTGGAAATATCTTCATTTTTAATTCTTAATTGATGATACCCACATCATAAATCAATCATTGAAAAAGTGGTTGATCCCTATAATTGATCTAATACGTCATCAATTTTCGGAAGAGGATATTTACTTTTTATGGTGACCTTATTTAGCTCACGATAATCCATGCACAATTGCATTGATCCATCATTTTTCTTCACAAATAATACTGGTGCATCCCAAGACGAAGTACTAGGCCGGACAAATCCTTTTTCCAATAATTGATCAAGTTGATTGCGTAATTCTTTTAATTCAATAGGGCCGTACAATACAAAGTTTAAAATATAGGATTGGTACCTGGAATAACTTTGATACTAAATTCGATCTCTTGTTCAGGAGGTAGTCCAAGTAAATCATTGGGGAAGACATCAGGAAAATCTTGAACTATAGGAATTGTAGATAACTCTGGAAGTGTATCAGCTTTAACTTGATATAAACTTATCCAATATCCACTATGTCCTTGAGAGATAAATTTAATAGCTTTAACTAAAGAGATAATAATCTTGGAGGTTTTTGCTGGGGGTGGAAATGATATAGGTTTATTTGCGAGAAAGTTTAAGGTTTTAGCTTCACAATTCAAAATCATCCCATAGTTTGATAACCAATCGATTCCCAGTATGATATCAAAATCTTTGATATCAAACATGATGAGTTCAATAGGATAGTTATTATCCTCTATTTGAATTGGAGCTTCTGTTATATGATTTTGTGTTTGATATACTTTTCCATTAGGTAAAAGGATTTCACAGATACTAGATGATTGTTTAGTAGGTAATTGATGACAGTGCACAAGTTGGGTAGATACAAATGAATGTGTAGCACCAGAGTCAAATAAGGTATAAGCCGGCTTAGAAAAAAGGTAAGTTGTTCCTTTAATCACTTTATTACTCTCCGATGCTTCTGGTTGCACAAGAGCATAAACCCGGCCAGATTGTGATAAAGGTTTGGTCTGATTAAATTTTTGCTTGGGACAATCTCTTAACAAATGGCCTTTCTTTCCACAGCCATAACATAACCCTAGCTGAGTTCGACAAGGACCTTGATACAGTTTTCCACAATAAGAACAAGATAGTGGATTCACTTCCGAAATCTTTATTTCAGGTTTGCTGATATTTGATTGAGGTTGAAGCGGCCTTGAAAATCTATTGCCACCATTTCTGTTGGAAAATCAAGGATACCACCGAGTCATTGGCCTCCGAGGATTCTAATTTTGAACTTCTCTAGCTTTTATTATTTTAATCCCAGCTTGTTCTTTCATCAAAGCTCTTCTACAATACTCGAAAAAGTAGTCGTAGATGAAGAGGACATTAACACATCTTTACTTAGTTCAGGTTTCAATCCCTCAACAAAACGATCTATTTTATGTCGAGGTTGACTAACCATGTGTTCCGAAAATCGAGATAGCTCTTCAAATTTCTTCACATATTCTATCACTGTCATGTATCATTACTTCACTTGAATGAATTCATTAAGTTTTTTTATTTTTAACTGATGCTGGAAAATATTTGTTAGGAACTTTTCACAAAACTTTTCCCTATCATAAGCTGCATCTCCTTCCAACTAAATTAAAGTCCCATCAGTATCCAACATTTCCACGTAACATAAATGTTGCACAGTTCACCTTTTCTTCATTAGGTGTATGTGCATACAAAAACATCCGTTCAATTGTTCTGATCCAATTTTCAGCATCTATCGATCTTTAGCATCTTCAAATACAGGAGGCCTTAAGCATCGAAATCCCTCAGTAATTATTCCACTATCATTTGGAACTTGATTATGTTGACTATCACTATTATGATTTATTAACTGTTTAATTTGTTGAGCTTGTTGTCGAACAACTCGAGTTAAACGATCCATTGATGCAGTAGTTTTCGTAGGTCGAGATGAACTCATGTGCGACATATATTTAAACATTAAAATATATATCAAAACATAAAATTATATCAAAATTCTAAAAATTAATAATATTACTTTTTAACAAAATATCACCTAATGTATCGATACATGCTTAAACAGAAACTTTTCATAGCTTCAATGTATCGATACATTTAAGTAATGTATCGATACATGAACATGATTTAAGAGGGTTTTAGAAGTCATTTTCAAGCAAATTTTCAAACTTTTATTCTCAAATCCCCTCTATAAACTCTCGTTTTTCTTGCAACTTCACAATTTTGCCTTCATTTTCCATAAATCTCACCACCATGAATCGGATTAAGCATGAGGTTTTTCTAAGAACAAAACAAAGTGGCCAATCAATTGGTTTAGTTCCATATGTGGCACCCACTGAAAAAACCCGTATCTATTTCATGTTATTCCTCAAGTTCTAAAAATTCTTCATCTCATACTAATTCTCAATCACATACTTCAAATTCTAATGAAATTTTCTCCCCGGAGGTGTGTGAGCCACGAACCAAATGTACTCATGATGTTGATGTTAATCCTCGTCCTACCCAGCGCCCCAGATGAGCTGCAACTACTCCATCTCGAGGGAGGGCTCCTTCTTCCTCTAATCGTGATAGGGGTAGGGGTAGGAGAAAGGTGAAAGTAGTAGAGGTAAGGAGAAAGTAGTTGATAGTGATTGTGATTTTGATGATTTAAATACTTTTCCAAATTTGTTTTTCCTTAGTACGGAAACTCAATCTCGTTTTCTCAAATTAAAGAAATTACCCATTGTACCAGGAAGGGTATTAAAAATTTCTTTTCTTTATTCTTTTCAATTCGAGTATCTACCGTCTTTTGAGCACTTTGGTTGGCTCAAGTTTTTAGAAAACGGGGAAAAGATATGTAAGAGATTAATTCAATTATTTTATGCTAATGCAGAATCCAAACAAGTTTTGATGAGGAGACTGAGAGTGAGCGAGTGGCTCGAGGCGACAGAATTTTGAAGACAATGGTGAAAGGAAAATATTTCTGGTTTGGACCTTCAAAGATTTGAGAAATCTTTGAGATGCGAGAGGATGGAGAGGTTTATGATTCTACTTTTGAGAAAATAGGTGCATGTAAGTTATTTTTTGATGATCCTACTCTTTTGGATGCACCACTTTTACCTTTTCATAGGAGATTTCTACACATCATGTTTACACATTTGATTAAGCCCGTGGATATAAGCATTTTAACTTTACAAACCAAGGACATATGGATTTCGGAGAAGGTGTTTAGGGATAGGCAGATAGATTTGGTGAATCTTATTTTAGATGATTTAATAGAGAGTGCGAGTATTCGCAGTAATAGGTTATTAAATGGTTGGGTGGTGATGGTGATTCTTCGTCATGAAGGGATTAGTTTTGAAGAAGAGTTCTTACAGCCGGTTCATCCGAACAAAACTTTTGGACTTGCTACATTAGCTAAGATGGGCTATACTGAGTCACGTCCTAGTTTTTGGGTGCCGAAGCCTCATGCTGCAGGTGGTCATGGGAAAGGGGTTGGAGGCGAGGGAGTTGGAGATGTAGGCAAGAATGTTGGTGCTGGTGTTAATGGAGTGGGAGTTCAAGCTAAAGCCAGCCGAGTTAGAGAGGGGCATGCTACCGAGACTATGGGTACATCATCTCAGGCTCCTGATTAGACTGCATTTGTTGAGGAGTCGAGGAGAACATGGACTACTATTCTTCAGTCGATGAAGGATTTATCTGCTCGAGTTTGTGTGATAGAGCAGCGTTTATCCATCGAGACCCGTGCTCCTGATGCTCTTATAGATCCTCCATCCCCTAAGACTTAGTTTATTCCCTCCCCTCTTCATAATGTATCCCTTTAAGTTGATATTTTGGACATGTAAAAACTATGAAACTCAAATTTTGTACATATGTTATGAAATATTCAAGTTTCTCTCTTATTCCGTGTATATAATCATTCATATAATATGGAAACATAAAATAAGCATACCTCTATGGATTGGAAACAAGATATTGACTTATATGTATATTATGGTGCCTACAGAATCTGCGAACCAAAGCTCCGATACCAACTCCTGTGACGAACACAGAATTTTCACATAAATTTTTCATTTTTACTATCAATATGTTGTTTACAAATCTGGTCATTTTGCTGTAAGTATCAATACATGTATCGATACTTGATGAATCAGACAGATCTTCAATTTATCGAGTTATCATTTCCTTTCCTTTCCTTTCATAAATTAATGTATATAAAATTGAAATAATAAATATAAATGATAATTACTTTGATTAACTTAAAACTGGTAAAAAAAAAATCAACTATACATATATTGAAATAGGTAACAGAATTAATCATATAATAATTCATTTAAGTCTAAGATTAAAGATAATAGAATCTAATAAATCTTTCTCTTCATGTATCAATACATGACAGTTAATTAGTTACCGTTGGTATTTGAAAGTTAATTCGTTAAATAAAACTATACAAGTATCAATACATAAAAACATAACTTTTTATAAAACATACGTAACTTACATATCTATTGTATTTTAGAACCGTATATGAGGTCTTTACAGTTATCAAAATAAAACCCCGTATTTTAAACTAGTTACATATTTGTAAAGTTAAAAACATCAGTATACACCAGTATTTATATCATAATAATCCAATTTCATTTTCGTATATACGTAACGAGATAAGGTTGAGTGATCTGGGGTGTAGCTCCATATTTCTGTTTCCATAATATACATATGAGTCAACATCCTCTAAAGCTTTCCACCCATGAGAGACAGATTTAAAGTAAGCACAATCAAGTATCTGCAATATTTTAAAACATGAAAAATGTGAATACAAATGTATTCACCAAGCAACATATTTTTTATTTTAAAACACGAGTTTTAATAGGGCATGTATTACAAAACATATGTTATCCCATATGAGCAAGAATTCAAGCAGAATTTGCAATCCCGATACAAATATCATGTATTTCAGGCGGGAATGAACTTCTCGTAACATAAAAAAGTCAAGCACCATAAGGTGTAGTATCAAGCGAGATAACATAATGCATGTAACAATGCAAGAAAATACTTTAACGAGACAAGAACAAGTTAAAATATCAAGTAATTTTGTACGAAGTAGCATTTAAGAATATTTTCAAAATTGCAGTGTTACTTACCTCGATTAGAAAAACTGAAAAACAAAGAAAGAATCAAAAATCAAACTTCTATTATTCTAAAAACTAATGAAAGTATCGATACATATTCAAAACCTGGTTCTTCATGTATCCATACATGGTATCAATACATAAAGAACTATTTCTGCTAATGATCTATAATTTCAATAGAATCCCCCCCCCCCCCCCTTTTTCTTGAATTGTTGGTTCAGAATCATAGCAGAATTTCCCGAGCATTAACAACATGATTATAACATAATTTTACAAAACTATAAATCAAAATCAAGATCTACCTTTGAAATTAAAAAACAAGAACTTAACCAAAACTCTCACTTTCCTCTCACGTTAATACCTGAATTTTTAGGTGTAATCTTTGAATGAAGTAAGTTCACCTATTTATACACGAGTTGTAGCACAAAATTCAAATTTAGCCTTGATTAAAATATTATTTCTAGGTTATTATTACCCTAAACTAGCATGGAGGATTCACCTAAGCTACAAACAGGTGCTATTACGATGCATGGGGACGTCCTCTACATGTATGACAGGTGGTTGAATCTATTAAATCCAACAAGTCACAACTCAGCCACGCAAAAACCCTATCTGGGTTTTCTGCAAGTATCGATACATATTATTTATGCATCGATACATGGATCAAAAACTTCAAAATTCTTTTTTCCTTAAAATTGGGAAAAATAGTGGATCGTTACAGTGTATCTATCTCCAAAGAATTCAGTTCTAAGGGCTCTTTCTAACATATTTAATATATCTCTAATACCTTGATCATTCAGATTATTTCTATTATATAATGCATCAGTTGTATTTTCTCCATATTTTATTATTCTTTTTGTATTTATTGGTAGTTTCCTCCACTATTCTAATACTATACCTCTAAATGTATGTTCTATAAATCCAAATGTTGTATATGTGTCTCATTTATTAAATTGTATTGCTAAATCAGTACTTTTTGTTCATATTTTTATAGCTTTGTTTGTATCTACACAGTCTAAATCTAATCATATTCATGTTGTGTGGATTGATTCATTTTATGATTTTATTGTATTAACTTCTTTTATAGATTGTTTTCTGATATTTTCACTATATCTATTTTGGGTTTTTTTTATATCTTTGGAATCCTTCTTTTCTAGGTATATGAACTTCATATGAATCACTAATATTTTTGTCACTACTAAATTCTTCTTTTACATTACTTGTGGTTGAGTTTGTATTCATTTTAGTGTTTTCTACTTGTTTTATTAATTCTTCTAATTGATTTTTATATTCATTATATTCTTCTACAATAGATTCTAAGAATTTCTTTCCAATTCTTCTACATCTGTTATCATAAATTGTCTTAATTCAGAAACTTTTTCTTCTCCTTTATTTTTATCTTTAAATTTTTTTATATAATCTTGAGGATAATTAATTATGATTTTATCTTTTCCTTTTAGATTTTTATCTAGAATAGCATTCCCTACTTGGAAATTATATTCTAGATTCTTCTTTTACATTACTTGTGGTTGAGTTTGTATTCATTTTAGTGTTTTCTACTTGTTTTATTAATTCTTCTAATTGATTTTTATATTCATTATATTCTTCTCAATAGATTCTAAGAATTTTTTTCCAATTCTTCTACATCTGTTATCATAAATTGTCTTATTTCAAAAACTTTTTCTTCTCCTTTATTTTTATCTTTAATTTTTTTTATATAATCTTGGGGATAATTAATTATGATTTTATCTTTTCCTTTTAGATTTTTATCTAGAATAGTGTTCTCTACTTGTAAATTATATTCTAGATTTTCCAATCTTTTATTCATTTTTCGAACTCTCGTTCAAATTATTTTTTGGCAAATAAGGATAACTTGGTTTTTTATATTTTTCTACAGTTTTTAGAAATTTGTCAATTATACTTTATTTTTCTGATAAATTCATCATAATTTTTGGATCGTAACAGGGCTTTGATACCATTTGACACTAGAGTGCGCATGCAGAATTATAATTGTCTATTATATCTTTGAAATCGTTGAAATGATTCATTAAAATTTTTTATATAACTGATATATGCTTGTCTTCTTGAATATTCGTTACGTTAATTCTACTAATCTTTTAAGTTCTTCGTATATTTCTATAGCTCTGGTACTTAATTCTCTTCTAGATTTTACTAATTCTATATATTACTGTGTAATATTCTAATTAAATTTCTCTTTTTTTCTTCAAGTATGCGAGGGTCATAAATATGCATATATTTAACTAAAAATTATTTGGGAGTTTAATTGTTTGATAAATTGACGACTTTGTTTTGAGGGTTTGATTGGAGATTCTATAATAAATTGGTGGCTTTAGTTAGAATTTTATACTTTTGTCTTCTAGTGGAGTTGTTCACTAGCTTGTTTGATATATATATATATATATATATATATATATATATATATATATATATGGCTTGTGCGATGCACGGGTTCAGGTAATAATTGCGTATATAATAGTGTCGACAAGTTAAAAGGAAATAAGTCTCTCTTAATTATTTAGAGCTTTAACACTAAAATAAAATTCTATTAACGTCACATATGCTAGGCTGTATAATGAGTAATATGCTCAAAAGCAGTGACTAATGTCATTCTAATTTTTTAATTATATTACAATGAAAAGAAACGATAATAGATACACAAAAGGTTGCAACATGTATTAAAATTGTGGTTTCGCATATTTTGTAAGAAATGTTCTGGCAGATTCGGTGGAAGCATAGAAAGGCTGCAACATGTATTAAAAATAGATACACAAAAGGTTGCAGCATGTATTAAAATTGTGGTTTCGCATATTTTGTGAGAAATGTTCTGGCAGATTCGGTGGAAGCATAGAAAGGCTGCAACATGTATTAAAAATAGTTAAAGCGACGTCATTTTGGTTGACCATGCGATGAATAGTGCCCATTTTAAGACTCTTTTGATATGTGTAAGGTGTTAGTGGACGGCTCGTCCAATGTACAAGTAGTGATTGTAATTATGTAATAATAGTGTTATTGAAACATGAACAATTAAAAAAAATCATTTTATATTGTCAAAAAAGAAAAAGAAAAAAATCATTTTATCAAATTATGATACCTTAATATGGAAGGAAAAATCTAACACTTTGAACAGAACATTACAATATCTTTCAAAAACGCCTCTAACTAGACTATAATTGTTGTAAATATTATCTTATATTAGTGAATGACAATTGTATCCATGTAACCCTAGTTATAATTACTTTGTATATCCCTTTCTTCCCCTATATATATGGGTCTCTGGTTCATAATAAAATACACAAGTTTATTGGTGTCTCTACTTTTCTCTCTAGTTTATAACATGTTATCAGCACGAATTTCTACCAAATTGAATTAGAATTTTCTTTTTCAAAATCTCATATATCAAAATATTAGTTAGAAGGTAAAATCATGTGAGTCGAAATTAATTTGACAGCATATGAATTTTCTTGTTCCGATCGTAGTTGAATTGTTCCAATTCCAGGAGGTTGCTTCAATTCCAATAATTGTTCTAATTCCATCCGCCTCCATACTCCAACCAATAATTTGTGCTCGTGTAACAATTGTGACTCGGATGCAAGTCAAGTTCGGCTCCATACTCCATACATTAAATTTTTTATGTGTGTTTAATGTATATATTATTTTGTTGTTGAATTTTTGTAAGTTGATAATTCATTAGGTTGTTGCTCTCGAAGTAGCACAATAATAAATTAATATTCCAGAAGAATATTAATCATAGAATTGATTATTATTCGTTGTTGCTCCTGAAGTGGAACGACATTATAATTAATATTCCAAAACAATATTATTTGCTCCCGAAAAGTATAAATTATAATTTCAATATTCTAGAAGAATATTGATTTATTATTCTTGAATAATCAAAAGTTTAGAATTATAATTATTCTAGAAGAATAATTTGTTATTACTCCTGAAGTAGCACAATAAATAATTAATATTCTAGAAGAATATTAATTGAAGAGCTGTCTATTATAAATACATATAAGTTGGTTATACGATTTGTAATATCGTTTTAACTATATTGGTTGATGATAGACATATATCTAGTTTAATATAATTTATTATTTCGTATCAATAGTCCAGAAGAATATTGATAATTAAATGAATTTCAAATCAATATCTCAGAAGAATATTGCGTTTCAATATTCCAGAAAAATATTAATCGTAAATTTGTCTATTATAAATAATTTGTTGTTACTTTTGAAGTAGTACACCATTATAATTAATATCCTAGAAGATATTATTTGCTCTTGAAGAGCATGAAATATCATTTTCAATATTCTAAAAGAATATTGATTTATTATTTTTGAAGAATTGAAATAAGTTCGTTAGCGGAAGAAGTTATAAATTGTTCCAGCACATTAATTTTCATTCTAAAAGGTACTGAAAATTTGTCATTATCTCTTTTTGCCTATATTAATTATGTTTATCTATATCATTTGTGATACACAGGATCAACCTAAAATCTTGAAATCAAAATCAGCAAAGATTGAATTATCACGTTCACAGTTTTTTTGTAGTATATCTCTTGGTTTATATTAACCCAATATTCTTGTAATTTTTAGATTTTATCTTTGTCTTGTAATCCAAGTAAGATCCTGTATATATAATATTACTTGCTCGTGAAGAGAAGTTTATTACAATTTCAATATTCTAGAAGAATATTGACTCAACGCTCTTGAAGAAGTATAATTTATATTTTAAACGAATATGGTGTTGGTGTTCTCGAAAAAACACAACCCACGTTAGATAAATATTCCAGAATATATTTTATCGTCATTTGTGTAGAGCACAAATATTGTTAGTTCTAAAGGTAGAACGAATCATTAATGTCAATATTCATGAAGAATATTATTTGCTCCTAGAGAGCATAATTTGTCAATATTACTGAAAAATATTGATTTATTATTCTTGAAGAATTGCAATTTTAGAAATATAATTATTTCAGAAGAATAATTCGTTATTTTGCTCCTAAATAGCACAATAGATATTAATTATTGTTAGAATTGAATGAGATTTGAATCAATATTCCAGACGAATATTGCATTATTGCTACGTTTCAATATTCTAGAAGAATATTATTTTATTGCTCATGTGATAAATATTGCATTCTTTTTCTCAAAGAAATTCAAAGTTATTAATAATTCAGAAGATTATTATGTTGTAGAATAATATATTGTTGTGATGATTCCTGAAGAATCATAATTTTATCTCATATGAAATATAATAATGGAATATAATTAGCTCCCGAAGGGTCTAATATTATGAGATGTGTTATTAATTTGATATTCTGAAAAAGTATTTTGTTGTTACTCCTGAAGAATAACAATTTTATTTTATGATAAATATTCAATTTATTATTTTACTTGTTCATGAATAACATAGTTTTTTTCTGCTCAAAGTAAAGGTTTGTATTCTATTAACTTTGAATTTTCATAGAAAGTGGTATAATTATTCGATCTTATCATATCGTTTTGATTATACCAACTTACAATAAACATTTGTTTGAATGTATGTTTTACATTCAATATTATAGTACAATATTCCAGAAGAATATTGTATCACTATTCTAGAAAAAGAAACAATCTAAATCAATGTTTTAGAAGAATATTGATCTAAATCGATATTCCAACAGAATATTGCACATTGGGAATATCTCATTTGAGTTAGTTAATAAAATATTCTAGAAGAATATTTTGATTTTGCTCTTGAAGAAGCAAAATCTTATTTCACACTACATATTCAAGTCTAATATGTTTATATGTTGTTGCTCCCGAAGAAGTATAGAAATTATAAAATAATATTAACTGCTCTTGAAAGAATATGATATTACAATATTCCGGAAGAATGTTGACATATTAATTTTGAATGAGTAATAAAAACATGCTTTTCGAAGTAGCATATGTTTCGAAGAATATATCATTTGAGTTCATTTTATCCCTGAAGAAAAACATATAACTAATGTCATAAGGACATTGATCAGTTTGACTACTTGAATAATATATGATTATATAATATTTAATCATTGAATTATATCTTATATTGAGCCATAAGTTCAATTTGATTTTATTATTTGGCATGACCAGTTGGACCATCACTGGATCAATAATGATGCGAAATTAAAATGGATACTTAATGAAGAACCAGAAGATTCTTCAATCCAATCATATATGATGTTTGTTCTCTTTCATGAAATTTCTTGACTGTCTCTAGCTAAAATAGAGATTAAATTCCCTATATTTCTGAAAAATAATTAGGGTGATAAATGGGATACCATCATCCTCCACGTTGACCATCTAAATATTATTTGTATCTAATAGATTTGACACATATACTAGATGATTGCATGGTGTTCGCAACCTGAAGTTTGTGAAATTATTGCTCAAATTTTAAATAATGAGCAAAATTTTTCAGATTATATAATCAAGAATGTGTCTTAATAATGCTAGTGGACATAAATCTCAACATTTTAATAAGTGTTAGTTGGGATATCGAAAATTGTTTTAACATTTTTTCTTGTTAAACGCCTCCAATTAATTTAGTTGAGAACAAAATACTTCCCTTTTTGTTTAGGGAATTCTATTACGCATCATGCCAACATCATAGTTCTCCCTGTTATAATGGGCTTATGGTTAGAGCCTAATTTTTTCATATAATTCTTTAATAATGCAATTGATCCACCACAATGCACTGATATGAAAAATAAAGAATATTGAGAAAAATGTATTGTTTGAACATATATCCCAAATGGGTGATATTTGATTGTTAATTTGATTGAACAATTTTCTCAACATTAGGGGGAAGTTTAATAGCTTAAAATCAAACAAATATATCATATTATGTTATCTATATCCTCGCGATTGATAATACGAACCAGAAGTTGATTTGAAAATACGAACGAAAAGTGCAAAAGATAATATAATTACAAGATGCATAAGAGATTAATAAAATCTCATGTACTAGTTACAGAACTCTATCTTATATTGATGTATGGCATGCTTGAAGCGTAGCGATAATTGATTCGAATAAAGATCCCTAAATAAATAAAAATAGAGCAAATGAGTATGATAGTCTTATTGAGGAAACATATACTCGTGAGAGAGTATTTATTGACATAATTAATTGTAAATGTCCAGAATAGGTTCAAGTACTTGAAATATTGAAAAATTGAGATATCTATAGTTATGTCTTGTGGGGAAAGAAATCAAATTGAGATGATAATTGTGTCAACACACTTTATAAAACACTTATGCAAAAGAAACTTGCGAAGCTAGCCACATCATAATTTGAATGATAGCGAGGATAAATTACCTGAAGTATGCATTCAGGCTAAATTAAACTTATTACAAAACCTGAAGTTTTGGGACCTGAAGTCCAAACACATTAAAGTGTAAAGCCAGTAAAATACCTATAGGTATAGTCCTAATACACGACTTGTTGCGCAACGAATGTTTCAAGGATCTGGCACAGATACAATATTTTATTTGCTTGAAAATGTATAATAAGCGCCGATAATTATATGATTATTAGAAATGCATATAATGAAAAATGATTTATTCTAATTACTAGCTTGCGCTCTTTGATGTACCAGTGAGTGATATCAAAATGTATGATCATCAACTCGGTACGTTGGGAGTATTATTTGAAGTACCAATTAGTGAGATTAAAAAGGGTAATCAATAACTCGGTACTTTGGGATTGCGGTGAAATAATTAGAGAAAATCTATTTGAAATATAGGAATCGTTACCTATCTAAAGTTTCACGACTTAAATTTGGTGGTAGCAATTTGACAATTGCAATGTGAAACATATACTATGTCTGAAGCATACAATTTAATCCTCAAAGGATTAAATATGTTTGAAACATATAATTCAAGTTTTTAAGAAACTTGTTTGATCAAAGTATACATATATTTTGCTATCTAAATATTTAATATGCTTTGAAAAGACTCAATTTATAATGGAATGTGAATAATATTTGAAAATTGTGGTAATTGATTTTCAAAATTCAAATTCATGGTTAATTATTCACCAGAAATGAATAAGTTAATTGTTCATTGAAGTGAATAAGTCACTTCCAAATTTGAGAACTGCATTAAATGCATTGATGAATATTGATTATAGAACATGACTCGATGCAGCATGTTCAAATAATTGGAAATATTTTTTAGTTCTTCAAGTTCAAATGAATAATTGAATTTATATTCGAAGAATATATAATATGAGATATGTGCCATTTATATATGCTTGGTGAACATATTCGATATTGCACCGATTAACAGTTGAAATAATTATATGTAATATCCAAATAATTGTAATGTTCCTATAAGGAGGAGCTAATATCGCTACACTCTTTTTTCCTTAGCCGCGGTTCTGTTCCGCGAGGCTTTCCTGGCAAGATTTTTAACGAGGTAGCTATTATCAATGTCTATTGATATACTCTCTCATACAAGACTCTCGAAGAGATTAAGATATTGATGATTCAATAGAGATTGAATCAATGGGAGTAACTATATAGATAATTTGAGACAGATTGAATCAGGGGGAGTAGCTATACTCATTTTCCTTCGTTCAAGTTTTTTCCCACTGGGTTTTTCTGACAAGGTTTTAACGAGGCAGCATCAAAATACTCCAGAATTTTCAACAAATTCACTCAAGTGACAATGAAGCTGATTTATCTACAAAAGCACTATCAACATCTACATTCAACAAACCAGTTCACAAGATTGAGATACATCATCTCGATAATTTACACTGATCAACATTAGGGGGGAGTAGCTGTACTATTTTTCCTTAACCAAGGTTTTGTCTCATTGAATTTTCCTAGCGAGGTTTTAACTGGCATCATTTATCTTAATACTCTAAGAACAACTGTACTATTTTTCCTTCGTTTGATATTTTTGTCCCATTGAGTTTTTATCAAATAAGGTTTTAATGAAGCAGATATTTTGTAATATGTCATTCAAGGGGGAGTATTGTAAATATTATCTTGTATTAGTGAATGATAATCGTATCCCTATAACCCTAGTTATAATTACTTTGTATATCCTTTTCTTCCCCTATATATATGGGGCTCTGGTTCATAATAAAATACACAAGTTTATTAGTGTTTCTACTTTGCTCTCTAGTTTATAACAATAATCAACGTATTATAATTTCATTAACACAATAATTTTGCACTTTGCAAAAAAAAAAAAAAATAATAATAATAATAATAATAATAATAAAAATTACAAAAAATTAATTACTGGTAAATTTAATATATCAATGCTAAAATAAAAAAGAAAGATATAAAATATCGTTTTAAGTCTAATTCTAAATTAACTCTTTGTTAGTAGGACGTGCTATATTTTTCATTCATTCTCTATTTTTTCCCGTTATTCTTTAGACCATTCTTTCAAGCATTGTCGATGCTATGCTATGAGTTAATTTATATTTCATGAAAATGTGTAAAATATATTATAGCCACAATTAAAAGCGGGCATCAATCTACTAAATAAATAAAATTGTATAATTGAAAAACAACAACAGTAATTAAAGTTAAGTAAAAAATAAATTTCCACTTAAAATCATTTAGGTTAAAATGACCTATATAACACAAATAAAGAAGGACATCCATAATTCCAAAAAAAAAAAAATGTCTAAAAAAATACTCGAACAGGCTCATGCTATGTATTAATGTGTGTGTACTATATTATATTCTAAAATCAGGCCTAGTGTCTCATGGAATCCTGAATTAAAAAAAAAAAAAAAAAAAAGATTGAAGTGATCATCCTTAGTTAGCATTCCTTTATGATTTTCAAGGGACAATTTTATGGATTTTTGTGAACTCTTCGAAATGGTATATTAGAAACTAAAAGGTTCTATTCTCTCCGCTGTTTTTAAGCCTTCGTTTGGTAACACTGTTTGATTTATAAACTTGTTTATTTATGATTTTGAGGTAAAAAGTAATAGTTGAAAATTGGAGAGAGAAAATGTGTGTGATTAAAAAATAATTTGGGAGATTGTGTTGTTTATAAACGAAAAAAAAATTAGTTACCAAACGAAGTCTAAGTCATTTTTTATTTTCGTTTTTGAAAATATTAAAAACGCATTCTCTTTACTATTTTCGAAAATGTGTTTTAAAAAGATAGAGGTAGCTCAACTGGAATTGAAACAAACTAGTTGCACGGACATATTTCTTTTTCAAATAGATTATACATAAATAAATGAAGATCGAAAAAAGAAAAGTAATGTTGCAGGCACCAATTAAAAAAAAAAAAAAGTAATGTTGCAGGCACCAATTAAAAAAAAATCATTCTTATTTTGATAATATTACAAATTCTGAATAATTTCCTTATACACAACATTTGTTGGCTTCCCGTCTCTATCAGGTTAAAAGTTTGATCGAAAATGGACCAATGATAATCATTAAAAGTTTGAGCATCATGTTCTAAAAGGTAAAATTTTGTCTATAAATAATGCTAGGGACAATTTCAAACGACAAAATATTTATCCTAAGAACGTCATTGACTCCATACGATGTGAGGTTGTCTTTCGAGTTCTAGAGAAGACAATTTCCATTAGTAGTGTTGAATGCTATTACTATCAACAAAAGTTAAGGCCAATCGTTGTCGAATGTAGGACTCTTCCTGAAAAAGACAGCGTTTAATCATAAACGTATATATAGAAAATATTTTCCTTCCAAAAGTTGAAAATTTCATTTGTTGTGAAAATAGGGAAAATGAGACACTGTTAATTAAAGTTGAAAAATATCTTTGAAGGAAAATTCTAGTATTCAAACCTGAAAAATTTGGAAAATGAACAAAAATTGCCATATTCCTTGAAAAATGTGCAAAATACGTGTTAAACTAAGGTTTTGTTCGGCGGCCAGGCCAATTTAGAATTTTGGTTTATTTGACCTTTTTTATTTTTTTTAAGGTAAGATGCATAGTTAAAAATTGGATAAAGAAAATGTGTGTGGTTAAAACGTAAAAGTGGTTTGAGAAATTGTGTAAATTATAATTTGTTATTATTACCAAAAAATGAAAAAAAAATGCAGTTGAAAAAAAAAGTGGTTTGTGCTTAATTACATTGGATATTATTGAATAATGTGCAAAATACGTTTGACAATATTTTCCTTCCAGAAGTTGAAGAATTCATTTTCCGTGAAAAGAGGGAAAATGAAACACTGTTCATTAAAGTTGGAAAATACTTTCCAAAAAAATTTTTTGTAATCAAATATAGCAAAGTTGGAAAATGTTAAAAAAATTGCCACCTGGTTTGAAAAATGTGCAAAATAAGTGTTAAATTAAGGCTTTATTCGACGGCCAGACCAATTTATAATCTTGGTTTATTTGACTTTTTATTTTTATTTTTTTTAAGGTAAGATGCGTGGTTAAAATTGGATAGAGAAAATGTATATGGTTAAAAGTGGTTTCTAAAATTATGTAGATTATAATTTGCAATCATTACAAAAAAATGAAAAAAAAAATGCAGTTGAAAAAAAAAATTTGTTTGCGTTTGATTGCATTGAAGATTATTGAAAAATGTGCAAAATTCCTTGAAAAATATTTTCCTTCCAAAAGTTGAATTCATTTGCCATGAAAATAGGAAAAATGAGACACTGTTCATTAAAGTTGGAAAATATTTTCCAATGAAATTTTTTGCAATCAAATATGGCAAAGTTGAAAAATGTTAAAAAAATTGTCATCTTCCTTGAAAAATGTGAAAATAAGTGTTAAATTAAGGCTTTGTTCGACGACTTGACCAGTTTATAATCTTTGTTTATTTGACTTTTTTTTTTTCAAAGATAAGATGCTTGATAAAAAATTGGACAGAAAAAATGTGTGTGGTTAAAACTGATTTGAAAAATTATGTAAATTATAATTTGTAATCATTACCAAAAAATTAAAAAAAAAATGCAGTTGAAAAAAAAGTTGTTTGCGTTTAATTGCATTGGGAATTATTAAAAAATGTGCAAAATACCTGTTAAATTTTTTTTCTTCCAAAAGTTGAAGAATTCATTTGCAATGAAAAGATGAAAAATGAGACTCTGTTAATTGAAGTTGGAAAATATTTTCTAAGAAATTTTTTTGCAATCAAATATGGCAAAGTTGAAAAATGACAAAAAAATTGCCATCTTCCTTGAAAAATGTGCAAAATTAGTGTTAAATAAAGACTTTGTTCAGCAGCCGGACCAATTTATAATCTTGATTTATTTGAATTTTTTTATTTTTTAAGATAAGATATGTGGTTAAAAATTGGACATAGAAAATATGTGTGGTTAAAAGTGGTTTGAGAAATTATGTAAATTATAATTTGTAATCATTACCAAAAAGTGAAAAAAAAACGCGTTTGAAAAAAAGTTTTGTTTAATTGCATTGAGGATTATTAAAAATTGTGCAAAATACGTGTGAAAATATTTTCCTTCCAAAAGTTGAAGAATTCATTTGCAATGAAAAGAGGAAAAATGAGACAATGTTTATTAAAGTTGGAAAATATTTTTCAAGGAAAATTTTTGTAATCATATATTTGCAAAGTTGAAAAATGTTAAAAAAAAATTGCCATATTCTTTGAAAAATTTGCAAAATTAGTGTTAAATTAAGGTTTTGTTCAGCAGTCTGACCAATTTATAATCTTGGTTTATTTGAATTTTTTTATTTTTAAGGTAAGATGTGTGGTTAAAAATTAAACAGAGAAAATGTGTAGTTAAAAAATGAAAAAAACGCAGTTGAAAAAAAATAGTTTGCGTTTAATTGAATTAGAGATTATTCGAAAATAATGAAAAATATGTGTGAAATTAATGTGAATAAATTAATTTTAAAAAATAAGTTAACATGAAAGTTGGCAGTGGGCCCATGATGTAGATTCTCAAGTAGTATTAATTATATATATTTGACTATATTCCAAAAACCTATAAAAAAAATGGGATGAAAATGAGATTTTCATTTAGGAGGAAAAAAGTAGGACCCAAGCTCAGTTGTTATTATATAGGTAATAATAATAGATGAGACAGAGGTAAGTCTCCCATTTGATTCTCCCAAAACTGCCATTCAATTTTCTTTATCTTTCCCTTGCAATTCAAATTTCTTTTATTCCCACCCATAATTTCTTTCCCCTGCAATTCAATTTTTTTCCCAGCCAACCGAAAAACTGAGAGTAAAGATGGGTCAGGAGGTTGTGGCGATAGTGGGTACATCAGTGCTAGCTGTGGGGATTGAAGCAAGAAATAAGGTCGATGGCGATCGGTAAATTTATTGTAGTGTATTTATAAAATTCATATTTTAAATATTGTGTAGTTATAATGTGGTGTAGAAATTAAATATTGTGATGGTAATATATTTTCCTATTTTAGACAGTGATAACTTTTGCTGCAGTGAACAATTTTGTGATTCAAAACTAATTTATACGAACTATAAAAGGCACTATCTTAGAGAAACTTTTTAGATCAAAATACCCTCCACAATATTTTTTAATTTTCTATATATCCCTAAATAAGTTATACTTTCTACATCTCATAAAGATAATCCCCTATCCATTTTTACACAGATTAAGAAATGTCAATTAATGTTGTTGGAAAAATAAGCTTTTCAACCTTTTTCCTAATATATCTCTAATAAATTTTGTATTTTTTCACAAAATTGAAAGAGTATAAATTCATTTAGATTAATAAAAAAAACATTAAATAAGGGAAAATTGAGGCATAAAATTTTAACTTTATTCTAAAAAAAGAAAGTAGCTTATCTTTTTTAAACGGACGAAAAAGGAATAGTGGACTATCTTTGTGGAACGGAGGGAGTATTAATTTATTTATTGTTTATTTATATCATAATCATTATCATTATTTGTATCGTTACCACCAGTCCTTTGAAGTTCCTCAGTCTGCCCATTCATTCTCATCTGATGTTCGTCGAACAGTCTCAACCTCCCCATTTCCTACTACCCGCTCCTTTCATTTCCCTTCGTTCTTCGTCGCCATCAAACACTTCCATTCTCACCATCTTCACAGGCCTCTAACTCATTAATTGGATTAGGTAAATTTCTTCCATTTTCACCCTCAAATTGTTTGGTTAATTTAGTATTTTATACATTTTCCTTTTTGCAAACTTAAATTGAAGTAGTTGGATTAGGTAAATTTCATCTATTTTCAACCTCAAATTGTTAGGTTAAATTAGTATTTTATACATTTTCCCTTTTACAAATTTAATTTGAAGGGAGTTCATGTTGGTATTGTTCAGAACCAGAAGAATATATAAGAAATCGATTAGATCCCTATTCCATTCGGCATCTTTGGTTTTAATTACTTCGACTTGTATATCCAACGACTGGTTTCTTGATATTTGAGATTCTCTGCAAATCAATTGATAATCTTGATATTTTCCATATCTCTGTTTTATTTACTTGTTTTTGAGTTTTGATATGGGGTTTAATTATGTAGTTGCCATCATTTTCTTTATGGACCATGTGAAAGAAACTTTTTCGGGTTAAGTACGCAATTACAAATATTTAGACTTGAAATTTTTTGTAATCAGGCATTTTGTAACTAATTACACAAGTATAAAAGTAATTTTCAAAATCAGGTATTTTTTTTTTAAATTCAAAATTAGATTCTATAATCAATTACAATTGTAACTTTATTTCAATTTGTAATTAGTTGCAATTGTAAATTTGACTACAATTGCAATTTATTACCACCACCGATCACCGCCAATTTGTAATCAGTCACCTCCACAACCACCGTTAAAAATACAATTGTAACTTATTTCAATTTTGTAATTAATTACAATTAGAACTTATGAATTAAAACTTTATTTCAATTTGTAATTAGTTACAATTATAAATTTAACTACAATTGCAATTAATTACCACTACCACCAATCACTACCTAATTTGTAATTAGTTACAATTATAAATTTAACTACAATTGCAATTAATTATCACCACCACCTAATTTGTAAACAGCTACTATCACAACCACCATAAAAAATATAATTGTAACTTATTTCAAATTTGTAATTAATTAAAATTGTAACTTTATTTCAATTTTGTAATTAATTAAAATTGTAACTTTATTTCAATTTTTCAATTACTTGAAATTGTAACTAATGAATTTGTAAAACATTACAAATTTTTTTGCTAAAATAATTGAACATTCATCTTAATTACAACTTAATTACATTTTGTAATTAATTACAATTGTAACTATGAAATTGTAAAACATGACATTTTTTTTGTTGCTAAAATTAATGAATTAGTTACATTCACCTTAATTACATTTTGTAATCAATTACAATTTACAATTAATTGCGTATTCAGAAACAAAAAGTAAATGAAAATGTGTTAAAGAGAACACAAAATCACGCTAAGAATTCCATTCAATTTGCATATTGGACAGAAAAAATGGTCATATTGGAGATCAAGTGGAGAAATATATGGCCAAATGGTTGAATCATTAGTGAAATATCATACTGTTATTCAAAAACTTCTTCTGTAATAACCTCCGAACATGTAGGTGGCAGATCCTCTTCGCTATTAAATATGACGAATATCTTGATATTTCTCACAACTTGTCTGTCCAGAATTTAGAGAAGGAAAATTCTCCCTTGCAAAACGATAACAACCTGTTGGAAGGAAATCTCAATCAATTGCTCCCATTGCCACCAACAAACATAGAGTGAGAGCATAGTACCAGAGTCAATCAGAAAGTTGCAGAGGTGACGATCGCCTCACCTGCACGCCGCGTTTCTACGCGTAGGCTCCCATCGCCTTTACCTTTGGGACTCTCATGCAATCGATTTGCTCGTCGTCTGGACTCCGTTGCTGGTGTCGTTGTAGGGAATGGATGTTGCGATTAAATTTGCTTGTGTGAAGAGGGGGAAGAAAGAGAGAGGGAAGAAAGACAGATGGAGAGAGAAGAAAGGGAGAGAAGATAGAGAGAGAAGAAATAGAGAGACGTCTGATAGTTTGGTTTGTGATTTGGTTTTTGTTTAGTAAATTAAGTAATTGATTTGGTAAAATAATTTTTATTTACCTGGTTTTAAAAATTTAAAATATAATGGTATGATTTTGCCTAATTAACCCAACTCTTTCCAATGTTTACCATTTCCTGGGTTTTGATATAATTTTGGGACCATGGGCTTAGCCCAAGTGGGCAAGTGGGTGGAGCTAGCCCTTATGTGCAATACTTGGGTTTGAGTCCTCTACGGTGGAATGGGAGGGATTTCTTTTACAGTGTAATAGTTCCAAAAAAAAAAATAATATGGGTTTAATTCTATAGTTACCATCATTTTCTTTATGAATTATGTTACAGAACTAATAATCACAATTTTTGAAGATATTAAAAATTAAATATATTACTGGTCGATCACATGCAATGCACGTGTATGCCACTAGTTTAATAAAGTACTATGTGAAAACTTTGTAATGATATCAAGATCTTGCTATTATGACTTCATTTAAATCCTCAAAATTGACTAAAAATAGACAAAATGACAAAATAAGGGGCGACCACAAATAAACACTGGCCGCCCCTACTCATTCTTCTAAGGTAGTTATATGTCCCCCCCCCCCCCCCCCCACCAAAATTCATTCATTTCTAATCCAACATTCTTCAATAAATAATGTCATACGTGAACTCAATTTTTTTTTAATTTTTTATTGATGCATTCTTTTACAAATCGCATTGCAGTTAAATTTTATTGGAAGTCCCACTTTAATTGAAATCTTTAATTAGATTGTATTGTCCCCAGGATATAACTCAGTTGATTGAAAGGTGAGAGTAAGAAATCTCAATAGAGCTGGCTGCTGAAGGGCGGGAGTTTGAATCATACATTTTGTATGGATAAGACTCACTGCAAGCGCAGTTAAATAACAAGCTCTTATCCCCGCTCCACTGGAACACATCCTGCGATTACATTCTCTATAAATCCTCAGGACAGGACTGTATAAGCTCTTAAGGTTGGAGTTCAACATTTTTCTTTAATTAGATTATATTACTTTACACAAAAATGTTACTTATACCATGTGGTAAATCACACGGTTCGAGCAATATCATGTGAGGTGATGGTACAATGATGTAGACCCATCACTCCACAAAATGTTGCAACGCTAATGATTTTAAACCTTGTGGTAAACCACATGGTACATGTAGTATTAGTCAACTTTAAATGACATCAACTTCACAATTACTTCAATTTGATTCACTATGGGAAATGTTCTCCCGGGCCCCCGGCTGTTAGAATGCCACGGGAGAAGTCATTGGAGTGAGCGCAATATTTGTTTCGAATAAATAAACAAGATGCTAAAAATGAAATGGCATATTTGCTTGTAAAAAAATTTGTTTATAAACAAAAAAAAATTATGTATTAGAGGTAAAATATATGGTTAAAAAATGATTTGAGAAGTTTGACGTATATTCTTTTTGCAGTTATTATTTACATACTAAAATCTCTGCTGATGAATAGTTTACTGGGCAAAAAAAATGTGATGTATATGCCTTTAGGGTTGTTATACTGGAATTAGTATGTGAACGCCATGCTTTTAGTGGAAAATGTTTTCTGGTTGATTGGGTGAAACCATGTATGTTCGTCTAACAATAAAGGAGTTTACAAAGTTATGGATACTGTATTGGTGGTCAAATACTCTCATAAAGGAATTCTTGCTTTCGCAAAGAAATATAAATGCATTGCTTTGTGTAAATATTGTTTCTTTAATTATTTAAAGGAAATGCGATGATCTTTAGGATCAAGCATTCAATCGGTGTCAATATTTCTAACATGCTACAACAATTTGTAAATCACTATAAACAGATCGATACATATATAAATCAAAAATTACCAATCAATCCGTCAAAACGAGCTAAAAGTTCAAAAACATAAAGGAGGGCGATGGGTCTCACAAATGACTAACAAAAATAAACTCACTCTTTCAACCCTACCAAATATTAATCAAAACAATAACAATAATTCATATGTGGAGAAAAAAAATTTGTAGCACAATAATGAAGTCATTTAATCAATTAATATCTCTTGTATCAAATTTCAACTAGATTCAAATAAAGGCTTTGAAAACTGATAGTTAAAAGGATTACCCTTACTCTTAGGTAGTTGGGAGAGGTTCAAACTTCAAAGTGACTTTGAATTTGGATGTTTGAACAGTAGAATTTGTGATATGTGATCAATAAATAAGTTATGACATATAATTATGTAACCGTGACCATAAATAATATAATATTGCAACTTTAACATATTTAATTAATAAAATTAGAATTACGACCTGATTTTTGAATCCTTAAAGAAAGTTTCTTAAGACTAAATTGAATATAGTAACCACCTTATTTAAATATCACCTCCAAAATAGAAAAATATTCTCATCCTCGAATCTAGAACGGGCTGTAGCTGAACCTTAGTGTTGTATCCGTCGGTGAGTGTGCCTATTGCAAATGACTTCATTTTATGTGGCATTTGACAGCAACTAATGAGCAATTCCTATTAAAAATGACAGGTAACAAGCGACTTAAATTCCAAGTTTAGTGATTTGATTTTAAATTTTTAAGTTGGATGATCTCAAATTAGAGTGTATTCAATTGGGACTTTTAAAAAATTTTATAGACATTTTTAAATGATTAAATTTTGTCAAATTTATAGGTTTGTATGAAATTATTGAAAGTCTTTCGTAGACATCTATAGGCTTTTCTAAATTTTACGCGACTTTTGATACTTCATCATTTAAAATATAATTTACTTTGGTTCATGGCAATAATAAAAATTGTTGAAACTTTGAATGTAAAATTGGTTTTGACCAATTTATGTAATTATTTAAGTGAAATCATTAGTTGATGAATGGAAAATTAAGTCACTTAAAATTGTTCGAAAATTATTTAGAACGGAATTGATTTAATGCTTACTGTGGACACATTTTATAGCACCCATTATGGGTGTGATGTTGTCATTATCTCAAAAAATATATATGGGGACACGTAACAACATCACAATCACAGTGGGCACATTTTATGACACCCACTATAGACACTAGATCGGGTTTGTTATTTAGAATATTATAAAATATTTTAGAATTAATTTAAATGAAAAGATATGTCTTTTCATATGAAGATTGTGACTTTTGAATTTGTTATTTTCGAATAATTGTGTCTCTTTATTTTAGAGACAAATTTCAAAGAAGAATGTGTCTTTTGAAAAGGTTGTGTCTTTTGATACACAATTTTTCAACATCTATAAATAGACCTTAAATGCTTGGATTTATCATTCAATTCATTTTCTATTTATTGCATTATCATATTGATGCATATTCACTTAAAAATAAATTTTGCATTTATTTGGAGTTGAGTTTCATATGAAGAGAGTTCAAAGTATAAGTAAGGTTTGTTGGTCTACGTAATTTGGAATGCTCTTATTGCGGGACGTGATCGGTTACCTTGGGAGTCGAATGCCAGAAAATCGTTTGCACCCGTGTGGGACATTATCGTCTTAAGGAGTAAGAGTCCAACTCTTGCCTCGACCAAGTTCATTTTCGTGCATTTTTGGTTTTCTACTTCTATATTCGATTTTTGTCAGTCAAAATTATGCACATAAAAGGTACGTTATTGGAATACAATTATGCACGTTAATTTTTACCAACAATCTTAAGACGATAATTTTGCTATTTGTGCATGATATATTCTACCCAAAATATGAGTGATAGAGAAGTTATTGTGATATGCTTCAAAGAAGTCATATATTTCCAAACATAGTTAGAAATATTATGTTGACATTCTGAATAGTTGCATAATCCGTTGACTCTATGCATGCATGTAATCTGTTGATAAATACAGTGAATTACTTTATAATCAATTTGTTGTGTAATAAATAAGGATGTACATTCACTGTAAATTCATGGAAAGTTAAATTTGAATCTCATTCGTATTACGACGACAGTGTATGTACTTTGCATATTTACATGTTCAGATTTTTATAAAGTTTGGACAAAAGGAAACACTTTTATGTACTATTATGCCCAATTATGGTTAATAGTGCTGTTTTCATTTTGTCTTTTTTGGAAGTGGCTACGACATCTTATCTCTTGGAAGTGGCTATGACATCTTATCAATCATAATTAAATATTGAGTAATGCATTTGTCTTATTTTGGAAATTAAATTTGAATTGTGTTATTGATATTCCAAAAAAAAAAAAAACTATGATTATGTTTACTATCACAATTTTTCAAGGGTCCGTTTTTTCAATTACACCGCTCTCAAGGTAGGAATTGAAAAAGATGTTAATGTTTCCAAAGACAATCGCCAACACGGAGGAGGAAAGCACAGTAATGAGACTTATAGTTCCACCGAGGCCTTCTAGACCTATGTTGTCAATTGCAAACCAATGTCTCTCATAAATATGGAAGTGCATGTGAGATTGACATTCATAGTCATTTTATATGTTGACTATAGGTGAAATAAAGTTATTTATTCAATGAATATAAATAATTATATGGTTGAACTTTAAAAAAGAGTTGATGAACTCTAAGTTTGAGCCTAACCCAAGATTTTTGGTGGGTAATGATACTACTTACACATGCATTCCTAATTGGGGAATTGTGGGAGTAACTTAGTTTCAAAATTGCATTTTTTAATACCTTCTAAGTCATAGAAAAATGTTCTATGAAGATTGAAAGGTATAAATCCCTTACACTAATTTTAGAAATATAAGAATGGTTTATAATAAGCAAAAATGGTTGAAATTGGAACAAGATCATTTATCGTATGGATATCGATATGCAATAATTAATAATAATTATTGAATATTTGAAGAATATTCCTAAGTTGAACTGCATTGATAACGATTCAATGACATAAATTGAATATAAATTACTAAAGATTGAAGACAAGAAACCATGGTGATTTGATGAAAAAGACTTGTAATTGAAAATTTAATAGGTCAAGGGACTTGAGTTGCAATTTTACATTAAGGATTTAATTGCATATTGAGTACTCTAGGTCTTGGGATTTACAACTTTGGCCTTAAAAGTTTTCCAAGATTTTTGATTTAGTCCTTCAAGTTTTGGACTTCAAAATCTAAGTCCTTAAGGTTCTTGATTTTAATATTTAATCCATATAGTGTTGGATTTCAAATCTTATCTCAATTGTGTTGAGTCGTTGTTCGAGTATATATCAAAACTTGAACCTGGGACTACTTGTGAAGTGTGGGGGTAGTCTTGCTTTCTTCAAATTATAATAATGATATTTTGAACATTGTTGAACTACACTATTCTCGAGAAAATTTGTTGGTACCATATTGAGACTGGACGTCCATTATAAGGATTTATATCCAGTAGTAAATGTGTTTACTATACTAGTGTGGAATTTGAAAATGTTCGAAATCATTATGAATTTGAAGATAAATTCTTGGAACTAGAGCTTTAGATAAAGTGAGAAATAAGCTTTTTATTTCAAGAAATTTGGAAGTTTATTTATTCAAGATCCTAGACTTGTGGGGATTACGAAAAACTGTAATGAAGTTTCAACTAAAGCAAGAGAAGCATGTTGGCTTCAGAGTTCCAAAAGTGATAAGTCTATACCTGTTACATTGATTGATTGAGTCTCAAACGGTATAGATTATATTGTATTGCAGTTGATCTCAGAAGGTTTTATTTTGTGGACCCACTATATCGAAAAGCTTACCAAGAAATCACTAAAATTCTGATCGAAGGGAATGGGATTAAAGCCTACACTCTTGTAATCTTTGTAAAATCTTTGTAATGATAACTCAACCACACTGACTGGAGATCCCAAGAACTTGGTTCAATGAGACAACTAAGTTACGAAGACTCAATTAAGCACTTAGGATTAATTAAATTCCTACCCATTCATATGGTCAACCCAAAGTGCTTTCTGTAGAATGTCTAGGTTACGCTTAGCTTTTAATGATTCCTATATCTTGGATAAACCAAGTGGGGTAGGACAGCTTACTCCTAATAGGAGATCACCTATGTAAGTGAGAAGTGGGCCTGCTTCTATGAGAATTTTTCAAGCCTTGAATTCTCTAAAGTACTTATGAAACTAAGAGTTGTTCAGGACCAAAATGAACACAACCATGAAATCCAAAAGTGTTACGAAAGATATTGTGTGAGTATTATTGTCTTGGTTTACACCAAAGGATGAACAGTTCAAGGTATCATATTCACTGATTAGCCAAGTAAATCAGATAATATTTCGCTAAGGTGGGTTCAAAGCCAGAAGCTACATCTCCTGATGCAATAGCTTTCCACTTGTACTCTCTTCAGTGTTTGCATAGTCTTTGCATTAATTTTCATTCATGTAGCGGATTGTTGGATTAAGCCACTTAAAATTGTGACAATATTCGAAAATTATTTAGAATATTATAAAATATTCTAGAATTAATTAAATGAAAAGATGTGTATTTTCATATAAAAGATTGTGACATTTGAATTTGTTATTTTCCAATAGTTGTGTCTCTTTGTTTTAGAGACTAATTTCAAAGAATGTGTCTTTTGAAAGAGCTGTGTCTTTTGAGACACGACTTTTCAACATCTATAAATAGACAATATATGTTTGGATTTATCATTCAATTCATTTTCCATTTATTACATTATCATGTTGATGCATATTCACTTAATAATAAATTTTGCATTTATTTGGAGTCGTGTTTCATATGAAGAGAGTTCAAAGCATAAGTAAGGTTCGTTGGTCTACATAATTTGGAGGGCTCTTATTGCGGGACGTGATCGTTGTATCTTGGAAGACGAATGTTAGAAAATCGTTCGCGCCCATGCGGAACATTATCGTCTTAAGGACAAAGAGTCCAACTCTTGCCTTGATCAAATTCATTTTCATGGATTTTTGGTTTTCTACTTCTATATTCGAGTTTGGTCAGTCGAAATTATGTCCAATTTATGCACTTAAAATGTACGTTATTGGAATATAATTATGCACGTTAACTTTTACCAACAAAAATCAAGGTTCTAAAAGGCGTAATGCATTGCGAGGGTTCACAGTCGAGCATTAAGAACTACGAGTTTAAGCGTGTCCATGCGAAGAATAGGCGTCGCAGTGCATTTCGTACTTTTTAATATTATTTTAATTATTTTTAAGACATTAAATTGATTTTTAGAATTACCAATTCAAAGAAAAATATAAATATATAGTTTTTAAATTATTTCAAAATTTAAAATATGTAAAAAACTTAATAAACAAATAAATGTCAAATAAAAATAATTTAAAAAATCAAAAAAGAAAAGTAATCCCATTAGAAAACAAATGACAAACAAAGAAAAAGGAAGCAAAAACAATTTAATAATAATAATAATAATAATAATAATAATAAGAGGAATTTCCCTATACCACATTTGTTGGATGTGGAATGGGGACTCCACTAGCCTTTTTGGAGGCTTTGTTTCCCCCAAGTTGAAATAGGGTGACTTAATTACAAAGTCGCCCCTCAACTTTTAGTTATATTTTTTTCAGTATATGAATTTTAACGAAATTTAAATTTAAATTTGAAATATTAATAGGTAAAATTTGGTTATTTCGATTTTAATTCGTTTGGATTGAATAAGTACCAGTTTGGATCGGATTTCTAACATTTTGATCGATTCCTTAGTGGTTTAGACCAATTTATTTTCGGTTTGAACTAGTTTATATCGATTTTGATTGTTCAACGCGGATTTATGTGCGCATGGTGCCTAGGAAACGCGTTTTGAAGGCGCATTGCGCCTAGACGCGCTTAATTAGTGCATTTTCGCGCATTTCAGAACACTGATAAAAATAGGAGGTCGATGATTGATTTCCACCGCTCCTTCATCTCTTATGAAAAAAAATATTGTAGAAAAAAAGTATGTATTATATTCTAGAGAGAGAAATAAAGAAGAATAAAGAGACAAATAAACTTTTAATTTATTAAGAGTCCGAGCCTCATATATAGGGAAAGATTATGGATATATAAGTTAATAATGTCTAGGTTACAGCGGTACAAATGTCATTCATTGATATATAATATTTATAACACTCCTCTTAAATGACATATTAAGAAATATCTGCCTCCTTAAAACCTTCTTTGATAAAAAATCAATGGAACAAAAATATCAAATGAAGGAAAAAAAGTAAAATTATTTTGGAGTATTAAAATAAATGATGACTCATTAAACCTTCAAAAGAAAATCCAGTAGGGCAAAACCTAAGCGAAGGAAAAAGAATACAGATACTCCCCCTAATATTGATCACTGTAAATAATTGAATATACGCATCACAATCTCATGAACCAACTTCTTGGATGTAGATGTTAGCAGTGCTTTTGTGAATAAATTGGCGACATTGTCACTTGAGATAATTTTTTGAATATCGATATCACCAGTCTTCTAAAACTCATATGTATAGAAGAATTTTGAAGAAATATGCTTTGTTCCTTCTTCTTTGATGAAGTACTATGTTGTGTTGAGTATAATTTGCAAAATATGTTAATTCTCCAATTGTGTATAGTACTTTAGTATCAAGCAGTGTTCTAAAACGCGCGCATAGTGCGCGCACTGTGAGCGCCTCTTGCGCATCACTTTGGCAAAAAGCGAGAAAAATGTGTTTTTGAAAATTTTTATCTAAAAAGCGCGCACAATGCGTGCTGAAGCGAGCTTAAGCGCGCCAGATGCGCGCAGCTGCCATTTTTTTTTTTTTTACTTGTTCAAGTATGGGTAAAATTTAAATCAAATATTTAGGAATTGAAAAACGCTTTTTAACGCTTACTCCCGCTTAAGCTTCAAAAGCTTGACTCTTGGGCTCCACGCTTCGTCACGCTTCACGCTTTTTAGAACACTGGTATCAAGAATCTTTTCTCCATCTTCAGGTGGACGAAGGGATAAGTTTTCACATCAAGTGATCGAACGATCATGGGGATGCCAATGGATGTACTTTATCTATATAAAAATGATTTAAGACTTTTCTGTATAAGAAGATCGATAAAAAATAATAATAATCCTTCTATAAAATGCTCAACATGCAACCTAAGATAAAATTTTGTTTTTCCTCTTTCATCTCAATTCATATGTTAAATAATATGCAGTTTTGCTGAGTTATTCAGAAGTTCCAACTTTATTTAAATCATCCACATAGACTACGATAATTGTGAATACATTGTTTAATTTCTTTATGAAAATACAATGGCAAATGCCATCATTTTTATAACCCTCCTTCAACAAATACTCGCTAAGATGATTATATCACATGTGTTCAGATTGTTTCAATCTATATAACGATCTCTGCAATTTAACAGACAACATAGATCTCGGGCGTGTATAATTTGTTTATGGCATTTTTAGTCCTCCAAGGACTTTTCATGTACATGTCGCTATCAAGTGAACCATATAAATAAACAGTTGCTACATCTATAAGACACATATCAAGCCTTTGTGACACAGTCAAATTAATTAAGAATCTAAGTGATAGTATTCATTATGTGAGAATATGTTTCCTTATAATCAATTCCTGATCTTTGAGAGAAACATTGAACTACAAGTCAAGCTTTGTATCTTGTAATCTCATTATTTTCATTCATCTTCCTTACAAAAACTCATTTGCATCTTACAAGAATTATATTTTCAAGTGTTTGAACTACAGGTCCAAACTTTTTTTCATTTTCCTAAGGAATTTAAATCCGCCTATATGGCTACTTCCCACTTTGACATATCATTTCTATACTGACAATTTTTAACATATTGTGGTTCAGGATCCCATCTTGCATTATTTCAAGAGTCACATTAAAGGTGAAAATATCTTTTGTGACAATATTATTTCATTCCCATAATTTATGAGATAATAAGTACTTTAGGCTCCGTTTACCCTATAGTGTTACCAAATGGAGGCTTATTGAAACCTCATTAATTTCGAATACTTACGGTTCTGTAGGAATCATATTCTGAATATTTGATTGATTAATATTTTCTAATATTACTTCTTCAGAAGTTTTTGGTTGGTTTTTCTCTTGTAATTTCTTTTTCGGCGTATAGAGTCTTTAGTACCCACAAGTCGATCACACTTCTGGCGTATTTGAGATTCATTGGCTACAGCGGATTATCCTTCAGGGACATCAATTCTTGTAGGAATATTTTTTGCTGGTATATGTGACCTTGTCAGTTTTCTTGTATCAACAAACACATCAGGTAATTGATTTGCAACACTTTGTAAATGAATGATTTTCAAACTTCTTACTCACATTGATTGCTGCAGGGATTAAAGTGGGACATGGTTGTTAATTCAAAGAGATTTTACCTTTTTTTAATGATGTATTGCTCCTCCCAGTGTCTAGAAGTCCTTTTATCAAAAGGACAATATGCAAAACTTGCAGTAAATAAGTCGCCTGTTAAAGATTCAAGATACCTTATTATCGACGTTGAATCAAAATCTAACATAAATTCCAAGCCTTTGTTGGGGACCAATTTTGGTACATTGTGGGGGTGAAATTGGGACTTGGACCGTACAATCGAAAACTAGTATGAGTGAGAAATATTATGTTCATAACCAAATGTAAGTTGCAAAAGAGAATATTGATAATAAGCAATTGATCTTTAAAGAACCAATGATGCAACATGCAATATGGCATGACCCCAAACATGTAATATGTCATCATCCGTTTTGGTACGCTATGAGGGTGAAATTAGGACTTGGACAGTACAACCGAAAACTAGTAAGTGAGGAATATTAGGTTCATAACCAATTGCAAGTTGCAAAAGAGAATATTGATAATAAGAAATTGATCTTAAAAAAACCAATGATGCAACATGTAATATGGCATGACTCCAAACAGAAGCTAGAAATTTTATTTTCATGAGTAATGGTCTAGCAATTAACTGTAGATGTTTGATAAACAACTCAACTAATCCATTTTGTGTATGAACATGAGCAACCAAATGTTCAACGTCAACCCCAATTGACACACAATAATCATTGAATGTCTATGATCTAAACTCACCATCATTATCAAGACGAATTGTCTTGATTGAGTAATCAGGGAATTGAGCTCATAATTTTAGAATTTGGGAAAATAGTCTAGCAAAAGCTACATTCATATTAGAAAGTAGACATACCTGGGACCATCTTGTAGAGAAATCAATTAAAACCATAAAATAACGTAATGGTCCACATGTTGAGTGTATTGACCCACATATATCTCCCGAAATTATATCCAAGAAAGTTTAAGATTCAATATTGACTTTTGTAGTTGAAGGTCAAATTACTAACTTGCCTTACGAACAAACAACACATGGTTAATAATAACTTTTTGTCTTGAAGAATAATGTGTGTAGTTGCATTATCGACTAAACAGATATTCTGATAATTCATCCTAAATTTATAAACATAATAAGTATTTTGGAAAATTGATTTTGTAATAAAAAAAGAGTTAAACAATATTTAAAATATTGTACAAATTTAATGTCTTGAATATTAACATTCATAAGGAAAAACATAATTCAGAATAACTTTTGAATAAAAATAAACTACTGAGATGCTAAAAGTCAAACTAATCAATATTATCGAGTACCCTGCCTCCAATTAGATGATCAACATTGCCATTTGGGTCAACAAAGAAGTCAGAGACGTCCAAGTGAGTCACATCAACTAGACTATCATAATCAGCAAATGTTTATCTATCTTTTCTTTTCCCTTGATTGATTTTTGACAAAATCCACAAGATGTTTTGTCATATGACATGTATGCGCTCAATGTCATTTCATTCCATATCTAAAGCAACTTTCTTTGTGCTCCTTTTTGTATATGCTATTTTCATTTGTTTTCTTCCTTTTAAAATAGATGCATTGTTACTGATAGTTTTGTTATTTATTTCGTACATCGTTTCTTCCACGTCCACGTTTTAATATTGCATTTGCTTCAAGAAATACTGTATCATTTGCTTCGAGGAATGGTACAGAACCAGTTAGACATAACCTATGATTCTTCATCTGCAAATCATTATTCTGTTCATCTACAAGAATACATGATATGAGTTATGAGTACTTTTACAAACCACGTTCACGATATTACAAGAACTACTTCACAAACCTATGTTGTTAATTTAATGTCATTCCAAAATAATGACAACTAAAAAAAAGTTGGCGATTGGCCATTTAGTGCAATTTATAGCACATTTTGAACAATTCCCCACCTGAGACTTCGACTAACAAAATAATCAATCTAGATCTTGAAGAATGCTCCTCTACTCGAAAAAAACCTTTTATGTCAGTTGTTGAGGATGACTAAAAGTAACTACTCTAGCTAATAATATTTAATTCCAATATAATATGGTGTGCTTGATTGCTTTTGTATTGTCATCACCCCGTCCGGGTTTTCAGAAACTTGTTATGTATTGTTTGTTGCAATGTTATTTGTGTAATCATTATTTTGTGTTAAAGTGTTGTCTATCGTTTACGTCAACTTAGTTGATTTGTAATCTAAATTAATGTTATCTTCAGAGTTGAATCGTCAAACCTCACGCAACAAACCTCATTGCATTTCCTATACTTAGGCACCATTAACACAATTATGGTGAGACACGAACATGTTACACACAACGTATTCGAAACTTCAGGCTATACAAATCGAGCTTTTAGAACAATAAATTGAGAAGCTCTTTATATCGAATGTCACGTCGATTAGCAATTTATATTGTCCAATTTCCAACTCACTTCTTATCATCATCTAGGTTGGCGTAAGTATCATCGTGTGAGACTACGAACCTCATTAAATCTTCAATACCTGCATGCCATCAACATAATTACGGTGAGCTTACACAAGAAAAGTCAACACAAACATGCTATCCACACACAACACGTGGAATGCTAGACACAAAGTTTACATTCTTGACATTTATTAAGTATCGATAATGACATATAGAGCTTACACCTCACACATGGATTTGTCATCTTTTTCAACAACTGTTTTTTCAAACATTTCATTACACCATAACGACGTGTTTAATAAACAACTACCTTATATTCCTAACAAAGTCGACAAATTGTGAGTAATACAATACAGTGAACATGACATTTTGTCCAATACTTCGATAATTGTAAAATGTATTTTCACTAATTATTTAGGATGATTCATGGCATTTTTATGAAATATATAATAAGTACTAAATACGATTTCTCTATGCAAACAAAAATTTAATAATATTACCTTCTACGGAATTTGTGGTTTATCATATCAAGTCACAAATTTGATGTATTTTCTCAAAATCAAATTGTGTTTTTCTTTAGAATCATGATACATGTACAACTTTTTTGCACAAACCATGAATATAAGAATGTGAAACAATCTATTGAACTACATTTTTCCTCATTCTTCAAGTAGTTTTTGCCCATTAGATCAGGTGTGGGTACGGTTCCATATAGTTCTAGTTCCCAGGAAACCAAATCGAACAATAAATCGATAGTTCTTTTGAAAAAAAAATGTTAGTTATTTTTGTAAGAGAAGAAGCGAACGGCTCAGTTCTTTTGGTTTTGGTTCCGATTACCTAAAAACTTAAGTGATGAAGTGATGGTAGATTCTGACTAGTAAGAGTCGTAAGATGGTAAGGTCTCGGTGTTGATCAAGATGCAAATACAACAATCATATTTAACATTGATATAAAAATATTCACTCCTTTCTGGACCAGTGGCGGATCCACCGTGTGGCGAGCTAACGCAGTCGTGCTAGCATGCCACCGGCAAATCCGTCGGTGCATACTAGTGGCGTGTAGCAAGATGGAGAGAAACGTTGGGCCAACAAAGAATTGGAAAGGGCCGGACACTGATGCAAATGAGCTCTGCAGGCTGTAGTGCCACCATTGTTGCCAACTTTGATTTTTCTTCTGCGACAAAAAGCTTCAGATTTTAGTTTGTTACCACACCCAAGTGAATTGAGAAGAGACGAACGAACATTTTTGTATGGAGGTAGATAAGTTTCGTTTAAATTGGGAAAAAATGCACCTTTTTACTCCATGATTGTAGCGTGAATTTGTGTTAAATTCTTGGCCAGAATGATGCTCCAGCTGCTGCGTATTTCTATCTGTAAGCACACTGCCTTTTCAACCTCTATGAGTAATGTGTGTGCCCCATACTTTGTTTGTATTTGTAAGAAAAGTCAAAAACCCTAAAATCAATATTGCAACAATAGTCCTCCAAGTTCCATTCTATGATTAACTTGGGTTGAAACTTTCTATTAATATAATAATGGGCCTATTAGTTAATAGACCCAACAATTGTGAATTATGATTATTGATTAAAGGTTATGAAACGTGAATTGTGATTTGATGAATATTTGATTTGATTTGTGATTTGTGATTATTGATTTACATATTGTGGAACTTTTTTCCAATCTAAACGAAAGTCCCAACTCATTTTACCTCTTATTTTGTTTTGAATTGGATTATATTTTCATATTTTATAATAACGTTTTTATGTGTTCCTATATCGATTTAATAAATTTTAATATTAAATAAAATAATAAAAATAATAAATGTTCTTGTTATTGCGATCGTTGACCTTCGTCAGTCGCCGCTCTAGCTGGAATTTAATCCTGGATCCGCCACTGATCTAGATAGTAACATATCTCTGCATCCGCATGTATGTTTTCCTAGTAAAATTCGTCAATTTTTGCTCGTAATTGTCCGCATTTTTAAGGAACAGTCACACAAATCCAGCAAACCCTTAAAAACAAAATAACAATTAATTGTAGGATGAAAAGTGAAGATTTATTATTTGTTGATTCTTGAATAACTGAAGGTTGAAGACTTGAAGGCTAAAGAATTGAATCCAAATGACACAACCAATAAAAGAAAAATGATTTTTGATCTATTATTTTTTGTTGTTTATAGTTGGTATAATTTTGAATGAATCAATAGTTTTTAAGTAATTGATTAATAATGATTTATGGATCAAATAACATGCATTAAGATTTTTTTTTAATTTTTTTTTTAAAATTTATATTTTAAAAACAAATTATCGACTATGGTTCTAAACCAAGTACCGGAATAAAAAACAAATGATTCTTTGTTTTCAGAATCAAAATTGTTTAAAATTTTGAATGAACCAAATCAAACTGAAATCGAACAGCTTCTTCCAATTCTTTTGCCCAAACTTACATTAGATAATGCAAGAATTGGATCCAGTGTACTTGAATGGAACTTCTCAAGGAAGAAACATTAATGCATTGTAAATTGTACATCACCCAATATATATATACACATACATATTTCTTACTTTTCATTAAGAGCTGTGTAATAGACAATTTGAATGAACCCAAATTTGGCAATTTCTGAGAAGATTATCAATACTAGATACATAAATTTCGCATGGATTTTGAAATTTGTGTAAATCCCCACTGCTTTATTTGTGTCCCCGAAAAATGTTAGTTTTTGACAATTTCAAGATGCGCAGATAGAATTTCCTGAAGCTACAATAAATTGGGACAAATTCTGATTAAGCTTCCCTATTAAATAGGTAATAAATTAAAGGAAAGTTAAAAAAATCACCCAACAAAACAACTAGCCACTTCCTCAAAATGTCACCCCGGAAGTGGATTATAAACTACTCCTTCGGAAATTTGAGAAGATTTGTTTACTTACATTTGACCTCTCCGGATGACAAATTAAGCACTTTCTATTGGATCCTCGTCCAACGAACAAAGCGTAATCCTGTTCGTCCCAGACAATTGAAATGGCTGAAGACATCCCATGATATGCTCCAAACCTCCAGATGAAAGATCAGACACACCATGAGCACTCTTATATTCTATATTACAACAAAGGCACCACTTTTATGCGTGCTTAATGACTTCTTAAGGATAGAACGAATCAATGCTCAACGACGCTTGTACAAGCAAGGTTTCAGCTCAGGCCACTCTATTTGCTTTCTGGAATCCAGTTTCTCCTACAAGAGAAAGAATCAAGAACCAAAGCTTAAAAGTTATTTATTTTAACATTTTGATTCCAAATATGGGTGGGACAAGTTACTTTTCTTCTTACAAACAAGTAAAAGAAGTTAACTATTATTTAAACATTTTGATTCCAAATATGGGTGGATAAGTTACTTTTCTTCTTACAAACAAGTAAAAGAAGTTAACTATTTGCGAGTAAGAGTTACTTTTAAAATCATTAAATTAATTCCAATTTTAATGCACAGAGAAAATAATTTTGAATCTATCTTATTTACTTGTAAGTTAATTGGTCCTTGTGTGGAAGTAACTATTTGAAAAATGATTTTTTGGAGAATGTGTCAAAACTGTTTTGGGGGGGGGGGGGGGGGGGGGAATAAAAATAAATAAATTGGAGTGAAAGTAATTTTTAAATTTTAATTAATCACTTCCAGTGCTTAGAAGCAAAAAAAATTAAGCTTAGCCAAACACAGACTTAGAAAGAGGGAGAGTACATAAAGGAGAAACAAAAATATAATAAATCTTGCCAAACCAAACATTGTAATGATATCGAACCTTTTTCTTGAAGTAAAATAGTAGAAACATCTTGTTTGAGAAATCCTGCATGCAATAAATATCTTTACTTATAGCAAGGATGATAAAAGTCAACAGAAAGAAAGAGATTGAACAAGGGTCATGTCCATAAAACAGATCAAATGGATTCCAGTATATTTTTCGAGTTTCATGCCATAAATGAACTCGAACAGTAAAAAAAATTCTCTTCGTGATCAATCCATAGATACTGATCAAAATGAATAGGCAATCAAAACAAGTACATCTTCTAGCGTCATTAACCAACTCGATCTCAATTAAAGCGACATGAAGAATTTTTACCTTTAACTGACAACTAAATCCTAGTTCACATATTGCTTTCACAAACTTGTTTGGATCCGCTCCTCCTGTAATGGGATCAAACCGGCTTTTCACTTCTGCTATCAAAAGCCACCCACTGCATAGAACCGCAATCACTTAAGATCATGAACTCGCAACCAACTACACAAATTTTGATACTTGGGAAATAAATAATATGGCATCCATACTGAGATCTAAGAACTCTATGGGCTTCCTTAAGGAAATTGGGAAAGTTAACTCCCATCAACGAGAGACAAAAGACAACCACATCCATAGAAGAAGTCTCGAGGGGAGTCTGCATGAAAGAGTGGAAATATTTAGACAAAAGTCAAAAGATATAGCACCATAATTAAATTAATCACAAACAAGTACCTTTCCATGTTCAAAGATAAATTAACTTTTGCATTTAAACTTAAGCACATACATTAGACATATCACAAGCAATAACTGAAGGATCGTTTGAGACAAGATCAATTGAGAAGACTTTATTATTCACGCTTCTTGCAAGCCGTGCATCCCCTGGAATAAATGGATTAAAATTCAAAGTGTTCAAAATGAATGTGGAAAACAAATTAGGTAGTCTGAAATGATATTATATTTGTATATCTATAGTTGTCAAGGCAACAATTTCTTACCACAACCAAAATCAGCTACAACTAAAGAAGGGCTGTGGTCCTTTATCCATTTTATAATTATATCATTTGGTTGTTCAGGCCAATGTGACATTTGCTCCTGATACCCTGCATGATACTGGTAAGTCAAAGTTAAGTTACAACATGAAACCAAAATGCAAAATAGTTTTATATATCTAAATGTAAAAGCTAGAAAATTCTGAATTCAGACCATTCCAAAGAAATCATAGTCATAGACAGAGCAAAGAGATGAACCAATAAATGATACAAAAATAGCATCAACCAAAATTATGAATACAAGCAGTTCCTTATAAGGCTTTTGACATACCCCCACATATTTTATCTTTCCTTCTAATAGAATGGACAAACATGTCCAATTTTGCTATGAACCATTTTATCAAAGAATTATGACAAGCTCTAGTGCATTTATACAGTCATTTGTAAAATATAGAATAGACAAAGGATGGTCAACAGACTTGATATATGAACTTTAAACACCAATTTCACCATTCACCAGGCAGCTATTGTAATTTGATTTGGACTCGTGCATATAGACACATTTGTAGTGAAATTAGATCCCATATGTGTATGTGACTTTGATCCTAGACTCTGTCAAAGGTTGCTTCTTTACAATGTTTCTATTCAACTCCAAAAATCCAATATATGAACTGCAGTCAATATATATATATATATATATATATATATATATTGACTTATGCATCATGTGAAGTTGAATAAGATCTGCGTTGAATGAAAAACACACACTAGACCAAATATACATTTTAATGATATGGACTTGTCCACATGATTCTGATCTCAGAAGTCATTAAGGCTCTATTTGGTTTGGCTAAATAAATATAAGAATTTTCATAGATTTTGATAAAAATTGATGAAATATGGATTGAATCAACTATTTTCTTCTTCTTCTTCTTTGTCTCAATCAAGGAAATCTATAGAGCAAAGCACTGATATGATCAAAGCAACTTACAATGTTGAACAATGCTGGATCTTCGTTAAAATAATCAAGTGCCTCATCTCCGCTGGATGAAGAAAAAAAGAAAAAGAAAACGTAAGATCTTCAGAATCTGCACCATTTTCTGCACAAAAAAACTAATTGAACGAGATCAGCATGCAGATATGCACTAGATGATTCAAGTCCTTTGTCATTGAGAGAACCAACTACAAATGATCCTCGTGATTGTGAACATCATCAAACTAGACAGACGATGAGTGTGAAACCTAGTTAGAACAAGGAATATGACGGAGGTATCCTCAACTAAGATTTTAATTATTTTCTTAAGATATATGGTTTTATAGATTTCATGGATTTCAATAGAATTCAAGTATCCTATTTAATCGATTAGTAAAGTCTCAAAAGCAGATTGGACTATTGATTTGTTATTACAAGCTGTCCAGAATAAAAATTTGATTCTAATTTCTTTTAAATATGAGAACCCAATTCGAATGATACTACTACTGCTACTGCTGCTGCTACTAGTAGCTACTACTACAACTACAACTACCTCGACCACGACCACGGAAACTACAAATACCACTACCACTACTATTACGATTATTGCCAACTTTATAAATATTCGACTTTACATTTTGGGTTAGAAATCCATGGTAATTTGAGGGGTAAGAGTAATATTCTAAATACATTGAAAATTTATTCAAACCATTCTATTTAATGAAATTCATAATCGAAACGCCTAGTTTTTTGTAGAATCTAATTAAAATATGAGTTGATGAAACCTAAATTTAAATTAAATCCATTAAAATCTAAGTTGAAGACACCCTTTAGCGTTGGAAACCAACAGAACCCAACTTCAGCCAAAGTGATTGAATCTGGCACACCCAGCCTTGAAGGCAAACAACCAAAATAGTTAACTTAGTAAGAGAAATTCCAGATTCCACTATGAAACCGCGCTTGAACTGGGAAATCATTCTCGACAATTCTAGGAAGCACGAAAAACATTTTTTCAACTTAAAATTACCCAAAAGCGCAGTAAACGATATAGTTTCATTGATACATATGATATATAGCATATTTCCCACACCCGCAAATTGATCGAAAAGAGGGAAAGAAATCATACGTGCAGGTATAGAGCTTCTCATTAATCATACGAAAGTGACCTCCCACTAATCTAGCTTTCATCTGCCAAAAGAAAAACATTATAAACACATTTATTTATTTTTATTTATTTTTGCAGTTCATTTCATATGTTCATACGTACCTTCTCCAGAAAAGAGGGTTTTGGGTTACTTTTATTAGTAGAGGCAGAATCAGAGGCGGAGGTATGTAGACATCTAGTGGTGGCACCGCATTCTGGGGAGGCGACGTTTTTCTTTTGCTTGTGACGCCTCCCCCTTTTCCGTTTCCGGCTCCGCCGCTGCTCCTCCGTCATTTATCAAGCTTCGGTTAAACAGAGAGCGAAGGGCAAACAAATTGCATGTGAACTAATAGACTATGGGCCGGTTTGTAGGTTTTTGACCTAAACTATACACAGCCCATATATACCTAGAGAGATCGTGGCCCAATTTGTTGCGATACGATAGGAAAAAGTGGAAATTACAACTCACAACCCTTTAAAATATTCAATATATACATATCAATAACCTAATTTTCACAAATACTGAAAAAATATATAATTGATCATTTAAAAATAAAAAATAACTTAACTCATTAATCTTTTCAAATTAAACCGTTAATCACTCACTCAAATTAAAAAATTTCCGGGGAATCCATCTCTATTTTTATGTGATTATTATTGAATCAAAATCTCAATAGAAAACTATTTTTTGTTTCGATGTGATTTCTACTAAGCCATAAGGTTTATATGATATCATGTTAAGTTATGAATTTACATGCAAAATAATTGAGAATTTAGTAGGTCGATTAATCTTATTATTTCATGAGTTTGGAACTCTATGCATGATAATCGATTATTATGTGAACCATTAATGCATGAGGATTGCAATGTGTACTAACGGTGACAATAAGATTGATAACTTGCATAGAAGGCACGATCCTCTTATTTCACACATTGAATCAACTCCAAAATCAACATTTACAATTTTGCCACATCATTTTGTCAACATGCTTTTACTAGTAGCGTTAATATTAATTCACATTCAATTCTCATGAGAATTCTAATAACACACAACTATATATAGAAGTGTTCATAATCTACAAGATATGAGAAGTAAATTGTAAAGAGCTAATCTTGCCTAAAAGATAGGAATCTACAATATCATACAAATCAATCATGATATATAATATCCAATGTTTAGAAAATCAGGCCAAGCCGGTTGGTTTGATTGAAAAGAGGAAATTACACCTTCTAAGGTATTTTAACTTCTAATTTCAAAAAAGTGTTATTCATTCAAAAATCAGGTCAAAATTTAATTCTAATATTAATAATAAATATTACAAAATAAATTTATAATTATACCCCACCCTACCTCACCCCACGTCACCCTATCCTACCCTACCCCACCCCAACTCAACCCTACATAACAAACTCAGCCCTAATCAAATGTCAGTCCATCTCTATTTCTCTTCCCCGCCACCCCATTTCTCTTCTCTCAATTGGTGCTGCTAGGAGCTGCTCAACGGTGGGTGCGAGGTAGAAGCACAGGTCAATGGGCGACAACGATCGGCTCGGATGTGTGAGGCTGACCGCCTCCTTCACAATTACTCCGCAGTCGGCGATGAAGAAACGGTGTTGTTTGGAGACGGCTCCTTCAGCAGTGACGGCAGTGGAATATAACCATCCCACCCATCCCATGTCTACCCTTAGGTTGTGGATTTGGGAAGTGCTTTTTATTAGTTTCTTCCTCTGTTCTAATTGCTGCCGAATCTAATTTTGCAGCGACAAATTTTTCTTCCTTTTTGTTGTTGGATCTGATTCCTTCTTGTTGCGGCTTGTCGATCTATACATCTTTGTAATGCCTGGGTCGATGTTTGTGGTTCATTTGCAATGGTTGAGGTGGTGGCAGCGGTGATAGCACTCCCTCACTGGTGCGGTGGTGGCAGTCGCGGCGATCGCAGGTGGTGGTAGGGTGGGGCTATTTAGTTGTGATTTATCTAACTAGCATCGTCCTACTACCTCTGTTGGCAGCAACGATTTCTAGATAAGCGGCGCATCTACTACATCGCGGGCAAGCATCGACACAGTTTTTTTTGTTTTACAGCAGTGTTTTTAATCTTGCAGCGGCGCCGCTGCTTCGATCTTGGAGCAGTGCCGCTTCTTTTGTCTTCGATCTGAGCATCGTTGTTGGATCTGAGCGCCGTTTCTGGATTTCCCGAAGCAGAGGCCTTGCCACTTCAAGCTAGTAGTGGTGCTGCTTCGATGCCCTTTTTTGCATATAAGTGGTGGTGGTGGTGTTGCTGCTCAATCTTGTGGTGCTGTCGGCGGTAAGTGACAGCGATGACAATGGTGAGGAAGGGAGTGAAATTTTGAATGTAGTGGTGAGATGCCCGGTGATGGTTTGGAGTTGTGAAGTGAGGGCGGTGTGGGTTGGGGTTGTGACTTTGAAATATAAATGTGACCTAGAATTTTTTTGTTGTGATCTCGAAAATATATAAATGTGACCTTAAAAATGGGGTGGTAGGTTGTGATCGGAAAAAATAATGGTTGTGACCTACAATTTTTTTCTTGTGACCTCGAAAATGAATAATTGTGACCTTAAAAATGGTGGTTGGTAGGTTGTGATCGGAAAAAATGATGGTTGTGACCTACAATTTTTATTTTGTGACCACGAAAATGAATAATTGTGACCTTAAAAATGGTGGTTGGTAGGTTGTGATCGAAAAAAATGATGGTTGTGACCTACAATTTTTTCTTGTGACCTTGAAAATGAATAATTGTGACCTTAAAAATGGTGGTTTGTAGATACCTAAAAATAAATTCAATTTGTGATCTAATATTTCGATAATTTGTGACCATGAAATCATTTGTGACCTAAAAAATTTGTGTTTTGTGACTTCAAATATATAATAATTCAATTTGTGACCTAATATTTCGATAATTTGTGACCATGAAATCATTCGTGACTATTTTGTGACTTCAAATATATAATAATTCAATTTGTGACCTAATATTTCGATAATTTGTGACCATGAAATCATTCGTGACCTTAAAAATTTGTGTTTTGTGACTTCAAATATATAATAATTCAATTTGTGACCTAAATATTTCGATAATTTGTGACCATGAAATCATTTGTGACCTAAAAAATTTGTGTTTTGTGACTTCAAATATATGGTATTGTGACCTTAATACATATAATTAATAAAATATTTTAATTATTTAATTTAATTAATTGATTATAAATATAACCTGATTTTTGAAATTTTATAGGTTTCACCTTAATTTTGAAATTGACATTTAAAAACACCTTATTTATGTACTATTCCCGATTGAAAAATCAGGAATTGGCCCAAAAATCAGTCTGATCTACCCCAAAATTCGATCTGGAAAAAATCGGCAAGAAACCCCGATTTTTTACCGGTTCAACCAGAAAAATCAGGAATCGACCGATTTTTAAACTCGATTTTTCGATTTTTTTCTAATTATTTTAAGCTACTTTTATGTATAATTTTTTTCTGAATGAGTAAATATTAGTTTATTTATAAAATAACTTATCTTTTTTTGAAGATTTTGTGATTTTTGGAATAATTTTTTATGTTTTAATTGAAATCGGTTTGACCCGGTTCGATCAGATCGGACCTTTTGACCATTGACCTATTGTCTTTTTCGATTCAAACCGATTTTCGATTTTCTAAATACTGATAATATCAAAAATATAAATCAAATCTGATTATCCCTCAAATTACTTTTTTTTTTCTTTTTTTTTTTTCTTCAAGTTAAAATTATTTTATTCCATAATTTGCAATAAAATTTGTTTGCCTGGTGTTAGGATTTCTAGACACTCGATTTCATTTTCTCGTTACATTCTCACGCGAAAGACTTAGTTGTCTACTCTTGTAGATATTATTGAAGAAATATATCCTGTGAAATTTAATTGGTTCATGGTGGAAATTAAATTGTTATAATCTACTATTTAAGAGCATGACTTTTTAATATACTAGTCTTATATTCGTGCGATGCACGATCATTTATTACTCACATATATTAAATTTATATGTTAATATATGAAATGAATATTTAATTAAAAATGAGAATCGAAGGAAAATAATCAATTACAAAAAAAAGTACAATTACATATACCTTTATTTTTTTATTTTTTTTTATAGTTTGTATATTTACCGTTCCAATAAACTTATGTTCAGAATTTTATTAAAATGAAAAGGAAAAGAAAAAATAGATTAATGAACGCTCTATTTTATTCTCTTTTATTTTCTATTTTTAAAGAAAAATATTTATGTAATAATGACAACTTTTTTTTAATGAATTTTAAAAAATTATAATTAATTTTCATATGTTAACCTATGGAATGAATATTTAATTAAGAATGAGAAACGAATGAAGACAATTAATTACAAAAAAATACAATTACATATATCTTAATTTTTTTTACGGTTTGTATGTTTACCGTTCCAAGAAATTTCTTTAAACATTGTAATTTAAATTGACTTAAAGCTTAAAGTGAGAAAACAATATTACATTTAAATAGAATTTGTAATAAGTGAAAAATAAATATATCTGTGACATACGTTCATAATTTTATTAAAATGACAAGGAAAGAAAAAATAGATCTATTTTATTCTCTTTCATTTTCTATTTTAAAAGAAAATATATTTATGCTATATTGACAATTTTTTTTTTCTTTTTACGAATTTAAAAAAAAATTGTAATTGATTTTCAAGAATGGAAGACAGACCAAGAAACTTCAGCACGATTTAATCTTTGAGACGATTTTACAGACCATAAATTTTCAGTTTACACTCACTTGTTATCTTGTATGAAACTTCTAGTTGAGATCTTCGATTTGATACTCATATTACATATTTTTTTCGATTTCAAAATAATACAATAATTATAAAAAATAATAATAATTAATACAAAAAATTGTTTATGGATAGTATTATAGAACTTAATGATATAATTTAAAATAAATAAGACATTGAGTAAAATTAAAAAATATAAATTTTTTTACATATGATCTTTGAGACGATTATATGGACAATTTGTTCTCACTTGTCAGCTTGTATTAAACTTCTATTTGAGATATTCGATAATTTCGATTTGACACTCATATTATATATTTTTCGAATTAAATATAATAAAATAATTATCAAGTTAAATAATAACTATTACAAAACCAAAAAAAAAAAAAAAAAAAGTTTATACATTTAAATAAATTAAAATCTTGATATCATTAATAACATAACATGAATTATAATGTTATGTACCATATTAAAAATTGCTAAAATATTTATTACATTATTTTTTTTATTGCATATTATTTTTTGTATTGATTTCTACATTTAGAAAGTCATTTTTTACGGGAAACTATGTGCATTTCATTTTTGGCATGAACTTTGTTTTCATATATGTATAGATGTCGGTGCATTGGTGATAGAAGTACCATGTGAATTAGCGATAGAGTGCAAGATCACATGTCTTGAAATTCTATTTAGTATCCATATTGCATATACACAAAAAAAAGTATATTTGTAACCCTAGATATATGTCATTAAATCGAAACATTGTGCCTTCAAGTTTTAAAAGCAAGTACGTGAAGGTATTAAATCTTGCAACATGAACAAATAAATTTGTGAACAACAGGAAGAGTAATAAATTCAAAGGATATAAAACATTCAAATTAACTTGGTGGATTTCTTCATTATACAAGTACAAAGTAGGGGAATAGTACAAAATATGCTATGAAATCACGAAATTTTAATGAATTATATAACATATTATCCACCAATATTTAAAAGGTTTTGAACTTCTGGCTTTCACAGGATCAACACAAATATTAACTATAGCATCGAGGTCCTAATTATGCATGCATTTCAGTACATAACTAAGCGAAAAAGGTTGCTTACATGTCCCGTCTTGTTTGTTTCCCTTTCCAAAATATTCCTACAATTCACGGTTCCAGAGCGGAAGGATGTTACTGGCGTATGTATCAGCGTGTGATTCCTTCTTGTAGTAAATGAAATAATACTTGTATGGCTGCTCCTGCTCACATTTCATCCTTATCACATTTTATCCATGTTGACATGAAAGTCCGTCCAAGTGAAAATAGTTAATCTAAGTTCTTTGTACTCTCATCCGAATTTTGTTGATTGAGATATCTGTCATGGTTGGGAGAAAAGATCCGTTGTTAGAAGCAATCATTTGTTTGGAGCATCTCTGTGCCTTCATTTTTTTTGTTTCAGGTTTTGCAGCAAAAGTTGGCGATTTTACCTTTATTTGTGTGGAAAATCAGAAATAGATCTCGAAAATCCACAAGCCTAGGTTTTGAAAAAATAACAAATAACTCTGAGACTCGCATCTCTTACGCACACAAAAATGTCCAATATGGTGAATTGGCTAGAACTTTTTTAATTTATCGGACTAATAGATCATCGTATAGGGTGGACATTAGGATTAGGGATTGTCATTACTTGTTGATAGAACCTAGGATATTACATGTCATATCTATGTTTTTTAATTTTTGCGTGAAATTATTTGATTTTCATCTTTAGATTTAATTTTATTGTTGAATTCTATTGCTTTATTTATCTAGTAATAATGACGTAAACCTTCACTAGTACAGAAAGTGGAAAAGGCGTCGGTTGTAAAAGGGCATAGGCGTCGGTTGTAAGGGGGACGCCTATGCGCAGACGCCTAAAGTTTTGACTTTAGGCGTCGGTTGTAAATCGACGCCTAAAGTTCGACTTTATGCGTCGATTTTTTAATAACCGACGCTTAAAGTTTAAAAAAAATAAATAAATTACTTTTAGGCGTCGGTTCAAACTTTAGAACCGACGCTTAAAGTTTTAAAAAAAAAAAAAAAAAAATTACTTTTAGGCGTCGGTTCAAACTTTAGAACCGACGCCTAAAGTTCGACTTAAGGCGTCGGTTCTAAAGTTTGAACCGACGCCTAAAGTATTTTTTTTTCCCGTTTTCACACCTGCAGACCCAGGCCGCTGCAGGTATTCACCTAAGGCCACTGCAGTTCATGGCCTGCAGTGACCCAGGCCGCTGCAGGTCATGACCTGCAGTCATTTGGACGTGGCCCGCGATGACCTGAACATTTTCCACATGCGCATCATCAAAAATACATATAATCGACATATACATAATAAAATTAAATAGAGAACAATTATATATACAAGATTGTTGTTTTATTATACAAATATGTAAATTTAAGTTTGGATACGCGTCATTTTACACACACCTATCAACGAAATATTTGGCCCATAAATTTTGAATCTCAAAGATTTCCTCCGTTGAGTAGTATTTTTTAAATGCCTACAAACAATCAAAACATATTATTAGTTATTTTATAATAAAATATAAAGTCTTAATTAAAAACTCTCATTTAAATTACTTATACCTTTTCTAACGAAGGAAGCTGGAAGTGTTCTGTGACTATCTCATACATATTTCTCATAACGTAATAGCCACACTCAGAACCTCTAGGTTGCTGAGGACACTGAAATTTTCACATTGAAAACTAAAATGAATAATCAAATTTAATAGAATATGAAAATAATTCAAAATATTACAATAAATTTTAAATTTGTTTTCGTACCTTTATTTTTAGCCACGTTGTATTGCCTTTCGTCCTAACACCTCCTTGGGCCCAATACATTTTGAAAGCCCTAAAATTTTAATAAATTATATGAACAAGTTACCAAAAAAAAGAAATACTCTAAATTTTCTACAGAATTTTTGGTAGAGCCTCCCCTATAAATTGAACTTATCTAACCTGTAAAGAGGCAAGTTGCTATTGAAATAAATTCTCAACAATCACAACATAAATTCATCAATTTTACCACAACTCCACAATCAATTTCACCACAACTCCACAATTATTTCATGAAAAATTATCATAACTTACGTATTCAATAGCGGCTTGATATCTAAGTCACGCTTACATGCACCAGCTGAATCCAAGAAGTACACCGTATTCTTCTGAGGAGAAATCACTAGCAACATCCAGTGGTTCCTACGTATTATGAACGTGTAAATACAACTTTAAACATATATGATTCAAATTAGGTAAAAAAAGAGAGAATGTCAGTGGTCTTACTCCTGAAAATACGGTGCTATAATGAATTTCTTACTTTGCATTGCCCTCATGGTGCTGTCCATGTAAGTTACAACACCATCTGCATTTGTTCTTACCGAAACTGATGCAATGTGTGTCGGAGACATGAATCCAATTGATTCAATACCGTATTCATGACACATCTCATGGAGGTACCTAAAAATAATTAAACCAATAAATATAAATAAAATAATGATTTAAAGTCAAGTTATAATTTCTGATCAGAAGTCTTACAATGAAAATATTTGTAAGATAGATGTATCCAACCATTGCATCGTTAGAAAATCGGTGATGTCTCCGACTGTAACAAAAATACCATCGTCGAATGCACAGTTGAACACAGAGGCATCTATGGGCACCTGGTAGAAGTCATCACCAACAGGCAATTGAAGGACTAGAGTGTTCAACATTTTGCATTTTTCACCTAGACGTTGTAACGTCTCATCTTAGACAATTGCAGGTCGCTGGGTAGATGACAATTTAAAACTTTGAGGCTTTTTCCGTTCGTTAGATTTTTTTAGCTTTTTCGGTGCCTCTTCCTGCAAGAAGACAATTTTTATCATTATAAATTTCTAACACAATTTTAAAATAAATTAATATCGACATAATCTTTTATGTAACTAAACATTATTACCTCTCCAAAAATAACCAACTCCTTCGGCCATTGAAAAAAACTTCCAATACCTTCCCAAACCGTGGTGTGATGTTGAGATGGCACTGGAAGATAGAACGCTTCCGCACCATCTACGACATGGTCAACGGACACCTTTACATGATCAAGCCAGAGTGGTTGATAATGCACCACAGTGTCGGCTCCGGACGGATAAACCATTCCGCTGGCCACTATTTGTTTCTCACCATCATGACTTACGGCGAGACGACAAGGAATCGGCTTCTATTTTTCAACATATATAATTGAACATTTAAGTCATCACTTTCCATTTGAAATGAAATAAGCAATATTAAAAAAAAAACTTAAATAATTTAGCATTAAGTACCTGAAGCCCATCAAATGGGTCTGGATTCACGGAATGACAACTGCTTCGAGTTAGAGGTCGGGGGTTTGGAGTTACGTCCACCTCGGCATCAACATTTAGGCCCAAGCGCTGGAGGATAGCATCGTATTTACTCTGCATACTATGGTACGCACTTTGCATACTGTCGAATTTACTTATGAACCAGCGTTATCTTAAAATATTTCCATCGCATCCCCGCAACTTTCAAAACACTTGATTTCAGACGACAATCATCGGGGATGTTGAACTCCCTCTGAAAGATAAGGATAATATGCGATGTTATAAAAAATATTACGATTAATGTTCAATTCATTATGAATAAAGTGATAGTACCTTGATTTCTTCCCACATCATATCCTTAAGGCCTTGATCCACTTTGTGCCAATCACTGATGTTTATGTTAACGTGAATACGGACCAAAGACCCTATAAAAGCTTTGAAATTATTCTTTCCTGGTCCGATCGGCCTATTTTTTTCATCGAACTCAATAACATTGATTTCTTGCCCTGCCTTCTTAATTTTCTTACACATAGTCGGCCCTCTTGTCCTTTTTGTTTGGGCAGTACTATGATCGTCTGAAGAACTTGAAGACTCCGCCATTATATTAAAACAATATAACACGTACCTACACATATGACAATCAATATTCATGTTAGAAATATATATATCAAATTATTGTTATCAAGATCACAAATAATATTAACAATGTATATATAGCGCATATATAAAGAATACAAGAAAGTTTATTAGTTGGAATCAAATAAGATAATTTACGACCTACATGTGAAGATATAATTAAAAAGATTAAAAGTTTACAAGGATGATTGTATTTTATATAGTTATTTTTTTAGTATGGTCAATTTTGTACGAGTGACAGTCACCTTAAATTATAATTTTCATTTTTTATTTGTAAAATTTTACGAAAATTTCGGTAGAGTCTCCTCCGTAAATTGGACTTAGCCAACCTATTGGGGAATGAAAATACTACAATAAAACCAAATTATTCACCATCGACATATTCAAAACTCAAACGCAACTCCAATCAAACTTCAACATCATCTACTACTCCAACATTAATCCAAAATCAATTCTCAACTTTTAAAAATCAAACTAAGATTGCATAACTTAACTCCAATAAATCAAATATTATTGTATATCAATCTACTAACTTCAAATCAATAATATATATTCAAACAAACCAATTAACTTGATAAATAATAAATCAATTATATATATATATACACATACACACAAACACACACACACACACACACACACACACACACACACACATACACACAAAGATATACATACACGCATAGATATATATATATACATACATACATATATATACACAAACATTATATAAACACGCACATATATATATACACACACACACACACATTTATACAAAAACTAAGTAGGGGTAGAGATTTAAGGTCACCTTGCGGCGCGTCGACTGGGCGGGGCGGCGACGGGCGAGCGGTGGTGACGACGGGCGGTGGCAGCGACGGGCTGGCGGTGGCAGCTTGGGCGTGGAGAGAGTGGAGAGAGTTTGGGCGTGGAGAGAGTGGAGAGAGTTTCGTGTGTGAAGTGAGTTACGCGCGCGGATTATACAAATGAAAAGGGCGCGGAACCGAAGCCCTTTGGGCGTCGGTTTAATAGGAACCGACGCCCAAAACCCGATTTTGGGCGTCGGTTCCTCTTGAACCGACGCCCAAAACCCGATTTTGGGCGTCGGTTTACGAGGAATCGACGCCCAAACCCGGGTTTTGGGCGTCGGTTCCTATTAAACCGACGCCTTTACTTAAAATTTATTTACAAAATTACCACCGCGTTTTCAATTGGTGTCGGTTGTTACATAAAACGACGCGTATTCCCCATTTTTTATGCGCGATTTTGTACTAGTGCTTATCCCGGATTTCTATTATAGTTTCTTCCCTTGACGAGAGAACGTGATTCTCATGGGGGGTTCTAGAATTGTGTATATCTTGTAAAACGATATGAATCTTGATCTTGTTACTTTGTATAATTTGTGTGCCATTTGGTCTTTTACATACTTGTATTTGTGTTTTGTGCATTTTTTTGGTAACATGTTGACATATAACTTTGACTTGGGAGTTTTAACACTAAAGGAAGATTTCAATATGACAACAAAAAATGAAGGGTATTCTTAGGTTTCAAAAGCTATTGATGGAGTGTTTCTTAAAATTTGACTGGAGGCATACACTTCTATAATTCTACGCTTGTGTGATGCTATTTTTCGAAAAATTGGTAAATTAGAATCAACAAAAGAACTTCGGAAAAAAATAGAGGAGCTTTATGTGTCAAAATCTAGTCCAAATTTACTTTTTCTTCTTGAGAGTTTTTTCACGACTCTTCAAAAGACTTGGATGAAAATTTGGATGTCTTTAATAAACTTGTACAAGATATCACTAACTATGGTGAAAAAGTATTTGAAGTGTTGTAAAACTACCAAAATATTGAGAGAATAAGACTACTAAAATATTAGAGAGAGAATATAGAGATGGAGAGAATAATTGTGTATCAAATGAGAAGAAGTGAAGCACCCTATTTATAGGGGTAGACAATGGTACAATTGTAATAATATAAACTTTACATGGGTATAAAGGTCATTCACACTAAAGATATTTTATAACACTCCCCCTTGAATGACCTAATACTCAATGTCTGCCTCGTTAAAAACCTTGCTAAAAAATCCAGTGGGATGAAACTTAAGCTAAGGAAAAGAGTACAGTCATTGTGGAGTACAAAAATAAATGATGCATCATTAAAACCTTGCTAGGAAAATCCAATGGGATAAAACATAGACGAAGGAAAAAGAGTACAATTACTCCCCCTGATATTAGTCATCGTAAATCATTAAGCCGACGCATTCCTATCTCATGTATCAATTTCTTGAATGTAAATGTCGGTAATGCTTTAGTGATTAAGTCAACCATATTATCACTTGAGCAAATTGTTGAACATCGATATCACCTACTTTCTGAAGTTCATGTGTATAGAAGAATTTTGGAGAAATGTGCTTTGTTCTATCTCCTTTGATATATCATCCTTTAAGTTGTGCAATACAAGCTAAATTATCTTCGTACAATATCATTGGACTTTCTTTTGTCGAAGCTAATCCGCATGATGATTGGATATAATGAGTCATGTTTCTCAACCATATACATTCTCAATTTGTCTTATGGATTGCAATAATTTCTGAATGATTTGAAGATGTTGCTGTCAAAGTTTGCTTCACAGATCTCCACGATATAGTCGTCCCACCACGTGTAAACACATATCCTATTTGAGATTTTGCTTGATGTGGATCAAAGAGATAACCTGCATCTACATATCCCAATAAAGAAGATCCCAAATTGTGAGAATAGAACAATCCCACATCAATAGTACCTTTTAGGTAACGAAGAATGTGTTTAACACCATTCCAATGCATTTGAGTTGGTTCAGAACAATATGTTGCAAGGAAATTTACAGAAAAAGCTATATCACGTCTAGTGCAATTTGCAAGATATGATAATGCTCCAATTGTACTTAGATATGGTATTTCTGGACCAAGAACATTTTCTCCATCTTCAAGTGGACGAAATGGATCATTTTTTGGATCAAGTGATCAACCGAGCATTAGTGATGTTAATGGATGTGCTGTATCCATATAAAATCGTTCCAAAACCTTTTTTGTATATGAAGATTGATGAATAAATAGTCCTTCTGAAAAATATTTAATTTGCAACCCAAGACAAAATTTGATTTTTCTCAAATTCATTTTTCAAGTAATCAGCGGTTTTATTGAGCTCTTTTGGAGTTCCAATAAGATTTAAATCATCAACATAAACTGCCACTATTGCAAATCAAATATTTGTTTTCTTTATGAAAACACATGGGCATATATTATCATTTTTGTAACCCTCATTTAACAAGAATTCGCTGAGGTGGTTATACCACATACGTCCAGATTGTTTCAATCCGTATAATGATCTTTGCAATTTGATTGAAAACATACTTTTCGGGTATGTATTATTTATTTCTGGCACTTTAAATCCTTCAGGGACTTTCATGTATATATCACTATCAAGTGAGCCACATAGATAAGCAATTACTACATCCATAAGGTGCATATCGAGCCTTTATGACACATCCAAACTAATTAAAAATTTGAATGTGATGGCGTCCATGACGGAAAAATATGTTTCCTCATAATCAATTTCAGGTCTTTGTAAGAAACCTTGAGCTACAAGTCGGACTTTGTACCTTGTAACTTAATTATTTTCATTTCTTTTCCTTACAAAGACCCATTTGTATCCTATAGGGATTATATTTTCAGGTGTTCGAACTACTGGTCCGAACACCTTTTGTAAGACCGCTTTTCAGCTTTCGTGCAATTTTAAATTTCACGTAATACCCATGTGAATGTTATTATAAATTATAAATTTATGATCTTTAATGTCTATAATTTGAATTATTTTGCAGTGGAAGGAGTTGGACGTCGTCTCGATCAATGTGTCAATTAAAAGTTTATAAATTGTTTATTTAATAGTTTACGTGTAAATTTATGTGATAATTTATTTTACTGCCTAAGCATGCTATTTCTATTTTATTATGTTAAATTGAAAGTTGGGGATAGTTTGACGGCGATTGGAGAGTAAATAGAACTTATGGACTAAAGTATGTACTTAAAGAGAAATGAAGGACCAATTTGTGAATTTACCAAAAGTTTATCTCTCTCTCTCTCTCTCTCTCTCTCTCTCTCTCTCTCTCTCTCTCTCTCTCTCTCTCTCTCTCTTCGCGACTCCCTCTCCCACCTCACGATGCTCTATGTCTCTTTCACACAACTCCCACGATTTCCTCCTCCAGGCAACTTAAACGTCAACCACCACACCGCTGGCGACCACAACCTCGGCCCCACCACTTCCCAGTCCTCGGTGAGGCCATATTTCGCCCCTTCACTGCTGCCACACAACGCACGCACACACACTTTCACCCACACACAAATGTATGTATATGTATATGTATATGTATATGTATATGTATATGTATATATGTGTGTATATATGTTGAATGTATGTATTGGTACGAAGCTTTTAGATTATTTTTTTCAGATTTGGGTTCTAGTGGAATTTCAAATTTTACTCTGTTAAACTCGGATTTTGGGCGATATATATAAATTAGTGTATGTATATATGTACATATAGATATACAATTTCCACAATAGATTTTCAGATTTCAAATATAGGAGTATGGGTCTTGCACATTATATGAAGGAATTTCATATTTGGGCTTAATTAGATTGTTAAATTTTAAATTTTGTTTATTCGAGAATTTTAGAATTTGGGAAAGTGGAATAAACGTGAATAAATTTCTGAAAATTTTTAAAGTATGTATATATGAATTTCTGATCTTTGGAATTTATGAAATTGTATTTTAGTTAACGGTTTGGGTAAAGTTGGATATTTGTTGATTTTAAGATTTGTGAAATTGTTGGAACTTTAAGGGAGTGATTTTATAACATTAGGTTAAACTACGTAAAATTGAGTTTTAGTTTGAATTAAAGATAGAATGACCTAATGTGTGTTGAAATTGATGATTTGTTTCGAATATAATGTTTAATGTATCGGTCATAGCGTGAGGTCTCTTTTTTTTATTTAAAAGTTATACCTTATTAATGAATGAGAATAATTTGGATTTCTGGGCACATTGACGTCACGGGCATCTGAGACTCTTTCACTTACAAATCCAGATAACGGTAAATACTAAGGACGTCGATAAGTAAACTTCCCCCTATTTTTATCAAAGTTGAATGTAAATGTGAAATTAATGTGTAAACGACTGTCTTGCAACTTACTTGCTTTGATGAATTTCGTTTACCTTATGAAAGTATATGTTATTAAGAAGAATGTTCAAGCATGCACGTTATCATGTCATTGCATCATCAAGCATGCATTGGCATCGAAATTGGGAAGTTAAATGTTTTTAAATGAAAGAAATGTGTCAATGTGCAAGTTTGTTCAAAAGTATGTATCCCAAGTTTTTAAGAAAGAATGGATGTACTTCTAGTTTATAAAAGTTGCGAGTGGGAAATGGGGCGCGGGGGACCGGCGTACCCGAATTAAGTCGCTTTACGACAGAATGTTCAACCGTTTTACGGTGGATTGTTAAGCCGCTTTGCGGTGGGAAAGTGAATGTTAAACCGCTTTGCGGTGGAAATGTGAATGTTAATTTGGTTCCAAATAAGAATTGCTCACTGTTATCTGATTGACTAGAAGATACACCAAGTGAGCTCACGATGGAAATGAAGTGGAAGTTTTGAAATGAAATGAAAGTTTTGAAATGAAGTGAAAGTTTGAAAAGCTTGAATGTTCTGGAAAGTAAAGTAAATGGGGATACATATATGGTATTTTTAAAGCATTCATCTCATAAGCATGCATTTTATACATAAAGTTTACTTACTGAGCTTTAGCTCACCCCAATCCCTCCCCAACATTTCAAGTGATGAAAGTTAGATGATCCGAGGAGAGCATTTGGCGGCTGACTCGGATAGTACTCATAATTCCATTCCTTTTAGAAACGAATCAATGGGTTTCACAAATTATTTTATTGGTTATTCTTTTAAATTGATAAATCATTTTGAATTAGTTTGTTGGTTCTTAGTTAAAATAAGTATGGTATTTCCCAGTGATTAGTTTATACTATGTTTCAGGAATTTATAAATTTTTACTTCAAGGTATTATCGTTGAGGAGTTTGGGAATTAATGTTAGAGTTAAATTTTGGAATTTTGGTTGGATGTTGAATGTTGGAATTAAATGGGTTGAGAATTGTATATGTATTGTAGGTATGATATCCCTCTACAGGTTGGTTATGTCCAAGTTATAGAGGAGACTCTACCGAAATTTTTGTAAAATTTTATAATAGAAAATGAAAAGTTTAAATATTTTAAACGATTTATTTCCGCATTTAAAGTGAAAGGAAGTTAACACCTAGGTTTAATAATTTTAAACTTGGGGTGTTACAATTTTGGTATCAGAGCTAAGAGTTTTAAAAGCGATTCTGCAGACTAAAAAAAAATTATTTGAAAATGTTCGGGTACTGAGTCACGCCTCAAGTGCATCTCCCTCGATCATCTGGTAAGTTAAATTTATGTTCAAGTTAATAAATGCACGTTAATATGTAATGTTGTTAATGAATATGGCGTGTATATCTTGATTATGTAAATGAGAAAATGAGATGGTAATGATTATTATAAAATTTGGGTAATGTTTATAAGTTCCTTATGTGAAAGATATGAAGTGAATGCGAATAGTGCTTTGAGTCATGGAGACTACATCAGCACGAATGTATATTATATCCAAGTCGGAAGTTGAGAAGTCATCGAACTTAGTATTGAGCACTTATCATGTTTAATCTTGGGACTACCCACTCATTTGATAGTCCCAAAATCATAGGAAAATTGATTTACCCATCTTGGTAACTGGAGATCGAGTTTTGCTTCCCAACACATTTTGGAGAACTTTTGAACTCAAGATATGTGTTAAATGATTTCCCGATCGTGGTAAATGGGAAGGAGTAGATGATAGATCTCATAACACCGGATATGCACGATCTTGATGTCAAACTAGGAATGGAATTGTTATTACGATATAATGCTTCAATCGTCAGTCACAATAAGGTGGTGTCTGAACCTCCAAACAAAACCCCTTTTCATTTGTTGGGGTTGAGGTGAAGCTTTCTATTTTGATAGAGTAGGTGATCAATGCTCGTCAGTTGGTGAATACAAGTTGTAAGGCCTAATTAGCTACAGTAATTGAGCTGATTAAGATAGGCTCTTCTCTTTTGAACAAACTTCAATTGTTCGAAAATGTCTAAGTATGTTACCAAACGATCTTTATGATCTACCACCTAATAGAGAGATTGAATTCACCATCGAATTAGTGTTTGGGATAGCTCTAGTATCCAAGACATCATATCGGATGGCTCCTGCAGAACTTAAAGAGCTCAAAGAGCAAGTATAGGATCTTATGGACAAAGGTTTTGTTCGAACTAGCTTTTCGCCACGGATTGCTCTTGTGCTATATACGTAAAGAAGAGAGATGGTTCTATGAGACTTTGCATAGAAAATAGAGAATTGAACAAGGTGACAATAAAGAATAAATATGCATTGCTAAGAATTGAGGATCTGTTTGATCAGATTCAAGGTTTGGGGTATTTTCTTAGATCGAATTGCAATCTAATTTCCATCATTTGAGGATCAAGGAAGAGGAACTTCCAAAGACATCTTTTCGTACTAGATATGGACATTATGAGTTTTTGGTAGTGCTGTTTGGGTTAACAAATACTCTTGTGACATTTATGCACTTAATACATCGGATCTTTAAAGAATACCTGGATGAAATGGTCGTAGTCTTATTGATCTATTCGAGGTATGATGAAGAACATGAAAGATGTTTGAGAATCATGCTTCAAAAAATTAGAGAAGAGAAATTTTCTGTTAAGTTTAAGAAGTGTAAGTTCTAACTGGATAGAGTGTCATTCTTGGGGCATATCGTATCAAGGTAAGGTATTGAGGTTAACCCGAGTAAAAAATTGAGTTTACAACTGGTCTACGCCCTCCAATATTAAGGAAGTCAATGGTTTCCTTAGATTAGCGGGTTACTAACGAAGATTTGTGGAAGGATTTTCTAAGATTGCCTCACCTTTGGCTAAGTTAACTAGAAATGATACAAAATTTCAATGGAGCTCTGATTGAGCAGACTTTGGAGAGTGATAGATACGGTGGACAACTGTGATAATCCTAAAAATTCCACAGGGTAATGAAAGGTTCGTCATTGACAGAAATGCTTAATTGAAAGGGCTCGGTTGTGTTCTTATGCAATATGACAAGGTGATGGCCTACGCTTCTAGGAAACTGAGGGAGTAAAGAATTGTAAAATTTAAGATTTATTGAGATTGAGAGATTGGTATATATAAGATTTTTGTGATTTGTTGAGGTAGAAATGTTCATGTGATATATATGATGGTTATTATATTGTGATCTTAAGGAGATTGATATGATTAAATGTTGAGGTCATATGGTATGGTGATAAGTGGCATGTCACATGATTACCACAAGTTATGGTGAATAGATAGTTAATGAATGTTATGATTCTCCTATGGAATAATAGTGTGATGATATGTTTGAACTAATTAATCTTATATTGATAAATGGTTTGTTTATTGCTAAATATGACCTATGGTCGGGAAACTTCATTTGTTTATGATAAGATTGATGAATTTAGTTAAAATTTTGGTGATGTAGTTATGAGTACTCATTGTTGGTTGTGCATTAGATGTGAGTAAAGTATATTAGCCATATTGAGATCTCCATGGAATATACATAGATTTGGATTGTTTAAAAATCTAATGATCATTAGTGTAACTTTTACTTATTGTGGAATTATATCTTTGGGTTAAGTAAACTTGATGATGAATCCTATATGAATCGCAAAAGTCTTATTCATTGGTGATAGGTCAATGATTTATTTATAAAATAATTGGTTAGAGTATTGTTGAAATATGACATACATTGAGGTTTTGGGAAATTTTTTTTGAGAACGTCATATTGATCTTATGATGATTTTGAAAGCATGGATTCTTAAATTAGTACCTTGACTTTAGTTTTAAGATGAGTATATGATGTTGAATACTTGATTACAATATATAAGTATGGGTTACAGGATTTAAGTTTGATCCATCGATTTTAAAAGAAATGTCAACATGTTTAGAAAAGATTTCGTTTGTAAATCTTTCCAGAAAGATTCTGTCAAAGTTTTAGTATTTCTACTGTATATTTTGGTATGGACGTCAAGTTTCACTAATTCTGGATTATAAAGTCTTATTTTGGTCAATATTCTTGATTTTAGTTTTAAGAATGTGATCAATCAATATATATATTAAGGTTTAGACGTTAGAATAGATCCTATGAAAGGCTGAAAATGGAAAGTTAGTGAATGGATTCATAAGTAGGATAATGTCGGTTGATGGTCTCCTACAACAATAACTATCAAACGTCGATCCGTATTGATTACTATACGATAGGAAGTGTAGATCGTCAGTTCACAAGGGTGAGCTAGGAGAAAGAAAGTTATTGGGTTCAGAAATAGTACAACAAATAGCAAAAGTTGTTGAAAAGAATCGTCAGGGGATGAAAATTGCACAGAGTAGACAAAAAAAAAAAAAAGCTATGCGGACAGAAGAAGGAAACCATTGGAGTTCGTTGCAGGTGACATGATTTTTGAAGGTAGCTCTTATGAAATGAGTTATTAGATTCGGGAAGAAAGGAAAGTTAAGTCCGCGATTTGTTGGTCCCTTTGAAATACTAGAAATGATGAGTGACCTAATTCATCTAATTGCATTGCTACCAAAACCATTTGGGATACAAAAGGTGTTTTACGTCTTATTGCCGAGGAAGTATTATCCAGACTCATCTTATATTCTCAGCAATGAGTAATTAGATCTTCGTGAGAAATTGATATATGAATAGTCACATACGAGAACCTTAGAAAAGGCTAATAACGAACTTAGGAGAATGAAGGTAACATTAGTTAAAGCCATTTGAAGGAATCATGCAGTAGAAGAGACTACTTGGGCACGCAAAGATGAAATGCGTGCCAAGTATCTACACCTTTCGGTAAGTTTTAATTTTGAGGACGAAATTTCTTTTTAGGGAGTAAGGAATTGTAAGACCGCTTTTCAGTTTTCGTGCAATTTTAAATTTCACATAATTTGAATTATTTTGCAGTGGAAGGACTTGGACGCCGTCTCGATCAATGTGTCAATTAAAAGTTTATAAATTGTTTATTTAATAGTTTACGTGTAAATTTATGTGATCATTTGTTTTACTTCCTAAGCATGCTATTTCTATTTTATTGTGTTAAATTGAAAATTGGGAATAGTTTGGCGGTGATTGGAGAGTAAATAGAACTTATGGACTAAAGTATGTACTTAAAGAGAAATGAGGGACCAATTTGTGAATTTACCAAAAGTTTATATCTAACCCTATCCCTTATTATCCTCACTCACGGTCTCTCTCTCTCTCTCTCTCTCTCTCTCTCTCTCTCTCTCTCTCTCTCTCTCGCGACTCCCTCTCCCACCTCACGATGCTCTATGTCTCTTTCACACAACTCCCTCAATTTCCTCCTCCAGGCAACTTAAACGTCAACCACCACACCGCCGGCGACCACAACCTCGGCCCCACCACTTCCCAGTCCTCGGTGAGGCCATATTTCGCCCCTTCACTGCTGCCACACAACGCACGCACACACACTTTCACCCACACACAAATGTATTTATATGTATATGTATATGTATATATGTTGAATGTATGTATTGGTACGAAACTTTCAGATTTTTTTTTCAGATTTGGGTTCTAGTGAAATTTCGAATTTTACTCTGTTAAACTCAGATTTTGGGCGATATATATAAATTAGTGTATGTATATATGTACATATAGATATGTAATTTCCACAATAGATTTTCAGATTTCAAATATAGGAGTATGGGTCTTGCACATTATATGAAGGAATTTCATATTTGGGCTTAATTAGATTGTTGAATTTTAAATTTTGTTTATTCGAGAATTTTAGAATTTGGGAAAGTGGAATACACTTGAATAAATTTCTGAAAATTTTTAAAGTATGTATATATGAGTTTTTGATCTTTGAAATTTATGAAATTGTATTTTAGTTAACGGTTTGGGTAAAGTTGGATATTTGTTGATTTTTAAGATTTGTGAAATTGTTGGAACTTTAAGGGTGATTTTATAACATTAGGTTAAACTACGTAAAATTGAGTTTTAGTTTGAATTAAAGATAGAATGACCTAATGTGTGTTGAAATTGATGATTTGTTTCGAATATAATGTTTAATGTATCGGTCATAGCGTGAGGTCTCTTTTTTTTTTATTTAAAAGTTATACCTTATTAATGAATGAGAATAATTAGGATTTCTGGGCACATTGACGTCGCGGGCATCTGAGACTCTTCCACTTACAAATCCAGATAACGGTAAATACTAAGAAAGTCGGTAAGTAAACTTCCCCCTGTTTTTATCAAAGTTGAATGTAAATGTGAAATTAATGTGTAAACGACTGTCTTGCAACTTACTTGCTTTGATGAATTTCGTTTACCTTATGAAATTATATGTTATTAAGAAGAATGTTCAAGCATGCACGTTATCATGTCATTGCATCATCAAGCATGCATTGGCATCGAAATTGGGAAGTCAAATGTTTTTAAATGAAAGAAATGTGTCAAGGTGCAAGTTTGTTCAAAAGTACGTATCCCAAGTTTTTAAGAAAGAATGGGTGTACTTCTAGTTCATGAAAGATGCGAGTGGGAAATGGGGCGCGGGGGACCGGGGTACCCGAATTAAGTCGCTTTGCGACGGAATGTTCAACCGTTTTACGGTGGATTGTTAAACCGCTTTGCGGTGGAAATGTGAATGTTAATCTGGTTCCAAATAAGAATTGTCCAATGTTATCTAATTGACTAGAAGATACACTAAGTGAGCTCACGATGGAAATGAAGTGGAAGTTTTGAAATGAAGTGAAAGTTTGAAAAGTTTGAAAGTTCTGGAAAGTAAAGTAAATGGGGATACATATATGGAATTTTTAAAGCATTCATGTCATAAGCATGCATTTCATGCATAAAGTTTACTTACTGAGCTTTAGCTCACCCCAATCCCTCCCCAACATTTCAGGTGATGAAAGTTAGATGATCCGAGTAGAGCATTTGGCGGCTGACTCGGACAGTACTCATAATTCCATTCCTTTTAGAAACGAATCAATGGTTTTCACAAATTATTTTATTGGTTATTCTTTTAAATTGATAAATCATTTTGAATTAGTTTGTCGGTTCTTAGTTAAAATAAGTATGGTATTTCCCGGTGATTAGTTTATACTATGTTTCAGAAATTTATAAATTTTTACTTCAAGGTATTATCGTTGAGGAGTTTGGGAATTAATGTTGGAGTTAAATTTCTGAATTTTTGTTGGATTATTAATGTTGGAATTAAATGGGTTGAGAATTGTATATGTATTGTAGGTATGATGTCCCTCTACAGGTTGGTTATGTCCAAGTTATAGAGGAGACTCTGCCGAATTTTTTGTAAAATTTTATAATAGAAAATGAAAAGTTTAAATGTTTTAAACGATTTATTTACGCATTTAAAGTGAAAGGAAGTTAACACCTTGGTTTAATAATTTTAAACTTGGGGTGTTACACTTTTCGTTTTTCTAAGGAATTCAATTCTGTTTGCATAGCTTCCTCCCACTTTGGCCAATCCTCTCTTTATTGGCATTCTTTAATAGACAGTGGCTCAAGGTCATTATTCTAAAATATTTCAAGAGCCATTTGGAAGGAAAAATATCATCTATAACAACATTCTCCCTTTTCCATAATTTATGAGATAACAAATAATTTATTGAAATCTCATTATTCTCCGACATCTGTAATTCTGCAGGAATCATGTCATCACTATTAGATTGTTTCATTGAAATCTATGGTTCTGCGTGAACCATGTCACCACTATTAGATTGTTTCATTGAAATCTGTGATTCTGTGGGAATCATGTCACCACTATTAGATTGATCAATCTTTTCTAGTATTACTCGTCCATAAGTCTTTGGTTGGTTTAATTTCTTATTACGAGGTATAACGTCTTTTGAACCAACTGGCCTACTACACTTCTGGCGTTTTTTATGTTCACTTGCTATAGCAGTTTGTCCTACAGGGACATCAATCTTTGCTAGAGTGTTTTCTGCTAGTATATATGACTTTGTCACTTTTCTTGTGTCAACAAATTCATCAGCTAATTGATTTGACAATTCTTTGCAAATGAATAATTTTCTCCACCTCTTGCTCACATTGATTGCTTCAGGGATCAAAGTCAAATAGAGTTATTTCATTCCCAGAAATTGTATCCTGTTTTTCAGGATGCAGCTTTACTCCTCCTAAAGTTGGAAAATTCATTTCATCAAAATGACAATCTGCAAAACGTGCAGTAAACAAATCACCTGTTAAGAGTTCAAGGTACCTAATGAAGGTGAATCAAAGCCAACATAATCCTAAGTCTACATTGGGGACCCATTTTGGTACATTGTGGGGGAGAGTATTGATAATAAGCAGTTGATCTTATACGAATCAATGATGCAGCATGTAATATGGCATGACCCCAAACAGAAGTGGGGAGTTTTGTTTTCATGAGTAGTGGTCTAGCAATTAATTATAGACGTTTAATAAATGACTCTGCTAACCCATTTTTGTGTATGGACATGAGCAACTGAATGTTCAATGGCAATCCCAATTGACATGCAATACTCTATGTAACACCCCAAGTTTAAAATCTAAAACCTAGGCGTGTTAACTTCCATTCACCTTATATGCGGAAATAAATAATTTAAAACGTTAAAATTTTCATTTTTCTATTATAAAATTTTACAGAATTTCGGCAGAGTCTCCTCTATACATTGGACTTAACCAACCTGTAGAGGGACAACATAACCAAAAGAATAATTTAAACATAATCAAACCACCTCTCAATCACATTCATCATCACCGAAACAAATTCATTAAATCCCAAACTCCTCAACATAAAAATCCCAAAACAATAGGTATTAACAAATGAAATAAGAGGCAGTTTAATCATTATTGCAATGTCATAATTCATTCAAAGCTAACTTCAACCAAACCATGATCAATAAAATGAATAAGAAATAATTTAAATGATATCTTAAATAAATTTAACTTTATTAAATAAGGGTGACAACGGGTACTGTCTGAGTCTGCCCCAGAGCGCTCTCCTCGGATCATCTAACTTTCATCACCTGAAATATGGGGGGAGGAATTGGGGTGAGCTAAAGCTCATTAAGTAAACTTTATGCATATAATGCATGCTTATGACATGAAATGCTTTAAAAATTCAATAAATGTATCCCCATTTACTTTACTTTCTAAAACTTTCAAACTTTCACTTAACATTTCAAAACTTTCACTTCATTTTCATCGTGAGCTCACTTGGTGTATCTTCTAGTCAATCAGATAACAGTGGGCAATTCTTATTTGGAACCAGATTAGCATTCACATTTTCACTGCAAAGCGGTTTAACATTCACTTTCCCACCGCAAAGCGGCCATTCACTTTATCCCACAGCAAAGCGGCTCATTTCATTCGGGTACGCTGGTCCCCCCCGCCCCATTTCTCATTCGCATCTTTCATGACATAGAAGTACACCTATTCTTTTCTAAAAAAAACTTGGGATACATAACTTTTGACAAAATTTGCACTTTGACACGTTCCTTTTATTAAGACATTTGACTTCCCCATTTCGATACCAATGCATGCTTAATGATGCAATGACATGATATCGTGCATGCTTGAACATTTTCTTAAATACACATACTTGCATACAGTAAACCAAAAGCATTAGAATTTCGTAATTAACACGAATGTCAATTAAACACATAATTCCACATTGAACATTCAACTATGCTAAGAGGAGGGGAAGTTTACTTACCTGACGTCTGTAGTAGTTACTCTATTTAAATAGCAGGTGGAAGTCTTGGTTGCCCGCGATGTCAATGTACTAATTCTCCTAATTATTTCCATTCATAAGTAAGGCAAAACTTTTAACTTAAAACACAATCATTACCCTTTTTTTTAAACTAACAATACCCCTAACCAAAGTTAAAACTTCCAATTGATCCAAATGAGGTTTAAAGTTTTGTCAAACACCTAGCATTCTGTATTTCAAACACAAAATTCACTTTCATTGAGAGTTAGAAAACTTTCTCACCCTTTTGCATTTTAACTCAAATAATCATATCTAACTTAACCAAAAATGAACAACATACTCAAATAACCATTCCACCCATTCATGAAATTCTCCAAATTAAAAGTTTACAAATTTCAACTCATAACTAGGCACGAATAGTTAACTAACAAACTTAAATTTATACTTTATCAAAATATGAAATTTCACATCCATTGACAAGTCTGAAATGTGTATATACTAACACCAATTTCCCAAAAAACTAAAAATTGGCTTTTTCACAAGTTAGAGATATGAAAACTAATATAACCAATCATATGATTTCTTCCAAATTTCGAAATTTATCCCTTTCTAACTCAACATGAAACTAAACATTTAATTTACACTAACTAGTTCATGTGTTTTAAATCTGAAAATTTACCTACAAAAACTTAAGCCCCTGTTCTCTTTGCTGTTTTGAGGTCGTTTTCTGTTTTTATTTTCGAAAACGCTAAAAACGCGTTCTCTTTACCATTTTCGAAAACGCATTTTGGAAAACAAAAAAAAAAAAATTTGTACACAAAACGGAAAACGCCCGAAACATCGTTTTGGGCGTTTTGTGTGTATTTCGACAAAAAATGTCCAAAACGCGGAAAACGCGTTTTGGGATTTTTTTTTTTTTTTCTAGAATTATCTTAACTTAGAACTAAGCTTAATATAAATTTTTTATTTTTTTATTATTTTTTTTAGAATTATCCTAGCTTGGAACTAAGCCTAAATAAAGAATTTTTTTTTTTTTTTTTTTTGAGAATTATCCTAACTTGGAACTTAGTTTAAATAAAGTTTTATTGAATTCAATATCAACATTACAAAAAAAAAAATTAAATGAGAATTCTTGTTGTTATATTTCAAAAAATGCAATGATAAATGGACTCTGGTGATTTTGAAAGAACTTGCATTTTCTGGATTTTAATAGAAGTAGAGCTTTCTCAAGTCCCGAACCTGATCAAGCTGTGTTAATATAGACTCTTAATGCTCACATTAGTGTGTTGCATGTACCATATTTTTAGTGTATTGTGAAAGGAAATTTGAGTTGGGGTTAGTAGTATTCTGCAAACAAATTAATTAAAAATAGTTTAAATAGTGTTCTGCAAAATTTCAAACAGAACGTGTTTTCCAGCTTTTCATTTTCAAAAACAGTTTTCAGAAATGACAAACCAAACGCGTTTTCAGCAAATTTGAAAACAAAAATGAAAACACAAAATACAAAACATTTTCGAAAATAAAAATACAAAATAAAATACAAACAGAACGCCACCTAAAAATCTGAACTTTATACATGAGGGTAATAAATATACGTCAATATCAACATACAATTCCATATATATATACACTAATTTATATATTGCCCAAAATCTGAATTTGTATATATGTCCACATAAAAATCAGAAATTTACATATTTACATGCACCTATACATACATAATAATATATACCTACACATAAGCACCTTACCCATCGATTTTAACAAACAAAAAAATCTGAAATTAACCTTTAAGATCTAAAACTTTATGTAGAAGATACATACATAAATGTTATTTACATAGAAATCTATATATATATCGAAATATGTGTGTGTATGAAAGTGGGTGTGTGTACATGTATGAGGGGGGGCGGGGGCTGCACTTACGGTGAGAGGGAGGGGCGGGCAGCGGTGGTCGCGGGTGTGCGCCGCAAGGGGGAGGTTCGGTGAGGGCGAGAGAGAGAGAGAGAGATCGAGGCGGAGAGACGAGGGAGCCCGAGAGAGCGAGAGGCAGAGGAAGAGGTGTGGAGATGAGTCTGAGGCTGAGAGGTCGCGAGTGAGAGAAAGAAATGAGGGTTTAGGTTTATATTTTTTTGGGAATTTGCAAATTAGTCCCTCCTTTCTCTCCAAGTGCATAGTTAGGTCCATAAGTTCTAATTTATTTTCTAATGCCACTAACCTCCCCCCCCCCCAACTTTCAATTTAACACAATAAAATAGAAAATAGCATGCTTAGATAGTAAAACAAATGATCACATAAATATACATGTAAACTCTTAAAATAAACAATTTATAAATTTTTAATTGGTACATTGATCGAAACGGCGTACAAGTCCTTCCATTGCAAAATAATTAGAATTATATACATTAAAGATCACAAATTTATAATTTATAATCATATTAACATAAATATTGAGCGAAATTTCGTATTGCACGTAAAAATGAAAAGCGGTCTTACACTTTGAATCTCTGTGATCTAAACTCACCAGCATTATCACAACGAATTGTCTTGATTGAGTAATCGGGAAATTGAGCTCGCAATTTTATTATTTGAGCAAATAGTCTAGCAAAGGCTACATTTCTAATGGAAACTAAACAGACATGTGACCATCTAGTAGAAGAATCAACTAGTATCATAAAATAACGAAATGGTCCACGTGGTGGGTGTATATATATCTCCATGTATACTTTCTAAGAAAGTTGGAGATTCAACATTGACCTTTGTAGTGGAAGATCTAATGACTAATTTTTCTTGGAAGCAAGTAGTGTTGGCAACGGGGCGTATCGGACCTCGATCCGCCCCGCCCAGAATTTTTTTGCCCGATTCGGATCCGCCCCGCGATCCGTCAAATTTCGGGTCGGGTCGGGGCGGATCGGGTTCGGGTCGGGGCGGATCGGTCCACCGATCCGTGGACCGATCCGCCATAATTATTTTTTTATTTTCTTTTTAATTTTTTTAATTTTTTAAATATATTTTAAATTAAATCTTTTATAAAAAATTTAGAAAATTTATTTATTTTTATTTATTTTATTGAAACGAGACGTATAGAGGTCGATTCGCCGATTCAACGGATCGAGTTTTTTTGCCATCACTTATTGGAATTATTTCTTCAAATGAAGAATATGAAAAACGTGTTTTCTTTAAAATGCAAAGATTGCAGGTTATTCCCAAAAATTAAAATTTGCTACAAAATTTACATATTAGATTTTTATACATGATAAAAAAAATTATATTAAAAAAAATGTCGGATCGCGGATCGGGGCGGATCGGATCAGCCCCGATCCAAATCCGCTCCGTGAATTTTTGGATCGGGGCAGATCACATAAATTTCGATCCGTCGATCCACGGATCGGGATTTTTTCGGATCGGATCGGATCGGGTCGACGGATCGACGGAGCGGATCAGATTTTTTTGCCATCTCTAGAAGCAAGCAACACATGAATAATTGTTAGGTGAAAAAATCTTCTGGTTCTTTAAAGGATGTACATGTGAGTTGCTAATTAATCGACACATCATTATCGCTCCTGGATGTCCAAGTCGATCATGCCAAAGTATAAAACTTTTTATGTCCACGAACTTCAGGTTCGTGATGTTGTTTGATTCGATTTTTTTTTTATGGATGTATAATACATTCCAGAAGGAAGTGTCCAGAGTTTTTCTTTTATCTGCTTCTAGCCAGATATGAAAGGAGTAATGCAAAGATACTCAATGTTGTTTTCTTGCATCATTTCAATATGATATCCATTGCAGCGGATATCCTTAAAACTGAGCAAATTTCTTTTGGATTTGCTAGAGTAGAGTGCATCTTTAATACATAGTTGTGTATCAGGCTTTATCAGAGCCTTCAACGATTCTCGATGTACCGGATATTGTATTAACATTATTTTTCGCTAATGTTAAGTTCAGAAAATACTTTTTCTTCTAGAGAATAGTATGTGCTGTCGCACTATCAATAAGACGTGTATCTTGGCAATTCATCTAAAATATAATCAAATAGATATTTTAGAAAAGTAAATTTGTGATCAAAAGAATTTAAACATAATTTAACATGAAATGGACAATACATATTAAGATTTCATAAACAACAACAACATTGTGACTCTCTGATAAAGCAAACTAATCAATATTTTCCATCGCGTCAGTAGAGAAATCAGAGACATCTAATGTAGCGACCAAGAATTTTCCACGCGATTAAATAATTATTTTAAAACTTCGAAAACCGTGTCGCTGCGATCTCGCCCATTTCTAAGTTAACTTCAGGATGCGTTCGTCTAGCTAGTCGAGAAATATCGAGTTAATTCAAATTTTAAATTAAATTTCGAATTTCCAAAATTTATTACTTTATTTATTTATTTAAATTATTATTCTTAAAATCATTTTAAATTCCAAATTTCATCAATCTCATTTTATCAGATTTATTCTTCCGACCCAGTTGATTTCGCGTGCGAATTTTCCTCGAACTACGTGCAATACTTGTCTAGGTCTTCACACCACCAACTCTCATCCATCCCATCAATCCATACTTCCACCAACTACATCAATCCTATACCTATCAAACCCTCCTACACACTACACAACCCACTCCATCACCAGCTTCAACTCCATTTCCAGCAATTCCCATTTCAAGATCAAAATTTCCCCTCCCTGGTAAGCTCCTTCCAACTGTTTCCTCACAACACTACCCACCGCCTCTCCACCAGTCGAGCCGCCATCAACTCCACGACCAATTTCACAAGCCACACACGAGCCTCGATTTCAGTCGAACCCAACTCACTTTCCCTACTACCAAACCGCAGCTGCCCAACACCAAGCACCACCATTCTGCAGAGCCCAAACCATCACTCTACTCACAGAACCATGATAGCACCACCACCGCCTACTGCATAATCCAGTCAAGCACCACAGCCCTCCTCCATCACCGGACACCACCAATCCACTGCCAAGCTGCCATCTGCAACGCTACACGGCAGTCACCATTACCGTAAACCAAACAAAACACCATTGCCCAAGTTCCAGTCAACACCCAATGCTACTGCCACCAAAATGTCGAACCATCACCACTGCTCTTCCACCGTCAGAATCACCACCACCGTGGTCAGTCACAGTCACCACAAAACGCAACAACTCAACCCACCACCAACACCACCACACGGCCAGCCCACACCGAACCACTAACCACCGCCACTGCCCAACTCAAAAATCAAATCCAAAACCCAAGAATAGATAGAGCCCAGAAATTTACCTCTACCGTCGGGCCGGATTTTCGCCGGAATTGCTCATAGATCCGAACAATAGCTTCGGGTTTCACACAAAAATAATCAAGCCCATTATTCTTTCACACCCCACACTACTTCCTGTCTCCTTGCACCGACAGTACGACCGCGGTCGATCGGACCTGCAGCGTCGCAGCCCCTCCCCGTCTCTACTCTCTGTCCTCTGCTCTCAAATTATTCATTTCAGTCCCTCAACTTTCAAATTATTCATTTCAGTCCCTCAACTTTCAAATCATCAATTTCAGTCCCCAAATTGTAAATTATCATTTTTTAAACTATAAATTTCAAAAGACTAATTCGACTTAATCTTCTAATTGGCTAGACGAAGCGTACGGAGAATTAAAGAATTGAAGTCGTTTCCAGCTCAACTTTGCACTCGTCAAGTTTAAGGTAGACTCGCCCCTATTAATTGATTTAAATTATGATTGCATGTGAATGTGTATATTATGTGACTTATGTGAAGTAATTATTATGAAAAGAGACGAGAATGTATTTCTTCGAAAATAATTATGTTGTTATGCTTGTCATAACTTACTTGCTTAAATGCATGAGAAAGAAAGAAGAGAATATCTTGCAAGATAAACGATGATGTTATGCATAACATACGTGCCTTAAGTGCATGAGACGAGACTACCCACACCCTATGATTTTAAAGAGCTTATGATTTTTCAAAGAGAAGCCCCGTGCTTAAATGCACAAGAAGAGACTATCCACACCCTATGTTTCTAAAGAGACTGCATTTATGTGTTCAATTATATTGTAGATTAATTAATTTAAATGATGATTAATTAATTTAAATGATGATGTTATGCATAACATACGTGCCTTAAGTGCACGAGACGAGACTACCCACACCCTATGATTTTTCAAAGAGAAGCCCCGTGCTTAAATGCACAAGAAGAGACTACCCACGCCCTATGTTTCTAAAGAGACTGCATTTATGTGTTCAATTATATTGTAGATTAATTAATTGGCGATGAGTTTACTGAGTATTTTTATGAAATGCTCATATCTATTTTAACAACATTTGCAGATCTCAGAGAGGGTGGCAAGTGATGGATGATTGTGGTAATAGACGTTAAATGGTTGAAAACCTTATTTTAATGATTTCCGTATTTCCAAATATTGGATAATTTTGAGAATTTCAGTTATTTGATAAATTATGACATTGTCATTTGCTTTACAATATTAATGGCTCGATTTATTATTTTGAATGGTTTCATAAATGTTTTCAATTTTATCGACCATTACAGTTTATTTAAAGTTGTCAAAAATGAATTTCAGATATTTCTTCCGCTAAAATGTTATTTTAAAGTTTAGACTAGAAGATGACGTGGTGAACCGGGTATTTAGAACTCGGGGTGCTACATCTAAGTTTGTCCTTTAAATGGAACATTAGCAAAATTTGTCTCTATTTTTTCTTTTCCTTTAATCGACTGTTGGTAAAGGTCCACAATGTGTTTTTCCGTACGACAAGTACGTGACCAATGCCCTTTCATGTCACATCAGAAGCAACTTTCTTCGTGTTGTCGTTTGATTATATTATTTTCATTTGCCTTGTGCCTTTTTAATTATGTGGCCATGTTGCTGATGATTTTGTTGATGATTTTATCCAAAATTTCTTCTACGTCCACGTCCCTATTCATGTCCATGACCACGTCTACGTTCATGCCCATGGTCACGGCTACGTCTGTATCCGTGTCTATTTCTTGATATTACATTTGTTTTAGGAAATGGTACAGAACCGGTTAGACGTAATCCGTGATTTTTCATTAACAATTCATTGTTTTGTTCAGCTACTAAAAGGCAATATATGAGTTCTGAGTACCTTTTAAAACCACGCTTAAGATATTGCCGCTGCAAGAGCACATTTGAGTCGTGAAAGGTAGAGAATGTTTTTCCTAACATATCTGCATCAATGATCTTTTCTCCACACAAATTCAATTTTGAATATATTCTAAATAGTTCAGAATTTTACTCACTTACATATATAAAATCTTGCAAACGAAGGTGCATCCATTCATAACGGGCTTTTGGGAAGACTATAGTCCTCTGATAGTCAAATCTATCTTTTAAGTTTTTCCAAAGTTCTTGTAGATCTTTCACGGTGAGATATTCAATTTTCAATGCATCATGAAGATGGTGACGAAGGAAAATAAGTGCTTTTGCACGATCCTGCAGGAATTCTTTGTTTTGTTCCTTTATTGTTTCTCTAAGAACTTTTGAAATAAGATGGACCTCGACATCTAGGATCCATGATAGATAATTTTCCCTAGATAAATCGAGTGCAATAAACTCAAATTTTGTGATGTTTTCCATTAGGATAACTATTCAATCAAACATGAGACATAATTAATTCCTTGAAAAATCTCAGTAATCATATAAGAATTAATGACATGATTTCTATATCGAGTTTTTATTCTTCTAGAATATTAATTATAATTCTGAGTAACTGTAGCAATAAACAAAAGTTTGAAATTGCTATTTGAAAATCTATGCTCTATTCGGTAACACTGTAGCAGTTTATAAACAATTTTTTTACTGTTTTAAAAGTAATATGTGTTGTTGAAAAGTGGAGAGAAAAAATTGAATGGTTAAAAATGGTTTGTAAAATTGTATTGTTTATAAATTGGTTTATAAACAGTAATGATTACGTTAGGGAACACACTATAAATTGTGGTATCAATTAATCAAGATTATAATTATCAAGAATAAATTAACAAATGATTAATACATATAATAAAAGTGGCATTAACAAAAGATTCTTCAAAAAAATTGCACTTCAAGAATTGTGTGGTATGTATGTAACCATGTATCATAAAGATATGTTTAATCATTGGATTTCTTGAAATTGTGATTTTAGTTTTCAAAAAGAAAAATAAATTTTGCTTTTGTAAGTGCACTTTATTAGAATGATGAAATGATTAGATTATAAAATTATCTTTTTAGAAAATACATAAAATGTGAATTCATTTAAACTATATATTTGATAGATCAGCATAGTTAGTATCAACATAATTAACAATACATATAGTCGAAAGATCGACTATACAGGTATCAACAAAATTTAGGATTAACTTTTGTATATAAAGTAGAAACTGTATAGGTATCAGTATAATTTAAAACATTCTAATATGAAGGTATAATAAGAGCATAAATATTTAAAACTCAGTAGAACCATCCATATAGTTGGTAATGTAATTTGTATATTTGAAACTGATAGAACCAACCATAATGGTAGTAGTATGATATACTTAGAATTGGTAGAACTAACCATATGGTTAGTAGCATGATATACTTAGAACTGGTAGAATCAACCATATAGGTGGTAGTATGATATACTTAAAACTGGTAGAACCAACCATATAGGTGGTAACGAAATATATAAAAGATATTTAAAATTATTACCTTCTGTATACATATTGAACATTTGTTAACCCAGTTGGGTAGAGTTTCGTGCGGATAACGTGTTGTAAAACTACCAAAATATTAGAGAGAATAAAACTACTAAAATATTAGAGAGAGAATATAGAAATGAAGAGAATTCTTCTTATTTCAATTGTGTATCAAATGAAGAAGTGAAATACTCAATTTATAGGGGTAGACAATGACACAATTGTAATAATATAAATTTTACATGGGCATAAAGGTCATTCACACTAAAGATATTTTATAACATGAAGAATATAAAATCCCTATATTGTTATATGCTATTACTGACACTCATTAAGAGGTTAAGAATGCCATTAAATATGAAAGAGAAACTTTAATACCTGAAATTTTCATAGACTCATTAAGGAGTAAAGATTTGGAATTAAAAGAGAGAATTGAAAGAAGTGGTGAGGTCCACATGATGAGAGGTATGTCTCAATCTAGGACTTAAGATAATCAAAGTGGACATGCATCGAGTAGTAAAAATAAAGGTAAAAGCTGATCTAGGTAAAAAGGTAGAAAATGCGATGAGTGTGTTAAACTTTGTCATTTTATTAAAGATTGTTATGCTAAGAAAAATAAACAAAAAGAAAGAGTCTATGATGAGGCAATGTAAATACTTCGCCTGATAATGAATTTCGTGAAGTTAATGTGTTATTGAACTCTGAACCGAGTCCATTGAAGTGAATTTGACTCTGAAATCACACGCATGAATGGACACTTGATTTTTGTGCATCATTTCGTGTTTCATCTCATAAAAGCTGGTTTGAAAATATGCAAGAATCTAAAAGTGGTCATGCTATCTTATTCAATAATCTTGTATGTATATAAAATTGTTGGAATTTGTGATATCACTTTAAAATTTAAAACTGTCTAATGTGCTTAAACTAAGTGGAGTAAGATATTTTCATGAAAAGATTAGGAATCTCATTTATGTAGGAGCATAGAATCAGAGGGTTTTCAGTTAAAATTGAAAACATGTTAAAAATGACAAATGGTGTCATTGTTACATGTAAAGTTAATAGAAGAAATGGTATTTCTGAGACTATTGGTGAAGTGATTAATTCATCTATTAATTCAACTAACACTGATGAAACATGTAAGTGGGTAATTCTGGTGACATGTTGGTACAAAATTGAATATATATGTATTGTTCTAATTTTTTTTTTTTTTTTTTTTGAGATTTTACTGTTGCTTTTTTATTGCATAAATGGTGTCATTTGAGTAGTATCTCATGTATTTATTATCAGGATTATTTCTTAATGAAATAATAGTTGTGCATTTGTACTATTAGCTAAACTTCCATTGTCAGCTAACAGTTCTTCATCGCTTTAAGTGTCTAATATCCTTCTACCAATTTTAATTTTTTTTCTTTTAATTAATAAAAAAATGATTGAATCCCCTGTATTTAATACAACATGAGTGCAAATATTTTTCTTCAATTAAGAGATTAATTTGGATGTGAAAGGCTCGTGAATAAAATTAATTATCGTGGTTAATGCAGATTTTGTAGAGACTTAAAAAGTTGTTGGACAAACTTGTGGTGTTAAGACTTAATGAAGGCCCAGAGACAAGAATGTGATGCACTTATACAAAGTAAGCATTGTACCGAATATATATTTTTAATTATATGCTTATTTTCATCATTAAGAAATGCATGCTATGAGTTTCAGTATTTTATAAATAAATTTAATTACCACATTGTTATCTACTGTGATATCGTTGTACTTTCCACTAAATCTTGATTAATTGAATATGTTATCATTCGATTTTAAAAATTAAAAATTGTTGGGAAAAATCAATTTTTCCACCCCAAACCAACCAACGTAGCCAAGATGCAAAACACAAATAATTAAATAAAAGAGAAAATAAGAAACTTAATGGACTCAGCTGATAACCATATGATAAGAATATTTTTATTAATAAGAAAAATAAATTTATCATTACAATATCTTTTCACCTTCACAACTTCTCTCAATATATACAAAAAAAGAACAATAAATGTGTTTTCTTTCTTTTTCTCTTTTATCACCCTCCTCTCTATTTGGTAAAAGTTTTTTATTTATAAAAAAAGAATGTGATATTTTTTATGTAAAATATGTAGTTAAAAATTAATTTGAGGATATGTGTGTTATTAAAAATGGTTTGAAAAAAATGTAATATGTATAAACAAGTTACCAACCAGAGACTCAATTTACGCAATGACTGTCTACTCCTTTCACCACGACAGGCACACACCTATATATCTTGAAACAATGTCAAAAACTTGCGTAATTATAAGTTAGGTCAACTTTCAAATTGTATTTGGATACCTTAATTATTTTCCTTATGTAATAATACCAACAGTATTCTTTTCTTTTTTCTATTTGGTATTATATATATAAAGAAAATATTTCTAATTTAATTTGTCCACTATTCATTTTCTTATCAAATAATGACGCATCTGATCTCCTACCCGCTGGAGGGTAGGTTATCCTACCCTCCCGCGTGAAAATCAAGAGGCTGCATCACGCTGCAGCCTCTTGTACTAATTTTTTTTTTATTATTATTATTTTAATATTGTTCATTTGGCTGCAGCAAAAAGCTGCAGCCTTTGACTACTTTTTAATTTTTTTTTTTTTTTTTTTTTTATAAATTGTAACGTTATAATTTTTTTATCGTTAGTAGCGTTAATAAACGGTAAAAAAACAACGGTCATAAAACGTTCAAAAAAAATTATTATATATACACCAATAAAATCAACACTATTTTTTCAATATCATTCAAAATTCCACATAAAAATTCTTAGAAATAAAATAGAGTAAAGTGTGCATACTAGCAAGCACTTTCGACAAGTGCCAATTATATAATTTTTTGAAGATTACTACATATTTGAGTTGGGTAAGTTGTTTAATTTTTTTTATATTTAATTTTGTCAAATATTTTAATTTCAAATATGATTTTTTCTAATTTATTTTCATATATAAATACAGTGATGGAAATGAATGATAATATATTTGTGCCTCAAGTATCCGAGATTTTTATTCCCATTGTTGGTCAAGAATTCGAATCAGCAGAAGATGCTAAAAAATTTTACAACGCTTATGCGAAGGAGGCGGGTTTCAGCATTCGTATTCATAATTCGAAGCGAAGAAAAGACAGTAATGAACTTTATTGGAAGGTTTTCACATGTTCGAAGGAGGGAAAAACAGATGAAAAGTACCAGAACGAAATAAAGTATTCCAAACAGAGGTCCGGAGAACGCAGTCGAGACCACACACGGTGTGAGTGTGAGGCTAAGATGTCAGTCGTAAATCGTTTGGGTGATACTTGGCAAGTTAGTCATTTTGTTCAACATCACAATCATCCTCTCACTACACCGAGCAAAGTTCACTTGCTACGCTCCCATCGTAGTGTCTCTGCTTCAAAAAAATCATTGTCCGAACAGTTTACTCAAGCAAATATTCCGACTTGGCAGCAGATGCGTTTATTTGAGATCGAGTCAAGTGGTCCATCATCTGTGGGTCACACCGACAGAGATTTAAGAAATCATCAAAGAGATCAGCGCATGGAGCTTATTGGACGTGATGCGGAGTCTTTCGTACAACATATGGAGCATGAAAAACGAAGGGATGATAATTTTTATTTTTCGCATGAGCTTGAAAATGGTGTTTTCACACGTTGTTTTTGGGCAGATTCTATTTCGAGAAACAACTACGCATTTTTCAGTGATGCTGTTGTGTTTGATACTACCTACAACACAAACAAGTACTCAATGATTTTTGCTCCTTTTGTTGGAGTCAATCACCACCGTCAAACAATATTATTTGGATGCGGGTTTCTAAGCGACGAGAGGATTGAGTCGTTCGAGTGGTTATTTTCAGAGTTCGTGAAGGCGATGCCAACACATGTAGCCCCTAGAGTAATTATTACTGATCAGTTAGGACCGGTTATTTACAATGCGCATGGTGGGGACTTGAAGCACATCATTTGGCATTCCGAGACGGCACAGGAGTTCGAGCAACGTTGGGAAGTTCTTATGCATAACACCAGTTTGGGTTCCAATGAGTGGTTACCAACTATTTATGAAATTAGACATAAATGGGTGCCGGCTTATGTGAAACACATATTTGCAGCGGGAATGTACAGTAGTCAACGTATCGAGAGTAACCACGCTTTCTTTAAGCGTTATGTGGATAGGCGAAATGGGTTGATGGATTTTATTTCTAGATTTGCGGGAGCGGTTGATCACCAAAGGCATGAGGAACTAATGGCAACTCATACAGATTTGTATCAACGGCCACGAATGATTACAGGGGTCGATATGGAAGTGCAAATGTCCCAGGTCTATACGAAAGCAGTTTTCCGACTCTTCCTGGAAGAACTCATTGAAAGTACGCACTACGCTACAATGAGGAGATCAAGCAACGAACACATGAAGGTTTATGCAGTGCAACGTAAAACGTCAGGTGGGGATTACGATCGTCAAAGAGACGTTGTTTACCATCCTCAAATGGAATTCATGACCCGTAGTTGCATGCTGTTCGAGTTTGCGGGCTACCCTTGTCGTCACATTCTTCGCCTATTGAGCAAAAAAGATATAATGCTTCTGCCTCAAATGTACGTTATGCCCAGGTGGACCAAGAATGTAAAATCGAATCCAGTGTTTGACCCCGTAGAGACATTCACTGAGGAAGTCTCAGTTGCTTCACGACTTCGCACTTTGAGACGTGAGTCTAATGACCTAATCGAGGAGGCGTCATTAACGCAAATTTCAAGCAATTACGTACTTAAAGGAATGAGAGAAATGAAAATGACGGTCAGGGAGAATAACGAGGGTGAGGGGAGCATCCCACCACGCTTTGAGGCTAGGGGGAGGTCTCAAGACATCACTGGTACAATAATGGATCCACAACCCATAAGGGCTAAAGGATGTGGAAAACGCTTGAAATCTGCCAAGGAGAAGGGTATGACCCAATCACAACGACAATGTGGTCACTGCTCCAGAACAGGCCATGATAGAAGAACATGTCCACAATTTATTTCAAGGTATCCTTTCTTTCCAATTAAATACGTATTTTTTCTTCACTCGTTAATATTCATATAACGATATTGACACATGTTTATTGCACAACAGCAATACGATGAACGTCGAACAAAACACATACTACCCGCAATTTCACAACAGACACACAAAAATGACAGAATTTCAAAATTATGAGTTCGCGGGTAACGACGAGGACGGTGAAGACAATTATGATTTAAGTGATAATTAATTTAATGTTATTCAATGGTAGAGTTTTAATTATTGTCAAATTGATGATGTATTTTACGTTATAACATGATGATGTTTTTTTTTTAAATAAGTTGAACTGATATTATAATACAAGTTTTCTATCTTTATATTAGATTTGATTTTTGAAATTAGGTTCTTTACAATTTTTTTCAAGAAAAAAATTGTAAAGACGACGTAACAAAATCGGAAAGACAAAAAATTACTAACAAGTAACGTCAAAAAAATCAGAAAAAAAAAAAAAAAAATTCCCGGCAAGTAACGTTATTTAAAAAAAAAAAAAAAAAAACGATAACGACGAATAAATAAGGGAAAAATTAAAAAAAAAAAATATTACAAAAGGCTGCAGCACTTGCTGCAGCCAAATGAACAATATTATAATAATATTATAACAATATTTTTATTATAATATTACAAAAGGCTGCAGCACTTGCTGCAGCCTCTTGATTTTCACGCTGGAGGGTAGGAGATCAGGAGCGCAAATAATGATTCTTTAGTACATAAAATTATTGGTCAAACCCAACAAAAATAGCAATGGTAGTGGTAGGAGTAAATCTTAAATATGAAGATTATTTGATATATGATTCTTATCGTATCTCATGCATCGCACGGACGACACTGGTTTTATTAAAAATTGAGATATAAGTACTAAGATTAAAGATTTAGGATCTGATTATACATTCTTAAAATATTTGAGACTTCCTCCTGAAAATTTTCTTTTATTACACAAAACCTCGTAGGGAAACGGGAAACCTCTTCAAAACCTTGTACGCGTTGAATGGTATTTTACAATGAGACCAGTATTCAAAGCACTGACACTGTGTAACTGACGGAATGTAAAGGCCAAAAGCAATTGTCAGGTAGATTTTAAGCAGTGTTTCTCGTAAAATGTTGGGCAGCCGTATATCAGCAAATGAAATTCCTCAAATTCCGCAATGGATTATGTCTCTTTTTTACTTTTATTAATATTTTCACCAATACGATACACTAAAATATAGTTATGATAATGATTTCGATTAAAATTTATAAAAATATATTAATTATATAATCATATCAAAAAAATATAATACAGTAATATTTTAATACAAAATATTATCAAATTCAAAACCTTAAAAAAAAAAAGTAATCAAAATAAAAAATGCAATATTTAATAAACTAATAAAAAATAAGAAATTATGATCATTATAAGATTTTTTTTTTCTTTTTAAAATTGTTTGTCTCTTTTAAAAAAGTAGTTTTATTTACTATTTATTTGTTTAATAAACTTTCTTTTTTAAATAAGCTATTTTTATTTTATTTTATTTTTATTTATTAAATTATTTTGAAATAAAATTAACAACCATAAATCTACATTTGCTTTGAAATGAGAAAGAATATTGTTTTTATATTTTTTGTTTATTTAATTTTACTCCAAATAATTTTGTTTTAGAAAATTTTCTGATTTTTGAAATAATTATTTATTTTTTAATTAAAATTGATTCAAAAATCAAACCTGGTTCAAAACCGATTCAATATTTTGACCTTGGACCTGTTGCCTATTTCAGGTCGAACTATTTCAGTTTTTCTGAACACGGGGTATTATATAACTTACAATGTGTTCAACAAACTTTGTTTATAATAAAAACAATTTTAAATACCATTTTTTAACCACACATCTTTTTTCTCTCAAATTTTTAACCATGCATATTACCTAGAAAACACAAATAACACCAATAATGACTATTTATAACAGTCGCCAAAAAATAAAGTAAAACTTTGACATTTGATCTTTTTGACGATTTTACGAACAATGTTTTTACAGTTTGCTCTCACTTGTTATATTGTATTAAATTTCTTGTTGAGATCTTCAATTTGACGCCTATATTACATATTTTTCGACTTCAAAATATTACAATAATGTGTATGGTTAAAAAAATGGTTTGAGAAATTGTGGTTTATAAACCATTTTTGCAAGTTTATTGAACACACGCTTAAACATAATTTTAATACTAATAGTTACCCTTAGGATTTTATATCTTTAGAAATAATTTAATGTTACTTTACCAAATTAATTATACTATGATTAAGCAGAATATTTTTGAATAATCTTTTTTATAATAATTAATTTAACAAAATTTTTAAATTACGGATCTTGAATACTTTTTTATAATAATAAAGAATTATCTATTTATTTTTTAAAATAGACTTATGATACTTTTGATGTAATTTTTTCACATTTTTCACAAAAATAATAATAATAATGAAAATGAAAATGAAGTTAGGATACATTAGTTGTGTGTTTGGTATTGTTTAAAAATAGTTTTTTTGAAATGAATAGTGATTTTAAGAAGAATAGATGGTTGAGATTTGATTGAAAAGTAAAAAATTGTGCGCTTGACTTTTAATTGATGGTTGAGATTGAATACTGTAGAAAAAAGAGATAAATTTAATGTGAACTAAACAAGGGCTATATAAAAAGCAATCATGTTATTAAGTAAAAAAAAAATTTGTTAAAAAAAAAATTAAATTGTCTTTATTTTTGGAATTTGAACGAAGTATCTCTTTTTGACAAAATATTTTTAAACAACACGTTTTTACACTACTTTTTAATCACACATTTTTTCTCTCCACTTTTCAATCACTGATTTTTACCTCGAAAACATCACATTCTTTGTCTGTAAAAAAAATTTAACTACCATTATTTTTTATATAAATTAACAGTGTTCAAAACGGTTTTTTTTTTTTTTTTTTGGACAAATGCATGTAGTGTTCAATTGCAATCATTATTACACTTTCCAAATTGCAATCATTTTTTTATTTATTTTTTAATTCTTGTGTGTTTTGGCAAAATCTTTCAAAATTTAGCAAGTACATTTTGACGGAAAAAGTGTGTGTGTTATTTTTGATAAAGACTTTATATATATATATATATATATATATATATATATATATATAGAGAGAGAGAGAGAGAGAGAGAGAGAGAGAGAGAGAGAGAGAGAGAGAGAGAGATTATATACTCCTCCTCAAACATAGGTTCATTTTTCTTTTTTATTTATCTCAAATTATAGATCGCTCTCTTTTGAAAGTATATTAATATCTTTTTAATATATATCAATTTAATATGTATTATTATCAATAAATATAAACTAATAATTATTCAATATAGGATATATCGGATAAAATGCAATTAAATTTATAATTTCAACATATATTATGTTTTTTAATTGTGTGAAAATAGAAAAGAACTTATTTTCATGGGACGACGAGAGTAATTTTATATTTTAAAAGCATATTTAAATGTGATTCTGTCTCATGAAATTTGTGGATAAAATTAATTGATAATTTTGATTTGAGATTAAAATCAGATTTTAATCCGAACCAAACATGGGCTAATATTGCTTTGCACAAGTTTAAGCCCATGTTTAAGACCCATTATTTCAAAATAATATGGTTTTTGATATTAAATTTGGGGAAATGTGGGGGTTAAAAGTAGGGAATTTTTTTGATTTATGTATAGATTATTTTATTTGTTGAATGTGTTTGACATCAATTCGAAGAGAATTGAAATTATAATGTTGATTTATTTGGATTTTAAGGTAAAATGTGTGGTTAAATTTTGGAGATAAAAAATATATGTGATTAAAAAGTGATTTAAAAAATTGTGTAAATTAATTTAGGCAATTATTACCATTTTAATGTGATAGTCGAACGGACCCAAACATGTGGTTGAAAATGAGATCAATAGGTACCAAACAGATGCTAAGTAGCTACATTTTTCAATAAATAAAATGTATTTCAATTTTACCGAACATAAATTGGTTGTAAGAAATATCGGTTCTACATTTGTCGTGTTGTTAGTTGGATATTTGGTTCGACCATATAGTATGATATACACATACTCCCTTCATCCCATAAAGATAGTTTCTTACTTATTTTTATACAGATTAAGACTGTCAATTAATCTTGTTGAAAAAATAAGTTTTACACTCTCTTTTCTTAATATACCCCTAATAAATTTTGTAATTTCTCACAAAATTGAAAGGGTATAAATTCATTTGAACTAATAAAAATCACATTAAATAAGGATAAAATAGAATATAAAATATTAACTTCACTCTAAAAACAGAAAGTGAACTATTTTTTTGAACGAACAAAAAAGGAATAGTGAACTATCTTTCTGAGACGAATGAAGTAAATAATAGAACGGCCATTCTCTCGTCCACAATGGGCAGTGGGCACAATTTATGTTGACATGTTGTCCAACTGTTGATATGGTAGGTGGGGATTGATCAAATACATTTCATCACATGGGAGATGAAATGTGTTAAATCAATAGCCGCCTGTCGATGAGACCGAATACATTTCATCACATGGGAGATGAAATGTGTTAGATCAATAGTCACCTGCCACATCGACGGGTGGGCATTATACTTGCCCATGATAGATTATTTTCCTGAATAACAGAAATCGCCACATCATTGATTCATTAGATTACTTTAAAAGGAGCTGAAGGCAGTTTCTTCTATAAAAGGAAAGTGATATATTCACTCCAAAGCATATTTCCACTTAGGACAGTTATGGAAAGTTGATCAAGCAGGGAATGCTTCTAACTCAAACAACAGAAAGAGGCCATAAGGCTAGCTAAAAGTGAATCCCTTACATACTTCTCAAGCAAACTCTATATTATATGTAGTATATATTAGTAGAATTCTCATAGAACCCAGATAAGAGAAGAGTGGAATAGAGGGCTTCTTCCATGGAAGAGGTGGTGGTGGAAGCACTTCGATATGGCTGCAGAGATGGGCGGATTGCGGCGGCGAGGGAGGTTTCTAAGTTTAATAGTAAGCAAAGACAGAGGGTGGCTGAAAAGGGAGTCATTTCACCATTGGTTTTGATGCTTTGTGAGCAAGATTATGAAGCCATTGAAGCTGCACTCTTTGGTCTGCTCAGTCTGGCCTTTGGAAGTGAAAGGTTTGATTACTTTAGATCTCACTTTTACGAGATCTTTGGCAACTCACAACTTGACACAATCTGTTAATTAATACATCCCTTCATCTTCACAATCAACACATAACAATTTACCACCTCGTAGTTGTCCACCATAAGTTTGATAACAATCGTACAAGTAGTATATTTCCAATATTAATTATAGTTCTGCAAAATAGCTAATTTCAGTGTAATTTGCTAATCATGTTATTTTATTTATTTATTATTTTTTTTCAACTTTTCAGAAACAAGATTCGTATTGCAAAATCTGGTGCAATACCAGAGCTTTTAAAGATTATTCAATGCAAAATGGTGCCATTGCTTGAGCTTGCAGCGGCAGCCCTCTTGATCCTCTCATCCAGCACACAAAACAAGTCAGAAATTGCAGCATCTGGAGCGATTCAACTTCTTATTAATCTCCTAAACTTGAATTGTGACTATGTTAGTATGCAGACAAAGCTTGATTTCATATCAACTCTCCACAATCTCTCAACATGCCCACAAACTGTTGGACAAGTTGCCCGTTCGGGTTGTGTAGCATCCCTGCTTCAGCTAATCTATGGCTTAGATAAATCATCAGATTTGGTAGAGAAAATTATGGGTTTGCTTGAAGAGGTTGTTTCTTCATCAGATATTGTTCTGAAGGAGGCTGCAGAAACTGGTGGCTCGATTCCGGTAGTGGTAGAGGCTATGGAGGATGGATCAACACAATGCAAAGAACACGCAGTGGGAATTCTTGTTGTTATATGTCAGAAGTACAGAGATAGATACAGAGGGGTGATTTTGAGGGAAGGTGTGATGCCAGGGCTTCTTCAGTTAAGCATTGATGGGACATGGAGGGGTAAAGAAAAGGCCAAACAATTGCTTCTGCTTTTAAGAGATTGCTCAAAAAGTAAACAATCCAAAAATGTGCTGTTGGAGAAGGTTATGAGGAAGATAGATAGAGGAGAAAGAGGTGGAACCTCTGTCAAGTTGGTTGAGGAGATGATTGCAAAACTTGGGAAATGATTCTTTCTAGTATGGTATAGATGTTTATGCGTTTCTCTTGTTTGATGGTGTCCTGCATAATGTAGCAAGTGTGTCCTTGGCCTTTTTCCTCTTCTATAGGGATGAACTTGGAGACTGTAATTCTTTGTACATAACTAGCTAATCTGCTAATGAATGAATTGAGGGATGATAATTATTTTTTATTTTAATTTACGAGAGAATACGCAACCACTATCCATTGAGTGCGCACTAAATCAATCCTCAAACTAACGCAATAACCTGCAAACCACGTTGATCAGGTAAATCACACTGTTTGTTAAAATTTGTGTTTAAAAACATGTTTTTTTTTCTATGTAAGATATGTGGTTGAAAAAATGAGAGAGAAAATGGGCATAATTAAAAAATAATTTTACCGGGCGGCTATGATTTTGATTATAAACATTTGCTTTTTAAAATCTCGAAGTAAATAAATGGTTAAAAATTGGAGAGAGAAAAGATGTATGGTTAAAAAGTTGTATTAGAAATTGAAATGATTATAAATAAAAAATAATCAAGGAAGCCAAACAGGATGAAAAATTGTATAGTTTAAGAACATATTTGTTAAAAAGGTCTAGATTCATTCTAATCATCATTCAAGAAGGCAGAAGCTAACAAAAACTATCAAATCAAATCAAGTCTCATAAGCTTGCCCCAGCCTCCTGAATTTTCATCTTGTGGTACAATTCTAAATTGACTCCTAAACACACATTAAATAATAAACAAAAAATAAAAAAGAACGAAAGGATTTAGCTCACTACTTTTGGGAGATTGTTATAGCATCTCCAAAAAATATAGATTATAAAAAACTAAATCCAATAATTTTATTTTTATTTTTTTTATTTTTTATTTTTATTTTTAAATCTCTCCAATAAAAGTCCAAGTAGTGAAAGTAATTTTCTAAAAATAAATTAAATTATAATCCTAGATAACTGCATCAAAAACTTGTCGCGTGTTTTCCTTATCACAAGAGTATGAATCGTACAAGTAATATAGTGGACAGGAGTATATACATCGTACTCACGAGGATTCAGAAAACTAAGGGTGTGTTTGGAAAAGAACTATTTTCCAACCTATTTTTCCTAGTTGTCATGTTTGATTTGGAACATTTTCAAGGTAATTCATTTTCCTGCTTTGAAGTCATGCTCGGTTTTTTCCCTCTTTTCAATGAATTCGTTTTCCCGAGTAGGTAGGAGGTTTTATTTTTTAGGTTAAATCTTGTACCATTTTCGTCACGTTTGATTATTTTTGTTATTGTTAATTGATTTATTTTTTTAAAAAAAAATAACATTATTATTATCAAGTACAAATGTGTGAAAAAATAATTTTTTTTTTATTACAATAGCTAAATTTTCTTTTATTTACCATGAAAAATAATGTCAATAAAACAACAAAAGTTGATTTTTTTTTTCACATTTTCCACCTACGAAATTAAACCAATCAAACACATTAAATTTACAATTACTAAGAATTCAATTCCCTAAAATTCATTTTCTTTCCATCCAAATTTCACACTCGCAATCAAACGTAGCCTTATTGTTCTAGATTAATAATCTCATCCGAAACTAGAAATAAATCAAGTTGATATTTTGAAATGTTTGATTTGGAACATTTTCTAGGTAATTCATTTTCCTGCTTTGAAGTCATGTGCGGCTTTTTCCCTCTTTTCAATGAATTCATTTTCCCGGGTAGGTAGGAGTTTTTATTTTTTAGGTAAAATCTTGTACCATTTTCGTCACGTTTGATTATTTTTGTTATTGTTAATTGATTTATTTTTTTTAAAAAAAAAATTAACATTATTATTATCAAGTACAAATGTGTGAAAAAATAATTTTTTTTTATTACAATAACTAAATTTTGTTTTATTTACCATGAAAAATAATATGAATCAAACAACAAAAGTTGAAATTTTTTCCACATTTTTCACCTATGAAATTAAACCAATCAAACACATTAAACTTACAATTATCAGGAATTCAATTCCCTGGAATTCATTTTCTTTACACCCAAATTTCACAATCGCAATCAAACGTAGCCTTATTGTTCTAGATTAATAATCTCATTCGAAACTAGAAATAAATCAAGTTGATATTTTGAAATGTTTGGTTTGGAACATTTTCTAGGTAATTCATTTTCCAACTTTGAAGTCACGAGCGGTTTTTTCCTTGTTTTCAATAAATTCGTTTTTCCAGGTAGGTAGGAGGTTTTATTTTTTAGGTAAAATCTTGTACCATTTTCATCATGTTTGATCATTTTTATTATTGTTAATTAATTTATTTTTTTAAAAAAATTAATATTATTATTATCAAGTACAAATGTTTGAAATATATATATATTACAATAACTAAATTTCGCTTTATTTACCATGAAAAATAATGTCAACCAAACAACAAAAGTTGAAAATTTTTTCATTTTTTTCACCTACAAAATTAAACAAATCAAACACATTAAATTTACAATTCTCAGAAATTCAATTCTCTGAAATTTATTTTCTTTTCACTCAAATTCCACACTCGCAATCAAACGCAGCCTTATTGTTCTAGATTAGTAATCTCAATCGAAACTAGAAATAAATCAAGTTGATATTTTGAATTAAAACTAAACTATCAATTAAAAGTAAAAATTCAATTAAAAGCAAAAGATTTTGAAGTATAGAATTAATGAGAGAAATATGCTAAAATCGAGAATTCACTTTTATTTCCATTGTTCGTACCTTGATTTAAATGTGAGAAAATGTTTGCCATGAAATTACAATTTGACTCTATTTGATTCAATATGAAAAAGGAAAATACAAATTCTCTCACTAAAATTGTGAGTAAATGTTTTCCAGAAAATTGGTTAACTTGTGTATCATATACTTGTACATGGAAAATGTTTTTCCATACCAATTATTTCAATCAAACACAAATGTTAAAAAATATCTTGCTTGAAGTGATATTTTCCATGAACAATTTAAGCAATTAATTCCACCTAGTCGATCAAACACACCCAGCGCTTTTTACTTTCACACCCGGAAGGCTAAGTCCCACACAGTGACTTCAATTATAGAAACCTCCGACTCCGGTGCTCCAAAGAACAAGGATTATCGCCTTACGACATTTAGAAGATCGACCATTTTTGACAGGTCTTCATTTTTAGAGCAAGAAGTGAAAATACAAAGAAAGCTTTCTTTATATCTATAGATTACCAATTTGCAAATAATCACTAACATCTCTTCTGAATTCAACAGAAACATGCACATGTGACAATTATTTGATCAAAAATTATTTTTGAAGGTTTTATTAGGGAACTATTACCGAAAATGTTTTTTTAAAATAAATTCCTCCTTCGAGGTGAACTGCTGCATAACAAATTGTGATGGGAGTTGAGGTTCCTATAGTTTTGAAAAAAAAGATTATTTGAATCAACTTTCAACAAAAAGGAATTGCTTTACGTACCAAGACCAAATCTTCAAAAATTGAAAATAGAGTTTGATCTATTAGATGCGTGATATATCAATGCCAGCAGACGAGTAATAGACTTTGTTTAACAAAGGATCGTTCCAAAGAAACGTCGTATGAGAATAGAATAGACACCATCATCTAACAAAAACAAGGTTAAAAGAAATCGATCTCTAAATAATTACCCGAAGGCTTCACGTCAACAGCAGGCGACTTCCCTGCTGCGGGTGTTCGTGCACCCTGGACTGTAAACGGTTTTGGCACGTCTGGAGGACTGGCACAACGAATGAGAGCCCAGTTCACGCTCTGAAAGAACGGATGCTGTTTGATTTCGGTGGCCCCACGCTTATATGCAAGTCGATTCTGTGGCTCTTTAACCAGTAAACCTCTGATCAAGTCCCGTGCAGCAAAGCTAACTGTAGGTGACTCTGGAAATCTTAGGGGCTGTCCGACTACATTAAACAAAGTAGCTCGGTTTTCCGATCCCTTAAAAGGTGTTCTCCCGAACAGAAGCTCGTAGAGAAAGATCCCCAAAGTCCACCAATCTACTGCACTACCGTGGCCTTCTCCCTTGATAATTTCCGGTGCCAAGTATTCATGTGTACCCACAAAGGACATTGATCGAGCATTAGTAGGTTCGGCAATGAGTTCCGGAAGAGGGCTCACTTGATTATATACTTCCGTCTTTGGTTTGGATTTCTTGTCTTTCTTGGATTTGCTTAGGAAACGAGGTCCAAAACACGTAGGTAGGATACAAGTCGGTTGGATGACACAAGATGGTTGAACACAATAACCCGAGCTTTTTGATTCCACGTTGGCGTTCGAGGATTTGACCAGCGTTGGGCTCACAGCACACCTCAAGGAAAGGTCAAAATCTGAAAGCATTATATGCCCATCTCCCCTCACCAAAACATTTTCGGGTTTAAGATCTCGGTAAATGATCCCGAGCATGTGCAAATACTCTAAAGCAAGAAGAACTTCTGCTACATAAAACCTGAAGAAAAGCAAAACGAAAAATGAAGAAGAACAAAAATTGGCTTGATTTATAAAAATGAAACAAAAATAAGAAATGAATTGTGAATATTAACATGAAAACGATGAAAAACTCTACAAACAGCTCGTGATCAAATTGCCTTTCAAATCAAATTATTCAAATTTATTTAATCCAACTTTGCAGCACCAATGCATTCATCAAAATGTAACTTTCTATTGCACCAAATATCAAGTTTGTATAGACAAATCTGTCATCCAGTCTTATCAGTCATCAAAATTAGAGGGAAATCAGGCAAGGAATGCTCTAAATTAATACACGAGCAACCTATGAAGCCATATATATCTGTAGAAGATGCAAGAACTTGTCAGCAGGGATGCTGATTTATATATTTCTATTATATATATCGTTTCTATGATTGTCATTAGGAAACACCATCGTCCTAGTACCCAGTACCTCCATAAGATACATGGTGTACACCTAGTAAAAGAAATGTAGTCCTGAAACTTGAATTCAGATCATCATGATTGATTTACAGAAAATTCATATTCCCTGATTAAGGTCCAGTGGAAGAAAATCACGTATCAATGGACAAGAATAATAGTTACTACCTGGCAGCATGCTCGGGGAAATACTTTCCGGGTTGCCTCTGTCGAAGTGCATGCAAATCTCCCCCAGGACAGAACTCCATTACTAGAAATGACAACTTTTCTGTCTCAAAATGAGTATACAAAGTGGGAAGAAAAGGATGATCGAGAGATTGCAGAATTTCTCTCTCCGTCTGAGCTCTGAGAAGCTTCTTCCGACTCGCTAGAGCTTCTTTATTCATCACTTTCATCGCAAAATAACTTCTAGTGCCGATCAACTCGGCTAGATGAACACTGCCTATATCCCCACATCCTAATTTCTTAAAAATTCTGAAATGCTTCAATCCCAACGCACCGTTAGTATGAGATCTGACTGCTTGAATTGCTTCCCACCTTGCATCATTTGCTTTATGCGGTTTGTATGTAGCACTATTGATACTGGTCAAGCTGCTGTCATCGCTGATGTCACTACCTGTGCTGCCTCGATAGATACTAGTCTTTCGACTCTCAACATCAAAAGAGTTTCCAACTTCCCCACTTTCAACCGACTTCTCGACACTGCTCGCACATTCACTGACTTCGGTGTTGGTGAAGCTTTGTTTGGCTTCTGTGTACTGTGTGGTTGAGTAAAAACTGCTTTGAGGACTCGGACAAAGCTCGACATGTCCTTTATCCATGGAATTTGAAACGAACCCCACGGATTCCACAAGGCCATTTGAATCGCAATTCTTGGTATCATCAATGGGATGCTGAAAATGATCTTTGGTTTCCAATGTCGAAACAAGCTTCTGCATACAATCTTCTCCCAAATTATCATCTCCATTGCCTTCAAAATGTCCATTTTCCACATTTGATCCATGGTCAGATCTACATGAATCAGACGTTACATCTACTCGCATACTGAAATGAGACCGTTCTGAACTAATCGAGTCCTTTCGAGTGTAAGTTTTCTTCATCCCACGAGCTGTAGGAACTACATAAGACTGTTTTAGTGACGGAGGATGGGGCGGACGACTAGTCCCAACAGCAGGAGGTGTATAATCTACAGTAGTGACAATACTACGACTCGTTGGCAAATACTTAATTCCCTCAACAAGTGATTCCATTTCCTGGTTTAGTTTAGACACTGATAAGTGATATATAACGTCCTGAAGATGAGTGAAATTAAGCCGAACTAAGAACAACAAAAAGTTGCTAAAATGATCATATTTTAACTAAGCTATTCTGAACAAAGATCATGCTTCGAATTAATCAAATTGCAATAATTTGAATCACCAATAGCTTCTACATTGAAAGAAATTCTCATAAATTGCGCAACAATTAACCTAATTTACAAAAATAATACAAAAAGGAAAAATTTGGGTTTACCTAATTAGAAATGCAGATTCTCCAACAATATTTCATGACTCTTCCAAATCCAATAACTCTTGAGAAAGTGAAAGAACTTTATACTGTGGACTGAACTGCTTATCTTGTGTCCCTTTCAGATCCGATCTAAGCGAAGAGAAAGTGTTTGATAAATAATCTAGAGCAACAAGAAAGGTAAAAAGTAGTACAATAATAATTGATTTATCCACAAAATTGACATTTTTTCTTGTGTGTTGTGTCGTTTAATGTGTGGATTTATACATATTATTATGCCGAAAAGAACAAGAGAAAGATTAAAAGAAAACTGCTTAAAATTGAAACTGAGTTCACTAGCAAAAGCTAAGGTTGAGTACAAATGGCATCTTCTTGTATTTGCTTAAGGGAAATAAAATGGCAAGCCGCCTTTATTCTGTACAAAGAAATCTCTCTCTGTATTGTTGTACTCTTAACTCTTCATCTTTCTTGTTTTGTAACGTATTCTTGCTTCCGTAAATACATTTTACATTACAGAAAATAAAATTTAAATAAATTACGTTATGTCTTTTATGATTTTCTAAATAGCAAAATGTTTACTTTTTCTATTAGGGACATCATTCATGTGTTAGGGTTTGTTCACCCTTGTAGGTTGTAATTGTCCTTTAATCTTGTAAGAATTATTTATGTCGAAGTATCCAAATATTTTGCATAAAATGACTATACAATTTTATAATTATTTTTGTTCGACTTACTACTATATTTTTGTTAGAAGATTGTGGAATCAATTACGTTATGTCCATTGTACTTACATTTTTATCGTCTAACCTTCATTTAAGATCGCGTCATGCGACATCTACACAAAACATATTCCGATCACAAGAATCATTTAGATTTTGTCTTGTATGCTATTTGATGATACTTTTTGAAACTTTATACTCAGAATACTTATATATTCAAATATTTTATATAATAAAACATTTTCCAATTGTTCGATTTTAATATGTTTCTCACCGTGTGCAACATAAAAATTGTTCATCATTGGTGGGATGTCAATTGTCCAATGTAAAAAATGTTGGACACTTGACATTCCACCATTGGTGATGAACAATTTTTATATTATTCATGGTGAGCAACATATCAAACTTGTTCCCCATGTTTGATTTCCTGAATTATTAATACATAATCTCATGTTTTCCAAGTAAATGACTCAGATAAAACATCAATTAAAGTGACATGTTATTTCTATTTCCAAATTGAAATTAAAAATTTATGATTTTATAAATACTATTTTTTTTATTATTAATTCTCCAGACACTCGTCCATTAGAGATACAGAAGGATAGGGTTCCAGATCAATAACCGGACCAACCGAGTCTCTCCATACATAAAAGATTGAATAATTGGTACTATTCATTCAATTTTAATTAAACACTATACATCCAATTTAAATATTCATCCAATTGCAATTATACACTATTCACCAAAACAATATTCATCCAATTTAGGCAATATTCATCTAATTAAACACTATACGGACAACCATTGGATGCACTATTTATCTAATTAAACACTATGCGGGAAAATTGCCTGGATTTCCTATCAATTTAGTAACTATTCATCCAATTTCGATTAAACATTATTTATCCAATTGCAATTAAACATTATTCATCCAATTAAACATTATGTGGACAATAATTAGATGCACTATTCATCTAATTAAACACTATGTGTGCAAATTGCCCGGATTTTCCATCAATTTAGGTATTATTCATCCAATTGAATGTACAATTGGCAATATTCATCCAATTGCAATTAAACATTATTCATATAATCATTCAATTGTAATTAAACAGTATTCATCCAATTTGGCACTGTGCGGGCAACAATTGAATGCATTATTCATCAAATTAAACACTATGCAAGCACATTGCTCTGATTTTCCATCAATTTAGGGACTATTCATCCAATTAAACACTATGCGGTCAACAATTTGATGCACTATTCATCCAATTAAATACTATGCAGGCAAATTGTACGAATTTCTCATCAATTTAAGCATTATTCATCCAATTAAATTTAGGCGCTATTTATCTAATTAAACACTATGCGAGCAACAATTGAATTTAAGGCACTATTCGGTCAACTGTTCAAAGATTACTTTGGACATTTTTATGAAGACCTTCTCATATTCCTATTTTTATTATTTTGTGTTACTTATTTTTTTCCGTTAAGTTAATTATAAGGGTTCAAATAAAGTCGTAATAGCAATATCTTAATATTGATGTGAAACTTTCGCACAATACTTTGTTACATTATTTTCGAATTACTAAATTGTAGCAAAAAATTTAGTCATTTAAAATGATCCATTAGCAATGTATTTTATCTTTCATTAATTTTATCTTTCGTTGTCTTTTTTAGTTTGTCTCAAATTATATGTTACTTTCCTTATTGAAATTAGGATTAATATCTTAATTTTTTAATATACTCATATTTTAATATGCATTGTTATCAACACATATGAACTATTTATTAATTAATTAATGCATAGGTATATTAGCTAAAATGTAAACAAATTTATAGTTTTAACATATAATAACTATGTTTTCTTAACCGGTGTAAAAATAGAAATGAGTCTATTTTTAATTTTTTATAAGATAGGGAGAGTATCAAATAAGAAATTATTATTCGAAACTTCTCTGATAAAAAAATACTAGTAATATGCGTGCAACACGCTCACCATAACTAGTAAATATAAAAAAAAAAAAAAAAATTACACAATGATTATATTGTTTCATGTGCAGTGATTGAAAATCAATTCTAGTTCGTTCTCATCTAATTAATTACTTTTATATTTTTTTAAAATAATAGTAAAAATATAAAGCGATATGTTTATTTTTCTAGTTTCGTATGTGACAATCTTTCTATTACATATTAATTCAAGTAAAATTTAGCATGCGATCGGTAAATGTGTTACAATCAACATATTTTTCGAAACTACCTTTTAACCACAAAGTCTACCTCAAAAATACCAAAATCCCAAAAATAATAACGACTAAAAAGCCGCCGAACACAGTCTAAGTTAATTTTATAGATGAGAGATCATAAACTAAATAAATATTGAAGTCAAATTAAAGTTCAGTAGGAGACTGTTACTGAGAAACTTAATCAAAATTCTTGTTGATCTTAAGCAGTAATGAGTTTTAACATGAACGGAAGTTGCCTCCAAACAAAAAAAAAAACCATGGACGAAAGTTGATGTGTATATTGAAATTTTTAATATGTCCATGTTTGGTATAGATAAAAATAAGATTTTTAGTAGATTTTAATAAAAATTTATGAAATACGTATTTTGAAAAATTGTAGGTCCCATAAAATTTATAGTTACAATTAAATATTAAATATTAACTTTAACATTAACTTAAATTAAATTAAAATTACCAAAGGAAAACATAATTTGATAATTGAAAGTGGATTATTTGGAATAACAAAAATAATCACATGGGATTAAGTAATCGTGTCAATGGTTAACTAGATTGGAAGAAATAAGGAGGATTCACATGCACACACATGTGAAATGGGACCTTGCCATGTTGTGGATCTCCTCTTCTTTCTCCCCCATCAAAATAAATTGTTTAAATAATTACCCAATTGATGTGATCCAGGCCACGGATACAAGCCCGCACAAAGATTCGTTGAAGATCAGAGGAGGACCGATGACTCGATTGCAGACAAAGAGGGCCAAGGAAGCAATGGACAAGTTAGTTCAAGAAACAATGGCCAAAACAATGTTTGTGTCATCAAAAGAAACAAGTTCCATGTTGGGACCGAGCCAAAACGATGAGTGGATCAACCTTATTCATTGCGTCGAAGAAAGTGGTGAAATTTCAATGTTACGGCCATAACATACAAATCCTCACGGCCGTAACCAACCTACTGCTGAAATCTGAATTTTCGAAGAATTGGACTTACGGCCGTAAGAAGCTTTTGTCACGGTCGTAAGTAAGCCTCGGGTTAAAAGAACGAGAATTTCAAGATATGGATTACGGCCGTAAAAATAGTCTCACGGCCGTAATGGGGAAACAGAAAGGATCTTACGGCCGTAAGAAAATCAGTCACGACCGTAAAATCGAATACTCGTGGATTTTAGGTTATTTTTATTTCCTTATTTTTAGGTAGTTGTTTCCTTGTTTAATTAGAACTCTTTAACCTAGTTTTTAACCCTATTTATAGGGATGTAATTTTCATTATTCATTAGACAACTTTGATAATATTAATTGAGAGGCTATTTGCTTTCACAACCTTTATTCTTTATTGAATAAAATCCGAACTTGCAAGTTAATCTTGTTTGTTCAAATCTCGGTGAGAATTATTATTGTTTGTGATCAAGAGGTCAATATATCCCAGTGATTGTATTGGTTGCTTGGTTCAATTAATTTTAATTGGATCCATAAATCGAGGTTCTTGGCGTTCTTGGGTCGATTCCAATAATTTGTGGGTTGCGTAGCTACAATTGCTACGTGGTTTGCATCATCTGGTATCAGAGCTTAGGCTCCAAAAATCAAGGTTATATCTTTGCTTTGTTTTCTTGAGTTCTTATTCTTGTTCTTCGTATTCTTCCAGTTTTTGAGTCTTTAATCCAGAAAAGTGTCACAAAAAATTCAATAGTCGTTATTTCCTTCGTTTGTTATCCAAATTAAATTTCGTTTGTTGCGTCTTTCTCGTAATTGAATTTTCGAGAATATATATAAAAAAAAAACGAAAATTCTCAGTCCAATTAAAATAGCTGATATTTGATTTCAAGAATTATTTTCTTGAAACAATCTTAGTTTCCATAAAAGTGTCAAGTCCCTTATAGAGTCAAAATTCAAATCTCTAAAGGGCTTCTTCAAGTTTTCCAACAAATTCATAAATTCTCACTCATATTCGATTTGAATCAATCGGGTTTAAACTTGTTTGAGTTCAGATTCGTTCTTTGAAGCAATTGGGGTGAAAGCCATTGAGTGGAAAAAGGCACAGAGGTGAGATCAATAGAGGGTAAAAGCCAACTTTGAGTGATACACGAGCGAAATACACGTGAGGCATATAATATTTAGTTTTAGGATGTCTGAACAATTTTCTACTACAAAAAACAACGATCGAGCCAACATGACGGAAGAGATGGTACAACGGTTTGAGCGGCTGTTTGGGGATGTGTTAGGTAGGTTAGAAAGGCTTGAGCAACCTCGGGAAGTGCCTAATGCCCGCAGGCAAGGTGGGCAAGGTCGTAGAGTAGAGGGGATCGATGAGAATGAAGAAGGTAGTGATTTTGACGATGGGGCAGTTGTGGATAGAGTAGTTAGGCATGGAAGAAGGGATAGAGATCTTGGTGGCGATAGAATGGATGGTAGTATGAGCAACATCAAAATGACAATTCCGTCATTCAAGGGTAGGAGTGATCCGGAAGCATACCTAGAATGGGAAAAGAAGATGGAATTAATTTTCAATTGCTACACTTATTCGGAAGAGAAAAAGGTTAAGGTAGCTGTACTTGAATTCTCCGATTACGCTATTACTTGGTGGGATCAATTGGTGACTTCTAGGAGAAGGAATCGCGAGAGACCCGTTAGTACTTGGGATGAATTAAAAGCTATCATGAGAAAGAGGTTCGCTCCTAGTCATTACCATCGGGAGCTTCATCAAAAATTACAAAGTCTATACCAAGGATCAAAGAGTGTGGAGGATTATCATAAGGAGATGGAGATGTTGATGATTAGAGCCAATGTAGAAGAGGATAGGGAGGCTACGATGGCTCGATTTTTGAATGGATTGAATAGGGATATAGCTAATGTGGTTGAACTACAACATTACTTGGAGATGGAGGATATGTTGCACATGGCTATAAAGGCGGAGAAGCAATTGAAGAAAAAAGGGAACAGCAAGGTATCAATCGGGTTCTAATTCTTCTTGGAAGCCGAAGTGGGAAAGTAAAGGAGATGGGGCTGTTTCTAAGGGGAAATTTGAAGCATCAAAAGGAAAGTTTGAGGCACCAAAGGGGAAGGAGGAACAAGTTAGTAAATTCGTACCTAAAGGGGAGCCGCAACCATCTAGGAGCAGAGACATTCAATGCTTCAAATGCTTGGGGAGAGGACATGTGGCATCTCAATGTCCTAATAGGCGAGTGGTACTTTTGCGAAAGGATGGAACTATGGAGAGTGATAGTGAGGAAGAGGATTATAGCGATATGCCAGCATTGGAGGAAGTATGTGATGATGATGATGTGTTGTCCGGGGAGCATGGCGAGTTGTTAGTAGCAAAGCGAGCCCTTAGTGCTCAAATCCACACGGATGATTTGGAACAACAACGGGAGAACATATTCCATACACGATGTCGCGTTAATGACAAGGTATGTAGTATGATTATTGATGGTGGTAGTTGCACTAACGTTGCCAGTACTATACTTGTTGAAAAATTAGGATTACCTTTGTTAAAACATCCTAAACCTTATAGGCTTCAATGGTTAAATGATAGTGGAGAAATTAAGGTGAATAGGAGGGTGTTGGTGAATTTTTCTATTGGTAGTTATGTGGATGAAGTTATGTGTGATGTGGTACCTATGCATGCAGGGCACATTTTGTTGGGTAGACCTTGGCAATACGATAGGAAGGTCACGCATGATGGGTATAAAAATAGGTATAGCTTTATCAAAGGGGGAAAAACCATTACACTTGCACCATTGACACCATCACAAGTGTATGAAGATCAAATAAAACTGAAAAATGATGAAGAAAAAAGAGTAAAGGAAAATGAGAGAAAGAGAGTTGAGGCCACGACCTCAGAAAAAGGAGAGGAAAAGAGAGTTGGAGCCACGACTCCAGAAAAAGGAGAGGCGAGAGAAAAAAAGAGTGTTGGGGTACATACCTCAGAAAAAGGAGAGGGAGCGAAGAGTGCCAGAAAAGAAAGAAAAATGAGTTTCTACGCAAAAAGGAGTGAAATCAAAAAGGCATTCATGGAAGAACGACCGATGATCCTTCTGCTGTACAAGGAATCATTCCTTGCAATTGATGAAACTAACAAATCCCTCCCTAGTTTGGCTATTTCTTTGTTGCAGGAATTCGAGGATGTGTTTCCAGATGACATACCTAGTGGGTTACCACCCATTCGAGGTATTGAACATCAAATTGATTTTATACCTGGAGCAGCCATTCCAAACCGTCCAGCTTATAGGAGTAATCCCGAGGAGACAAAGGAGCTTCAAAGGCAAGTGGAGGAATTAATGAGTAAGGGGTACATAAGGGAAAGCATGAGCCCATGTGCCGTACCCGTGTTACTTGTGCCGAAGAAGGACGGGACGTGGAGAATGTGTGTTGATTGTAGGGCCATCAACAACATAACGGTAAAGTATCGTCATCCTATTCCTAGGTTAGATGATATGTTGGATGAATTGCATGGCTCTAGCATATTTAGTAAAATTGACCTTAAGAGTGGTTATCATCAAATTCGAATGAAAGAAGGAGATGAGTGGAAAACTGCTTTTAAAACTAAATATGGCCTGTATGAATGGTTAGTAATGCCTTTTGGGCTTACTAATGCACCTAGCACATTTATGCGTTTAATGAATCATGTTTTACGTGCATTTATAGGTAAATTCGTTGTAGTTTACTTCGATGATATCTTGATATACAGTAAAACTTTGAATGAACATGTGGAGCATGTTAGGTGTGTGCTTGTGGTTTTAAGACAAGAGCAACTTTTTGCTAACTTTAAAAAGTGTGATTTTTGCATGAAAAAAGTTGTGTTTCTTGGTTATGTGGTTAGTGCTAAATGGATAGAAGTAGATGAAGAGAAAATCAAAGCTATTAAAGAGTGGCCAACACCTAAAAGCATAACTGAGGTTAGGAGTTTTCATGGCTTTGCTAGTTTTTATAGGCGCTTTGTTAAAAATTTTAGCACGATTGCCGCACTACTCACAGAAATTGTCAAAGAGTGTAGGGTTTAAATGGGGTGTAGAACAGGAGCATGCATTTGATACTATCAAAAATATGTTATGTGAAGCACCGGTTTTATCACTTCCTAACTTTGACAAGGCTTTTGAGATTGAATGTGATGCCTCAGGGCTAGGCATTGGAGCTGTTTTAATGCAGGATCAAAGGCCAATCGCCTATTTTAGTGAAAAACTAAAAGGGGCTGCACTTAATTATCCCACATACGACAAGGAGTTATACTCACTTGTGCGCGCTTTGGAAACATGGCAACATTACTTGTGGCCACGGGAGTTCGTGATACACACTTATCATGAATCCTTGAAGCATTTGAGGGGACAAGCTAAGCTGAGTAAGAGACATGCGAGGTGGGTAGAGTTCATCGAAACATTTCCCTATGTCATCCGGTACAAACAAGGTAAGGAAAATGTGGTGGCAGATGCATTGTCTCGAAGGTATGTTCTTTTAAATTCTTTAAACTCTAAATTGCTTGGATTTGAATACATTAAGGACATGTATGCTAATGACCTGGATTTTTCTAATATTTATGAATCATGTGGTAAGGGGGCTTTGGATAGGTTCTTTAAGCATGATGATTATTTATTTCGAGAAAATAAATTGTGTGTTCCTAGGTGTACAATGAGAGAGTTACTTGTGAGAGAGGCCCATAGTGGAGGCTTAATGGGTCATTTTGGGGTTAAAAAGACTATTGAAATCCTAAGTGAACATTTCTATTGGCCTAAAATGAAAATTGATGTGGTTCGGGTTTGTAATAGATGCATTACTTGTAAAAAGGCTAAATCTAGGATTAAACCCCATGGATTATATATGCCCTTGCCCGTCCCTAGTGAACCTTGGGTCGATATCTCTATGGATTTTGTTTTAGGATTGCCTAGGACTAAGAAGGGTCGAGATTCGATTTTTGTGGTAGTAGATCGCTTTAGTAAAATGGAACATTTCATACCATGCCACAAAACTGACGATGCTACAAACATAGCTGAGATTTTCTTTAGGGAAGTCGTGCGCTTACATGGGGTGCCTAAAAGTATTGTCTCGGATAGGGATGTTAAATTCCTTAGTCATTTTTGGAGAGTCTTGTGGAACAAATTAGGAACAAAACTACTTTTCTCTACAACTTGTCACCCACAGACCGATGGACAGACCGAGGTAGTAAATAGGACAATGATTCAATTGTTGCGTACGATAATCAATAAAAATCTGAAAAATTTGGAAGAGTGTTTACCATTTATTGAATTTGCATATAATAGGGCTATACATTTTACTACTTCTTGTTCACCATTTGAAATTGTTTATGGTTTTAATCCGCTAACACCATTGGATTTAATTCATTTACCTGTGAATGAACGTAGTAGTTTAGATGGCAAGAAAAAGGTTGAGATGGTTAAAGCACTCCACGACAAGGTGAGGTTGGCGATTGAAAAGAAAAATGAACATTATGCTTCGCAGGCTAACAAAGGAAGAAAGGGCATCATTTTTGAACCCGGTGATTGGGTTTGGTTACATTTGAGAAATGAGCGGTTTCCAGAACAGCGCAAGTCAAAGTTACAACCGCGAGGGGATGGTCCATTCCAAGTGATTGAAAGGATCAACAACAATGCCTATAAATTAGATCTTCCTGGTGAGTATAATGTTTCGGCTTCATTTAATGTTTCTGATCTATCTCCGTTTGATGCAGGTACAGATTCGAGGTCGAATCCTTTCGAAGAGGGAGGGGATGATGTGATCCAGGCCACGGATATAAGCCCGCACAAAGATCCGTTGAAGATCAGAGGAGGACCGATGACTCGATTGCAGACAAAGAGGGCCAAGGAAGCAATTGATAAGTTAGTTCAAGAAACAATTCTCAAAACAATGTTCGTGTCATCAAAAGAAACAAGTTCCATGTTGGGGCCGAGCCAAAACGATGAGTGGATCAACCTTATTCACTACGTCGAAGAAAGTGGTGAAATTTCAATGTTACGGCCGTAACATACAAATCCTCACGGCCGTAACCAACCTACTGTTGAAATCTGAATTTTCGAAGAATTGGACTTACGGCCGTAAGAAGCTTTTGTCACGGCCGTAAGTAAGCATCGGGTTAAAAGAACGAGAATTTCAAGATATGGATTACGGCCGTAAAAATAGTCTCACGGCCGTAATGGGGAAACAGAAAGGGTCTTACGGCCGTAAGAAAATCAGTCACGGCCGTAAAATCGAATACGCGTGAATTTTAGGTTATTTTTATTTCCTTATTTTTAGGTAGTTGTTTCCTTATTTAATTAGAACTCTTTAACCTAGTTTTTGACCCTATTTATAGGGATGTAATTTTCATTATTCATTAGACAACTTTGATAATATTAATTGAGAGGCTATTTGCTTTCACAACCTTTATTCTTTATTGAATAAAATCCGAACTTGAAAGTTAATCTTGTTTGTTCAAATCTCGGTGAGAATTATTATTGTTTGTGATCAAGAGGTCAATACATCCCAGTGATTGTATTGGTTGCTTGGTTCAATTAATTTTAATTGGATCCATAAATCGATGTTCTTGGCGTTCTTGGGTCGATTCCAATAATTTGTGGGTTGCGTAGCTACAATTGCTACGTGGTTTGCATCACCAATACTCCAATAGAGTAAATGCTTATGATAATATTTCTATATTTTTCTTTTACTCTTCAATATTGTTCAATATTATTCAATTTAGTATTTCGAATCTGATCAAATAATATAACCAATACGCAATATGAGTTTTAGTGTAGGTAAATTTAATATGGGATTGTTTAACTTTATTAATACTTACAATCAGGCCACTGAACTTCAATTTAAAGCAATTACTGAACTTTTAAGAACTTTAATTCCAAGGCTCTAAAAAAGAGTTTATAAATTTTTAATATTACTTTAATTATTTTAAGAGAGATAAAATAGTGCATATCAAACAACCAAAATCGAAAATACTATAAATTAATAATTTCTCCAACTAGGTTATTTTCAAGTTTTAAAAAACAGATATGTGGCCCACAATTTTTTGACATGCAACGTATATCTAAAAAAATGTGGACCTCCAACATTAAGAGCCTCTGTCCTGAGGATTTGAAGATGGTGTAAATCGCGGATGTGCCTTAGTGGAGTAAGGTTGAGAGTTTGCTGTTTAACTACACTTGCAAAGAGTCTCATCCACACTAAATGTAGGATTCGAACTTCCACTTTCTAGCTGTCAGTTCAATTGAAATTTTGTACTCTCATCTTTCAACCACTGAGCTATACCCCAAGGGCGACATGCAACGTATATCTATGTCTGTACATCTATCTACAACATATTAAAATTGGGAATGGACATGAAACTTTTGATTTTACATTTTACAATCAAATTGTTATGTTTTCGGTCAATATTACTCTTAACATTTAATTTATTTTCATTATATATAATTATTATTAGTTATTAATATTAATTAAAATACTTTTTTTTTTATCAATAACATCCTTAAATTATTATGTTTTCTTCAATATTATCTTCAATATTTAATTTATTTTCATTATATGCAATTACTATTAGTTTTAATTTACGATAATATTTAAATAATTAATTCATATAAAAAGAAATTCAATTTTTTTTTCCGAATTAGTGGGGATAAGTGTGAAACTTTTTATTTCCTATTTTACCAAACTATAATGTTTTTGGTCAATGTTACCCTTTACATTTAATTTATCTTCATTAAATATAATTGTTATTAATTATTAATATCACTTAAAAATACATTTAAATATTTTTCTTTGTCAATAACACCATCAAATTGTTATATTTCGGTAAATATTACACTTAATATTTAATTTATTTTCATTTAATGTAATTATTATATTAATCTACAGTATATTTAAATATTTTTCTCTTTTATCAATAACACTTTTAAATTCTTATTAAAATCACTAATTAATTCATGTAAAAAGAAATTCAATTTTTTAATTGTATTTTAATTATGGATATAAATAAATTACTTCAAAACTCTTTTGGAAAACAAAAATCAAAACTAAAGTTTTGCTTAAACTTACATGTAATAAAAAAAAAATTATTATAAAAATATGCTCCTAAATTAATTTTATTTACCTATGCACAGCTTTTCTAGTTTTTCTACAACTTATCAAAAATATTTTATAAACCAGTTTTTGATTTACCTAATATTTTATGGTCTAAGATTACTTCTTGAAAAATGACACAGGATTTCTTTATTAAACTGATTTTTTAAATAATTGTCTAATATATATTTTAAGAAATTTAGTGAAATTTTTCGTATATTAATTTATTAAATGTGCGATCAATTTACAATTTTATTTTTCTTTAACTTTATCAACTATCTCAACTACTTTAAAAAATAATATTAGCAAAGAATATTATGCATAACTGTTGACACACAAAACTGTCCAAAAATAAAGGCATATACGATGTTGACACCTGGATATTAAAATAATTAGCATTGGGCGAAATGCAACATGGCCTAAAGGGCGAGTACACCCCCATTAGGACGAATAGAACATGACAAGATTCACCCAATTAGGGCAAGGAAAATAGAAATGAGCATATATCCTCACGAGATTCCCAAAGAAACACCCCCAAAAAAGAGGAGAGCGAGGAGCACAACTTGCAAAGTAATGGAAAAATTATCATTCACAATTGCCCATAATTCCTCATTTTCTAACAGTTATTGGTGAAAAAGGTTAATGGACAGGTCATGGGCAGCAGTTATCAAAAGTGCAAGTAGTGAAATCACTCAAAAAAGGACATGACAACTTTGAAATCGAATAACAGTTTCAGATGAGCACTTGGTAGACGTATAAAAGCAAGAAACGAAGACATTTTACAAGACCAACAAATCAACTCTCAAAATAGAGAATGTAATTTTCTTTATTCTACTTTGGACATTGAATTTCAATTCTCATGTAATTGTGGATTTGTGTCCCTTGAAGACAACAAATCTGCTCTCAATTGCACTCTTTTTTGGACTTTATATCAATAAGTTTGCTCCTACACACATCTTCAGAGTTTTCTACTTCATTGTTTTGCATGAAAAAATGTGCAAACAACTTTGGCATGCCTGGTAGGACCTTGGTGTTAAAAAAAGGTTACAATGCCTCCAAAAATACTGACAAAGACATAGACAACCCACGTTATGTAGCTTCTATGATAGAATGACTAGAGAGCCAGGACATTGCCCAAAATCCTGAAAGCAACCACTATAAGCCTATGACAGAGCTCTATCCCCTATATGATGTTGTCGCTGCTTGTGGACCTCACCCAGGACTTGATTGAACAAGACAGACTTCAAAATATACATAATACTGAAAAGGTTGTTCAAACTAAGCATGCACATTATGATAACAACCGTACAATTCACGGAGTAAATCAAATGGCCAATCAAATGAATGAGGGAATACCTATTGTCAACCCTGATCCAAACAATAGAGAGTTTTCACCCGTTACACTACCTTCAATGCCTTATGCACCCCAGTCCCTAGGCATGCCATATGACCTTAGCGCTTTGTTGAGGGAATAGATATCCGAAGTCCTACATGACCAAATTGGCCTAGTAATCATGTCAAGTACACGATGAACCAATAGAAAGCCTTATTCAGACTAGGTAGATCAAACTTATCCATGGCCAAGGTGCTGTAGAATCCTAAAACTAAGGGTTTGAGATAGATGTCAACTATGAACACAGTGGGAGGTTTACCCTTCAAAGCATGAAAGTTAATGATATCACAAACTATGAATGTTCACTAGCTCCTTAATAGGAGTAGCTTTCTCCTTATTCATCAACTTGTCGACTAATTCAGTTCAAAATTGGTATCAAATAGAACAATTGTTCCACGTCCAATTTCACAAGTCTAGGTCAGAAGTAACTTTTATAGATAAGCTTTTGTGTGTGTGGGCTAATAGTGTAGTTCCAGTCTTTTGGGTTGAGGTTTTATATGGGCCTAGATTGGTTTTGTAATATCGAAGCTAAGACTTGTTGGTTTGGGTCAGTTTTTATTGGGCTAGGACAGAATGGGTCATGGTTGACCGCAGTTTGAAAAACTGTAGTTGAACCCCTGACAAACAGGGTCAATCTCACACCGTCGGTCGGTCGTGGGTTTGTAATCGTGTAATTAACACCTCCAGAAAAATTTATGTGTAAAAATAAACTAGTTATGGGATGACATGACAAAATCAAATTGCTAATTAATAAAAACTCCACTAAAAATGTGGGAAAATGTTCTAAGGTCTAATGCAGATCCTAATGCAAACTATATGCAGTTAAATAGAAATAGAAGTTTAGAGTTTAGAAGTCAGGATAACGCCCTATAGTTCTTGATTTGTAGTCTCTAGCTCGACTGTTGAACAATGCTTTAAGGTACTCTAAATAAGGCTTTGGATAATCTACTATATTTGTTGAAGTTTCCTTTGCACCCATTCATATTTTTGCTCCAAACTTTGATGTTGTCGCTTTTAAAATCAGAGTTAACTTTACCATTCGACTTGGAACTCTACTACATAGGTTTCAATCTCTTCTTCAAACCCTATCACAAAATCAATCTTCAAAGAATCAAATGAGTACACGGATTGCTTCATCGATCCACCCTCATCGGCCGTTATATTCTCCATTAAAACCAAATTCCCATTCTCAACACGCTTTTTCTTCCCCTTTTGATGGTAAAAGTTGTTTCTTAACTTCTTCTTCATTAAACTTCACTTGTTTGTCCTTCTCTGGCCTTGGCACATGAATCTATGTTAGTTGTGTCTTGCATTTTTTGGCCTTGTAAAATAGACATGTATCATCATTTATAAAGTTGAAATGTTCCTCTGGCTTGGCCAACAGCAGGAAATCTGCAGTATTACACATCTGCAAATGCATTATATTCTGTCATTGTAGCTCATGTCCTCCTGTGTTGCTCTGGTCTCTTAGATTTTCTTCTTTCACTATCAACAACGACATATAGAAAAGCAAGTAGATCAAATAAAAAATAAAAAGAAATAAAGAAAAAATTATTTAGTGGTAAATCTCAATCTAAACTAATAGTAAATAAAAATAGTCCCCGCCAACAGGGTCAAAAACCAGTTGTCAAAATTATTGAAAGTGCACAATAGTCAAGCGAGTAATAAAGTGGCTTAATGTCTTTCTTGACTTTCTTATTTTGACCTTTCTTGTCACATGGACAACTTAACACGTAACTAACATGTCTTGTAATCCGAATTTCTAGCTCATGAGCACGCATGGCCAACTCTCAAAAGAATGAGGTATATTTGTTTGGAGATTATAAAGTAGCTCACAATGCTTGCTTTGCACACACATTTTAATAGGGATGCTTCACTGATACATTCTTTGCAGTTAAGGACAAAGTTTCTCCAATGTTCGATATATTCTAAAACTGGTTCCTCCTTGCTTTGCTTTGTTCTGGTAAGTTCTAGAAGCTAGCAATCCACCTGGTTCTGGAGAAATGTATGAGAAACTCTTGTTCGAGTTGATCCCAACTATCAATTGACCTTGCCGTTATGTCTATATACCATTCAAATGCAACAACTTTGGGAAACATATGAACTGCTTCACTATGGTATCATTGTATGTGCCAACATTGTTACACGTTTCAATTAAATGAGTTACGTGTTGCTTCGGGTGTCCTTTCCATCAAAACACTGAAATTTCGGGGACAAGTAGCCAAAAGACATTCTCATCTCAGTGATTCGAAGGCTATAGGGCTTGACATAAACAAATGAGGATTTTGGTGAGCCACCATACTAAGCACGAATAGTGTCAGCAATCATATGATGAAGTTGTTGGACGGACAAAGAGCCGACGAAGAATTGAGTGGTGTCACGAAACACGTTTTGCACCGCCGTCCGATCATGCATATCCTACTTTTGCTGGTGCTCTTGGATTTCAGGGTCTTAAATTCTGGAAGAACTTGCATTTTTTAGGTTGTCTTGCTTCAAAGGACTTTGTAACTTCAGATGATGCATGAAAACAGTGATATTTGCATCTTTTTCTCCAAATATTTCGTTAACTTCTAAATGGAAAACGACATATGTTGAACTTGATCTTCCGAGCTAGGTGTCATTTCTGTGACCATCATTGGCTCGAGAGATACTTCAGAAGCGATATAGTCTCCTCACTTTTGTGGAGAAGTAGTATGAATGGATCCGAACACAGACCTACCACTGGAGATAGAACCAGAATGAGGAGTGGCCAAATTCTTGGTCGTTTCTGACGAACTCGAGTAATGGTGAAACCAATTGAGTTTTCCCATTTTTTGTTTGGGCTCTGGTCACATGGAAGGGCTTAGCAAGTGCCTTTTCAAGAAGAGTCACAATTTCCTTCGTCTTTTTGCTTGCCATGTCTGAAGTAGTTATTAAAACTTGAAGGTTAAGCAAATCGAAAGATGAGAGGCAAGAGAGTCCCACTGGGCATGCCAAGAATTTTTTATGACATATTTCGTGTATTAAAAAATACTGAAATTTTTTAAAATTCAAATTTTAAGTATAAAAGTGAATAATCCTCTTGTGACTGCAAAATATGAAATTCTTCTATTAACAATTTGTGTATTTGAATGGCCTACCCAACCACTATTGGATAGATAGGGCTTCGGCTGGTCACTTTCATAAGGAGTTCTTAAACTGCTTGCCTCCATTCATGATAGGAGGACTGACTTTGTTAATATGTTAAGTCATAGTGAGGTGTCGGTCAAAGTCAACGTGGGGCACGTTGCTTGGTTCGTCAACTTCAAAATCTGTCAAAGACTTGATTTGTTGAGAGTTGACTTGTTCGGCTCCTAGAATTTGAGACTTGGATTTGAACTTCGGATTTGGACTTGAATTTATTTTGACTTGGAGAAGGCTTTGATCTTCTTCAATTTGATTTGGACTTACTTAGTTTGAAGACTTTGATTTTCTTGTTCTTAAATTTGATTTGAAGCTTGAGAGAATTGTATTCTTCCCATGCAATGTTTTTTCTTCCTCTCCATTTTTCATGGACTAAAGAAAGTTTTAAATACTTCTCATAATCACCCAATTGTTTTAATAAATAATCAAAATAGTTAAAATTTTTGAAAAGTAGGATGTGTTTCATTCATGGACTTCTTCTAGCTGGGCTTAAGTTTACTACACTTAAATTGACAAATAATTTAAAATTGACCTAACTCATTTATTTATTTATTTTAATGTCTACAAGGGCCTCAAACAATCCTAAAATTGTGTGAGAGTTGCGTCCAAAAAGATTTTCTAGTTGGCGTATGATAAGCGTATTTTATACACTTGTTTGTACATCTAAATTATGATATTATGCTGTCTTTTGAGAATAAATTGTACTTAGTTTTGTTTTGTTTGTTCACTTTTCAGAAGATGTTTCAACATTCTGGAAATGGGACAAGTTGTCAGAAATATGAGCACGTGGATGACTTTTGGAGCTAAAATGCACAAAGTGGAAGCAAATGAGGACAAATGGGAATTGCAATGTGAACTTGAGTTCAAGGAAGTAAAGAAGGAGGACTTAATTGCAAATAATTGTGAATCAGAAATATAATGGAAGAGACTCAAAAGTATGGGTCCTAAATTGTCACAATCAGAAGGTGAAGGACCAAGGTGAAATTAAAGAACACGGACCTACTCATACATGCTGAAAGATGGAAAAGCGCTGGGACACTTTCAACCACGCGGACAATCCAACACTACCAGGTGGCAAATCGTTCAGACGTCAAACCAACAGATCCGAATTTAAGTGGCCAACACAGCCACCACCTCTCCAATTGCGCAACACCGCAGTTGTTCGGCCCAGTGCAAAGTTAGGCCCATGCGCGATTTCCGTATTTCTCCCCTAGTTTTAACAGAATTTGAGAAGACATTTTGGGGGGACTTTTGCCCAACTTTTATTCTACACAAAGAGAGGTCTTTAAGCGGTGATTGAGTGTAGATCTAAGAAGGCAATAAGATCAAGATTGTGAAGATCAAGAAAGCAAAATCGACTCTTGGTGTAAGATTCTTTTTTACTTTGTTTTCTTGACAACTTCAATATGCATTATTACTACATTTTCTTTGTTCTTTATTATTTTTTGATAAACAACTGAGTAAGTTGGGACAAATGATGGATCTAGTTAATTATTGTTAATTCCAGATTCAAAGTTTTGGACGTATGTTGAATGTGCTAATTTTATTTTAGTATTTTCACCCGTGGGATGCACAAACTTGGTATTTTAACTTTTGACATGCTGATTTTTGACCTTCAATGATCTTGACCTTGGCCCTCAATGTATACATGTGTTGTGGATGACATGCATATACACACAAACATATTTATGTTTTTCATTGAGCAGTTATTTTTTCTTCTCATCCTTTTCAGTTCGATACTGTGTTCTTTTCTATATCTTTGATTTGGAAAATCTGCTACAAATTTTGTTCCAGGGAATTTTCTCCTTGTTTAGGGTTATTTCTGTTTGTTCAGTTCTTGAGAGTTCTCTTTTAAGCCGTTTCTAGTACTTTTCTCTGTGCAAATTTCAGCCATCACTGTCCCACAACTACTCCACAATTCATTTTCCATGTTCCCCTTTCTCTTGTGTTCTCAATGGTGGATGATCAAGATATTCAATCACAACCAATCAAGAAACATGATCACAAATATCAGGTATGCAGGCCGAGTTTTTTGCCCTCTTCACTTGTATGGTTTTCGAAATTTTTGGCTCTCACTCACTCAGAATCCTGGCTCCATCCCTGAATGCATGGGAATATATTTGTGATGGTAATTTCGATCAAAATTTATGAAAATATGTTAATTATACAATCATGTCGAATTCAAAACTTTAAAAAATCAGGTTTTGATTAGATTTTGATAAAAGTTGATGGAATATGTAGTTGAAAGTTGTATGACCTATGAATTGTGTGGTTAAAATTAATTGTTGACTTTGAGTTGTATTTTAATCAAAAGTTTTAGAGTTATCAAATATGAGAAATATAACTAATCCAAATGATTAAAAACTTATTCGGACAGTAAATGTTAATTTATACATTTAAATAATAAAATGTCAATTTATATATTTAAATAATAAATGATAGTAGATTTCAATACTTTTTATGAATTATTGTTAACTTCACTGAAAATGCAAATTAACATGAGTTCTGCATTTGCATTTTGTATTTAACATTTTTTTTCTTCAACTTTCATTCAAAAAAAAATTAATATACACATTATATTTGAAACCATTTTCAACTATGTATCTTATCTCAAAAACAACAATTTTTTTTATAAACAAAAACGAAGCCTTTGAACGGAGGTTATAATTTATTAAATAGTTAATAATGATACATATAATATATATTTTAGAAAATATAATATTTAAAGGATAATAAATATTATTTACATGGATTTTTATTTTATTCTACTTTTATTTTAGTTATTTTTTTCCCAAAATTGTAAGTGCATTTTGGAGGGAAAATGACATTTAATGCTTCCCTCTCCTCTCCTCACTTCTACTTTTATAGATGTATATAGATTGATGTATAGACAGATACTTGAATAATTTGATCACTTATTCATAGATTTTATAAGATGTTTTAATAATTCGAGGAGTGACTTAACAATCTAGATCAAAGAATACAATTTGGTAACATGAGAAACGATAGAGATTAGGAGTGGGTACATTTTCCCGGAACCAGTGGAACCGGACCGGAACCGATTAGAACCGGTCGATCTAGATCCGGTTCTTCCAAGAAAAAATTTCGATTTGGTACTTGTATTTAGAACCGAACGGGAAGCGGTCCGGTTCCCGATTCTTATTAATTGGAACCAACGGTACTTCGGTTCCTTGTATGTTGAATTTTTTTTTTAATATAAATCGTGAAGAGGTGAAACCGTTTAGACAAGTTTTCATTTAACCAAAATTCCTTTCCATTCCCAACTTCCCACATAAATAGTATCCTCTTCCAATTCCATTCAATTTCTTTTTTTTATTACTTTATATAATCAATTTAACTCCTAATTTAAGTTTTAACTCATAATTTCCAACCCCAAATCGTTCGGAATTATCTAAATCCTAAATAATTTTACAAATAAAACTCTAAAAGCTGTTGATATGCAATTTCGATTTTCGAAGACAAATTTCCGCAAACGGTAGAGTTGAAAGATTTTTTTTAAAATTAGCGTTGAAAGAAATTTTTAATCTTTATTAGGGAACATTTTATTTTAACATTTTCAAATGTAAATGACAGAACCGGATCGACCCGGAACCAATTGATTCAGTTCCGGTTTGGTTTCGTAACCAAATATGGAACCAATGGCTCCATTACTTAGATTTCCATTGGTAATCGGTTCGGTTCAGTTCCTTTCGGAACCGGACCGTGCCCACTCCTAATAGAAATATACGTTTATTGTTATTACGATCATTAAATGAATTCTTGAATTTCATGTACATGATTATTATGACCTGCTGTATGAAGTACATGGTTGACTTAATTAGATAGATTTGATTTAAATTTGAGAGAGGAATTTCATATGCATTAGTGAATTCGATCAAACACATGAATAGGAAGAAAACTTGGATGAAAGGAATTAATGGTAATGACTATGGTGAAATTGTATGTGCCAACATCTTCATTTTATCATTACTTAAGAAAATCAAAAGTTGAAATCTCGTAGTTCAATCTCTTAGATAATTTAGTTTACAGTTTTTGTCAATTGAAAAAGATCATAATTCTACTGTTCAAATAGAGTTAAGAATTAAGAATTTTTGTACTTAATTACAATCTCTGTGGGACGATAACTCGGACTCACAAGGTCCACTTTATTACTTGGATTTGATATCGTACACTTGTGATTTAGCACATCAGTGTAGAACTAAAAAAAGAAAAAAAAAATTCCTTTGCTGCGCAATTCACCTGGGAAGTAGCCGACATGACAGATTGACTTATTTTCTTTGTTTTTATTGGTACAATTCTTTTTTATTTTTTGCATCTGCAACCTCGCACTTTTTTTTGTTAGCCCCACACTATTAACTTTTCACTAATTTGTACACCCACTATTCACTTGTTGTTTCCGCCCCTGCTTGGCGGTCACCTAGGCTAACACACGAGTGCTCGCCTAGGCCAATTATGTGGCTTATGCTAGCAAGTTTGAAGGCTGAGCAATTTCCTAATGTATTTCTTTTCTCTATGTGCATTTCAATCCTCAGCTTTGAATTATGTCCATTGTGGACCTCCAAGCTTTCAATATCTTCCAATAGATTCATTTTTGTCCTAGTTGAGTGCAATTCAGTCCCGTACTTTCGAGTCATCTTCCAAATTGTTACTATTTGCATTCATTCTTTTCCAGTTACTTCTAACCAGGTCAAAAACTGAAATAAAGAAAAATTGCACTAAATTAAGTAAAAAAAACTTTAAAAAATCAACAAACTAATGAGACAAAAGCTTATTTTTGAAGGCCCGCATAAGTACACAAAACAAACTTATCATCATGTTTGCAATTAAGACTAAAGTTTGGTAATTGTTCATGAAATTTACTTTGCTGACTTGGCAGGATGCAAGAGATTTAGTGCTTGTTTGGTGTAGGTAGTCTTAAATTTTTGGAAAATTTTGAGTTTTGAGAGAACGTGTGGTTGAAAAGTGTGATAAGTGACATGTCCCACAAAAATTTGTGATTGAAAATAAATTTGAGGGAAATGTTAAAAAAATGGATAGGAGCAAACATGCTCTTAGTTCCTTCAAACAAACACGTGGTCAATTCTATTAAGTGATCGAGCAAAAGAATAACAAAATGTTCTTATTGCTCGCAAGTTAAAGTACAATGATGTGATTGCTTCAAAATAGAGTTATGCTATCTAGTTGCAAGTAAGAGCAAAGTTAGATAACTACGGTAAAATCTCCCTACCATAATATTCTTTTTTTTTTTTTTTTTTTGAATGAGTGTGAGTTACATTCCTTTAGCAAAACAATGGCAATAGTGTTTAGATATGAAGTTGGCTCAATCATCAAGCACGAGTTCTTTCAATCCAAACGGAAAACTCCCAAGGACATGTTTTTGCTCATTGTTAAGAAGATAGTAACTTCCAGCCAGAGAGAAGCTGATATCAGAAAGGTAGACAATAGATGAAGTGTAGCATTCTGTTAAGGCTCGAGCTCAACTGATTCAACTGTCAGCTGATTAGTTAGGATGGTTAGTTAGTTAGCAATCTGTTATGGTAGTTAACTGTAATCATTCAACCATAATTATCCAATTCATTTTGTATAAATAGCAGTTTGTGCAAACTTTTCTGTTGTTATAAAGAATCTCTTTCTTATCTTTATCTTCTTCTTTTTTTTGTAATATGGTATCAGAGATATATTTGTGCTTCATAGTTTCTTCTATGATTTCTTTTCAACCTTTTTAATTGAACCATGGCTCGTGGGGGAGCTGTTCGAGGAGGCAACAATAATGAGGGAACCGCATCAACACAGGCACAACTGTTGGAATAAATACTGAAAATCAATTTGCAGCTTTTGATTCTTCATATCATCCTCCTATCAATAATTCCAACAATCCATTCCATCTGGCCAATGGAGACTATCTAGGTTTGAGCCTGGTTTCAACTCCTTTAATAGGTAGCAACTATAATTCCTGGTCTCGTGCCCTGACTATCGCTCTAATAGATAAAAATAAAACGTTTTTGTCAATGGTGATATCGCCAGACCTGAAATTGATGATCAAACATATAACTCTTAGACTTCGGTGCAACAATATGGTAAGGTCTTGGATCTTGAATGCTGTATCTAAAGACATAGCTGATAGTATCATGTATGTTGATTCGACTATTAAAATGTGGAAAGATTTACATGATCGATTTAATCAAGGGAATGGTCCAAGAATCTTCCAATTGAAATAGAAAATTCATGCTCTTATTCAAGGGCCAATAGATGTGAGTAGCTACTTCACAAAACTCGAGATTTTATGGGATGAATTGAAAGAATTTAGACCTGTTCCAACATGCACATGTGGAGCAATGAAAGATCTGATAGACGACCATAATCAAGATTATGTTTTACAGTTTTTCATGGGGCTCAATGAATCCTTTAGCCAGATTAGGGCTCAAATTCTAATGTTCGAGCCATTATCTCCTATAAACAAAGTTTTCTCCCAGGTTATACAAGAAGAAAGAAAGAGGAACATTGGTTGTTCAAGTTCAAACGTGCTTCCTATTTCTGCTGTTTATGGTGTGGCTACTAGCAACTATAACAATTATAAGGGAAAGAAGGAAAAACCCATTTGTACTCATTGCAGGTTCCATGGTCATACAGTAGACAAATGTTACAAGAAGCATGGCTATCCACCAGGTTTCACTTCTAAAGGACAATCTGGTGATCACTCAAATCGTCCTTCTTGGAAACCACACAACAGTCAACTATCTTGGAAACCACGTGCCAATCAAACGAGCTTGATCAAGGATTCCAACCCAGACACTGCTGCCAATTCTTCATTATTAGGGGAATTTTTTGCTAGCCAGTTTCAGCACTTGATATCTTTACTCAGCAATCAACTTCAAAATCTTCCCAGAGAGACTCAAGAACAACAACAGCAGCCTATTGTTTCTAATTTTACTGGTACTCATTCTTCTATACAAGATAATGCTTGGATTCTTGATTCTGGTGCAACCCATCATGTTTGTCATGATATAAATCTTTTTGATTCATTTGATGATAACATGGCTGCTACTTATGTTATGCTACCAACTTGTCACAATGCTTCCATTCTCAAGATGGGGACAGTCCGTTTAAATGATTTTCTTGTGCTCACCAGGGTGCTTTATGTTCCAACTTTCAAGTATAACTTGATATATGTTAATTTCCTTACTAGCAACTTACCATTTTCTCTTACATTCTCTACTGAAAAATGCTTGATTCAGGACACTACTCAAAGCAAAACGATTGGGATGAGTAAAAGATTTGGCAACCTTTATTTCCTTGATCTTGCAAAGTCAAAGATTGCACCAGCACTTATTCCTCATTTTAATGTTTCTTCTACTTTGCCAAATGATACATTGTGGCATTATAGGTTTGGACATCCATCTTGTATTGTTACTCATTATTCAAATAATATCCCCATTTTCAATACTAGGAATGACACATTTTTTCATTGTAATATCTGTCATCTTGCTAAACAAAGGAGATTATCATTCGTCTCAAACAATAACTTTTCAGATTCACCATTCAACCTCATACACATCGATACTTGGGGCCCCTTTCATACAACATCCATAGGAGGATTTAAGTACGTCCTAACTATTGTGGATGATCATTCACGATATACTTGGATTTCTCTTCTAAGAACAAAAGGTGATGTGCAGACAGTTATACCAGCATATTTTAATATGGTGAAGACTCAATATTGCTGTAATGTCAAAGGTATTCGATCTGACAATGCTAATGAATTCAATTTCGTTGATTTTTATCAAACTCGTGGTGTTATTCACTACCATTCATGTGTTGAGAGGCCACAACAGAACTCAATGGTTGAAAGAAAACATCAACATCTAGTGAATGTAGCTCGAGCACTCCTTTTTCAATCTGGCCTTCCCTTGATTTACTGGAGTGACACAATTCTAACGGTTTTCCACTTGATTAACAGACCGCAAGCCTTGAATTTGCACAATAAAGCATCATTTGAATTATTAAATAAAAAACCTTCCTCTTATGCACATCTCAGATCATTTGGGTGCTTATGTTATGCTTCAACTTTATTAAGTAAGAGAGATAAATTCTCACCTTGATCTCGAGCATCTTGGTTGGGTATCCTTTTGGAATGAAGGCTTATAAACTGCTGGATTTGGAATCAAATAAGACTATTATTTCTCGAGATGTTGTGTTTCATGAGAACTTGTTTCCTTTGGCAGTCAAAGATACTACTTTGGATATTGATTCATTATTTCCTGACTCAATTTTGCCTACGCCTGTTATGGATCCTTCTACTGGTCCTACTGCTGTTGTGGACTCTTCTACTGATTCTCCTATGGCATTTGTTCCTTCAAATGATTCTTCCCTTAATACATCTTTACAAACTCGATCTAAAATAATTATCAAGAAGCCTACATACTTGCAAAATTTTCATTGTGGATCTATTGTTGATACATCAGCAGCTGAGCATTCTCCCAAACCGTATCCACTATCTGATGTGGTTAGTTATGACAAATTAAAAGGTAACTTTAAAGCAGCTGTAATGTTAATCTCTAGTAATTTTGAACCCCAATCATATGACCAAGCTTGTAACATACCAGATTGGGTTCAAGCCATGTATGATGAATTAAAAGCTTTGGATATCAATAACACTTGGAGCATTTTTTCTTTACCTCCTAGCCATCATGCAATAGGATGTAAATAGGTTTACAAATTGAAACTGAAGATGGACGGATCCATTGAAAGACACAAAGCCCGATTGGTCGCCAAAGGATATACTTAACAAGAAGGTATTGACTTCTTTGATACCTTTGCACCTGTGGCTAAGTTAGTAACTATAAAATTATTACTTGCTCTTGCTTCTATCCATAATTGGTCTCTACACCAACTGGATGTGAGTAATGCTTTCTTGCATAGGAATTTGTTTGAAGAGGTGTATATGTCTATACGGGTATAGACCTAAGGGGGAGAATAGTTTACCAACTCATGTTGTTTGCAAGTTAAATAAATCCTTGTATGGTTTGAAACTAGCATCAAGACAATGGTATGCCAAATTTTCCACTACGTGGCTTGAAGAAGGGTTCTCACAATTTGCCACATATCACTCCTTGTTCATTAAAACCATAGATTCAACTTTGTGGCCTTACTGGTATACGTTGACGACATATTGATAGCCAGTAACAATGACTTAGCTGTTCAGAAATTGAAAAGCAAACTGAGAGCTAGATTTAAACTAAAAGATCTTGGTCCTTTAAGATTTTTTCTTGGTTTAGAAGTTGCTCGAACTAAAAATGGAATTTCCATTTCACAAAGGCCATATGCTGTGCAATTACTTGCTAATATAGGTTTTTTGGGATGCAAACCTGCTAATACACCAATGGAGCCAAATTTAAAACTCAGTCAAGATGATGGTGATGAGTTTGTTGATGCTTCTCTATATAGAATGCTTATTGGAAAATTGTTATACTTAACTATAACTAGACCAGACTTGTCCTATGCTGTCAACAGACTTAGTCAATTCTTGTCTAAACCGAGAATACCAGATTATAAGGTTGTACAAAGGGTGTTACAATATGAGAAGGCAACACCAAGTCAAGGATTATATTTTCCTTACAAGACCAATGTACATCTAAAGGCTTATGCTAAGGGTGATTTATCTTCAATGATGGATGTCCAATTAAAAGTATTTTCAGATGCAGATTGGGGGACGTGTTCAGACACAAGGCGTTCAATTTCTGGTTTTTGCATATTTCTTGGGGAATCTATAACATCTTGGAAATCCAAGAAACAAAACACGGTCTCACGATCTTCAACAGAGGTAGAGTACAGATCTATGGCAAATTCGTGTTGTGAATTAACATGGCTATTGTCTTTGTTGAAAGAATTCAAATTAGAACATTCAACACCAGCTCTATTGTATTGTGAAAATCAAGCCACACTTCACATTGTAGCAAACCCCATTTTTCATGAACGAACAAAACATATAGAAATTGATTGTCACTTAGGTCGTGAAAAAATTCAAGCAGGGATTTTGAAAACGATGCATGTCTCTTCTAGGAACCAACTGGCTGACATTCTTACCAAAGCCCTGCACCCTACTCACTTTAAGGAACTATTTGGAAAAATGGGACTTGTGAACATTTACACATCTTGAGAAGGAGTGTTAAGAAGATGGTGACTTCCAGCCAGAGAGAAGTTGACAACAGAAAGGTAGACATCAGATGAAGTGCAGCATTCTGTTAAGGCTCTAGCTCAACTGATTAGTTAGGATGGTTAGTTAGTTAGTAATCTATTATGGTAGTTAACTATAATCATTCAATCGTAATCATCCAATTCATTTTGTATAAGTAGTAGTTTGTACAAACCTTAATAGTTGTTGAAATAAAGAAACTCTTTCTTCTCTTTATCTTCTTCTTGTAATACTCATCACTATTAAGCGCATATCATCATTTCAAGAGTTACTATGTTGGACTTACAATTGATAGGTTTTAACAAGTGGCAATTTTTAACTGGGGGAATAAATGTTGAACAGTGCCAAAAATGGGAAGAAAAAAAGGTATCAATGCTAAATATTAGAATTTCTGGTCAACAGTTGTTTCCTGTACGAACACTATTCCCTACTGCTAACTGGATGGAGATGGGACTTGCAATGGTTTGTGTGCATCCTATTATTAAAAAAAAAGTTTCTAACACAGGCAGTTTAAAATGAATCTGAAAAACGTGCATAAGCCCCGCTACCCATTTTTCCCCATAACTTCCTACTCCCACCTTCCTCCAAAATGAACCAAATTACTCACAAACAATAGTGTCTATCTCGTCCCTCTCTTCCAAATGATATAGAAACCGCTGTCCACCAAATCAAAGGCCATTTCATATTAGAATTGGAGAAGCCACAGGCACTGTTCTGTTCTTGTGAGAGTCGCTAACTGAATTTAGTGGCAGCGTTGAGTAGGATGGGGATGAACAGAATAGCTGGGGTTTCGATTAGGTTGGTGAAGCAGAACATCGGTGGTTTGGAGAACAGGTTTATTTTCGAAACGGTGGCTTGGGGTGATGCCTCGATTTTCTGCACTGAAAGGTTGATCCTTTGGCGTACAAACGGGCTTGAGCTTCGTAGCAGGTGACTCAATCGATTGTGTGTTCTATTTTTTTGCTTAATTTCCTAATATATATAACTGCATAATTTTTCATTTTTAGTACTAAATTTATTCTTATTTTCCTGTGTCACTTATTGATGAGCAACAATAAATGCTCCCCTCGAGCATGACCACTAAGACAAGACCGAGTATCACCACCGCCCCATATGCGCATGTTTCATCCCCGAGGAGTACAATGAGCCTGAGGACAGTGCGTCATCCCCGAGGAGTAAAACACACATTTAACTCAACAACCTATTCGGGGTAACATCTACTCAGGGTAATCCTCAATCATGGTCAGGGGACCTCTTCTCTGACGTGTAATATCCTTCTCCTAAAGACGGCATGAATTGTGTCCTAATCCAAACATCCAACAATGTTACCCCTAAAAAATAGGATGACATCTAATAGAAGTTGTACTTAAATTCAAACACCCTAGTCCTACTAAAACTCAACTTTGTATCTCTATAAATATTTGCCTCTTCATCATAATTCAGGTACACAATTATTATTCTTTCAGTTAATAGCCTCTTGCATAAATTTTCTCCTTCCTCTTTAGTGACTTAAGCATCGGAGGGCGACGATGACAAACCACCTCACCTTTATTGCAGGTATTCGAAGATCCAGTTCGTGCTAGATTACTGCTCAAGCTCGAAATATTCCAGGCGCGATTTTTAGCATCATCAATGGCGCCGTCTGTGGGAACCATAACTAAAAGCCATGGTTAACACACGTTTTGGACTTCAGCAAACAAATGTACCTGCTCATGATCATTTTGTTGGGGGGAGCAGGTACCCCCAGCAATACCACCAAACCAATCCAAGTTACCAGGGAATCAGACATTACCTCCCCAACCTGACGCTGATACTCAGGTAGCTTTGGAGGAACTTCATCAACAAGTCGTTGCACTTACCCAACTGCTCACGTAGTAGAATCAACGAGGGATGTTAACGCCCGAGGAAGGAAATTCTTCACGGGTCCAACCACAAAACCATGCACACAACACTGCTAGGGCAAGTACTTCGGGATTGCCACCTTCGCCACCAAATATAATGAGTTCAAGAACACTGCTAGGGCAAGTACTTCGGGATTGCCACCTTCGCCACCTTCGCCACCAAGCTTGCAAGAATTATCCAAGAGGGGATAGCAGCAGGAATACGACAAAATAATTAGGCTCCAGCAAGTTTCACCCCAAACACTTCATTCACCCTAGAGGTTCTGGCCTTTCCCCTACCAGAAAGGTTCAAGTTCCTGAGGATAAAGGAGTATGATGGTACAACTGATCCCATAAATCATCTCAATATATATACTGAAGTCATGAACCTACAAGTTGCTCTTGATTAGGTTATGTGCAAGGCATTTCCCTAAGCTTTGACAAGTGCTTCTAGGGATTGGTTCTCAACTCTTGAACCGAACTCCATTCCAACATTTGCAGACCTTGCTAATAAATTCTCAGCCTTCTTTGCGAGCAGTAAGCGTATAAGGAAAACAGCTGCTTCGCTCATGAGACTTAACCAAGGACAGAATGAGATATTGCGAGAATTCATGATCAGGTTCAACGAAGAAAGACTACAAATCCCCGACCTCCATATTTCTGCAGCAGTATCCACTCTTACTCATGCCGTGAAGTGTGAGTCCTTCAAGATGCCCCTCTAAAAAACACCGCCTAAATCTGTGACTGAACTTCTTACTCGGGGTGAGAAGTATATAAATATGGAAGAAGCAATGTATTCGAGAAAGAGCGATAAAACCCCTGAAAAATCTCAACATAAGGACAGCAGAAAAGACCGAAAAAGACAACGTGATGACAGCTTAAAGCAGGGGCGTGATCGTGATGATCGGGGGAAAGCAAGGACAGAACAAGCGTCATCTTTTACTTCGTTGAACACACCTCGGGCCAACATCCTTATGGAGATCAAGGATATGAAGGAGCTAAAATGGCCAGCTAGGATCAGGTCACCACCAGATACACGTGACAAGAGCAAGTACTGTGATTTTCACCGTGATCATGGGCATAACACAGAAACTTGCTATGCATTGCAGCGGGAAATAGAAGCCTTGATCAAGAGGGGTTTTCTGAAAATATACATGGGGAATGACAAACAACAAAAGCATGATCATGAGCGGGATCAGCCATCAAGAAATAGCAAACCTATAGCTAGAACAATCAATGTTATCATTGGTGGGATAGCTTCAGGTGGGGACTCAAAAAATGGATGCAAAATATATGTCAGGCAGTCCTTGGGGGAGGAACCTGTTTATCATCCAAATATCACATTTGGGTCGGACCATATGGAGGGTGTAATCACTCCTCATGACGACGCTATGGTAGTCACAGTAATCATAGCTAACTACGAGGTGAAGAGAATTTTGGTCGATAATGGAAGTGCAGCCAATGTGTTATCGCATGACGCTTTCATTAAAATGGGGATATCAGCAAGCAGCTTGAGGCCTATCAGAACTCCCCTGCAAGGATTTGGGGCAGTGTTATCATGCCTGAAGGCACCACCGAGCTTCCTTTGACATTGGGAACATATCCCAGGCAGGTGACAAAAATTACAATGATTCATATTGTGCGAACTCCAATGACATACAACGTAATCCTAGGCAGACCACTGCTGAACAGGATCAGAACAATAATATCAACATTCCATCTCGCCATGAAATTTCCAATAGCAGAAGGCATAGGGGTTGTTCGGGGAGATCAAACAGTAGCAAGGCAGTGTTACGTTACTAGTGTTAAAAATCTCCCAGTTGAAGTTGTTCATGTCCAGACAATGGAACCCGACCTCGAGCACCGTGGCAGACTCTCACCGGTTGAGGAGTTATTGGAGGTCGAGGTCGGGCTAGGGAAGAATGTCATCATTGGTCAGGATCTCGATGATGGTCTAAAATCAGCACCCACGCAGTGTTTGAGGGAAAACATCAATGTGTTTGTTTGGAGTGTTGAGGACATGCCTGGGATTGACTCTAAGGTCGCAGGGCATAGGATGAATGTAAACCCAGATGCACAACCAGTAAAACAAAGAAAGAGGCAGTTTGCTCCTGATCGTCGAATTGTGATTCAAGAAGAGATTGGAAACCTCTCAAAGGCAAGGTCTCTTTTGGAAGTTCAATACCCAGACTGGCTCGCAAATGTGGTCTTGGTAAAGAAAAGCAATGACAAGTGGTGAATCTGCGTGGACTATACAGATCTGAACAAGGCATGCCCCAAGGACAGTTATCCATTACCACGAATTGACAACCTCGTGGACGGTACTTCGGGTCATAGGCTGTACAGCTTCCTTGACGCCTTTTCAGGTTACCACCAGATCCCAATGGCAGAGGATGACCAAGAAAAGACATCGTTCATGGCTGATTCGACGATATATTGTTATAAAGTCACGCCCTTTGGCTTGAAGAAAGTAGGAGCAACTTACCAAAGGTTGATAAATAAAGTGTTTTCAGGTTTGATTGGAAAAAACATCGAGGCATACGTTGATGACATGGTTGTTAAAAGCACATAAACTGATGCACACATTCATGACCTCGAGGAAGTATTCTCCACACTCAGAAAATACAAGATGAAGCTGAATCTAGCCATGTGTGTGTTTGGGGTGTCATCTAGAAAGTTTTTGGGTTTCATGATCACTCATCGAGGTATAGAGGCCAACCCCGATAAAATACAGGCTCTGATTTCCATGGAATCTCCCAAGAGCAGAAAGGACATTCAAAAGTTGACAGGTCGGGTAGCGGCACTTAACAGGTTCATGTCAAGAGCAGCTGACAAGTGTTTTCCCTTATTTAAAATCCTTAGAGGAAATAAAAGTTTTGAATGGAATGAGGAGTGTGAGCATGCGCTGTAACATCTGAAAACATCTCTAGCAACACCACCTGTGCTTACAAAACCAAGCCCAGGAGATGTGTTATCTTTGTACTTGGCAGTCTCTCAAAATGCAGTAAGCGCAATTCTTGTTAAAGAGGTGGGTCGAGCCCAGCAACCAATATATTATGTCAGCAAAGTTCTTCTTGACGCTGAAACCCGTTACACACTTGCAGAATAGTTGGCGTTGGCACTAGTCGTAGCTGCCAAGAAGTTGAGACAATACTTCCAATCACATTCAATCATGGTACTTACTAACCAGCCCCTCAAACATATACTTCAGAAGCCCGATGTATCAGGAAGACTACTCAAATGGGCCATTGAACTTGGAGAATTTGATATTGAGTTCAAGCCTCGACCCTCGATAAAAGCACACCTATTATAGAGATGGTGTGATTTGATTCTTTCTTTATTTTTATTTTTATTTCTCTCAGTCTTATGAGAAAGACACGTGATTCAGGAAAATTTTGGAAATAAACCTACGCTTGTTGAAGGTAGGGAAAGGGCCAGCATTCCAAATTGTCGAGTATACAGAAGAGCAAATAAAAAGAGAAGAAAAAACAGAGAATGACAAAAAAGAAGAAAAGGAGAGCGAGAGAATGGGGATAGCAGAGGCCTGGGAGACCACTCTTGGAATGTAGGTAGTGGTTATGATCATTCGATAGAAAGGAAGGGATAGTGTGTATTTTTCGTTAGGGATTTCCTGAAAAAAATCGTCGCATATTCCTCTGATTCCTTAGAAAAGATATTCAGTTCGTTAGAATAGAAGTGAAAGAGGGTATTTATGCTCGTCGTGTCCTTTATATGGATATCAGAGGCCGGGGAGAGCAAGAGAATGGGGATAGTAGAGGCCTGGAAGACCACTCCATATGGGCAAGAAGTAAGAGGTTGCACGTTAATAATTCATTCTATTTTTAGAAAATATATTCTATTACCTTCATTGATAATAGCGAAAAATATTGCCTTGGCGGACTTTATTGCAGAGCTCACACCAAGGCCTCGGGGGCCAGTGGATAGCCTGAACATCTTCGATCGCTGCTGGGGAATTTTTGTGGATAGATCATCCAACTCCTCGGACTCGGGTGCAGGAGTCATAATTATAAGCCCGGACAGACAAGTTGAAATACAATGCTCTTTGAGGTTCGAATTTGAAACAACAAACAACGAAGCAAAGTATGAAGCCTTCATTATCGGGCTTGAGGTTGCTCATGGCCTTGAACTCGATCATATAAAGGTATTCAGTGACTCCTAGCTGGTAGTGGGACAAATCGATGGCACGTTCGAGAGGAAAGAGGAAAAAATGAGTTTATACTGCCTCCGTGTTCATGACCTCCAAAGGATGTTCAGGAGTTGTGAGATTTTGAAAAAACCTTGATCAAAAATATCAAGGCTGATTCACTTTCTAGACTTGTGTTCATGAGCATTGACAATCTTGAAAGAACAGTTCACATGAAATATGTGTCACAGCCCAGCATTGCCCCGAAGTCTATTGTCATGGACATTGATCACGAGCCATCATGGATGGACGCTATAATCAAGTTTATAACTGATGGAAGTCTCCCGCGTGATCAGAGGGAGGCCAGGACCATCAAACAAAGAGCCGCCAAATATTGCATGATAAGAGGAGTTCTTTTTTGGAGGAGTTTTACACTACCCTATCTCAGATACCTTAAAGCCTCAAAAGTTGCTCAAGCTCTTGCAGAAGTACATGAAGGTATGTGTGGGAATCATCAGGGTGCTAGGTCATTAGCCTACAAACTCCTCAGATACGGGTACTACTGGCCAACCATGAGAACAGATGCAATGGATTATGTGAAGAGGTGTGACAAGTGTCAGAGGCATGGGAATATTATACACAAACCAGCTGAGGAACAAACTCCTATCTAGTGCCTAGGACCTTTTGAACAGTGGGGAATCGACATCCTTGGCCCTTTTCCCCTAGTACGAGGACAGTTGAAGTTCATAGCAGTGGCAGTGGAATATTTCACTAAGTGGGTGAAAGCAGAGCCCCTGGCAATAGTTCCGGAGCCCAAACAGAGATCTTTCATTTGGAAATCCATCGTATGCAGGTTTGGCCTCCCAAGAGTATTGATAACAGATAATGGCAAACAGTTCGACAACGTGCAGTTTAAGAATTTCTGTGTAAATCTACATATTGATCATCGCCTGACACCTATTGCACATCCCCAAAGTAATGGGCTTGCAAAAGTGAAAAATAGGATAATACTCCAAGACCTTCGTACGAGGATAGGAGATGTGCAAGGGTCTAGGCCCGATGAACTGCCAGCCATACTTTGGTCTTACAGGACCTCACATCGCACAGCTACTGGGGAAACTCCATTCATGCTTGCCTTCAGGATAGATGCCACAATCCCCATCGAAGTGGGCATACCAAGTTACAGGCGTCTTTTCCAAAATGTTGAGGGAGAAGGTACAGGCGAACGCCTTGACCTGCTAGAAGAAGTTCGTGAGCAGGCTAGCGCAAAGATAGCATCTTATCAGAGAAAAATAGCTAAGTACTTCAACAGCACCCCGAGAATGTTTAGAGCAGGAGACCTCATACTGAGAAAAGCGGCTGGTCATCCCCGGGGAAACTTGGGCCTGCTTGGGAAGGACCCTATAAAGTCATACGACAGACCCGAGTAGGATCATACAGTCTTCGGGATCTTACAGGAAAACCACTTCCGAGACCTTGGAATGCAGACAACCTGAAAATCTACTACAAGTAGCAAGATCGAGCTTTTTAGTTCATTCCTTTTAATTTTCCTTGCACTTTATTTTTACTTCAATTTCATCTCTGGCCTACGCGCCAACTTTTATTTTTCCAAAAATGTTACTGTAAATAAAAGAAAAAAGTTCTCCAATGATTGTGTTTAACTTAAAGACTTGCCCCGTGTAAGCACTCAAAGTCTTGCCCCGTGCAAGCACTCAAAGCCTTCCCTATGAGAAAGCACTCAAAGCCTTGCCTGCGAGCAAGCACTCAATGCCTTGCCCTCGAGCAAGAACTTCAACGCCTTGCCCACGAGCAAGCACTCAAAAGCCTTCCCACGAAGAAGCACCCAAAAGCCTTCCCCATGAGGAAATACTCAAAGTCTTCCCCGCGAGGAAGCGCTCAACGCCTTGCCCGCAAGCAAGCACTCAACACCTTGCCCTCGAGCAAGCACATCGCATTTACCCGAGCATTATGAAATGAAGATTTCATTATTACATCGCGCTATGTTTGAGGCTAAGTATTGCGGCCAATAATTGGGGTATACACATCGCATTTACCCCGAGCATTATGAAATGAAGATTTCATCATTATTACATCGTGCTATGTTCGGGGTTAAGTATTGCGGCCCATGATCGGGGTATACACTTTACCATGGTCGGGATAGATTATCGCACAGTCAACATAATCATCCCCGGGGTTAATAATTGCACATATTAATTGGCCGTAATCAAGCCTAATTCTTGGTCATACTAGTCATGGTCGAGATTAGTACTTGGTTATATATTTCAAAGATCATTTGTCTGTAACCATCCTCGGGGTTAACTCTTGTGTTCATTATCAATCCAATGTCCGGGGTGAATACTTACATCTGTTATCAATCCCGTGTTCGGGTTTAACATTACCAATTACATATCATCAATGTTCGGGTCTAAAATGTTATTTTGTACTAGCTGTGTTCGGGGTATTAAGTTCACGTCCTGTGCTCATGTGCATTAGTGTTCATGCAAACGGACACATGCTACTAGAAAATAAATCTTCATTAAAATTTATAAAATCCTTTAATACAAAATAATGTTGTTCGGGGATAAAAATCTAACTGGGGGCGTCTTTTTCAACAACCTTCCTCTCGTCCCCTGAACCGCCTTCATCTTCTTCCTCAGGACCATTGTCAGATTCTGAGAGAACGAGGCCTTTAGTGAGTTCAGGGTCACGTCGTATATCCTCGGTCTCCACCCCTTTTTTGCGCATCATAGCTCGCGCTTGCTTTAAAGCATAACTGTAGGACCTGAGGCATACTCCCCCTGCAAGAGCCCGAACTCCTCAGACTTCTTGAATTCCTCTATGGCTGAGGCTCGAGTAGTCTCGGCTACGACCAGCCTCTCTTCATAATTCTTCTGGATCCACTCGAGCTCAAGTTTCAATTCCTTGGCCTGATCCATAGAATCCCCAAGCTCTTTCTTGAGAAACTCTCGCTCTCACTTCAAATCTTTGTTTTCATCTCCGAGCTTTCTGATTTTCAGCTCACGGATAGTTATAGATTTGCTCAGCCCTTCAACACGTTCACTATCATCAATTGCCCGGAGGGCAATACCCTGGGCAATGTTCAATGCCTGCAACAATGATAAGCCATGAGTTCGGGGAACAAAGATAAAATTTTAAGTAAAAATTCAAGTTTTACCTTGTTCAGCACAGCCCCTAAATGCCAAAGGCCCATGCTCGAGCTTAATTCCTTTCTATATTTTTCAACCACGTCCGGCGATTGAGAAGCTTCCTTGGAAGTGTCATCCTCGAGCTCCACAGCTTCGAGGATGACTTTAGCCGGGGAAACGCAAGGGGGAGGAACGTCCTAGTGATCCTCGTCTCTCAACATTGTGCTCGAGCCTTCTCCCAGGCCACTTGCCACACGAGGCCTCTTTTTTCCTTTTTTCACTGAGAGCCGACCACTAGCCCCAACCTTTCCCTTTAAGAAGTTATTTAACCGAGAAGGATCAAATGCCATGTTACCTGCAAAAATAAAGATGAAGGCATTACATCGAGCATGATCAGCAAAAATAAAATAAAATGGAGGAACCAATGTCCTACACCTGAAGTTAACAACTCTAGCACGATCAAGGATATCATCCCCGAGTAATTAATCCAAATTACTTGCTAATGGCTCTAGACTCTCGAGCACCTGCCTATCCCGCTCTAAAGCCTCAAAATAAGCTTGACCCTCGTTGAACTTTACAGTGTCTGGAATAACCCACTCCGACCAGAATGGATGCCCGGCTCCTGAGGAATTATATAAAAAAAACCTCTCCTTCCAACCTCGAAGAGAGCTCGGCATCCTAAACCGACCCCGGCTAGACAGATAAGCGAAACACGAAAAGTGGGGTAGCTGTTTGAGCTCGAACATCATTCTACAGAGGTCTAATCGGGACTATGGACATTACCCTACAAGCAATAAAAAAAATATACCAACATCCTCCAGCCATTAGGCACTAATTGCCCCGGGCACATAGAGTACTCCATGAGGAACTCTACAAAAAATGGATGTAATGGCCACCTTAGCCCGGCCTTTAAAGCATCCCTATACACTAATAACTACCCTTCTCGAGCAGATACCACCTTATCCTCAAGTGTAGGAGCCCTAATATCACATCGGGGCGTTAACCCAAACTCTCTGGCTACCTCAATGATCTTATGCTTCTTATATACACACACCTAAGATCGGGGTAAGTCAATGGGATATCTTCCTCCCCCTGAGCCCGAGGCCTAAAATCTACAGGGTCGGCCATAGTAATTAGGGAATTTCCTATGTCCTTGGGCTCACGATTCACGCTACTCGAATTGCTGGAGCTGCTATCACTACCCGAACTACTGCTGCTACTGGACATTTTCTGAGGGAAAAACTAGAAAATTGATTAACTTAGGGGTTCAAGCTCTTATCTTAGATATCAGCACACCAAAAACACTCCTCTAATTTCCCGAGCACGGTCTTAAAGCCTCAAGCTCTCAAAGTATTCGCAAATGAAAAATGAGGAGAAACCCCTATTTATAGGGGGAAACCTCGCGAAAACCAAAAGTCGCGTGATCTGGGCCACCAAAAGACGCCACATGTCGTACATCCATGGCCCATGTGGCCTGATAACCATCTTTTCTTTCAGAATGACGTGGCTTTTGGAAGAACCATTAGATCACCCCGACCATTTCGACCTATCACACGTAGCGCATCCTGTCCTCCCTAACCTCGCACATGGATGTGCGGGGGCCTGTGATGAGCAACAATAAATGCTCCCCTCGAGCATGACCACTAAGACAAGCCCGAGCATCACCACCACCCCATATGCGCATGTTTCATCCCCTGAGGAGTACAATGAGCCCGAGGACAGTGCGTCATCCTCGAGGAGTAAAGCACACATTTAACTCCACAACCTATTCGGGGTAACATCTACTCGGGGTAATCCTCAATCGTGGTCAGGGGACCTCTTCTCTGACGTGTAATATCCTTCTCCTAAAGACGGCAGGAATTGTGTCCTAATCCAAACATCAAACAACGTTACCCCTAAAAAATAGGATGACATCTAATAGAAGTTGTACTTAAATTCAAACACCCTAGTCCTACTAAAACTCTACTTTGCATCTCTACAAATGTTCTCCTTTTCATCACAATTCAGGTACACAATTATTATTCTTTTAGTTTATAGTCTCTTGCATAAATTTTCTCCTTCCTCTTTACTGACTTAAGCATCAGATGGACGACGAGGATACACCTACTCGTCTTTATTGCAGGTATTCGAAGATCCAATTCGTGCTAGATTATTGCTCAAGATCGAAATATTTCAGGTGCGATTTTTTGCATCATCACTTAGAGAATTGAATTTGATTGAGACAATTGTTTCTCTTTGATTTCAATGGTGTTTGGTATTTTTACTGTAGATTTAATTTTTTTTTTTTTTATCAATGGGATCGTGTTATTGAAGGAGACTTACAAAAGAAAGTGTAGGAGTATACTTCATGACAGTGATTAAAAGTAAAGACAAAAATTATGCATCCTCCCTCCACAGCCACACGGTATTCTTCAACTATTTTCTGCTTTCAAATACACTTCACTCTCTAAATAATATGTATGTACTTTAAATTTATTTTGTCAGTGCTAATCTTACAATTCTTTCTTCTTGTAATATGTATGTACCTTCTTGATGATGTTTCTCCGAACTGGGTTTTCTCAGTTGTCGAAGAATATTACGTATTTTCTCAGTTGTGAAGAGTTCTCTGCAATTAGGCCTTTTCACTAGCGGCATTTGGTTAAGCAGAAGAGGAATATGGGTCACTTCAACATCTAGAATTCTCACCCCAAGACCTACGGCCTTTTCTCCTGCACCTGCCGTGTATGTGGAAACCCCCACGGCATAATGAGAAAGTATGGGCTAATGTGCTGCAGATAATGCTTTTGCATCAATGCTAAGGAAATAGGCTTCATCAAGGTAATCAGCTGATTTTTTTGAAAATTATTTTGATGGCGTGGATTTCTGTACAAAGCTTTACATATGCATATGCAATTGCATCTTTATTACTAAAAGCTAAGTTTTCTGATGGACTTGGTTGTGCTAAAAGATGAACCATTAAATGGATTTGAATCAACACTCACTGCATCATTTGTGGTGGCAAGCCTGTTTTTGTTGTGGAAATTAGTTTGTGTCTTTTGAATGTAATATGGGTCTGATTTTCACTTTGAATAGGAGTAAGGAAGAATTAGTACTTTGTGTTTTGTTATTATTACATTCCTTGGTGGTACATTTTTTTCTTTAATTGATTGAAAAGCTCCTTAAAGTCTCCAATTTCTGGATGTGGTACAAATAGGCTCAATATAATTCTTTATGTAATACCGGAAAGGACCTGCGATTCTTGCAGTTTACGTTAACCACATGGAATTTGATTTTGGTTTACCTTTTTAAAAAGTTACAGCTGCAATTTTTCACCAACACCTCTCCCCAACAAAACAAGGAGCTGAGTAGGTTCATATGACTAGTTTACTCTTAATGAAAGAGGTACATGGCAATTTTACACTCACTTGATATACCACATGGTTGAAAAATTATGTAAGTACTCCGCTAATTTGGTGCTTACTCTAGCAATTAGGTAATTTTCTGTTTATATTACTTCAAATTGATTATATATATATATATTTTTTCAGGAACCTTCATAAGAGCCTTTTGATGTTAATTATGTACCCAAAGAGGTCCAGTCTCAACCTCTTGCAGAGAAGAAAGCCCCCACTGTCGATGCATTTGAAAGCTTCTCTCCTCTATCCGAGAATTTGCAAGCTTTGGAAAGCTTTTCAAGGTGTTTGGCCAATTATATTTTATATATGAATGCCTGCTACATTCATTTTGATGAATTGTTGATCCGTGATTTACTCATGAATATTTATTTCATGTAACCAATCATCGATTCATCAGTGCCTGTGGAGCTCACTGAAGAACAAACTGAATATGCAATTAATGTTGTGAAGCACATTTTTTATCATCATGTGGTGTTTCAGTACAACTGCACGAATCTATATATAATATATAAAAGTAGCTGAGTCAACCCCAGTCAACTTCACTGTTTCCCTCCAAAACTCTTATGCTATGTACAAATTTATTTATTAATTTTTTCGATTTTTGGGGACTTCAATATTTATTATGTTCACACTACTCATATATCTCATCTAATAATCAACTTCAAAATCCACTTCAAAAATAGTTGAGCCTTCAATATTTATTTATTATTTTCAGAATCGCTGACATCTATTTACATTCTTCAATATTTATTGTGTTTATATGACTTCTATTTCCCGCATCCTAATTACACTAGAAAGTCGGTTTTTTTTCCCTTTTTCGCTTTTTCAGAATTTGTTTCATTTTTTCCCCTTTTTCAAAATCTGTTTATTCATTTTTGTTTTCTATATCTTTTTTTTTTTTTTCAATTTCTCGATATACAACCTCTTTCATTTCTGTTATATATAATTATTATAAATATATACACAATAATAAAAAATTCAATTAAAGGGTTATTTCTTTGAAAAAATGTGTACTATTTAACATAACCCCTCCACTCCACCTTCTAATTATCACGTTTTACGATTCAAAATTTCTGATGCGGTCTATTACAAACCAGTTGAAAATAAAAAAATCATAAATTATTTTTTGAAAAAGTAAAAATGATTGACACTACTCTTTTCTTCAAGGCCTGTGATATTTTGAGTCGTTGAACATAGATTTGGGCTTCTGACAAAAAAGAAAAAAATATTAAAACAATAATATTGTAGAGAAAATTTCGAAAACAATATAGAATGCAAAATTATTTTGGACTAATAAGAGGATTTGTTAATAATCTATTTATATTATGTTCTAAATTTCTCTGTTGGGGTTGCAATGTGTTAATTAATGTTGGGGTATTTAGAATAGCTTTGGGTTGGATAGATACGTTAATGGTTTCAGCTGTTGAGTGAAGAAAAAACATATTATTCATGGGTCAGTATATATATTTGATGAAATTGTATATCACATTGTATAAAAAATAATAAAAACAAGAAACTAGAATTATTTTTTTTTTTAAATTTGTTTTTATCGAGAAGTTGTTTTTTATTTTTTATGATATAAGAACGATAATTTGTTTGGTTTTACTTATTTATATTTGGCTTTTTTGTGTCAAAATCTCTCTTTTCATGAAAAAAATGTGTTCTTCTAACGTTTTCAATATTACAAATAAAATATTTGTGTTCAGTTATACAAATCCAAAGTAAAATTTTCAGTTAAAAATTAAGTCGAAATTTTATTACTAGATAATACTTTCTCCGTCTTACAAAGATAGTCCACTATTTCTTTTTTGTCCGTCTCAAAAAAATAGTCTACTTTATTTTTTAAGAGTGAAATTAATATTTTATATTCATTTTTTTTCCTTAATCTGTGTGAAAATGAGTAGCGGACTATCTTTATGGGACGAAGGGAGTACTAAATTATAAATCACATCATACGTATAGTTTTTTTTATAAATAATCTTATTTTTAGTTATTTAGTACATCTAAAAATTGGAGCTCTTTTTTATAGCGTATTATTAAATTATTAAATATTTTTATAGATAATTACATTTAATACGTAATTAATTTCTTATAATAATTGTGATATTTTATTGGTCTTAATTTTATGGATAAATATTTGGTTCAGTCATACAGATCTAATGTCAAATTCTCTATTAAAATTATAGTTAAAATTTATACACATTCGTATTTTTATAAATCACGTTGTATTGAAATTTTTATAACTAAATCCTATTTTTAAGTTATTTATTACAAAACGTACTAAAGGTCTTTCCTATATTGCATTATTTATCAAAATTATTTCAATGACAATTAAATTTAATTCTTAATTAATTTGTTATTCCAAAAAGTCTCATATCACATTTTTAACATTAACGGGTAACAAATTTATCTATATTGTTTGAAATGATATAGTTATTAATGATTTTTGTCATAATAGTTAATTTTAAAATTTCAAAAAGTAAATAACCATTCCAAGATATTCTTTACTATATTTTAATTCAAATTTTATGATATTTTTTCACAATAATATATAAATTGTCTCCCAATTTACTCAACTAAAAATTGAGATGATCAATACTAAATTATAATTTCAATCAGAAAATAATTACGTTGTATAAATATTGAAAACCTAAAATATTATAAATTTGATGAAATATCTTTGTCAACCTCGCAATTTATTATTATTATTATTATTATTATTATTATTATTATTATTATTATTATTATTATTATACATGTTGTTTTTCATTGTCAATGATCAAAATATTTAATTTTATCTTTTATATGCATGATCTCTATTATTAATTTTTTCATCTATTGTTTGAATGTTCAGAGTACATGAATACTGGAGATCCTACATTTAAATGTTCATTTTGCAAGGCGAATTTTTGGTTCGAGGAGATAGTGAATAATCGTTACAAAACTTGACGATCATATTCTATAAGGTCAAATTCTATCTGACAGTAATGCAGGATATAAGTTCTTTATTCCAAGGATATCGTTGAGCCATTCGAATTTTAGGATACTTATTAGATTTCGAAAAAAAAAACAATTTTCATTGATGGTGTCATATGTCATGACTATCAATAAGAGTCAGGCACAATCATTTTCGCATGTATGACTTCTCCCTAAAATATTGATGTTTATACATGAAACTAATAAATGATGAACTTATATCTTATTTGTGAATGTTATTTATTTTGTTTAAGGATTTATTTAATTTCGAATAAGATTATTTTTATTTAGACGTTTCTTCCCGTGCATCGCACGGGATGATTCACTAGTACAATTTCAGAACAAGTGTTGGAAAATGTACTGATGATCTTTAATGTGATCATAATAATCTTTATTGGCTTTCTTTATTTATTTTAGTTTTCTTGTGACAGCAATTAGTGAAGCATTAACAGCTGAGGTGCAACGCTTAAAGCTTGCATCTGCTGAACTGAGCGGAGATCCTTCCAAGTTTCAAAAGCGTTCGATTAACCCCCAGTAGTTCCAGTAATGCCAGGAGGAGATAACTTGACAGAACATACAACAACAGTCTCAGCCACATCCTCGGTCTCAGCAACAGAATGGTATTACATCTGTTCAGCAGGAATCAAAGCAGTAGTTTTTATGATATGAAGGCAAGAAAGCAGTTCATCTCATGAATTTATTGGTTTTCACATATTAAGCAGTTGCATTCTTGATGCATTCATTCATTAGTTTGCACTTTTCTATGACGAACTTGATACAGGATTGTGTACCAAACATGTGGTCGTGTAACACTTTGGGGGTCTACATATGCTACCTATCTTGTGTGTTCGTTCCATTTACAAGCACAGAAGATTTTATGTTTTAAGCATCAAATTATACTCTAGGAATGATACTGTATCCATTGAATATTTTTTGTGGAGGATTAGACTGAAGTCTTAGATTTATCATTTCCAAATGGTTATTGCATTTGTTTTTTATGCTGCTCTTCCTGTTGGATGGTGTGCACCTTTGAAGCCCAACTTTTTAGAGAATAGAGATTAGGAGACTGGATAAAGGTACATTTTTGGAAGATCAAGAGGCAGATGGCCTTAGATTTTAGTTAAATTTCATGTTGTAAACCTTAGCAACGTGTTCGTCTCAATCTTTAGTTTTCTGTATACTTAGATGCTTTTGTTGGTGAACCACTGATAAAGATACAGCCTGCAAAGTTTGATGACTTTGGCTTGGAAATTATGATGTACTAAAAGTTGCTAAGATTGCAAGGCCAATTATGATTCTAAGGATCTTTTGTTTTTTCCTTTAAATTATGTCAAGTATTCTGTCGTTCCTTTGATAAATCAGATGACTAATATCGATATGCACATTGAAGTGCTGCTCTTCCTGTACCTTTTGAATCTAGGCATCTTACCAACCTGGCCCTTAAATGGAAAGCTGAACTAATAGAAAACCTGGTTATCTTAGATGTATACTAAAAGATATTCCCCTTTTTCCACAACTTGCACCTGTTAGATTCCAAACTCGTGTAACTTTGCTCTTTGTCTGTGTAATATCATAATTTTCAGTGCTTTGCACGTCATTTACTTAAAGTAATTTTCGATGTGATTTGGATTTGTGATTGATTGTTGAATTTTATTTAGAAGCTGAGTCTGCTTTGTAAAATTCTGGCTGCTTATGTGGTACTAAGGTGAGAGAACTGTATTATAATATATTTATTGCTTGCCTTCTAATATCCTTCAAATATGGTGCAGGTGGTCACTGGGTGCGATTTTGTATGAAATGCTTATTGGCTACCCCCCCCCCCCCCCCCCCATTTTATTCTGATGATCCAATGACCACTTGCAGGAAGGTAATATTAGTAGGCAATTGATATGCTTCGAGTTTGTTTCCCCATGATGTCTTCACTTTAGCTTTGTCTATGGGTGTCTGCAGATTCTTCTCATGTTACCGCAGTTTAAGAATTTCTAGAACTATCAAACTACCACCAGTTTGGTTTTAAGTTAACAGAGATATATTTGAAACTTCATTCATGAACACAATTATATTACCTTGGGCATAACTTGCACCTGCAAGTAAAAACTCTTAGGTTCTTAGGCAGGAATTTGAACCAATGAATAAAATTATTTGCTCTAATATCCTTCCCTGGCCCCCAAATTTAATCATCATTTCCATAGGTATATGTGCAATCTGAGTGAACTTACTGGATTTTGTCGAGGGCCGGCATCTGGGATGTGCTTGTGACAACATGCCCAACGGCTTTATGGCCATCAAGGGGTGTTGGCAGCCAGATATAGCTAACACCATCTTGCTTAATTTTCAAAGACTACTGCAAAATTTGTAATACTTAATGTTTATTATTATTTAGGTGGACACTGTTTTTTTTTTTTTTTACCAATACTTGTGTTTTTTTAAATTATTTTTTGTAAATTTAAATTGTGTGTGCATCACAGTTCACACAGTGTGTAACTAGTTATATGATTAAAAGTGGTGTAAATGGTTTGGATCGATTTGAAAAAATTTCAAAACGCCTTAAACGATTTGGTTTATATTTTAATTATCAAAAATGTGGTTTCAAATAGCCCACCCGCCAAATTTTAAAGAAATAAAAATAAAGAGAAGTGCGTTATCCACAATCATTTAAAAATAATTATTACTGATACATTTCATAATCATCATTTAAGACATTTTCTTAAAATAAAATTTTTAAAACCACAATTTATTTAAGAAAAATTTAAATGTTTGTTTTTATATAATTAATTTGTTTATCAACGTGAATTGGTTCACAATAGAAATTGAATAATATTATTGAGCTAGTTTCAATTCGAAATTTTAGACGAATATGTATCTTTGAGCTCGCTTTGAAATATATTAATTCATTCGTTGGCAATTCGCAGTTTCAAACCGCACCAAATCCCATTCTCTCCTCGAACCAAAAATTTGTCTAGCAAAATGAACTCTTAAATGTACGATCTCCAATATCCATGTAATCTGAACAATCAAACAATAGAAGAAAAAGTTAATAATATAGACCGTGCGTATAAAAGATAAGATTCATTGTTTTCACCATCGACAATGGAAATACAACACATGTAAGAAATGAATTCCATAATAATTAAAAAAGGAAAAAAAAAAACTAAAATTGTGAGATTGACAAAGATGCATCAAATTCATGGTATTATAGATTTTCAATATTTATACAACATAATTGTTTTTTGATGAAAATTATAATATAAAATTGATCATCTCAATTTTCAGTTAAGTAAATTGGAAGACAATTTACTTATTGTAGTACAAATTTTAGAATCATAAATACTGAATTAAAATATAACAATTAATATCATGACACAGTTAATTATTTTTTAAATTTTAGACTTAACACTTAGGACAAAAAATCATTAATGACTATATCATTTCAAAACAATATAAATAAATTTGTTAACCGTTAATGTTAAAAAATGTGATATGAGACTTTCTAGAATAAAAAATTAAATAATAATTAAATGTGATTGTAAATAAAATTATTTTGATAAATAATCTGATATAGAAAATAACGTTATTATGTATATGTAACAAAGAATTTAAAAGTATGATTATTTATAACAAAAATTAATACAACTTGATTAAATATTTGATATAAATGAAAATGAAAATTTGACATTGGATTTGTATGACTAAACAAAATTATTCATTCATAAAATTAAGGCAAATAAAATATCACAATCATTATTAAAAATTATTTACTTATTAAATGTAACTTTCTATAAAAATACTCGTTAATTTAATAAAACACAATACAAAGGAGCTCGAATTTTTAGATGTACTAAATAACTAAAAAAATAAAATTATTTATAAAAAAATTATATGATAAGGTTTATTTAATTAGATGTGTAATACAACTTTGATATAATTTTGAACTGAAGATTTTACATAGAATTTTTATGACTGAACACAAAAGAAATAATTAATGTAATAATACATTACCAGACCTCTTAAAAAAAAGACATGTAAAAAGTTATAAAATTGAGACACGTAAGAAATAATTATTACATCACGTCTTCGATGAAATTAATATTTTAAATTTCTTAACTGTAGTACATTAAGAGAGAGATAAGACATGATAAGACCTCTTAAAATTTAAAACAACCCTAAATAAAATATCTTGGAACTGTGATTAAATAATTACCTTAATAATTGAAATATTTCATAAAAAAATAACTTTGTGTAGCCTTTATAAGGTTTTGTTTAATTTGATGCTATTTATAAAATGTAGCTAGTTTAGATAATTATGAAAAAAGTTCAAAAATTTTAATTTCTTTTAGAAATGAAAATCTTAAAACATTATTGAGTGTATAGTGCATAAAGAGTGAGAAATCAAAAGGTTGTTGCATAGGAAAAAAAAAGAAAAAAAAATTGAAGTGGCAAGCATTAATTAATACGATCAGCTCTTGAATTTTTGTGCCGTATGGATGAATATGTGCATTTGGGTAAATGTATAAGACAATAGAATAGAAAAAAAAAATCATTAAATCTGCTGAAAAAAAATAAATAAAGTATCATTTAGACGGGAAAGTGGTAGTGAGACCCGCAAGAGCTTAACAACTTTTATGTATTACATATATATCTATATTCGCAATTTCTACATTTACCTCTCGTATTTAACATTTTCTTCAAATTTCTTTCAAAAACATCAATTACAACAATTATAAACGATTGTTTAATGACTTAATCTTAACACAAGAATATTTGTATTTGATCAATAAAATTATATTTTTATTTACAAGTCAAGTAATTAAAATAATAGTTACGTAAATCTTGCAATTATCATGAAATGAATTATCATGAAATGACAACCAGACAATGTTGATAGTTAAGAAATGATACCAAAAATTTTAAACCATATAATCTCTAGAAAATTATTAAAATTAATTTTATATTTATTTTGATAAAAAAAAATATGAGTTTTTCAATACTATTTAAGATTTAAGAGACCACGTTATAAATATCGCATTTTCAAGATTATTATGAATTATGAAAGACAAATAATGCACAATGAAAGAAAAATGTCAAAATCCATTTTTCAAAGTTTTGTAATCATTGCAACAATTAATTTTTCAATGCATTTTAATTTAATTATTCAAATGCATTAATTTACACGAATTTTAAGTATTGTTCACGTATTCCATTTCTGGTAAGTATAATAAACATCAACCCATTTTTTGTGGTTTAGTTGGAAATTTATTTTACAACTGTTCTGTTTTAATATATACAATGCAGACCACGAACGTTGTGTGAGAATTTAGAAAAATTACAAATGAATAATAAACGTCTAACAAAACAGGACTCATTAAAGTTTAAAATACTACATTGCAAAGCTCAATTAACTTGAACTCAAAACAGATATAATTACATTCTCACAGCAAGGTTTGAAATTTGAATGAATTTCCTTTCTTCAGTAGGGATGTGAATGGGTTTTTTGGGAATATCTTGCAAAGACTGACCTGTTACATATTTAAAAGCTTCAGGTGGATCCGGAGTCTCTTGTTTTTCAACTTAAGCTCGTGCTAGTTCAGAACAAGTAATTATGTTGTTACTGGAAATCTGGAATACTTTTTCTCCCAGCACACACACAAGCTGTAGTAAGTTTGCTGAAGAGCTGTTAAAGCATTACTTCTGGTTAGTAAGAAGAGAAAGAATAGCAAATAGCAAATAGAATTAGAGTTCCCCCTTTTCTTACTTGATTCGACCAACATTGTGCTATGATAAGTGATCATACTGCTACACATTAATATAATGAGAGTGTGTCAAATTTGACGGTCATGAATTTACGTTCAAATAACAGTGGTCCACTGTGATCAAGTATACCAGAAAGGAGCTCAAAATGATAAAGGTGCAGCAACTGATAAATTTATTCGGACAATTATTGTCTGGGGTTGGGGAGAAGGGAAAAACTTGCATAATTTTGCATTTTGATCTCAAAATCTTGGCTAATGAGTAAAGTGTACATCATTGTTCGAAAAATAACACAAACTAAAAATTGATTGGAATTCTTGCATTAGAAATGTTGCAAGAGTGGACAAATATTTCCTAGCAGTTCCTAATAGCTTGCCCTTCCTGCTTAACTCATGTAAAACTTACCACAATCAAGTCTCTTATTTCCTAGCCACTTTATCATGTAAACGTCAAGAAGGTGAAACAAGCTTCACATGCACCAAGAAGTATTCCTGGACGCAGCATTCAATAAAACATCTCTGCACAATACACCACGAACTGAATTAGGCTGTCTGTCCAAAGAATGAGATTCCAAGTTAGTCAATATCATGCAGAGTCCGGAATTAAGTAATTGGGGATTAACTCATTGCAGAATTTGCCAACAATAAAATTGAGAAGAAACGCACAATAGAATTAACACATTAAGCTTCTCAAAATCATTCAACTTTCTACCCAGATTAATCCATCGACTCAAATCATCTAGTTGTACTGTTGGCATTCTTTCAGATTGTTCATTATAGCGCAGTTAATCATACAGGTCATTATTCTTCATAGATCTGGCAAAAACAAAATCAGCGTATATTCCAGTTATATGGTAATCTAAAGCTATTTCAACGTTTACCGTGACTAAACAAGTAATTTTGAGAAATTTGTAAATAAAGAGAGATCGAATAAAAAAAATTATAGATTGAGAAAAATTCAACTCAAAAGAAAGAGACTCTGATAGATGAAGAATCACAAATAAAAAGAGAAATTAGGCAAGTACACTACTGTAAATAATTGGGATCATCACATTGATTTTGACTTGAGGTATCAATTATTCATTTCTTCTGCAAATAACCGTGCATGCAAAATTCAAGCATTTGAAGTTCACCAATAATCTCAAAACTATATAATTATTCTCGACCTAAAAACAAACATTAATTCAGTATATTTCCGTGTCTGCAATTAATGAAATGAAACCATAGAGCCCAAACTTAGTTATGACGCGAACTGAACCCCTTTAATATATGCCAAATCTAGAAGAGTTCACAACATATTAATTATGATCCATACATATGATATTATCCTGCTTCACTTTTGCAATTTTGCTTAAAATGCACACACACATACAAACAGTGCACTTGTCTTCCCTCAAAGCAAAATGTGATTTGACTCCTTGTGATAAATAAAAATAAAATAAAAAAATCACCTGGAACATGAAGGACAAAATTATTGTTCAAGAATATTTCCTAAGATAATATTTTCTTCTTCTAGGACCTATTGCAAGAATTATAAATCATCAAGATCACAATTATCTTTCTGATTCGTCCGAATTTTTAAAATTGAGCAAAGAGGACAATAAAAATTCACAGATTTGATTGCTGGTAGTGGTTTCAAAGTTCCAATGAAACAGAAGACCAAAATTACTTGATAATGATATCATTTAGTATAGATGTTTTAGAACTTGACAACTTTATAGAATTTAAGCTTCCCCACCAATATATAGGCAAGAAATTTAATTTCTAAGACCTCAAAAAATTGTTCAATGGGAAAAAAATGAAATGAACCAAAAAATCAATGAACAATTACAATTGTTTATCTTAATTATGAAATAAATACATTGCAGAAAATAATAATTCAAATTACAGAACTTTATTTACTTTTATCACTGTTAACTACACAACACACAATGTCTTCTTAAATTTTCATAACTATAATTTTCCAATGGAAAACGTTCTTATAACTCTAGCGGGTGGATTTGCGTGTGTGCATGTGTGTGTGTGTGTGTGTGAGAGAGAGAGAGAGAGAGAGAGAGAGAGAGAGAGAGAGAGAGAGAGAGAGAGAGAGCTCTTACATTCAACGCATTAGGTCCTTTGTTCATTACGATCATCTGCAGAAGTTGCAAATACAACTTCATAAATATGACAAAAACCAATTGATGTGACAGTTTTTGCAAAACAAAAATATTCAATCTATCAAATAGCAAACAGAGTACCTGATGGATTCACTTCCCTCGCAAGCTTAATAGCAATGTTGCAATATCTTGATTTGCTGGAGATATTGTCAGTATGGACTATGGTGCAGTTGGGCTGCTCATGAAAGAAAAATTATTAGGTACAATGACAAAACATATGCAATACCAGGTTCAATATAGAGAAGTACGGACAGTGTGCAATGAAGCCTTTACATTTCATTTTTTTAGATTCTAAATCTTCAGCGCACACAGCACCAGTGAGCAAACTCATTGAGTGATGGTCAAGTATTTGGAAAGTAGTAGCATGCCCAACATTTACTTACATGTTTGAAGTTTCAACTATTGTTTGTTTTGTATAAAGAATCTCTCCCGTGGCACCAAAGGGTAATTAAGACCATTAAAAAGTTTTACAGCAACACCAGCAATCAAGACCTCCTCCTTTACCATGTGTTTAACAATCTCACATATCCTCTATCAAGTTAATAGTATTTTTTTGAATAATAAAAGAACTTCAAATTGCACACAAGGCCAGCTATACAGATTGAATAAAATAGAATTAAAAGAGCTAATATCCACCCTGTTACATTGCAAGAATTGAAATGTTTTAATAATTACACAGAGAAAGCATTATGTAGTTCATAGACAGATTTGAAAACAACATATTGACCAGCCTCTTTTTCACTATTTACTTCTCCAAATCCTCAACTACAGATTATTAAATCTTGCTAAAAAATATAAAATAGCACCAATAACTAACATACATGTAACAAAAAAAAAAAGTAACTAACATACACAATGGATTAAAATGTGCAACAAAATTCCAAGAGAAACAATGCTTGAAACAATGGTTCTTCCAGCTGAGGTAAATAAAATGTCCATTAGCTGAATTCTTGAAACAAATTTATGCTCAATCTATCAGCTTTTAACTGTAATAGGGAGGGGGATGGTATGTATCAATTAAAACGAAACACTAGGAGAATAATCTGATTTACAAATCGAAACAGTCAATGAATGATTTTCATGAAAAAAAATACTCGAAGGGCAGAAGGGAAATTCAAAAACCTTAGATCTCGAAGCAACTGGAAACACCACAACGAAAAACCTAGACAACTGCCGATAGATTGAGAAGAGGAACGAAGAGGAAGGAAGATCTGGAAGAATCACATTGAAAACTTAATGAACTATATCACTACACAAGATCTGAAGACCAAATGAAGAATGATTTAAGAAAAAACCTAGTGGAAGAAACATCTCGAAGCATAGACGATTGAAAGAAGGAACGAAAATTACACCGCTTCAGTATAAACAACGCCGTTTTGCTGATCCTACGTTGACGTAAGCATGACATCAAATGAACAGTAACCTGAGCTTATTCCCTCTATATATATATATATATATATATATATATATATATATATATATATAATATAATTAGTTTTATCAAATCTTTGTACAGCTAATGAAGGTCATTTGTCCTATTGGTATGCGTTTTAGCAAACAGCTTTCTTTAACGTTTTTCTCAGTAAAAATTTAATAGTTAACATCTACCCAACAAAGGTGAAATATGAGTTAAGATCTACGGTCCTATTTGTTGTCCCAAAACTTCACCACAAAAAAAAATTACATCACTGTTTAAACTTTTTCCTATTTGCTAATTTTTTCTTATTTGCTAATAAAAATAAATGCAGTAATGCTTCCACTTTTCAATGAAATTTTCAATGTGAGGACAACAAACGGGACAGCCAAATAAGACAGCATATCTATCTCGTGAAATACATGTGCTCCAACATAGTGCACAAATGCTAAGTAAAACTGTGCACAAAAACATCCAACAACGTGCAATCAGAAGCATGCAATGAAGTTTATGCACCAAGAATCATTCATACCCAAGCTACAACAGCTTTAATACATAACAAAATGGGATTCTAACCACCTACACAGAAAAATTACATCAATATTGTACATATACTATCAAGTAAGACACTAGCTAATGAGAATCAAACTACACCTTTTGAGCTGATTCTGAAGCTTTCTTGAAGTCGAACACTGGGAAAATTGTCGATCCGTGAAGCTAAAATGTATTCTGAGGATTAATCCTCCTCCTGACATCTTGCTTGTAGTATGGAGTTTCATCTATTGTCCTCCTAACATAGTCAAGGAAAGGTTGTGGCGTCCGGGGAGATTGTTCATGGACTACAGATGGAGTACTGCGTTCAGGTGTGACGGGTGGAGTTACGCTTTGAGTAGGGCCAGGGACAACATTTTGTCGTGATCTTTCAGGTCGATCGAGGTAACATATGACAGCGGTTACAGTTAGAATCAACAAAAAGAATGAACCAGCAAAACTGACCCATAACGTAACATTATTAGCCGAGGTTGCTGATTCTGTACTCTCCTCCGGTTGATAGCTGATATCGACTTCAGCCCTTTGACCGGTGGCTGGGAGTGTTATAACCAGTTGATCTTTCAATCTCTCGGCTCCATGAACTTTAACCTCATACGGAAGACGCTGTCTGACACCATGATTGTCTCCGTCGACAGGTCGAACTGATAACCGGTCCTTGTGGCGCCAATGGATTTCAACATCCGTGTTCCCAATGATGGTTATAACACCCTTGTTGGAGCCTGCTGTCAGATTTAGATGCATTGAGTTCTTCTCCATTTCAAGAACAATGAATCCTCCAATAAAAGGACTGGATGCAGAACCAGAAACACGACTGTCTCCTCTGAGTGAAGCATTGATGGTCACATATATATCCTGGTTTGTATCTCTATAATTGGAAGCATAATGCACCAAACGTTCAGGAGGGTATGGAAAGAAGAGGCAATATAGATTACCCGTATCAAGATCCCTCCATGGCTGTGCATATCCAACGTAAGGCGGGTCCACCATACAATCAAACAAGAATTCAGGACTATCCCCAGAAGATTCATGATGCTTGTTTTGAGCCTTGCTAAATTTTACAGGAAACCCATAACCATTTGTTGGAAATGGCACGTTTGTAAGGGTTCCTTTTGGAGCATTGACTGACACTATATTCCCCTTCAACACAGTAACGGAAGTTTCAAAATTGAAACTAGAACCATGAAAGCTAACTCGGGTAATACCTTCCCCAATGGCTTCAGCACGGCCAGATTTATTGTCAATGGATACAACGCTTCCATTGGAACTTGACCAGTGTCCCAATGGTAGATCACTCAAACCTTCTATCCTGAAGTTAAGATGGGTTCCTTGGTTGAGGATGGGGTTTTGAGGATGCATTCTAGGACCAACAAAAATTATAGCATAGTCTGCCTTCTGAGAATTGCTAATAAAGGCTATTTGCACCAGAGCTATCCCATGGTTTCTTGCTCGAAGATGTATGTACCCATTAACGTTGTCAATATCAATGGAGACAACATCTGGGTAGTTAGCTTCAGCCTCAAAAAGTGTGGTATTATAAGCCTCGTGGAAAGGATTTCCAAGAACATCATGATATTTGATAGGAAGATAAAGTTCAGCACCAACAGCTAGGGTTTGGACTGGAAGCTCATCTGTCAAAATTCTTACTTGAGCTACCTCGGCTACTCTAACACAAGAGGCGATCTCTGCTCTTGCAGTCGACCCATCTTTTGCTAAAATGCATGCAAGATTGTCACTTTCCGTAGTTCTTATTTTAGACCCGTCAATAATTATAGGCTTATCTTGTACTTTTCCAGTCCTCTCGTTGCTGCTTTGTCCCAATAGAGAATAAGTGATTGTACCTTTACGAAGCATAGCATCTCCTTTATCGTAGGCATGTGAAGATGAAGGCAGAATATCTGAAGAGGTATAGTAAGGAGGGAGGATCCATGTGATTGACAATCCCAGAGCAAGTGGAAGATCGGGGACTACCCAAAATGATGTAGATGCACTATAAAACCTTGACCTCAAAACAAAATTAGAAGATACAAAATCACAGGAGAAGGTAACAGCAACATTTGTCTTGCCAGCAGATCTTCCATAGAGCAATTGAATAAAATTAAGATCTTTCTCATCGAAGTAACCAGAAGAACTAATTTGTTTATGCTCCTTAACGTGCAAGCTGTTTTCCACTTGAAAACTCAAAACCTCTTCATCTTCTACCTTCCACGTGAAATCTTTACAGAGCTCATAAAACGAAAACAAATTTCCGTCAGATAAAGAAGGATGTATACGCGTCCAGCAGCCAACAGCAAGTTGCTTGCTTTGAGCATTCAATAAAGCTGTAGAGGGGATCCCTACTTCAACCTTGCCATATGCTTGACAAAGCATTATACCTCCATTACCAAATATTGTGGCAACCAATGTAGTGTTTCCCAGTGATATTGCAGACAATAGTCCTGAAGACTTCTGAATTTTTGCAGTTTCATCATTCATACTGGCATACTCAACATATGAACCGATTTTTGGGCCTCCTTTTACTGCAATCACATAAGATGCACCTGGTACAAGGAATATATTGCTAGGGTGTAGTCTTGGTGGAGCATAGACTTCCACCTTAACTGGTTGAGTCAATATTTCATGCCCAGAATGCTGGACTGTGCTAAGATAGATGGTTGTCACCCCAAGACGAGTAGCCTGTATGGTAAAATTCTGGCCGTTCACATACCCATCAATAGGTCTTGAGAAACCATTACCATCCACAAGATTAACTATATGATCTTCAATATGAACACGAACGTACATGTAAACGTACTGAGAAGAGTCAAAAGTACGTCCATCACTAATCCCAGCCAAAAAACTGATAGACTGCAAACTTCCTTCAATGAGGCTTATCTCTGATGCTACTGCAATCTTGATCCAGTCCACATCAGCAACTTGGACCACAGAAGATGCAGCTATTGGAGGTGCAACCCCAATATCATGAACGGTCAAAAGAACAGTCCCCAAGTGTTTGGGAGCCAGTGTCAGTAGTGAACCCTGGAAACCTGGTGGCGGTTGTATTACTTCCACAAGTTGAGTATCATTCACCCTAGCGTCCAAGAAACCAGTCCCTCCAGTGATGGAGAGATTCAACCTGGCATCGGGATTGAAAAACAACAAGCCAAGTTCTGGACTGACTCTAAGAGAAGAAACAAGCTGCAATTGTATGGCATCTGTAAAAGCACTTGCAAAACCTTCAAACATTTTAGTAAAACCGTGGTGCCTGAGAGAATCAATGAACCCAATAACAGTAGAGCGAATGACACAGAGTCCTGATGTGTTTTGCAGGATAAAAAACCTCTCCCAAGAGGACTTAGTTGCTGATGAACTGTAGGCATCGTCCATAAACACCAACCCTTCACATTCAACGAGTTCCCACCTCAAACAGAGAGAAGATGCATTTGCAAAAGCTTTTCCAGAATTACTAATGGCAACCGCTGATATTCGTATTCTGCGCCCATTTGCTACAGTAATTGGGAAGGCGCGAACTCTTTCAGGCTTGCGTTCAGCCTGAACTGCAGACTGTATAACTCGAGGCGAATTCACTGCTTCATCAGCTATTAGCACAATGGAAGATGGAAAGCTACACATAAGAAATAATTGAACTTCCACCACAGCAGGCAATTGGTGGCCATCCCCAATCATGTTTCCACGCCTGAATATCAGTTTAAAGCTTCCCAAACTTTGGCATTGTATTCTGTATGCACTGTTATTGCTGGTTAACAGTTGATGGACTACAACTCTATTTGTCACATAAGAATTGTGTTCATCTAAAGCTTCCACAACCTCAATGAATTCAACACCTTGATGCCAACGTTCCGGTCCACCTTGAAGCATCACGTCCAAGTGAGTGCCAGGGGTGAGATATAGATACTCCAAATTTTCCAACTGATGCTGAGCTTCAGGTTGACCTAAATCATTTGAGTAACCACCAAATTGGTTTCCGTCAATGACCTGCTGCACAATGAGTGGTAAATATGCTGCAATACAAGAAGACACTTTTAAGATGATCGACCCACTACTACCATGGTCAAACTGTTGATATTCTTGAGTCAATGTTGCATGTAGCAAAGTGCGACCAGGCTTAGAAGCATATATTACTGTTCTTGCACATGGAGGGCCATATGACGAGGAATTGATCTCAGGGATATCTTGATTGTTATAATCAAATGATTCCACAGTTGTATTGATGAATGTGAAGTGCTCACTTTCAGTTTTCCATCTTATAAAGGACCTGAAAGCATCGCATGTGTAGAAATATGAGCCACCAGATGCTTGTAGTGTTACATAAGCTTGAAGATATGATCCAACAAGTGTCTCAACAGGGAAGTAAGGAAGCATAACAATCGAAGAGGGAACGGAAACTTCAATAATCATCTCATCGTAATTCAATGAATCAAAGATGGAAACTACTTTGATAGTTGCTTTCCCAGGCTTTTTTGCTTCGACTATCCCGGAAGCAGATACAGACACAACAGCCATATCCAAAGAAATCCATTTATATTCACTGGAAGACATTGCACAACCTCCAGTTGCCTTTAGCTCTAACTCCTGGTAGACCCCGGGGACCCAGGGGAGGAGAATTGCATTGGAGGGACCACCCATTTCCTCCATAAAGAATTTTACTTGATCACAGACCATGACTTCTTGAGCAAGCTTCAGAACCTCTTTTGTTGTGTCTTGTCCACTGGTATAAGTCAAGGTTGCCATCAGTCTTCCTAGTCCATATGAATTTGCACTCAAAATTCTATAATTGCTTTCAGCAGTAGTACCTTCTGAAACTGGGAGAATATTCCAGAATTCATACTGGTCATCATGCAACTTAATATCATCGCTCTCTGTTATATGAATTTCTTTTGCCCCAGGTCCTGGGGTGAAAACCTTCGCATGAATGAGATATTGTCTGCCAGAGATAACGTACCAACGTGACGCAGACGGAATGGGTTCTATCCCCTCAATAGTAGCACCAGAAAGAGAGAGAGGTGATATAAACAACAATAAAGTATCTGGGATGACAACGTGGAACGATGACATCTGCACATGCCCAACAACCCTGGTGTCTTCAACTGTAACTGTTGTTACTCCTAAGTTCAAAGCACGGGTTTCCCCCATCTCTCTCTCCACCTGGGCAACTGAATTGTTCAAAACATACCACCGATGAAATGGAGATGGTAAACTTACCACTTGAGGAATATTGCCACGAATAACCTTAAGAGTATAACGGACAATAGCACCAACTAGGACCAAAACAGGCGAGGGAGGATCTAGAGACATTGCTTCTGCTACTGTCAAAACAATCTTATCCGCCATGTGCCCAAATGATTGTTCCATCAAATGAACAGAAACGATTTCATGGCCGATTTCAGTTCCTTTCACTACGTACAGGTCAGAAAATACACCACTATCTTCAAGCTTTACCTGGATATCTAGGTCACCGCACAGGCCACCACAATCACTCAATGGAGAGTCCTTCAGAGGAACATGGACGAGGTGATGAGGAAATTTATCAGTTTCAGGCGTCAGTTGCCATGTGAACTGTAATCCCACTAATGACGAAAACACGTTGTCTGCAACACAGCAATTGAAAAGGAAGAATATTATCAAATGATATTTTACAAAATAAAAATATGGGAGCTAATACACTGAATTGTCTTTGAGACAAACGTTTAAAGAAATTAAAAACAAAATTTCACTATTTGAGGCAGCTCAGAAAATCAGGATACATACATCGATAGTCACTAGGAAGCTAAATTTCATGTGAAATATAACAGAGAAAGCTTATCAAGACAACACCAAAAAACTAAGAAATTAAAGACAACAAGACAAAGCTTAAAACAATTATGAGGCCAGTAATATTTTCAGATATACCTTCACTGTCAAAGGCACGTACGCGAAGAGTGGCGAGCCCATCGAGATCAAGTTTGACAGAGTTATGGAATATCTGAATCCTTGACATTATATCAATATAAACCTTGCAACGAATCACCATACCGGTATTGACATCAGTGGCATAAACAGCAGTTTCCTTTCTACCACTATAAGGAGCGGTGGATTTCAATCTAGCACTTGTCGAACAATGACTGCTTGAATTATACTCCGGCACCACCGCCAGTATATCATGATGATCCCATGACCTATAAACACACAAAATAGCTATTACTATAAAAAAAAAAAATAATAATAATTGTGGGGGGGGGGGGGGGGGGGGAATCAAAGACAAAAACAAAAATAGGGGATGCAATCTGTAATACCATTTGAAGCAACCATCACTGCCTTGAAGTCTGTATTCAACAGGGTAAGTCATTTTGGGCGGTAGCAGAATGTTTACGTCCGCAATGTGAGGTCCGGAGCTCAAATGCGACGTCGTTTGAGCCAATACCATCGGAATGATTGTAAAGAACAGGAGAAAAACGGAGGTGGACATTTTTACCATGCGAAAATGGCGAAGAAGGAAAGACCATCAAGAAAATCGAAAATTAGAGATTGCAGACGGAGATCTCGATTATAAAAATTGGGAACACACACACTTGAACTGGGGTTTTTTGAAGTGTTTTCTGGTTCTGGATGGATGCTGCTTTGGATAGGATACCTTTAAATTTGATTTGATATATGTAAAACAGTAAAAGTTACTTTATTCCCGAAAAAGTTTTTATTTACTGTCTTTTTCCCTACTTTATTAAATTATTATATATAAAAAAAGTTTTTATTTACTGTCTTTTACCCTACTTTATTAAATTACTAGTTTTTCCTCCTCCACTTCCTTCGCACGTCTTATACACACGATAAATTAAAAAAACTTATATTTTTGTGTCTTCTATGTAATGTAGAATAAAATAAAAATAACTTAAATTATCATATAGTCATTGATTATAAAGTATAATAAGTAATACATTATTATTTATGATAAATGGAATCAAGGTAGTTTAAGGAGTATTATTACTCATGATAGGTACAATCTTTTTTACCCTTGTGACTGTAACAAGCAGTATCATTAATTTTAACTCTAATAGTGAAAATAGTTATTTATATGAAAATTACGCATTTACTTACTTACTTACTTACTTATTTATTTATTAATTTGTACGTAAATTTATAATTGGCATTTTATTTTTTCCTCAATTTATTGTACGTAAGGACATTTTATAAAATAAATTGCAAATAGGGAATGAAAATCGAAAAGACATTGAAAATATGTTTCAACCATAAATATATTTTCATTTTTTGGTCAGTTTTGAACAACTCGAAATTTTATTTTTTATTTAACTACGTTCATCATATAAGTAAAGATTAAATAGTTATTTATCTATAAACATGTTATAAAATTTTACCTCTTATTGCGCTTGTGTAAATAGTAGATCATTTTCTTCAAAGTGACTCTCATGTTAGCATCCAAATAAATAAGTCACTATTTTTAACTTTAATTATTCAAAAAATTATTTGTTTTAAAATTTATTTATTTTAACTCAACTCATAGTTTATAAATTATTTATCATGTTGATTATTTTAATCTAATCCATACTATTTTTATTGTGAGATTATCTTAATTATGTTATAATATTATCTCGTATTGGATAAAAAAAAATATGTTTGATTTAGGGTTGTAATGATTCAGTTTATGAATTGTATAAACAGATATATTGAATTAGAATGTGGTAAAAGATTGAAAAATATTATCAACAAACATGTTTTATAAGTTATGTTATTGAATATAAGGATTTTATATTGAAAGTTTAATTTATTGTTTAATTAAATCAAAGTCATTTGAAAAGTCACTCTATATATTTATTTATATGGATATACTTTAATCAATGATAATGGTATTATAGATAAAAGAAAAATAGAAGTGGGGATATAATTGATAATTAAAAGATTTCCACGCATCCACACTTTTATATATATTAGTATAATTATGATTAATTATATATATATACACATTCATAAGTGAAGTAAATTTTACTTTATTTCTGAAAAGGTTAATTGTTTGGTACAATTAAAATTTAAATTTAAATCAAAGTTAATATTTAATTTTAACCTTGTTTGAGACCCATTATTTGGGAAAATTATGGTTTAGAATAGTATTTTTGGGAGGATATGTGGTTAAAAAATGTTTGAAAAGTCAAAAATGATAAGCTTGATTAAAATATATTGTTGAGATTGAGTGTTAAATAAATTTAGTTTGTAAATAATGAAGGCCAAACAAGGGCATATCATTTGATGAAACTAACATTTTTCAACTGCAAATTTTATTAATTTTTATCAAAATTTCATAAAAATCGAATTTTTATCTATACACTTGTAAGCCTAGCCAAACATGGTGTATGGAGTCCGGTATCTCTGTGTTCAGGTGCTGGATTGTTGGGAGGAGGGATTCGCGGTCCACTTTCAATTCTTCTGACTTCAAAAAATTCTTTTCCCTTTTGCAAATAACAATTCTGCCTAGGATAGAATGTTTGACACACAAATACTAACAATATATTTTTTACTCGTCTCATAAATTTCAAAATTAACAACTCACAACTCTTCCCGTCATTCTCGATTACTATTTTTGTCACTATTTGAGGGCAAAGTAGCAATTTTTTATCTAATATATAATAGCACCAAAAGTGGGTAAAAACTAATTTTAATCCCACAAATTTTACATCAAAAATATCACATTATTTATTTATAAACAAAAAAATTACCAAACTAAGACACAAGTCATTCAACTTTTAGAGAAGTTTTGTTTTAATCACTCGAACTCTTGTTCAAACCAAGGTCGGCACTGGCCATATGCAGCCCATGCAAACGTTTTAATCACACATATTTATTCAAATCACTTTTCAATCATATATTTTATCTCAAAAACATCTAATTCTTTATTTACAAACAAAGAACTTTTACTAAACATGACTTGTATAAAAAAAAAAATCCCAATCGTGCTACGATTACAGTCCGCCATCACGGGATTTCACAATTTAGCCCCTATTTGGATCTAGTTTTTGAAACACTCAACTCACCCATTCATTTTAATCAAGCTCGCAATATTTGACTTTTCAAACAATTTTTAACCACATTATCTCAAAAATACTATTTCAAACCACAATTTTTCCCAAAAATTGGGGGGCCAAACTGGGGCTTAATGCTCATATCAACGTTTTCCAATAGTTTGATACATGTTTTTCACCATTTTAAAAAATTGAAGACTTGTGTAATAAATAATAAATTATAGCCATGAATGCAATAAATAGTAAGCTAACGACTTGAACAATGTGTCACATTTAAAAATATTAGTGACTTCGTAGTTAGCTTACACGTTAAGTACTATATGCAGAGTCGTACCTGTGATTTTGGAAACCTGAAACAAACATTTTATTCTTGAAAGAATGGGCCCTGGGCTTTACGAGGGTTTCGGATTGCCCCCGAAAATTTTTTTTTGGGTAGGCTAAAAAACAATGATAAAACTCATATTCACACAAGATAAATGTATTAAATGATATGCAAATTCACCATAAAATTGCAAAAAGTAAAAAAAAATCAAAAGTATTAACTAACATTAAAACTCTACAAGCATCTCTTATTCACCAATCACAACTAAAAACTTTCCCCAAGCAAACAAAACTTTTTCATAACGTATGGGTAGTTTACACCTTCAATTCGTAGAACAAATGGAAATTCTTAGCAGCCCTCTTAAAGCTCAATCTCTTTCATCCACATTTATTTTCCATAGTTAAAGAACACAGAAGAAAAGATGTCAAGCACTAAAACACGGTTATTCAGGTAATAAAACTGAAAAATACAAATGATTCCCTGAAGATAGAGTCATGTTTCACAGCAAAAATACAGTATTTTAAAATACCACAAGGACACCTCACCCAAATTTCACCACATAATTTTTTTAAAGGGATTCATTCATAATACCTCACTTTAATCCTAAATATTGGAATAACTAAATCCAATTGTCACTGTCACAACTTACACTTTAATCCCAAATATCGTAATAACTAAATCCTAAATAGTGGCATGCACTAGGAATCCGTTGAGGGGAGGAAGAAGCGGAAGTATAGCCCAAAATGTTGGTTCGTGCGGGAACCCTATGTTCAAAATCGAAAACCCAATAATGTAATTGACTAATCCAAGATTCAATTTTCAACACATACATGATTTATATGAAGTCAGAGCTGTTTGCGATTTGAATTTTAGAGAAAACCACTCACCAGCACAGCAACGCGCTCCGGTGAAATGAAGCCAGGTGGCAAGAGATGGTGGACCATCGACGGAGTCACGAAGGTGAGGATTGAGGGAGCTGGAAGCGGGTTGTGTAGGAATCGGACTTCAAGACAGAGGAGGTGTGAACTGACGAGGACTTCACATAACCAATCTCTTGTTATTGAGGAATTTTGGGTTGGGCCAGCCTATTTGGGCTGATAACAAAAAAAATGGGCTCAAAAAAATATAGGCCCGTGGGCTCTGAGGCGGTGGGCTCGTGGGCCTCTAGGCAGGTCCAGCCCTGACTATATGCTTACATTATACAAAAGGATTAATTAGATTGTCCACTGTAGCCTTCAACTGTCTTTAGATAAAGACGTGATTTTCAAACTAATTGCAAGCATACGTTAATTGGTTTCTCTCTCCTCAACCTCTCTCTCTCTACCAACCGACTCATCCCCAAAATCACGCCCTCTCTATTCAATCTATACTGCAAATCAATTTCTCTCTCCTCAACTTCTCTCTCTACCAACCAACCCCATCCCCCAAAATCACGCCCTCTCTCTTCATTCTTCAATCTATACGGAGTGTAATTCTTTCTTAATTTTTCTTATAATGTCCATTGGTTTCCATTTTGCAGTCGAAACCGAAGAAATTGGTGCATAAGCATATTAAGAAAAAATCTGGCAAAGGTAGGTTCACGCTCACTTTCAATCCTCAAACGCACAAGCAAATTAAGCTTTGGATTAAGCCCATGGCTTCACCTTGACTCCCAACAATTTTAGGTTTTTCAAACTTTTCGAATTATTTGTTCTCAGCAGAATATGAAGCAGTCTAAGGGTGTCGTGTCCAGACAGGCTGTCGAGAGTCCCCCTCCAACTTTGAAAAAGCGAAAGCAATCATCATTGGATGATTATGTTAGCTAGGTATGTTGTCGTGGATATAGTTTGTACTGATGCTTCTTTATCATCCTTATTCATGAGTGTGTAAATCGAACCTTGGTATTTGGTAGGGAAAGAAGAAAAAATGATTCGATCTGCAAATCACTCCAGTTTTACAAATCTCAGGACAAGAGTTAGACCTTGAGGACAACTTTTGAAATATGAGCAGTGTGATTAATGTGATTATATTTCTGCACTTGTTCATTATGTTAATACTCGTTTGGGTGTAGGAGTCTTTTCTAATGAAAGCCACTTGCTAGATTTCATTATAGTTCAATAAAATTGGTAAACTAGTAAACAGCCTTGATTTGCATCATTGATTTATCGTATTAAAGATTGTGGGTTCTTGATTTTGACTTGTTAGCTTCCAAAATTCTATTTTTATTCAAATTTGTTGGATATGATGTTGATCAAGAAAATTCTTTACTGTCAAAATTAGGTATTATTTATTGTTGTGGTTGTTATTACGGTATTTGTTACAAGACATTACATGTATTATAGTCGAATAATACAAGTGTTGGGTTGGTTGTTACCAACACAATTAAAGAACGTTGCGGAATATTTATGAACATTACAAGACATTACAAATCATTAATGAACATAAAGACACAAGTAAGAACATTACAACGAGGGTTATAAATTTCTTTCGTGCACTGACCATGTTGTGATTGTAAGCACAACTGTAATGTTACAGTAAATACAATTACACAATATTACAAAGATTGTAATGTTACATAACTACAATTATACAAGATTACCAATAGTATTATTGAAATCAGCTTTGCTACACTCACAATGAGAATGACAATTAGTTTACGTGGTACAATTCTATTTTTCACACATCACATCATATTTTAAATCAACAACAATAACACTTTCATATCACCAAATTTTCATCTTTATTGTCAAAATAATTGTGCAAGTAGATTAATTCTATTGCAATAGTCATAGCAAAGCTGAATGAAATTGAAAGCTTGGTCAATGCATTTGTTGGCATTCTGTAATATAACAGATCATTATAGCAAGTTTTAGAGGATAATTTCCCTGTTTGAAGTGTTGGTTTAGTTGTAATCACTGGTATCTTAGTTGAAATTGTATCGAGTCTTTGTACTGAAATTTTTATGAACATTACTAGGCATTACAAAGTATTACTGAATATTACGACAGAAGTCAAAACATTACAGTGAGTAATAATTTTTTTCGTGTACCGATCGTGTTGTGATTGTAAACATAACTGTAATGTTACAGTAAATACAGTTACATGATATTACAGGAGTTGTAATGTTACATAACTACTACAATTACACAACATTACAATAATTGTAAAATTGCTTGAAATTTCGACCGACATGAAGAAAAATAATAGTAATGAATATTGCACAACTGTAGTCATAAATTACAACACGTTACATAACATTACAGAACGATAACTATTACGCAATGAATGCAATATGTAACATTACATAACATTACAGAAATGGCCACCGAAATTGTAACTATCAGAGAGGTTGAAGATTACAAACTATCAAGAGAGAGAAATTTGCGTTAGGATTTTTTTTGGAATATTTTAATAGTCTAAATTAATCCCTGCATAAATGTTAACTACCTCCTAATTAATAGGTTCCTTATCTAATTAAAGAATTAAATAATATACACACTCTCTCTATCTCCTATTTTTGAAATATTGTAATAGCCTAAATTAATTCCTACACAAATGATAACTACTTTCTAATTAATAGGTTCCTTATCTAATTAAAGAATTAAATAATATAAACTCTCTCTCCTATATTTTGATATTTTTCTAAAACTAGGGATCAAAAAATTGTTATATTACGAATAATTTCAAAAGAAAGTATTTTTCAATTACAGGACATTAAAATTAGATAGTTTAGTAAATTTCCCTATACAAAAAGTCAAATAATACGGGTTTCATTATTTGTTTTTACGTTCGTGTGAAACTCGACCCACGGACCTTTTGACATGTCACTATTTTTGTTTTTTATATATATAAACGATGCACAATAGATTATAATAAATATATCCCTCAATCATTGATGGAACTTTTTTAAAATATTCAAGAAGAAGAGAGGTGTTAATTTAGGGCACGTATATCCTAAAGCTACCGTTGAGAAAATAGGCAATGAGCAGATCCAGGTGTGGTGTTGTACCATTACCACCTGGCTTCTATTTAGATGTGCACCGAAAATACTATTTAGTTTTGTTTGATAATATTATAATTGTTTATAAACTTATTTATTTATTATTTTTACGTAAAATATATGATTGAATATGTGTGGTTAAAAAATAATTTAAAATTTGTATGATTTATAAATAATTTATAGGGCATGCTCTTGGGCGTCCCTAAAATGAGAGACCTTTATGCAAAATTTTAAATGGGGCCTTGATAAAAAAATTAAATAAAATCGTTAAAAACTACAACAATAATAATGTAAACAATCAAGAATTGAAATCAAATTTACTTTTCTAGCACATTTTGGATGAAAAAATTGACAATTATATTAATTTGACCTTTTTATTAAAAAGTTTGGACAATCAATTAGACTAGACTGCTGAACCTTATAAATTTTTGGGGGATAATAGTACGGATTACTTACTTTAGATGACAAAACTGATTTTTCTATCCATTTTTTTTAAAAAAAAAAATACTTTACTTTTATTAAAAAAATTGAAAAGTATCATAATGTAATATTAACACATTTAAGAAATATCATAAATATCAGATTATGATACTTCATGTGATTATGAAGTATTTTCTAATTTTTACGATTTTATTATAAGTAATTTTCAAATTTTATAAAATTTAAGTAAATTTCAGTTTGATCCATAAAAGTAGGATATTTATGTGAACAACCCATTTTTGGGACCTTCACATCTTGGGGCCCTGTGGACTGCATAAGGCCAGGACCGACCTTGATCGTTTATCAAACAGAGGAAAACAACCCAAAATCAGAACAATCCAACTAAAAACACCGAAATACCCTTAAGTTAAAAGAAATTACAAAAAGAATAATTCCATCTGTATTACGGTTACCAACTTTGATAAATATACCAAATTACCCTTATTTTGTATAAAAATTACTTATATCATAATATTAAGTTATTATAAGCTTATACATAAATAATTCATGCATGTTTATGACCCTCGCATACTTTGTGCAAAAAAAAAAAGTAGCATTCTAAAATAAAGAATTTTTATTATTATATAGAATATGAAGAGGTTAAAGTACTAGAGCAATAGAATTAGATAGATAAATTAATAGACCTTTAGAACAAAATATATCTCAGATTAACAAGTGAACAAGAAATTAGACAAAATAAAAATAGTTTTTAGAATTTTATTAGACAAAAACAAAGATAAGAAAATAAAAAAATTAGAATTATTTAGTTAATTATAAACACTTATAAATTCCGCAATCAAAATTAGTCGATCCACCCACCTTTGCATTTGTGGGGGGTAAACCTCTCCAAAGACTAATAAGAAAAATGTTAGAAAATTAACAAAAATAGAATCTAGAGTATACAATTTTAAATTTTAAAGATACCAAGTAACAGCTATTGGCCTTCAATAATTGAATCATATGAAAAATTTATACACTTTATCCTAATAGGTGAAAGAGGATTCGGAGAACATAAACAAATAAATTGGATAAATTTACTTTTACAAAATAAAAATGAGCGAATTTAGATAAAACAACGTAACAAAGTTTAGAACATGCAAAAAGTTCAGAACAAGTTCAGGATATTATTAATAACTTACCATTAGAATTAAAACAAATGTTAAAAATAATTAATGATCATAAAGATGTTAATAAAAATATAAAAACACAAATATTGGAAATAAAAAAAAGGTTAATAACTTATCAAATTAATTAAGAACCTTGGAAAAAAAGTCAAAGAAATAACACTTAAATTAGGAAAAATAGAAAACATATTAGGAGTATATGAAAAACTTTTAGAAATTATGAAACAGCCAACAAGCTTTGTAAAACAAATAAATATGATAAGAACAATTAAAGAGAATGACATAGGAAAAAAAATGATATAATGATAAGTTAAAAAGATATATACAAAATAACATAGAAATCATAAATCAAAATCTCATAAAAATATATGAAAAAAAAAGAATAGTAACAGATTAAGATTTAAAAATTATAAGTTAGGAATAAAAATGTTTACTGAACAAATAAAAGAATTTATAGAAAATCCAAAAGAGGAAGGTGAAAAATATTATATTATCGAAGAAGATTATACAAAAAAGTTTATTACCATTAGGACAAACACCACCTCAAGCACCACAACCTAGGACTAATCAAATTAAGGAAGAAATAAGTAGTAGTCCTAATCCAGAAAAGAGATCAAATATTTATTTACCTCAAAGAGAAACCCGAATTTTTAGAACTAACAATTTTATACCACTTCAAGCACCACAACCTGAAACTAATCAAATTAAAAAAGAAATAAGTAATAATACTAATCCAGAAAAGCGACCCTATATTTATTTACCTCAGGGACAAAACTAAAGTTTTAGAACTAATAAAGAGAAAGTAAAGTTTCTAGGATCTACAATTAGTCAAGAATGAGTTAAACTCCAAAAACATATAGGAATAAAAATACATGAATTTAATAATAAGAATATTAAATATAAAACACAACTACAAAGCTTTTTAGGATTGGTAAACCAAACAATAAAGTATATACATAACTTACCAAAACTTTTAGTTCCTTTAGAAAAAGATAAATGGACAACGTGGTCCAAAAACGAAGATGAAGAAGTACGAAAGATTAAAGATTTTTGTAAAGAATTATCAGAATTAGAATTATCAACTAATGAATGTGAATGGATAGTAGAAATCGATGCATATGAAATTGAATGGAGATCATTACTTTAATATATTTACCCAAAAAAGATGGGGAAGGAATAACACAATATAATAGTTGTACTTTCACTCAAACACAAATTAATTATCATGTAAATGAAAAGGAATTACTTGTTGTTAAATTAGCAATTAAGAAGCTCGAATTGTTTATTTCGAAAACAAAATTTAGAATTAGAACTGATAATACTCAAATTAAATATTAGTTAACCAAATAAATTGATCCAACTAGTGCTAACAAAAGATTAATAAGATGTTAGGTAGAACTTAGTTATCATGATTTTGAAATTATTCCTATAAAAGGTACTGACAATGTTATTGGAGATTATCTATTCATATACGGAAGATCTACATAGAAAAATAGAAGAGATCAATCTAGCTATTGGTCAGATAAATATCAACTATAACAATCTATACAACAATGTGAAATCTTGTACAAAAAGGAGGAAAGTCTAGAATGATAATTAATTATAAAAAGATTAAATAAATATAAAAAAGATCTGAGTTATCCAATTTTCAACCAACAAGTATTATTTAACCAGATTAAGAGAAAAAGTATTCTCTAAGTTTGTTTTACAATCAAGTTTTTTTTCATATAATGGTAATTGAAGAACCAAGACATTTAACATCGTTTACTGTAGTACAAGAATTTTATGAATGAAATATTTTACCACTCGAATTTCAAAACGGTCTAAGAGAATTTCAAAGGTATATGAGTGAAATATTTAAAGATTATTATTGTTGTGTTAGAATATTGTAAGTGTACGATATCGTTAACAAGTAATAGAGTGGACTCTAGAGTTCGAGTTGTCAATCCCATAAGGACAATTTATTTGTTATCGATTCAATTTGATTCTAAAATTTTTAGACTAAAACAAAAACTAACTAAGAAAATAAATTGCAAAATAATCCAAAAACAAATACTTGAGAATTAATGAAATAAACAATTAAATTAAATAAAAATAGAAATAGAAATTTAAAACTAATATCAACTAACACAAAGCAAGAAATAGAATGATGAGTTTTCTAACAATTAAATTAATATTGAGATTAATGATTTCGAAGTAATGTTCTAGCTTAATTTCTCATCTCAAGTTATTTTCTAGAATTGTATTTGATCAAATTCACGTATGTATCTAATTTACTTCTCTCGAGTTCAAATTATGCCTATTTAACTAAGTTAATCACGAATCTCTATAGAGTGTCAAAGTTCTCATTTGCCAAATGCATAAGATCTCCTAGGAATTTATTAATGATCACATGCAACCACAAATTCATATCTTATCTTTTTGTTGAAATTGTCGAATTTTACTACGTGATCTAATTATTGACTCACTTTTCGGATTATGAAAACAATCATAAAATCATAAATTAGCGATCAATTAATTTTAATTCAAGCATTGAACGCAATAGTAAAATCAATACATAAATATCAAAACACCAACTTTAAATCAAAATTAAACTAAAAATATTAAATGTACATCGTCTTTAAATTCGCTGCTCATGTTCTTGGAAATAATGATAATTAAAATAATAAATAGAACTCGGAATCGAGAGTGTTGAAATCCAACCATCATCTAAAAGACTAAAACACAATCAACAACCGCCTGCTGACTACTTCCTCCAAAATTCCAACCCAAATCTGTCTGTCTCCTTATGCCCATCAACCAACACTTCTTGTTTATTCCAACAGCTAACTCCTTCAATTCCACCAACCGACCAACCAGCCTCCTTGTTTAATGTCTAGCAGCCGAGTAACTCTTTTTTTCTTTCCTCTGATGGTTCTCCCTCTATTTGTATGTATTCTGCCCTTTTAATTCTTCAATCAGCCGACCCCTCTCCTTTTCTTTTAATTTGCACAACCGACTTCCACTCTTCCCAAGAATAATTCTCCTAGCCCACTCTTTCTTTGTTGCACACCGAATTCTTTTTTTTTTCATTATCCCAGTCGTCTGCTCTCTTTATAGTCAAAGGAAATCCATTCAATTCAATTACGAGGCCCAATTACCAATTAGTGAAGGGTTAAGTACACAATTACACACATTTAAGTATGGATTTTTTGAAATCAGGTGATTTGTAACTAATTACAAAAGTATCAAAATAATTTTTAAAATCAGGTGTTTTTTTAATAATCAGAAATCAGGTTTTTGTAATTAATTACAATTGTAACTTTATTTCAATTTTGTAATTAATTACAATTTTAACTTATGAATTAGTAAAACATTAGTGTAATTCATAATTTGTAATTAATTACATTAGTATAATTTGTAATCAACAACCACTACAACCGCCATCGTCGGACTATCTTCGAAAATACAATAATAACTTATTTTAGTTTTGTAATTAATTACAATTGTAACTTTATTTCAATTTGTAATTAATTACCACCACCACCACCGATCACCACTTAATTTGTAACCAGTCACCGCCACAACGTCGAAAATACAATATGACTTATTTCAATTTTGTAATTAATTACAATTGTAACTTTATTTCAATTTGTAATTATTTACAATTGTAATTGTAATTTTAATTAAAATTGTAATTAATTACCACCACCACCTCCACCGATCACCACCTAATTTGTAGTCAGTCATCGCCACAACGTCGAAAATACTATAGTAACTTATTTTAGTTTTGTTATTAATTACAATTGTAACTTTATTTCAATTTGTAATTAGTTACAATTGTAAATTTAACTACAATTGCAATTAATTACCATCACCACCACCACCACCACTTAATTTGTAACCAGCCACCGCAACAACCACCGTCGAAAATACAATTGTAACTTATTATAACTTTGTAATTAATTACAATTATAACTTATGAATTAGTAAAGAATTAGCGTAATTCGTAATTTGTAACTAATTACATTAATATAATTGTAATCTGCCACAACCGTCTTCATCGAAGCATTGTCGAAAATACAATTGTAACTTTATTTCAATTTGTAATTAGTTACAATTATAATTGTATTATTAAAATTACAATAGTAACTAATTACCACCACAACCATCGATCACCCCCTAAAAACCATCACTACCTCCCATCACCGCTTCCGATCGTCACTCCATGTAAACTCAAAGCTTCACATTATGATCTCAATGGGTTGCTGTGTTAGCACCACCAACCACCACCCTCTCAACACTACCCCTACAAAGCTTTGGATTACCAATCACATAAATTTTATTATCCCAAATATTATGGAATTTGGCCTCGCTCTCCTCTTTTTTCAATCCAAAAAATTATTGAGCAAAAAAACCAGAACAAAATGAAGAGAATTTGGAGAAAAATTTCCTCAACAATGGCGAAGAACAACAAGTATGGTCCAAAAACTAACGATTCAATTGACGACTGGTCCTTGTGGGAATTTGTTAACCCGTCTCAATCGGAAGATGAAGAAGAATTCTATTTCTTCAATGACGCCACTGTGGAGTCTGAACAAGAAGTGGCGGGGCATCACATTCACTATCAGTCACATGATGACGACATCTCCACATAATCTCTCTTTGTCTCACCACCTCCACTGGAAAGGGGGATTCTGTGTCTATGTTCTTTTTTGCAGCCTAAGTGGGTATCGTCTTGATGGACGGATAGTGTAGAAATTTTCCCAAATATAGCGGCTTGCACACCGTGGTTCAGAACGGTTTAGGCTAGTACTTTTTCGCCTTCCGGAGATTACGAGGGTAACCTTGAATTTCGTATACGTGTATTATCCTGGCATCCCCCAAATCGTTGCAGCAAACAGATAGAGCACACGGATATACACACACACACACACACACAGAGCAAATTGTATGTAACACTAGGCCGCACGAGAACATCTCGAACACGGAGAATTTAGAAATGTTGAGTACATCTCGAACCCTAGGCCGCACTGGAACTATGGCGGCTGTGGTTTTGTTTCTTCTCACCGCCGTTGAGTCTCCGATTACCTTGTCACTATCAATTCGCTTCTTCAATTCAACAATCACGTGAAATTGTGAATGACTCAATTGAACTATTAGTTTCCTCCTAGCTCATCTTCATGGTGGGATCCTCATCATCCTCTAGATCACACCTCTCATAATGGACTCTCACTCAATGCCACATTCACGTTCTCAATTTGATAATACCTGATTTGCAAAATTATTTCACAAATACCTGATTTTAAAACTTTTATATATAAAAATATGAATGGGTGTAATTTGCCCATTAGTATAGGGTTTATTACTAAAGCCTCATTTTTTTCAAATAATTCAAGTTGGTCTTGAGTCTTTTAAATGACTATGTCTTCATTTATACTAATTTGAGTCCTTCAATTTTTTGATATTTGCAATTTAGTCCCATTTTGTCATTTTTTTGTACGGTTCTGATCCCTTTTCTTCTTTTTATCTCCAATTGTTGTGTAATTGCTTCAATTCTTCTATATTCTAGACTTTTGGGATAAAAACTGAAATAGTTATAAATAATAACAACTAATTAGATATCATTCATGAAGAGCAATATAATATCCTAATTTGGACAGATAAACAAATGTATAAAATACACTTATCAACCCCCAAAACTAGAATATGTGTTCGTCCTCAAACAAACAAAAATTAAAACACAATAATATGTCAAAATAACTGAATAACAAATTTCTTAGTTGTTAAATCATTTACCATATTGCCTCAAATCCGAATAAAAATGTACTTCAGAAAAAAAATAGTGAATTGAACAACATAAAAATTATTTCCACTTATCCTACGCTAAACTTTCCAAGTATGTGTGTGAATAGTCAAAATCAAACGGTTACTTACATAAAAACATACCTAGCATATTTTAACTCATCATGCACAAGCAAGCCCAAATCCTACGTGGTCATCAATGCTTTCTTTTGATTTCCTTATTCCTCTCATGGATGATCACAACCTTATACTTTTCTCTCATATCATGAGGTTCCTTCTATTCATGTGGTTTCTAAATATTCATTCATAACATTTTTCCATACAAAAGGCAGTCAGAACAAGCATGCTCAACAAATTTATGTTAACTAATTCCCAATTTCACACCTCCAATTTTCAAGATTATGGTCTCATAGTTTATACCAAGCATTTTATTAAAAATGGATGAGTTTTTTTCTGTGTCCATGTCTTTTACTCATCTTTGTATAATACTTTTCTTATTTACTTTATATGTGACCCCTGCAGTGCGTTTTAGGTCGGTGACTCTCAAGCCAGACGATTTTAGGGCATCATGTTCAGAGAACCCTTAAAGACTTAGTTACTCGAGTCACAAAGGCGACAGAGAAAAATTAAAGACGTTTTAGCTTCATATGTGCAAGTCTTATCTCCCTTAAGCTTTCTATGTGAACTATGTAACGAGTTTTTGGCTGATAACTCCCAACTTAGATGAATTTAGAGTACCAGGTTTTAAAGACTCTTAAAAGCTTACTTGCTTGAATCACAAATGCTATGGATAGAAGAATAAGACTTTTTTGTGATGGCTTATATTTATTGACCAAAAACCCTTCAACCAAAAATACAAAACCAAGATCTTCAGACTCTCTACCTGTCCATGCATACCTATACTAGCCTTTCCACCCCCATACTGCTTCTTGAGCAATTTGATTCTAATTTTAGGATTAAGATATAATCACTTAAGGTTAAGGATTAATAGTCATTCTTCATTCAAATCACATGATATTGCCCCCACATATATCAAGCATATTCCCACACAAGTATTAATTCAATATGGCTATGTGCTCAATTTTAGTCCAATCTAACATGAATAAGTAAATTCAAGTTCTAAAGTTGTCCAAAAATCTAATTCAAAGCATCAAATCAATTCGAACTAAATCATAGTCGATAAATAAATCAACAAAAATTTTCTTATTTTTCAATTTTTTTTTCATATATATATATATATATATCCCAAAAACAAAGGTATCGAATGAATAAATGAGATACCACCCCCAAGCTTAGAAAATTACATTGTTCTCAATGTACAAAAAATAGATATATCAATTAAAAATAGTACATAAAAGAGGTCAAATACTTCTCAGGTTTAGAGGAGTGATGCAATCTCTTGAAGCTTTATTTTGATGCCACTTGGATGATTTCGACATGTTTATTGAGTTTACATGCTTGGTCGAAAGTGTTACAAGTGGTGTGTTCCTCGCAAGTAAAATATAAACAACATTAGGATCATAAATGCCATTAATAAATTGAAATAGATCAACACCAACAATCACAACTAAAACATAGCAAAAATCTGAATTTTCAAACATGGTCGACCACCCATATTCAGGCCCTGACATCACCTCAAAAAACAGAAAGTTTTCTTAGCCATCTTTGGGTATGTTAAAGTACACAATATGGTCTACAACATTAAAAATTTAGAGCATTTGGAGTTCATTATGGTAGTCAAAAGATGTGACAAAGTAGGGACCTGGATGATACGAATCGAGATGAGTGGAATTGAACGCCAGAAAGTTCCAAACCCAGGTTGGGGATGGACGGTGGAATCTTGACCTGACAATCACGACGCGAAATCGACGATGCGGATTGAAGAACCAAGATTTACGAAACGCCATAAGGATTTGTCCATTTTCCTTGATAAGTTTCTGGTTTTGAACGCCACAAATATTTTCGCGAATATTTGATAAGTTCGGGATGAACCCCACAAGAAGTAATCTTGATAAGTTCGAAGGGGAATATAGGAATCCACCTATAAATTTATTGAATCCTCAATAAAACTGTTTATTAAATCAAAACTATTTTTACAATAAAATGAAAAGCATATAAATAATGAAAAATAACCTAAAAACTAGGGTTGTCGTTAATGGGCTCAAAATAGAGTCCTAATTAACCTAAAACTGAAATTAATAAACAAAATGCATAAAACTGCTCCGAATTCAACTACGCGATCGCTTGGACTTCGGTGTCGCGATCGCGTGAAGTCGCTTGAAACTCTCGGGTTGATTTTTGATGCCATTGGACTATCGTGTCTCATTTTCACCAAGTGGTCGCGTGGGCGACCCTGCTGCACCTTCTCTTCGTCCTTTTGAAACAATTTGATCCGGTCCAATCCTCGATTCTGGCCCAACATGAAACTTGCTTATTTTTTCATGTAGATTGTTGTTGCATTGCCCGTTCTTGATTTCCTCTGTGAGCTCCTATCCCGAATCACATTATCCCCCCTCTCTTGACAAGGATTCGACCTCGAATCAATTTTTGGCCTGCTTGTCAAACATTTCCTTCTCTTGGGGCCTCGCTGTAAAATTGTTCCACCTAGATCGAATGGAAAATTACTTATTCCTTGTAATATGATCAACCAGCAGTGCTTTGTAACTTGGGCTATACGGATGGATGGAATCATAAACTTCCCAGGGCATAGGTTGTGTTACCCGAATTCCCAAGTGCAATTAACCTACAAGAAAGAATTAAATAAAATACGACTAGGGAGGTCAGTTTCACAAAATACAAGGTATGGATCCTTGTATTTATGACGAGCCATCACCGACTCCCCTTTTTGAACCACGAGGCTCTTCTCTTCTTCTCTTTCCTCCCTTGCAACTTCTTGTTCAATTTTTTTACTTTCAAACCCAACTTCATTTTCTATCTCCACATTTTTAACTTCAACTTCGAAGTTCGGAATTTGCACTTCTACCCCAACCTCCAATTCATGTTTCTCATCAATAATTCTATTCTCAAACACTTCAACCTCACTATTATTTTTCTACTCATGCCCCTTGTCTATAATTATGTCACCTCCTCGCTACCCAACTCCAATTTTTCCTCATCAAATTTTGGAGTTATCTCAACTACTTTCAATTCTTCATCTTCCAAAAAATTCGAAGTTTCTACTTCTAACTTCAATTCTAACTCACCCTCCTCTTTCTCAACATTATCAACCTGAGGCTCTACTATAATAAGTATTTCACTCTCCCTTAACCATCTAATCACAGCCTTTCTTTTTTCCTCTTTATTTTGTAACTTAGCCAATTTTTTCTTTCTACCTTCCGTTCATACCTCAACTTTTCCTCATAAATTTCCTTTTGAATTTTCAAAATCGCCTTCGGATCAATCTCTTCTCCCCTTTTAACCCCAATTCCATCCCTAGGTTTAGGATCACGCATATAATGACTCTCATCACTACAGTTTCTTTGAGATCGCCCCCCTTTTCAATTTCCTCTCCCTTTCATCTAGTTTATCCAACCTCATCAAAGCTTCATTCAAAAATTTCCACATACGATCTTTATCATTATCGTTCCCCCTTCTAGATGGATATATTTCTTGAAAATTGGACATTAATAAATTTATGTGGAATGAAATGGAAAAGAACAATAAATAAAAAGATTAAGAAATTCAAGAAGGTGATTCTTGAATTTTGAAGTGACTTTTTTTTTCTTGAATAATGGATGAATTTTCGGAAAACAAAAAATAAATAATAATTTTTTTATATATAAATTCGAAAATTCGACACGAAGGTAACAAACCAAACAGAGCAGGATTTGGATAAGAATTGAATAAAATAACACTTTAGAATTTTTTTTGTGGGATTTTTGTATGGATCAAAACTGTAAAAAATTTACTGGCACGAAGAACACGAAGAAAAAGAAAACTCAAGAAAAAAAAAAAGACTCAATAACAAGATATGGATGATTTTGTGTAGACTCTATGATAAAAACACAAAATCAAACTAGGATAGAATAAACCTGAATTCAGAGTCCAGCTTTGATACCAAATGATACGAATCGAGATGTGCGGAATTGAACGTCGAAAAGTTCTGAACCCAGGTTGGAGATGGACGGTGGAATCTTGACCCGACAATCACGACGAGGAATCGACGATGCGGATTGAAGAACCAAGATTTGTGAAACGCCACAAGAATTTGTCCAGTTTTCCTTGATAAGTTTCCGGTTTTAAACGCCACAAATATTCTCGCGAATATTTGATAAGTTCGGGATGAATGCCTCAAGAAACAATCTTGATAAGTTCGAAGGGGAATATAGAAATCCACCTATAAATTTATTGAATTCTCAATAAAACTGTTTATTAAACCAAAAATATTTTTACAATAAAATGAAAAGCATATAAATAATGAAAAATAACCTAAAAACTAGGGTTGCCGCTAATGGGCTCAAAATAGAGTCCTAATTAACCTAAAACTGAAATTAATAAACAAAACGCGTAAAACTGCTCCGAATTCAACTACGCGATCGCTTGGGCTTCGGTGTCGTGATTGCGTGGAGTAGCCTGAAACTCTCGAGTTGATTTTTGATGCCATCGAGCGATCACGCCTCATTTTCATCACGCGATCGCACCAACGACCCGACCGCACCTTTTCTTCGTTCTTTTGAAACAATTTGATCTGGTCCGATCCTCGATTTGGGCCCAACACGAAACTTGCTTAATTCTTCATGTAGATTGTTGTTACATTGCCTGTGTCTTGATTTCCTCTTTGAGCTCCTATCCCGGATCACATCACTGAATCTATTTTTGGTTCAGTGAGTCTGCAGTGACTCTGAAGTGAGTGCCTTGTGATGCATATGATGCTCAATTTGAGTTTTATACATTAAATCAATGTAAGCCATGAATGAATGATACACATATGATGATAACATGTATTTAAGGTGATCATTCAAAATGATTTGCAAAAACTAGAGAAAAAACTTTTTGTGACATTTTAGCAAATACTTGATGTACATGATGAAAAACTAAGGGAAAAATAGATTTGGGGACATTGAATGAATCCAAAGTTTTTCATCTAGAATCACAATTCAATTACACCACTTTATATCCTAATCCCATACTCCATCAATCCATAATTCTAATTTCACAAGAATATAAAAAACATTACAATTATCATGCATGATCTCTAAAAGTGTTTAAAATCATACATTTGATTTGCTTTTGATGTTAAAAGAGAAATAAATTTAACATCATGTGATGCAAATTTGTTCGCTCGTGAATGATGTATGAATTGAAACTAAAAATACACTTGAAGATTGATAAGTGTATTTTATACACTTATTTGTACGTCTAAATTAGAATAAATTATTATCGTTTTAGAATATATGCTATTTAATTTGTGTTTATTTTACATTGCAGAAAATATCTCAAAAGATGAAGAATGAAGTAATTGATGAGAAAAATGCATAATTGGATGTTAATTGGAGCTAAAATGAGCAATTGATAAGTTTGTGACGTCAACCGGAAAGATGCAATGTGGCGAAGTAAACAAATCAGAGGTTGAAGGACCCAGTTGAAGGAATTGAGAGTTGAAACGAGCGAATTGAGAAGATTCCAAAGTATGGGGACTATATTGTTGCAATTGGAAGTTGAAGGATTGAAAAGCAAATTAAACATGAGGTACCAACTTGCAAATATCCAATGATTGATTTGGATAATAAGAAGATATTTTGAGGATTTTTAGGAGTTAATTGAATGCAAGTATAAGTCAAAAAGGAATGAAATATGATAAGAATATTACCATAAAATTGATTCCAATCCTAGAAGATTCTGGACAGAATTCTAGTCGGACATTGAGACCAAATTTCGGGGTATTAAACGTTCGAATTAGGAAACTTATATTTCAAGAAGAATTGTAGCCCTTTAAGTTATCTTTCTAAGGAAATTTGAATCATCATAATCGGAAAAGGAAATAGAAAGATATGATCGAAATACTGAACGCTATGCAGATACCAAAAAAGACTCGCGCGCGGATTTGATGAATTTCTTTCCTTCTTCAACTTGATCTCTTCACCAACTATAAATACAACCTCTTTGCACGAAAATCAGACTTTTGCCTCTCCACAGAACGAGCCACAATAGAGAATTCAACATTAAATTCTTAGAGAATCAAGCATTGCAAAGGCGCGTGAATTGAAGATAATTGAAGAATCAAAACTTGGTGCAAGATTTCCATTCTTTATATTATCTTTAATGAACGTTAATTTTTATTGTTTTTGTTATTTATTGATGATGTGTAACTAAATTCTATGTTGGGATGAACGATGTAGCCTAGTTATATTATTTTAATTCCAAATTTCGTTATTTTAATGTTTAGTTGCATGTATTGATTTATTATTATTCTTAATGTTTGAATTGCTTGATCACCAGTTCATGATATATTGAATTATTTCCATAATCCGAGAGGTGAGTTAATAATTTAGAACATGGTAATAAATCCGATAATTGAACGAGAGATAGAGATATACTCTTGTTATTATTGCGGTCGTGTGTGAATTCTTGTATTTATTGCATCTAGATAAGGAATATTCAGACCCGCTGTAGAGATACATGGTTGACTTATTTAGGTAGAATTGATTTAAACTCGAGAGAGGAATTTCAATATAAATTAGTGAATTCGACCGAGTACATAATTAGGAAATAAAACATGGAATTGGAGTTAATATAATTGGCTAGGTGAAATCGGGATTCCCAACTACTTTACAATCGTATTTAAAAACAAAAGCAATTTCGCAATTTTATTTCTTTAGTTTAATTCTTTAGTTGTAGTTAACAATCTCAAACAAATTCGCCCGTTCAAATAGAGTTAGGAACTAACACATTTCGGTACTTAATAGCAGTCCTCGTGGGACGATAATCCGGACTCTTAGGTCCACTTTATTACTTCTCACGACCCGTACACTTGCGGGGATATCTCGCTTCGCGAGATATCAGGTGAACAAGTTTTTGGCGTCGTTGCCGGGGACTGTTAATTAATATCAATACCAATTAGTTCTTAATTTAGTTTGAACTTTATTTTTGTTTTTATTTTTATTTTTATTTTATTTCCTAGTATTTGTTTGGGAATTTTTTTTAAAAAAAACTATGAATTGATTCCTATCCAGGTTTTGAATGAATTTTCAGACAATTGAAAGCAACACAACAAGATGGCAGCAAACAATAATCAATGGCTCTTTGATCGAACTGCAGTTCAGACGTATCTGATGTGTGATTTCTGTTGGGGAAATCATGTTGTATTCAATTGCCCTATTGCACCCAAGGATGCTATATGGAAGGCTGATTGTTGTGGGAATTATTATATGGTAGAGCAGGAGTGTCCACCAATACATGCAGTTCAAGTTGAAACTGAAGATTTTGACAACGAAGATTTGATAAATCAGGAATTGCAAAAACAACATGTTGAAATTAAGAAGTTGATGGAGCAATGGACAGTAAGCATGATAGAGAGTCAGCCATTGCCATTACCAGAAATTCAGGTGCAGAGATCAGAGGAGCCAGATAAATTGGTTGAAACAGTTGAAGAAAAAGAAGAAAAACTTGAAAGAGTGGATCAACCAGAAGAAAATAGCTGCCATGAACATATCTTTGTCCAATTGTCAACAATGCAGAATCAGGACATCGAGCTCGAGGAGACTTTAATAAAAAAGGAAGAACAATTGAAGAAAGAGGAGTTGATCACAGAAAAGCGGACACTTAAGAGTGCCGAAGTTGCAATGCAATCCTCCAAATTCAATGATTGGGCAAGAATTGATTTCATCATTTGTGATGAAGAAATAATTGAAGTCTACATTTTGAAAGTTGAATCGAGTGTAGATGTTAAAAATTATGACATGGGCAAGGTACAATTCTTGAGCTTAAATGTACCGTGGAGCAAATTTGACCGTCACAAACAAAGACGGTCATAAAAAGCTCTCTTTAAAGTTCCTTGAAAAATCAGGTAAAAAGTCGGGCTTTAGACTTAAAATTGAGCGCTTGTTGGGAGGCAACCCAATTTTTCTTCCCTTTTACTTATTACGCTTTTATTATTTATATTAGTATTAAAATTTTAGATATATGCATGGTAGGAAATATGTTTGAGTGTTTTGCATGTTTCATGTTAAGAGCACTTGTGCATAATAGTCTATTATTGCATATTTAAGTATGTTTTTGATTTTTCATGTTTACATTAGGCTAGGTTTTTATCGTCATTCCAAACTCACACACACACTAGTTTGGATCATGAAGTTAATGTTGAAAAATCATTGCATAGATCATGAAGTGATTAGGGGGATAAAAATGATTTTGAAAATAAAAAATAGGAAAAAATTTCATTACTGCCATGAACTAAGCGATCGCGGGCCTATAGGCTCTAGCGATCGCGAGTTTGCATTTAAAAATCAACAGATTCTTAAACCTTGAATCATGCGATCGCTGGCACTCCAGCCAGGCGATCGCGTGGCTTTACTGGGACCAAAATCGGCAGTTTAAGTGTTGTGCCTCATGTTTTCAATTTCAAACATTATAAACTTTTTTTTCTCTCTCCCCTAATCACCTCATATTTGATCTTCCATTTTGTGTGCATGTCATCAACACCTAGTTGCACCAAATTCATTGCTATTTTCACATCCAAATCAATGAAAGGTATGAAATTCTTCACTTAAATCCATGTTTACTCAAAATTTTGAAATTTTCTTTGAGTTCTTGGATTTTGAAATTGTGAATGGTGAAGAATGGGCTTAGGTTAGTGGTTGGAGATTGTGATTTGTGGTTTAGTAGACAAAAAATTTGGGTTCATTCATGCCTCCAACCCTATGCATATCCATTAATTTTTGCAATGCCCATTAAGTGTTTGATGAAATGCCACAGACATTCTTGTGCTAATTTTAGAAATTCATTCGAGTATTTAACTTCATGACATGTTCATCATTGATTATGTGTATTTAGTTCAAGAATTAGTTCACTACATTACATGAAAATCAACACTGCATCATGACAGCCCCATTGCAAGCCCCATTGCAGGCCATTGCACCTGAAACTCCATTCACGTCACCTACTTCTCGACGTTGTTTAATGACCCTATTGATCTTCAAATGAGCTGAATTTTTAATATATTGTCGATCATGCGGTGAAATTTAACGTATCAAAAGATGGCTCAGGAAAATTTATGTTTTTCTAGGCGATGTCAAGGCTTGAATGTGTGTGGTCGACCAATGTTGAAAATTAAAAATTTTGCCTTAACTTTAGTTTGGGGGTGTGGTACTGAACTTCCATTTCTTCTTATTGGTGTTTGTGTATTCTAATGTTAATTATTTCTTATTTGCAGGGAAAACACCAGTGAAAACACGCCAACCCAATTTGAACATTACAAACGAAGAGTCGATTCATCTAATGCAGTGCTACAGGAAGCTTCAAGGAAATACATCCTCTACACTTGGGAAGTTCTCGTTCTCTTTTCTTTGTCTCGTTTTGCATTGTTGAATATTTTTGACAAACATTGAGGACAATGTTCATTTCAAGTTTGGGGGTGAAGATTCATTACATTCTTCATTCATTTTATATTCATTCGATTTTGTTGGGATAAAAAAAAGTTTAAAATGTGTTAACTTGTTTATTGCCTAGGATATAGTATGAATCAATTTGTGCTTAGGTTTGAAAATTGGACAACATGAAAGCATGAACTTATGTTGAACTAGTTATGTTTTGCTAGATTCATATTTATTGCGCACATAGCCCGTGTTGGATAATTGCTTGTGTAAGGGATTTTGTTTAATACATGTGAGGCAAAGTTTTATGCAATTTGAACTTAGGAATGACTCAAAAAGCCCTGAACTTAGATCGTTAGACATCCCACCCCTAAATTAGAATCAATCATGCTAAAAGACAACTTTGGGGGTAAAATGGTTGGAATTTGTGTGTATTGACGGGTTGGAGGTCTGTGGTTCTTGGTTTTTCACTTTAGTCATTGCAGTTTGGTCAACGGGTATAAACCATTTCCAGCATAAAAACAGAAAAATGCTGAAGGTCTTATTCTGCTCTTCAAATGCCTTTTTGACTCGAGTAAGTAAGTCTGAGGGGTCTTTCAAACCTGGTGCCCTAAAACCAACTGGCTTGGGAGTCATCGACCTAAAGCTCGCTACATGGGTCAATTAGAAAGCAAGTACGGAGAGTGGACTTACACATAAGACATTATAACATCTTTAACTTTTCTGTTTAAGCCTTTATGACTCGGGCAAATACGTCTGAGGGGTTCTTTGAACCTGGTACCCTAAAGTCGTCTGGTTTGGGAGTTGCCGATCTGAAAGCCCGCTACAGGGGTCATATAGAAAGCCCGTATGAAAAGTTCTGCACAAAGTTGGTAAAAGACATGGACAATTAAAAGAAAAATTCGTCCATCAAAAGAAAAAATATATATATATATATATATATATATATTATTGCATGGTATAAGCTTTGTTGACTGATCTGTGGTGGTTGATGTTGTAGAATTGGGGTCCACTTTCTTTTGACTTGTTATGCACGCATATTTCTGATTCTGACTACCTTGTGTGGAAAAAGCAAAGAATATTTTTAGAACCCACATAGATAGAAACCCAAGATGTGAGAGAAAAGCAGAAAGTGGTGATCATCCATGAGCGTTGAAAGGAATTTCATTAGAAATCATAGATTGACCACATGGGATTCGGGCTTGATTATGCATAATGAGCCACACAGTGTTGAGCACATCTTTTGATTAAGTATGCGTTTGACATTGACTATTCACACACACACTTGAAAATCTGGCATGATATAACTAGAAATTATTTTACATTGTTGTCCATAACTCTTGCTGAAGCTTGAATTGATTTGGACTATGGAGGCATATGGTGAACATGTTGACACAACAAAAATAATTGCACGTTGTTATTTTAATTTGTTAGTTTATTTTACAAAGATCAAATCAAAGAAGGTTGGTGCTAGGGATGCTAACTACAAAAACAAAAAAAAAACAAAAAATGCAATATTATCTAAAAAACTTAAAGTGACAAATAAAGCAAGAACAAACAAAAGGGATATAAAATTGGGTTGCGTCCCATTAAGCACTTCATTTATAGTTTAAAGCCCGACTTTTGGAGTCAATCACTCTGCAAGTGTGATGTCGAGTGTGGACTTTACTGTTGGAAAGTCCTCAACGTAATGTTTGACTCTTTGACCATTTACCTTGAAGTTACCTTTAGTTGGGTGATGGATTCAAACTGTTCTTTAGGGGAAAACTTTTGCAATTGTGAAAGGTCCTGACCACTTGGATTTTATTTTTCCTGGAAAAAGCTTAAGTTTCGAGTTATAAAGCAACATTTGATCGCCAACTTGAAAGCTTCTTCCGTTGATTCTACTGTCATGCCATTGTTTGATTTTCTATTTGTAGATTAGGGCATTTTCATAGACTTGTTGTCGAAATTCGTTGAGTTCATTCAATTGCAGAAGCCTAGTTTCACCAGCTTTGTCCAAATCCATGTTTAACTGTTTGATAGCCCAATAAGCTTTATGTTCCAATTAAACAGGAAGATGGAAAGCTTTATCAAATACCAAGAGGTATGGAGACATTCCAATTGGTGATTTAAAAGTTGTTCGATATGCCCAAAGTGCATCATCAAGCTTTCTAGACCAATCTATTCGAGACGAGTTCACAGTTAATTCAAGAATTCTCCTTAACTATCTGTTAGATGTCTTCACCTACCCACTTGTTTGTGGATGATATGGGGGTACCTATTCGATGTTGAACTCCATATTTTCGCAAGACTGTCTTGAAGGCAGAATTGCAAAAATAAGTTCCACCATCACTGATTATTGCTTTAGGTTCCCCATACCTATTGAAAATATTTTTCTTGACAAAACTAATTACCACTTTGGCATCATTAGTTGGCAATGCCTGTGCCTCTACCCATTTTAAAACATAGTCAACTACCACTAATATGTATTTGTTCTGGTATGATGATGGGAATGGTCCCATGAAGTCTATGCCCCAAACATCAAATAACTCAACTTCAAGAATGTTATTTAGTGGCATCTCATGACGAGCTGATATGTTTCCCATTCTTTGACATCTGTCACATGAACTGCAAAAACTATGGGCATCTTTGAACAATGTGGGCCAGTAAAATCCACATTGAAGAACTTTAGCTATAGTCTTAGTTGGACCAAAATGACCACCATAAGCTGAGGCATGCACATGTGAAAGAATTGGTTTTATTGCATCTTCTAATAATTTGGTCTGGACCTCTCCTATGTAAGAAAGGTTTGTCCTAAATATAGAACTTAGTCTCGTGCATCAACTTCTTTTTCTGTTGATATGAGAATTTAGGTGATATCACTTTACTGACCATATAGTTGACTATATCTACATACCAAGGTGGGTTTTCAATGAAATACAACCGTTCATATGGAAATACCTCATTGATAGCAGTTTAATCAACTCCATTCTCATTCCCAAGTCGAGAGAGATGGTCAGCCAGTGGATTTTTGGTCCCTTTTTGTGTGCGATTTCAATTTCAAATTCTTACAAAAGGAGAATCCATCTTATTAACCTCGATTTAGCATCTTTCTTTGACATGAGGTATTTGATTGCCGAGTGGTTAGTGTATACTACCATCTTCGATCCAATTAAATAGGATTGAAAATTGTCAATAGCAAATTTTACTGCGAGCATCTCTTTTTCAATGGTTGTATAGTGAATTTGTGCGTCAGTCATAGTTTTTCTTGCATAGTAAATTATGTGAAGCTCTTTATCTTTTCTTTGTTGCAGAACAGCTCCAAATGCGTAATCACTAGCATTACATATCAACTCAAAGGCAAGGTCCAATTTGGCGCTACAAGCATAGGAGTAGTGATCAACATTTCTTTCAAGGTATTGAAAGAGGTTAAACCTCAATGAACCGAAAGGCGATGTATTTCTCCAAAAAGTGACACAATGGTTTGGTTATTTTGGCGAAATCCTTGATGAACCTCCTGTAGAACCATGCATGTCTCAGGAAACTTCTGATTCCTATTACTGAAGTAGGTGGTTGCAATTTTTCAATTACTTGTACTTTAGCTTTATCTACCTTTATCCCTTTATTTGAAATGCGATGTCCTAACACAATCCCTTCACTAACCATAAAAATGACATTTCTCCCAATTTAGTACAAGATTTGTGTCTTCGCATCATTTCAGAACTTGGGATAAATCTTTTAAGCACTCATCGAAAGAGTCCCCAAAAATAGAGAAGTTGTCCATGAAAACCTCAATGGAACGCTCCACCATATCAGAGAAGATTGCTATCATGCAATGCTGGAATGTAGCATAGGTGTTGCATAGTGCAAAAGGCATTCTTCGAAGGGCAAAAGTACCATAAGGACAAGTGAGAGTTGTTTTCTCTTGATCCTCTGGTGCTATTGGGATTTAGTTATATCCAGAATGACCATCCAAGAAACAGTAGTGAGAGTGACCATCGAGTCTCTCTAACATCTGATCAATGAAAAGTAACGGGAAGTGATCTTTCCTAGTTACCAAATTGAGCATTCTATAATCACTACAAACTCGCCATCCTGTGACAAGTCTAGGAGGTATATGCTCATTGTTTTTATTTTTCTGGACAGTGATTCCCCCCTTTTTAGGCACAACATTCACTGGACTCACCCAAAAATTGTCTAATATTGGGTAAATTATCCAGCATCAAACAATTTAAGTACTTCATTTCTCAAAACTTCTTGTAGAGTCCGATTTCGCCTTCTTTGAATCTCTATAGAAGGTTTGCAATCATCCTCCATCAAAATTTTGTGCATGCACATGTGAGGATTGATTCCTTTAATATCAGATATTGTCCAACCAATAGCTATTTTGTTCTCCCTCAACACTCCGATTAGTCTTTTCTCTTCCAACTCAGTCAAATCATTTGCAATAATGACAAGAAGAGTATCTAACTTACCATGGTAAGCATATCTCAGATGTGCTAGCAGTGCTTTTAGTTCTAGATCGGGAGGTTTTTCAATTGATGGAATCGATTTTGATGTACTCTCACAAAGTGGAGCGAAGTACCTAGCCATGTTATATGATATGGAAGGTGATTCTTCCAACTGCATTTCTCTCATCTTGAAAGCGTGATGATCAGTTTTTGTAGTTTTTGATTCCATTATACAAACTGCAAGATCATCAGCCGGTTGTTCATCATGAATAACTTCATTGACCAACTTGTCAATTACTTCAACTCTAAAGCAAGAGTCCTCAGTATGGGGAAATTTCATTACTTTGAACACGTCAAATTGAACTTGTTCATTATTCGCCCTTAGTGTAATTTTCCCTGCACCTACATCAATCAGTGCTCTACTTGTGGGGAGAAATGGCCTCCCAAGTATTATTGAGATATCTATGTCTTCTTCCATGTCAAGGATGATAAAATCAGTTGGAATATGAATTTATCAACCTTATCCAAGATATCCTCGATTACTCCTCTCGGGTGCTTAATGGATCGATCAGCCAAGAGTAGTGAGACGGTGGTTTGTTGAGCTTCTTCTAATCCTAATTTAGTGTACACTAATAAAGGCGTTAAATTTATGCTTGAGCCAAGATCGCACAAAGCATTTTTGAACAAATTTTTGCATATGGTACATGGTATAGTGAAACTCCCAGGGTCTTTCAATTTAGGTGGAACTTTTTTTTTGTAAAATAGTACAACACTCCTCTGTTAAGCATATAGTCTCATAGTTTTCTAGCTTGCATTTTTTAGCCAAGATTTCTTTCAAGAACTTGGCATAACTGTGCATATGTGCTACTGTGTCTACAAATGGGATATTAATATGCAGTTTTTTGAAAAAATTCATGAATTTTCCAAACTGCTTATCCATTTTATGATTTTGCAGACGTTGAGAAAATAGAATAGGTGGGACATAGATCTTAACATAAGTAGGTGCTTTTTCTTTGTATGCTTCTTTTTGAGTTTCAGATTAGTTTGGCTGATTAGATCCCCAAGTCTCACTTTCGACTTCTTCAATGTTTTCCCTCTCAGGTCTTTTTACATCTCAGGAAATTGAACATCACTACTTGTGGTGATTGCTTGTACATGTTCCCTAGGATTTTTTTGATAGTATTACTTGGTAAATTCCTAGGTGCTCACTCAACAATTGTTGAGCGATATGACTGATTTGAGTTTCAAGCTTTTTTATTGAAGTAGACTGACTTTGAAGAGTTGCTTGATGCATTTCGAACATCTTGTCAGCCTTTTGCACATGTTGCTGAAACATCTCCCATAAACTTGGTCTCCTATCCTGTTGTTGTTGGTTAGACTAACTTTGGTGGTTAGATCACTTAAAATTTGGGTGTTGTCTCCACCCAGGATTTTAGGTGGGAGCATATGGATTGTTTTGTTGTCTGAAATTGTTTTGCACAAAGTTGACTTGCTCCTCTGTTGAAGTAAACAGCATACAATCTCCAATTGAGTGACTAGCGCTACAATTTTCATAGATTACCTGTGATTGAAAAGCTTTAACTCCTTGAGACGTAAGCAACAAGTCAACCTTTTTTGTCAGCCCAGCTATCTGTGCATTTGTACTGGTCAATGCATCTACATCATGCACTCTAGCAACTCTTCTTTGTACTACTCTTTCATATGGGAACATAGTATGTGTTTTTGCAATGAGTTCTACCAAGTCCTATGCTTAGTTGACACTTTTATTAGTATTGGACCTATTAATTGATGAGTCCACTATTGAATTGTATTATGGTGACAACCCAGAGTAGAGATACTGAACTTGGAGGCCTTTGTTATATCCATGATAATGGCATTTTATAAGAAGATCCTTAAATCTACCTCAAGATTCATGAAAAATCTCACCATCTAGTTGTTGGAATGTAGATATCTCCAATTTTAATTTAGAAACTTTAGCAGGTGAAAAATATTTTTTACAAGATTTTTTGGCTAGGTTATCCCATCTTGATATACTAAATCCAGGCTCAAAATCAAGCAACTCCAATGCATTATCTCTTAAAGTATAAGGAAATAGTCGCAACCGAATGGCATCATCTATGATGCCTTGAAATTGGAAATTTTGGGACATTCTCCCAAATTTTACTACATTCGCGTTGGGTTCCTCATGTGCCTTTCTAAAAAGTTGGAGATAATTACTAAAGAGATTTATTAAATCAGCTCTTAATTAGAAGTCATCCCTTCCAAAAGGCAGATATAATATACTAGAACAGTTTGCAGTTGCAATAGGGGTCAATAATTGACCCATAGGAAGATCTTCTACGTTGTTATCTTGTACATTCTGTTGGTTGTTTTGATAGATTTGCAATGCTGCATTTTGACAGGAGGTAATGCAGCTGCATTCGGGTTTATTCAATGTGTTCCAAATGATTGATTAGATTGGCCATCTGATTCAGATTTTGGTGTCCCCTAAGTCGTCTTCTAATGAGTTGTTCAATTTCAGGTTCGAAAGGTAGAAAAGTTTCCCTTTGCGAACGGAGCATACATGGACGAGATGGGAATTTTTAAAATTTTTATTTTTATGAATCAAAATACTAAATACTAAAGATAAACTAAATCTAAAAGCTAAGAATACTAAAATATCAAAATAAATCAAGCAACAAATTAAAATAGCCACCGGAAACGGCGTCAAAACTTGTTGTGTGAGAATATGCTCGATACATGTTGGGAAATATCATGTGATTTGTACTAGGAATTATATTGATGTTCTTATTTATGGTGAAACAAAACAAGAACACATAAAATATCTAAGTATCTTTATAGATATTGTAAAAAATAATGGTATTATCTTATCAAACAAAAAAATAGAAATAGCTAAAGAGAAAGTAGAGTTTCTAGGATCTATAATTAGTCAAGAAGGAGTTAAAACTCCAAAAACATATAGGAATAAAAATACAGGAATTTAATAAGTGTATTAAAGATAAAACACAACTACAAAGTTTTTTAGGATTTGTAAACCAAAAGCAAAAGTATATACATAACTTAGCAAACCTTTAGCTCCGTTAGAAAAAAAAGATTAGAAGGAGAAAAAATTAATGGACAACGTAGTCCAAAGACGACGAAGAAGAAGAAGTATGAAAGATTTAAGATTTTTGTAAAGAATTACCAGAATTAGAAGTACCAACTAAGAAGATGAGGAAGGAACATCACAATACACTAGTGGTACTTTCACTCAAACACAAATTAATTATCATATAAATGCAAAGGAAGTACTTCTTGTTAAATTAGCAATTAAGAAGTTTGAATTGTTTATTGTGACAACAAAATTTAAAATTAGAACTTATAATACTCAAGTTAAATATTGGTTAACCAAATAAATTGATCCAACTAGTGCTAACAAAATATTAATACGATGGCAGGTAGAACTTAGTCATTATGAATTTGAAATTATTCTGACAAGTTATTGCAGATTATCTATTCAAGTATAGAATATCTACATAGAAAATAGAAGAGACCAGTATCGCTATTGGTCATATAAATATCAACTATAAAAATCTATACAATAATGTGAAATCTTGTATAGCACAAGTAGCTCAAATGAGTAATGATTTATTACATAACAAATCAAAGGTTAATTCCCTTGAAGAATTGTACAATGGAGGAATTCAATTTTCTCTCTGATATACTTCTCGTTGATGAAGAAATATATAACTTATCAATTATTGGAAGTTCATCTTCAAAATAAAAAATATTGACAAAACTATTGTACAACTTAAGTAAACTTTTTTAGAAGCTATAAGAAGCCAGCAACAACGACAAAAAGAAATACTGGAGATTGGCTAAGGACAATTAAACACCAAAAAATAAATAAAGCTATCATACTACTAGGAGCAAAACCAAGAGAAGATAGATAAATGCTTGATAAAGTATTTATACATTGCATTTATCCTAGTAAGGATATGAAAGAAATATCTTTACTACGTAATCCAATTAAGGTAGCTAAAAAGAAATATTTTGGAATTACTAAAGCAGAGATGATCTATGTCAGAATTTATTATACATCCCAGAGTTTATTGATGAGATTTACCTAAAGACAAAACATATTATTAAAATTGGACTAAAAAGAAAGAAATTTTAAGTTATTCAAAAGGTAAGCCATTTAATAGAGAATTTCAAGAGAAAAGAGCTCTCAGATTCAAAGTGATGTATATAGAACTAAAAGATACCCTTACACAAGGCACCAATATTTGGGTTTACGAATCTAACGATGATAAACTAGTGGTATACAATATGGACAAAATTAAGCAAAACAACAACCAATTGTGAAACTAAAAGAATAGGTTGAAAATATTCTCATCAATAATTTAGATGAGTAAAGACACTTTTGAATATCTACACCACCTAATGAAGATAGAGACAGGCCACAAGTGTTAAATTTGTGGGGACCAACTTAACTAACATGAAGACGAAGCTTACCTCGTCTGATATGAATTATTGAAGACATGGAGGACCAGACCCATGTGTAACTTTAGAGAAGTAGAACAAATTATTGTAAGTTTGCTTTATCACTTTATCTCCTTTAATTTTAGTTCATAGATGTAGAAGTTAAAGAATCTTATCTTATCTTTTAGCATCTATATGAAGAGTAGTTCTCTTCATTATAAGCATCCAGAAATTTGAAAACATTAGTTATATCAATAAAAATCTATTTTTTCTCTCTATATAGTTATCCATTTCTTCAAGCAGAATTCCTTTCACAAAAAATTCCTGAAGTAATCAACAAAAGGTACGACTAACTAAAAATTTATCAAGATATATATATTTGAATCCATTATATAATCAATGATACTCTATTTATGTATTCGTTCATAAGATTATTCTTTATAAAACTTTCGTTAAAAGAGTACATTCAGAGATAGGAAACGAAACTAGATTGTGTTAAACCTCTTTGAAGTGTTTATTTAAGAGATTAAACACAAGTATTAAAATAAGTCTTTTGAGCATCCATTAATGCATAAGTCTTTCGAGCAGCAACGATAACTTATGGTGAAGTGTTTAATTCTTAGATAAATAATTGAAGAGTATTTGATTAAAAATCTTTTAAAATTAGATTCCTAAAGAAGCGTTATGTACCCATACATAGAAATAAGTATTGTAATTATTTATGTTTGATTATATATCGTCTTTATTATTGAATTTGTTATCTAAATTTACTTATATTGTTTAAATTATATAGTCTTGTTTTAATGATCTTGCTTAATTATACTGTTTTAAATAATTAGTTTATGAATTCATAATAACATTGATTCTAGAAATAGTAAATGATTTTATAGATATATGAAAAGAAATAAATACACAACTAAAATATCAAAGAGAATATTATAAAGGATGTTTAGATCTAATAATAAAACAAAGAGATTTATATATAAATCTTTCAATAATTAAAATTATAAAAGATATTCAAAGTGTTATATGTGATTTAGAAGAAAAAAAATGACGAATTAGATATAATCATATAAGTTTTTTTTTTTTTAACATTTCATAGTGGATTCTATTCATTTTATTGTAACAAATTATATTTTATAGATCAAGAAAACTCATTAGAAAATTAAATATATATCAAAATCTTAAAATAACAAAGAAAAGAATAAAATATTTATAAGTTTGTCTTGTAGTGAGTTTTTAAAGAGTTGCCCACCAAAAGTCGTTTATATAGCATTGTCCTTAGATGCAACATGTTATGAAAAATAAAAAAAAACTATGGGCTGTTCTCTTTAGCGTTCGTTGTGTTTCAATTTTTATTTTTGAATTTATTTTTAACTTTGTGCTTTGAGTTATTTTTTGAAAACGTGCTTACTTTGTTGTTGATATTGGGAATTTTATCAAGGTCCAGTCCGAAATATTTAGATTCAACCCGTCCAAAGAGTTCTCAAAAAAAATTGGGCTTGGCCCACCTCAGATCCCTCATGCTGAACAACGAGCTTCATTGATATTACATCGTTCTCCGATTTGCGACCTCAACTGTTACTGCCTAAAAGAAAATTATTGAGGTCGGTAAAATATTCACCCTGGTAAATACTGAACCTCAGAGAGCCTTATTGAGGGTATGAAATAACTTGCTCAACGGAAGTGGGTCACCTAGGGCGGCACAATTTAGAGAAATTGCATGCAACATGATGCCTGCAATGTATAGTTTTAGATAATGTTGCAACAATGGGCCCACCATCACGTGAATTATGCTTAAACAACAAATTATCCACGTCATTTTTCTTGATTATTGTGAAAATCCCTTTATTTTATTCATTTATCTACAATAAAGCCTAAATATTTGTCTATAAATAGAAAAGTTTATGTCATTGTAAAGCATGTCAAATTTGGAAACAAATGTGCTGTCAAAATAATTCCAACAGATGACATCTTCTCCTTTATCTCTTTATCAATAAATACTCGCTCAAATATACTCATACATTGATCTAAGTTGATAAGAAAATCACCTCGTGTCAACGACGATTTTTTACGTCAACAGTTTGGAGCTAGAAGGAGGGCCTCCCCCTGAAAACGAGGTTCTCCATTGACCTAGCTTACATTACACTATCTTTTATAAAGCTTAAATAAAACAGCTTTGTTCCCAACAATTTGCTTGACCAAATCATTCAAAAATGAGTCAACACTCTAGTAATGCAAGAACAAGAAGCCATGAAGTCGAAGTCCCTCCTCATTTCAGAACCCAAGGAGAAACCTCCAAGGTATTCAAGGATCCTCGTGTTGAACTAATTATGGATAGATTGGACCATTTTCCCAATATACTGGCTCATTTAGAACAGAATCAACAAACAGCTTTGCCCACCAGAACTGAGTTTGAGGTACAATCCCCATTACACGGCGCACAACAAACAAGCCCTGAGCTTTGAAGAAGATTTCTCCAAAGAAACACGGAGAAAAAGAAAGGTTTCTCCTAAGAGAACCTATTCTACCAAAAAAGGAGGAAGTGTATTCGACTGTCTCTGCAAACCGAGTCAACAGCCTCAAAAAACCACCTTTACCAGAACGAAGATCTTCCATGAAAAAGAGAATACATCCCCCCCCCCAAAGAAATGGATAAAATAGAAGCCCTAAAACAACAAATTTCGGAACTGGAATCCAAAGGTAAAAACATAACACAAGGAATTGATAAGGGCATTTCATCTCCTTTCCCCAAAGAAGTTCTAGCTGAAATGCTGTCAGAGAAACTCGAAATGCCCGTTCTCACGGTCTACAAAGGGAACACAGATCCATTAGGTCATATTCATAAATATACCTCTTGGATGGAACTCTAAGGAGCTAGCAATGCTATTTTATGCAGATCCTTCCCTTTGACCTTCGGAGATCGAGCTTAGAGATGGTTCAGATAACTCCCTCAAGGTTATGTAAAAAATTGGAACGCTCTCGCCACAATGTTATTGAGCCAATTCATGGGAGCCAAAATGAGAACGGTGCCAAAGGAGCACTTCATTTCCATCAAACAAGGACCAACTGAATCACTAAAAAGTTATCTGGAAAGATTTAATAAACAAAAGGTGGAAATGGAAATAGTATCTGATGATGCCGCACTCATGACCGCACTATCCGGCATGCGTCCAAAAACACGTTTTTGGTGGTCTGTGCACGAAGAAGGCCCAACGTCATACCATGAATTCCTAAGCAGAGCTGAGAAAGGCTTTAGCGTTGAAGATGCAACGGATGATGGAGGAATGGAGAGTAAACCGTCAATAGAAGAAGATAGGACTCCAAAGAAGGATAAAACGCCAGATCGGAGAAAAGAAAGAAACAACCGACCTAGGCCTTACCCAGAATGGTTTCAAGATTACACTTTACTAAACACCTCATTGGAAATGTGTTTTTCCAAATCAAAGATAAAGATCTCTTAAAGAAACTACCCCCACTGAAAGCGAGCTCGTCAAATCTCAATCAAGAAAAATACTACCGATTTTATCGATCTACGTGGCACAATACCAATGACTATAGACATTTAAAAGAAGAGATTGAAAGCGTCATTAGACGAGGTTATTTACAGCAGTTCATTTCTAAACCAATGGAGGCAGGAGAACGAGCGGGCTTACCACCCCGACCTCAAGGAAAGCATGGCGATGGATTGAGAACGGAGATCAAGATGATGGTGGGAGGAACTCACAATTTCACGGGTTCAAAGAGGGAAAGAAAAAGGATGGAAAGAGAAGCCCCTCGTATTCAAGCAATGAGGTCCGATCTTGGGACATAACGAAGAATGAAATATCAGAGAGCATCACTTTTCATGAGTCAGGTGTGAACCACGTCCTCCAACCTCATAGTGACGCTCTTATGATAACAATGCCTATAGCCTGAATACAAATTCATCGAACTTTGGTGGATAATGGAAGTTCGGTAAATGTGTTGTACCTTATGACCTACGACAAAATGGGGCTCAGTAGGGATTTGTTGCAGCCTCATTACAAATCATTACAAGGTTTTTTGGGAGATTCAGTATACGCGGTTGGATAGGTTGCATTGATGGTGGAGCTCGGTGAACCACCGTGCCAAAGAAGGATGATCACCAACTTCATTATGGTTGATTTGCCCACCAATTACAATGCTATATTGGGAAGACTAATTCTACATGAGCTAAAAGCTGCGACCTCCATTTACCATTACATGATGAAATTTCCTACTTCCAACAGTGAAGGGATAGTGAGGGGAATTCAATTTACGGCTCGGAATTGCAATGTCTTGTACCCTAAAATAGGCATAAATACAGTCACAGAGCAAGAGATTGATCCTAGGAATGAAAATCACCAAGGAAAGCAGAGCCCGTGGAAGAATTGGAAGCAATATTCCCATGACAAACAGAACCAGATAAGAAGCTCTTAATTGGAAAAGAACTCAAAGAGCCGTAAACGATGGATACTAGGTGCTGTGCATATCGACCCGTGCAGTGCTGTAGCTAACGCGTTAAGTATCCTGCCTGGGGAGTACGTTTGCAAGAATGAAACTCAAAGGAATTAACGGATCAAAACTGACCTAAAGGATTTTCTTACTGAAAATTTAGATGTTTTCGCCTAGAGTCACTCCGACATGAAAGGAATAGATTATAAAGTGGCGTGTCATAAGCTCAAGATAGATCCCAAAGTCCCACCTAAGCAAGAAAAAAAAGGCACTTATATCCAGAACGATATGCAGCTCTAGCGAAGGAGGTGGATAAGCTCTTGAGTAATGAGTTTACTAAAGAATCTCACTATCCAAGGTGGGTTGTTAATCTGGTACTCTTAAAGAAAAACAACAACACCTGAAGAGTATGTGTCGATTTTACTGACCTTAATAAAGCTTGCCCAAAAGACAGCTTTCCCCTGCCCAAAATCGATTAGATGGTAGACGTTGTTAGCTAAAATAGTTGTGTACCGCAAGCGCACGGGTCACGTACAAGTAATAAAGTGGACCTTTTGAGTCCGGATTGCCAGTCTCATGAGGAATGTATCTCAATTACACTTTAGTTAATTTAATCTTAACAAATCAAACACACAATTAAAAAGTTGGTTTTAGGAAATAACTAAACATCTAATAAAGTGGGAAATATAAAAAATACTTGAAAATCTTGGAGGAAAACGTATCACAAAATTCAACTAATATTAATAAACAATTTCTTCCCAAGTAACTAAGATTCTGCTCCCGAATGCCACAACATTTACTGCAAGATATAACTTGGTATTTCCTATGTATACCTCAAATGATCATATAACTCCACATATACATTGATACTTAATCGATTGCACACTTCACCAATCAAGATGTTTATAAATAACAATCTCCAAAATTATCAAAACTTTAACTTCAAATCGATACTCTGTTCAAGATTTCACTCTTGTAGTAAACATGCTTACCTAAGCAGCAACGTAAATAAACAACCAATAACTCTCAACCATCTTATACTTGAAAAATAATATTTCCTCATTATTCTTGGGTCAACCAAAATTTCCCTTTCATAATCTCGAAGTGTCTCCAACAAAATCCTCAAATGTTCCTCATATTGTTTACTATCTCTAGGATAAACCAAAACATCTTCCATGAATACAATGAAAAACATGTCCAATTAATGTTGGAAAACTCGGTTCATCAAATCCATAAATACTGTCGGTGGGTACTTATTCTTTATTGCCAACTTGTTAAGTAGTATAGTTACTCCCTATAGAGATACACTTGGCCAAATAAAAACTTTAAATCCCTTTATCCAAATCTCAATCATATGTTTAAGCAAGAATGCAAGACTTAGCTCAACAATAAGTTTCACTTATAAAATCGAGGCATCATTAAATATCAAACACCCAAAATTCAATTCTTTCTTCTTGCTACTATAAGCTTCATCTTCATATCTAATCCCAAAATTAAATCTCTGACGTATGTGTAACATAACCTAATTCAATCATGAAATAGAATATGATCTAGTCTCCAAATTCCAATTAAATAACTATTTTCCCAAAAAAAATCAGAGTTATAATCATTAATCATGACAAATATACAGTAACTATTTTCGACTGATGCAACATCTACGTACATAGTCTAATATCCCTTTGATAGGAGCATATACTAGATCTAAATTCCTCGGTTGACTTCTTGTGAAAGGTGCCATGTCCTAAACTAATTATGCAAAGTCAAATTAGGCGGAGTTTATCCATTTCTCTTAGTTAAAATTACGAGGACGTAAAAATATTTAAAAACTCATTCAAATTATACTCAAACTCGTTTTCTTTCTTTCTTATTTCAGATACAAAAACTTCTTATTCTTTCTCATCAAATTCTCAAAATACTTCATTTCTCATGTATCCGAAATCATCATAACATAAATTTCATGATAAAATCATTTACCTTCGGAGTTGGCGGAGCGAACGATGGTAGTGGCAAAAGTCGTCAAAACATTATTTATTATTATTTTTTTAAAAAATTTATCTTTTCAAAATTTGCAAGTCTACAAAAACGTAGACCCGCTCTGATACCATGCTGTAACGCCCTGAATTCCGCGGAGCCCGGGACGTCACGTCGTCCTTTTAATCTGATTTTATTGCGAAAATAATTAAAAATTTCAAACATCATATTTATTTTCAATTGACGTTGTACCTAATTGTACAAGATAAAGACAATTTATAAGTAGAAATTCGCTCAATTTGTCAATTAAATTATTGATTTAAAGCCAAAATAAGTTTGTAAAACACACTTATTACACCCCCAAACTTGAGTTTTTGCTTGTCTCGGGCAAAATTATCTACTAGTGCAATCAAGTTACATGAAATATAGATAAAAAATGTTAGATAACTTGCAAATTACTCATAAGTGTAAAATTGTACAATCAATTTAAAAGTATGATTCCAAATAATGCTACCAAAAATAAGTTTAGCTAATTCGATGTTCGATTGGTGTGTGTGTGTGCATAGTCACTTTCAATTGTCAATTAAGTTTCGAGAATATTGATGAGTAAAATAAGTTTAGCTAATTCGATGTTCGATCGGTGTGTGTGTGTGTGCATAGTCACTTTCAATTATCAATTATGTTTCGAGAATATTGATGAGTAAAGAGGTTTCAAGTCAAAACTAATCCACCATTAGTGGTCAATTCTTTCCTTTCTCACTCGTAACATTCATCATTCAATAAATATTTTTCTTTCCTCTCCCGGGATGCAATTCTAAAGGGTACTCTCAAATCACTCTTTTCTTTTTCCACTCTAGTTTGGTGATGTTTTACCGGTAATTTCGACAATATGGAAATGTATTGACTCTCCACTAAATAAGTGCTTCGACATTCAATCTTATACTAAGCAATTCAATCCCATTATTAATATAAGCCCTTATGCAAGTACAAATGCATGATTTCTAAAAACAAACGTGATGAATGCTCGTGCCTTCCCCAGTCCCTTAAGCTTTTTAATTAACCCATGTAGCGAACTTTAGGTCGGCAGCTTCCTGATTGTTTTAAGATCAAAGGGTACCAGGTTTCAAAATACCCCTACGGACTTAATAACTCGAGTAAAAAAGGCTACGAAGTGAGGTATACTTATTAAGCAAATGTAATGATGATGTGTTTTTTTTTTTCCAAGTGTGTATGTGTAACCTACTCATTAAGCTTTCTAATTGACCCATGTAGCGAGCTTTAGGTCAGTAACTCCCAAGTTTTAAACTTAAGGCACCAAGTTTCAAGATACTCCTACGAGCTTAATTACTCAAGTCAAAAAAGCTCCGAGATAGGGTAATGCAATGCAAAAATTAAAATTGGCTTAGAACTCTAGCATACGATCATTACTTAACTTATACTTGGCGAAAGACACTCCACAGAAAAATTTAATCCCAACATGCATGGAATCACCACACGTCTAGACCGTCTCCTTCACCTGGTCGACCACCCCCAAACTTGTCTTACATTAGGATCAAGAGATTTAGAACGTTGGGAAACATTTGATAAGTTGATAAAAATTAAAAATACAAGCTCACAACTTAGTTCTTCTACTCCATTAACCTCTTCTCCCTTCAACAATTCTCAAACTCACCAATAATCAATCATGACTATTGTGCTCAATGTAATTAGGATCTTGCATGGATAAGCATTTTATAGAAATAGACACAAGTAGCATATTGGTCATAAATTATGAATCAATAACAATTTTAAACATCAAGTAATCCTGGCCGGCAAGACTATCTAACATGTCAATACACAATAAGAAATCACCCCCAAACTTGAAATGCACATTGTCCTCAATGTGTAAAATAAAATTAAAATAAGAGGAAAGAAGTTACTAGACATCCCAAGAAGTGGTGGGGGCACTCATATGTAGTCTTGAGTATGTGAAAATCTCATTGCAAACACCAACAATCTACCCCCAAACTTGTGTTGAAGCCTCCAATCGATTGAACACAAATTTCTCCAATGAGGTATTTCATCGAACACCTTATGAGCATCCTATGAAAACACAAGAAAGGGTAGATATAAAGTGGTGAATGATCCAAAAATTTAAATCACATTAAACATCTCAGTTCTAACTCATAAATCCAATATAATTTGCCCATCCTCAACATTAAATCACACTTGAAGATAAAATACAGTATGCATCATATGATTTAAAAATGAGAGTTAAGCAAATTTTGACTTTGAAAGTTTGATATGAGTGTATGCTAGAATTAAATGAGAATGCATTAGAGCTATTTCACACTACCCAACTTGAGGAAAATAAATGTGGAAGATAGAGACTTTGGCCTAACTAACTTATTTGCAAGAAAGTAAATAAAATGCAAAAAAAAAAAAAATAAAGCAAGTAAATGATAGAGAATGAGTTGCCTCCCATTAAACCCTTATTTTAAAGTCATTACCTCGACTCTCCGCATAAGCACTTCATGGCACTCTAAACATAGCTTTTGATGCCTTACCCATTTTGCTTCTTTTGCCCACTCTTCATTGATTCGAAACACTTGCTCCTTGTCCTTTCCAATGTCATGGGACTTGCCTATTCCATCCAATTCAAACTCTACAATGTAGACTTGCTCCTCCTCAAGTGGCTTAATCACAAAATCAATTATTGGACAATCAATGAAGTTGACTTACATCCAATGTGTCACTTGCTTGTTTTCGACATTTCAAATATTGTCTAAACTTAATAAGTTTCGACGTAATTAAACTATTTCCCAAAAATAAACATTGTCCATTACAATGCATCTTGTAACAAATTTCACAACTTGAATATTCTTTAAGCATGTATTCATCACCCATATTGAGATTGTTCATTGCAAATGCTTTCCTATTTTGCCAATGTTAGAATCAAATATGCAAGAAAGAAAACCAAATACAAGAAAGACTAGAATTGTGGTAGTTAACCAAAGATAACAAAAAAAATAAAATAAAAAAAATAAAACAATTACAAATTGTTTAAACTAAAATTAAGTAAAGTAATAATCAAAGTAAAAGCATTCCCCGAAAATGGCGCAAAAAATTTATTCGCTAAAAGTGTGTACCGCAAGCGCACGGGTCGCTGCAAGTAATAAAGTGGACTTTTTGAGTCCAAAATTTCTATCCCACAAGGAATCTTTACTTTAAATTACACAACTTTAATTAATTTAATTCTAAGAATAAAAAGAAACACACAATTAAAAGTTGGTTTTTGAAAATAACTAAAAATATACAAAATAAGGAAACATAAAATACTTGGAAATCTTGGAGGAAAACGTGGTTGGAACTCATGTTTTCATTTAACTGTCGCCTAATTAATTTCTCAACATGCAAATTAACAAATTACCCATTTACAATGTTGACCCGATTTCTCAAGTTTAGCTAATTACTTCTCTCGAGCGAAATTAACCATAATTAATTGATTTAACCTACTATATTTCTATGTCGATTAAACCAATCAATTGTATTAACACTTTGTGAAAATACCTCAATGGATCACCTAGGGATAAGAGTATATCTCTATCTCCTAAATTAATACCTAGGACATTTATTATTTGATCTAAAATGTACAATATCTCTCGATCACCATGCACTTCACAAATCACATATTTGGTGATCAATCAAATACATGGAATAATCTAAAAAACAAACACACATGAAATAAGCATTTAATCATCAAATAGCAAATATTGAAATTAATCCAAGCTAGGTTAAACTACTACCATAAATTCCAACACAATAAATTAGCCCATGTTATAGAAATGATACAAATGAAAATATTTATAACAATACATCACAAATATGGCCAAATAAATTAGAACAGACAAAGTTATGGATAAAATCCTTTTTGAAGCTTGGCTATGATATTCTTAAATATTTCTCCACATAAAATGTATTCTCCTTGCTCTCGATTTGCTCCACAAGATTTATCAAGTAGTTGAAAAAGAAAATAAAAGAAAACGAAAACGAAAACGAAAAAAAGAAAATAAGAGGAAAAAAATGATGTCGGAAAAAGCAAGGCAGGAAGGAAGAAGAAGAATTTGTCCAGCTGGTTACAAAATCAGATTTTATCATAAAAAGTTCCGAAATTACGTCATTGGTCCTTGAGTTTTGGAAGTTGAGCAATTTGGTCCCCAAACTCTATTTTTCTCTTAATTCACGACTCAGACACCGAAATTATGTGGAAAACCCAAGAAAATAGATTGTAAACTCCTGCTAAGTTCCCTAACTTTGATTTTGCAGCCCATGTTCTCAACTTTTGGTGCTTGTGCACTTTGGTCCCGAAATCACGTTTTTGTATGCGATTGATTCATTTTCACTCAAATTCATCAATTAAGCAATCATTTTTCTTTGTCTTGTGATTTTTTTCTTGAATTTGAGTAGTAAACCTTGGTCCTCAACTTTTTGGGATGTTATAATTGAGTCCTCAAACTTTTGGTTTCTTTCAATTAGGTCCATAGACATCAAATTTGCTCTTCTTTTAGCTCAATTGCTCTTGAATCTTGTCCATTTTATTTCCAATTAAGGTTGTACCTAAATGGACAAGATAAACACACTGTATAAGTGGAAATTCGCTCAATTTATCAATTAAATTGTTGATTTAAAAGCAAAATAAGTGTGTAAAGCACACTTATCAGACGCCACTGCTGGACATGAGCTCCTGAACTTCATGGACGTGTACTCCGGGTACAATCAAATCCTAATGAATCCGGAGGATGAAGAAAGTACTTCTTTTATAATAGACAGAGGGCTATATTATTACAAAGTAATGCCTTTTGGCCTTAAAAATGTAGGAGCCACCTACCAAAGGTTGGTAAACCACATGTTTGCCGACCTAATTGGTAAAACAATGGAAGTATATATAGATGATATGCTGGTAAAAAGTGTGTATTCTGACCACGTCAAAAACCTCCAGGAGACCTTCTAAATATTAAAAAAGTACAGAATCAAGTTGAATCCAGGGAAGTGCACTTTTGGTGTTAGCTCTGCGAAATTCCTAGGATACATGGTCAACCAATGAGAAATTGAAGAAAAACCCTGAAAAGATCAAGGCATTGTTGGACATGAAAGCGCCAACGAAAGTAAAAAAAATTCAAAGTCTGACAAGAAGAATAGTCGCCCTCAACAAATTCGTCTCAAAATCAACTAACAAATGTAAACCATTCTTTGACGCTCTGCAAGGAGGGAAGGATTTTCAGTGGACTGAGACATGCCAAAGCACTTTTGAAAGATTGAAGGAGCACCTTTCAAAAGCACCTCGTTGTCCAAACCAAAGGAAGACGAACACCTGTATTTATATATTGCCATGTCACCGCACTCCGTGAGTTCAATACTCATAAGGGAAGAAAAAAAGATCAACCTACCAGTTTACTATACTAGCCAAGCTCTACAGGCCCCAAGATTAAACTATTTACCAACGAAAAAGTTGGCATATGAATTTACTACGACCTCCAGAATATTAAGACCATACTTCTTGCAACACTTGTATGTTCTCACAAATTACCCTCTCAGGCAGATCTTTCAAAAAATCGAATCTTCTGGAAGGATGGTAAAATGGGCAATAGAGCTAGGGCAATTTGAAATTCATTATAAACCACGGAATGCGATTAAGGAACAAGCCCTAGTTGATTTCATTGCAGAATTGATCCCTGGAATCAACAGGACGAAACAAATCACAATGACATCTCAGAACTCTACGTTGATGGATCTTAAACCGACCTACGTGCAGGAGCTGGTCTTGTCCTTAAGAGCCCTGAAAAGCACACCTTTTGCCATGCTCTTTGTTTCAATTTTAAAGCATCTAATAATGAAGCAAAATATGAAGCTGTTGTTGTAGGGGTTCAAATGGCAAAGGAAATGGGGATCAAACAAATCGTTTTACATAGCAATTCGTAGCTCGTGGTTAATCAACTACAGGGGACTTATCAAACGAAGGAAGAGCGCGTGGACCAGTATGTGAAGGTTGTCCAAAGAGAGCTAAATTCATTTTTGAGTTACAAAATATTACAAATTCTGCAATCTCAAAACAGTCATGTAGATGCATTAGCCAAATTGGCGATAAGCGAAGGAGATCATGAGCTGGACAACATCCCAGTAGGCAGGTTACAATTCGCTTCTATTGAGTTGCTCCAGGTGTCACTCATGGCCATTGACAAAAAACTGTGCTGGATGGATGAAATTTATGAATTTTTGAAGGATGATAGGTGTCCTACGGACCCAAACTTGGCTAGAAAATTGAGAATCAGATCTGTGAGATTCACGATCATTGATGGATTCCAATACAAAAGAGGCTACGCTACTTCACTATTACGGTGCCTCACCGAAGACGAAGCTCTCCAAACATTAACAAAGGTCCACGAAGGAGTTTGTGAAAATCATACTGGGGGGACAAGCTTTAGCCCACAAAATAATTAGGCAAGGATATTTCTGGCCTACACTAAAAAAGGATGCCATGGAGTTCACTAAGAAATGCGATTAGTGTCAAAGATTTGCTCCCCTATACAAAACCCCACCAGAAGTGCTGAGCTCAATAATGAGCACTTGACCTTTAGAAAAATGGGGAATTGACCTAATAAGTCCCATGCCAACTGGAGAAGAAGGAGTAAGATTTGCAATCATAACCGTAGACTATTTCAGTAAGTGGGCAGAGGCAGAACTGCTGGCCAAAATAAGAGAACAAAAAACGACGAACTTCATCTTGAAATCAATTGTCTGCCGATTTGGAATCCCCACTCAATTGTCACAGATAATGGAAAACAGTTTGACAACAAAAGGCTTAGAGAATTTTGTGAAGAACTAAACAAAAGAAAATACTTCTCAACGCCTAACCACGCCCAAGCAAACGGTCAGGTCGAAGCCATCAACAAAATTATCAAACACACTTTGAAGGACAAACTAGAGGAAATAAAACGAACTTGGGTAGAAGAACTACCTAGTGTGCTATGGTCCTATCGAACTACGTCCAGAACAAGCACGGGAGAGACTCCTTTTTCCATGGCATTCGAGATAGAAATAGTTATTCCGGTTGAGGTCGAAGTACCGACCTACAGAACCTTACACTTTGATGAAGGACATAAAAACATCTCTCTCACAACAGAACTGGACTTTTTGGATGAAAAAAGAGAAAGGTCGACCTTCGAAACGTTGTTTACAAACAATGAAGTGAGAAATATTACAACAGTAAGGTTCGAAGAATGTGTTTCAAAATAGGAGACCTAGTCTTAAGAAAGGTTTTCCATGCCACCAAAGAACCCAGTGTCGGATCTTTTGCGCTGAACTGGGAAGGACCATACCGAGTGACCAAGGTGCTGAAAAATGGAGCTTACGAACTCAAAACTTTGGACGGAATTCCAATTTAACATCCATGGAATGCTGAGCACCTTAAGATCTATTACCAATAGACTTATGAAATCTTTTATGAATGAAATTTTTGTATGCCATGTTTTGTTGAAATAAGAAAACGTATTTTTTTTTTTTATCTATATGTGTATCAATAGCCCGACCTAGGTTATCCGGGGTAAGGAGATCAGTTACGACCGTGAAACCCCATCAAAATTCCTGAGCAGTTACCAACCTTAGAAGTCTCGAGTTAGATCACGACCTTAAAACTCAAAAAGGGAACAAAAACTCAACCACGGTCTGATAAAACTAGCTCAACTGGCAAGCCCAATAAATCCCTACGGGTGGATAAAAGCTCAAAATTGTCCATAAGTTCCCAAAGAGGAATGGACTCCCAAGTGGTGTAAGTGCTACTTATTTGGAGGAAATACCTGATCTCATGAGAGCATCAGATGAAAAACATGGGCTCCAACATGGAGTGTTGAGTTCATATTAACGAGCTTAACCACACTATATAAAGTATCGAGTTCAAATTAACGATATTAACTAAGTTCTTATAACCTCAGGAGTCAAATCATATTCATTATTTTGTTATTTTGTATGGTTTCCGATCTTAACTTAAGATTGGTCACAAGAATTAGTATCACTTTCAAAAAGATTATCAAAATTATTTAAACATTAAGGTCAAAAAGCAAAAGTCAATAGATAAAAACTATGATCAAAAGGGTTTCTTCATTACAAGAACTTGAAAGATACAAAAAGAAAAGAAATAAAGTGTGAGCTCCATTTGAAGGGCCTCCAGTCTACTAGTTAGATGTCCTCGGTGCTTGCTCTTTCTCCTCCAGTTTCTTAAGGTCCTCCTTCAACTAATTGAGGTCATAGTTCGGAGATTTCTCTTCGATCTCCCCGATCACAGTCTTGATGCCCAAAATATATATCTCGGTCTCTATCACTTCGAACTCTGAGGAAGATTTGAAGGAAGTAACGGATTTGATTGAGGCAGACTTAGCATCCTCTTCAGCGATGCCAGCTCTTCTTTCCGCCTCCTTCATCCGAATCTTCATGGCCTTAGACTTATCATTCGCTTCTTCAAGATCCATAAGGAGGCCCCTAACCCTTTGATCAAGGTATGAGTTCGCTTCTTCCGCTTTCTTCAACTTCTCTTTAAGAGGGGTTTTCATAGAGCTGGCGTCTTCAACAAATTTCTGGGCGTCATGGCGAAGTTTTTGCTCCAGTTCCACCTCCTTGGCTTTGAGTTCTACCTCCGCCATCAGTTTCTTCTCTCTCTTTTTGACGCCCTCCTCAGATGGAGTCCGATATTGTACATTTGTATAGCAACCCGCTGACGGTTTACGGAGGCAGTCACAGCTAAATCTGTAGGCTCCATCTCCTCCATGTATTTTCGTTGCCGTGGAGTCTAGGACTTGCCTGCGAGACGGAACACTTGCTAAAATTTAGTAGGATGCTTAGGATCATTTGGTGGGGGACTTTCTCCTATAGAAATCCCTCAATGGTTAGGTCAGACTCGTTAGAGTTTCTTCGTCCTTACAAACTCCGACTCTCTTTCTTCAGTGGGCCCAAAGAAGGGATCCTCTTACATCTCCTCATCACCTGATTTTGAGGACGATTATAATTGCGAAGGACTGGATTGAGTTAGCTCCTCCAGTTGCAGCACTTGTTTTTGCCCAATAATAACTCCCATTGGCAGCTTCTCACCCAGCACCTCTTCCTCCTGCATCTCCTCAATAATTGGTCGCTTGGCCGCCCTTGCCTGGTTTCCAGAGTTTTTCTTTTCTCACTAGCTGCAGCTTCGATTATTATTGGGTCACCTACTGAAGCTATGACCTCGCTTTTCCCTTCCAGAATCCTCGCAACTCGCAAATCCCTCATTGATTGTTTTCTTTTCTCTGAGAAGATGCAAAAACCAAAAGTCAAAGTCATGAAATAAAAGCTGTGAAATTTAGATCGGAGTTCAGTACTACTTACTTTTCTCTTTCCTGATTGGAATGAACTCCGGCTTCTCAGAAAGGAGTTTAGCTTTATATAACTTCTCATCCACTATTAGATCTCTGCACTCCCTCCACCAATCAGCATACTCATGGGCTTTTTTGGCCATTTGGGTGGAAACCTAAGTGTGGTTGAACATCTCGTAGTCCGCACAACAAGAAAGGTTAATAGTGTTAAAACGGTGGATAAAAAATTAAAATCAAAGGAATAGCACTTACTTAAGGTACGAAAGCTTCCTTCAACGGTCATTTCGGGAGTTGGGTCATCTTTGATGTACTTCCAGTCGCCAGTCACCAAAAACCAATTGATCTTCCAATCCTTAACGGACTCCGAAAGACCCTTTATCAAATTCCCTCCTTGTTTTGGGTGGGCACTAGCGTAATAAAATCCGGAGTTCTTACCATCATGTTTAAACCTGTACATGGAGTGGAACTCCTCTACACTCACCTCTCCAAACCCCAGTTCATCCCACAGTACTATCATCCCCACTAATATCCTCCAGCCATTGGGAGTAAGCTGAAATGGAGCTATTCATCAGGAACTAAGAAATTTCCTTATTATTGGGGAGAACGGAAGTCTCAGGACGGCATCTAATATCTCTTTATTGACCGCTATGTGACCTACGGGTGGATCACATGACCTATCGTCCTAAAGGGGAATCCCCAATTTTACTTCTTCTGGGATCCTATATTTCTTCCAAAAGTTTAGGTCTTTTTCCGTCACCACGGTAATATACCTTTTGCATCCCATTCCCGTCTATCCCTCATAATGGCCCTCATCCCCTCAGAAAAAATTGGTGGCATATTCTCCCCAGTCTCATGTTAGACCAAAGATACCTCCTCGCTAGAAGAGGTCACCGCCGTTAGCGGAGCAGCTTAGGGCTTCTCTAGGAAGTTCACTGAAATCTACACTAGTTTCCACTTCTTCACTCATGATTACCCAAAATATGAAGATGATGTATCAATTTTTTTTTTTACAGAAAAGAGGGAAGAATTACAGAAAAAGAAAACCTTGAAAAGTTCTCCTAAAACGAAGATTAAGCAGAGAGAGCTTAGAAAAGGAAAAAAAAAAAGATAAGAAAGGGAGTTCGCTTTCTTATACCTTAATAGAGAAGAAAAATCGCCGAAGCTTTTGGTCGTCGGAAAAACGGAGTTTCCGTTCGAATAGATTCACGTAAAATCGCCTGGAAATAAAAGGGTTAGGGATACTTTTTGGTTTTAACCTTTTTGCAAAAGAAACCCCAACCTTAGATGAAATCTAATGGATATAATTCAAAAAATATAAATATAAGGGGCCAAACATTCCCTTTGCCCTGGAACTAGAAAATGTGTGAATTAATGACTAATTATTGCCTAAAAGAAATCAAAGCTTGTCTAAGAAGTAATTCACAGACAGCTGTTGAAAGAGGTATAAAGCCTGCACTAAATTTCTTCAGCACAGATCTTGGGAGACAATTGTGGATATAAGAAATTTTATCAAGGTCCAGTCTGGAATATTTAGGTTCAACCCATCCAAAGAGGCCTCAAATAAATTGGGCTTAGCCCACCTCAGATCCCTCATGCTGAACAACGAGTTTCATTGATATTACGTCGTTTTTCGATCTGCGACCTCAATTGTTACCGCATAGGAGAAAATTCTTGAGGCCGGTAAAATATTCACCCCGATAATTATTGAACCACAGAGAGCCTGTTTGAGGGCAGGAAATAACTTGCTCAATGCAAGTGGGTAACCTAGGGCGGCACAATTCAGAGAAATTGCCTGCAACACGGCACCTGCAATGTACAATTTCAAAGAATGTTGCAACAGTAAGCCTACCATCATGCGAATTATGCTTAAACAAGAAGTTATCAACGTCATTTGTCTTAATTATTGTGAAAATCCCTTTATTTTATTCATTTATCCACAGTAATGACTTTTTTTCTTCTATCTCTTTATCCATAAATACTCGCTCAAATATACTCATACATTGATCTAAGTTGATAAGAAAATCGCCCTGTGTCAACGACGATTTTTTACTTCAACATTTGTCATTTTGAAAAACTATTTATCAAAAGAGAACCCAAAAATGCATTTGGTTTGAATTTTGAGAATATACCATATTAAATTAAAAAATGCTCTATAGGACCAAAACTTTCAAAGGTGTCCAATATGGTCCCCATCTTCAACCACAGTCCCCAACAACCCTACCACTCATAACCCCACTCCGGCCAACATCAGATCTAAAATTGCCACCCAAGTTTGTTTCACCTCAACACCATCATTCCAGAAACCTTTGCAACCACCTCTATCTCCTCGTAGGTCGCGTTCTCTGCTAGTCCACTATAATTGATCTTAAAACTTGCATATTATAGTCTTTATTAAGAAACATAGTCAAGAATTGGTAGTTGAAGGAAAGCTTATACAATTTGACATGTTACAAAAAGTGCAGCGCCGGCCCTGTGTTTTTGGGTGCCCTGTACGAATATTAAAAGAGTGCCCCCAATTCTTTAATTATAAAACATGCGTATTAAAAATTTTAAAAAAAAAAACTATTCACATAAACTCATTGTACATAAAACTGCCACATCACAAAAACATCATTTTCAATGTTTTTCTCAAATGGTTTTCACATCATAAAGAAAATGTACAACTAAAAAACTAAATTTATACCTTGTAGACCCTTCAAAAATCCAAAAGCTCGTATTTTCATAAGAACGTATCATCCAAATCACTAATATTTTTGACAATCAATATGAGTTGACCTGAAACTGAAAAAGACAGAAAATAACTCAAACAATATCATATGTAAGCCTTGAAATGCAAATCATTTAAAATTAGTTCTTCTTGCATTTTTTTAAGCAAAATCACTAATGAACTTTTTGTAATCAATACATTCTAGCAAATCATATTCAATAGATATCAAAGCAAGTCCATTCAATCTTTCTTGTGACATAGTTGATCGCATGTAAGATTTCAATAACTTCAATATTGTAAAACTTTTTTCAACAAATGCAATTGTAACATGTATTGTCAATAAAATTCTATAAGCAATAAATGTATTTGGAAAGATGTCCAACATTTTCAAATAAGCCAGTATGTCAATATTTAGCCTTCATAAATCACCAGTTCAAGATTCAGCCTTCATAAATCATGAAATGGGAAACAAGAAAGTAGAAACTTCACCAAGGCTGAAAGAAATATAACATTTTACCTGCATAGTGAATCGAACAAGGGAGCTGCAATCAAGCGATGTAGGGTTTTGGAAGATAGTAAGATGGAGAGATGACTGATGAAGACAGTGAGACAGACTCATGGACACTGATCGGCTGCGACTGCGGGGTCTGCAACTAAGGATTGATGGGGGTTTTTCATTTTTCACTTTCCTTTTTTTTGAAATCTAGCTTCTCTTCTCTCGATTGTGAGTTTAGATTTACAAAGGCAAAGAAGGTTTTGGAAGATGGGGAGTCTGGGAGTTCCATTTACAAAAGGGTTGTTGGATTGTTTGAAGTTGGAACGATTTTTAGTAAGAGAAGAAAGAAAAATAATTTTTTTTTATTAAAAAAATATAATTTTGGGCAAAATTAGAATTGGTCTCTCTGCCCCTGAAGTCCGTTCAGCTGTATAAAATAAAAATACTTTTTTTTTTAAAAATTATAAAAATAATATGTCCTAATATATTTTTCATTTTTGGTGCCCCCAAAAATTATGGTGCCCTGTTCGTCGCACCTCTCGCACGGCCTCAAGGCCGCCTATGAAAAAGTGTGTACTATGCTTTTACGAAGTGACTAACATTTTTCCTGCAAAAATCAATGTCTCATGCTTTCTTTTCTTCAAGATGTACCATTTTTTTATTACAAAATGTGCTCATACGTTAAATTTTTTTCTCAATAGTAAATATATGAATTAATATAGGTGCTTATGTTGAAAACATAAATTGCTAATATGATCCATGCTAATTGACCCTTATTTACAAATGCAACACGTGCCTTGCACGTGCAAAAACTAGTAAACAAATAAGCAAAATTTGACTATCACTTATTTGAATATAGACGTTTATCAACATTATTATATTTAAATTCAAAAGGCATGATTGCTAAGTCGAATTTTTCATGCCATTTCTTTGGTACTTGTTTTAATCCATTAAGGATTTCACCAACTTGCATATTTTTGCTCATTTTCGAGGAGAACAAAATTTTCTGGTTGTTCCATGTAAAAAAAATTAAAAATTAATAAAAATAGGATAAAACAAATAATTTTTATTTTTAAAATAAAAAATTAATAAAGTAGGATAAAATTAATAAAATAGGATATAATAAATATTTTTTTAAGAAATTAAGTCCAAAACGAGGAAATAAATAAGCCGGGCCATACCTAAGTTCCAAATGAGTCGAGCCTTCAAGCCAGCACACAGGCTTTATGCTCGGCTCATGAAAAAAAAAAGTGAGCTCAAATTGATTCATGGTTCTTCTCAAAACGAATTGGAATGTTTGTCAGTCGAAAAAATTGAAAAAAGAAAAAAAAAATGATGAAAAATAAATCATGGACCAACTAAGCCAATGTTGTGTTGTCGAAGATTGTTATTGGTGGTGGTGCTATGATTGTGGTGAGGTTGTGGCAATGATGATGGCGATGTGATGGTGGTGATGGTTATTGGCGGCAGTGGTGGTGAGATTACTGTAGTGATTGGGGTGCCTAGCAGCGGTGGTAGTAGTGGTGGCGTGGGTGGGTGGGCACTTGGGGTGGAGTTACTTGACTAGTGTTTTTAACCAATTATTATGAGTGATTGTGACTCATAAAATAGATAAATTGTGGCCTAAAAGAATTTGAGATTGCGATTAAATTTGTAATCATGACTCACAATTTGTTAAGTCTCTGTTTGGTAAATAACATATTTCCTCAAATCACACATTTTCTCAACCACATATCTTACTTCGAAAATATCAAATTCTTTGTTTATAAATAAAAATCTTCTACCAATCAGAGATTTGTGACTAATTAACTTGAAATTTGTGATCGTTAAATAAGTTTTGATCGATAAATTTCAAGATCCGTGATTGATAAATAAGTTGCGACCCAAGAAAATTTGTAAGATAAAAATAAGTTTTGATCATTATTTTTATAATTTGTAAGGTTGAAAGAAGTCGGGGCTTATAAAATTTGTTGTTTGTGATTGAAAAATATGCCTTGGCAATTAATTCGATAATTTGTGATAAAAAAAAATAAGTGTTAACCTATAAAATTTATGATTTGAAATTGAGAAATAAATCGTAATTAATTAATTTGATAATTTGCGTGATGTATAAAATTTGTGATATGTGACAGTAGTCATGAATTGTATACGTTTTCGACCTTTACCTATTTAAATTATAAATTATAATTAATTAATTAATTGTGACCAGACTTTTAAAAAGAAAACATGATTTAAATAAAAAATATATCTTATAAATATTTTTCCAAACTCTATCATGTCCGTACTTTTTACGGTGTTGTTCCTAAAAAATAATGTATATAAACTTTCAAAAAATCATTTTTTTTTCAAATTTGGGTTGGGGTCGGACCAAAAATATGATTTTATGACACTTAAAGTCGGACTTGACTCAGAGTTTGTATTTAGAATAATTGTACATATTACTTACTTTAGATGGTAAAATTAATTTTTACTACAAAAAAGAAAAAAAATTGAAAAATAATTCACTGTTTTTAATTTTTTTTAAAAGTATCATAAATATCATACCATGATACTAACATATTTGAAAAATATCAAATTATGATATATTATGTGATTATGAACTATTTTTCAGTATTACGATTTTATTATAAGTAATTTTTAAATTTTATAAATTTTAATTAAAATTTACTTAAATTTGAATTTGATTCTAAAAGGAAGGTATTTATGTGAACAACTTTTTTACTTTTTATTTTTTCTTTCGATCGTCCTGGAGTCCGACCCTATTGATCCTGTCCCATGACCCGGCCGGACCGATCTGAAAACAATACAAAATACACTACACAGGAAACCTCGACACTGGTCGCTCCTATCCATGGCGGAAGAGAACCCAAAATCTCGCCCAATTATACGTCTCGGTCTGTTCCTCATCTCTCACAGCCTTCTCGTCAGGTAATTCCGTTGAATAAAAAAAATATTGTTCATATTTTAATTCTATTTTAATAATCGAGTTCTGATTATTTTTGGTTCGGATTCAGTGTTATTTGCTGTACAGCAGGAGTTTTGGCTCTTTTGCTCTTGCCTGTTCTTGGGAAGAATACTTACATTTCAGAAAATGCCCTTATTCCTGGTCAGTTTTACTACCTCCCATTTCTATAATTTATTGTCTAACGTTCAATTCGTATATTTCTCTCTGTAAAATTATTTAAAATATTTTTATTAAATTTTTTATTTGACAAGAGTTGAATCTTATTTTCTGTATGCGAGATGATAAGAATCTTAAATTTAAGAACATTCTGGCTTAGATTTAATTAAGTTAAATGTGGTTTGAGTAATTTTTGTTTTTCAACTGTATTCCGATAAGTTACGCTTCTCTTGTCTGAGTAAAAAAGTCACTTATTTTGATAACTGTTACTAAAAATAAGTAACGCTTTTAAAATATATACTTAATCTCTGTTTGGTAAAAGAATGTGGTTTATAAATTGGTTTATTTAGGTTTTTATGGTAAAATGTGTGGTTGAAAAGTGAATGGAGAAAATGTGTTTGATTAAAATGTGGTTTGAGAAATTGTGTAGTTTATAAATTGGTTTATAGACCATTTTATTCACTTTACCGAATGGATGCTAAGCCTTTTAAGCTTAGCCCAACACGCTCTAATTCATTTTGTGAGCATTTTAAGATATAATTAAAATTAAACAAAAACATATTAGATATTACTTGTTTTGTATTGCTTGAAAGAAGAACTTGTACGGTAGTTGCTTCATTTGATGGGCTGTGAGACGGTCTGGTCTTCACACATTTTTAACTGCCACCATTCAGGTTCTGCCAGACCTATGCTCTCTAATGAAGACGTTTCAGAGGGAGAGAGATTCGTGAACCAGATACTAAGTTTTGATGCCATGAGCACAGGCATGTATGTAATTCCTTCAAAGTTGTCATCTTTTTCTATCTTGGCTAATGGCTCTTGTAGAAAATATAGAGGCTCAGCATATTACTGCTGCACGCTGGCATGTTTTCATATAACATTTCACGATCAAAAAACTGAAACTTGAATATCTGTGCTGCTGACATTTGTTTCCTTGGTGTACACCTCTTATTCTTTTTAGTAATTATTAGGTGTTATATCTTCCATGAATAGCTAGCAAATGCATCTTGATATATATTTTATGAGAAATGCTACTTGTACATGGACTTTAACAAGAAGATTGACATAATGTACGCGTGACACTATCTTATCATTTTACACATCACATCAACTCCTAAATCAACATATACTCAACATATACAAAGCTGCCACCTCATTTTTTGTCAACCCTTTGTCAAGGTTCTAGTACAACAAGTAGCATTAATCATATTTAAAATGCATTTTCTTCCCTGATTAATCTGTTGCCCTACATTAATGAAACAGTAAATTGACTCAAAATACATGCATGTGCATTTTCTTCAAATCTTGAATTGTCTAGAGAGGCAATACATGACTTCCCTGCTATAGTATAATCACTCGAAGCTTTAGATTGCTTAAAGTGGCAATTTCCTGTCTATAATATCAAAACTCTTGGAATTGTACATAGACAGACTTTCTTTCTTTTTTTTTGGTGGGGGGGGATGGATATTGGTTTCAGGCAGATAATATGGTGAGGGTGCGGTTCTTGTCTGGGAGTGGAGCGTGGATACATCTTTAAGAGTGGATTTTGGCCAATTGAATCAGTTGATTAAAATCTTAAGTTGCTGATTTTATGGTGAAGAAAATGGTGTTCTGACTTGAAATGTTTTGTTCAGAGGGACAGTTTGAGACTGGGAAGTGCAATCAGTGGAAGCAGGAGCTTTTTGAGACTGTATGGTTTGAATTTTTGGGGGATGAGAGAAGATAATTTGGTTTGAGGGTTTCTAGAATCTTGAAGTTGACCACCAAATCATCTTACTATCAGTTGCTGAAAAAATGGTATTGAATACCTGGGAAAGCTGTATGGAGTAAGGCTCCTATGTAGGTTTCCTCCTATGTGTCAACTACTGTAGCGCCCCGAGTTCCGTATACCCGATTCACTACGTCATTTTCTGTCTAAATTTTTCGAATAATATTTTTGCGGAAGAAATAATTGAAATTCATTTTTGGCAACATTAAATAAACTGTAATGGCCGCTAAAATTGAAAACATTTATGAAACCATTTGAAATAGTAAATCGAACCATTAATATTGTAAAGAAATTGCCAATATCATAATTTCTCAAATAAATGAACTTCTCTAAATTATTCGATTGTTTGGAAAATACGGAAATCATTAACGTCAAACTTTCAACCGTTCAACGATTATTGCCACCATCATTCATCGCTCGCCACCGTCTCCGAAACCTGCAAAACTGTTAAAAGTAGGGTGAGTATTTCATGGGGGAAATACTCAGTAGACTCATCGCAAATTAATTTAATTTATAAGATGATTAAACACATAAATCCCGGCTCTTTATAAAACGGGCATTGATAGAGCTTCTTTATAAAACTGTTCTTGATAAAACTCATATTGTGCATTACAGCACGGGACATATTTTGCAAATCATATGCTCTTTGAAAACATCTCTTTGAAAACAGTTCTTTGAAAACCATATACTTATAAAACATTTTAATTATGCCAAGCATAATTTCTTTTGAAAGCATAACATAAGATAGGATTGAAATCCTCATAAACATAAGAATTTTACCGAACTTAGGTGGTAAGAATTCTTATGTAGTAAAATCATAATAACAGTAAGTTTTCATCATAACATAGGATAAAATCGAAATCCTCATAAACATAAGAATTTTACCGAACTTAGGTGGTAAGAATTCTTATGTAGTAAGTCATAATAACAGTAAGATCATAATAACAGTAAGATCATAATAACAGTAAGTATACCAAAACATAATTCATGAAATTCATAGGGATCATTTCCATCATAACATAAGATAGGATCGAAATCCTCATAAACATACGCGACAGGAATTTTACCGAACTTAGGTGGTAAATCCTCATAAACATATGGAAAGGCAGGAATTTTACCGAACTTAGGTGGTAAATCCTCATAAACTTATGGAGACACAGAATTCTACCGAACTTAGGTGGTAAGAATTCTTATGCGTAGCAATGATCCAAAACATATAAAACATTATCGTAAAAACATAGGGTATACTTACTTTTCATAAAACATACTTAATTTTCTTGAAAATTGACTTTCACAAGTCACATGACATTTATATGAAATCATAATTTAAATCAATTAATAAGTGCGAGTCTACCTCAAATCCGACGAGTGCAAAGTTGAGCGGGAATGACTTCAATTTCTTTAAATTCTCCGTACGCTTCGTCTTAGCCAATAAGTCACTTTAGTATATCGAATATATAGTTCAAAATGATAAATTATAATTTGAGGACTAAAATTGATGTTTTGAAAGTTGAAGGATTAAAATGAATACTTTTGAAAGTTCAGGGACTAAAATAGATATTTTGAAAGTTGAGGGATTAAAATGAATACTTTTGATAGTTGAGCTTAAAAGTAAATCAGCAGGGACTGAAATGATAAGTTTGAAGCTAAAAGGACTGAATAAAACCTTTTTAAAGCTTTGAGGCTGAAATGGATGAGTTTAAAACAGTAGGGACTGAATTAAAACAATTTAAAACATCAGGGACTGATTTGCAAATTCTGGAAATATATCATTCAGATCTTTTACTCTCTCTCTCATTCATATCGATTTCACTCTCTCTCTCTCACAACTCGATCCAAGCTCTCTCTCTCTACCATTCTCTCACTCTCACGAAACGGAGGCTGCGAAGATCTGATTCTCCGATCTACAGTCGGCGATGTGCCGGCGTAAGGTGCGGCGAAGAAGGGGTTCCGGTTTTGAAAGAGTTTGGTGTGAGATGGGGATAAAAACCGAGGCTAAACTAGGCTTGAATCGCGATTAATCTCCGGTATTAAATCTGGCAGCGAAGGGCTTAAGGTTGAGGTAAGTATTTGGGTATTCTATTTCTTTGGTTTTGGGTTTTGTTTTGGGTTTTGATTTGGGGATTGTGGAGTTGAAATTTTGGGTCGGAGGTTACGGTGGTGCGCGGACTTGGGCAGTATTGCAGCGGTGGTGGTGTGATGAAGCTGGGTGGCCGCCGTGATGAAAATGATTGATTTCCTGTGGTTTGTGTATTCGGCTATGGGTTGCAGGTCGTGACTGTGGAGGTTGGTGACTGGTGGTCCAATTAGTTGTTCGGTGATAAACTGTGGTGATGGATTGTTGATGATGATGCAGTGTAGATGGTGGCTGGTGATGTTGATTTTTTTTGCAGTGATGAAACAGTGATGGCTTGCTGTTTCGGTTAGTTGCAAATTTGGCAGTGGTGGGTTTTGAATTGATAACTGTTGTGATGTCCTTAGGTGAATACGGTGAAACTGCCATTGGTGTTTCTTTGTTTGAGTAATGGTTATGAGTTGTAGTTGCTGCTGCAGATGGTTGGCGATGGCTGGATTGAGGAGTGCTGGTTGACCGTGGCTTTATGAATTGGCTGTGAATTGATTTCTTGGAGGTGTGACTGAGTTGTGTGATGGTGATTGAGGGTAGTGAACTGTGATGGTGGCTATTGTGTGATCGATATTGGAGGTTGGTAATGGAGCTGCTGGTGGTTCGCTGGTGCTGGTGATGAGATGATGAAGATGGGTTGTGAAATGGATGTTGAATTGGAGAGGCAGGGGAGAAGTGTGGGCTAGACTATAAAAGGGGAGGAGGAAGATGACTTTCGGCGATAAAGGAAAAAGGTGCAGGGTTGTGGGGTTGGTCAGTGATGATGATAAAGATTCACAATCATTCAGGGTTGTGGGGTGATGTATAAAGAGAGGAGGCATATGACTTGAAAAGAAAAAAGAAAGAAAAGAAAATGGTTAATAGGGAACATGGGAAACATTAGAATAGAGGAAAAATCGTGGGTGGAAATGTAGGTTGGATAAATTTTTGATTATGATAAATATTGGACTAACTTTGATTATGAAACGTATTTAAAACAGATACATTTTGGACTGAAAATGAATTTGAAAATAAATAAATATTGATATAAAAATTGAATTACGTATTTGGACTTAAAATAATTTGAATAAGGAAAATTGAGATATTTTAATAAATTTGGAATTCAAAATGATTTTGAAAATAATACTTTGAATAAATAATTAAAATAACATAATTTTAGAAATTCGGATTTTAATTTAAAATCGAACAATTCGATATTTCTTGACTTGGCTAGACGAATCCGTCGCGGCGTTGACTTCAAAATAATAAATGAAATAGTAGCGACACGATTTTCTAAATATTAAAATAATTATTTATTGCATAAAAATTCTGGATCGCTATAATCTTACCTCCTTAAAATAATTTCGTCCTCGAAATTAAACTTACTTAATCTTATAATTTCTGAATACTTAATCAGAATCTCTTCTTCTTATCATCGAATATTCTCAAAATAATCAAAACAATTCCCAATCGTATGTAAAAATTTCATCATATCTTGTAGTATTCATGTAACTAGTCACTTATCATCGTATCATGTGACCTCAAATATTTGTATATATCTCTAAAATTTCAACAAATCTTTCCAATATTTGTAACCCAAAATTCAGTAAACAAATATCTCCCAAAACTAAGATTCTATACTTAAATGTCACCACATTTCCTGCAAAGTATTTCTTTCACTTGTATATACGTATGAATTCTGATTCAATACGGTACTCATTTTACTTTCCACGTATCATCACACTATACCAAGATTATCATTATTAAAACAAAATATCAGTACCCATAATCCAAGAAAATATTCCAAATCTCCAATCAAATCTCCTTTATCGATAAAATTTAACAGCGCATTACTTCTTGTCTCCTCTTTTCATTAAAATAATCCTGCGCTTTCTTGGTGGTCACAACATCACGCGGATTCACTCAGATCCTTGCGCTTTTAAATAGTTAATGCTGGGAAGAGGTTGAATCATCAAACAATGGATATCATCCTTTCTAACATTCGCAAGTATTATTCCAGTCTTCCTATGAATGATCTGAGAAAGATCTATAAAATAAGGCTCGAAAGATTGAGGTTGCTAATGGCTCATGATATTCCAGAAGATGTTCGCTGGTTGATAGAAGCAAAGGTTCGACTATCTGGTGAATTACCATCAACATTTCCAAAACATATGCCTGGTTTAGGCAAAAGCACGTTCGCAAAGAAACGAAGAGCAAAAAGACTGGGTGGTTGCTACAAATGTGCTCGTTGGAACTGTAATACACGTTGCAAATCAGTAGGATATTCTTCTACTAATCGGGATGATAAAATCGAATTCATAAAGGGTGGACTGAGTAAGGAGTCTTTGGATGATATTCGACTGACTCTTGAGACGCACCCAAGTGGTTATGTACAACGTGAACTTCTCTCCTTATACGCTCAGTTTAACGAGGACAAAAATCGTTATAGTCTCCAAAATATAATATCGAAAGATCCTGTTTGCCAGTCTGTTTTACAAAATGAGGCTTCTGGCAGTTCAGCAATGTTATAAGGTAAATCTTTTAAAATATTTTGCTGCTTACTTTCACGCGTTTTGAAAATAAAATATATTTTCCTTTTCTCGAGTTTTGATAAAGCTGGAAATAAAATATTAAATCGCCGAAAGGTGACAGCCTCGATACGATAAAAATATTCAAAAGTGGGCTGATTTTGTCAAAAGTAAATCTTTACTTTTTCAGAATCAATCAAAAACAGTAAATTTTTTTTTTTTTTTTTCCGGCTTTAAATAGCCAAACATATTTCATAGTTCAGGCATCCCAAAATCACATCTTCTTCGTAAGTTTTCCCTTCTTTACTATCAAAGATGGAAGCACCAAAACTTCGACAGATCAAAACTATTTGTGTATTTTGTGGATCAAAAGTAGGGAAAGGCTTCGGTTATCTAGAAGCGGCTGTAGATCTTGGAAAGAAACTGGGGGAAAAAGGTATCACTCTTGTATATGGGGGTGGTAGCAGTGGTCTAATGGGTTGCGTTTCCCAATCTGCTCTTGCAGAGAAATCAAAAGTAATCGGTGTTATACCTGTCCCTTTGGTAGATGTTGCAGGCAAAACACGAGGGCATGAAGTTCAAACCTTATCCATCCATGAACGCATAACTTGTATGCTATATGGTTCTGATGCCTTTATAGCCCTGCCCGGAGGTTTTGGTACCTTAGAAGAAATCTTTAACATTACCTCGTGGGCTCAACTAGATCTCCATACTAAGCCTATTGGGCTTCTGAATGTTAACAATTTCTTTGATGGTTTGTTAACCTTTCTTGATTATGCTGTGGAACAGGGATTCATCTCTCCATTTTCCAGAAGGCTTCTTATTTCTGCTCCTACTATTGATGAACTACTGGATAAGCTGCAGTCATATATCTCAATACAAGATCCAGCAGGAGTTAAGATAGATTGGTCGCAAGGAAGGGGAATCAAGCGAAAATGGAGTCCGGTTAATGTAAACTTAACTCTTTGAATCTTAGAATAGGTGGGGGTAGAGTACGGAGTATTCTCACTCTCGAGACACCCCTCCATTTACTAGGATTTCCTTCATGTTTAAATCTTGTGTGTACTTCAAAGATTCCAGGTGGTAGATTACGGAGTATTCTTACTCTCGAAACACACCTCTTTGAAGGTTTCTTTATTTCCTCAAAAGATCAGAGGTGGTAGGATACGGCTACTCCGGAAACACATCTCTCATTCTGAGGATCTTTCCATGTTTTTCTCTTATGCTTTCGTGTGTTTCATGTATTTCCTTTCCAGTGTGACTCTTGTGTGTTCTCCTTATGAGAAAATAATAAAATCTCTGCTATCATCTACTAAATCTCGTTTGTGATGTAAATGATCTTGCATGTCTAACCTTAATTCCTTTAGTGGATGCTTATCATATTATGCTCTTAATTCCAAATGATAAAATTCTGGATAGAGTCTCCCTTGTAATTTGGACTTATCCAAACCATAAGCATACTTCAAAACTCACAATAATAAATAACTCCACATTTGATCACAACGATCTAAAAATATTGAAAATGATTCCAACACTTCAATATCATCAAAATATCCCATAATTCAATTCATAATTCCTCAACATAGAAATTTCAAATCATATTTTTCAATATCACAATATTACTTCCTTCCATACCTTAATTGGCTCAAAAGTTACTCATACTTATAAATATATGCCATAAATCATGTTCCCAAAATTTATTCACAAAGCCAAACTTCATAATAAATTTCTCTTCAACATAGAGGCATAATAAATTAACTCAACATAATATCCATTACTTAATTCTCAATAAAATCATATTATTCCCATTATGCTCAACACTCGTTTTCTTTTAAAAATTTCTCATACTCATACATTAAAGCATATAAGTTATGACAAAGCATAACAACATCATTATTTTCGAAGAAATACATTCTTATTTCTCATAAATCATAAGTATCCGAAATACTCTTCATTCTTTCTCATAAATCAATAAAATGAGTATTCGAAATACTGAAATAACTTTAAACATCATAAACTTCTTTACCTCGGAGTTGGTGGAACGAATGATGGCAGTGGCAATCTTCATCAATAAAATTTTTATAATGGAAAATATTTCTTGAAAATTCTTTTTGAAAATTTTTCCAGTCTACAGAAACGCAGACTAGCTCTGATACCAACTTGTAGCGCCCCGAGTTCCGTATACCCGATTCACTACGTCATTTTCTGTCTAAATTTTTCGAATAATATTTTTGCGGAAGAAATAATTGAAATTCATTTTTGGCAACATTAAATAAACTGTAATGGCCGCTAAAATTGAAAACATTTATGAAACCATTTGAAATAGTAAATCGAACCATTAATATTGTAAAGAAATTGCCAATATCATAATTTCTCAAATAAATGAACTTCTCTAAATTATTCGATTGTTTGGAAAATACGGAAATCATTAACGTCAAACTTTCAACCGTTCAACGATTATTGCCACCATCATTCATCGCTCGCCACCGTCTCCGAAACCTGCAAAACTGTTAAAAGTAGGGTGAGTATTTCATGGGGGAAATACTCAGTAGACTCATCGCAAATTAATTTAATTTATAAGATGATTAAACACATAAATCCCGGCTCTTTATAAAACGGGCATTGATAGAGCTTCTTTATAAAACTGTTCTTGATAAAACTCATATTGTGCATTACAGCACGGGACATATTTTGCAAATCATATGCTCTTTGAAAACATCTCTTTGAAAACAGTTCTTTGAAAACCATATACTTATAAAACATTTTAATTATGCCAAGCATAATTTCTTTTGAAAGCATAACATAAGATAGGATTGAAATCCTCATAAACATAAGAATTTTACCGAACTTAGGTGGTAAGAATTCTTATGTAGTAAAATCATAATAACAGTAAGTTTTCATCATAACATAGGATAAAATCGAAATCCTCATAAACATAAAAATTTTACCGAACTTAGGTGGTAAGAATTCTTATGTAGTAAGTCATAATAACAGTAAGATCATAATAACAGTAAGATCATAATAACAGTAAGTATACCAAAACATAATTCATGAAATTCATAGGGATCATTTCCATCATAACATAAGATAGGATCGAAATCCTCATAAACATACGCGACAGGAATTTTACCGAACTTAGGTGGTAAATCCTCATAAACATATGGAAAGGCAGGAATTTTACCGAACTTAGGTGGTAAATCCTCATAAACTTATGGAGACACAGAATTCTACCGAACTTAGGTGGTAAGAATTCTTATGCGTAGCAATGATCCAAAACATATAAAACATTATCGTAAAAACATAGGGTATACTTACTTTTCATAAAACATACTTAATTTTCTTGAAAATTGACTTTCACAAGTCACATGACATTTATATGAAATCATAATTTAAATCAATTAATAAGTGCGAGTCTACCTCAAATCCGACGAGTGCAAAGTTGAGCGGGAATGACTTCAATTTCTTTAAATTCTCCGTACGCTTCGTCTTAGCCAATAAGTCACTTTAGTATATCGAATATATAGTTCAAAATGATAAATTATAATTTGAGGACTAAAATTGATGTTTTGAAAGTTGAAGGATTAAAATGAATACTTTTGAAAGTTCAGGGACTAAAATAGATATTTTGAAAGTTGAGGGATTAAAATGAATACTTTTGATAGTTGAGCTTAAAAGTAAATCAGCAGGGACTGAAATGATAAGTTTGAAGCTAAAAGGACTGAATAAAACCTTTTTAAAGCTTTGAGGCTGAAATGGATGAGTTTAAAACAGTAGGGACTGAATTAAAACAATTTAAAACATCAGGGACTGATTTGCAAATTCTGGAAATATATCATTCAGATCTTTTACTCTCTCTCTCATTCATATCGATTTCACTCTCTCTCTCTCACAACTCGATCCAAGCTCTCTCTCTCTACCATTCTCTCACTCTCACGAAACGGAGGCTGCGAAGATCTGATTCTCCGATCTACAGTCGGCGATGTGCCGGCGTAAGGTGCGGCAAAGAAGGGGTTCCGGTTTTGAAAGAGTTTGGTGTGAGATGGGGATAAAAACCGAGGCTAAACTAGGCTTGAATCGCGATTAATCTCCGGTATTAAATCTGGCAGCGAAGGGCTTAAGGTTGAGGTAAGTATTTGGGTATTCTATTTCTTTGGTTTTGGGTTTTGTTTTGGGTTTTGATTTGGGGATTGTGGAGTTGAAATTTTGGGTCGGAGGTTACGGTGGTGCGCGGACTTGGGCAGTATTGCAGCGGTGGTGGTGTGATGAAGCTGGGTGGCCGCCGTGATGAAAATGATTGATTTCCTGTGGTTTGTGTATTCGGCTATGGGTTGCAGGTCGTGACTGTGGAGGTTGGTGACTGGTGGTCCAATTAGTTGTTCGGTGATAAACTGTGGTGATGGATTGTTGATGATGATGCAGTGTAGATGGTGGCTGGTGATGTTGATTTTTTTTGCAGTGATGAAACAGTGATGGCTTGCTGTTTCGGTTAGTTGCAAATTTGGCAGTGGTGGGTTTTGAATTGATAACTGTTGTGATGTCCTTAGGTGAATACGGTGAAACTGCCATTGGTGTTTCTTTGTTTGAGTAATGGTTATGAGTTGTAGTTGCTGCTGCAGATGGTTGGCGATGGCTGGATTGAGGAGTGCTGGTTGACCGTGGCTTTATGAATTGGCTGTGAATTGATTTCTTGGAGGTGTGACTGAGTTGTGTGATGGTGATTGAGGGTAGTGAACTGTGATGGTGGCTATTGTGTGATCGATATTGGAGGTTGGTAATGGAGCTGCTGGTGGTTCGCTGGTGCTGGTGATGAGATGATGAAGATGGGTTGTGAAATGGATGTTGAATTGGAGAGGCAGGGGAGAAGTGTGGGCTAGACTATAAAAGGGGAGGAGGAAGATGACTTTCGGCGATAAAGGAAAAAGGTGCAGGGTTGTGGGGTTGGTCAGTGATGATGATAAAGATTCACAATCATTCAGGGTTGTGGGGTGATGTATAAAGAGAGGAGGCATATGACTTGAAAAGAAAAAAGAAAGAAAAGAAAATGGTTAATAGGGAACATGGGAAACATTAGAATAGAGGAAAAATCGTGGGTGGAAATGTAGGTTGGATAAATTTTTGATTATGATAAATATTGGACTAACTTTGATTATGAAACGTATTTAAAACAGATACATTTTGGACTGAAAATGAATTTGAAAATAAATAAATATTGATATAAAAATTGAATTACGTATTTGGACTTAAAATAATTTGAATAAGGAAAATTGAGATATTTTAATAAATTTGGAATTCAAAATGATTTTGAAAATAATACTTTGAATAAATAATTAAAATAACATAATTTTAGAAATTCGGATTTTAATTTAAAATCGAACAATTCGATATTTCTTGACTTGGCTAGACGAATCCGTCGCGGCGTTGACTTCAAAATAATAAATGAAATAGTAGCGACACGATTTTCTAAATATTAAAATAATTATTTATTGCATAAAAATTCTGGATCGCTATAACTACTGTATGAAATCCGATGGAAGTGGCAGTGCAAGAGAAACCTGAGCGGGAAGATGTCATTTGAGCTGCTAAAAATTTGAGGAGGAGAAGGAAAATCATGGCTGATGCTTTCTTTGCAAAAAAGTGAGTGAAGGATGCCAAACACTAGTTGCTTTATCGTAAGATGGCCGTGAACTTGTGGAGTATTATGTCCAGTTATGTCATTCCAAAATTGATTGAGAATATGCTTTTCATCTAGTTCTGGTGGATATAAGTTCAGCAAGATAAGGTCATGTTGAACTTGCTGCACTGTCTGGTGTCCCGTGGAAGGAATTGAGTACAAGAATGTTTGAGGGCATTGAGAACCCTGTGTGGAAGACGAAAGAAAAACTTGATGTTTGCTTTTTATACCTGGAGTAGGCAGTTCCTGCATTTATAAGCCTTTGTTTGGTAAAAGTTTGTTTATAAATAGTCACGCGACAACATCTCATTGGACCCTTTTTTTTTAAAAAATCAACAATTTCGGCTTGTCAAAGATTTCCATCCAACATTCTTTACTTTTCAAAAAAAAAAAAAAAAAATTAAAAATAAAGGACGAACGATGTCAAACAGAGCCTCAATTATTGGATGAACTTCTTGAAGAGTACATGAATCTATGTTTTTTATTGTCTGTATGCATCTTTGTTCACGAGGATATAGCTCCCGCCCACCACAGATAATGTTATACTCTACTTGCAACCCTTTATTTGTATAATTGTTTGATGTTGTTTTGGAGGGGGAGGGGAGGGGGGGGGGGGGGGGACGAGAAGCATGGGAAGCCTTTTCTATCATATATACAATGTTAAGTTTGTTACTTTTTGCTCGTATCACTTAACTTCTTCCTCTTTCTTCATGGATGCAGGGAAATTCCAAAGATGATGGCAGAACATATAACGATTTTGGGTGGTGAAGTTAATCACCACAAGTTTCTACCTCAATTCAATAAATTTCATCCCCTGCACTTCTTTTTGGCTCCTGATACTGGAGCGTTCCCAGAGAACTACAGCTGTTTGTCTTATGGGGTCAATACAGTTGGCATAATTAGAGCTCCACGTGGTGATGGGAAGGAAGCTATAGTATTGGTTACACCTTTTAATTCTTTGAAGATTACAAGGGGCGAGGCTCTATCACTGGGAATTGCATACTCATTGTTCTCTCTACTCTCTCATGTTACTTGGCTTTCTAAGGATATTATATGGCTTGCTGCAGACTCAAGACATGGAGAATACACTGCAGTTGCATCATGGCTAAGAGACTATCATACAGCTTCATTTGGTGTTTTGAAGCATTCTGAAACTTGTGCTGCAAGTAATTTTCCGGAGCTGAAAACAACTCATAATGGCTTCCGACATGCTGGCACAATGGCAGCTGCTCTTGTCATTAAGGTTGCTGATAGAAGCACTGAATTCGAGAAGGATGCTCTTACCATGTATGCTGAAGCATCCAATGGACAGATGCCTAACCTAGATCTCATCAATATTGTGAACTATTTAGCAGTACATGGGCAGGGTTATCGAGTGAAGGTGGAGAAAATATGGTCCTTGGTCAATGCTTGTTGGCTGAAAAGACTCGGACAGTTGGTTGAAATTCTAGGAAAATTGGCTGGAAGCTTAAATCCCCAATGGAATTTTGGTATCCCTGTTTCAGAGTACATTGAATGCACTGCTACTCTAGCCAGTTCCCTGTACAACCAGGTAAGGTAATCATTACAATTTACTTAAACCTACCATTCTCTGTATTATCCCCGTGACCTTGGATATAACCATATCAGCTACTGAGTTTCAATATACAGCAATTGATGCTGGAAATCTTCTTTACCGAGTCTTGAAAAATTGAAATGGATGAGTAAATGTGCTATGGTGTTTTTACTGAGCGTTTGGTTTTAAGGCACTATTATTTCTACTTGCTGTGTCAGGCATTAGGTGTCCCTACTGGTCCCCATGGTGCCTTTCGTGACTACCAGGTGGATGCCATTACTATGGAGATGTCACTGAAGTTCTCTTCAAGTCTTAACATTTTGCATGTTGGCAGGTGTGTACTACAACGAATGAGTCCTTCCTTATTTTTTCCACTGTTCTAAAAAAACTCGCATTACCTTTGCCTAGGCGGCACCTAGGCTTGAAACTCGGGTACAATGCCTCGCCTTGGCTAATGCACGTCTAGACCGGCTTTATTATTATATTTTTATCTTTTTAGAAGTTTTTTATTTATTAGGGTGTGTTCAGCTAGATATTAAATTGGAATGATTACAAAAATTTAATTTACACAATTTTCCATACCACTTTTTAACCATCAACATTTTCTTTCTCCAATTTTTAACCCTTCATCTTATCTAGAAAATACAAATAAATCCACAAATAATTTCAACTCCTTGATTTGACACAAAACATTCCATATTAAATCTAAAAGAACACACCCTTAGACTTAAGTTTTTAAATGACTTTATCTATATTAAAGTAAAAAATAAAAACATGTTAAAAAATTTCAAACAAAACAGTGACCAATGAAAATTGAAAAGCTTGAAAATTATATAATTGACTATTGGTTTGAATTATTAATTAAATATACTATTTTATAATCCTGGATGTTTGATATTTTTTAATTTTTAAATAATTTTCAGAACGATTAAAAATTTTAAGTAATATTAAAAGTTAGGAAACGTTGTTTTTTTACGTGTAGGCCTCCCTTAGGCTTGTAAAGATTGAAGCTTGGTCTCCACGTTTAGTCACGCTTTACGCCTAATTTTTCTTACTCTTGTAAATAGAAAGTAAACTTCTGCACTTGCATATTTCCGTTCTATAATGTTTTGCGTGATTATTTCTAGGAGAATTTTTTCCCTAATGTCTTGACAAAATATGTAGCAATATCTCTAATAGATGTTGTTATGCAGATTGGTTGAAGGAGTCGTGAGATCGGTAAATAATCTTCTCGAGAAATTCCATCAATCCTTTTTTCTGTATCTGTTGACATCTCCAACTAGGTTTGTGTCGGTTGGAGTCTACATGATCGCTTTCGCATTGCTTGTTGCTCCCCTTCCGCTAGTTGCGGCCTCTCTTTTTTCCGATGCTAATAAATCGAACCCTAATACAGGGGAAGATAAACCCACATCGAAACCAGCCTCCACGGACCAGTCTGAACTTAATTTTAAGTCATGGAAATGGCTTTATGCTGCCAAACAAGTCCTTATTGTGCACTTATGGAGCGCCATTGTAACATTACTTCCTTATATCGTTGATCAAATAACCGACTCTTCACCTACTACTAAGCTTTCAATTTGGATTGTGCTTTCAATAATTACCCTCTGGTTCCTAGATTCACTCTCTGGATTCTCTTTTTCAAGCACCAGTTCATCTCGGGAAACAGAATGGACTCTCCTGAAGTCTGTAACCGTTGCCGCCGCCTTCATCGGACTCTGTCTTATGTCAGTCATAAACTTTGCAACAGCAGAAATTGGAGCACTGCTTCTTGTTCCTATGTGTTTGACCGTGGTACCCTTGAGGCTCAATGTCAAAGTGAATACTATGAAAACTCTTATCCGGGGAGCTTGTAACATAATCTTTATATTTATAGGGTTTCCTCCGACTGTATTTTTTGTGTTGAAAGGTGCATTGGAGGGTTTTGAGAAGATGAGATTTGGGGACTTTTGGAATTGGGCCGAGTCACTCTGGGCGTGGAACAGTGCTACATATATCTATATGTGTATGGTTCACCTGCCGTGCTGGGTATTGTGTACCAAGACATTACTACATCGTTGCTAATGGTTTCAAAAAAATTGTTAGTGGATATTTTGTACCAAATACGCTAAATAGAATAGACATGACTGTAGTAAAGTATTTGCTTGGATGTGTACTGGGCACGTATTCTACGATGCCACGTTTTTATCGATATTTGGCTTTATAGCTTGGACTTGTTTGAAAAGATCATCAAAAATGATTATAGTACGTTGTTTAATTACGCCCATGTTTAGCCCCTATTTTTTAGGAATAATGTGATTTTGAATAGTATTTTTGGGATAATGTACCATTAAAAATTGTTTAAAAAATAAAAATGATAGATTTGATTAGAATAAATGGTTGAAATTAATTGTGGAATATATTTGATTTTCAAATAATGGGGCCAAATAGGGGCTACATAAAATATTTAGTCTTTGACTGCTCGTGATTAACGACAAGGCATTGTAATGTAGCCTCTGCTTGATTTTCATTAAATCAATTTTTTTTAATATTCATTTTCAATAATATATATTCACAAAATAAAATATTCTGTAAATAAATTTATAAATTTTCCTTACTTTTTAATCACACATTCTTCAAAAAATCACTCTTTAAATGAATCAAACATAGGTGTAGTTTGTAGGTTAATTCGCCATTTTGGCATTGTCTTCCATCGTCCCCCTTTTCTATATCGTTACTAGCTAAATGTTTTTAACCAATAGGTACTACGCCCAAACCCATTTTGAACAAATAAAAAGTCAAACTAATTTTTTAAATAAATATTAATTATAAGTTTAAATACCATATCCTTCATTATCTATTCTAACTGAATGCCAGTTTGATTTTGTAAATAATTATTAATTATAATTTTAAAAAAAGACTATATCTTTCATTATTTATTCTAACTCAATACCGTTTACAGTTTCACCAATTAGCCGGCCTCCGTTTGGTAACACTGTTTGGTTTATAAACTTGCTTATTTATGATTTTAAGATAAAAAGTGATGGTTGAAAATTAGAAAGAGAAAATGTGTGTAGTTAAAAAGTGATTTGAAAAATTGTATTATTTATAAATATGTTTATAAACAAAAAATATTCTCTTATCAAACGGAGGAGGCTAAATTTTCCAAACAGAAACTTCCTCACGAAAACCACTCCCTAATCCCAAACGTTCGCAAACATTCAAGAAAATCACACCTTCAATTCGCGATTTGTTTGACAAATAAGTAGCAATATAGTATTTTTTAAACTAAATTATTTATGATTTCTAAGTAAAATGTGTGGTAAAAAGTTTAGAGAGAAAATATGTATGGTTAAAAAGTTATTTGAAAGATTATTTATAAATTGATTTATAAACTATTTACAAAATAGAGACTAATTTTAGCGCATGTTAGGCACCGTAGAGAGAATACCGTATCCCGGTTACAATCAAAATTCATTTGAATCTTATATGACTTGTAGAGATGATAAATGGTAAATTGACATTCTCATCATATTTTATACTCACATTTCTGGTCCGACGGATACATTAACGTGGATCACGGTTACTTTAATAGAATAATTGGTCAAATGTAAATTTAAAACGACAATATAACATACTAAAACGTGTGTTTGAAACCATTTCAAATAATGTGTTTTGCAATAGGGAATTTTTGAAGAATGTGTGGTTAAAAAGTGGATTTTTTTTCTGAATTTATGTGTAGATTATTTTATTGATAGAATATGGTCGAAAATGAATTCCGAAAAAAAAATAATTTTTTGAATAATGAGTATTAAACAATGATTTGTTATTAAATTTTTAATAAGGTCACGAAACAGTTAAGAGATCACAATGTCTCAACATCCCAACGCATATTGGTCGCAACTAAGGGGTCACCCGATCACAATCACATTGTTTGTTTGCTTTGTTAGAGGAGTGAGACTAAGGCTTCGCCGATTGAGAATACCATGAAAGAATTTATTGTGTTGCGATCACGCTTGAAATAAGCTTGACACATCACCTATGGGAGCCCACATGGGACCCACTGATTGCCAAGTGTGCTCGGAACCTCACAAGTTACTGAACCACCGAGGTGAAATATTGTTCGAGGTCCTTGTGGCAGAGCTACTTGTTCCGAACTAAAGTTATCCGAAGCAGTATCCCGGTTTGACGACAAGACCGATCAACATGTCAGAGGAATATGACCTTCTGGCAAGTTGTATCTTGATGGGACAGCTTCTTTTCTGATGATGTGATAACAGTCGTAACTCTATAATATGTAGTAATAATTATGACCAAACAATTGATTTACCTTTCCAACGATTAGGAGCTTGACATGTGTAAAATATAACACGTGTCACGATCTAGGAACATAATTTCAGCTATAAATAGAACGCGCCTTCGCCCCCAAGTAAAAGGTTAGAAACTTTATACTCAAACTCAATATACAAATCTCACTCTCTTTTAAACACTTATATTTCTCGTACCCAAATTATATTTACTTGAAATGAGTACTAACTTAAGCATCGGAGTGCAATCAGTTGCCACCTCGACCTTAGTTGCATACTGATTGTTTTTCCTAGTGTGCAGGAAGTCCACGTGTTCAAGAGGGAGGAGCTGAGACATATTGATCCAAGGTCCTACCAAATTTTGTAGTCAACAGTTTGTATACTATTTTGATGCCTCAGATTGTTGTGAATCTTTGAGTAGTGTATCTTTAGCATCTAATAACTAGGTTTTGGATGTACTTCACCTTTGACTTTACAAAAGGGAAAAAAAAATTTGTGGAGATTTCTTTCTTCATTTGTTGTGTTGTCTATTTGTATGGTTTGTTGTCTTTGACTCCATGATTAAATTCCACTACAATTTATGTTGTGAATAAAAGCCATAAGCATTATATTTCCATTTCTATTATACTACTTTTTTATCCTTCTGTGTGACCTTCATCTGAAATCATGATAAAAGTTTTCAATGCTTAAATTGTTACGAAAAAGAATAAATTTCTATGGCTATTACCCTAAAGACAACAGACAAGGACTTGTTATAGCTAGAAAGTCAATTCAAATTCCTTAATAGTAAATTGCCCATCCTTGCTGTATATTTGGTGTAGTAACTACAGCTCTCTATGCTTGTTTACTTGGATTTACAGATACTTTTTACTGGTTTTGATGACCTTCAGTTTATGTGAGAATGTTTTTGCAGTATTACAACTTAGATTGTAGTTTATCTTGAGGTTGTTTAATTCCCACAATTGCACATGAATCGTCAGGGAACTGTGCCATTGGTATTTTCAAATCTAACTGATATTGTATCATATTTGTACATGAAGTACAACATTTGCATGTTGCCTTGATTAAATATGCACATTTAACTGAACGGCCATTTAGAATTTTCAGCTTCAATCAAAGAATGGTAGTCATGTGCATGTTTATATCTTCTATTTGGTGGTGATTTTTATGGCATGGTAGCCAAAACTAAAAAAATTCACTTTCTAATTAATTGAGCCAATTATCTTATTGATATATAGGTTTTCATAGATTTAAAATAATATTTAACTTAAAATTAAGGAAAAATGTTTATCATCAAGTTACTTAAAACTAAAAAACTAAATGTTGTAATTGTGAATTGTAAGTTGTTATGCAATTAGTTACGAATTAAGTGAATCCAAGTAGTTTGAAATAGGATACACTTTGTCCCGGTTTCCTGGAATATTTAAAGTCTAAATCTTTCATTTGTTGTTGTGCTTCATTGAAATATATGTATTGATATGCGTCTACGTGTTCACTGTTAAAATATATATGATCTTTATTTTAATTAAATACAGCAATACTTAAGCATGCATGGTTGTGTTTCGCTTCACGTGAATTTTTATGGTTAATGAGCTCTGGAGTACTAAAGAGCTAATATTAGATATCGATGAAGTTCTCAACGATATCTCCTAATTCCAATGACATTTATATTGTGTATATATTTCTTGGGGACTCAAGGAAAGCTTTTTGTTCCATTTTTAAAAAGTTTTATTTTATTTTACTTGCTTTTGAGCTTTAATTAGGGATATTGAGTGGGAGTTGGTTGTATACTTATTTTTGACACCTTAACTCTGGACAATGCATTTAAGTGTGTAGTTTGTGACGGACCTGCCGTCCGGCACCCGAGATGCTCGCAAGCATACGGGTCAGCCTTCCCCAACGCACGGGCCAGCAAGCTATGATGCATGTATAGCAGAACTTTAGGAAGGGGCTTATTGATATTACCTGCAATTGCATAGGCCATGTTAGTGCACATCCCGAATAATCCGACAATGTATGATCCTTGCCGTGCCACATGAGTAGGGGAAAAACCAGGCCGTGACAAGCTCCCCCACCCAATCCGCTAGCGTCCTCGCAGCGGTGCGCTTGCCTCGCGTCCACACATGGCCTTTCTCTTCAATCAATCTTCCACCTCAAAGGACTTGCCAAATTCTCCACATTTACGGTACCACCCCCTAGTGAACGAGAGTCCACAGTGCCCCCTGCACCTCGTCTCGTAGTGCCCCTGCACTTACCGCCTTCGACACCAACCTTCACCCTGTGCCCTCTGCACTAGTCCCTCGGTTGGACGGCACTCCTCACGGCCGCAGCTCCTCCGGCATGTCGAAGCATACTCAATGCACTGTCCTCTTTTGGTGGATTCCCCTCAACACACTGCCATGCTCAACGAAACAAACGTGCAACACGACTGCACTAACCATGCCTTTTCCTGCGCCATCCCAAAGTTTTCCTTTCTCAATTATATAGCTTACTGACGCCGTTTCTCCATTTTGCTCTTTGGCAAAGTCACGCATTTCATGGCCCAAAACCGTTGCCGAAGAATGCACGCCATTGGTTTGCCACTCCAACAACGCACATTCCAACGGTCCCGCTCTGATACCACTTGTGACGGACCTGCCGTCCGGCACCCGAGATGCTCGCAAGCATACGGGTCAGCCTTCCCCAACGCACGGGCCAGCAAGCTATGATGCATGTATAGCAGAACTTTAGGAAGGGGCTTATTGATATTACCTGTAATTGCATAGGCCATGTTAGTGCACATCCCGAATAATCCGACAATGTATGATCCTTGCCGTGCCACATGAGTAGGGGAAAAACCAGGCCGTGACAAGTTGCTCTAAATATGAACCTAAAATAAGAGATAAGATCTAAGTTTACATACAAGATGTGAAAGGATATCCATGGAGAAACACGTTGATATGGAAACTACACTTCGAAGTTTTGCTTGATATAATGGTACCTTGTTTACATTTTTTTTTTAATTTTCAGTGTCTTGGTATTTCTTTCTTTAGGCATTAGTTAAGGTTGATTCTTTATTTTTATTTACTCATTGGGCTATCTTTCTTCTAAGAAGGAGAATGATGCATTTTTCTGCATTTTTATTGTTCTTTCAATAATTAGTCCTTTCAACTATCACGTTCAATATCCCTTAGAACTGCCATTTCATTTCGTCAATCTTTTGTATATTTATATTGTGTTTTTTTCACTATCCTCGAGTTTTATTGGTTACATTTTTCAACATTTTGTTATTGCTTTCATAGAGTCTGATATGGATTATTAAATTTTGTAGGTGATCATCATCTCCGAGGTAATTTTGAAGGTTAAACAAAAAGTGAAAGTTGAATTTTCTGGTATTGATTCAAATTGGAAACCTAAAGAAAGCAATGTGAGTTTGTCCGCGATTTGATCACAAAAACCCCTTTCTTATTTAAGCCTATCTAGACCTCGTTCTCTTTACTGTTTTGAGGTGATTTTCTATTTTTATTTTCGAAAATATTAAAACGCGTTCTTTTTATCATTTTTGAAAACGCATTTTAGAAAACAAATTTTTTTTTTTACACAAAACTCTCAAAACTTCATTTTGTGTTTTTTGTGTGTATTTCAAGAAAAAATGTCCAAAATACGTAAAGTTTTAGGAATTTTTTTTTTTTTTTTTTTTTTTTTTTTTTAAATTATCCTAACTTGAAACTAAGCTTAATATAAAGTTTTTATTTTATTTTATTTTATTTAGAATTATCCTAACTTGGAACTAAGCCTAAATAAATATTTTTTTTGGGAGAATTATCTTAACTTGGAACTAAGCTTAAATAAAGTTTTATTGAATTCAATATCAACATTACAAAAAAAAAATTAAGTGAGAATTCTTGTTATATTTCAAAAAATGCCTTAATAAATGGACTTTGGTAGTTTTGAAAGAACTTGCATTTTCTGGATTTTAATAGAACTAGAGCTTCCTCAAATTCCGAACTTGACCAAACTGTGTTAATATAGACTCTTAATGCACACATTAGTGTGTTGCATGTAGCCATGTTTTTAGTGTATTGTGAAATGAAATTTGAGTTTGAGCGAGTAGTATTCTGCAAGTAAATTAATTAAAAATAGTTTAAGTAGTATTCTGCAAAATTTCAAACAGAACATATTTTCCAGCTTTTCATTTTCAAAAACAGTTTTCAGAAATGACAAACCAAATTCGTTTTCAACAAATTTGAAAACAAAAATAAAAATAAGAAATACAAAACATTTTCAAAAATGAAAATACAAAATAAAATACAAACAAAATGCTACCTAAGATTGTGTGATGTTCTTGTTCACTCATTGTTGGTCGGTTTTTTTGTTTCGTAAGTATAAATCTGTATCGCTTTTTACAATTTATATAAACTAGTATTTCTTCCGTGCGATGCACGAAAATTATTCAAAAATATTAATTTCGATAAATATTTGGAAAACTTTAATGTTTATAAAAAATCAAAACAAATTCAAAATGCATGAAAAATAATATTATATCACAATAATTAATTAAAAGTAATAAATAATATAATTAATTCAAATTATAATAGTTTCTTTGAATAGTAAGTTAATTTATATATTTAAGTAATACACGACTGTTAATTTTAATAATTTTTATGAGCTACTATTAATTTCAAAGAAAATGCAAATTTAGTAGTTTATTTAACTGTATATCATGTTTGATGTAATATTATGAGTACAATATTAATTTTGTGGAATACATCAATATATTTCTCACGATTTCTGCATTCTCCTCTCGTATTTAAGTTTTTCAAATTTTCATTCAAAAATATCAATACAATAATTATAAATATGTGTTTAACTTAAACACACAAATATTTGTTTTTAACCAATAAAACAATAATTTTTTACTTATAAAATCAAATAGTCAAAAAAATAATAAAAAAAATTACGTAATTCTAGCAATTATAATGATATCACAACATGAAATGTTGGAGTAAAAAAATTATATTGAAAATTATATACCATATAACATTTACGCAATTATTAAATTAAGAATGATTAAAAAAATATGATTCATTATTAACCATACTATTCACATTTTTTTGTATTTGTCTCTTTTATTTAACATTTTCACAAAATTTCTTTCGAAACATTAATCACAATAATTATAGACGTGTGTTTAACTTTAATTATATGTTTTTTTATACTTAAACCGAAATATCATTTGTATTCAAAAAATATTAATAATATAATAGAAAATTATAAATTTCAAAAGAAAAATAACGTGTCGTGTTATTATTAGCCCCTGTTTGAGATCATTATTTCAAATAATGTGGTTTGTAAAATTTTTGTAGAATGTGTGGTAATTATATTTGAATGATGAATATCAAGATGAAATAAACAATGTATAAATTAGATAAATATAATCTTCCGTTTTTAATGCAATAATTACACTTTATAAATTAATTTATAAATAACATAATTTCTCAAACTACTTTTTAACCATACACATATTTTCTTCAACTTTTAACCACATACATTTTTTCTCCATTTATTCAAAACATCATTTTTTTCTTCAAAAAACTCATTTTCGGTCACATTTTACCAATAAAATAATCTACAAATAAATTAAAAAAAATTCTCTACTTTTAACCTTACATTCTGAAAAAATTTACTATTTCAAACTCGTTATTTGAAATAATGTTTAGTGTTATTATTAGCCCCTATTTGAGATCCGCCATTTCAAATATTGTGGTTTGTATACATGAGTACTGTGCAAAGTTAAAAAAAAAAAAAAAATTGCTTTGGGCGGGAAAGCTGGTGAATGGATGGTCAACACTTTGTCATTTTAAAATGTAGTATAGATATAGATGGGTCTCATTATTTCAAATTATAATTATAATAGCTTCTTTAAATAATAAGAGGCAATTAATATAATTAAATAAGAAATTACCGTCATTTACTTCTCGTATTTTAACTCTTTTTTTTTCTTCCCAATTTTCATTAAAACACACCAATCACATATAATAATAAATAATTCATAAAATATGATTTGTAATATTAAAGATAATAAATAATAATAATAATCAAAACATAATTTTAATACTGATAGCTAAAAATATAAAGTACAGATTAGGGATGACAATGGGTGGGTCGGGGCTGCACGCCCCGCCCCATGACTGTTCGCGGGGCGGGGCGACCTACCCGACCCACCAATGACCCGAATTCCCCCCCCCCAAATTGGTAATTAAATTTTAGGTGAAAAAATTAGGCGTCGAAATAGTTAGAGTTTTTAAATTTGAACTTTAAAGATAAAATGTATATATTTGAAGGGAAAAAAAATCAATAAACAACATAATTGTATAGTAGTTGCATATTCTTATACCCTTAAATCCCACCAAGGTTCAATTCTTCTGGACATCATTAAATTTATTTTTAATTTCTCATTTCAATATATTAAAAAATAAAAAAAATTATCGGGTCACGAGGCGGGTCCGCCCGAACCCGCCTAGAAACCCTCGCGGGGCGGGAAACCTGCCCCGCAGACCTGATGGGGCGGGTCATTTCCGGTCCTCCGGATTTTTTTTGCCATCCCTAATACAGATATAGATAAGAACAACAAATAAATAAAATAAAATACCTCATTAAATAATAATATTAACAATTACAAAATAAAAATCAAATAGAGACATACTATGCTAAACTACTTTAAAATATTACTCTTCTTTTATAAATAAATAAAAACTAAAGATCTGTTCGATAACTCTATTTTATCGTGTATAAACATATATATATATATTTTCATTTTCTAACATACAAACTACGTATTTTTGAAATAATGAGTCTCATTATTTCAAATTATAATAGCTTCTTTGAATAATAAAAGACAATTTATATATTTAAATAATAAATGACTTCAATTTGCTTCTCGTATTTTAACCTTTGTCCCCTAATTTACATTCAAAAACACCAATCACATAATAATATATAGGATAAATACATAATTAAATAATAATAATTAAATAATAATAATAATATTAATAACTAAAAAACCAACATCAAATAGAGATATAATATACTAAACTATTTTAAAATATCACTTCTCATTTCTAAAAAAAAAATACTAAAGATCTGTTCGATAACTCTATTTGCAATGACCCGGCTCCCTCGCTGGGGCATTCTCCGTGTCGTACTCATGGTCTTTCCACTTCCCCCTGGTCGTCCTGGTCCTCAAGGGCTGCTAGCCTCGTTTTCAGGAAGTGGATTTTTGCCTTCCATGAGTTTCGAACCTTGTCTAGTGGTAGTGAATTTTTAAGAATCTTTGTACTTAACCCCTAGGTACAAGGTTCGAAACCCATGGAAGAAAAAATCCACTTTCTGGAAACGAGGCTGGTAGCCCTTAAGGACCAGGGCGACAAGGGGGAAGTGGAAAGACCATGATTACGACATGGAGAAGGCCCCAGCGAGGCAACCGGGTCGTTATTGATCTAATCGTACCAGAGATTCCATGAAGTTTGTACTTAACCCCTAGGTACAAGGTTCGAATCCCTAGAGAGGCAAAAATCCACTTCCTGGAAACGAGGCTGCCAGCCCTTGAGGAGCAGGACGACCGCGGGGGTGGGGGGGAGGAGTGGAAAGACCATGAGTAGATGACCGACAGTCCTTGAGGACCGGGTACGCTACAAAAAATGCACCTTTTTGTAACGACCCGCTCCCTCACGGGGCCTTCTCCGTGTCGCACTCATGGTCTTTCCACTCCCCCCTGGTTGTCCTGGTCCTCAAGGACTGTCAGCCTCGTTTCCAGGAAGTGGATTTTTTTCCTTCTATGGGTTTCGAACTTTGTACCTAGGGGATAAGTACAAAGATTCTTAGAAACCCAGTACCATTAGACCATGAAGAAGGAAATGATCAAACACAACAACAAAGTGCTGATAGTGTGGCTGCTCATCCAATGATCAACAGAGGAAAAGCTGGTATTTTCAAACCCAAGACTTATTTTGGTCAGGCTTTATCATATAATGTCAAGAAAAATCTGGATTATAGTGAGCCTAACTGTGTTGATGATGCTCTAAAGAATAAGAATTGGGCTCTAGCTATAAGTGAAGAATATGAAGCACTAATTAAGAACAAGACATGGAAGTTAATTCCTCATTCACCAGATTATAAGATCATTGGGAATAAGTGGATTTTCCGGATCAAACATAACAATTAAGGGAGAATGGTAAGGTACGAAGCTAGACTGGTAGCAAAAGGATTTCTTCAAACTCAAGGAGTTGACTACTATGATACTTTCAGCCCTGTCATCAAAGCATCTACATTAAGAATTATTTTAACCCTTGGAGTCTCAAAAGGTTGGGAAATAAAGCAAATCGATGTAAATAATGCCTTTCTTAATGGAGAACTAGAGGAAGATGTATATATGTGTCAACCCGAGGGGTTTATCAATCAAGAATTTCCAAATCATGTCTGTAAGTTGAGGAAAGCGTTGTATGGGTTAAAGCAGCTCCAAGGGCCTAGTATGACAGGTTGAGATACAAACTGTTGAAGTGGAAATTTCATCAGTCCAAGGCAGATTGTTCTTTATTCTACCTTGTTGAAACTAACTATGTCATTTTTGCACTTGTTTATGTTGATGACTTAGTGGTTACAGGTAATAACATTCAGATGCTCCAAGAGTTCATAAAGAGGTTGAATGCTGATTTTTCCCTCAAAGACATGGGATCTCTTCACAAATTCTTAGGCATTGAAGTGTACAGAAAGGTTTCTAAGAATCTTTGTACTTATCCCCTAGGTACAAGATTCGAAACCCATGAAAGGCAAAAAATCCACTTCCTGAAAACGAGACTGGCAGCCTTTGAGGATCGGACGACCAGGGGGGAGTAGAAAGACCATGAGTGCGACACGGAGAAGGCCCCAGCGAGGGAGCAGGGTCGTTACACTATTTTATCATGTATAAACAGAATTTTTTGTTTATTTTCTGACATGCAAATTACGTATTTTTGAAATAATGGGTCTCATTATTGCAAGTTATAATAGTTTCTTTGAATAATAAAAGGCAATTTATATAGTTGATCGGCATTATTTTCCTACCTCCTAAATTAAGGGAAAGTTCATGCACCACGGGCCTTTATGCCCAAGTCTTCCCTGGGAATAGCTTATGCTCGGACATATTACCCGATCCCCATGGGTCTCGTCCCTCATAGTCCATTAGTTCGGCCAATATGCCCGGGCTTCTTTCAACACCATGTGGTCGGGTTTTTACTGACCCTTCTTCTATCTCGCCGTATTATGGGCTTAAAAGCTGGACCTCGTACCCGGTCACTTCTCGAGAATAAGGTTGCGTTATTCCTGACCACCTTCCTACTTCGAGCCGTCAAAGGTTGATCAGGTCGGCTCTTCCCGACCTAAGGCCCATGCAAGTAGGCCTTAAGATCTCATTCGTCAATGGGCTTCATCAATGGGCCACATTCTTGGGTCCCAAGACAAGATGTATTCCATAAGGAAATATCCTAAAAAAGGGGAATTGAATTCTTATAAAGTTAGAACTCCTTCTAAAAGGTAAGTTTATAAGAAGAGGACCCCTTCTTTTAATTAAAGAAGGTTATGGGTTTCCACAGCCCTATAAATATAACTCCTTGGATCAAGTATTATTCATTCACAATATATTTTTCAGTTATATATTTTCTCTCTCTACTTTTCTTTCTCTAGAATACTAATTCTCACACCGGAGGGGGACGGGGAGAATCCACCTGGCCTTTTTTGCATGTCATTCAAGGTGCATATGTTCATCTTTTCCACCAATCTAGCAACTCCAGATCTTGCCACATCAAGGTTAAGAATTTTTACAACATCAATTGGCGCCGTCTGTGAAAAGAGATACAATTAGTCATGATTAATGGACGTCAAGCTCGTCCCTCCACATCCACCAGACAACCCCTTTCGGCCAATACCTCGGCTGAAGGGAAAAATCCTCCACCTCTTGAAGATGTTGGGGAAGAACAAGATTCAGAAGTCACGCCAGACAATGAACCGATAGTCGAGAAGATTTCAACGAACTCCAGCAGCAGCTCCGTGAACTCCGTCAAATTCTTCAGTAACATAATAATCCTCAAGTAACACCCGACCAGAACACTCCGAGAACGATTCCCAGAGAAGTCTACAGGCCAGTTAATCCTGCAGATATCAATTCCTCGAGAATCGAGGGAGCCCATCACATGAATGAAGGGTATGCTAACTTGACACAACGGGAAATGTCTAGAATTATTTAGGATGGAATAGCAGACGGGATAAGGAAAAACATGCAAGGTCGGACTTCTTTCACGAGAAGAACCCCTTTCACTCTTGAAATAACATCGTTCCCCTTACTAGAAAGATTCAAGTAACCTCGAATAAAAGAATACGATGAAACTATAGATCCCAGCAACCACTTGAATACCTACACTGATGTCATGGATATGCAGAATGCTCTTGACCAAATACTATGCAAGGCCTTCCTGCAAACCTTAACCAACTCTTCCCGAGACTGATTGTGACGACCCGAATTCTCGACCATTCGAGTGCCACAAAAAGTGACTCATATCATATTATCGAGACTTAAATAGTAATGTAAAATTATTCAAAAGAATAATTAGAATCCCATAATTTTATTTGTGAATAAAAATAGAACATAATTTTCTTACATAAAGTTCAACATAATTATCTCATCAATCTTAACCACTTTTGCCACTTCCATGTTGACCGCCTCGAACCTTCAATTATCTGAAAATGGTAAATATCGTGGAGTGAGATTTATAAAATCCCAGTAAGTATACCAAGCATAAATTTTCTTTTGAATGCATATGGATCATTTTCATCATAACATAGGATAGGATTGAAATATTCATAAACATAGGGAGACACAAGAATTTTACCGAACTTAAATGGCAAGAATTCTTATGTGTAGCGCTACTAAACTCCGGTCCCCTTAGCATAATCATAAACATATCATATGGAACCCATAACAATCTTGTGAGATTGATTTCATAGCAATGATCCAAACATTTTCATAAAAACATAAGATATACTTACTTGTCATAAAAACATACTTACTTTTCATAAAAACATAAGGTATACTTACTTGTCATAAAAACATACTTACTTTTCATAAAAACATAAGGTGTATTTACCTTTCATAAAAACATACTTACTTTTCATAAAAACATAAGATATACTTACTTGTCATAAAAACATACTTACTTTTCATAAAAACATAAGGTGTATTTACCTTTCATAAAAACATACTTACTTTTCATAAAAACATAAGATATACTTACTTGTCATAAAAACATACTTACTTTTCATAAAAACATAAGGTGTATTTACCTTTCATAAAAACATACTTACTTTTCATAAAAACATAAGATATACTTACTTGTCATAAAAACATACTTACTTTTCATAAAAACATAAGGTGTATTTACCTTTCATAAAAACATACTTACTTTTCATAAAAACATAAGATATACTTACTTGTCATAAAAACATACTTACTTTTCATAAAAACATAAGGTGTATTTACCTTTCATAAAAACATACTTACTTTTCATAAAAACATAAGATATAAGTACCTTTTAAAAGATTAAAATGAAGTGTTGTAGTAAATGGACCAAAACTTTCTTGACCACCTTGAATTTCTCTTACTTGTGGATTTTGTCAAGAGATTGGAAATAAGTGTATATGTGTAGAGTTGTGTGTAAAAGAGATGGGTTTAAATAGATGTATAAAGTTGGCATATTGTAAACATAATCATTCAATTCTATTAATTTTAACACATCATTTTCTTAAAGTAAAGCACCATTCATATACTTTTCCATATTTATACAAATAATATGCTCTTCATGATTATATATAATGGAGTATATAAATAATTCATATACTTTTCCATATTTATACAAATATTATGCTCTTCATGATTACATATAATGGAGTCTTATCAATCATTCATATACTTTTCCATATTTATACAAATATTATGCTCTTCATGATTATATATAATGGAGTATATAATTCATTCATATACTTTTCCATATTTATACAAATATTATGCTCTTCATGATTACATATAATGGAGTCTTATCAATCATTCATATACTTTTCCATATTTATACAAATATTATGCTCTTCATGATTATATATAATGGAGTATATAATTCATTCATATACTTTTCCATATTTATACAAATATTATGCTCTTCATGATTACATATAATGGAATCTATCAACTATTTATATACTTTTCCATATTTATTAAATTAAGATTCTCATAATTATTATATATAATGGAACCTCTCATGCTTGCATATATTTTCTTAATTTAAATGATAAAAGTAATTTTTGTACAAATAAATATTGGGATAACATTGAATTAAGTACTTAGACTTAATATACTTTAAATCAAGAGAATGGAGATATTTTTAGAAATTCGGAATTTAATTTAAAATCGAACGATCTCGATTATTTCTTGACTTGGCTATACGAATACGTCGTGGCGTTAACTTAATAAAAATGGGTGAAATAGTAGCGACACGATTTTCTATTAAAATAATTATTAATCGCGTAAAAATTCTTGGTCGCTACAAACTTACCCCCTTAAAATAATTTCGTCCTCGAAATTAATCTTACTTGATCTTATGATTTCTGAACACTTAATCAGAATCTCTTCTTCTTCTTCTTATGTAGCATCATCGCTACCATATTTAACCCAACCATATTTAACCCACTGGACTTTGACTAAATGCATCAATTTGTTTTCTTAAGACATGGACTTTTCTATCAATAATAGACATATGTCTACTCATAAATTCTTCTGAATCAAAATGAAAATTCCCAATCGTATGTGATATTTCATCATATCTTGTAGTATTCATGTAACTTGTCATTTATCATCGTATCATGTGACCTCAAATATTCGTATTAATATCTCTAAAATTTCAATAAATCTTTACTAACATATCATACCATAATAATTTGTCATTTCTTCTTATCACCAAATATCCCAAAATAATTAAAACGATTACCTGAATATTCTCTATGTAATATACCCAAACATGTTATTCACATATCAACATAATCATCAGTTTATCTTTCCAATATTTGTAACCCAAAATTTCTGCAAAATTCAATAAACAAATATCTCCCAAATAATTAAAATTCTTAACTCAAATATCATAACATTTCCCGTAAGGTATTCCTTTCACTTGCACAAACTTATTAATCCTGATTCAATACAGTCCTTATTTCACTTTCACGTATCCCCGTATTATTTCTATACCTTGATTATTATATCAAAATATCAGTACCCAAAATCCAAGAAAATATTCCATATCTCAAATCCCGTCATCATCAAATCTTCCTTTTATCAAGAAAGTAAACGGCGTATAAACTCTTGTTCCCTCTTTTCCATTATTCTATTCCGCGCTTTCTTGCTGGAATCAATATCACGCGGATTCCCTCCGATCCTTAATGCTTTTAAATAGTTCATGCTGGGAAGAGGTTAGATCCATCAAAAACATGGATATCATTCTTACAAACATTCGCAAGTATTATTCCAGTTTTCCAATGAATGATCTGAGGAAAATTTATCGAATAAGACTCGAAAGATTGAGGTTGCTGATGGCTCATGGTGTTTCAGAAGATGTTCGCTGGTTGATCGAAGCAAAGGTTCGACTATCTGGTGAATTACCTATGACATTTCCAAAGCACATGCCTGGTTTAGGCAAAAGCACCTTCGCAAAGAAACGAAGAGCAAAAAGGCTGAATGGTTGCTACAAATGTGCTCGTTGGAACTGTGATACTCGTTGCAAAACAGTAGGATATTCTTCTACTAATCGGGATGATAAAATCAAATTCATAAAGGGTGGACTGAGTAAGGAGTCTTTGGATGATATTCGACTGACTCTTGAGACGCACCCAAGTGGTTATGTGCAACGTGAACTTCTCTCCTTATACGCTCAGTTTAACGAGGACAAAAATCGTTATAGTCTCCAAAATATAATAGCAAAAGATCCTGTTTGCCAGTCTGTTTTACAAAATGAGGCTTCTGGCAGTTCAACAATGATATAAGGTAAATCTCTTGATACACATTTAAAATATTTTGCTGTTTTCTTTCACGCGTTTTGGAAATAAAATATATTTTCCTTTCTCGAGTTTTGATAAAGCTGGAAATAAATCATCGAAAGGTGATATCTTTGGTAAAACAGTCAAAAGTTGGCCGATTTTGACAAAAGTAAATCTTTACTTTTTCATAATCAATCAAAAACAGTAAATTTTTTCGGCTTTAAATAGCCAAACATATTTCATAGTTCAGGCATCCCAAAATCACATCTTCTTCGTAAGTTTTCTCTTCTATACTATCAAAGATGGAAGCACCAAAACTTCGACAGATCAAAACTATTTGTGTATTTTGTGGATCAAAAGTGGGGAAAGGCTTCAGTTATCTAGAAGCGGCCGTAGATCTTGGAAAGAAACTGGGGGAAAAAGGTATCACTCTTGTGTATGGGGGTGGTAGCAGTGGTCTAATGGGTTGTGTTTCCCAATCTGCTCTTGCAGAGAAATCAAAAGTAATCGGTGTCATACCTGTCCCTTTGGTAGATGTTGCAGGCAAAACACGAGGGCATGAAGTTCAAACATTATCCATCCATGAACGCATAACTTGTATGCTATATGGTTCTGATGCCTTTATAGCCCTGCCCGGAGGTTTTGGTACCTTAGAAGAAATCTTTAACATTACCTCGTGGGCTCAACTAGATCTCCATACTAAGCCTATTGGGCTTCTGAATGTTAACAATTTCTTTGATGGCTTGTTAACCTTTCTTCATTATGCTGTGGAACAGGGATTCATCTCTCCATTTTCCAGAAGGCTCCTTATTTCTGCTCCTACTATTGATGAACTACTGGATAAGCTGCAGTCATATATCTCAATACAAGATCCAGCAGGGGTTAAGATAGATTGGTCGCAAGGAAGGGGAATCAAGCGAAAATGGAGTCCGGTTAATGTAAACTTAACTTTATGAATCTTAGAATAGGTGGGGGTAGAGTACGGAGTATTCTTACTCTCGAGACACCCCTCTAATTTCCTAGGATTTCCTTAATGTTTAAATCTTGTGTGTACCTCAAAGGTTCCAGGTGGTAGATTACGGAGTATTCTTACTCTCGAAACACACCTCTTTGAAGGTTTCTTTATTTCCTCAAAAGGTCAGAGGTGGTAGGATACGGCTACTCCGGAAACACATCTCTCAATTTGAGGAATTTCCCATGTTGCTTTCTTTTGATTTTGCGTGTTTCATGTATTTCTTTCCAATGTGACTCTTGTGTGTTCTCCTTACGAGAAAATAATAAATATCTCTGTTATCATCTACTAAATCTCGTTTGTGATGTAAATGAATTTGCATGTCTAACCTCAATTCTCTTAGTGATTGCATACCATACTATGCTCTTAATTCCAAACGATAAAATTCTAAGCAGAGTTTCCTTTGAAATTTGGACTTATTCAAACCGTAAGCATACTTCATAACTCACAATAATAAATAATTCCACATTTGATCACAACGATCTAAAAATTGACCACAATTTCATCAAACTTCAATATCATAAAAAAATATTCCAGAAAATCAATTCATAATTCCTCAACATAGAAATTTCAAATCATAGTCGTCAATATCACAATATCACTTCCTTCAATACCTTAATTGACTCAAAAGATTACTCATACTTATATTTATAAGTCATAAATCATATTCCCAAAATTTAATCACAAGACCAAAGTTCATAATAAATTTCTCTTCAATATAGAGGCATAATTCACTTACTCAACATAATATCCATTACTTAATTCCCAATAACCAAATCTTTAAATCTCTAACTTCATAATGCTTCTCATAAAAGTCTCATTAAAATCATATCACTTATAATCTTAACATCTCATAAAAATTCATAAAATTGGCTCGCTATTTCTCATTAAATCTAAATGATAGATAATCTGAACATATTTCTAATCATTTCTGTTGACTTCTCATACTTAATGCCATGTCTAAAATCAATTATGCAAAGTCCATTTAAGGTTTATCATTTCTAAACTCGAGGACAACAATTATTTTGAAAATCATTCTTAAGTCATATTATTCCCATTATGCTCAACACCCGTTCTCTTTCTTTCTTTTCTTTCTGAATTTTTTTTTTTTTTTTTTTTTTTTTTTTTCAGAATTGAAACTTGAAGAGTGGTACCAATAATCATCCACAGTTTTTCCTTGCTTTTAAGCAAAGGTAGTGATAAAAGGATAAATTATTGAACCGAAAATTGAAACTTGAAGAGGAAGTACTAATAACCATCCACAGTTTTTCCCTTGTTTTTACACAAAGGTAGTGATAAAGGGATAAATTATTGTACGAATTCATTATCAATTTTGTTTGTTTAATATATTATTCCATATATTTTGGGCAAAAGTTACAACCCAACTTAATTTCTAATTGAGTCAATCTTACTAAGCTTAATATGCACCAAAATTCATATAAATATCCTCTCTGTCTCATGATTCTACATTGAAAAGAATAAAAAAATTGAGTCTTCTATCAATTTATATCATACTTGACATGTATATTATGTGTAACACATAAAGATTCATAACATATGAAGATTTCATACTTAACATGTCTTAATAAAATCGTAAATGACTTGCAAAGCATATAACATACCTGGTTCGAGGAGTCAATACGTGGAGAGTGACATAGTAGAGTGATGAGTTAAAATATTTCATATAATCTTATTTTCCTTTAATCAACAATAATTTAATGTGGTTGTATCCAAATCAACATTTTCTTGAATCATAATTCCTAATTAATCACAGTCTTCAAAACAAATCCAATATCGATATAGTAATTATCTCCCCATCAATAATTAATAACTTAACCCAAATAAAATTTATCGTCAAATCTTATTTTTCCTTTAGTCCCCGAACTTCTAGAAATTTATCAAAGACATCAATATAAACATCATATCACTAACTAATTATATTCCATAAAATTTTCAGGACATTACAAACTCCCTTGCTTAAAATGAATTTTGTCCTTGAAATTCGCACATCAAATTTCATCATGCTTTTCAAAATCATAACCATACTTGACATGTGAAAATTCAACTTTTTTTTTTTTATAATGAATAGTGATTTCGTTCACTGTTCATCATGAATAGCACGTCGTTTTACTGTTCACGTGAATAGTGATTTTTTTTTTTTAAAGAAATAAAATTTCAAAAATCTACAGAATCGTTTTTAAAACTCTTTGCTCTGATACCAACTGTGACGACCCGAATTCTCGACCATTCGAGTGCCACAAAAAGTGACTCATATCATATTATCGAGACTTAAATAGTAATGTAAAATTATTCAAAAGAATAATTAGAATCCCATAATTTTATTTGTGAATAAAAATAGAACATAATTTTCTTACATAAAGTTCAACATAATTATCTCATCAATCTTAACCACTTTTGCCACTTCCATGTTGACCGCCTCGAACCTTCAATTATCTGAAAATGGTAAATATCGTGGAGTGAGATTTATAAAATCCCAGTAAGTATACCAAGCATAAATTTTCTTTTGAATGCATATGGATCATTTTCATCATAACATAGGATAGGATTGAAATATTCATAAACATAGGGAGACACAAGAATTTTACCGAACTTAAATGGCAAGAATTCTTATGTGTAGCGCTACTAAACTCCGGTCCCCTTAGCATAATCATAAACATATCATATGGAACCCATAACAATCTTGTGAGATTGATTTCATAGCAATGATCCAAACATTTTCATAAAAACATAAGATATACTTACTTGTCATAAAAACATACTTACTTTTCATAAAAACATAAGGTATACTTACTTGTCATAAAAACATACTTACTTTTCATAAAAACATAAGGTGTATTTACCTTTCATAAAAACATACTTACTTTTCATAAAAACATAAGATATACTTACTTGTCATAAAAACATACTTACTTTTCATAAAAACATAAGGTGTATTTACCTTTCATAAAAACATACTTACTTTTCATAAAAACATAAGATATACTTACTTGTCATAAAAACATACTTACTTTTCATAAAAACATAAGGTGTATTTACCTTTCATAAAAACATACTTACTTTTCATAAAAACATAAGGTGTATTTACTTGGAAGACATCTTCTCTACACTCCGACAACATCGGATGAAGTTAAACCCCACCAAGTGCGATTTCGGAGTAAGTTTGGGCAAATTTTTAGGATTCATGATCACTCAGCGGGGCATTGAAGTCAACCCGGATAAAATTGTGGCACTTACATCAATGGAACCTCCCAGGACCATCAGGGAAGTGTAGAAACTTACGGGTAGAGTGGTAGCAATGGGCCGTTTCATGTCAAGGGTAACAGATAAATGTTTTCCCTTTTCAAAACTCTCTGAGGAAACAAGGAGTTCAGATGGGATGAAGAATGCGAAGTCTCCTTCAAGAAGCTGAAGGAATATTTGGGAACTCCTCCAATATTGGTAAAACCAAATCTGGAAGACAATCTATTCTTTATATAGTCATTTCAGATCATGCAGTAAGCGCCATTTGGATCAAAGAGGAAGGGAAGATCCAAAAACCCGTACACTACGTTAGAAAGATGATGTTGGACGCATAAACCCGATATATACTGTAAAAACAGCTCGCACTTGTCCTAGTCACAGCAGACAGAAAGTTGAGACCTTACTTCCAAGCCCATGCTATAATAGTCCTCACGAACTAGCCTTTGAAATAGTTCTTGCAGAAATCGGATGTCTCTGGTCGTTTACTCAAACGGTCAATCGAGCTTGGGGAATATGACATTGAGTTCAAGCCTCGACCTTCCATAAAATCACAGGTCTTGGCGGACTTCATCGCCTAACTCCCTCCAAGACCTCGGGGGCCAACAGGTCATGACAGAGAAGAGGCCACATGGACTTTGCAAGTTGATATAAAATTGAATGCCGCAGGCTCAGGGGCCGAAATCATACTAAAAAAGGATGATGGCACAATGTAAATTCAGTGCACAATTGGGCTTGACTTCCCAGCCACTAATAATGATGCAGAATATGAGGCTGTTATCGTCGGGCTTCAGGCAGCTCAATATCTAGGGGTCGAACATGTCAAGGTCTTGAGTGATTCACAATTGGTGGTAGAAAAGTGAATGGCACTTTCAAGTTCTAAACTTGCAAAGGAATTTCAAATCTTTCAGCATTGATAAAATACCAAGGTCCGCTAATCACAAAGCGGATGCGCTGTCAAGACTAACTTTTTTCAATCTGGACCATTTGGAGAGAACTGTGTTCGTACGAACATTGCATGAGCCCAATATCACAGAGCAACCTGACGTCAAGGATATTTCAGAACATGAGCGCAGTTGGATGGATCTGGTCATCGAATACTTAACGTCGGGAAAATTTTCAGATGACAAAGCAGAGGCAAGAAGAGTCAAGACAAGAGCCCCAACGTATACCATGTCACAGGATATCTTGTTCTGTAGAAGCTTTACGGTTCCCTACCTCCTATGTCTTACCCTGAAAGAAGCAGCCCTTGCTATAGCCGAGATTCATGAAGGAATTTATGGAGGACACCAAGGAGCAAGAACACTGGTTATGAAGTTAAATGAGATATGGGTACTACTGGCCAACCATGAGGAAGGACACACTCAGCTATGTGAAAGCTTGTGATAAGTGTCAAAGATTTGCAGCTCGATTGCATCAACCGGCAGAAGAACTATCTTCAATTATATGCCCATACCCTTTGCATATTGGGGAATTGACATACTTAGGCCATTTCCCATAGCTCGTGGCCAAGTTAAGTTCCTAGCTATGGTTGTAGAATATTTTACAAAATGGTTAGAAGCAGAGCCTCTTGCTGTAATCACAAAGCAAAAGTTAGAAGCATTTGTTTGGAAGTCAATTATCTGTTGTTTTGGTCTTCCAAAACATTAATTACTAATAATGGTCGACAGTTCGAGTGTCAAGCCTTCAAGCAATTCTGCAAGAACTTGGGGATAGAAAATAGATTAACTTCGGTTTCAAACCCGCAAAGTAATGGACTAGCTGAGGTAACAAATAGGCTCATCTTGCAAGATTTGAGGACTCGCCTCGACAGTGCTAAGGGTGATTGGCCCGATCTCCTTCCGGAAATTCTTTGGACAAACCGAACAACCTTCAAGATAGCAACTGGGGAAACTCCATTCATGCTAGCCTTTGGGATGGAAGCCGCTATTCCAATGGAAGTAACAATTCCTAGCTTTCGTACGATGACTACAGAATCACCCGATCATTATGAAGGGCAGAGAGAAAGTCTGGATCTTCTAGAAGAAGTCAAGAAAAGTGCCGCCCTAAGAATAGCTGCTTATCAACAGGCCATGGCCAAGAAGTTCAACATCCGAGTAAAAAAGAGAGAGTTCAGAATGGGAAATCTAGTCTTACGTTGATGTGAAGCCGCCGGTCATAAACCAGGGAAACTTAGACCTATTTGGGAAGGACCATACGAAGTCATTTGAAAAGTGGGAAAGGGCTCGTACAGCCTTCGAACCATGGATTCCAAGCCCATTCCTCGACCGTGGAACGTTGAAAATCTGAAGCCTTACTACAAGTAGTCACCTTTCCGGTAGCAGCAAGGTCATCTAGTTGTAGAAGAGTCGGGACTGTGAACCCTTTCTTTCTCTTTATTTATTATTCTCGGACTTGCATGTCCATCCATATTTTTTAGTATGCTCGAGCCTGGGTGCCCATTGTACTTTTTTTTTCAGAATCAGGGACGGGTACTCTTTTTCTTATCCAGATTTTTCCCAAAGGATTTTTCTAGATGAGGTTTTAACGAGTCCCGTAGTATGGTCTCCTTTAATAAAATTATTTCTTCCGAAGAATGACCATCAGAACATCAAGCACTGGAATAGCTTACAAGGTCGGCCAAACGACTTTACAAGCTATTCCCCTACAATAATTTACAATGTCTCATGACAAGGTTTTACTTACAATGTCTCATGGAAAGACATTACAAATTATTTCCCTACAATAATTTACAATGTCTCATGGCAAGGCGTTACTTACAATATCTCATGGCAAGGCGTTACTTACAATATCTCATGGCAAGACGTTACAAATTATTTCCTTACAATAATTTACAATGTCTCATGACAAGGCGTTACAAATTATTCCTTTACGAATACTTTATAATGTCTCATGGTAAGACATTACAAATTATCTCCCTACAATAATTTATAATGTCACATTACAAGGCGTTACAAATTATTCCTTTACGAATAATTTACAATGTCTCATGGAAAGACATTACAAATTATCTCCTTAAAATCTATTCTGCTACAAGTAATTTATAGGGTCGGCCATAATTCCCGACTTTAAAAATTACATCCATACAAAGATTGAAGACCCGCCCAGACCGATCTATCATTTACGAAATTCAACAAGGTCGTCCTTTTTACCCGACCAGTTGGACTTTTCCTTCAATTTCACAAAGTCAAGGGCTTAAGCCCTTCCTTATAAGAAAAGTTTACAAGATCGGCCTTCATGCCCGATCTAATAAACTATCCCCCCGACTGCACAAGAAGTTTGCAAGATTGGACAAACTCGATCTTTTTAACCTATTCACAAGACCAGTTTTATTGTTCGGCCTAATCAACCTACTTACAAATAAAACAATAATATCACATACTTGAATTTGTAAAATTCATTTATAAAGGAAGATTTACAAGTAGTCTACGGGGCATACCCCGGGCAAAATAGCAAGTTTTACCAAAATTTTAGTCCTCGGGATCAATCCCGTCCTCTGCTTCCTCGATCACTTCATAGTTGCCCTTTCCTCCTCCTCAAAAGGGCTGAGGTCAAGATTGTTAGCACCCAAAGGGAAAGCAGCCATTGGGCTCGTGTCAAGCTCGAGCATTTTCAGAAGGCACCAAGATCTTGCCTGCTTGATCGCTTGAGAGTAAGACTTCAACGAGTAATTACCCAAAGCAAGCATGTACTCTTCCGAGCCCTTGAATGCCCTGACTGTAGAAGCCCAGACCTGGGGCTCCCATGCCTGGGTTTTCTCGAGCTCTTCTACCAAGCACTTACTCTCATCCCGAGCTAAATCCCGCTCCTAAAGTGCAACCTCAAGGTCAGCCTTAACCTTTCGAAGCTCTTCCTCAGCAGTGTTAGCCCGGGTGGCCTCATGAGCAAACAAGTTATAAAAATCATATGCAAAAAGATTAAATGAAAATTGTGTAAACATCTCAGGAATTACCTGGAGTGCCGCGCTCATTATATTCTCAACTCCCCGCTCCAGACCGACCTCATATTGATACTTCTTTACGAGGTCTGGATGCAGAGAGTTTTGCATCTTCCTCCTGCAGTCAACAAGAGACGGATTCTCGGCTTCAAGCTCAGAATCAGACAGTGGGGGAGCACGACCTCTTTGCAGCCTTTCCTCCGTAGGGGGTGGAATATCTTCTTGGGAGTGGGAGGTTTGCCTCGAGCCTGAAAGACTAGCTCTCGTCCTTTTTTGAGGACGCCTTCTCATTACCCCCATCTACATTTCTCTTAGCCCGGGCACTTTGGGCCTTAGCCATTGCAGCTTGCTTCAAAGCTTATGAATCAAAGGCCATCCTTGCAACAAGGACGAGATGGTTAGACCCCATGGAAGGTTCATGTGACTAAGAATAAAGCAAGAAAGGGCAATTTTTATTTACGTAATTTAAGAGGTCGAACCCTACCGGGCTGAAGGTCAAGGTCGGCCTGGTCAAGGTTGTTGCTATTCGCTAGGTCATTGGCTTCTTCATCCAGTAATCCAAAATCACACACTCTCACTGCATTTTCCATAAGCTCAGTTATGACCTCCTTACTCAAGTTACCTACCCTATTGAAACTGTCAATATCAGGCCTCCTAAAAGTCGGCCAAAATATGTTTTCTCCCTCTCTTGGTTTAATAAAAAGGAACTTCTCTTTCTAGTACTTTATAGAAGAAGGGACCCAAGGAGCCTTGAACCGAACCTTCTCACACATATACACAAATCAATTACATCGGGGCAAATACTTAAGCTCTAAAAGGCATTTGCAATGGTTTACTGTGGCTTCTATTCCTGGACTCCTACACAGAAAAAAAAATATACAAGTAACCTCCACCCATTAGGAGCGAGTTGACCTGGTAATATGCTCACGGTCTGCAAGAAATCTACAAAAAAAATGGTCTAGGGGAAACCTTCCCGACAATGGTAAGAGTATTTGTCCATGTCAGGGACCCTAGCAGCATACCTCTCTGATAACATATATCTCCTCATATCTACCTCGACCATATGTTCTTTCATTTTGTTATAATAGGTTGGAAGTTCGAGGTCAGCCTGTCTTGGCTCTCTACCTACCCCAACACTATCCTCAACCCCTTCTTCATTATCAGATTCGTTACCCTGAAGACTGGGTGGGGGTTGGTAGAAACTTAAAGATTCGACCTCTAAAGGTTCATCTAAGTTCTCCACCTCCCTAAAGTCACACACTGAAACTTGTCTCACCATGACTCCAGATAATAAATAATAAAATTAAGAGTGGTCGGGAAAGGCCGAGCTTATCTAAGTGCTAAGAAATTTTTGTTGAAGAAGAGGTCGTGCTAATTGCCTGAGGAGTTCTTCGATCTCTCAAAATTCACAAAGTAAAAAAAAAAAAAAGAGATAATGGGGACCACATATATATAGGCAAAATTGGCGGGAAAAGTTTCAAAATCCACAAATTATATCTTGCAATGAGTCATTCATCTAAAATAAATCTATTATATCAAAGCAGTAAAATCTGTTAGATGGCAAATACGCGTGACAGTTGTCATGCGTCCAGAAATCTTGTCCCGATCTCTGACGCACGGGGGCCAATGATCGACATTATTTCCCTACATCCTAAATTAAGGGAAAGTCCGTGCACCACGGGCCTTTACTCCCAAGTCTTCCCTGGGATTAGCTTATGCTCGGACATATTACCCGATCCCCCTGGGTCTCGTCCCTCATAGTCCATTAGGTCGGCCCATATTCCCGAGCTTCTTTCAAGACCATGTGGTCGGGTTTTTATTGACCCTTCTTCTATCTCGCCGTATTACGGGTTTAAAAGCTGGACCTCGTGCCCGGTCACTTCTTGAGAATAAGGTCGAGTTATTCCCGACCATCTTCCTATTTCGAGCCATCAAAGGTTGATCAGGTCGGCTCTTCCCGACCTATGGCCCATGCAAGTAGGCCTCAAGATCTCCTTCGTCAATGGGCTTCATCAATGGGTCATATTCTTGGGTCCCAAGACAAGACGTATTCTATAAGGAAACATCCTAAAAAAGGGGAATTAAATCCCTATAAAGTTAAAACTCCTCCTAAAAGGTAAGTTTATACGAAGATGACTCCTTCTTTTAATTAAAGAAGGATATGGGTTTCTTCAGCCCTATAAATATAGCTCCTTGGATCAAGTATTATTCATTCACAATATATTTTCCAATTATATATTTTCTCTCTTTACTTTTTTTTTTTTCTCCTGAATACTAATTCTCACACCGGAGGGGTGACGAAGAGAATTCTCCTCGCCTTTTTTGTAGGTCATTCAAGGCGCATATGTTCATCTTTTCCACCAATCTAGCAACTCCAGATCTTGTCACGTCAATGTTAAGAATTTTTACAGTATCAATAGTTAAATAATAAATTACTGCCATTTGCTTCTCGTATTTTAACTTTTTTTTTTTCCAATTTACATTCAAAAACACCAATCACATAATAATATATAAAATAAATAATTCATAAAATATAATCTTAATATCGATAGACACACATATGATTTATAATAATATTAAAATAAGAACAACAAACAAAAAAAAATACATCATACAATAACAATATTAATTATAATAACTATAAAATCAACATCAGATAGAGGCATAATATACTAAATTACTTTAAAATATCACTTTTCTTTTCTTTTAAAAAACAACAATTCAAAAGAAGGAAAGACAAAACAACCCAAAAAATGCCAAAATATTAATATCTGCCTATGTTCGGATCTTGCCCCAAGTTTATAAATTAGTTTTTTCCTTTTTAGAGGTAAGATGTGTGGTTGAAAAATGAAGAGAGAAAAGATGTGTGATTAAAAAGTGATTTAAAAAATTGTGTAGATTATTATTTGGTTTATAAAAAAAATCATTAACGAACAGTAATAAAAAAGCAAAAAAAAAAAAAAAATTAAATAATTTGGTTGGCAGATGGACAACCACATATTTTCAAGAAAAAAATATATAAAAAGGGAAAAAAATTTGGTAAAAAAGGAACAATAAATGGCAGGAATTTTGGTCAATACTTTCGACAGGTTGGCAGGGCAGGTTTTGGCCGCCCTGATATACTATTTAAAATAATATATGAAAGAAAAAATAGAAAAAAGGCCAAAAAAATAATAAAAAGGAAAAAAATTTAAATGAGGCGGTATATGGGGGGCGACAGAGCTGACCCACCGCGAACCCGAACCCACCTCGACTCGAAATTCGTGGGTCACGAGGCAGGTTTGTGATTAAAAAAATTCCACGGGGCGGGGCATGTGTCGAGGGGACCCAATTCGAACCCGCCCCATTGTCATCACTATTCCTAGAAAAGTAAGGAGAGGGAGGTGAAAGCTGAAAGAAAAGAGGGGTAGTGCTGAGAAAGTGTTGTGGTTGTGGTAAGTCTGGACATTTCAGGAAATCGAGACTGCATTGGAGAGAAAAACAAATGAGATATGAGGATAGAAATAAGGTCAATGTTGTTAGTAACTTGGATTATGGTTTTTCTTTTCTTTTTAAATTGTTTTATTATTTTAAAAAATATATTTTTATTTATTATTCATTTATATGTTAAACTTTCTTCTTCTAAATAATTTATTTTTATCTTATTTTTTTATATGTTAAAATATTCTAAAATAAAATAAAATATATTATAATAAATAAAATTAACAACCATAAAGTATATTTGCTTTGAATTGGTAATTTTGAAATTAAAGAATATTATTGTTGTTATATTTTTTGTATATTTAGTTTTATCTCCAAATGAGTAAACGTTGTTTTATTTATAAAAGGGAAATAACCATAAATGGATCCAACAACCATAATAGTTTGCAAAATAGACTTTGAAATCATAATATTTGGAAAATGACCTTTGACCATTCAAACCACCATAAATACCATTATACATGGATTTCCAATACAAGTAATTCAAGTATAGAAAAACTCCATTTAAGTTCTTAGATAATTTTATACAATTTTAGTTGATTTTTGTTTATACGTTTTTTGTTCGCTCATAGTAGCACCCCGTCAATTGGTATTAGAGCCATATGGCAGATCGAAAAGATAAATATTATATGACAAAAAATAAAAATAAATATATAATATATACATCAAGATTTATAATTATGCATACATTAATACTACCCGATAATTATAAAATAGAAATCTTGAACACTTTAAAAGATTTGGATAAAGATATAAGAAGAGAAATATATGATCTAATAAATTTCGATATAATAAAAGAAGATTTTATCATAAACGAAATATTAGATTTAATCTACAAAGATATACTAGAAAAATTATATAAAGATTATAGAAATGGGTTATCATAGAGGAAAACATTTATTAATCAAATACCTAGATATGAAAACAAATGAAAAATTAGATTCAATAATAGAACAAAGAGGAAATCTATTAGATTAAATGATAGAAGAAAAAAATATAAAAAGAAAATGATTTTTAAGATTAAAAACATTAGAAAGTAAAAGAAAATATTTTAATACAATTCTAAAACAATTACCTAATATACTTATGATCATAGATAACAAAGAAAAAATCAATATGGAAAAATATGAGATAACTGGAGAAATAAAATATTATAGAGTACAATAGAGAAAATCAATGTTAAGATCGATTGAAGAATTTTGTGAATATAATATAATGATATGTAAAGAAGTAAAATATGATACATAACTAAGATTAGAAGTTGATCATATTAGGGGAATGATTTAATGACGGAATTTCCAGAAATAAAATTTGAAAAACAAATAATAGAAAATATTAATCTACCAGTAGGATCTTACCAAATAAAAGGAACTAATACAACTATGTTTCAACCATTAAGCTCATGGGGAGAATTCGATGAATTTCTTAATATGCAATTAAATTGGATAAGTGCCTTTTTATGGCAAACATATAAAAACATAAATTTACAAGATAAATTAGCTATTGAAGAATTACAACAACTAAATATACAAGACATGAATGTGAAAGAGAAATTACAAAATATTCAAAATAAAAGAACAACAAAATTTAAAGAATTAAAAGAAATTATAGGAGAAGTTAAAAATATAGATGAAGAAATCTTAAAAGAATTCCAAAGAAAATCAGGAGAATTAATTAATCAAGATAAAATTTGGATAATTATAGAAAAAATAGATAAATTAAATGAAAAAATAAGTAAGAATGAAAATGAAAAAATCATATCAATAGAAGAAAAAATAAAAAAGATAGAAATAAAAATAGATGATATGTATGATAGACTATTTAAGGTACAAAGAACTCAAAAATCAATAGTATACAATGTCAATAAGCGAATATATTGAAGATCTAAAAATATTAAAAAAATCATTAATAAGTGATGTTCAAGAAATAAAAAATGAATTAAAAGAAGTAAGAAATGATATAAATATACTAAAACTAGATATTAGAGAATTCAAAGAAAATAATAAAAGCAAAGATAAGAAAATAGACAAAAAATTCATAGAAAAAGAAATACTTAGAATAGGAAAGAAGTATTTTGAACAAGAAAAAATTATAATAGAAGCAGGAAGTATGGATGATGAATTTAGGAGAAACATATTACCAAAAATATTAGAAGAAGAATTAGAATTACAAAAATCTATAGAAAAAACTTTAGGAAAATTAAAAGCTGAAGAAAAAATTGAAGAAGAACAAGACAAAAATGAATGAAGAATTAGATTTGCTTATAAAAAATTTTGACCAGTTAAGCATAGAAAATTTTAATGAGTACCAAGTTTTAAAGAATACTTGAGGAGCACCTAACCCAACTCCAATAGGAACTTCCAAACAAGAATTACCAGATCCAGATGAAAGTTACGCACCCTTTTATAGTAAACCACACCGACAATATTATGATAGAAATAGAGATAGAAAACCACTTAGAGGAAATAAATATAAAGATAGATTTAAACCAAATAAAAATTATGATGAACCTATTAATTATGGAGGAACAAAATTAGATCTGGATTGTAAAATAGATACTAAAAAAGCCTTATTAACTTGGGCAGATTCAATGATACTATTCTTTTTATACAATAAAGATGATACATGGGAAAATACTGATAGAATGACAAACTTTTTAATAGCATCTTTTGAAGGAAATGTTAGAAATTGGTGGGAAGGAATAAGTAGTGATATAAAAGCATTAATAAGAAGAAATGTACAGACAGAACTAATATAATCAGATAGAAAGGGAATAGAAAAATTAGTAGATTATATTGCGGATGAATTTTTAGGAGAAAGTTGGATAAATAATTCTGAAGCAGAATCAATAAGAGAAAAAGATAATGTAAGAGTAAGATTAATAAATTTAACAATATGTGATATGTGCAAAATTAAAGAATATACTTGTGAATTTAAATAATACTATTATGTCCAATTCTATAGTAATGAAAACGAAGAAGTATATAGAGATATGTATTACAATAAATTACCAGGTTCATGGGGAATATACTTTAAAATAGAATTTGAAAAATTTATTAGAGATAATCCTGGAACACTTAGAACATTAGGATTAAGGATAAAATTCATATTTGAAAGATTAGCATATATATGCCAACAAAGACAATTATTAAAGAAATCAGGAAAATTAACTAGAATATGTTGTGAAGATATGGAAAAATCTATCAATGGGGATGTAACCCTGAAAGAAGAAAAAATAATAAAAGAAAATATAAAAATAGAAAGTTTAAAAAATTCAGGAACTTCAGGAAAATATATATAAAATCTAAGAGAAGATATTACAAAATAAGATATAATTCAAATAAAAACAGAAAAATAAAACTTATAAGAAAGATAAAAGCCAATGCAAATGTTGGAATTGTGGAGAAATAAGACATATAAGCCCTGACTGTAACAAAAAGAAAGTTAAAATATTACAAAAAGAATATCTAGAAATAGAAAGTGAACTAAGTGAAATATCAGATATTAAAGAATACTATGTCAAGAAGTCTATATAAGTGAAACAGATTCAGAAATTAATGAATCAGAATAAAGAAATAGAAGAAATAGAAACAAATAAGAACATAGATAAATAAGAATATGAAGGAATAGAAGGTTATGGATTAAAGGTAACTTTTGATAATAATAAGTTTAGGAAAATACAAAAATTATCTTTAGATTTGAAAATAGGAAAATAGGAAATATTAAATAGAATATGGAAAAGAGAAAAAGTAGCAATAAATGAATACCATAAAATTGAAAGGTCAATAGATGTTAGAACTACCCAAGGAACACACAAATTAAACCTTTTAACAAAAAAATACGGTTACAGAATTATTAACAAAGATCAATAGAAAACAAAGTGAAAATATCCAATATGTTTATTTAGCAGGTATTCAAATAATGTTTAAGTCCTTATTTAGAGAAGGATTAGATTCACCTTTAACTGTAAGTTTACATGATGGAAGAATAATAAATTTAAAATACAGTCATTTAGGAACAGTGGAAGGAAATCTAGCATATAAGAAACTAATATTTACATGTTATCCAAAATATTGTATATCGTTAAAAGATAGAAACTTTAATGAAGTTTTATGACTACATTTCAAATTACATAATGATAACATAATGGAACCAGGAGATAAAATTATGACTATAGAATACAGAACATTATACACATTTACTAATTCTAATTATGGAAATATTTATTCTAAAAAACCATATATTGAAATTCATAAAGAATGCAAAGATTTTGGTAAAGCTATGGAACCAGATAAAACAATAAGTTTAGTTCCAAGAAATTATGAACTTACTATAACAAAAAATAAACCAGAAATTATAGAGTTAAGAGAAGAATAATACCCTAATAATAACATAACATTTGAAGATGACATGTTAATTAGAAGATCAACAACTTTACTCAATAGAAAACAATTAGGAAAAACTAGTAATACAAGGGAAATAAAACTTAATAGAAATGCTGAAAATATGAAAATCGAAGGTGAATATTTCAATGGAATAGAACATATAAAGGGATCCAATATATTAATTGACAGGGGAGCTAGTGAATGTTATATAACTTCAAATAGAAATAAAGGACTAATATATCATATAACTGATCCATATAGATATATAAATTTTGATGGACAAGCACATATGACTGAACTTGAAGTAAAAGTACCAATAAAAATAGGAGGAATAAATCTCTTAGTACCATGTCATGTAGATAATAGTATGGTAAATCCTCATGTATTATTAGGAATGAACTTTCTAGATTGATTAGAAGATTATAGTATAAAATGTGAAGGATTATATATAACTCATAATGGTCAAACTATACTATGCAGAAAAGCTGAATAAATGAATAATCAAATAAGTTTTCCATTAGCTGTTTATATTCAAGTTACTATTGTTGAAACAAATATAACAACATGTGCATTAATAGACATTGGAAGTGATATAACAATATTTAAAAATTTCTTAATAAAATCATGGAATACTAATAGGAGAATAAAAATAACAGGAGTTACAGGAGAAAGTACCCAAATAATTGATAGTGCTGATAAAATCGAAATAATACTAGGAAGTAAACAAATAGTTGTAAACAAGATATATAGTTATAACAAATTAGAATGTGATATATTATTAGGAAATGACTTTATACAACAATTTCAATATTATAAAAAAAATAATTATATGATAATGTTACAAACACCTTATTGACATTTACTAAAAATACCAAGAGAATTTAGACCTTACAGAGTTCAGCCAACACAGCGCGGTGATAAATGGGAGAAAAAACCAATTACACAAAATGAAATAAAAAATAAAAGAATAATGTATAAAAAAGTCTTAAAAACAAACATACAAACAAACATGGAAAAAATCATTGATCAATTAGAAAAAATTTGTGGAGAGAATCCATTATTATTTTGGAAACCACATCATCCAAAAGCTAAAATAGAATTAATAGAAAATGTTATTATAAGAGTTAGACCAATGATGTATACCATACAAGATACACAAGAATTTAAAACTCAAATAAAAGAATTACTGAACCAAAAATTAATCAGACCTAGTAATGGACCCCATAGTAGTCCAGCTTTCGTGGTCATGAAACATTCTGAACAAAAAGAGGAAAAGCTAGAATGGTAATAAATTATAAAGAATTAAAAAAATATATTAAATTTGATGGATACTTTTTACCAAATAAAGATGTACTAATAAATCTTGCAAAAGGAAAACAATATTATTCTAAATTTGATTGCAAGTCAGGATTTTGACAAGTAAAAATGGAAGAAGATAATATTCAATATACAACATTTAGTAACCCCAAGGTAAGTATGAATGGATGGTTATACCATTTGGTTTAAAAAATGCACCACAAATATATCAAAGAAGAATGGATAACATATTTAGAAAATTTAATGAATTTTTAATTGTCTATGTTGATGATATATTAATATGTTCTAATAATAGAGAAGAACATAGAAACCATTTAATGAAATTTATAAATGAATGAAAAAAAGAAGGAATTGTTCTTTCAAAAAATAAAGCTATAATAGAAAAACAAGAAATTGATTTTCTTGGATCATCAATAGATAAAAGAGGAATAAAATTACAAACTCATATATCTAAGAAGATAGAAAGTTTTCCAAACAAATTAGAATCAAAAGAACAAATACAAAAATTTTTAGGATGTTTAAATTATGCATAAAGATTTATTTAAAATCTATAAAAAAAGAGACATAAAATTCAAATTTTACTCAGAAAGACAAATACCAAAGGATGGAGTGATGAACACACAGAAATTGTCAAATCATTAAAAGAAAAATGTAAAATTTTTCCAAAATTAAGATTACCAGATGAAAAAGATAATCTGATAGTTAATACTGATGCCTCGGATAAGTATTGGGCAGCAATATTAAAAACAGATCTTAATGAAATTTGTAGATACTCAAGTGGAACGTTTAACCAGGCAGAAATAAATTATACTACTCATGAGAAAGAATTATTAGTAATCATCAGAGGAATAAAGAAGTTTTCATTGTTTTTATTATCTAAGAAATTCATTGTTGAAACTGATAATTCTCAAGTTGCAGGTTTAGTAAAAAATAAGTTACCGCCAGAACCTCAATATAGAAGGCTCCATAGATGGCAAGCCTATTTGACATTTTATAATTTTGATATAGTTCATATTAAATGTGTTAATAATTATCTTGCAGACTTTTTAAGCAGGAATATTGAATTTGCAGATGGATAATATCAAAAAATCCTTGATAGATGCCAAAAAGCGAATGGACTTCCTCACAGAGGAAGCTGAAGATATAAAGCTTGTAATTGAACAACTTGCAGAAACTCTCCAAGGAAGTTTCAAGAAATTGATGGAAATCTCAACATTTCATCACAATTATGCCAAAGAATTGAGCGATAACATAATTGAGATTGAATCTCTGTTTGAATCGGTAATTACCAAACAGGCTGATACCAAACATGTTATGTCAAAAATACAAACATGTACATCTTCTGGAAGCAGTGGTGGACCAACGATTAAAAGAGATGAACCCAGTCCCAAAAAAGTTGTCATAAATGAAGTCAGTTCTCGAAAAATAACAATCAATGCCAAAGATGAACATACAAAGGTAGTCAGAATTCGTGCTGAGTAGGAAGATGATTCCCCTTTTTTATCAAAAGAAAACGAATATAAAACTACTGTTGAAGTTATATATGAGCTCCAAGAATGTGATTGTTATTACATTTCGTCTGGATATCATGTTTACCCACGGTTGATCGTTACTCAGGGAGGAGATCCCGTTATGACAAAAATGGCAGCAGATTATGGATTTCTGGATCTTATCTATCCAGGAAAAGATTTGAAAGAAATTGAAAAATTTGATGATTTACTAAAAGGAGAAATTTCAAAATTTGCTCAGGGAAGACCCATATATTTAAATTTTTATTTGATCAGTCCTGAAATTGATGGAAGGATATATTATCCTGCTGAGCATATTATCACAATTGGATATATTGCTCGCAATTTTCAAATTGAAGTTGGAAGAAATACCAGGCCAGTACCAAACATTACAAGATCATGGTTCATATCCCAAAGGGTGTTGGGAATTAAAGTTCTCTACAACATTGTCAAAAACCTGTATGAGAAAAAATTCAAATGCATATGTCAGTATAACGGATGGACCCTACTCACTAATGGAAGAAAAGAAAAGTCAACAATCCTGCAAGAATACATCAACAAATTTGACACTCATCAAATTCATGGAAGTTTTGCCACTTTGCAAGAAGCATGCATAGCCAGAAACTGCCCCACATGCCAGCATAATTGATGGACAGATGGAAGACGATTGATAAATCTGATTTGATGGAACAAGACAGCACAATGTAGAGGCCATGTGAAGACTGAAAATAGAGGGATAGGTGTCCCTATAATATAGCCATGTGAGGAAATGAAGGGACAGATGTGTCCTTGTAGTAAATGATAGATGGACAAGTGTGTCCTTGTAGTAAATGATAGATGGACAGGTGTGTCCTTGTATATCCTTGTAGCATTATTCAGATTATTGTGCCTATTACGTAAGCAATGATGTAAGAGGTTGCATAGTAATACCTCGCAAAGTTCTATAAATGGTGACCTTCTGGCTAGGAAAAGACAGAACCAACTTGAGCACTCAGTTTGTGAGAAAGCCAAGAAATCTTTTGTCCTGAAAAAATTCTCATACCAATCCTGTTTCAATCTTCATATTATCAATAAAGTCCCAATCCACTTATCAAATTATGATGAGTTTCTAAATTCTTGTCTTCTAAATCCTATTTCCAAAAAGAAGATATATTATTAAGAAAACTCCCTACACTCTGTCCTAAAACATTTTCCATCTAAAAAGTTATACAGTGAAGGCATCCAGGTTTAGCTAATAACCCATGAAGGCAGGAAGCCATTGAAGGGTGTGGAGCAGAAACCTATAAGCCTGAAAGTCACTAACAATAAAAGGAAAATACAAAGGTACTGAGAACAGGAAAAGATGTTAGTATTCTTAATATATATATCTTTACGGAATTAGGAGGAAGAAGAGTTTTTAACATGACAGAATTCAGGATTATTAATTCATGAACTAAACACACTTACTCAATGATAACCATGTCATGAAGATAAATGCTCGGAAGAATCTCTAAAATTAGCACAAGAATGTCTTTGTGACATTTCATCAAACACTATATGGGCATTGCAAAAATCAATGGATATGCATAGGGTTGGAGGCATGAATGAACCCAAAAATTTTGTCTACTAAACCACAAATCACAAACTCCAACAACTAGCTTAAGCCCCTTCTTCACAATTCACAATTCCAATTATTCGAAATCTAAAAGAAAATTTCATAAATTTGAGTAAAGTATGTTTCAAGTGAAGAAGTACATACCATTGATTGATTTGGATGCGGGAAATAGCAATGATATTGATACAACTAGGTGTTGATGACATGCACACAGAATGTAAGATCAAATATGAGGTGATTAGGGGAGAGAAAACGAGTTTATAATGTTTGAAATTGAAAAATGAGGCACAACACTTAAACTGCCGATTTTACTCTCAGTACAGCCACACGATCGCCTGGCTGGAGTGCCAGCGATCGCGTGGTTCAATGTTTAAAAATCTGTTGATTTTTTAATGCAAAGTCGCGATCGCCGAAGCCTATTGGCACGCGATCGCTTAGTACACGGCAGTACTGAAAATCTTTCCTATTCTTGATTTTCAAAATCATTTTTATCCCCCTAATCACTTCATGATTGATGCAATGATTTTCCAAACATTAACTTCATGATTCAAACTAGTGTGTGTGAGTTTGGAATGATGATAAAAACCTAGCCTAATGTAAACATGCAAAATCAAAAACATACCTAAATATGCAGTAATAGACTACTATGCACAAGTGTTCTAAACATGAAACATGCAGAACACTCAAACACATTTCCTACCATGCATATATCTAAAATTTTAATACTAAAATAAATAATAAAAGCGTAATAAGTAAAAGGGAAGAAAGGTTGGGTTGCCTCCCAACAAGCGCTCAGTTTTAAGTCTAAAGCCCGACTTTTTACCTGGCTGTTCAAGGAACTTTAAATAGAGCTTTTGATGACCTTCTTTGTTTGTGAAGGTCAAATTTGTTCCAAAGTGCATTTAAGCTCAAAAAATGTACCTTGCCCATGTCATAAGTGTTAACATATCCACTCGATTCAACTTTCAAAACGCAGACTTCAATTATTTCTTCATCACCAATGATGAAATCAATTCTTGCCCAATCATTGAATTTGGAGGATTGCATTGCAACTTCGACACCCTTAAGTGTCTGCTTTTCTGTGATCAACTCCTCTTTCTTCAATTGTTCTTCCTCTTTGATTGAAATCTCCTCAAGCTCGATGTCCTGATTCTGCATTGTTGACAACTGGACAAGGATATCTTCATGGCAGCTATTTTCTTCTGGTTGATCCACTCTTTCAAGTTTTTCTTCTTTTTCTTCAACTGGTTCAACCAATTTGTCTGGCTCCTCTGATCTCTGCACCTGAATTTCTGGTAATGGCAATGGCTGACTCTCTGTCATGCTTAATGTCCACTGCTCCATCAACTTCTTAATTTCAACATGTTGTTTTTGCAATTCCTGATTTATCAAATCTTCATTGTCAAAATCTTCAGTTTCAACTTGAACTGCACGTATTGGTGGACACTCCTGCTCTACCATATAATAATTCCCACAACAATCAGCCTTCCATATAGCATCCTTGGGTGCAATAGGGCAATCGAATACAACATGATTTTCCCAACAGAAATCACACATCAGATACATCTGAACTGCAGTTCGATCAAAGAGCCATTGATTATTGTTTGCTGCCATCTTGCTGTGTTGCCTCCAACTATCTAAAAATTCATTCAATACCTGAGAAGGAGACAATTCACAAATTTTTTAAAAAAAAACTTTAAAAAAATAATAATAATAATAATAAAAAATACAAATACAAATTCAAACTAAAGCAAGAACTAATTGGTATCAATATTAATATAAAAACAGTCCCCGGCAACGGCACCAAAAACTTGTTCACCTGATATCTCGCGATGCGAGATATCCCCGCAAGTGCACGGGTCGTGAGAAGTAATAAAGTGGACCTAAGAGTCCGGATTATCGTCCCACGAGGACTTCTATTAAGTACCGAAATGTGTTAGTTCCTAACTCTATGTGAACAGGCGAATTTGTTTGAGATTGTTAACTACAACTAAAGAATTAAACTAAAGAAATAAAATTGCGAAATTGCTTTTGTTTTTAAATACGATTGTAAAGTAGTTGGGAATCCCAATTTCACCTAACCAATTATATTAACTCCAATTCAAGTTTTATTTCCTAATTATGCATTCGGTCGAATTCACTAATTTAAATTGAAATTCCTCTCTCGAGTTTAAATCAATTCTACCTAAATAAGTCAACCATGTATCTCTACAGAGGGTCCGAATATTCCTTATCTAGATGCATAACACGCAAGAATTCACACACGACCGCAATAATTACAAGAGTATATCTCTATCTCTCGTTCAATTACCGGATTTATTACCACGTTCTAAATTATTAACTCACCTCTCGGATTATGGAAATAACTCAATAAATCATGAATTGGTGATCAAGCAATTCAAGCATTAAGAACAATAATAAATCAATACATGCAACAAAACATTAAAACAACTGAATTTGGAATTAAAACAATATGACTAGGCTACATCGTTCATCCCAACATAGAATTTAGTTACACATCATCAATAAATAACAAAAAAAATATAAATTAACGCTCATTAAAGATAATATAAAGAATGGAAATCTTGCACCAAGTTTTGATTCTTCAATTATCTTCAATTCACGCGTCTTTGCAATGCTTGATTCTCCAAGAATTTGATGTTAATTTCTCGATTGTGGCTCGTTCTTTGGAGAGGCAAAGGTCTGATTTTCGTGCCTTATGTGTTGTATATATAGGTTTTGGAGAAAACCTAGGTCAAAACAAGAAAAGTCTGATAAAAATCGCGAGAAAAAGCCCACAGTCGGCCCAGCCGGAAAGCCACGCGATCGCGTGGTTCACACCTAGCGATCGCGTGCTTGACCCTAAAACTCTCGGGTTATATTATTGCACCATCTCGCGATCGCTTGGTGTGTAACCAGCGATCGCGACTTCATCTTTCTTCCGGCTGTGCAAGTTGGTCCCTGACTTTTAATTGCACCTTCAGTCCTCAACTTCCAATTGTTGCACTTTAGTCCCCAAACTTTATCTTCTTCTTGATTTGCCCATTTAAGCTCTCAATTCGTTCAATTAGGTCCTCCAACCTCTGATTCAGTCACTTTGGCACCAAGCATGTTTCCGGTTGACGTCACAAACTCCTCACTTGTCCAATTTAGCTCTAATTAACATCCAATCGTGTCATTTTTCCATTAATTGCTTCATTCTTCTTCAATTGGGACATTTTCTAAAAAGTAGACACATAAACATAAATTAAATAGAAAATATTCCCACATGACAATAATTAATCCTAATTTAGACATACAAATAAGTGTATAAAATACGCTTATCATGTTTATAATGTCTGGATATACTATTGAAGGATTAGACAATTTTTTAGATAGGATAATGGAAAAAATAGATAACATTATATCTCAATTAATAGATATAGATTAATAATCAAAACAATATTATATACTTTTAGAAAATCATGATCAATACATTATAGATTATTCTGATATATTACTGACTTACTGTTGGAATTATATATGCCCATAGAGTATAATTCACGACATTCGAAATAAAATGTTTATTGATTGCATTAATATAAAGTTGCATTTTTCCATGTGTCGATTTAATATTACAGATTGAGTGTTTAAGTTGTTAAACACAAAAAAATTCAATTTGTAATTCGATCTAAAATTAACGTTCACGATTAGTAAATAAATATGGACAATTTATTTTGATAAGATCGTCTCGATTTTATTAAATCCCATCTTTTACTTTGGTAATAAAATTGAGAGTACGTTTAGAACGTATTGGACGGGACCACGTGAAATTAATTTGTGACATTGACCATACAAGTTTAATTTCACTTGACTATTGTACGTGACACCTTAATCCTAATCGGATAATGGACTTCGATTACTAACTTGAAGTTCTTTGAGATATCAATGGGTGAGATCAATTGCTGATCAATATCTCGGTACTTTGGGAATTAAAGTGAACTAACGAGGAACATATATTCGTATTATGGAATCCGTCACCTTTTAGGTATTATCATAATCTTACTGTTCTTCTAGTGGACAGCTGAATCTGAGCTCAGTAATTCGCCAGTGACTATTGAATTCTATGATGTGATGTGATCACATCGAACGGTTAGATAGAAGATGAGAGTTGAGAATTTATGAATATTCAGATAAGGGCATTTTGGTCATTTTAACTTACTCCGAATATTCAAGCTGATCGACGGGGGTAACATGTAAGAACGATAAGTCAGAGGATATAATTATTGATTAATTGTTTCAGTAATTTCAATTTTACTAAGAGTGCAATCTCGTTCTTTTAGTGGAATATAATGTGATTAATAAATTAATTTTGACTGATCAAGAGTTGATCGGGTCATAATTAATTTATTGGAGCTTAGTTTAATTGGGTCCGATCAGGTTCCCTCAGTGGCTTCGCTATAATGGGTTTATACAGGCTTACTACCTGTATTGGGCTGTGCAGAAATGGGCCTGGGTTATGGTACTAGGCCTGGTAGGGTTTTTGAATGTAAAGAGGTTACAAATAGTCTCCTAAGACTATTTTTCTTAGCCTAATTGGCAAAGTGGCGAGACACACACTAAAGTATGTAGTGTGTGTTTTCTCTTTACAAATAAAATCCTAATCCTAGTTTAACCTAGGTCTTGAAAAAGGTGACCACACACTTGTACAACTGCCATTGGAGAACACCGAGGAAAGCTTGAGGGTTTGAAGCTTTGGTGGAATCAAGAAGCAGTTGATGAAGATTATTGTAAAACACGCTACAAGGGTAATCTTCTCAAAAAAAAAATTGTGTGCAAAATTATTTATTCCAACTTGAATACATAGAACAGAAAATCCTGTAAGGGATGATCTAGTCGCAAGAAATCAGTTTTTGTGAGTAGAGCAACCCGTGTTCCCAACAATTGGCATCAGAGCGTCAGGTTTTTGATACTGTTTTATGTATTTAGGAATAAATATTTTTGTCTATGCATGTGTTAGTTGAGCAGTGTTAGGTTTTATGTGACTTGATTGTTATTGGATGAATGATATTTTGGTAAACAAATTTATGGCCTTAGATTTTTGTCGTAAAATCTTGTATTTGTTTTATCAAGTCATGTAACAAAGGGGGTGGATTACGTCTCCATGTTTTCCCCTTTGATTTTTATTTTTGCAATAGAATTAGCAAATTAGGGTTTCTATTATTTCTATTGTAATTGTAATATCAGAGGACCAGTTCTGTAGTTTCAATATTAAAGGACTTTTGCTGCAATTTGGGAATCCGACAAGGGCTTCATCTTCTTCAAAAGATTGAGGACTTTCCATGCAATTTCGCTAAAAAATTGATAAAACAGCAGCTGTACCATGGATGTTTCCTTTGTGGTCGATGGCTGTCCCTTCTCGATAGCGGGCTCTCGACAGAGGCACCCAACCCGGGTTCTAAACCAATTTTCAGCAGCGGCACCAATTGTGATAGCGGCGGATGAGAGGCGCGACGCCATAAGTGCGGCGAAGGCGGTGTTCTTAGCGCTGTCGCTGCGCAGTCGTGGCGGCGCTCATGGGAGTTCCCACTTCCTTGGTAGTCCTCAATGTTCTCTCCGGAATCACGGGTTCGGTGATAAATGGTTGGCGGCGGTGTTGGTGGTACACGGGGACTGCTCTGGTGTGGAGACGATGGTTTCTTCCTTGGCGGTTTCTGGCGATAGCACTTCACGGAAATGGCGGCTGCATTTTCTGTGGCTTGGTTACTACGCGTGCATGCAGAGAAACAGAGGAAGAAGGGATTTCATTCTTGGGCCAACTTCTATGTAATAGACTTTTGGGCCGGTTTTTTTTTTGGATTAAATTAAATATGGACCTGTAATTGTAAAATTAGTCCATTTTGATTAATTTCAATGTGGGCTAAATTGTTTAGCTGGGCCAATGCAACGTGGACTGAATTTTACAATGCGTTGGAATATTTAATTGGATTACTACATTTGATATTTGGGCTAACGATTGAAGCTTTACAGATTGGTCCAGTTTAATAATGGGCTGAGAAATATTATTTGAAGAGTTCAAGTAATGGGCTGACACTTGCAAATAAAAATTGAAGAATTGGGCCGGCTTGTGGCTCACTAAACTCTTTAATTTATTTGTAATTTTTGTGTCTAGGTTTGGGCCATAAATTATGTTCTTGTTTATTTTATTATCTCATTTATTTATTGCTTTAATTAAATGGTGGATGAATGTCATTAAATAACATGTCATGTAGATCGCATAAATACCGTCCTAGGTACTATACTGTCATGCATTGTTTTATATTTTATTTTCTTTTCTAAATGTTATATTAGAAAATAAATATATTTATTAATAATTAAATCGATTTTAAGACTTAAAATTGATTGGTAATTATTAAATTAAAACCCAAAAGTTCAAAATATTAATTAAGTGAGTGAGGGTGCAAAATATTTTGAACCCACGGCTTCCCCTATTAGCCCATTAGTAAAAATTTGTGTATGCCTCGTGCTAATCTAATTAGTCTCCCTATAGGAGGGCTGCACTGTTTTGGTTACTAGATTGGGCCCATTAGGTGGTGATGTTTTAAGTGTGAATTAATCATGATTACCCTATAGGTAACGTAATTAATTTGGTACTTGAAATATTATCAATATAAGGGTTAGACACTTAAAATCAATGACGTCGTGGGGACTTCCTATAGAATATCCAAACGATGTCAATGATGACCAAATTTTAACGACTATAAATTAAATATTGCATGAGATGCTGGATATATTTAATTTAGTGGAGGGTCCCAGCCTAGCCATAAATCACATTTATTTCTCCTATAGAGAAATGTGTTTAAGATTTTGGGGTTTTAGATTGTCGTCATATTATAGTAGTTTGGGTCTACTTGTGCATAATTTTTTATTCATGCATCATATATGAAAGTATTCACCATTTATGCAACTCGTGTATTTTATTTGAATGTCGTATTTCCACAACTAGTTATATGTTTATACATCACCAACTAATTGGCGAAAACTGCAACATGTCTCGTTATAATTCTTTCCACTTATAACATTTGTTTGTGCTAGGAGATCCTTGTTCAATAGTAATCATAAATCTTCCAATGAAAATGATATTATTTATATGAGATGGTTTATTGCATAATTTTGATTCTCATATCAAGTACTTTGCAATAAAAACATCAAAATAGGATACCATATTTATTTTCTTGATGGAAGGGTATTTATGATAATTTGAACATTTTAATTATGGAGTTATACAAAATATGCTATCAAGCTATAATATATCTCTACTTATGAACCGATCACGTTTTTGCAAGAGACCATTTGGTAAAACATGATTGGTCACTTTAACGTGGTGGAGGTTCCACTTGCAAACATTGATTCATGTGACATAATGCTTGAGAAATCTTTTAAGATGACCTCTTGCGGTTCAGTGTGGACTAAATTCACCAGAATGAACGTGTCCCTGAAATGTTCAATGTAAGCTATTCATAGAGAAGAGATTATTTTAAAGCAACGGATAGGATGGTAGGCCTTCTAACATTTTTTCTTTTGAGCAAAGATAGGATTAATGAGGAAGTATCCTTTCCTGGAAACTCTATAATGGAGTAAGACTCTATTCATTGTGTTATGGTTAGTAATTGAGTCTATCTTGATTATAGATTCTAGAGTAACTAATCAGTATTGCAAGTTGTTGCAATATGGTCCTAGGTGACCAAATGACACAATGAGATAGAGTATACTATAAGGATAAGCACGAGTACGGTAATATGGAAAGAGCTGTTGGGCTTTTATGTTTGTGAAACAATTTGATTGTTATTTTGTCTCTTTATTATTTGAGCGGAATTATTTAGCACTTAATCTCCAGTTATTAGTTGGAATTAATTAAATAATGCTCTTATTATTGCGAGACAAATGGTTAACAATCTCAAAGCCTTGTAAATGGTTCTAAGTGTAATATTACTACAAGTGATAAGGGATAGATAACTCCTTGTATTAATGAACTCTTTGATAAGATCTTAAGATAATCATATTTATCTAAATAAGATTGAAAGACTAGTAAAGATAGCCTCTAAGTATTTTGGAGGTGGAATCTATGTGGGCTTTTGAATTTTATTTAGAGGGTAAAATGATTAAGATCTTAGGCTTGGTCACACTTATCCAAAACTCGATTCTAATACTAGTAAGGGATGGACCTCAAAAGGATCTGAGGTGGAATCTTTATTGTTTTCTGAATCTTGTTTAGAGGATTAGATAACCAAGAGTCCTTATACATTAAATGGACTTAAGAGTTTGGGGATTAATACAATTCAATATGTGTGGATTCTTTGGTGCTCAAGATACGAGAGAGTACGAGTAATTCATCACTTTTATTGATGATCACTCCAGATCTCGATTCTATACTTAATATCTCATTGATCTGAAATATTGAAGAAATTCTAGAATTTTGGACAGAAGTTGAGAAGTAATTAAGAGAATCGAGATACTTCGATTTGATCGAGGTTTGTGTATCTCTCGTATGAGTTTAAGAACCATTTATCGAAAAAGGGAGAACAAGGTAATACCAAATCAATGATGAGTTATCCTCGTTACTAGTTTCATTTGGGAATGTATACCGGAGATGGTTAGGTTCCTTCATAGCCTAGTACCATTGATTCGTTTCCTGAAATACCCCTAGAGTTGTGGCATGGGTGCAAGCCTAGTCTACACCAAATTCAGATTTGGAGAATTTTGGCACACTAGCTGAAAGCAAGGATTGACGAGATGTAGGCAACAATGAAGGTTTGATTATAAGACATGCAACGAAACTAGAAATTATTTCTTCTATAATCCTCTGGTCAAGAAAGTATTTGTTGAGTACAAATGTAGCTTTCTTAGAGGATAAGGCATATAGAAGAATACAAATCAACAAGTAAAATTCTATTGGATGAAATGTTAGAACGTGGTTCAAACAACTTGATTTCAGGTTTCCGCATAGAATTAATCTTGATGATTTGGGACTTCCTATGGAACCGATGGTTGCTGATCCTAGTGGGAGAAATAGGCAAGTGGTTCAACCACTATTTTTTTCTGGTGAACCCAATGGACAGGGAAAAACCAAAGGTTGTAGTCGAAGTTGTTCTCACTGTTCTGCCTCTTCTTTATTTTCATAAAGAGGTAGTGGAGAGGTTGATCCCAATTAGGGATATAACCAAGTAGTGGGAGAAGAGGAAGTAACTCTGTTTGGACATAATGGAAATACACTTCCAGCGACTAATTGGAGTGGGAGGGTTGTAAGACCACCTTATTGACATTTATTCTATAGAGAGTCTTTTTAGACAGTCTCTACTGAAATAAGAGAAGGACTCCTCATTTAGGGAAGTGGTAAAAGTTATGGAATTGAAATCATGGAAGGTGAACGGGAACTTGGAATTGGATTCCTTGTACTACACTAGGGTTTGGATATTTGTAGACACACCTAATTGGGTCAAACCTATAGGGTGTGATGATTTTAAGATGATAGTAGAATGGTAGATGAGAAGGTTGATGCCTTCAGCGTAATCGTTCATTGTGAAAATGAGGTACGACAGATGGATGCCAAGAAGTTGTTTCTTGAATGCATCTTGAGGAAATCATTTACAAAGTTTAACCTGATGAGTTCATACTAAAGGCCATGAAAGTAAAGTTCATGACTTACAAGTTTCCAACTTTGGATTTGGGTATTTGTTCAACATATGGAATACAGAATTTGATCGAACGATTGTGATACATGTTCTTGATCAAAATCTTGATATATCTTAAGTATATTCGTGTATACAGAAACATGAGACAGTTTTCGCGACTATTTATTTGAATGACACTCTACTAATGTGTGAGAGTATTTTCATTAAATAGTAGTTGGCACCAGCAATTAGACTTGAAGGACTTGTAGATGACTGTCTATTTTTTCTAGACATCCGTACCTTTCGGAGTGGGAGAAAAATGAAATAGAATAGTCTCAAGTTTCATGTAATAATAAGATACTATCTACATTTGCAATATAGAAGTCTTGAAAGGAATAATGTTTTTTGTGGACTTTATCTATCTTATGAGTATTCTCCTAAAACTCATGGTAAGATAGAGAAGGTTCCTTATGCTCCGGCTATAGGAAGCCTTACTTTGCACTATATAGGTCATATCTTATGTTGGGGATATTATTGGTGATTATTAGTTTGATCCAGGATCAGATCATTGAATAGATGTAAAGCATACACTGAAGCGTTTTCTGGAAAACGAGTAAATATTTGCTTATCTATTCAAGTTGTGATCTGATGGATTAAAACTAATTAAGATCTGATTTGACTAGGACTCTTGAGAGTCGTCAAAATTGAAATATAATTGGGAGATAATGTGGTTAATTGTTTGGGTATAACACAATCTTGGATTGTTTGTTATACAACCGTGACTTACATCGAAAGGAGTTACTATCTCGGTTGAGAACATAATCATTAGTGTAATGACGATGTTGACAAGATGGATGATTTGATGTTTCATGTATACTCTGAGAGCAAGTGGGAGATTGTTGGAATTGTATATGCCCATAGAGTATAATTCACGACATTCGAAATAAAATGTTTATTGATTGCATTAATATAAAGTTGTGTTTGTCCATGGGTCGATTTAATATTACAGATTGAGTGTTTAAGTTGTTAAACATAGAAAGATTCAATTTGTAATTCGATCTAAAATTAACGTTCACGATCAGTAAATAAATATGGACAATTTATTTTGATAAGATCGTCTCGATTTTATTAAAGCCCATCTTTGACTTTGGTAATAAAGTTGAGAGTACGTTTAGAACGTATTGGATGAGACCACGTGAAATTAATTTGTGACATTGACCATACAAGTTTAATTTCACTTGACTATTGTACGTGGCATCTTAATCCTAATCGGATAATGGACTTCGATTACTAACTTGAAGTTCTTTGAGGTATCAATGGGTGAGATCAATTGCTGATCAATATCTCGGTACTTTGGGAATTAAAGTGAACTAACGAGGAACATATATTCGTATTATGGAATCCGTCACCTTTTAGGTATTATCATAATCTCATTGGTTCTTCTAGTGGACAGCTGAATCCGAGCTCAGTAATTCGCCAGTGACTGTTGAATTCTATGATGTGATGTGATCACATCGAACTGTTAGATAGAAGATGAAAGTTGAGAATTTATGAATATTCAGAGAAGGACATTTTTGTCATTTTAACTTGCTCCGAATATTCAAGTTGATCGACGGGGGTAACATGTAAGAACGATAAGTCAGAGGATATAATTATTGATTAATTGTTTCAGTAATTTCAATTTTACTAAGAGTGCAATCTCGTTCTTTTAGTGGAATAGAATGTGATTAATAAATTAATTTTGACTGATCAAGAGTTGATCGGGTCATAATTAATTTATTGGAGCTTAGTTTAATTGGGTCCGATCAGGTTCCCTCGGTGGCTTCGCTATAATGGGTTTATACAGGCTTACTACATGTATTGGGATGTGCAGAAATGAGCCTGGGTTATGGTACTAGGCTTGGTAGGGTTTTGGAATGTAAAGAGGTTACAAATAGTCTCCTAAAACTATTTTTCTTAGCCTAATTGGCAAAGTGGCGAGACACACACTAAAGTGTGTAGTGTATATTTTTTATTTACAAATAAAACCCTAATCCTAGTTTAACCTAGGTCTTGAAAAAGGTGACCACACATTTGTACAGCTGCCATTGGAGAACACCGAGGAAAGCTTGAGGGTTTGAAGCTTTGGTGGAATCAAGAAGCAGTTGATGAAGATTACTGTAAAACACGCTACAAGGGTAATCTTCTCAAAACTATTTTTGTGTGCAAAATTATTTATTCCAAGTTGAATACATATAACAGAAAATCTTGTAACGGGATGATCTAGTCACAAGAAATCAATTTTTGTTAGTAGAGCAACCCGTGTTCCCAACAATTACAACTTAAAATAGATTTAGAAAATAAAATAGTAACAAATACAATCCAAACCTAAATGCCAGGATATATACAATAGAAGGACTAGATAATCTTTTAGAAAAATTAAAAGATAAAATGAGAGATATTAAACATCAAATGGAAAATGAAAATATCTCTTTTAAATAATGTAATAAACTTTTAGAAAAATACGAACAATATATTGCAGATTATTGTATTTTACTAGATCAAATAATGGACTTATATTATGAAATTTTGTATAATAATTTACCAACCCAATAATCTATGAATACTTCACAAACATCAACATCTAATAACTGTAATCATAAACTATATTTAGAAAATAAAGAAATTTCATTTTTATCAACTATCATTGAAAAATCTAAAAATATACATTCTGTTGGACAATCTAAACTAAAAAAGATATACGAAGATATTGATTATGCTATCCTAAATAGAATAGAATTTAATTTTGTTGAAACAACAAAAAATATAAATACGGTTCATAAAATTATAGAAGAATACGAAGATATAGAAGATGAAGTATCAGAAGGAATAACGTTAGGATATATAACTAAAAAAGATTATCCTAAATCTTTTGAAAAATTACTGCAATATAGAACATTTTTAGAAGAACTTAAAAGATTAAAAAATATAAATATAACCAGAAGCACTGAATTAAATCAACCTGACTAAGTTCGGGGATATATCTTGCAAATTAAACAGTCATTTTCATTAAGGGTAATTTTGACATTTCAACAGAGGGGTCTATTTTACTAAACTTATTACATACCAAACCCATTTAACTAAAAACCCCTTTATAAAATACCTTGATTTCAGGTTTTCTGAATACTGAGTATTATATAACTTAAAATATATAATTAAAAATAAATGAGTTATTGAGGAAAAGTAAAAATATAAAGTAAACCTTTACATTTGATATTTGAGACAATTTTACTCACAATGTGTTTATAATTTACACTAACTTGTTATCTTGTATTAAACTTCTTGTTGAGATCTTCGATTTGACACATACATTACATATTTTTTGGCTTCAAAATAATACAATAATTATCAAAAGAATATAATAATTATTACAAAAAAGTAGTTTATAAATAGTATTATATAATTTAAATGATAAAGTTTAAAATGAATGGATATTGAGTAAAAGTAAAAAAAAAATATAAAATTTTTTACATTTGATAGTTGAGACAATTTTACGAATAATATATTTTCAATTTGCTCTTATTTGTTATTTTGTATTGAACTTCTTGTTGATATCTTCGATTTAAAACCTATATTACATACCTTTTGACATTAATATAATACAATAATTATCAAAAGAATAATAACTATTACAAAAAATAGCTCATACATTAAAATAAAGGAAAATGCTCCTCTCCCAAGCCTCTTGAAAATGTGGATGACAATTCCACATTTTCTCATTAGACAAGACAAAGTGGGGCTTCTCAGTAGATTACATGAAACAAAATATCACGAAAACTTGGAAAATCAAAATATCGCAAAATATTGATGAATAAATTTTTAGTATTAACGAATCTGCTGGGGGTTAAAAAAAGGGAATTATTCTACTTGTACTATCTCTGGTTGACAAACTGGATTACTCCCCCCTCACATGGAGGGGGGGCCCACAGATGTGTGGGCCCCCCTCCATGTGAGGGGGGAGTAATCCAGTTTGTACATGTAGCAAAACCCAAAAAAAGGATTTATGCCCTAACTCCAAACGCAAATATAAGTCCCTCGCCAAATTGAGACACACCGAGACACCATCACCCACCGTCCACCCATTAGAATCCGTTAATGTCGGACTTTGGTAAGAATATTTACTCCATTTGTGGTATTTATTTTGGTACTTATAGAGAGGAGAAAAAAAGATAAAATTTGATTTTTGCGTATAAATAAGCATTTGTATATGTACATGTCAGTGAATAGAGTCGTTCTAGCTTTACATTGTTAAAATTTAGGGACCCTTTTGCACTAGGTGTATATGGGATTGACGACCTTTTTTTATATAGAGCTTGTTTGGTCTAAGTAAAATTTTTACAACAACTTTTTAAACTCAATCTCAACCATTCATCCTCAGTCAAGTCTACAATTGTTGACTTTTCAAACTAATCTAAACCACACATTTCTCAAAAAATAAAAAAAAAATGCATTTTTCTACAGGTTTGTTCATTCTAAAACCTCCTTGAAGCAGTTTTTGAGCAGTATGAGTGGGCATTGCGGTGTAAAGTTGAGAAGGAGTTACATGCAGATTTCAGGTCGTACTCTCAGATGGTCTCTTGTGCGACTAGGTTTGATTTGGAGAAACAATTCCAAGATGTTTACACAATTTCATAATCCAAAGAGTTCAAAGAAGAGCTCACGGGTAAGGTGTATTGTGAACTTATGTCCATCGATGATGGATATGGTGGAACGAAATACATGATTTGAGAGAATATCATATTACACAGTTTTTCGAAGAGAAAGAATTTCACAGTCATTTATGAAAGTGACAAATGCCACATTGTTTGCAGTTCCACTTGTTCGAGTTTAGAGGTATCATTTGCAGACCCCTCTAGGTATTGATTTCGAGAAGATGTGAAAGTACTTCCTGAGAGTTACATACTCAGGAGATGGAGAAGAGATGTGGCTAGAGCGTACACATGGGTGAAGATTAACTATGATGGTTTGATTAGTACTCCGACACAATTAAGGTATGATAAAGTATGTAAAGCGTTCAAGAAAAAGGTTAACTTGTTAGCAGACGATGAAGAACGCATCCAGGAGTTAATGGACTGGATAGAATTTCGTACAAACAGAATAAATGTTGGTAGCAATCGTTTATCACAAGACGGCCTTCGAATTGCCTCTGAGAGCGGAATAGTGGACAAGACATCAACATGAGTAATATTAGATCCTAAGTGTACAAAAAAAGGGGGCTCCAAAGAAGTTGCGACAAAAGGGTCCATTGGAGACAAATACAAAGAAAATCAAGGTATTTGTTCGATTTATATAGTTATGTCAAATTGAAATTATTAAAAATGTGTTGAACTGAAATTACGGTATTCAATTAGGGGCTGTCAAGATCAACCAAAGGGAAGATCTCAACCCAAAACAATGGGATATAGATTCCATCCGTCTCGCAACTGCCAGCAGAACCACAATTTCAATTGTTGAATCCGTTCTCTTACTCACAACCAATGGTACGATAACACAACAAAATTCAGTTTATTCATCTTCATGCTTACAATTCATAATTTACTTTATTCATCAATTACATCTTTATGCTTACGATTCATAATTTATAGGGTGCTCAATTACAACCATGCGGTGGAGCTTATGGTGTCAACTGGATTACACCTTGTGGGATGAATCAATCAATATTGCCAACATTTCCACCACAACGTCCCCCTAACAAAGACGACGTCCCATCATCAAATGTAGGACAGTTCAACAATGGAGAGTGAATTCAAATGTGTAATTTATGAATATTATTATTATTGATTGTAAAATATGATTCGTGATGAAGACATATATTAACTGCATGTATGGGGAAAGTGAGATTGTGTTTCGATTTTGATGACGTCTCATTTTGGGATCTATGAATCACTTTCCAGTTTATATTTGCAATGAGTATCAAAATAGGTATCATGAGATTTTTCTTTACTTGTTATTATACCGTGTGGATGCTAGAATTAATTAATTATTATTATTATTATTATTTTACCCAGAAGGATTACAAAGATCGCTAGCAATTTAACTTGTAAATGTCATGAATCTAAGCATTTTGATTTCATTAATAAATATCTATTTTGCGGAGACAGAAGGTTAAAGCAAGCTTGGAAGCGAGAGGAAAGTGCTGAAATTTTTAAATCCAAAAGACGTTGGCCAGTTTAAGTGGAGATATCCAGCTTGTACTTGCTCCTTTTGTTGTTTTCATTTAAGTTAAGGGTAGTCTGGTCATTTCTAGCTCAGTTATCATCCACATTGTGAGGTGGCTTGTGAGAATAGCAACCCTGTAATTCGTAAAATAAAATAAAATCTTGATGTCATTAATAACATAATACGGATTTTAATGCCATTAATCACATGAACTATAATAATTGCATAAACACTTATTACATTATTTTTGTAAAATCTTTCGACTTCAAAATAATACAATAATTATCAAAAAGATAATAATTATTACAAAAAATAATTATAGATAATATTATAGAACTTAAATGATATAATTTAAAATTATTGAGATATTGAGGAAATGTAAAAAATATAAAGTAATACTTTTACATTTGATCTTTAAGACGATTTTACAGACAATGTATTTACAGTCTGCTCTTACTTGTTAGCTTATATTAAACTCACGTTGAGATCGTTGATTTGACATCTATATTACATATTTTTTGATTTCAAAATAATACAATAATTATTATAAAAAAAAGTAGATTATAAATAATATTATAGAACTTAAATGATATAATTTAAAATAAATGAGATATTGAGGAAAAGTAAAAAAAATATAAAGTAAGACTTTTACAGTTGATCTTTGAGACGATTTTACGGACATTATATTTTTCATTTTGCTCTCACTTTTTAGCTTGTATTAAATTTCTCGTTGAGATCTTTGATTTGACACTCATTATATATTTTTCAACTTCATTATAATACAATAATTATCAAAAGAATGATGATTATTATAAAACAAAAATAGTTTATTATATATTAAAATAAAATAAAATCATGATATCATTAATAGTATAACACGATTCTAATGCCATTAGTGATACATGTAACATAATAATTGCATAAACACTTATTATATTTTTTTGGCAACAATCTCCATATTTACGAAGTTATTTTGAGTGAAAAACTATGTGCGTGTTATTTTTTACATGAACTTTGGTATTATTATATAGATAGAATATAAAAACTATAAAGAAACCCCATACCCAAAAAAATAAAAAATAAAAGAGATAATGAATCCAAACATATCTCAGTGGAGAGAAGCAACAAATTAAGCAAGATTTTAGGAAAAAGTAAAAGCATCTTTAATGTTGCAATTGGTTAAGGGAAATTTTGTGCCAACTAAGCAAAAGTTAATGTTTACCCAAAAAATTCTCTCCAATGACAAAAGTTAAATAGCAGGTGCAGCTGATGTGGCACCCCAAAAAAGTAGACCATGTCTGCTACAAGGTCTGGTTTCAGACCGCATACTTGACCTGTCAACTAAGCAACTTTTGTCTTCCCAATGTAAAAAAGTCATTTTTCTTTTATTTTTTGGTTGGAGAGATGGAGAAACCGATTGATGCATTGGAGAGGGTTAATGTATATTAGATAGACCTTATACCACATAAACTAAGACCTTGTCAGTTTGTTTTGCCAAATAAGCCTTGATGGACCAGGAGCATTAAAGATGCGCTAACTTTCATCAACAGATTAAACGTTGTTCGAAAAAAATTACCTTAGATCAAAGTAAACAGTAAACTAGCAAACGATGACACGAGTGTAAATTTGTTTTCCCTCACAAAAGAGGGTTATGGTGACCATCTTTTTGTAAAGATAAAATTCATATATTAAAATTGGTAAAAATTAATTTTTTTCTGTCTATAAAGGAAACAGAAGAATAATTTAAATATGTAACAAGAGATTTACCTTATATCAATGCTGATTTGCCAAAACTTCATTGTGTAAAACAGACTGGCAAACAGGATCTTTGGCTATTATATTTTCAAGACTATAACGGTCTTTATCCTTGTTAAATTGAGCGTATAAGGAAAGGAGTTCACATTGCACATACCCACTTGGGTGCGTCTCAAGAGTCAATCGAATATCATCCAAAGACTCCTTACTCAGTCCACCCTTTATGAAATCAATTTTATCATCCCTATTGTTAGAAGAATATCCTACTGATTTGCAACGAGTATCACAGTTCCAACGAGCACATTTGTAGCAACCATTCAGCCTTTTTGCTCTTCGTTTCTTTACGAAAGTACTTTTGCCTAAACCAGGCATGTGTTTAGGAAATGACAATGGCAATTCACCAGCAAATTGAACTTTTGCTTCGATCAACCAGCGAACATCTTCTGGGATGCCATGAGCCATCAGCAACCTCAATCTTTCGAGCCTAATTCGATAAATTTTTCTCAAATCATTCATTGGAAGACTGGAATAATACTTGCGAATGTTTGAAAGGATGATATCCATATTTTGATGGATCTAACCTCTTCCCAACACGATCTATTTAAAAGCATAAAGGAGCTGAGTAGATCCGCGTGATTTTGTGTCCAGCAAGAAAGTAAGGAATAGGATGATATCCATATTTTGATGGATCTAACCTCTTCCCAACACGATCTATTTAAAAGCATAAAGGAGCTAAGTAGATCCGCGTGATTTTAAGTCCAGCAAGAAAGTAAGGAATAGAATATTGAAAAGAGGGAACAAGAGTTAATGCGTTGTTAATTTTATCGATAAAGAAAGATTTGATTTGAGATACAGAATATTTTCTTGGATTTTGGTACTGATATTTTAGGTATAATAATGATCAAGGTATAGAGAGATGACACGTGAAAGTGAAATGAGGACCGTATTGAATCAAAATTTATACGGATGTACAAGTGAGAGAAATACCTTGGGGGAAATGTTGTAACATTTGAATAAAGAATCTTAGTTTTTAGGAACTATTTGTTTACTGAATTTTTTTGTTACAAATATTGGAAAAGATAAACTGATGATATTATGTGCATAACATGTTTGGGTATATTTCATAGAGAGAATATTCAAGTAATTGTTTTAATTATATTGGTGATATTTGATGATAAGAAGTTTTTAGAGATGACAAATTATTATGGTTTGATATGTTAGAAAAGATTTATTGAAATTTGAAGAGAATTATTTTCATGGGTTTACAGAGATTAGTGAAGAGACGTGAAGTCATTTGTATACAAAAGGTACAAGAGATAATTATAAGGAATAATGTGATGATAATAATTGAAGGTAAATGTATTGCAAAAATGCTAGTTGTACTTAGAGTATGACAAAAAGATTGACAAAAAAATGAGTTGGCAAATTTGTGAATGTTGATTTAAAAATTGATGTGATGTGTGAATTAATATGATTGTGCCAACTATGTAATATGTCAACCTATATGTTAAATTTTAAGTACTTGTAGCAAAATTGAATGTATTGAGATTATGAAATAAGTTGACTATCTATGAATAAGTTATGCAGTTTTTGGTTCAAAATGGAATTCAAAGAATGATGAATCTCAGTCACTTACGATTCAGAAGAATCTATCTTATGAGAAGACATTTATGTCTATTATTGGTAGAAAAATCCATGTCTTAAGAAAACAAAGAGATGCATTTAGTCAAAGTCCAGTGGGTTAGATATGGTAGCAATGAGATTACCTGAGAGAAAGAAAGAAGAAGAGATTCTGGTTAAATATCCAGATATCAAAGATCAAGTAAATTTAAATTTCGAGGACGAAATTATTTTAAGGGGGTAAAGTTGTAGCAACCAAGAATTTTTACGCATTTCATAATTATTTTAATATTTAGAAAATTGTGTCGCTACTATCTCAACCATTATTTTGAAGTTAACGCCGCGACGAATTCGTCTAGCCAAGTCGAGAAATATCAAGTTTGTTCGATTTTGAATTTAATTCCGAATTTCTAAAAATTATATTATTTTAATTGTTTATTTAAAATATTATTTTCAAAAATAATTTTAAATTCCATTTTCTTATTTAAATTATTTTAAGTCCAAGTGCGTAATTCATTTTACCTCAAAAATTTATTTATTCTCAAATGTATTTTCAGTCCAAAATATATCTGTTTTAAATATGTTTCTTTATCAAAGTTAGTCAAATTTTTAGTTAATTATCCTAAACTAAGAGGAATGATCTAGTGCCCACGATGGGCACTAGTTATAAAACCCATCCGCCACATGGCGGATGGGGGTTGGATAGTGGTGGGCGGGCCCCAATGCCCACCCACCATAGAGGGGTGGGGTGGGGGTTTCATAAGAAACCCACAATGGGTTTTAGATCATTCCCCACTAAATTAATCCTACTAAAATTTTTCCACATTTTGCTTTCTCTTTATTCTCCTTCCCACCCATCATCATTATCATCCCAACACCCCATGTGCAAATTCCACCCGTTACAAATCCACTACCTAATGCCAATGAGCAAATTCCATCCGTTACAAATCCATTCTTCAGCCAACCAGTCTTTCCAGCAAAGAAAATGTCACTCACTATCATCATTACCAATTCACAGCCCACGAACCTCCATTATGATCACCTGCATAAACTCCATCATCTATCGATTCCAGACTGCTCTTTACACCATAACCACCAGCCTGCCTCTCCAATTCACCACTAATCAACTACACCATCTCCAACCAATCTTTGCAGTTTCTTCCAGCAACCCCATCATCATCGATCACAATCAACCAACATTTACCAAATTCAGCAGCTGCCACCTTCAACGCCAATTGAATCATGAACAAGCATCCATCATCTGAATCAAATTTCCATTGTCTGAAATTCAACCAATCATCATCAGTAGCATCACCACCTCGACCCAAACCAAAACCGCCCCTGGGTAGCTCCATTTCAAGCATCCATCTCAGTCTCCATCTCCATTTCCAACCTCCAAGATCGATCACTGCAATACCACAAACCAATATACCAATCCCCACCACGGAAATCAACCGACTGCCATCATCGCCGAATTGAACCTCCATCTCTAATTCACCTCGAACCACCGTCTGTACCAAGATCCGCCTGCAGCACCACCCAAAAATCGCAGCTCCAATCCCAACCCAAAATCAAAACCCAAACCAAGAAATAAACCAAGAAGAAAGCAACCTGATCCTTACCTTATAGCTTCGACCGGAGTTCCACCGGAAATCGCCGTTTTAATCCAATCCCAGACCTCAGTTTTGAATCAAATCAACCCACAATCATCCAAATCTTTCTTCTTTCACACACGCCACAACGCTCCTCTCCTCTCCGTCTCACGCCTTTTTCGCCATCACCGGTTTCTCCTTTTGAAATCGCCGGCGGATTGGCGACGCAGAGCAACAACTGATTTTCCCTGATTTCGCTGCAACCTACCTCTTTCTCTCTCTCTTATTCCTTCAGATCGTGAAATGAAAGAGAAATCTGATGTTAATATTTTAATTTTCAGAATTTGCGTTTTGGTCCCTGAAGTTTTAAAGTTATTTCAAATCAGTCCCCAAGTTTTAAAACGATCATTTCAGCCCTTAAGTTTTAAATGAGTTTTAATTAGCCCTTCATTTTTAAAACCCATTTTATTTCAGTCCCTTCCGATTTAATTCATTTGATTTTAAGCACAAGTTTTAAAAGATTTACATTTTAGTCCCTCAACTTTTATAAAGTCAATTTCAGTCCTCAAATGGTAAATTATTATTTTTAAACTATAAATTTCAAAAGACTAAAGTGACTTATGGGCTAGACGAAGCGTACGGAGAATTAAAGAATGGAAGTCATTTCCCGCTCAACTTTACACTCGTCGGATTTAAGGTAGACTCTTCTTATTAATTTATTTAAATTATAATTGCACGTGAATGTCATGTGACTTGTGAAAAGTCATTTTTATGAGAAGAAATGAAAATGTATTTTTCGTGGAAAGACCAATGTGTAGACTCGCCATATTAATTTATTAAAATTATGATTGCATGTGAATGTTTGTGAACGTTATGTGATTTACATATCCTATGTTTTTAAAGAATCTATAATTCTTATGAAAAGAAAACTTGGAAAGTCCAATGAGTAGAGGGCCGTATCCCTTGAGGAACGGGAACGCTACAAAAAGTGGAAAGACCATGAGTATGCGGGCAAGATTGGGAGAAGGCCCCTTGAGGGAGCCCAATCCGCTACCCACATTCTATGTTTTAAAGAATGTTATGTGACTTATGTGAAAGTCATTTTTATGAGCAGAAATGAGAACGTATGGAAAGACCATGAGTAGACGGCCGTATCCCTTGAGGACCGGGAACGCTACAAAAGTGGAAAGACTATGAGTATGCGGGCAATATTGGGAAAATGCCCCTTTTAGGGAGCCCAATCCGCTATAGAGTATGCAGGCAAGATTGGGAAAATGCACCTTGAGGGAGCCCAATCCACTACCCCCATTTTATATTTTTAAAGAGTATGAAAAGAAATGAGAATGTATTTCCTTTGTGGAAAAGACCATGAGTAGACGGCCGTATCCCTTGAGGACCGGGAACGCTACAAAAGTAGAAAGAAAATGAGTATGACTCGGAGAAGGCCCCAGCGAGGGAGCCGGGTCGTTACAGAATGAGTATGCGGGCAAGATTGGGAGAAGACCCCTTGAGGGAGCCCAATCCGCTACCCACGTACAATGTTTTTAAAGAGTTTATGATTTTTCAAGAGAAGCCCCGTGCTTTCATGCACAAGAAGAGACTACCCAACCCTATGTTTCTAAAGAGCCTGCATTTATGTGTACAATTATATTGTAAATTAATTAATTGGCGATGAGTCTACTGAGTATTTCTATGAAATGCTCATTTCTATTTTTAACAGTTTTGCAGATTTCGGAGACGGTGGCAAGCGATGAATGATGGTGGCAATAAACGTTAAATGGATGAAAGTTTGACTTTAATGATTTCCGTATTTTCCAAACATTGAATAATTTGAGAACTTCAGTTATTTGAAAAATTATGATATTGTCAATTTCTTTACAATATTAATGGTTCGATTTACTATTTCATATGGTTTCATAAATGTTTACAATTTTATCGACCATTACAGTTTATTCAATGTTGCCAAAAATGAATTTCAATTACTGCTTCCGCAAAAATATTAATTGAAAAGTTAGATCAGACGATTTAAGTGGTGAACCGGGTATACGGAACTCGGGGCGCTACACTTTGACTGGTCAGAGTCTTTGAATCCACTATCTTATATTCAAGGAAGCGGCCAACTCTCATAATTCCTTAGCCATTTTTATTATGCAGTACACGTTGTACAGCCAAGCTGTTCATGACATAATTTCGGCACAGGAAATCAGAATGCTTTCGAGCATCTACTACACTAATTGCTTGAATGTCTCATTTACCCTCTTGGAGTATTTGTGCATTCTCAGTCAAGAATCTCGCAAGATTCAAGGTGATCAGATAGAACATCATCTTCTGCATCCACCTCTTGAAATTCAACTCATTGAATTTCTCCGATTATCCCAATGGTTAATCGGAACAACCACAGTTGGGGCTTCAATTTGTGCCACTATTTGGGTCACAACATGACTTGGCAATTTAGCCACAGTTTGAGCCACATCATAATTGGCATAGCCACAGCTTAAGCAATAGTAGGACTTGACAATTGGCAACTGTAATTTCTCAAAACTTGGAGGCCAATTTTGAAGTAATTCTTAATTTTGGTACTTAAAAGCAATTTTACAAAGCTTTAGTGGCCAATTTATAAGAATTTCAAACTTTAGGTGCAAATTCAAAATTTTCAAACTTTAGGAGCTAAATTGTAAAAATCAAACATTCAAGTCCCAACTTGAATAATTTATAAAATTTGGAACTTAAATAATAAATTCCTTAATTTCAGGGATCGATTTTAATATCATAATAAGATTTGAGGACCTTAATTTGCAATAAACCAATAAAACGAAATTCCACAAGGACCTTGAAATCTTCTAATTTTTGGTCAAAGCCCCCGCCTCAATAACTAATCCAGCTAGGTTTTCAAATACTAGCCTTGCCGCCGCCCCAAGTCCAACCAGCATGGCCGCAGCCCCCCCCCCAGCGACCCGAGTGCGATGTGGTGCCATTCATGGAGCCACAACCTACATCCAAAACAATTCTTTTACTTGTTTTCTATTTCCTCCTCACATGGGATAACGTTTCTCGTAACAATCATAATGCATAATCCCTTGTGACCCTGGTTCATCCAAAGTCATAAATAAAAAATTAATTCTTTTCGCAAAATAAACTAGGAAGCAATGAATGAAAATAAGTTATAAATTCACATATCAATTGCCACCGCACCCAACCTAGGCACTGAATACATTCCAGGATTGATTTGTGGAAGCCACACAATTTAAAATTTATCTCAATCCCAGATGGAAAAAAAAAACCAACAATTCCAAATCTCAAGGGACAAAATATGGTTGATCACCACATTAATTAATTCCTCCCACTTTACAGGAAAAATATAAAATCCCACTCTCAATTATTAATGCATAAAAAGAGGATTTCTACCAATTCCTCTCTTATCCTAAACAGATGAATGATGATAGCTTGACAGAGGGAATTTTGAGTTATTGGAGTAACATGCTCATTCACGTAATTTATGAATACGTATAGGTGGAATAAATTGCTAATCTCCTGAAAATGTTTGAAACACCATCAAGTGATACATAGGCAGTACCAAGTGTTGGTATATGACCATAGGCAATACCCGAGAACAATCATGGAACATAAATCATCAGCATGATATAATAATTATGTAAATCATTAAAAAATCACAGGTAGCAAAAGACATTCAACACCCTTTTCGAGTAACCAAAATCGTCAAGATCGGTATAATAATATGTTTTGCATGCCCATGCTAATTTAAACTGCAAGAAACAAGCCGGATAAATTTTCGATTAAAACCACTTAATAGTATAAATTTGAAAGTGGTTACCAGTCATTAGATCACTCAATTTAAGCCATACAAAACTCCCAGAGATGTAAAAGCATGAATAATAATGGTCAGACCGTTTACCTATTCTATGTAATTAATAAGATCAAATAGGGGCTCAAAGTTGTGTTACCAGAATCTTCTTTCAACATATTTACCATGGTAGAAGATGACTTCTGTTTTCCATTACCTCTTCCAATCTGGCACCATTTCAATTTCTGATTTCTAAGTACAAAATCTAACGTCGAAACAAAGTCCCGCATATACTAAAAAATTAGCACAGATTGGTGATACTTTTGTATAAGAATCAAATCAAATAACCCTTGAGTCAATGGCTATCAACTTGCTGCCTCTTTGTTATTTCAATTAGATTTTTGGAAATCAACATGAAATAATATAATTCTTGTTTGTTCTTTCCAAAAATCAAATTTTGTTTTGATAGATTCCGTTTTAAGTTTGTAGGAAAATGATTGTCGAATTTGATTGACAAAAGAACAAACCAAAAATGAATCCACAATAATATAAATATTGATGAAAACCAAAATTGTAAATTCGAGAAAAATTTGGAACCGAGGCCTGTGCAAACACAGTTTCCTTAAAACAGATTCGCCCCCCTCACCAATATGTGCTTGAGGTTTGTCTGAGCGTCTGTCTCCTAGGATACAACGGAGGTTAAGTAGTTAACTCAGTACAAAGTTACCACTCCAACGAACCGAACTTTTGTATGAACTATCACCAAAAACAAAATAAATATATGGACAAAATATAGAATAAAATGTGTCTTGACAAAACCAATATTTTTCAAAGGAAGGGAGAGGGATTATATAGCATGCAAAGGAGTTATACCATAACTCCAAAATAACTCCCCAATTAACAATCATAACTTCACACATAACTCCCCAATTAACATGAGTAATTTAACCTCAATCAATTGTATGACATGGGAGTTACATGAGTTGAATTTGGGAGTTACATGAGTTGAATTTTCCATTCACAAATTTCCAGCATTCACTTCCCGAGTCTTCAGTGCTTAATCATTAGGTACTGCAACAATTTGATGGAAATGCCTGGCGGTATTGGAGATATAGTAACGCTTCAATTGATCCAGTTGCATTATTGTGCCGATTCACTTGTAGCTTCAGTAAACCAAATGCAAGAGGAACAACTGTGTTTGGGAAACGATGTCCTCCAACTTCGCATCCGCCTCCAGACTTATTGAGGCTTGTGTTAATATTTTTTAGGGAATTGATTTGGCTGGAAAATATTTTTTTGGGAAAATATATTTACGTGTGCTTGATTGGATTTATTTTCTAAGTGGAAAAAGTAGAAAATTTTTCATATTTGTTGTTTGATTGACATTATTTTTTTATGAAAAATTTGGTAAAGTTGAGTTATTTTTAGTCCATTTTTTTTTAAAACTACTTGTCTTCTTTACTGATTATGTCTTAATTAAAAAAAAAAAAAAAGCCAAAATAAGCAACCCGGGAAACAAAAAACCAACCAAAGCCTTGGAAAACATTTTGGAGGAAAATGGGCCACGTGCGCCCACAATGAGAAAACAATTTCCATGCAAAATTTGTCCAATCAAACATCACATTTTGGAAAGATTTGCCTGGAGAATTGGTTTTACAATGGAAAATTAGGATGAATCAAATAGGGCCTTGTGCATATTTTGTGTTGGAGAAATTAAAGAAATTTTTAAATGTATAGTTGAAAAGTTATTGAAAAGTGATTGACGAAATTTTTAAATGTGTGGTTGAAGAGTTGTTGAAAAGTGTGTAAAGTGATAGGTTCCATATAAATGTGTGGTTGAAAATGAATTTAAGGAAAAAGTTAGTGAATCATTTCGGGACCAAACAGGGCCTTAATTAGGTTATATTTTTAACTACTAGTATTTGCCCCGTACGATGCACGAGACATATAAATGATTAAAAAACATATATAACATAATTACAAATATGTATTATGTTATATATGCTTTTTAATACTGTTTTATTTTTCTAATAAATTCTCTAACAATTACGTTATCTTCAATACTGATTAATTATTATAGATTTGGTAAAACATCACACATTTTTAATTACGTTATTTTCAATACTATTTTATTATTAGCATAACATGTATTTAATTAAAACAATATATACACATATTTAGTTATATTCTTTTTTAATTACATAATTAAATTACGTTCATTTAAATACTATTTTATTATTACAGTACTATTATTATTAATTAAAACAACATACATTTTTAATTATGTTACTTTTTAATACTATTTTACAAATTTAAATTTTTAATTATATCATTTTCATAACATAATTAAGTTATATACTTTTCAATAGTGTTTTAATTATTATAATAACTTTTTTAAAGTAATACTTTTTTTACTTATGTTATTATTATTAATCAATTGTTTAAAAATGTACGTGGTTGCATTCTTTTATGAATATAATTTTATATTCAAACTCTACAATATAATTCCAAATTATAAACATATATTGAAAATATCAACTAATTAATAGCTGAATATATAATAACATTACTAATAATGAGATAAAATCATTTTCAAAATGACTGTTTATATTCTCTAGATAAAAGCAATTTTGAAATGTATATATATAATCACTTTTTTTTAATATCTATGAACTATGAATTTACATTTTAGGAAAGTGTAAAAAAGGCGAGAAACTATGTGGTGTTATATTTGGCCACTTTATTGTATATATATATATTTACTCAAACTCTACATCATAATTTCAAATTGTAAACATATATTTAAAATACCAACTAATTAATAGTTGAATATATAACATTACTAATAATGAGATAAAATCATTTTCAAAGTGACTATTTATATTCTCTAGATAAAAGGAATTTTGAAATGTATATATATAATCACTTTTTTTTAATATCTATAAACCATGAATTTTCATTTTAGGAAAGTGTAAAAAAAGGCGGGAAACTATGTGGTATTATATTTGGCCACTTTATTGTTATAATATATATAATATAAAGATTTTCCAATGCAATTTAAACTTGTTCAAAGCTTTAATTCAAATATCTTAGAATACTTTTTTTTTTTTTTTTATCGAAAAATATCTAGAATACTAAGAGTGCGTTTGATACGCGAGATTTTCCAACTTTGTGTTATTTGATTGCCTAAGTTTTCCATGAAATTCATTTTTTCACTTGCCTCGAAATTCGGTATTTTCCTTATTTTTCATGGAAAATCTTATATCATTTTCGTTATGTTTGATCCTTTTTTTTGCTGTTACTTGATTTTATTTTATTTTTTCTAAAATTTAACATTATTATTATCAAGTACAAATGTGTGAAAAAATAATTTTTTTTTATTAAAATAGATAAATCTTACTTTATTTTCCATGAAAAATAATGTCAATTAAACAACAAAAGTTGGAAAATTCCCTACTTTTTCCACCTAGAAAATTAAATCAATCAACACACATGAAACTTTCAATTCCCAGGAATTCAAATCTCTGGAATTCATTTTCTTTCCACCCAAATTCCACACTCCCTATCAAACGCAGTATAATTTCACAACGCGGTGTGATTCCTCAAATGATCAGACTTTTAAGTCAAACAGTATATTACCGTCAAATAAAATTGTATTCAAGTTGACGTCAAGTTAGTGATAAAGAAATAAAATCTTATCTTAATCTTAATCTTAATCTTAATTATATATAAAAGTAGATTAGTCGTCACCAAAATATACATATAGTTTCCCGCCAATTTTTTTTTCTAAATTTGAGATTTTTTTTTGCTAAAAAACCGTATATTAAGTATTTTAGCAATTATTATTTTACATGTGTCATTAATTGCATTGGCATCTATGATATGTTATTAATAACATCAAAATATTATTTTTTCTATTTTATTATTATTATTCTTTTAACAATTATTATATTACTTTGAAATCGAAAAATATGTAATATGAATATCAAATTAAAGATCACAGTGAGAAGTTTAATGCAAGTTAACAAGTGAAAACAAACTGTAAATATATTATCCGTGAAATCATAATAAAAATTAAATGTAAAGTTTTATTTTATATTGTATATTTTTCCTCAATATCTAATTCATTTTAAATTATATCATTTAAGTCCTATAATATTATCTATAATTAGTTAACTAAATTCATTTGAGTCATAGATGATTAAAATCTGTTCTGATTTTTTCTCATCAAATTAAAATAAATAATAACTATATGAGTTTTTAAGGCAAATCAAATTAAGTTGAGTTAATTTTACAAACTTAAGATTTCTTCAATTCATTAATCATTTTCACATTATTTTTATTTATTTACTGATTATATTCATTTTTCATTATAAATTTAAATAACTAAAATATGCAAAAATATATTACAACCACCGTCATTCACCACCATCACCACCTCCAAAACTGCCTACTCACAACCACTATTTGCACTCTCGAGTGGGAGTGTAACGCCCCGAAAATTATGATGAATAGAATTATTTAATGATTTTATCATTGATGTCTGTTAATGATTTTAAGAAATCAAAGGCGTTAAGTATTTTATGTTTCGACAACAATCTTATATGGGTCAAGTAATTAATTATGATCTACAATGATAATTAGTATATTGATATTAGTCTCATTTTGTAGATCATAATTAATTAAGAATTTTGATACAAGAAAAAGTTATTTTGAACAAAATCACATCAAGTTGTATTTGATTAAAAAAATAGGAGTTTAAATAAAATTCTTCAATTTATTTATTTTAGTTTCTCAACACTTTTTATCCAAGATTCCCTTTCGATATTGGTAACTGACGTGTTCCCTTAAAATTTCAAACGATTGATGCACGATTCATATTCTACCGTTTCAGTTCACCTTTATTATGTTTACTTGAGCGTTTCAATAATAATTTTACTAAAACTCAATTTGCATTGTGATTTTGTATCTATAAATATTGTCAATGAATCAGTTGAATCACCTCACCACGCTATTTATAATCTTCAAATTCAAATTTTGACCAAAAAGTCAAGAGTTCTAAAAATATTTCAAAGCACTTCGACCACGATAATTTTCAAGGCAAACAATTACACCTTTTGTAGTCGAGAATTTTAAGACAAGATTTTGAACATGCAATCATATTTTCTTTCAAAGTTCATCAAATGTATTAAGGTATGGATTTCTCTATGTACCAAGTGGTTTGTATTTTCGCTTTTTAATGTTTTAAGTTTGAGTAATTTATGTTCTATTATGTGATCTGAATTAATAGTAAGCAGGATCTTGTGTGTAATACCAAAGGGTATTATGTATATCTACATAAGCCATCCATAGGGCTAAACCCTAAGTGGAGAATGAGAATGGGTATGACCTAAAGTGAGAATGAGATGGTCGGGTTTCTATCCCACTGTGAAAGTATGTTATATACGTATTTTACTTGCTTTTTATATTAAATTGTGAAAATACTGGCACGAAATCTATACTGAGTATATTCGTATGTTCATTTCATATTCTAAAACATTTTACAGGCTAGTTCAGAATCAATTGGATTTGTGGATAATGGTGATGCGGGCTACCAAGGGATTTGAATTTGAGTTTTCAATTTTAGTTATTTTTATTATGTCAAACATATTTATTTTATTAAGTTAAGTGATAAGGATTTGGTTGTAAAGAATTTCAATTTCATGTTTGACAAAACTATTTGTTTATGTTACTGCATTTATTTAAGAAAATATAATTGTTTTTAGTAGCACTTCAGCGTTTATGAAACCAAAAAATCTTGGGCGTTACAGGGGAAATTCTATTCCTATTCTAGAAAACCTCTAAACGTTGTCCATAGTAAAAGATTTCAGATGTTCCAGGGAGGTCATTGATAGAATTTCGAATTTGAAGAAATTGGGCGTTTGTTTGACTGAACAGAACGGGCAACACTATCTCTACAATCTAGTCCATCTACACAAACTTGAAATATTCAAACTCCGGTTTAGATTACCAGGGTTATTATGGACGTTGGTTTGCTTATTAAGTAGTATTCAACTAAAAAACGTTCTCTCTCCCTCCGTCGCTCAAAAAGCTAACTCTAGATTGTTGTATACTTTCTCAAGAAAATATGGTGATTTTGGGTTCCTTGCCGAATCTTGAAGTGCTCAAACTGAAATGTGATTTCAATGGCCAAGAATGGAAACCAACTGAAGGGGAATTTCTCGAGTTGAATATCTACATCTTCAAACTAATCTAAAGCCTATAGCATCTACTATCTGAAGCTTCAGCGACTAATCATTATTCACTAGTACAATTTCAGACATTTGTGTCTATTGTAAAATACAATATACGTCAATTGTGGAAGTGACACATTTGGTACAAATGTAAAAGGTAAGGCAAAAAAGAGTCGGTTGTTAACTGACGCAAAAGGTTTGTTGTTAAAACCAACACATATAGTTTAAAATATGCGTCGGATGTGGTGACAACTGACGCATTTCTTATTTTTTTTACCCAAAAATACTGTTATTTTTTCTACATCTTCGTCGTCCAATGTAGCTATAAATAACCAACATTTAATCAACATCAAATGCGTAGTAAAATTAAATAAGTCAATTTACATTAATATTAGTTATTTATTACAAATGTTCACATATAACATAAAAATCATAATTTGCATACAATCTTCATAGAAGTAGTTGGTCCATAAATTTATAATCTCGTCTATCTCCTCCATTGAATAAGATTCTTGATAAAATGCCTACAAATAATTAAAATGAATGATTAGTTATTTGTTTAATAACTATAATAAATCTATTATTAAACAATTTGTATTATTCAATAACTTCTAATACCTTATCTAAAGAAGTCAATTGAAAATAGTTTGTGACCATCTCATATATATTTCTCATAACTTAATAACCACATTCAGAACCTCCTGATTGTTGAGGACACTAAAATTTTCACAGTAAAACTATTAGTAATATTATTAGTATAAATAAATAGAAATATATATAATTATTAAGGAGTTTGTATTAACTTTTAAATTGATATACTGCAATTGGTATCCAATTTACATTGTCTATAGTTCTCTTGCCACCATATATTCAGAATGTTTAAGAGCCCTAAAATTTTAATAAACTGAAAAATTCTCGGTCGCTACCGAACCCATCCTCATTTAAAGTAGCGGTTATTAAACAATTAATGGGCAATCTTGTCGCATCCCACGATCCAAGAATTCCGGTTATAAGCGATTGAGTAATGGAAATAATGGCAGCAGTTAATTCAGTTGATTTTTACAAGTCATCCATCATGAAGAAAGTGGGCAGTTACTGGGCAACGAACAGTTTTTAATGAAATTGAAGAAAATTTTCAAGAGAGTGTAAAAGGGAAAAGAGAACATAGAGACAAGGATCCAATCAATCATTCTCAAAACAGAGAACTATGTAATTCCATTTCTTTTTAAATTTCTTGTAAGTCTTGTTTATTTTGCATTTCAGTGTTGATGTGAACTCTAGTGGGGAATCACGTCAAACTCGCGGAATTTGATTTGAAAAGACGGGAAAGTTCCGAATTCAGGTTGGAACGGACGATACACTACGACCCGAGCCTCACGATGTAAGAACCAAGGGTATATCAAACTCAAGACCCGTTACGATGCGAAAACAAGAGCCATAATGGGGTGAATACCACAAGGAATGTCCAGATTCTTGATAAGTTCAATTGTTTTGAATGTCACAAGATTTGAATCTTGATAAGTTCGTTGTTTGAAGGGAAAATCCTTATCTTTAGAGAGAGTAAAAACACTGAATAATTTTTATTCATCCAAAAACTCTTCGTTACAATGACTCAAAAGATAATAAATAGCGAAATAAAATCCTAGTCGCCAATGGACTCAAAATATAGTTCTAACTAACCTAAAATAGCTAAAACTGAAAAAGGAATTAAGACACAAAAAGGAAATAAAAATCCGCATCATTTGCGAAAAATCGGGCTTACGGCCATGAAAACATCTCTTACGACCATGACTGTATTTCAGCTTTAGGTTTACGGTCGTGAAAGTAGGAGTTACGGCTGTTGAGGCCAAGCCCAAAATGGAGTACAGTGAACCACCAGCGAGGGCCCAATAAACCTTGGCCCATGGCTGAAGCTTAGGATATTTCCTTAGGTCAACTGCCGAGGTGGTACAGCGCATGAACTTCTTTAGCCAGACTAGTTTATGACTAGCCAAGGTGTTTTATGTTTAGCTGAGGTGCTCCATGGTAGCGCCTCGAATGAATGATGGGACAATGGATGGAGTCAGAGATGTGACACTGCCTTTATCAAAAAGTGACAAACGCCCATCCCCTACCAAACGTAGCAATGATTACTGTCAAAAAGTAAGATCCGTTTCCCCAAAAGCTAGATAGATACACGTGTAAAGTCCACCACATGTCGTAATCCTAAACAGCAACTCCCTCTATAAATAAGACACTACTTTCATGCAACAGGGGGGGTTAGCATTTCACTCTCTTAACTGAATATTTTACTCTCACTCCCCTTTCTCTCTTTTACACACTTATATTTCCCGCACCCAACTTATATTTGCTTGAAATGAGCACTGACTTTGGCATCAGAGTGCAAACGGGAGCCACCTCGGCCCCCTTTGCAAACTGATTATTTGTCACAGTGCGCAGGAGATCCACGTGTTCAAGAGGGAGGAGCTGAGACGTGTTGGTCCAAGGTCCAACCGGATTTTGTGGTCAACATTTTGGCGTCGTCCGTGGGAAGCCATACTGCTAACCACGAAAAAGCATGGTAAAAAGCCACTCATAGAAAGGAAACCTTGAAAAATGGTGAAGAACCTCTTGAAAAAGTGAGGAGAAATACTACAAAAAACCTTGAAAAAGGAAGGAAACATTTTGAAAAATATTGGTAACAAATGCCTTGAAGAAAGGCCTCCCCGAAAGGGGGACTCTCCTTTTTATTGTCCTAAGTGGCATGGCTCAAGAAGCCCTCACATTGCCTAAGTGGCATGGCTCCTCTTATTTCCTAAGTGGCATGGATCCTCTTATTGCCTAAGTGGTATGGATCCTCTTATTATCTAAGTGGCATGACTCCTCTTATTGCCCTAAGTGGCATGGCTCAAGAAGCCCTCACATTGCCTAAGTGGCATGGCTCGTCTTATTTCCTAAGTGGCATGGCTCTTCTTATTGCCTAAGTGTCATGGCTCAAGAAGACCATCTTATTGCCCTAAGTGGCCTGGCTCAAGAAGCCCTCACATTTCCTAAGTGGCATAGGCCCCCATATTGCCTAAGTGGCATGGCCGAAGTGGCATGGCTTAAGAAGGCCTCCTTATTTCCTAAGCGACATGGCTCATACCTCTTCAGAAGAACGTCTTCCATGGACCCCTTCCGAAGCCCCTCCTCTTCCGAAGGACGTCTTCCATGGACCTGATGTGATCCGGACCCTCGACAATCGGAGTCATAGCATGCTTGACGGGAAAATTCAAATATTCAAGCCAAACAAAGAAAAACAGGATCAGTTTTGACATTACGGCCATAATGTCAAGGATCACGGCCGTAACATTCAAACAGGGCCATTTTCACGGCCGTAAGAAATTACTCACGGCCGTAAGACTGGAGGAACAGTTTTGATCAGAAAGGTGATTACGACCGTAAAATGATTATTCACGGCCGTAAACAAGCTGGCCAGATTTTCCGGAAATTTCCATTATTTTATTTCCTTTTTCTGTTTTTGGTTATTTTCCTAGTTTAGAATTTTAGCATAATTAAAATTCTATTTTGAGTAAATTAGATGCTAGGTTATTTTGCTTATTTATACGCTTTTCGATTCATTGTAAAAGAGACAAGACTTTGATGATTAAATAAAACAGAGATTGAATGTTTTTCAATTGTTTAATGTGTGGATTCACATTACAAAACCAAACTTATCAAGATTGATTATCTTGTGGCGTTCATTCCGAATTTATCAAATATTCGCGAGAATATTTGTGGCGTTCAAATCAGAAACTTATCAAGGAGATTGGGCAAATCCTTGTGGTGTTTCGAAAGTCGTGGTTCTTTATTCCGCATCGTCGAGCCATCGCGTCGTGAATATCGGGTCATGATTAATCCGTCCAACCACAACCTGAGTTCGAAACTTTCCGGCGTTTCTTCCGCGCTTCGAACTTCATCATCTGGTATCAGAGCTGGACTCTGAATTCAGGTTTTTCTATCCAGTTTGATTTTTATGTTTATCATCGAGTCCCATAAAAATCATCCATATCTTGTTGTTGAGTCTTTCTTTTCTTGATTTTCTTGTTCTTCGTGCCAGTAAATTTTTTCTTTGTTTGATCCATATAAAAATTCAACAAAAATTCAAAAGTGTTTGTTTTGCTTAATTCTTATCCGAATTAAGTTTCGTTTGTTTTGTTGTGTTCGTTGTCGAATTTTCGGATTTAAAAAAAAAAAATTATTTTTTTTTATTATTTTATTTATTCCGAAAATTCATCCTAAAATTCAAAAAAAAAAAAAAGTCCATTCAAGAACCACTTTCTTGAATTTCTTGATCCTTTGTTTTCATTATTCTTTTTCTGTGTCCTTCCACAAAAAATTTCACAATGTCCAATTCCCATGAAATCGCCAAAGATCGTATGTGGAGATTTTTGAATGAAGCTTTGGTTAGGTTGGATAAATTAGATGAAAGGGAAGGAAAATTGAAAAAGGGGCGATCTCAGGCAAATCGTAGTGATTATAGGCGTGATCCTAAACCTAGGGACGGAATCGGGGTTAAGAGAGGAGCTGAGATTGATCCAAAAGCAATTTTGAAATTTCAAAAAGAAATTTATGAGGAAAGATTGAGGTGTGAACGGGAGGCAGAAAGAAAATATTTGGCTAAATTACAAAGGAAGGAGGAGAAACGGAAGGCGGTAATTAGATGGTTAGAAGAGAGTGAAAATCATGTTGAGCCTCGGGATATGAAAGTTGAAAAGAAGGAGGGAGGCTTAAGGCATGAATTAGTTGAAGAGACCCTGAACTTTGTGGTAGAAGTTGAAAACGTGGAGTTATGTGAACAAACTCCAAAATATGATGAGGAATTAGAAGTTGGGGTAGAAATTCAAATTTTGAGCTTTGAATTGGTAGATCCACATTTGAATACCGTTGGGGGAGTGCATGAAATTAGTGATAAAAATCTGGAGGTAGAAGATGTGGTCGAGTTTGAAAGTAAAAATTTTGAAAATGTTGTTGAAAATGCAAAGGAAGAACGAGGTGAAGAGGAGGGCCTCGTGGTTCTTAAAAATGAAGTGGAGATGGTGGTTTATCATGAATACAAGGATCCATACCTTGCACCTCAAGAAGCTAACATGTCCCTCCCCATTCTATTTAATTCTTTCTTGCAGATTTCTTACACTTGGGAGCTTGAGTCACACCAATCATGGCAATTCAAGCTTGAGCTTCAATCCATTCATGTAACCCAAGTTACAAAATACTATTGGGCATCCCACTGGCATGGAAGCAATAATTTTCCGTTTGATCCAGGGGGAGCAGTTGCATTCATGAACAAAGCTATGATTCGGGACGAATCATCCTAAAGAAGGAGGGTATGATGTGATCCGGACCCTCGACAATCGGAGTCATAGCATGCTTGACGGGAAAATTCAAATATTCAAGCCAAACAAAGAAAAATAGGATCAGTTTTGACATTACGGCCGTAATGTCAAGGATCACGGCCGTAACATTCAAACAGGGCCATTTTCACGGCCGTAAGACTGGAGGAACAGTTTTGATCAGAAAGGTGATTACGGCCGTAAAATGATTATTCACGGCCGTAAACAAGCTGGCCAGATTTTCCGGAAATTTTCATTATTTTATTTCCTTTTTCTGTTTTTGGTTATTTTCCTAGTTTAGAATTTTAGCATAATTAGAATTCTATTTTGAGTAAATTAGATGCTAGGTTATTTTGCTTATTTATACGCTTTTCGATTCATTGTAAAAGAGACAAGACTTTGATGATTAAATAAAACAGAGATTGAATGTTTTTCAATTGTTTAATGTGTGGATTCACATTACAAAACCAAACTTATCAAGATTGATTATCTTGTGGCGTTCATCCCGAATTTATCAAATATTCGCGAGAATATTTGTGGCGTTCAAATCAGAAACTTATCAAGGAGATTGGGCAAATCCTTGTGGTGTTTCGAAAGTCGTGGTTCTTTATTCCGCATCGTCGAGCCATCGCGTCGTGAATATCGGGTCATGATTAATCCGTCCAACCACAACCTGAGTTCGAAACTTTCCGGCGTTTCTTCCGCGCTTCGAACTTCATCAGGACCTCTTCTGAAGCACCTCTTCCGAACGACGTCTTCCATGGACCCCTTTCGAAGCACCTCTTCCGAAGGACGTCTTCCATGGACCCCTTCCAAAGGACTCCTACAAGGAACTTCTTCCAAGAGAAGAACTACGTCAATTGACACCCTGAAAAGGGAGACCCCTGAACAAGGGATTTTTGAAGAAGAACAACCTGAAAAGGGAAACCCTGAACAAGGGACTCATGAAGAAGAATGGGAGATCTGAAAATGAACACCTATGGAGAATTCCCCCCCCCCCTAAAAGAGGAGCAAACGTCTCATAAATGTCGCAGCAGCACAGTGTCAAAAGACCCCCGTAGTCATGTCTGATTTAAATGTCACTGCAACGCAGACTCATGAAACAATAAAAGCTCTGCTTATTTCCGAAGCGGAACGGTTCGAAGCAGCCCACCTGTATTGTGCCAACATGGCAGGACTCAAACAACAATATATTATTAAGCTCGGCTTAAGTATCTCCACGACACACGGTCTCAGAAACCCTATATTATTAAGCTCGACTTAAGTTTCTCCATGACACATGGTCTCAAAGACCCTATATTATTAAGTTCGGCTTAAGTGTCTCCACGACACACGGTCTCAGAGACCTTATATTCTTAAGCCTCGGCTTAAGTGTCTCCGAAATGACACGGCTATAGGAGCCCTTCCCACTCGTCTCCAGAATGGTATGACCTCAGAAGTTTTTTCTAAATTCACACCGAACAAAATATGGACGAAGTAATATGCCGACGTGATTTAGCCTGAACCTGATGTGCCGAAGTAACACCGTTACAAGTTAACAAAAGAATAAGATCATTGATCTAAGCCCTCGCTAGGGGCTGTTAATAAGCATTTCCAAGTAAACCTGAATAGCTTAGCAAACCCCCACAAATAAGGAATTTCGCCACTCAATGGAATCCACCCCGGACTAACAAATTGAGTACTTACAAACGAGGCTATAAGGCATGAATACATGGGACTCCCAGGTGGATGTCCTCCTTTAACTCCGGAGTGAATATTCTATTAGATGAGGGCGAAGCATACTTGGTTGATAAATCTATGAAACAACCTGAAGAAGAAATTGGAATCAATTAAAGAAACAAGGGTAAATGAACTTCCATGAGCCCTGTGGGGAATCAGAATTACCTTGCACACCGCTACAGGAGGACCTCCATTCTCTCTGGCTCATGGGTCAGAGGCAGTATGTCCAGTACAAATTGGAGTATTTTCACCCAGATCATTTCACTTCGATAAACAAATTGATTCCATCATAGGCGCTTTCGACTGAGCAAATTGCAAAGTTGTGTTGGAAAACGCAAAATTATGCAAACAAATAGAACATAAAAAACGACCAATCCTAAGTTACGGTTATTAAGGATTGATTAAACTCGCACCGGAATGAAAGTGGTCGGAGTTATCCATGATTATCGCAATGCTTAGATCCGATGGACCCATTGATAGAATGATGAAACATAGCTCGAAGCACAAAAGGTTCGTTCATGCAAGGGACTCCACCACTTGATGGTTAGTACCCCGGCGAAGGGGTACCTATGAAATACGTTGATCAATCTGGAGAGTAAAACTTACGACTTGTTCAAAAGGAACCTTTACCATTTAAAGGCATGTCGCCCATGTTAGATTTTTAACCAAAAATGACCCCGATGTAATCACCCCGGACGTAAACAGTGGACTCATGGGGAAGTACTGGTTGTGACCCATTCAGTCAAATCTCAGCGATGGACATAAATGTCTTAAGCTCTTAGATTTGAGGGACTATCACATCCATCAGTGACTCCAAGGACCGGCACAAGCTTCGGACTATCCTATATTAAACTATGTTCATCCTATGATGGACCATATCATATTGAATGATGACCATCTTACAATACGAACTACTTGTGTATAGCAGAGCAATATGTAAAATTCACATATAAAGATCAAAGGTGAAGTAGATAAAGATTCACAAAAGACAATGACAAAAACAGGCATCCTAAGCAGGAGCACGGGAAAGGTCGGCGCCTTCAGAAGAAGGGCCACCAGTGCCTCAAATCTTCGAAAGATTCAGATCAGGGAAGTCATCCTTCACGTCTTTCAAAGCCATTCGTGCCCTGACGTTGGCAAAGAACTACTGCATAGCTTCGTATTCTGGGGCTCCTTCAGATGTATCCTTGAAATGCTGGATGCCATTAATCACAAAGAATCTAAGAGGGTGGTACTCGAGGTGCTTTCCTTAGCTCGCAGGACAGCCTTTATATAGCTAAGCTTAGCAGCAATTTCTAGGATCAACTGGTGGAGGTAAAGCACAAAGGACAAACTTGGATTTCTCCTGGAAAAACGGAATAACTCTTAAATTACAGTGGCCAAATACCAGGGAAAAATGGCCCGCTACTGCAACAAAAGGGTAAAGGCCAGGCACTTCGATATTGGGGATTTGGTCCTTAAAAGGGTCCTCCCCTCTACTAAAGAGCCAGGAGTAGGGACTTTAGGTCCTAATTGGGAAGGTCCTTACAAAGTCACCACCGAGGTGGTACCTGGAACGTACATGATCGAAGACTTGTCAGGGGTACCTTTGTGTAAACCCTGGAACACGGACCACCTTCATCGTTATTTCCAATAAAATCAAATTCATCTTCGATGGTTACAATGTCTCCATGAAATTTTAAATGGAAATTTTAAGTGAGTTACGTTAAGGATTGTATCAACTACTGATCGGTAAACATGGCGGATGTTAAAAATTCCTAAATTATTTTGTTTACGAGAGAGTACAAATCCATTATACTTAAACTTTTCCGAAAACAAGACGTATTGGTTGGACGAGTTGACACCATCAATAAGAACTTGTCTGAACTAATAATTTTAAGAAGGAAGGACCGCAGGTGCGACAAAGTATAATTCATACGTGTTCAAGTGTTTGTCAAAATCAGATCTAACTAGTAAACATGAATGCCTCAAACCACTTAGATCTAAGGGACTATCTTCATACAACCGTACAATGCATTTAAAAGGCATCTGCATTTGGAAGCATTCAAGCTTAATCAAATGATGTCATATAAACCAAAACTTGTGGTCAACGAAGTCGAACTTCACAAAATGATCAAAACAGCGAGCAAATTAAATCATTGCATTTACAGGTGTAAAACCTCATTGCATTTACAGTTTACAAACTAAATCATTACATTTACAAATGTAAAACCTCATCGCATTTACATTCTGAAAAATATTCAAGAAATATACAATATGCAAAATGGCAAAGGATAAATACAAAAAGGATTACGGAGGAGGGACATCTTCTGAAGATTTTTTGCCAGGTACATCCGTAGGATCAGTAGGATCATCAAGGGAATCGCCCTTATCCGCATCTTGAGGTTCAGGGTACAAGGCTTCGATGGGGGATAGGTCCAAAGTTGGGAAAGCCTCCTTTACATCCCCCAAAGCCATTCGGGCCCCTATATTCCCAAAGACCCTCTGCATGGCCTCATATTCTGGCGTCTCTTCAAAAGTGTCTTTAAAATTCTGGATCGCCTCGAACACTTTGGCATTCAAAGCTCCTTCCACTCGAGCTGTAATGGTCCGCTCCAGAACCTCCGTAATCCTGGACTGCATATGCCGTTCTAGAGAGGCAAGGTCCTTTTCCGCCTTTTTCCGAGCCTCCACCTCTCTCACCAATTTCTCAGTAACTGCCGCCACCTCAATCTCCAGCTTAGCTTTGGCTGCATTAGCTACTGTTAGGACCTCGAAAGCTATGGACTGAGCCCGGTTGGAGTCGTCCAATTTTTTACAGAGAGACGCCACATCTTCCTCAGAAGCGTGAAGATTGTGCTTTAGCTTTTCGTTGTCTTCCTGAAGGCGTTTGGATGCTACCCTATCTTCCGAGGAGGCCTTGCGCGCGATGGACAGATACTCCTTGAGATCTTTTATTTCCTTCAGCATGTTGTCCACATGGCAAAGTACCGTTTCGGCCTCCTTCTTGTCTCGTTGGGCCTCAAGAACAGAAGACTCCACTTCATTGATTAAATCCAAAGCCCTAACATTCATGGCTTTAGCGAAAAGCAGCTTCCGGGCTGGTGGGACACTTGAGGAAAAAGCAGACCAGCCCTCCGTCCAGAATTGACTTGTAGCTTGCGCAACTTTGGCGGGCGGAGAGTCAGGGGAGTCAAGGAGACTAGAATCGAAATCCACATCTCTGGGAAGGACGCTGGCTTTAATCCCTGCGAGCTCGTCAGCCACAGCCCGAGTCACTTCATATTGAAGGCCCCGGAACAGATACCTCGGGCTCATTAATTGGATTCGATAACTCCGACGGAGGAGGAGGAAGTTTGGAAGAAGCCTCTGTCCCCTTCTTTAACCTTTTCGGAGGGAGGATTTCCTCCTCTGAAGCGGACTCAGTAATTTGCTCGGAAGAAATGTCTCTTGAAGCGCCCTCCCTAGTCACCTTCTCCCTTCTGTGACCTCCTCTTTCTGACCTCTTTCCTTTTCCTTTAGGGAGGCCCCTTTGGGGATCGCCTCCTTCGATAACGCTAGGAGGATGGGGGCCAATAGGTAGCGAGGCAGGTGGCGGCATCAGGGCAGGGAGGGAACCCTTTGGCTCTACAATAGGCACCTCGGAAACTTGTTTAGTCGCCTCCCCATGAAGTGTGGCTAACATTGATTTCTGTTTCTTTTCCACATAGCTACCGTGACGAAGGAGGGGAGGGACCTTCTTAGCCATAAGCCCTTTTAAGGAGATTTTTGGGAAGTCCTTGGAACCTGCTAGGGATAGGACTGAAAGTCTGAACAAGTCAAAATCTGGAATGTATAAAAATATATATAATAATATATATATATATATATATATATATATATATATATATATATATATATGATCGTGCTTAACAAACAGCTTATTTTGCTGGATGACTTGCTGGAAGGTGCCTTTTTAGGCGAAGAGACGCCTCACCAGTGGTAAGTCAGGGTCAGAGAGCAAGGAGGCGAAGGTAGGCCCTGAAGTAATAAACAAAACAAAGAAATGCGTCATATTATGAACAGAAGAGGAGAAACATGAATAGCACACCCATATAAAAACAACAATAGCAAATAATCATGACACAAGATGATGGAAGCGTTGATGGTAAACTGAACGAAACAAAGTAAGACTCACGTGGAGAGGAAAGAGTTCGAGGAACGGTGATTTCAGGAGTAGGGTCAATGGGCGAGTTTTGCCACTCTCCTGTGACCCAGAACCACATGCTCCTCCAGTTTTTTATGGAGGTGGGATGCCCAGTAATGATGAGAGGGTAGGAGCCTCGGGGAGGTAAGTAGTACCAATCATTTACGTCCACCCTTACATCCTTATCTCTCTTGGCGGACTTCTTTAAAGTGTACATGGTGTGGATGATGCTTATGGAGATGGGAGAATCTGGGTTGACTTCTTGCCACACCAGCCAGGTACCAACTGCTTGCGTCCAGAAGTTTGGGGCCACTTGATATGGGCACAGGTTATAGCTCTTAAGTAATGTCCTGAAGAGGGGGTGGAGTGGAAGCCTCATCCCGCATGACGGGGCATCATAACAAATTGCTACATAACCTAGCGGAGGACTGCAGGGTCAGCAGGAAGGCGTTGGATGTACCAATTAGATCTCCTCAGGTAACCCAAACCTTGAAGGAGTGCCCGCCAAACCAATGCTCCAGATTTTAGACACAATCTCGCTACTCTCCCAAGAATCCGGGTTTGGTTCAGGGTCCACGTGGTACCCCGACACCTTGTTCACATAATCCACCCATGTAACGCCCCGGATTCTGAACACCCGGAACGCCACTTCGTCGTCTCAAATTAATTTTGAAAATAATGATTTAGCGGAAAATAAAACAACAATTGAAATTTAATTTCACATAATTTTATAAAGTTTGACCGAAAAGGTCAACAATTCGAATATTGAAATAATTTGAAAATAAACTTGGAACAAACATGAAATAAATAAGTTTCAACTTCAAATAAAACATTTCTAAAATCTCAATAATGGCCACCATCGCACGCCTCGCCGCCGACTCCGCTATCTGCAAAATTTGTTTTGGAAAACGTGAGTATTTCAAAGAAATACTCAGTAGACTCGCGCAAAATAATCATTTAACATCATAAATTAAAACACATAATCATAATATTCAAGTCTCAGGTGTCTAACTATCACCAGTATTCTCATTAACATACAAGTTCAAGTCTCATGCATTTAAGCAAGTAAATTCTTGTAACATAGTCTCATACTTAGAAAGCAAGTAATTCTCATGAACACAATCATACATGCTAAACTTATAATCCAAATAATCATTGATGCGGACTTTTGAAAAAACGTAAATTTGTGAATAAGAGTCACCTTAATCACGAGTTTGAAAGTTGAGCAAGAAAGTTCACGTTGTTCTTCTAAATGTCCAAGCGCCTCGTCTAGCCAATAATAAATAAACCTTAAAGTGGTATTTGGAAATCAAACGTTTCAATTGAAAGAGTTTTAAAAGAAGAAATAAAAGTTTAGGGATTAAAATTAAAATCAAACATAGTTAGGACTGGAAATGAGTTGATACTAAAAGATTTTGAAAACTATTGGGCTAACTCATATATTTTAAATATATTGGGGACTAATTATTTTCATTTTCGAAATAGTTGGGGCTAAGATAAATTATTTGCAAAGCTTAAGAGCTGAATAAAATATTACAAAAATTAAAGGATTGAAATAATACTTTTAAAAACTAAAGGGCTGAATTAAAATATTTTAAAACTGCGGGGGCTTAAAATAATAACTTTTCAAAAACTCAATAGGGACTGATGGATTCGATTTTTGGGCCGGTGATTTCCAGCTAAACTCCGGTCGAAGGTTGAGGTAAGTATTGGGTTTAGATTATTTTCTTGATTTTGTGGCTGTGTGGGTCAATTTGGTGGTTTTGCAGAAGGTGGTCGAACGTGGGGGATGTATCGAGTGGTATGTTTGGTTCTTTTGCTTTCAGTTTGTGAAATTGGAGAAGTGATTCAAGAGGCTCGGGTTTGGTGATGTCAGTATTGCTGTGATATTGGCCGTGGTTGGGTTCAAACGTGATGGTGTTGAATGGGCAGTGACGGTTGGATGATGAAGGTGGAGGTTTGGGTGTAGTCGTGTGTTATGTAGGTTTGAGATTGAAAGTGGTTGGGCGATAATGGTGGTTGTGAAAATTGTGCTCTGCTCGTGGTGTTTGAGGTTCTACAGGGGGATCACAATGGAGGTTCGTGGGCTGTGATGATGAGAGTTCTGCAGTGGATTTGGGACGTTGCATTCGGTTTTTGTATGGACAAAGGTTGTGGTGAAATTTGGTTTGAGTTGGTGGCTGATTTCGTGCAGTGGTGGCAGGGGTGATGGGTGCAGATAACAAACTTGGCTATGGTGGAAGGAATTTTAGCTTTGCTGGAGGTGTTGATTTCGTGGGTTTGAATGGTGGGGTGAGGGGTTTAAATTAATGGTTGAATGATGCAAGTGAATGGGAAAATATATCTGGTTGTGCATTAATTTTGGCAGATTTTTAATTGGACGGATTGAGGGGATTTTGTGAGGAGGAATTAGCTGGTCGAGGGAGTGATTATGGAGTAGAAATGACTTGTGATTGGGTTTCTAAAATGTGGCGATTTTCTGGTTTAGGAAATGTTGAGAGATTATGCAAGGGATAATGGCTGAATGAGGGGAAGAAAGAGAGATTAAAGGGATGCATTCCAGTTATGGTGATTGAGTGATTTAGGATTAGTGAGGAAAAATTTGAGGAAGTTGGCCATGGAAATTTTTGCAAGACTAGGGAAGAATGTTGATTGAGGGGAAATGGATGAAGGAAGTTGGCAATTGGAAATGTACAAAATTGAGGGAGACGTGTGAAGATTTCTGGGAGACGATTGTGGGATTGGAGAAGATGAATTGACTCTGATTAAATTCTGTAATTTAGGTTGAATGGCTAATTGAGAGGGATTGGGTAGAGATAATGGGGAAAATGTGCTTCATATGAAAATGGAAGTTGGTGAGGAAATCTTGGGAAAAATTATAGGAAACATGCAAGAATGGAAATTTGATTGAGGGAGTTGAGGGAGAGAGTTAAGGATTATAGAAATGGTACGGGTGTATGGGGAGGATCAAATTTTGGAAAATAAGAATTTGTTGTAAAGAGGAAAAAAGAAATGTGGGGGAATAGATAGCTAGGTGAATGGTCGTTTCTAAATTGGGATTAAAGATAAATTACATTAGTTTAAATTGGACAAGATATTAGAATTTGAAAATTTTGAACTAGGAAATAATTTGAGATTTTTAAAATAATTTAAAATTTGAGATTTAGCTAGAATTGGAAGTTTGAACATAAAATAGATAATAACATTGGGGCATTTTTAAATTGACATCGGAATTGGACTAACATTTTTAAATGATTTTAATTTCACTTAAAATGGCTAGACACACACGAGTTTTAAAAAATAAATGGGCAAAGTCGTAGCAACACGTTTTTAAAGATAAGTAATATTTATTCAAAATCAATCACGAAAATTCTCGGTCGCTACAACCCACTCCTCAACTTGCGTGATTTCCTCCTCAGATAGCCTCATTTCCTCTCTATGCGCCCTAAAAGGGGCCCTTGCACCTAAGTCAAGATCATGTGGGTCAGAAGAAGAGCCAGCTGTTCCTTCTCTCCCCATATCTCTATCACGTTTGCTTCGGAGTTCTCTCAGCGCGGATTCCTCTTCAGCAGATATGTGGGCCATGTAAGTTTGGTTCTCCTCTTCTTCGCTGTCAGAATCACCCAAATAAATTATACCACTGCATTTCCTATTCCTCCTCTTAATCTGCTCCCTAAAGAAGCGGGAACTAAAAATCGACAAAGACAATGGACAGAAACCTCTGACAGGAATCGCCATTGCCAACAGTTCCTGTGAACCCGTTCCCCCAACTCTTTCCATTTATTCTTAAAAATGGGCCAGACTTACCAAAAGGAAAACAAAATGCAAAACAAAATTTTCAAACCCACACTCGAAGATTAGAAATGAAAAAGTTTTCTTTGCACCTACAAAGGAAAAGAAATTTACCTTAAAAAACGGACGTTCAAGATTGTATACACGGAGCGAAGAACGCGCCAATGGAGAGTGTAGAACGATAGAGATGGGTTGCTGGGTAAAAAACCCTTGAAGAGATACTGAAAGACTTGCAATAATGAAAGAGGCGCTTCAACTTCTTGCGGAGGTGTCACTGCGAAAATTCTAAGAACATGGTAAAGGAGAAACAATGAGAAGAAGAAGGCTTTATAGGGGACCCAATAAACCGTGACCCTTGGCCTTTGAGCCGCATGATTCATATGGGTAAACCCGCGTCTCTTGGGAAATGGGTTAATCAAAGTGCCAACTGTCGGAAGAAGGAAGAAGACCATTCAGTTACCGTAGTGTGTGCCACGCGCGGCAGGGTGTCACCTCCCATCCCTTTCATATTCCTTGGAAACTGGTACTAGTAGCCTCCTTATATTAAATATGCCACCTAAAGAGGCATACTAGTATACTACCAACTTTCTCCTGAGAGGGAAACCAGGAGTAGGAGGTCGACTTTACTTTGAATCCGAGCTTCCCCTAAGAAATGTCATTCCGAGCCTTAAGCTTGCAGAGCCACATGATGGCTCCTAGCTAAAGGGCAGCAGAATAATTATAAAATATTGGATGTAACGGATGATGAAATTTGGGCAAAACCGCAATCCTATAGCTGTCTAATTACAGAACGCTATTAGGACAAAACTAGTGCTTCGAACCCATGACAAATCCTATCCGCCCTTGAATGACCGCATCGAATTTGAGGGACTAGTGTTGAGACCAAGCCCGAAATGGAGTACAGTGAACCACCGGCGAGGGCCCAATAAACCTTGGCCCATGGCTGAAGCTTAGGATATTTCCTTGGGTCAACTGCCGAGGTGGTACAGCGCATGAACTTCTTTAGCCGGACTGGTTTTGACTATCCGAGGTGTTTTATGTTTAGCCGAGGCGCTCCATGGTAGCGCCTCGGATGAATGATGGGACAATGAATGGAGTCAGAGATGTGACACTGCCTTTATCAAAAAGTGACAGATGCCCATCCCCTACCAAACGTAGCAATGATTACTGTCAAAAAGTAAGATTCGTTTCCCCAAAAGCTAGGGTAGATACACGTGTAAAGTCCTCCACGTGTCGTAATCCTAAACAGCAACTCCCTCTATAAATAAGACACTACTTCATGCAATGTGGGGGGGGGGTTAGAATTTTCACTCTCTTAACTGAATATTTTACTCTCACTCCCCTTTCTCTCTTTTACACACTTATATTTCCCGCATCCAATTTATATTTGCTTAAAATGAGCACTGACTTTGGCATCGGAGTGCAAACGGGAGCCACCTCAGCCCCCTTTGCAAACTGATTGTTTGTCACAGTGCACAGGAGATCCACGTGTTCAAGAGGGATGAGCTGAGATGTGTTGGTCTAAGGTCCAACCGGATTTTGTGGTCAACAACGGCCATATGTTCCTTTTTTGCTGAATTCCTCCATTTTGCCCAAAAGTGACTTACGGCCTTGAGATCCTACGGTTACGGCCGTAACTTTAAAAATCTTGGTTTCTTCATTTTTTATCCCAGAATGGACTACAGCCGTGAGATACTTTATTTGCGGGCGTAACTTTGCTTCTTTTTAATTTCTGCTTTTCTTGATTTCTCAACCAGATTCTCGACTTGTCTCTTGGCTTGCTCACTTGGTTTAGCCTCAAACTTTCTTCATTCAAGCAATGTTTGATCTTTGAAGCTTTTCGAACATGCTTGAAGCTTTGTTTGGCTTGATTTGTAGCTCTTTCCATCAAGCCTTCCATGATTCGTATCATTCCATCCTTCTTCAGGATGATTCGTCTCAAACCATAGCTTTGTTCCTGTTGTACAACTGCTCCACCTAGATCAAATGGAAATTTTTTTTCCTCCATGGCATATGGTCAACCAATAATATGCTGCCATTTGGGATACTTTGATGGATTGAAGCAGAAACTCCCGTGGGCATTGGTGGTGTTGCCCAAACAACCAAGTGCAATTAACGTGTAGGAAAGAATTAAATAAAATAGGGTGGAGAAGGTTAGTTTCTCCATGTACAAGTTTTTTATCCTTGTACTTGTGATACAACACTTCCACATCTTCTATTCGCACCACAATGCTCTTCTCATCACCTCCAACATTTATTTTACTTTCTTGCTCATTCCCCTCTTTTTCTTTCTTTTCACACTCAACCACCTCCTCGAAAGTCACAATTTCTTGCTTAACCACCACTTCTAAATTTCTGGGCTCAACCAACTCTCCTAAGTTTTCATGCCCAACCTCTTCTTCCACATTACTCTTCAAGTTTTGATCTTCTATATCAATTTTCAAAGTTTGCTCTACAGCTTCATTCCTCGATTGGTCCTCCTCATTATCAACAATTTTATTTTCAATTACCTCTTCGCTACCTAACTCCACCTTTTTCTCATCAAATTTTGGAGTTTGATAATCTATTTTCAATTTCAACTCCCCCTCCTCCTTCTCAACATTCCCATTCTGAGGCTCTTCTTGTAATTCAACTACAACTTTTCTTTCTATCTCCTTTTGTAATTTAATAATAACCTCTCTTTCACTCTCTCTCTCTTTTAACTTCGCTTCTTTTCTAGTCTTACATCATCCTTTCCTCATAAATTTCAGTTCGAATCGTCAAGAGTGCCCTCGCATTAATCTCTTCTTCCCAATCAACTCCAATCCCAACCTGAGGTTTGTGGTTACGCCTATATTCCCTTTCACGCAGTTGAGCAATTTCTGCACTATGCATATCCACTGAGTTCTTAACCTTCCCCAACTTCACATCTAATTTCGTATCCAATTTCGCTTCCATTTTCGCAGCTAACTCCTCAAACCGTTTCTCCACCATGACAAGTAGAGAAGAGTGATGATTATCTTTCTTAGATGATGAATTTTCTTTAACTTTAAACATTTGGAATGGAATGGAATAATAGTATGACACAAGGACTAATAATGATTTTAATTTTGACTTGGAAGGTAAGGAATATCAAGAATTTAAGGAAATTCATATATTTTTAATAAATCCAGAAATTCGACACGATCGCAACAAAACAAACGAGACTTAATTTGGACGAAAAATGAATAAAATAAACAATTTAAAATTTTTGTTGAATTTTTATATGGATCAAAAACTCAAGAAACTCAAGAACGGGAAGAATAAGAAATAAAGACTCAAACAATAAAAACAAGATATAGTTGATTTTTATGTGGCAGACTCTATGATAAATACATAAAAATTAAACTAGGATAGAAACAAAAAATCCGAATTCAGAGTCCAGCTCTGATACCAACTGATATGATCCCGAGAGGGGAATCATGCCGAACTCGCAGAATTTGATTTGAAACGTCGGGAAAGTTCCCGAATTCAGGTTGGAACGAACGATAACACTACGATCCGAGCCTCACGACGCAAGAACTAAGAGTATGTCAAACCCAAGACCCATTACGATGCGGAAACAAGAACCATAATGGGGTGAATGCCACAAGGAATGTCCAGATCCTTGATAAGTTCAATCGTTTGGAACGCCAAAAGATTTGAATCTTGATAAGTTTATTGTTTAATGGGAAAATCTTCACCTTTAAAGAGAGTAAAAACACTCAATAATTTTTATTCATCCAAAAACTCCTTGTTACAATGACTCAAAAGATAATATATAAGCGAAATAAAACCCTAGTCGCTAATGGACTCAGAATAGAGTTCTAACTAACCTAAAATAGCTAAAACTAAAAAATGAATTAAGACACAAAAAGGAAATAAAAATCTGCGTCATTTGCAAAAAACCGGGCTTACGGCCATGACAACATCTCTTACGGCCATAACTGTGTTTCTGCTTCAGGTTTACTGATGAGTTCCGGAGTGGCTCGACGAGCGTTGACCCGTTGCACGTGCCCGTAGGACCAATAACGAGACAAAGAGCCAAAAGAATCAAGTAGGCAATGCAAGGATTCATGCAGGCGTGGATGGATGAGTGTCCGAGTGCAAAGACCTCATTTATGTTGCATAACAAAGTGGAAGAGGAGCCAAAGTTATTACAATGCATTTGGATCGAAGAACAACAAGAAAATTGGGCAGCAGCTGATTTACGGCCGTAAAGCCTGAAATCACGGCCGTAACGGATTCACGGCTGTAAAGCCAAAATTACGGCCGTAACACTACAATGGCAAAATTATGCAGAAGAGGACTCACGGCCGTAAAGGACATCCTCACGCCCGTAAATAAAGTTTAGTAGTTTTTATATTTTTATTCAGAGAGTCGATTACGGCCGTATATAAATTTGTCACGGCCGTAACATATGTTTTTAATTTTTAACTAGTAGCATTCTTACGGCCGTAAACCCATAAGTCACGGCCGTAACTTGGCGCCGCAATTAAACCTAATTTTGGCGATTTAGTTTAGGTTGAATTCTAGTTTATTTTTAGTTGCTTTATTTTGTTAGCCTGTATATATGGCTTTATTCAGCATTGTAAACAACAACTTTTATTCTTGAGATTAATGATATTGAAGGTGAGATATTCCCTTAGTTTCTTCGTGTTCTCGTCGAACAAATTGAACTTATCAAAGGATTTGACAACCTTTGTGGCGTTCCCCCTTTGTAGTTCTTATCTCACGGGTTTTGGGTTTAATATACCCATAGTTCTCGCGTCGTGAGGTCGGGGTTGCATTGTTACCGTCTACTATCTTGGATTTTAGAGCTTTCCGGCGTTTAATTCCGCGTGTTCTTGGTGATCCCCATAACGGATCATATCATCTGGTATCAGAGCCTGTCTCTAAATCCAATTATTTAGTATTCCAGTTCTTTTTCTTTTATTTCCAGTTATTATTAATTCAAAAAAAAATTCCATTCCAATTCTTGATTCTTGAAATTCGTCAGAAATTCAAGATTTTCCAATTTCTGTTTCTTTTTCTTGATTATTTTTGTTGAGTAGCAAAAAAAAAAATCCGAAATTTACAAAAAAAAAATAGAAAAGAAGTGTTGTTGATTCGAACAAGAAATCAAGAAAATAATATTTGGCAAATCTTTCCAACAATTCTTGTTTCCATTAAATTCCTTATTCTTGTTTCCATAAGACTTCTTCTTGAAATAGAATTCTTTTCCATAATTTCTTTCTTAAATTTCCTAAGTCCAATATTTTCCATCAACTTTCCTTATTTGCACTTTGGGGTTTATTCCACAAGGACCAAATCCGTGACTAGTTTGGTGGGTTCTTTGAGAACGTGGGAAAAAGGGAATAGAGAGGAAAAAGGCAGAGTGGTGAGATTAATAGAGGGAAAAAGCCAAATTGAGTGATACACGAGCGATAAAACACGTGAGGATCTTTATTTAATTTTTTTCTCTTTTCTTTATTACTAACCATGTCACAGAAGGAAGTTTCGTCGACGGAAAGGGATCTTCAAGATTTTAAAATGCTTGCAATGGTGGAGGAACATTTTGCAAAATTGGAGGCGAGGTTGGATGCCAAGTTGGAAGCAAAATTTGGTACACAATCCGGTGTGAATGTGGAAAAACCTAATAATCCGGGGGAGACACGTGGTGCGGGAATTGTTCAACCACGTCAGGAACAACCGCGCAATTTCCCTAATTTACGGAGGCCACTAAGGTATGACTTCAACCCACAAATTAGAGCTAGGAATGAACGTGTTGAGGTTGTTGATAGTGATGAGGATAGTGGTGAATTGTCTATTACTAGTGTTGGTAGGAGACGAGATCGGGGAGAAAGACGTGATAGGGGATATAGGCGTGATCGTAGGGATGATGTAGATGGACATGTTGGTAACATTAAAATGTCCATTCCCTCGTTTCAAGGTAAAAGTAATCCGGACGTTTATTTTGAATGGGAAAAGAGGGTAGAATTAATTTTCGATTGTCATAATTATTCTGAAGCTAAAAAGGTTAAATTGGCAGTCGTAGAATTTACTGATTATGCTATAGTATGGTGGGATCAATTGGTTACTAGTAAAAGGAGGAATGGGGAGAGGCCTATTGAAACTTGGGATGAGTTAAAGGCCCTTATGAGAAAACGATTTGTGTCTGGACATTACTATAGGGATCTCTACCAAAAACTACAAACCCTTTCCCAAGGTAGTAAGAGTGTAGAGGATTACCATAGGGAGATGGAGGTTGCCATGATTAGGGAAAATATAGAGGAAGACCCGGAGGCAACCATGGCTAGATTTTTAAATGGTTTAAATCGAGATATTGCTAACGTTATTGAATTGCAGCATTATATCGATTTGGAGGAGATGCTTCACATGGCCATGAAAGTGGAATGACAACTAAAGAGGAAGGGAACTTCAAAATTCTCTACCAGTTCTAGTCCTTTTGGTAAGTCTACATGGGGTGGGACTTCCAAAAATGATGGGGTTGTGCAGAAAAATAGATTTGAGGCACCGAAGGAAAAAGTAGAGCCACCCAACAAAGGTAAAATTGCTTCTGATTCTCAAACTCCTAGGACTAGAGATATTCGTTGTTTTAAATGTTCTGGCTTAGGACATATTTCTTCACAATGTCCAAATAAACGAATATTGGTTATGCGTGACGGGGTATTAAGTTCGGAGGATGAGAAAGGGGGAGAGGTGGATGATGAGTATAAGGATATGCCAGCTCTAGAAGATGTTAGTGAAAATGATGATGGGGACTATGCAGTAGCTAAATCACTTGTCACTAGGAGAGCCCTTAGTACTCAAGTTAAGGTGGAAGAGTCGGGTGAGCAGCGAGAAAATATATTTCATACTAGGTGCTTTGTGAATAACAAGGTGTGTAGTTTGATCATAGATGGGGGTAGTTGTGCGAACGTTGCTAGCACTACTCTAGTGGAGAAATTGAGCCTACCTATACTAAAACACCCAAGGCCATATAAACTACAATGGTTAAATGAATCGGGTGAGATTAAGGTGAATAAACAGGTGGTAGTTGATTTGGCGATTGGGAAGTATGAAGATAGCGTGGTTTGTGATGTGGTACCCATGCATGCGGGGCACATCTTGTTGGGAAGGCCATGTCAATTCGATAGGAAGGTTATTCATGATGGATTTAAAAATAGGTATGCCTTCACTAAGGATGGGAAAAGTATCAAACTAATGCCTTTGTCACCTCAACAGGTCTATGAAGACCAACTGAAATTAAAAAGTGAGGAAGAGAGAAAGAGGGTCGGGACCACGATCCCGGAAAAAGGAGAGTTGTGTGAAAAAACGAGAGTTGGGACCACGATCCCAGAAAAAGGAGAGGGTGTGAAGAGTGCCAGTAAAAGAGAGAAAACAAAAGTGAGCTTCTACGCAAAACAGAGTGATATCACCAAAGCTATTTTTACAAATAATCCCGTGATTTTACTAATGTACAAGGAATCCCTCTTTGTACTTGATGAAGCTAACCACTCCCTCCCCAGTTTAGCTGTGTCTCTTTTGCAGGAATTTGCAGATTTATTTCCCGAGGAGATTCCTAGTGGGCTGCCGCCAATTTGAGGGATTGAACACCAGATTGACTTCGTGTCAGGAGCGGTCATTCCAAACAGGCCAGCTTATAGGAGCAATCCAGAAGAGACCAAGGAGCTACAAAAGCAGGTTGAAGAGCTGCTGGAAAAGGGCTATGTTCGGGAAAGCATGAGCCCATGTGCAGTACCAATTCTGTTGGTACCTAAAAAGGATGGGACTTGGAGGATGTGCGTGGATTGTAGGGCAGTCAACAATATTACGGTAAAGTATCGCCATCCCATACCTATACTTGATGACATGCTTGATGAACTATATGGTGCTTGTATGTTTAGCAAAATAGACCTTAAGAGTGGTTATCACCAAATTCGTATGAAAGAAGGTGATGAATGGAAAACCGCCTTCAAAACCAAATATGGTTTATATGAATGGATGGTTATAGGAGATTTGTTAAGGACTTTAGCACACTTGCAGCACCACTCACGGAGATAGTTAAGAAAAGTATAGGATTCCATTGGGGGGTAGTACAAGAAAATGCTTAAGGATAGGTTATGTTCTGCACCGGTTTTAGCTTTACCTAACTTTAACCAAACCTTTGAGATTGAATGTGATGCATCAGGAATAGGTATTGGAGCTGTTCTTATGTAGGAAAAAAGACCGATTGCATTTTTCAGTGAAAAGCTGAGTGGGGCAGTCTTGAATTATCCTACCTACGACAAGGAGCTTTATGCTCTTGTTCGTGCCTTGGAAACATGGCAGCACTATCTGTGGCCAAAGAAATTCGTCATACACACTGACCACGAGTCACTGAAACACCTCAAGGGACAAGGTAAGCTAAACAAAAGACACGCCCGTTGGATGGAATTCATTGAGACTTTTTCATACGTCATTCGCTATAAGCAAGGTAAGGAGAATGTGGTAGCAGATGCCCTTTCTCGAAGGTACGTACTTCTAAACTCTTTAAACGCGAAGTTGCTTGGGTTTGAATATATAAGAGGTATGCATGCTAATGACCCTGATTTTTCTACCATTTATGCTTCATGTGAAAAAGGTGCAATTGATAAATTTTATAGGCATGATGGCTATTTGTTTAGGGAAAGTAAACTTTGTGTGCCTAATTGTTCTATGCGTGAATTGCTAGTGCGTGAGGCTCATGGTGGGGGGTTAATGAGGCACTTTGGTGTTATTAAGACGTTAGAAACTTTACAAGAGCATTTTTATTGGCCTAAAATGAAAAGGGATGTTCACCATATTTGTGAAAGATGCATAACTTGTAAACAATCTAAGTCTAGAGTCTTACCACAAGGTTTGTATACACCTTTGCCCGTACCTAATGAACCTTGGGTGGACATATCTATGGATTTTGTGTTAGGTCTGCCTAGGACAAAAAAAGGAAGAGACTCGATATTTGTAGTGGTAGACAGGTTTAGCAAAATGGCGCATTTTATTCCTTGTAACAAAACTGATGACGCAACAAATATAGCTGACCTATTCTTTAGGGAGGTTGTAAGACTCCATGGGGTACCTAGGAGTATTGTGTCTGATAGGGATGTTAAGTTCCTAAGCTACTTTTGGAAAGTCTTGTGGGGGAAGATGGGTACTAAATTATTATTTTCTACTACATGTCACCCGCAAACTGATGGTCAAACGGAGGTAGTTAATAGGACATTAATCCAACTTTTGCGCACTATAATAAATAAGAATTTAAAAATTTGGGAGGAATGCTTGCCATTTGTGGAATTTGCTTATAATCGATCTGTGCATTCTACTACTTCATGTTCACCTTTTGAATTTGTTTATGGTTTCAACCCGCTAACTCCTCTTGATTTAATTCCTTTACCTGTAGAAGAACGGAGCAGTTTGGACGGGGCGAAAAAGGCTAAGCTTGTGAAAGAACTTCATGAGAAGGTGAAAGGGCAAATTGAAAAGCGACTCATGCCAATAAAGGTAGGAGGCAAGTGACGTTCGAGCCGGGTGATTGGGTGTGGGTGCACTTGCGAAAGGAGCGATTTCCAAACCAAAGGAAGTCTAAGTTGCAGCCAAGAGGCGATGGACCTTTTCAGATCCTTGAAAAGATAAATGAAAATGCATATAAGCTCGATCTTCCAGGTGAGTATAACGTGTCTGCTTCTTTTAATGTTTCTGATCTTTCTCTGTTTGATGCAGGTGATGATTCGAGGAAGAATCCTTTTCAACAGGGAGGGGATGATGAGTTCCGGAGTGGCTCGACGAGTGTTGACCCGTTGCACGTGCCCGTAGGACCAATAACGAGACAAAGAGCCAAAAGAATCAAGCAGGCAATGCAAGGATTCATGCAGGCGTGGATGGATGAGTGTCCGAGTGCAAAGACCTCATTTATGTTGCATAAAAAAGTGGAAGAGGAGCCAAAGTTACTACAATGCATTTGGATCGAAGAACAACAAGAAAATTGGGCAGCAGCTGATTCACGGCCGTAAAGCCTGAAATCACGGTCATAATGAATTCACGGCCGTAAAGCCAAAATTACGGCCGTAACACTACAATGGAAAAATTATGCAAAAGAGGACTCACGGCCGTAAAGGACATCCTCACGACCGTAAATAAAGTTTAGTAGTTTTTATATTTTTATTCAGAGAGTCCATTACCGCCGTATATAAATTTGTCACGGTCGTAACATATGTTTTTAATTTTTAACCCGTAGCATTCTTACGGTCGTAAACCCATAAGTCACGGCCGTAACTTGGCGCCGCAATTAAACCTAATTTTGGCGATTTAGTTTAGGTTGAATTCTAGTTTATTTTTAGTTGCTTTATTTTGTTAACCTATATATATGGCTTTATTCAGCATTGTAAACAACAACTTTTATTCTTGAGATTAATGATATTGAAGGTGAGATATTCCCTTAGTTTCTTCGTGTTCTCATCGAACAAATTGAACTTATCAAAGGATTTGAAAACCTTTGTGGCGTTCCCCCTTTGTGGTTCTTATCTCCGCATCGTAACGGGTTTTGGGTTTAATATACCCATAGTTCCTGCGTCGTGAGGTCGGGGTTGCATTGTTACCGTCTACTATCTTGAATTTTAGAGCTTTCCGACGTTTAATTCCGCGTGTTCTTGGTGATCCCCATAACGGATCACATCATTTACGGTCGTGAAAGCAGGAGTTACGGCCGTATGTTCTTTCTTTTTTTTCTTTTTTTTTTTTTTTTTCCTGAATTCGTCCATTTTACCCGAAAGTGACTTATGGCCATGAGATCCTACGGTTACGGCCATAACTTTAAAAATCTTAATTTCTTCATTTTTATCCGAGAATGGACTACGGTCGTGAGATACTTTATCTGTGGCCGTAACTTTGCTTCTTTTTAATTTCTGATTTTCTTGATTTCTCAAACAACCCGATTCTCGGCTTGTCTCTTGACTTGCTCACTTGGTTTAGCCTCGAACCTTCTTCATTCATGCAATGTTTGATCTTTGAAGTTTTTCGAACATGCTTGAAGCTTTGTTTGGCTTGATTTGTAGTTCTTTCCGTAAAGCCTGCCATGATTTGTATCAAGTGTGCTTGTGCCCCTTGGAGACATTTTGTTTCGAGAGTGTTAATCTTCATAAATAATATACCCCTTTGTTGGGACTTTGTCTCAAAAAGTTGTTGTTTCTTACAGATCATCTGAATCCCTTTAATTGTTTGCGATAGTTCATTTTTGTGTCAAGCATCCCCCAAACACTTAATACCAAACGACATTTGTATATAAACATATCGATTATCATTCTTTGTCTTGCACATGATATAGTGCTTGCAAATTTACAATTCCTTGAATGACCCAATAAAAAAATAAAATTTAGTTGAATTCGATCATTGTTCAGAAATAGCACATGTTTCATAGTGATAAACACATATTACAAGGGAGAAATCGCGAGTGACTTAACAAGCTATCATCGATAATTGAATTTAGGGGGGTGTCTTGAACACTAGTACATTAAGAGTCAAAGGCGTCGGTTGTAAAGCAGAAAAGGCGTCGGTTGTAAAGCAGAAAAGGCGTCGGTTGTACAGGAGACGCCTTTAGTAGAGACGCTAAAAGTGCATACTTAAGGCGTCGGTTGTTTTTGAACAACCGACGCCTTTTACAAATATTTTTTTTTTCATTTTTTTTCCCTTCTATACCTATATGTAACAATCATGTACACATCAAAAAATTATTTTCAACAAATATATATAATCGAGGAATGCAGCACAAAACTTAATAACTCAATAAACAGAATTTCGAATTAATTAATCTTGTATTCACAATATTGTTAAAAAATTTGTACATGTTAAACATAAAATGGGCCAAGTTTACATACACTCTTCGACGAAGTATTTGGCCCATAAATTTCGAACCTCGTCAATTTCCTCTGTTGAGTAAATCTCTTGAAATGCCTAAAAGTAATTAATAATTATTATGTTAGTTACATATAAATCGTAATTAAACAATTATCTTCAATAACTTATACCTCATGTAGAGAAGTAAGTTGAGAACAGGCTGTGACTATCTGGAACATGTTTCTCATAACATAATAGCCACACTCATCTCCTCCAGGTTGCTGAGGACACTGAAATTTGAATATTTAAAATTAAAACTATTATTAATAATCGAATGAAAGTGAATATATATTAAACTAATATGAGAATTTGTAGCAATTTATAAAATTCTAGTTTTCATACCGAGATCTTTTTCCAATTTACGTTGGATGTTGCTCTCTTGCCTCCTAATGACCAAAAAGCTCGAAATGCCCTAAAGTTTCAGTAAATATGAATAAGTTATAAAAATAATAATAAACCTCAAAATTCTTACGTAAATTTTGCCAGAGTCTCCCCTATAAATTGAACGTATCCAACCTGTATAGAGACCTATTTATTGAAAATTATCCTAACAACTATCATAATCACAACACAAACACATCAATTTCACCTCAAACTCTCTACGATTATTCCATGAAAGTAACCTAACTTATCTATATGAATGCACTAAACACAAAAGTTTGAACAATGCAATAATTACTTACTCATTCAATGACGGCTTGATTTCTATGTTACGCCTACATGATTGTGCTGAATCTATGAAGTACACAGTATTGGCTTCACAACTTATTGCAAGCAACATCCAATGATTCCTACGTATTATAAACGTGTAAGTATTCTTTAAATAAATAAAGAAATACACAAATAATAATAATGGTCTTACTCCTGATAGTACGGCGCTAAAATGAATTGCTTGGATCTCAGTGTATTCATTGTTTCAGCCATGTAACTCACAACACTTTCTACATGTGTTTTAACTCTGATCGACGCAATCTGTGATGGACACATAAATCCAATTGACTGAATACCAAATTGCTCACACAACCCATGAAGGAACCTAAAAATAACAACCAATGAATAAAAAATAAAAACGAAAATTTAAATGAACGACATAAATTCGTGTTCAACAATCTTACATTATGAATACTTGCAAGATAGATACATTCAGCCATTTCATTGAGAGCAAGTCGGTGATGTCGTCAATCGTAACATAAAAACTTTCACCTTCCATGTGATGAAACACAGTCGCGTCTAGAGGCACTTGGATGTAGTCTGTACCAGCAGGAAGTGCAAGCACCAGAGAGTGTAACATCTTACAATCATTACCCAGACGTTGTAATGTTGCATCATCAATGAGTGGTGATCGTCTAGTAGATGACATATCAAAACTCTGGGACTTTTTATTTTTTTCAATTTGTTTTGCCTGTTTTGTCAACTCTTCCTGTAATTACATGTTTTTTGTCATCATAACATTTCTAATATAATTTTAAAAGTAATTAAAACTTGAAAGAAGTTTTTTATAAATATAAAAATTATTACCTCTCCAAAAATTACCAAATCTTTAGGCCATTGACAGAAACTTCCAATAGCTTCCCCCACCACGGTGTAGTATGGAGATGGTACTGGAAGAAGTGACGCTTCGGCACCTTGTATAACATCATCAACCGACACTTTAACATGATCGGTCAAGAGTTGTTGATGGTGCACAATAGTCTCAGGTCCGGATGGAAAAACCATTCCTCTAGCCACTATTTGGTGCTCACCATTACAACTTATAGCGAGACGACAAGGAATCGGTTTCTGTTGTTCAATAATATTCAATGTTATAGCCCTTACAATTGAAATATAATCAGTAATATTGAAAAACAAAATATTTTAAGAGTAAATACCTGAAGGCCATCAAATGGATCAGGATTAACTGAGTAGCAACTACTGCGAGTTGGTGGTCGGGGTTGTGGAGTTATGTCGACTTCGGCATCAACATTTAAATAATTTATGTACAAGATATCTCAAATAATTCACTTATAAATACCTCACATTCATTATTTATCCGTAACTAATTTAAGACACATATATCAAGATATTCACCATGTGTTAATACGAATGAAATTAACTTACTTGATTATTTACATTTTTATTTATAAAATCTTACAAAAATTTTGACAGAATCTCCCCTATAAATTGGACTTAACCAACCTGTAGGGGGAATCAAAATGCCACAATAAAACAAAAATATTTAAATTCAACATATTCAAAACTCAAACAGAACTCCACTCGAACATCAACATTTTCATCTAGTTTAAAATTTTCAACCTCAACATGTTAAAAACTCAAACATTTTTAGCCTTTTAATTATTCACTATATATATACGCTCATATCTCCAGATCATCACAACATAATCATCTAAATTCACCAAAACATCCAACAAGTACAAAACATCTCAAATAATTCATATATAAATATCTTACAGTCGTTACTAAAATAAAATCAATATTCTACAATTTCAATAAAACTCCAATAATTTATAAATCTACTAACTCAAAATCAATCTAAATTCCAAATTAAAAAAACACTAATAAGTTCATTTAAATCAATAAACATATTAAATCATAAATAAATAAATTCAATTATAAATTAACAAAATGAACAAACTAGTTTAAGCTTAAAAAATAAAAAATTACCGTGTTGGTGGATGTATAGGAATTCCTATGGGACCACAACACAAAAACACCAAATAATTAATAAATCCTAACAAACTACCAAAACAAAATCCCTTAAACTCACAGATTACTAACAAGAACTAAACCCCTACTTAACATTCATAATATGAATGTACACAGAGGCTAACACGGAACTATATGGTTGGGCTGAAATTCAAACCCTAAACCCTTTGCCCTAAACTAATTTACAACTTTCAAATAGGTAAAAAGATCCAAATCTTAGGACAAAATCATAGTATGTTACCCAAAGAACAATATAAAATTTCAGCCAAAAACAAAAATCAAAATATGGGACATTGACACTTAATTACTCATTTATAAGGCAGCAAAAAATAAAAATAAAAATAAAATGCAATTCACCTGAAGTTCTCAGCAGAAAGTAATCGGAGATGGGCGGCGCCGCTGGTCTCAAGGACTGCTGCTGGAAGAGAGAAAGGATTTGAATTTGGAATGAACAATGCCGTTTAGAGTCTAATTCTGGGTTTCACGAGTTATGTCTACGAAGTGGAAACGAGGCAGGGTCCCATGGAATACGAAATAGATGAAAATTTTTTGGCTACGGTGGGGGAGTGTGATGAATGAGAGGACTTTGAGGCTGTGGAGGTGGTGAGCGGCGTTGTGGAGTGCTGTGGAAATATTATTCAAAGTGCTGAAGAATTTGACCTAAGGTGGAGGGAAAAAATCTAAGATAAAGGCCAATAAAAGGCGTCGGTTCTTTAGTAAGAACCGACGCCCTTAATGGGCTGACTAAAAGGCGTCGGTTCTTACTAAAGAACCGACGCCTATAATTAAATATAAGCGTCGGTTCTTTAGTAAGAACCGACGCCCTTAATGGGCCGGGTAACCCAGCGTCGGTTCTTCCTAAAGAACCGACGCTTTTTATGATTTTTTATTTACAATTTTGCCACCGCTTTTTTTGAGGCGTCGTTTTTTAAGAAAACGACGCTAATATGTTATTTTTTTATGTAATTTTGTACTAGTGGAATATGGAATTTACAAATTTTAATAGAATTTCATTGAATCTCTCAAATTCTAATGGAATTCTATTCCACAAATTTTAGTGAATTTCAGTAGATTTTGATGGACTTTGTTATACTTTTATCTCTTATCGTGTAATTTATTTATTATTTTTTGTTATACAAGTTGAACGTGAACTTGTGATAGAAGTAAAAAATTAACATGATTTCTTATTTGATCATCAAAAAATTAAAAAATAAACAAAAATATTTGAATTGTATCGTTAAAAAGTAAAATAGACAACCTTGTCCAGTTTTGATTAAAAAAATAAATAAAAAATCAAGCATTTCATTTAAAATAATCATCTTCTCTTCTCTATATTTATTTTTCTAGATCTTTTTGTTGTTCTTGTAATTTTTTATTTTTACTTTTCAATTCAAATTAATTATACAAAAACCACCAAAATATAATTTTTCTCACTTTTCATTCTCTAATTCAGCAACATCTTTGTTCGATTATACAAATATATCTGTATATATGGCATTAATTTTTTTAAATTTTCTGGGTTTGGGTGAAATATGTGGCGGTGAACACTATTCAAATACTCGGCGCTTGTTAAAGGTGGGCGATTCGGACTTATTTTCTCGTAATCATATGAAAAGGAAGTCAAGTTAATCCAAGACATTCATTTCTTTACTCTTGTCATTTTATAGGAATGATAATGGAACTTCTCCAGAAAATTATTCCTGTACGCCACAACAAGACCTCCAATACACCAATTCCAACATGAAGTCAATTTGTAATAATATTAAAATATTTTTTAATTTATTTTTATTTTTAAAGTGTGAATAATTTATATTTATATTTTTGTAGTCTTTAAAAATATTTTAATTTAATTTTAAAATTTATTTCGTTTCCATAATGTAAAAATTAATTGTTCGACTATCCTCAAATTCTGAAGGAATGGAGTTGAAGAAACTTTTCTGGGTTATTGAAGATTCATACATGGTCTTTGGGCGGTGCCAGAATAATTTGGGTGGATGGTAGGGGTGGGTTGAGAGAGAATGGAACTCATGAGTAATTTGGGGTTGCGGTATACAAATCTTTATAATTTTTTATTTTATAATTACATAAGGTTATATTTATATATGTATTGTGGTATATTTATAAAAAATATATATTTTATTAGTGGGAGTAATGTAACGTGGTGTTTTTAGAAGAATTTATGGTGGTAATATATTTAGGGGTCTTGTATTTGGAAATTTGAAGGATCATGGTCGAATTTGTTGAAAAAAATTTCCTTCATATTTATGGTTTCAAATCCAAAATCCTTTCAAATCCATTCATATTAGAAATTCACTAAAATCCAATGATTTTTTAGGACACCGGAATCTTTTAGAATTAATTGAAATCTATATTGAGGACCTTAAAATTTGACAGATTTTATAAAATTCTAAATTGAGGATATGTAGAATGTAATTGAATTCTAAAATCCTTTAAATTTCATGTTGGGGACATCCCCCTTGATTTTTCACTATAACAATGGAAGACATGTTGTATTAGCAATTTAATACAAATTTAATATATTATACAAAGGGATTTGTTTCATCAATCCTATGTATATAACTAACATCAACAATGCAGTTAATTATATAAAATATATTATTTCGGATGATTATGGTCAATATTCATCTAGTCTTCTCAAGTCATAAAGAAAACTAGGGGGTCCATTCCTAGAGAACATTGCATTCGATCATCGAATGCTAAATGCAATAATCTTCATCTCCTACTGCAAGAACTTTGAACGCCCACTGTGTCTTTGTAATATCAACATCCGCTAGCAGATCAATAATCGGAGCCATTCCTAAGGCAACCCAAGCGAAAGTAGAGGAAAATGTTATTAAAGTTTTACATATATGTATTTGGTAACAAAGCACTTGGTTATACATCTTTACATACGTGCAAGCTTCTTGGAAGTTTTGTCCAGGTTGCAAAGTTCTTGGATGCCTTTTAAATCACTTGCTATGAAAGTCACGGATAAGGCACAAATGGGTTTGAAAGTAGTAGATTACTGGATATATAAACAATTATATTTATTAACCATGTTTGCAGCTAAAAAAAATTTAAAACAACTTTGAACAGTGTCATCAGAAGAATAATCGTGAAATCAAATTTTTGGATGTTGTACATTAAATGCAAAGTCGGCTGAATAGGTATTTGCATTTAATACTGATTTGCGTAAAAATAACTATGCCAAGGCTCAAACAGTAAGCCTGCAGATTTCAAATTTCTGGGGGCTGTATTTAATGTTGATTTGTTTAATTCAATAATCCCAAAAACAGAAAAAATGGAGGAAGTTTTAACTTCTTCAACATTCATTTTGGGGGGGGGGGGGGAACTTGGAGGGAAAGCTGGACCAGCTATCCTTCTTTAATATATAGATTGATTGATGAATATAGATTGATTGATTGATGATAGTTTCACGTCAATTTTCACCTCCCACTTTAGGAAATTTCTTATTTTTATCAATTTATATGAAAGCTCAATTAATGTATGTAGTAAATGATTTATGAATTTCTAAAAATATAAAACTGCATATAAGTTTATCACGTGTAAGTTTAACAAATTGCAACACTTAATTTAAGTTTTAACAATTTTTTATTTTTTAAAATGTTTGGTAAATTTCGTTTGAAATGTATTTGCTTTTTTACATGTAATGAAATAAATATTTGTTTAATATATTTAAATATCAATTATTGCATTAAGATAGTTAGTACAAATTCTTATAGTGCAATACAAGGAGTCGATAAATTAATTTAATAAATGTCCATTAGCCTCTTTATTTCATTTTATGATTTGAAAATTGTAAACATTTCAATTTTTAGAAATAAAAAAAGTAACCTCTACTTTAGTCATCAAATCAAAATTATAAAGTACATAATAAATCATATGTCCATATCTTATTTCGCCTAAATATACTAAAAAATGGAGAATGAACAATTAACTATTAAAAAAATATTGAAGTCACAATTTTATATTTTACTTTTATGAGTATTTTTCATTATATATAAATGTACAATTTAGGTCGAGCATTATATTTTACAACTTATTCAATAAATAATTGTTAAATATATCTTCCGTGACAACGCACATGTGTGATAACTAGTTTGGTTTATAAACCTACTTTTTTTTTATTATTATTTTGTTGAAATATTATAAACATACCTTTTGATCCGAGGCTTAATTCCAATCTATATATCTATATATCTATATAATATATAAAAGTAGTTGAGTTTTGACGGAAAAACTCAACTTTTATTGTGTTCACACTGCTGCTACTATTGACCAATGATGAAATGAGACTTAATTTTAGAGAATTTATTTATTTATGTTTGGTTATTTATGTTTAAACCTCTATTTTCATAAAATTATTCTGATATTTTAATAGTTTGAATCTTAACACTAAGTATTTGTGTTTAGTCATCCAAATTCAATGTAAAATTTTCAGTTCAAAATTATATCAAAATTGTATTATACATCTAATACTTAATAAACCGTATCATATAATTTTTTTTTTTATAAATAATCTTATTTTTTTTAGTTATTTAGTACATCTAAAAATTCGAGCTCATTTGTTATGCATTTTATTCAATTAATGAGTATTTTTTTATAGAAAGTTACATTTAATACGCAAATAGTTTTTTTATAATTATTGTGATATTTTATTGGACTTAATCTTATGGATGAATAATTTTGTTCAGTCATACAAATCAAATGTCAAATTTTCATTTTCATTTATATCGAATATTTAATCAAGTTGTATTAAATTTTGTTATAAATAATCCTACTTTTAAGTTATTTGTTACATATACATAATAACGCTCTTTTCTATATTAGATTATTTATCAAAATAATTTTATTCACAATTTTATTTAATTATTATTTAATTCTTTATTCCAAAAAGTCTCATGTCACATTTTTTAACATTAACGGTTAAAAAAGTTATTTATATTGTTTTGAAATAATATAGTTATTATTGGTTTTTTGTCCTAACTGTTAATTTTAAATTTTAAAAAATAATTAACTATGTCATGATATTAATTATGATGTTTTAATTCAATATTTATGATTCTTAAATTTTTACGACAACCTATAATACCATGAATTTGATGCATCTTTATCAATCTCATAATTTTAGTTTTTTTTTATAATTATCGAATTCGTTTCTTATACGTGTTGTTTTTCACTGTCAATGGTCAAAACAGTGAATCTTATCTTTTATACGCATGGTCTATATTATTAATTTTTTCATATATTGTTTGATTGGTCAGAATACATGGATATTGGAGATCCTTTATTTAACTGTTCATTTTGCAAGGAAAATTTGTGGTTCGAGGAGAGAGTGGATAAACGTTATTAAATATGTCATAATTCGAAGTTTTCACTATGTTTTAGGGGTGAACACGATTTGGTTTAACAGTTTGTAGTAATATTTCAAACAAAACCATTTAAAAAGGTTTGGTTTTTTCCAAATCAAACCAAACCATTTCATTTTCTAAACAAAACCAAAGCAAATCATTTTTTGTGGTTTGGTGCAATTTGAAATTGCGGATTGCCAACGAATGAATTAGTACATTCCAAAGCGAGCTTAAAGACATATATTCGTCTAAAATTTCGAGTTGAAACTAGCTCAATAATAGTATTCAGTTTCTAAATGAGTGCTTTATTGTGAATCAGTTCATGTTGACAAACAAACAAATTATATAGAAGCAAACATTTATTTTTTTTAAAAATAAATTGTAGTTAGTTCTTACATTAAAATTTTTTTTTTAAGAAAATGTCTTGGATGATGATTATGAAATGTAGGAGCAAGAATTATTTCCAAACCAAACCGAACCAAACCAAACCATTTGTTATGGTTTAGTTCGGTTTCGTGGTTTATTTGTTCACCCCTACTTTGTTGTATGCAAGTAAAAGTGAAGATTCTTCTTATGGAAGATCATCGTTATATGACAGGGATGACAGGGTTAAGAATTTCGTTGAGAACGTTCGGACATATAATATGATGTTTTCGTTCACTTCTATGAGGGGAATAGATAATGGGCTGAATGAAGGTAGAGGGTCTCCCATCTTCAGAGTACATGATCAAAATTGCCATAAGAGTGAGTGTCTGTTGCCTGATGACGGTTCAACTTTGCAATTTGCTCAGCTTTACATTGTTGACAATGCGAATGAGATTGAAAGAAGAAAAATGGTCGTGGGGTACATATTATGTATTTATTGCTAGACAAATACAACAATTTGGTAAGTCAGTTTAGGTCGATTAGAGAAAAGATGATTGAGGAAAACATTTCAAATGTAAGACTTATACTTATTGGTTGGTGAGAGACCGATGTTTTTTCGATGAAATTGCCAGATTGATTGTCGGTGGATTTTGATACACAACCTGGATACAGGGATATCATTATTGCGCCACGTGGTGGACTGTTGCATCGGATAAGTGAAGTGCATTCTCTTTATTTGCCTTTGCAGTATCCATTACTATTCTGAGAAATATTAATCATACACATGGATTGTCCTATGGAACAAGATTGATAGTTACAAAACTTGGCCACCATGTTCTAGAAGGTCAAATTCTCTGTGGTGCAATGCAGGACACAAGTTCTTTATTCTCAGGACGTTGTTGAGCCCTTCTGATTCTAGGATACCTATTAGATTTCAAAGAAGACAACTTCCATTGATGATGTCCTATACCATGACTATCAATAAGTGTCAGGGATAATCATAGCAACATGGTGAATGTCAAATGCCCCCCCCCCCCCCTTTTTTTCTCTTTTAGTCTTTTTTATTTTTTCCGGTGATAATGTTTGGTCTTATGTTTATTTATTGCTACATGGAATATGCCCAGCTCGAATCCATTGGTTTTGATGAATCATATTCCACACCACTGTGTGAATAACACATACAATGACACAATAGTACAAATAGATTTCGTTCTTCTCTTTCTTTCTGTAAGAAACAAATGTGTTCTTGTTATTTGTTTTTTCGTTCGATTACTGATTCTGATTGAGATGAGCACATTATGCCATTATACCTTTTCTAATCATATCTTGTGAATTTTTTAAATTTTGGACACTTATGCATTATCCAATATTTCCCCATTCTTTTGTATGTATGTGCGTAATAACAATCTACCATATAAAACAACACACTAAATCTTATGACTTTGTTTTTGCTTGCATTTTGTTTATAAAAGTACTAATGCACCTCGTTTTTATAATTTCTCACCAAACATTGTGTTTGGTATTGTTTAAAAGAATTTTTTTTTCGAAGAATGAATGATTGAGATTTGGTTGAAAAGTTAAATATTGTGGACTTGACTTTTAATGGATGGTTGAAATTGAGTACTGTAGAAAAAGATAAAATTTTAAAGAGAACCAAACAAGGGCATAACAATAGTCAGCACTATTATTCATTTTTTGGATTAAAATAGCATATGCCCTGTTTTTACGTGATGTCAAATTATTTGTCAAACAAATTTCAGATTTTCCATACCATGTGATTTTTGTACTGTCCTTCAGTTTACAAATTCCATAATCTGTAGCATTTCTAAGGCATTTCATTGAAAAGCCTCATGGCGTCATTTATCCTTCCAACATTTACAAATCCATCAATCATTTCATTCAATGATTCCTTATCTTTTTCAGACATCTTGTGAAGTAAGATTTCAGCAATCTCAACTAGTCTAGTTTGGACGTAGCCACAAATCATCGAATTCCAAGCTTGAGCATCTTTATTACAATTCAACCAGCACCAAAAGCCCCTTCATCATAATGGTCCCAGATGCAAGATCCCCCGTGCTTATTTGCCTAGACAGTTGCTCAGTCTTACAAAACTTCTTAACCTTCACCAGCCCTACCATAACCAAATTCCACCAATTCCATGGACATCCATTAAATATTCTCATATCCTCCGTCCTATCATTATCAAATATCAATGTATATCCAGAAATAAATGCAATATGATGCATGTAAATTTTTCCTATTTGGTGAAAGTGTTTATAAACTTGGTTATAAACAACGAATCTTCTCAAACCACTTTTCAACCACATATTTTACCTCGAAAATGACAAATTCTTTGTTTATAAACAAAAAACTTTTACCAAACGAAGGTCAGAATAAAAGGCGTAATTGTATATTTTATATAGTATTATAGACATTTAATTCAAATTGTAGTACATTTAGGCCTTGTTTGCTAATGGGATTCTTTTTCATTTTTTCCTCAAACTCATTTTCAACCACACATTTCTATGAGACTCACAACTTTTCACACTTTTCAATAACTTTTCAATCACACATTCCCCAAAAACCCTTTTTTCCATTACCAAACAAGCTTTTAGAAATCTTAAAATATAAAAGGGGTATGTCCAAACACACGCAAAAAATAAAAAATAAAAAAAATGCAGTACTATCAGAAAATCCAGACCTAGCCTAAACGCATTATACCCCCGGCCCATTCGCGTATTATTTTTTGTTTTACGCAGTAAGTTGCTAAGAATCGTCGATCTTGGAGTTATTGATTCAAGGCGATTTTTCACTAACACCTATCTGCTGACTAAAATCAAGCTTCTTTCTAAGGAAGGAGCTTCCAATCTATTATTTCAAGGCCACAGGATAGGACTGATTGGCTAATATTTCTAAATTTTATGCTACGCCCACATCTCGAAGAAATGCTTCAGTATCTTAAGTGTCTCCTAGAAAGAAAAGGGGAGATGCAAGAAAAATTACCAACTGGACCCTCAATTTCAATTTAAACAAGGTTTTGATCCTGAATACAAAATAAAAAACTGTGTATGATATGGCCCATTGAAAGCAACTCGGCCACCCGCCTGGTTCACTAGGCTATTGGCCTACTAAGCACTTGCCCGCATCTCCTTTGTTTAACCCAATCATATTTTTCTTCTTTGGATGATTTGAGGTTCTTGACTTTTTTAATCTCTATTTTTCCACCTGCCATGAGTGGTTCTTGAAAAGTTACTTGGTTATTACTATTTTTTATGTATGGAGTAGGATATTGTTTGTGTAAGATGTTGTCTGCATTTTTCTGTTAGTTTTATGAGGGTCATCTTGGTGTGTTTTTTCTTAAACATAAAAGCCTTCTTTTGAAAAGATTGCAGAAGTTTGGCAGTGCCATTGGATTTGAAACCGGACTCTACAATCGACCCCAATGCGAGAAGGGAGATACTAATTTTTAAGCACAAGGCTTCAGAGAAGCTGATTCCGATCTAACTTGTTCTTCGTTCTTTTGCTTCGGTTATATGATATTAGAATATGAGAGCTCTGAGAAAACCTGTGAGGAGACCCAGCCTCCTTTATCTGCTCTCAGCTGCCGCCATTTTCTCTCTCTTCCTTTTTTCCATACAGTCCTCTTTCTTCACAGGTACTTGTTAAATATATCCAAGTGCCTAATTGACCCCCACTTGCGTATTTATATGCTTCATTGTTTCTTTATTTTCAGGTAACCCTAAAATTTCTAAGATCAATGGGAAGGAAGTTCAGATATTATTTGATTTTCAGTCCAGTGTTCAGCAATGCGTGGTTAGTTATTTTTCTTTTCATTTGCTTGATCTGCTGCTTTATATTGAATCTTTTTGTTTCATGTATTAGTAGTATTTTGCTGCTATTATCAAGTGAAGAATAATTGTTTTTATACTTGGATTTTTCTTCTAGAGGAACAGAGGGCTTGGACTCACCGCACACATAATTGATTATTGTAATTTAGTTCTCAAGTTCCCTCAAGGGACTAATAGCACCTGGGTTTGTCTCTTATTCACTTGTTCAATTTTCTTCCCTCTCTTGGAGCACGTCTAGTTCTTATATATACCCTTTATATTTCTTGGGTTTTATTTGCAGTACAATGAACAGTTTTAAATCTTTGAGCCATTCGAATACAAGTATGATGTTTGTGAAGCAATACTACTGTGGGAACAGGTTTGTCTTTGTTATTGATATTATTATCATTACTCAAGGTACTTGCTTTCATATTGCATACAATAAGTAGAGATTATCTGAAATGCAGTACCGTAACATGACTACAGTGTTGAAAAGAGAGTATTTAGATGCTCGTCCTGACGGGTGGTTAAACTATGCAGCAAAAAGGATAGCACAGTTGTATGGGACATCCTCCTTTTCTTGAATAATTATTGTCTTTATGTACTGCATTTTTCAAGTTGAATTATAAATTTTGGTTCCATCTTTTATTGTACTTCTGTTTCAATTTGATTATTGTAGAGGTGCAGACAAGTGTTATAATCGTACTTTGTGTGAGGAACATCTTAATATTCTTTTACCAGCAAAGCCACTCTTCCGTCCCCACCAATTTCGAACTTGTGCCGTTGTCGGAAATTCAGGAGATCTCTTAAAGACAGAGTTTGGAAAGGAAATCGATAGTCACGATGCAGTTATAAGAGACAATGAAGCCCCTGTGAATGAGGTACATAATTATTTGCTGGTTTTTCTGTTATAGGTGATTGTTCCCCTCCTTTTTTGTTAAATTCTCTCTCTCTCTCTCTCTCTCTCTCTCTCTCTCTCTCTCTCTCTCTCTGTCTGTGTGTGTGTGTGTGTTTGAGCTCCCGCTCGCCCGTCTGCACACACCACAGGCTCTGAGAATGTTTTTTGATCATATGCTACGTCACAGTCATTGAGATTTGACGTGCCTGCTCACATGTGCATGCATGATCTATGGGATTTTAAAAGTTTTATTATCGTTTACATATAAAAACACAAGCCCTAGGATTCAAAAAGTTCTTTTATCGTACAAACATGGTGGTTAACCTAGTAACTCAACCATCATTTATTTGCAATCTCAAAACAGAATGATTTTGACTTTTGGCGCATTAAAAATGAAATTTTTTGTTTTTTATTCCTATAATCTTTTTATTGCATCTTGCTTCACCGGATACATTCTTTGAACTATTCAGCTACCTGATTCTAAGTTTTTCTTTTTCTTTTTCTGATTTCACAAGGTTTTTGTAATGTCTACTTTACAATTTATTAGAGTCCATGCTCTATAGAAATATAGCAAGTATGTTGGTCAGAAGAGAGATTTTCGCCTTGTAGTGAGGGGTGCTGCACGTAACATGATTCCCATTCTCAATGGTTCAGGTAAGTTATATCAGTGTCTATTTCTCCGAAATATTTCACCTCTATTATTTTACTATTGAAACATCGTAATCATATTGCCTATGTTTGTTAAATTTTTTTTGTTTAAAAACATGTTTTTTTATGTTTTCGAGGTAATATGTGTGGTTGAAAAGTGGAGAGAGAAAATATGTGTAGTTAAAAACTTATTTTTTTGGGATTTGCCAAACAGAGTATTAATTGTACTGGATTTTTAGTTCTGATACAAGCCATCCCACACCCCTGTTATCTGATGCAAACTGTAACCATATGGCTGATTATCAAACATCTGTCAACATCAAAATGAACAATAAATGACCATATTTTATTGGTGGAATGAAGGTGCCAACCTGTATTCAAAGTATAATCACAAGCCATGCTTACAAATGTTAAATCATAAAATCTCGCCCCTTTTGTATAGTGCATCGTAGGCACTCGTACAATGCTTCTATTGGGTAATTCCTTGCATGCTTAATTGCTGAGTTCACTGGCTCTGCAATATTAGATGTCATAGTAGAATACCTATCCTTCTTCATATGTGCTCTTGACCATCTCTCAAAACCAATACCTTCCTGCATTTGTTATTGTAACAGACGGTCATTAAATAGATAATTTTTCAAACAAAATAATATAATGCATTTCAATTTCACCCAACTCCCCCCACATTCACCCAAATTCCCCCACACTTATTTTCAGTAGAGGTGACGATGACGATGACGATGACGATGGCGGAGGTGGCCTTCTTTGATGGAGGGAAGAGAGGGTTTGAAAGAGAAGGGGAGGGTTATGGGCAGCTAACGAAGAAGGGGAAGGCAAGACCAAAAGGGTGACAGGTGGTTGATGGAAGAGAGTGTTTGAAAAAGAAGGAGAAGGAAATATCAGCAGCAGCAGATCATCACTACTTCAATCTGTAGCAGCACCGCTGCTTCATCTCATCTCTAGCCATAAAACAGTGGATTGATTGGGCATGTAGAAAAAAGTAGTGGTCTAGGATTGCAAGAAACTGGCCTGACTCCTCGAGGAAGAATGAAGTTCAAACCGGACCTATTTGTCAATATCCCGACCAAATTATAACTCCAACCCATTAACTAACACCAGATCCTTGATTGCAAAGTGGCATAAACCACATTCCAAGTGGCATAGACAAAATTTGTTTGCTACTTTATAATTTTGGTAAAGATGATATCATACACTGGAGTCAAAATATAAAATATTTAGTGGTAAATGCCGAGCATAAAAAGTAATTTATCTTTCTTTGAACTGCTTTTTTTTTTTCTTTGGTTGAGCTGGTTGTGGTGGTGGTGTTGTCAAGAGGGTGGTGGTGGCTGCGATGGCATTGGCGATGGTGGCAGCGGGGGTGTGGTGTTGGTGTTGGCAACGACGACGAAGGTGGTGGCGGCGGTGAGGGTAGGGTAAGGATATGGACTATTTGACGTTTGTGACAAATTATTTCAGTGTTTGTGACCTAATACTTGAGTGATTGTAACCAATAAATAATACGTGATCTAAACAAATTTAAGATTGACTTACGATTTTTTAATTTGTGACTTATAAAATTGTGATTTGTGACCAATTATAAGTAATTGTGATTGATTAATAGATAAGTTGTGACCAATTAACTTGAAATTTGCGATGGAGATAAAATTGTGACCTGCAAAATTCGAGATTTTGTAACTTATAAATAAGTCGTGACTTAAGAAATTTGTAAATTGTGGTCAAAAAATAAGTTGTGACCACAAATTGTAAAAATTGTGACTCATAAAATTAAGATCTGTGACCGAGAAAAAGTCGTGACCTTCAAAATTCGAGATTTGTGATCGATAAATAAGTTGTGACTTACGAGATTTGTAAATTGTGATCGAAAATAAGTTGTGACCTACATTTTCAGAATTTGTGACCTAAAAAGATGCCGTGACCCATAAAATTTGTGACTTGTGACCGATAAGAGAGCCGTAACCGATCAATTTGATAATTTGTGATCGAAAAATAAGTTATGACATATAAAATTTGTAATTTGTGACCCAGAAATAAATTATGACTAATTAATTTGATAATTTGTGACATTTAAAATTATTGACTTGTGACCATAAATTGTATAGTTGTGATTTTTATTATTTTACCAATTTAATTATATATATATATATATATATATATTTAACAAAAACATGATTTTTGAACTAAAAGAACAAGTTTCTTAAATATGAAATCTTATATTTAAAATTCTTTACTTGTGTATTTTGCCCTAAAAAAACTCTTCTTACCTTTGAACTCATTAAATGAAAATGAAAATAAATAACAAATGGGGTAGTTACAAAATTTCTCTTTAAATAAGACTCCACGAAAGAGGATATTTAAAGGGGAAAAGTACATAACTACAAATATAAACACTTTTTAAAGTTGATAAACTTAAGGCTGCGTTTGATAGCAAGGGTGAAATTTGGGTAAAAAGAAAATGAATTTCAGGTAATTGAATTCTAGGGAATTGAAAGTTTAATGTGTTTAATTGATTTAATTTTTTAGGTGGATAAAGTGAGAAACTTTTCAACTTTTGTTGTTTGATTGACATTATTTTTCGTGACAAATAAAACAAAATATAGGTATTTTAATAATTTTTTTTATTTTTTCATACATTTGTACTTGATAATAATAATGTTAATTTTTGGGAAAAAATAAACAAATTAATAACAACAAAAATGATCAAACGTGATGAAAATTGTATAATATTTTTCCTAGAAAATAAAACCTACCCAATGCCCAAGAAAACCAATTCATCCTTTTGCTGATATTCAAGCGCGTGAGACACAATAGATGGAATGGTTTCCATTGAATTAATTGACAATCAAACAACCAAATGTTGGAAAATTGGGTAGAAATTGACAATCAAACAACCAAATGTTGGAAAATTGGGTAGAAAATCCCATTTTCCATGGAAAAAGAGCAGTATCAAACACAACCTAAGATTTCCATTTAAAAATCAAGTGTTTAATACTAATAAATAAATATAATATTATATATTATACAAAATTAATTATATATTATATTCAAAATTAATGGTAATATCATTTTAAATATAAAATCACAAAGACAACCCACACTTAATAAATACGTCCCACCCTTGCACCCAACCCAGAACCTGATCCCACCCACCCACCCCCATCTTACTCCACTCACTAGGTCACAGTTGATCACACAAAGTCACAGTTCGATTAAAATGATACATTTATTTGCAAAATTCACCCCACCCTACCACACCCCATCTCACCCAACCCGCAAAGTCACAGTTGGTCACACAAAATCACAGTTTGATCATAATTACATACTTAATTGCAAAATTCAACCCACCCCACCCCCACCCCACCCCCACAAAAAAGTTACAATTGGTTACACATAGTTACAATTTAGTCAAAATCACATATTTAGTAGCAAAATTAACCCAACCTCACCCCACCCACCCACTCACCCACTTGCAAAGTAATAGTTTGGTCACACACAATTTGTGTAGTGGCGGTGGTACTGGTGATGGTGTGTGGTGCTGTAATATTGATGATGATTTGAATCAAAATTGCTACCTCTGTTTTACATTCTGTACTCATCACAAGTCGTACAAAATCACAATCTCCAAATTTTTTGTCACAAATACAAATATAGTGACAATCAAATTTTTTAGTCGCATATTATATTTATTGATCACAATTAGTCAATAATTTGGTCGGGACGCATCTCATCGCCTCTGCAGCGATAGCATGACCCCCTCCTTGCATCGGAGATGTGCAGCAGCGCTGTGTGCACTGCTACACGACGGTGATTGGCATAGAACTGCAGCGCGGGAAGATCTGTGGATGTGATTCAGAGATGAGAGGGAGAAAGAAAAGGGAAATCTAGAAAGGAGAAAATTGTTTTCAATTGAAATGGGTGGATTAATCATGTAATTAATTTACTATTTGATTTAACACCTAATTTGAAGAAAAAAAACTTAACCATACTGATTTTTAAAATTGGAACTTAAAATATAGGTTTGTATGTAATTTTCCCTATTTAAAGTGGTGAAAAAATCACATGTCCATAGTTCAAAAGAAGAGAAGGAATGTTTCAAGTCCAAGTCCAAAAAAATTCAATGAGAACAAATTTTCGCTCAAATTCAAGTAAGTCCCAAGTTCATGATATCAAAATCAAAATAAATTCAAATCCAAGTCACTTAGTTCAAATCCTAATTCAGGAAAATAAATTTCAGATTTCAATAGTTAAATTTTTGGGTTATGTTTGAGCTTGTGTTTAATTATGGTGTGTGTCTATATGTGTATTTACAGATTTTCCAATTTTGAGAATTTAGGTTCTATTTTTGGTTAATTTTAGATTTAAGTTGGGATCTTATTTGAGAATTCAGATTTATTAATGGTTAGAATTGTTAATTGAATATTTTATAAAGTTTTATGTTGATGATAAGAAAAACTTTCTAATGTATATTGAAAATGGATCTTTTGTTTTGAATATTGTATGATAAGTGTCCCTTTGGGGTTTATTTTTATGAATCAAATTGAAGTTTTAACCTTGGTTGGGAGTTTTGTTAGTATTAAAAGAATAATGATTATGTGTTTTTCGAACTAAATGTTATATTAATTGATAAATGGAAATAATTAGGATTTTTGGGAATACTGACATCGCAGGAAATCGAGACACTTCCACCCGCAATCTAAGAAAGTGAATACTAAGCACTTCTGTCTTTGTTCCCTTTTTATAGCCTTGAGTTGTTCCCTTGAGTACGTAGCCTCCAGCTGTCTGCCTTCATTCCTGTACCAGCATGTTACTACTTTTCCTTTTTTTACTTTATTGTTGCTCCTTTTTTCTTTGCCTTTCACGTGTGTGTCCTCTTTTTCTTCTCCTTTTTTCTTTCTTTCGTCCTTTTCTTCTTTTCCCATGTGACTTTGTCCTTTTGTTCAACAATTGTCGTTGTTTGTTTACCAACTTTTTTGAAAAGTTTTAAATATTTTTGACACGCGTTTCATCGAGAAACTTCTGGTCAAAAAGATTTTTAACTTTTTACTCTGATTGGATGCTGCTGACAATACTTGTTGTAATGTTGCCTGCATCTTTTTCGTGTTGTTGAATTCAAGTCCAAGTCCTAAGTTCAAAGTCAAATTTAAATCTCATGCAAGTCAAGTTCTCGATACATCAAAAATTTCAACAAGCCTTGAAGTCTATGATACAACCCTCGTGGACCTTCGTCTTCAAACACTTACACATTGAATCAAAAGAACATTTCGTACTCATAAGAAGTTTGACTTCACTTTATTTCACAAAATATCAATTGTAACAATTTCTAAATTTTTATACATGAAATTGCATGCCCAGTGTCATATTCTTATCATCACATTTGTGACTCCGCTTGAGGAGACATTTTCTAAACTCTTTCATGTAATCAGAGCTCAGAAGAAGACTAGAGAAACTTAATTGGTTTATCCAATATGGAAGTTCCCTGTTAAAGAAAAGATGAAAATCACTTTCAAAAGTCCTTCAACTGAAAAGACCAAGAGCCTCATTAAAAGTTCTCGTCTTGGTTCTATCTTTAGTAGCAAACATGTATTATGTCTTTTATGCCACTTCTCCACCAAGTTTCTGTAATACCTTTTTTCGTTTTACGTGTATTCTTAAATTTCACATAATTTTTATGTTGATACCATCATAAGTTATTTAAATTGTAATTATTATTGTCAATAATTTGAAATATTTTGTAGTGGAATGATTTAGACGCCATCTCCATCAATGTGTCAATTGGAACGTTTATAGCTTGTTTAAGAACGATCTATGCCTAATTATTTATTTTAATATTAAAGCTTGCTAATTCTATTATTAATTCGAAATAAAAGTTTTAGGGCATTTGGTAATTAAAAAATGTTTTGCACTTAATTACAAAATTTAAGGGAATTGAGGGACTACACTGCAAATTTAACAAAATTAAAATATATAACCTTAAGCCCCAACCTGTAACCTGTCAATCCCGTTTTTCTCCAACTCTGATCGTCCCGCCTATCTCAAATCTCGGCCGCCGTCGCCTTGCCGGCCACCACACACGGTAGAACCCCCTCTTCCCTTTCTCTTCTTCCCTCACCCAAATTTTGCACTCACACACAGTCACACACACTCGGTTTTTGCGCGCGCACACACATTATTGTATGTTAGAATGTATGCATTGATATTGTAATAATGCTTTTCATTCTTGACGTGCATCTTTAATTTTTCACGTAATAATTATGTTAATATTATTGTAAATTTTAAATTGATAATTTTTATGTCAATACCTTGAATGATTTTGCAGTGGAAGGACTTGTGCGTCGCCTCGATCAATGTGCCAACTAAAAGTTTAGAAATTGTTTATTTAATAGTTTACGTGTAAATTGATCTGATCGTTTGTTTGACTGACTAAGCATGCTATTTTCTATTTTATTGTGTTAAATTGAAAGTTGGGGGAGTTTAGTGGCAATTGGAAAATAAATTAGAACTTATGGACTTAAATATGCACTTGGAGAGAAAGGAGGGACTAATTTGCAAATTCTCAACAATTTAATCCCAAAACCGAAACCCTCAATTTTTCCCTCACTCGCGACTCTCACTCTCTCGGTTCTCTCTCTCGCGCGACCTCTGCCTCTCGTCCCTCTCTCTCGGTCTCCTCCTTCAACGGCGACCACCACCTCGCCGGCTCCCCACCACGGTAAGGTAATCCACTTCTTCCATACCCATCTTTTTCCTCGACTACACAAGCACACGCGAGTGACTACACTCACGGATTATCACACATCGCGCACACACGCGTAGACAATTACATATATTGATTTGTATGTGTGAATAGATGTATATATGTGTATATATGTTGAGTGTGTGTAAATATGTGAAGATTTTTCATATTTTCAGATTTAAGTTAGTTGAATTTTTCGATTTATAATTGTTAAATTGGAGAGTTGGGTAATATTTATATATATATGTATTGACGTAAACATCATCCTTAAGTATAAATCTCAGATTTCTTCAAATGTTTGATTAAACTTTCTGATTTCAGATTTTTATGTGTATGCATATATGATTTTCGATTCATAACTTTTAATTTAATTTCACATGTTAAATGTTAATTTGAAATTGGGAATCTTATGATAGTAGTATATATATTATATATATGTATATTTTGTATCCGTTCAGATTGGATTATAGTCTAATTTCGAATTTGTTAATTGAAATTTTGGTAATGAAAATAGATAAACATGTGTGTATACATATGTGTACATTTCAGATTAGTGAATGTATGTGAATTTTCAAATTTGATTAAATATGAATTTAAGTGCTTAGTCAGCTATTCGTGCTTAATTATGTGATGATGGAAATTTGTAAATTTCTGATTGGAGAAAATTTCAAGAATGGTTAGAGATAATTGAGTATTTTGTACATTTTGGTTTAAGTTAGATATATTTATTTGAGTTAAAATTTAAAAGGTTAGAAAGTTTTCTAACTTGTAATGAAATTTGGATTTTTGTGTTTAAAATATGGCATCCTAGGTGTTTGACATAACTTTAAACCTCATTTGGATTAAATTGAAGTTTTAATTGTTGTTTAGAATTATTTTTAGTTCAAAAAGGATAATGAATGTGTTTTGAACTAAAATTTTATTGTTAGTTACTAATATGGTATGTTGACTTCGCTTAAATTCCCGTTTGAGTTGAATTGTAAATCAAATAGTAGTGTTGATCTCCGTTGGGATTTGGATAGCATTAAAAAGAATTTCAAATGTGTTTCGAGTTAAAAATTATATTTATTAATGAATGCGAATAATTAGGATATTTGGCACATTGACGTCAAGGGGCATCCAAGACTCTTCCACTTGCAAATCAAGATAACGGTAAATGCTAAGGATGTCAAGTAAGTAAACTTCTCCTATTTTCATTGATGTTAAATGTTTAACGTGTAATTAATGTGCTTAAACTATATTCTTGAAAATTAATTGCTTGTGATGCTTTCCATGAATTTTATACATGTATGTGTTATTAAGGGAATGTTTAAGCATACATGTTATCATGTCATTGCATCGTCAAACATGCATTGTCATTGAGTTGGGGAAGTCAAATGATTTTAAATGAAGAATGTGGTAAGTTCAAGTTTTCTCAAAATGCATGTATCCCAAGTTTGAAGAAAGAATGGGTGTACTTCTATACCATGAAAGGTGTGAGTGGGAAATGGGGCGCGGGGGACCGGCGTACCCGAATTAAACCGCTGTTGCGGTGGTGAATATTAAACCGCTTCGCGGTGACGATTGCTAAACCCTTGACGGTGGCAAATATTAAACCGCTTTGCGGTGCCGATTGCTAAACCGCTTTGCAAGTACTTCACAGTTCTCTTCACCAGCCTTCATGGTTAGGAAAGAAGCAGAAAAAAGAAGAGGAAAAGTTAGGATGGTAGTTGATTGTTCTCAGCTCAATAAGGTAACAAAGCAGATGGATATTTAATCCCAAATATGCAAAGCCTTCTAATTCAGGATTTTGGCAAGTCATACTTGACCAAAATTCATGACACCTGACGGCATTCAGTTGCCCGCAAGGACATTACCAATGGAAAATAGTACCATTTGGCTTGAAACAAGCACCTAATATTTTCTAAAGACACATGGATAATATCTTCAAAATACACGAAAAATTTGCTGTGTATATATTGATGATATTTTGGTCTTTTCAGACAGTGAAGAAGATCATGAAAAACATGTATATCAATACTTCAAACTACATGTAATTTAGGCATTATACTTTCCAAAAGGAAAGCAGAAATGTTTAAAGAAAAAATTGGATACCTCGGAATGGATATTACATATGGCTATAAACAATTAAAGCCTTGTGTACTTAACCATATCCATCAATATCCAAATGAAATACAAGATCAAAAACAACTTATGAGATTTCTTGGATGCCTCACATACGCAGAATCCTTCATCAAAGATTTAGCAAAAATGAGAGTACCACTCCAAAAGAAACTCAAAAAGGATATCAAATGGAATTGGAACAAAGAAGACACCCTTTATGTACAAAAAATCAAATAAAAAATCTTCCATCATTGTATCATCCAAAAACAAATGATAAAATGATAATTGAAACTGAGGCATCTCAAGAACATTGGGGAGCAGTCTTAAAAGCAAAAAATGACGATGAACAAAATGAACAACTTTGTGGATATGCTTCAAGCACATTCACTAATACAGAAAAGAATTACCACATCAATGAAAAAGAAATTTTAGTCATGAATAAGGCAATTACAAAGTTCAGAACTTACATCATTACTGACAAGTTTCTTGTTAGAACTGATTCAACTACATGTAAATCACTCTTGAAAAATCAGGTACATCCAGACTACAAATAAGGAAGACTGATTAGATGGCAAATGTGGTTTAGTCATTACAACTTTGATATTGAAATCATCAAAGGAACAAATAATTTATCAGCTGCTTCACTTACAAGATAATTTGCTTTTACATGTAAAAATGACTGACATCAAAGAACAAATTGAAGACATTGATACATAAATTGAAACAAAAGAAATTGAAATTTCTGTCAAAAACAATGAAATTACAATGCTACAACAAAGCATTAAAGTCCTCAAAAAGAAGTTGTCAAGACTTCAAAAACAAAGGGAAGCAAGTGAAAGTAGCAAGACTACTGGAGCAGAAAGTACATCTTTGGGAAAAACACCCATAATCGAAAGTAGCAAGACTACTGAAGAAACATTTATAGTACTTGCAGAAAATGTCACTGCAATTGGCTCGCAAGAGCTCAAGGGAATTCAAAGCCCGCAACTTGGACCACAAATCCAATTACATACATGAGATTCTTCAGAAACTCGGTGTTCGCAAGAACATACGGTTATTCAAAAACCAGCTGAAACATCTCAAACAAAAATTGAAACCACACCATTGGTAGGAGTAAACACTTCAATTGCAGGTACAAAATTCTATACAATTTTTGATGGACCTCATAAAGGATTCTACACGAGTTGGGCAGAAGTCGAACTCATTGTCAAAGGGATATAAACACAAAAGCTTTAAAACCTATTCAGAATCCCATCAAGCCTACTTGGACTTCAACACCAGAAGCGGAAACAGCCCATTACCATACAAAAACCTTTTTGAACCAAACAATTTAAATTTGAGACCAAACTATTGTCAACAAGCCATTAGAGCCAGGCCCAGAATGCCCACATTCATACCACCATCTGGAAACCAAAGGATAAAATTCATGTCATACAATGAAGCAGCCCAATCCAGTAAAATTGAACAAATCCCAGCTAGATTCAAAAAGCTTGGAAAAATCCCGGCCCAAAAGGAAGAAACAACCTTCCCAGGAATCCAGCTACAAGTCTTCCTCTTACTTGAAGAAGAAGCACGAACAATAGGAACCTCTGCACCACCAAGAGGGTATTACGGAACAATTGAGAAAAAAATTGGACAATTCATCTTCTTTGCAGGAGCTGAACCCAACATGGTACAAACTGCATTCCACTACGGATTAATTAAAGAAATCATTCCAGGAAATGATTTTGAAGAAATCAAGCTACTTGATGAAAATTTAGTAAAGACAATTAATATCAAAGACAAAAACCTCAAAATCATTCTCAAAATCAATAGTACAATTCCGTTTTGGGATGAAGAAAATATCATTGTAAAAGGATATCACTATGTTCAAATCAAGACAGTTTAGGAAGTGGAAATCAACACTCCAATCGCTGGACAAATCACAGAAGTAAATGAAGACATTTTACAAGAATTGAGAGCTCTTTCATTTCAAATGGTAATCACAGGATTAAAAAATGTTGACGGAAATTCAAAAATTAAAGCAAACTACTCTTCAAAGTTTATTTTAATTACGAGTAAGACAAGTTCTACAATAAATGTAATGGATACTAGAAAAGTTTGCAAATTTGAGCAAAATTTCTATTATCTTCCAAATACTCCAAAAAGGTACAAAGGACCTTTGCAAAGCACTCAGATCAAGTATGGGAAAAAGTCGCCTCTGTCAATGGTGCAAAATTGAAGGAATACAACAACACGAAAAAGATGCAGACAGCAGTACAACAGGTAGTGTCAGCAGCATCCAATCAGAGTAAAAAGTTAAAAATCTTTTTGACCAGAAGTTTCTCGGTGAAACGCGTGTCAAAAATATTTGAAACTTTTCAACAAAGTTGGTAAACAAACAACGAAAATTGTTGAACAAAAGGACAGAGTCACATGGGAAAAGAAGAAAAAGGACAAAAGAAAGAAAAAGGAGAAGAAAAAGAGGACACACACGTGAACGGCAAAGAAAAAAGGAGCAACAAAAAAAGTCAAAAAAGGAAAAGTAGTAACATGCTGGTACAAGAATGAAGGCAGACAGCTGGAAGCTACGTACTCAAGGGAACAACTCAAGGATATAAAAAGGGAACAAAGACAGACAGAAGAGAGGAGGAAAAATCTTTACTTCAAATTTCTTTTTGAATTTTCTCTACAAAATGTCTCAAGGCTAAACACCTTCAAGACAGTGTAATTAAATAAGTTTAAGAGTTTTCTCTTAAACCTTCTTGCTTTCAATAAAACATCATGTTTTCTTCACTTTTCTTACTTTGTCTACACTACGTACGGATCAATAAAAATCCAGGCACCAGGAGTACTGCAAGGCAGGAGGCCAAATGGAAACGCAGTCAGAGGATTTTACATAGTGAGGCGTAGACCTACAAAGCAGAAACGTAAAAAGCAGCAAACAATAAAGTACAATAAGAAGGTTTATTTTCATGCTCTTATTTGAGGAACGTGTGTGTGGAAGTGTAAATTAATGTAGAAATCAAGACATGTGATCTCATATTTTTGATAAACATGTAAAATAAATAAATAACAGCATCAAAATAACCTTCTTGTTGTACTTTATTGTTTGCTGCTTTTTACGTTTCTGCTTTGTAAGTCTACGCCTCACTATGTAAAATCCTCTGACTGCATTTACCTTTGGCCTCCTGCCTTGTGGTACTCCTGGTGCCTGGATTTGTATAGATCCGTACGTAGTGTAGACAAAGTAAGAAAAGTGAATAAAACATGATGTTTTATTGAAAGCAAGAAGGTTTAAGGGAAAACTCTTAAACTTATTTAATTACATAGTTTTGATCCAAGTATGGATCACTGTTTTGAAGGTGTTTAGCCTTGATACATTTTGTAGAGAAAATTTAAAAAGAAATTTGAAGTAAAAATTTCTCCTTAATCATATCCAAGCAACCACATTCATTGTTCCAATCTCGACATTAAATCTTCTTTCCCCACAAAACCTATCGCAAATACCTAACAATCTAGATAGAATTGTGCTTCCAATAGGAAATCTAGACATCCTTATTTCTGTAATCATATCCAAGCAACCACATTCATTGTTCCAATCTCGACATTAAATCTTCTTTCCCCACAAAACCTATCACAAATAACTAACAATCTAGATAGAATTGTGCTTCTAATAGGACATGATAAAAAGCATTATTCATTAGTTACGGTGCCTTCAGAGATCTGTTTCTTACAATGGCAGGCTACCTCTTGGAACTTTTTAACTTCAATTTCTTTTATTAAAATTTCTTTCATTTGATTCAATATTTTACATTACCCTTATCCATTTAAGCAATGTAATATATGTTAGAATGCTTACAAACTGACCATGATAAATATATTATGGACCACTCAATTTGATTTTGTTTCATCTTGGCACCCAACTTGATATAAATTATAAGGTAGAGTCGTCGGTTATTTGTGGAATTAACCCAGCCCAAATATGACTTTCATTCACGTAAACCTTAGAAAATTTGTTTTCTCCTACTGTCTTCATTGGCCGACTTCTCCATGTTGACTTCCGATTTTGTTGTGATTTTTTCGATTTTTTACCAGATCTAAAGTTTTGTGAGCAACTGAAGGAATCGCCACAGGTCATGGACGTGTGTTATTCATTACAAATCTAGAGGATCTCAAAAGGTAGATATGCAAATTTTGTGAAACTTTTTGTTCGAAGCTCAAATACTGGTTCATCGCCTAAGTTTCCCTTTGTTTCTCTTTCACATTTATATTTCATTTGGGATTTAAAAAAATTATTCACTCTATAGTGATGTTCGTCATTGCCAGATATTTTGATGTTGGAAGTGTTGATTTTTTAATCTGCCTTTGGAAGATAAAAGAAATGTTTGGTATTCGTACATTCATAAAGCTTGAGTGAGTCCTCCCCTTTCTCTAGAGAACCATTCTCACGCCCTTCAATACCTGTGAAATTAGATAGAACAAAAGATGCACGTCAAAAAAATTATTTTAAGAGAAGGATATATGTAGGCATATTTTGTTGTAGAATTTGTTCCATACTTGGAGATTCTATCACATTTCTCACATTATTTAAGGAGAGAATAATATATCTTCTTTCTTATTATCAGATGGCCTATTTAGATGGTAAGTTTTAATTTTAATCATACCAGAGAATATATTGCTTCTACCAGCGAGGACCATTTGTGGGTTCTGGCCGAAGGCATACAAGGCAATTGCCTAGGGCCTCAACATTTCTTTTTTATTACCTATTTCCCATGCACCCGCCGTCTCGTATTGAAGGTAAATTTCTTAGCTTCAAAAACCAAAATTTTTATTTTGAAATCTGGGTAAGGTAAAATCTGATGCTTTGCTTAATCGCTTATTTAAAAAACCTTTATTCTATTCAAAGATTGTTGTTTTAATGTCATTGCAATTTTTGTGGTTTTCTGTCAAGGCACCGTTAAGCCCTATTTTAATCTGTGAATGTCTTGAGTATTTGATTACTGTAATTGAATCTAATTGGCTTTGCTAAAATGAGATTTCATCTCTGTTTGACCGTTTTCTTCCCCTTTCTCTTCAATTGTTTATAATTTTGAGAAATTTATATTGTAATGATGAAATTGGAAGCACAATTCTGTGAGGTATATGCGATGATTTTTGTGGGGAAAGAACTGTTCCTTTTTTTTTTTTTTTTTTGCCCCTTAACTTAGATTTTCGTTGAATTGTTCTACTCCCAAATATAACAATAAAAAGGTTATAACACTTAGGCCCAAACCATTTACCAGTGGAATTGCAATTGTCTGGCTTATATTCATCTCTGTAGAACTTGTATTTTCTGGAATTATGATAACCATTGGCCATGCTGAACAAAAATGGAAGGTGTGAAATTTGAACCTAATGCAAGAACTCTAGCAAGTGTTATTCCAGCTAGTGCTAGATAGAAAATGCTGAAATTGGGGGAAAGAAATCTATGAATATGTTACAAGACACGGATTTATGTGTAGTCCTTAAATTTTTAATGGATTGGATATGAAAAATGTTGTCAAGATCTTTTCAAATTTTTCATTGAGAGATGAAGTCTCTTTTAATGCAATGATAGATGGTTAGTCTGATAATGTGGATGATTTGAAAGCAAAATACCTCTTTAATCAGATGGAATTAGAGGGGAAAACAAGGAATTTAATATTTTGGAACTCTAATTTTTGGATGTGCTAATATCTTCATGTTTGACAAGGTTGAGGGGAAAACAAGGAATTTAATATTTTGGAACTCTAATTTTTGGATGTGCTAATATCTTCATGTTTGACAAGGTTTTAAGTATGTTTACAGATGTAATAATTAAATGAAAGAAAATCAAGTTCTAAAACTACTTATTGCTTTAATGTGCATGACTATAAGATTGGAGTTGAATCGTATTGTAACATTCAATGCATATAAAAATAAAAAAAATTATGATTATTAGTTTAAATTATTGCTTACTTTTTGTAGAATGTGACTTTATATTTGCTTACTTTTTTGACAGTGTTATCACTCTAGTTTATTTTAGTTGCTCTATGAAACTACTAATATTAAGAATAGCATTTTATTTAGGCAAGTTTATTTAATTATTTCATATTTCCTTAATGAAACGGGGTTTATCATGGCAAACTAATTTTTGCATTGTGCAGTCTATTCATCAGACATACATTATTTTAGCGGAAAACAAAGAGGAATGCTTGGGCTGAATTCCTTGTGAGGTTGACCCAGACAGATGTTAGGTGCCCATTGAGTATCGGAGCCCAGACAAAGTTAAGGTATGTAGGCCTTTGTGTTCTTCAATGCGGTGATGAAATGTAGGTTCAATTCAAATTTATAGGTTTTCTTATAATTTGCTAAAAAGGAAAGGGAATGTTTTGAATTCCACATTTACATTTTGATTATTTTGTTAATAAAGCACTCTACTCATTGTCCTGTTTCTCGTAATGGGAATATAGATGTTCTTTAGTTGACTGAAGCCATAATGACTAGTTCACAGCCTATTGCTCAACTTTGTCCAAATAAAATGAATACTTGGTTAAAATTTTTTATCCAGATGTCCAAATAGGTTCACAGTGTTTCTATGGATGAGTAAAATTGCTACATTTTTCTCCGTTGATTTCTTTAGACTAGTCTCTTGAGCTTATATATATATATATAAAGAAAAGTTAACATTAAGATGATTTCTCTTGCACTTTTTTGTTTGTTCAAAGAATCGGACTCTGGAAAATTTCAACGGCAGATATATTTGGGCATGAACTTAGAGCATGTGTACTAAGGAGAGCTATATGTTGTAACTTGCATATTTCTATGTTAATATAGAATGGACCAAACAGATAAGTTAGCAATGATTTGAAGTATATTAGGCTGTCGGACTATATCATTTTCCCGGTTTTTAGGTAACATCCATTATAAATATACAAGAATTGTCAGTTTATATACATACAAGAAATTTCAAATGTTGAATAATGATATTGTTCATTCAAAGTGGCACCTCATAGTTTTAGACCCTGCAATACATTGGTCATGTTATTTATCATTTGTATGATTCCCATTATCTTAAAGCTCATTTTCAACCACATTCTCGTAATAAAATATTTTACACGTAAACTCAATTTTTTTTTTTAAACTCCTTAAACACAAATTCTCCAAAAATTTACTATTACAAATTTTTTTGATGAAATAATGGCTAGGGATGTCAACGAGCAGAGCCGAAGATCAAGGCTCGAGCTCGGCTCGAGTTTTTTTTTTGGCCTGAGCCAAGTCGAGCTAAAGCTCGTCCCAAAAAATAAGGCTCGACTCGAGTTTTAGCTCGAGCTTTTTCCTAGCCGAGCCGAGCCAAGTCCCGAGCTTTTAATTTTTTTTATTTTTATAGCAAAAATTCATAAAATTTTTATTGAAAATATACTATATAGCAAGTTGAGACAAGCTTATGGTCGAAATTCATTGCTCAAGCTTCCATCGAGCTTTTTTTAGAGGGTTTTTTTTTTTTGCTCGAGCCGATCCGAGCCAAAAACTGTCTCTAAAAAAAAAAGCTCGACTCGAGCTTTGGCTTGAAATCTCGAGCCGCGAACCGCGCTTAGCCCGAGCTTTTTCGGAACTGAGCTCAAACGACTCGAGCCGACGAGCCGTTTTGTCATCCCTAATAATGGGCATCAAACAGGGACTTAGTGTAAATGACCTCAAAATCACTGGACTTGTACTAATTTTGCAACTTTAGCCGATCTGAGAGATGACTTAATAATTATTTGTAATAATAAGGTATTGCAAGTTGCAACAAACGCAAGTTTTATTAATGGTTTTTCCCAGGCTCGTAAAATAGGACACAATTCCCGTCCATTAAACTCTTTGATGGAACTAAAGTAAGTGGGGGAGTAATTAAAATATTTTTATTTACGTGCTCATAGGAAGCCTAGGAAAAGAACAGGTGCAATATTGATTTCTTGAGGTTTCTTCAGGTATACCAAGAGTGAAAGAATACCTAGCGGTAGCCCTTATGTTGAATTTCCTTTGTCTTTACTCCAAAATTGTTAAGAAAATATTATGATCACGAGGTAAGCCACTCCCATACTTTAAATGCAACTTGGTCAGATCTCTTTCAAATATTCATTATATTATACTTGGGGGGAAAAAATACTAAATCATACTTACCTATTTGTGTCAACTAAAAATGTAACTTGCAAGGTTCCAATATGAACGCAATCAAGAATAGATTCTCATTATTTTGTAATGCAGGAATGAAAATTCAAATATTGAATTTGTTTCTAGCTTTAGTTTATGTTTAGGTGTTTGACATTTTGATTACTTGCTTTATCTTCTGAAAGTTGATGTTTTCTTCCCAGGCTTTTGGTAGACAGCTGGACAATGAATGAAGACCTCAAAATCGAATTCACTTCTATCAACAGCCCTTTGCTCTATAGTACAGAACAAATACTATTATTCAACTAATGCAAACATCATAACTTTATTTAACAAATATGTAGATAAGACCAATATCTTCTCTTGGAACTCAATCATAGCCGAGTTAGCTCGAAGTGGTGACTCATTTGAAGCCCTTCGAGCTTTCTCATCCATGCGTAAACTCTCTCTCAAACCAAACCGTTCGACTTTTCCTTGTGCTATTAAATCATGCTCTGCACTTTGTGATCTCAACTCCGGCAAGCAAGCCCACCAACAAGCTTTAGTCTTTGGTTATGATTATGACCTCTTTGTATCCTCTGCTCTCATTGACATGTACTCCAAATGCGGTCAGTTGAAGGATGCAAAAACTATGTTCGATGTAATTCCTCTGAGAAATGTCATTTCCTGGACTTCGATGATTACTGGTTATGTTCAGAATGATTCTCCCCATGAAGCATTGTTGCTTTTCAAAGAGCTCTTAGTGGAAGAGACTGTGAACAAAGAAGAGGAAGTATATATTGATTCAGTTGCTATAGTTTCGACTTTGTCAGCTTGTTCACGTGTTTCTGGGAAGAATATTACAGCTGGGGTTCATGGGTTCGCAATCAAGAGGGCATTGGATGGAGATTTGGGTGTGGGGAACACCTTGATTGATGCATATGCCAAGTGTGGTCATGTGGATTTTTCTAGGAAGGTTTTTGATGGAATGAATAAGAAGGATGTGATTTCTTGGAATTCAATAATTGCAGTCTGTGCTCAGTATGGGCTCACCACAGAGGCATTTGAAGTGTTCCACTTGATGATTAGAGATGAAAATGTTGAATACAATGCTGTGACTTTATCCGCCATCTTGTTAGCTTGTGCACATTCAGGAGCTCTGCAAGTCGGCATGTGCATACATGATCAGGTACTTTAGATTTTTGCAGTTTTGATATGCCCAAAAAAAATTGTAAATTAGTAATGAGATTCACAATTAATAAATTCTTTTGAGTCTTTTGTAGGTTATAAAGATGAATTTGGAGGACAATGTGTATGTTGGTACTTCAATTATTGACATGTATTGCAAATGTGGGAGACTAGAGATGGCAAAGAGAGCCTTTGACCAAATAAGAGAAAAGAACGTAAAATCATGGTCCGCCATGATTGCTGGCTATGGAATGAATGGTCAACCCAAAGAAGCACTTGAAGTCTTCTACGACATGAATCGGGCTGGAGTGAAACCAAATTACATTACTTTTGTATCAGTTTTAGCTGCTTGTAGCCATGCTGGATTGGTTGATGAAGGATGGCATTGGCTTAGAGCAATGCAACACAGATTTCATGTAGAACCTGGAGTTGAACATTATGGTTGTATGGTTGATCTCCTTGGTCGAACAGGGTATCTTATCAAAGCTTATGATTTGGTCAAGGAGATGAAGGTTAAGCCGGATTTTGTCATTTGGGGCTCTCTTCTAGCTGCATGCAGGATGCACAAGAATGTGGAGCTAGCAGAGACCTCTGCTAGAAAATTGTTTGAATTAGATTCAAATAACTCTGGATACTATGTTTTGCTTTCACACATATATGCTGATGCTGGGAGGTGGAAGGATGCGGAAAGAATGAGGATATTTATGAAAAATCACGGGTTACTTAAACCACCGGGATTTAGTCTTGTTGAACTGAAAGGTAGGGTTCATATATTTCTAGTTGGAGATAGAGAACATCCTCATCATGAGAAGATCTATGCTTATTTGGAAGAATTATTTGTGAAACTACTAGAAGCTGGATATGTACCGAATATGGCATCAGTTCTACATGACGTGGACGAGGAAGAGAAAGGAATGTTGTTAAGTGTTCACAGCGAGAAGCTGGCTGTAGCTTTTGGAATTATGAACTCAGTTCCAGGTACAACGATCCAAGTGATAAAAAATCTAAGGATTTGTGGAGACTGTCATACAACAATTATGTTGATCTCCAAAATCGTGGGTAGGAAAATTGTGGTAAGAGATTCAAAACGATTCCACCATTTCAGTAATGGTGCGTGTTCATGTAGGGACTATTGGTGAGAATGAATAGGTGATGGAATGTTTGAGAAAATTGTGAGTGATGATTGTGTGAGTTTCATCGTTGAACTAGCTAAATAGTGACAAATGTCTTCATATACAGGTCACTTTGCTGGGGGAGATTCTCAGTTACTGAATTCAGGCTACGAGCCATGGTTATTATTAGTAGAAGGGCGCATATTTTTGAAACGATGGACAAAACATCTTTGTCTGATTTTTTCGCCTCATCTGGTAAATGATGAATAAGGTGCCGAAATATGCTTCACAGGCACAGGCACTGGTACAGGCATGTGAACATGCAAGTGCTTTCTAAGGAAAATGCTGGTTAGAAGTGGTGATGAGCGGGCAACAATTGTTTTCTTTTCTACTCAGTGTCTTTACTGGAACACTTAATATGACAAAGGAGATAATTTCACTTAAAAACTTTCACCAAAATCAAGATAGGCTACTACTCTATCCCTATAATTGGTTCGTTGCCATTGAAGAGCCAATGTGACTTAAGTATTGATCTTGTTTTCTAATGTAGTCAAACAATGTTTAGAGGACACAAATATTTCATAGTTTGATTTTTTGCTTCTATTGTTTTATTTTTGTGACATTTGTGCTCAACTATATCATTATGGTGCCCATTGAGGCAATGTTTGCTTCGACTGAATGATGATAATAAGAAAATATCCTCTACAAATCAGCACCGAAATGTGTTCACTCTAGCTATAAACAATTGAAACCTTAGGACTACAACTTTCCTACCAATTCAAGCGACATATATGGCTGAAAATTCAGATAACCAAAAGACATTAGAACAACATTTTTCTTTAATAGAAATTATGTATTGCTCCCAATGGACACCATAAGGTGCCCACTGGGGACACATGTCTCCCCCTATTGGGGGGTGTCAGGCGGGGCTTGGTGAGTCTCACCTGATACTCAATGTTCACCCGTCAAGTGGCGGGTGGGCCTTATATATGAGGGCACCATAAATCCTCCGTTTTCTTTAAAACTTATGGAATTAGATGAACTCCTCTCATTGTAATAGAGTTCTAGGCTATTGTAAAAAAAAAAAAAAAAACATATATAGATTATGGAGTTTTAAGAGTATTTTCTAGAGATTCATTAAATATACATCTCTATTTTAGAGTCTATATAAATAAGTTCTAAGAAATATTTGATTTTAACTTTTTAAAATAGAGAGTGGATATGCATAACTTTATATTCTTACTCTGTAATATTGAATTTCATAATGTTCATATTTCAGCACTCTAATTAAATTATCAAATCACATTTGAATTAATTGACCATTAATGTATGAAAAATTATGTAAAATAAAACATTAGAAATTATTAACTATTTATTGAAAATATAAAATAGTCAAAATAAAAAGCACTATTTGGAATAATATTGATAACAAAAGGGATAATTAGGTTTGAGAGAATTAAGTTATGAAACAATGTCTCTCTAACAGGACTATGCATAGATGTTGGCTGGTTACACTAATGATAGAGTTTTTGACATTGAGTTTGATGCCTTAAAGAATATCATGTAGATTGCCTTTTCGTCATCATGAATCCAGTCGCTCTAACATATTTATCCAGAGATGCTGACTAATTACTTCAATGATACTTTTTTAACCTATAATTTAAAACTTTAAAGCCTTCTGCATAGCATCTAGTTCCTTTTTCTCAATGTGACTTTGATGCAACTTTTATCCCATGCCTGAAATACAATCTAATCATGGTGTTGGTTTCTCCCTTGCCGAAGGTTGTTTCATTCCCAGTAATTGCAAGATCTATAGATTTTCAGTTCAAGCCGACTGAGCTTTTGAATGTAGAAACGATTCCTTGGAAGCTGAACATGCTCAAATCAGCTGCAACATCTGCCAATTCACGTCTTCATGTTGTCAATGAAGTCCAGTTTATTAAAAAGTATCTCTAATAGTAACAAAGATACTAGAAGAACTTCACCTAGTTAAACTTCAAGATGTTGACGTCTCAATAAAGATAAATGTGATAAGCGCGGGACCGTAATAGTTCTAAGAAAGTTTCAGGAACTTATGAACACTTGATACCTGTGTGTGTTCTTACCAGTATTATCACAATAACTAATTGGTTAAGCTACTAAGCTACCAAAAATTTTGACAGTACTCTGTAAAAACTTACTACGGTTAGATATATTCCTAATGAACAAGTGTCAGTTGATTGGATTACCTTCAATATAAATTCTTTAAACAATGGGGGGTTGGAAATCATGTTTAGGGAAATATTGAATGTGTTTGAATTAAAAAAATTGATGAAAGAAGTTAAAAGGTTCAAATCCCAACATGGTGTGATTGCAATGGCTTAAAGCCTACGATCATGGACTAAATTACACTATGGGATCACAAAGGCCAAGAAGCATGCGATTTCAACTGGGGTGTAAAACTAAGTAGATTCAAAATTGGTAAAGCTTTGCGAGTGAACGCTATAACCTTTTGATCGCAAGGAAGTCCGAATATGACCGTTGGGAGTTGCAAATTTGATTCTTCTCAAACCTTTTGGTGAAAATGGATGAATTTTCATGCTGTAGCTCGCACAACTTTATAGAGATGTTTAGAAACCAATAAATAGGAGATAGATGTCAATACAAAACACATCAATTCATTAAGATCAATCAAGATCAAAACTTTGGAATATTTATCATAGTGTTGTGCTACTTCAAGTGCAACAATTTATTATTCATGATAGACAGATCTGCAATTAATCTTCTTCTGAAATATTAATTATATTGTTGTGCTACTTCAGAAATAACAATACATTTGATTTAATAAACTATGTTATTCGTGAACAAGTAACATAATAAATTTAAATATTTATCATAAAATAAAGTTGTTATTCTTCAGGAGTAACAAAAAATATTGTCCTAGAATATCAGATTAATAACATATCTTATAATATTTGGCTCTTTGAGAGCAAATTATATTTTCATTTAGAATATTTAATGTGAGATAAAATTATGATTTTTCAGGAATCATCACAACAAAATATTATTTAACATTCTAATATTCTTCCGTAATATTAATAAATTCAAAAGTTCGCATTTTGTTGAGAATGAGAATGCAATATTTATCATATGAGCAATAAAATAATATTCTTCTAGAATGTTGAAACATGACAATATTGTAATATTCATCTAGAATAGTGATTTGAAGCTCATTCAATTATAATAAAAATCAATAGTATTCTTCAATATTAATTATCTATTGTGCTACTTCAGGAGTAAAAACGAATTATTCTTCTTGAATAGTTATAATTCTAAAATTGCTATTCTTCAAGAATAATATGTCATTATTATTCTAGAATATTGGAAATTATAATTCATGCTCTTCGGGAGCAACTAATATTCTATTGAAATATTATTTATATTGTCGTGCTACTTCAGGAGTAACAACAAATTATTGGTAAAAATTACAAATATTTGCGCTGCTGGAGCAATTGAATAATAAATTTTTCAAAATTATGATTTTCGGAAGCAACTAATATTCTATAAAAATATTATCATAATAAAAATTGTACTACTTCAGGAGCAATCACAAATTATTCCTATACATTAATTACATTTCTAAAATTACGATTCTTCAAGAATAATAATTCAATAGATTTAAAATTTAATTTAGAACAAACTTACTTTTGGTCCGAAGTTCAAAATCTCGTCGGAACAGCTTCAAAAGTATCTGGCACGTTCGATCATCGGAAAATCACCAAAAGTGCTTCACGCGCCACTGTGTCGATTCGTCGACCGTCGACGGGCGCCAAAGTCGTGCAATCGTCTGGTTGTTGTGAGTTTGGATTCGGTCTTCAATCATTCATTTGATGTTTGATTTGACATGAATCTGCTTTGAAAGTTTCGATCAGATTTTCTCTAATTAATCCGGCTAGATCCGTTCTTCTTTCTTTCTTTTATTGAAGTTTTCAACATCAATGTTCTGTTTCTTTTCTCTTATGAAAACTTTTTGGATCCTAAAATGATTTGTAGTTTGTAAAGTTTACATTTTTCTTAAACTTCTCAGATCTACAATATATGAGTTATTTTCTAATACAAAAAACACTAGATTTGATAAATGAATATTTTTTTGATTCACGTTGATTAATGATAATCAGATTTCTGATACAGTGATTCATTATATAGATGTAACTATAAAGCATACTCTCATCATATAATTCAATATGTTAGAGACTCGTACTTATAACGTGTTATAAACTAGAGAGAAAATAGTGAAAAAATAAAGAGGTCAATAAACTTGTGTATTTTATTAAGCATCAAAGCCCCATATATAGGGAAGAATAGAGATATACAAAGTAATAATATTTAGGGTTACAGGGATACAATTCTCATTCGCCAATACAAAAAATATTTACCACAAGCATTAATTTATGAATAATGCTATTTATCTTAATGTTGAGATCAATCTCAATTCAATTGACACACATTCATTGGAGAAATGGGAGATTTTCATGTATACATGCACAAATCACCTCTTTAATTTTCAATATGATAGTGCCAATCGAATTGAGATTTATTTCAACTTTGAGATACATAACATTATTCATTAATTTATAACAAGGGCTTCAATATTATCAGCATATTCCGAGGACATGGCCACATGGGCATCCAATTGACTTTTTGGCTGTGGGAGTCGGACGGAAGACGGGGACAACTATGTAAAATTTGGCATTTTATGGAGAATAAGTTGCATGGGTGACACGTGTGTTATCTAAATTATCCTCTTTGTCAACAAGTCCATGGTAATTGTGGATTCACATGCAACCAGAGCCACCACACCCATCCTCCCATAAAGATTATAGAAAACTACGAAATGAGTTTCAAGTTTGAACCTCCAAGTTATAGTCTAGCACGTAAACATCAAGCAGCCACCGTTGAATTTTCTAATTAACTTCAATTTTTACATTGTAGTACAGAAGTGAAAAGAAAAAAATGTAGGTTATGACGATATTTTTAGATTAAAACATATTTAAAGAAATCTTTTTTCTAAATAAAAATTATAATTTGGCGTGGCGTTAAGTTGGCATTGAATACAACTATTACGTGAAAAATAAGAAAATCACATTTAGGAACTGTCAACTAATTAGCATCAATTTGGAAAACGACACGTGACTAGTCATTAAAATTTGAAAGTTCAATTTGGAAAATGTCACGTAAACGGTATATAATATGAATATTAAATTTGAAGTTATATTATATTTTAAGGCAACTGATATAATTAAGAATGTTAAAGGCAAAACTAAAATAAATAAATAAAAAGAATAAACTTTAATTGAAAATATTGATACATAATAATGGACTTATGAAGAGCAATAATCAAATTATCAAACCAAACGACACCATTTATTCAATACATCAATACCTCCAAAGAAAAATTTATCAGAAAAAGAGCATATATATATATATATATATATATATATATATATATATATATATATATATATATGATCAAAAAACAATGAAAACAAACTTCATTATTGCCCTCATACGTATGACACAAACTCTCGAGATTACAGAAAAAATTCAAAATGAAGACAGTTCTATCTTTCGAATTTACTAGTAGTAAGTACATATTTTGCACGTTTTATGTATATGACGAATGTTAAAATAACTTTTTAAGTACTAATTCTGTTTTTGAAAATGTAATTGATATTCTTAGAAGAAAATTGTAAATTGTAAATTGATTTCAATTCTTAATATATTAATATTTTGTTGAGAATTTTCGTCCAGTTCTTTCAAATATATATTAGACAATTATTTGAAATGTTGACTCGGTAAATAAATTGCATATGATATACTAAGAAGTAATTTGTGTAATAAAATATTAGTCAAATCAATAATTGTTTTACAAAATATTTATGATAATTTGAGAAAAAAAATATAAAAAAAAAATTGTGCATAGATAAATAAAATTAATTTGTGAGCATATTTTTATAACGTAAAAAAGTTTAATATTATGCTATTTTTTTGGAGAAATTAAAATAAGATTTTAATTCAAATCAAAGTCAAAAATTAATTTTAACCACGCATTTCATCGAATTCACAACTTTTTAGCAACATTTTATTAATTTCTATCAAAATCTATTAAAAACCTGATTTTTAATCATCACTAAACAGTGACTATATAAATTTAAACTAAAATTCAGTTTTGATTTTTTTTCCAAAGGGTTTTGAAATTATTTTTTATATTCTTATTTAATTAGAAAATAATTACAAAAAAATCATTGTATGGTTTTGATAAGAATTTATGTAGGTTTAAAAATAAAAAGTTTCATAGTCACCCCACTTTGAAAATAAAAAAAATAAAAAATAAAAATCTATTTTTATCGATAACTAAAATATAATTGTTTGAAATAAAAATGGAAAAAAAACATTAAAAGCATAAAGATGTTCTTTAAATTGTTTAAAGATTGTTTTTATAAATGAAATAGCATTGTCCAATAGAGGGCTAAAATATAATTATTTGAATTAAAAATAGAAAAAAAAATTATTAAACGCATAAATGCACTCTTTGAAATTGTTTTGTGGAGTTATCACGAGAAATGAATTTTGATAGGACAATATTTTAAAAGTAAATTAAAAAGTAATGACGCTAAATTAATATTAATTGAATAATCAATTTCAATTTAATCAACGTGAATAAATTAATGTTTTTGAAAAAAAGAATTAAAATAAATAGAAAATAAGTTTCAATAAATGAACTAAGGGTATTATTGAGAAAAAAAAAGAATAAATGAACTAAGGGTATTATTGAGAAAAAAAAGAAAGAATACTAAAAACTTCTATTATTTTCTTTTGCATCGTTCAGTATAAATTAATTATCTGCAGATAAACACATGTACTAGACTTCGGAGGAGAAATTGACGGGATACGTTAAAATATATACCAAACATACAAAAATTATAAAAGAAAAAATTCAACTTCTCGTAAAATTTAATAGGAAAATCACGATCACCTACACGATCCATCATTTGATGGGGTTGATTCAAGAGTTAGAAAAAAGCTAGTATGTTCAAAATGGTAGTCATCAAGATCCTTAACAAACGCAATGACAAATTATTCACCTTAAACTGGATCTGGCTCTCTAGCAACAGATACATCCCTAACATTATGTCTTCAATATAAACGTAAAAGATGGAAATACAAAACATTGGATAAACAAAATTAGACAATAGGCTTCATAATAGAACCAATAGGTGTTTACACCATTTACCAAAGATAAAGTAAAATGGACAAATATTTAAGTTAAGATAGCTAAATGTTCATATCGAGTTCCATTTCATATTTAGTTATTTTACTACGTAGTCTAGGGGATAACACTAAAAGAATCTACAACGATTTGTGATTAATAAGTAGTAATTCTTTATTAATCTGCTTTATTGAATCAATACATTTTCAATACAAAGAACAATTTCTTCAATTTTAATTATAAGAAGTCATAAAATAATCAATAAATTATAAATCGACAACGAAATTGCAAGAATAAATAAAGTCAAAGTACACTATCTAAAATATTTTAAATTATAAGTAGAAATCATGAAAATATCAACTAAATCATCAATCCTCCATGAAATTACAAAAATAGTGTAAGACCGCTTTTCATTTTATGGGCAATTATGAAATCCCATGTAATACTCATGTGAATGTTATTATAAATTATAAATTTATGATATTTAATGTCTATAATTTAAATTATTTTGCAGTGGAAGGACTTGGACGCCGTCTCGATCAATGTGCCAATTAAAAAGTTTATAAGTTATCTTTACCTGCAATTAGGTGTCTAAGTGGTTATTTTAATTGCTAAGGATGCTTATTACAATTTATTTAAATTTTTGAACAGCCAAATTACATTAAATTGGAAGTTGGGGAGTAGTTTGGCGGCGATTGGAAAGTAGATAGGACTTATGGACTAAATTATGTCCTTAGAGAGAATTGAGGGACCAATTTGCAAATCACCAAAACTTTATATCTAACCCTCATTATCTCTCTCACTCACGACATCTCCCTCTCTGTCTTGGTCTCTCACCCTCTCGCTCGCCTCCGCCTCTCTCTCGGATTCTCCCTTGGTCGCCGGCCACCATCACCACCACCACCACCGTACACCCCCATCACCGGTAAGCCCTTCCTCCGCCCCTTTCCCTCTCACTCACAAAACACACACGAACGCACACACCCGGGGCGCACCCGCGGATTGCACACAACACACACACACACACTCGAAAACATGTATATAATGATGTGTGTGTATCTATATATTATACATATAAGTGATTTTTTACATTTGGGTGATAGGTATATGTATGTATATGTGTGATATGTTTTAGATTTCCAAATTATGAAAACTAATTTCAGATATTTTGTCACTTAATTTATTAGTGGCTTAGTTAAATGTTTGGACAAAGTTTGAGGGTATAATGTGCATTTTCAGATTTCAAATTTATTGAAATTCGGTTACTGTTGAGTTATATATATATATATATATATATATAGATTTCTTATGCGGAAAGGGTATATCTGAATACATAAAAATCATGCTAATTGTATATACAATTCCTAGAATTTAGAAATAATAGAAATTATGTTTTGGTTGGTTTTAGTTTATAAGGGAGTTTAATGGTAAATTCAGATTTTTAAAGGTTAATTTCAGATTTTTGTTGTTAAAATTGATGGGTAAGATCCTTAGGTATAGATATATATCATTATGTATGTATAGGTATATCTAATTATGTAAATTTCGGATTTTATGTGGACATATATATAAATTCAGATTTTTGGGAGTTATTTCTCAGATTTTTTTTATGCTAATTTCAATGGATAATGTGTATATATGTATGTATATATTGACTTTTGTGTGTTTAAAGAATCATGAAATTCATAATTAGGCTAATTGAAATTTTGGTTAAGCTTCGAGTACTTCTGCAAATATTAAATTTTGGGGAAAGTAATATAAACGAGTTTTTTACTTTCAGTTTGGATAAGATTGATAAATGACGTGAATAATTGACAAAAATGGATAAATGAATTGATTTTATATGTGGGTATACAAGTAATTTTCAAAGTCTCAGAAATTGGGTACTAGTTTGATTGATTAATATTTAAGATTTAAATTGGATTATAATGGTCAATTTTCATAAGTGAGATTTTAAAGAGTTTAAGTTACTTGGATTGAAATTTGTAAATTTCAGATTTAAAAATGTGTTTGGAACTTTAAGTTGGAATTTCAGATTGTGGAAACTATTAAAATAGGTTGTTTTGATTGAATTTAGTTTAAATTGAAACCTTAATTATAATTTCACAGTTTTATGCAATTTAGGGATTTAGAATGTAATGTTTTGGGAATTCGAAAGTATGAAAGGAATTTTTTGTTTTATGTGCTTTAGTCTCGATGTAAGATCACATGTGAGTTAAATTGAAGTTTTAATTTCAGTTAATGTTTGATTGAGTACTAAAATGAATAACGAATTTAATTGTCAACTAAAAGTTATATTTTGTTAATGAATGAGAATAAAATAGGACTTTTGGTACATTGACGTCACGGGGCAACCGAGACTTTTCCACTTGCAAATCCAGATAGCGGTAAATACTATGGACGTCAAGTAAGTAAACTTCCCCCTATTTTTATCAAAGTTGAATGCAAATGTGAAATGTGTAAATGACTGTCTTGCAACTTGCTTTGATGAATTTTGGTTACTTGATGAAAGTACATGTTATTAAGAAGAATGTTCGAGTACGCACGTTATCATGTCATTGCATCATCAAGCATGCATTGACATCGAAATTTGGGAAGTCAAATGTTTTTAAATGAAAGAAAGGTGTCAAGGTGCAAGTTTGTTCAAAAGCTATGTATCCCAAGACTTTTTAAGAAAGAATGGGTGAATATTAAACCGCTTTGCGGTGACGATTGCTAAACCGCTTGGCGGTGGCAAATATTAAACCGCTTTACGGTGACGATTGCTAAACCGCTTGGCGGTGGCAAATATTAAACCGCTTTGCGGTGACGATTTCCAAACCGCTTGACGGTGGCAAATATTAAACCGTTTTGCGGTGACGATTGCTAAACTGCTTGGCGGTGGCAAATTTTAAACCGCTATGCGGTGGAAAAGTGATAACCTGGTTCTAAACAAGGAAAATTGCCCACTGCATTGTGATTGGCTAGAAGATACACTAAGTGAGTTCACGATAGGAATGAAGTTAAAGTTTTGGAAATGTTTAAGTGAAAGTTGGAAAGTATGAATGTCTTGAAAAGTAAAGTAAATGGGGGTAATTACTTTGAATGGTCTAATGAATTTCATGTCATGAGCATGCATCACGTGCATAAGGTTTACTTGCTGAGCTTTAGCTCACCCCAATCCCTCCCCAATATTTCAGGTGATGAAAGCTAGTGAGACGAGGAGAGCATTTGGCGACAGACTCAGGCTATACCTACCTTCATTTTTTGAAATTAAAGTTAAATTAGAATTCATTTAAGTGTCTCATTAATTATTCCTTCAATTATTATTGTTAATGGTTTTTGATTGCAATTAGCTTTGAATAAGTATTGGTGTAGTATTAGAGGTTAGATGACCTCATATTTCATTTGCTAAAATTTATTTACTTGGAAATATATCGTTGGGGAGTTTGGGACTTATTGAATGGTTTTGATGATGTATGTGATTGAATGAGTTGAGATGCATGCTTTAAAATGGTTTTGAAGTCCCTTTACAGGTTGGTTAAGTCCAATTTATAAAGGAGACTCTGCCGAAATTTTTGTAGAATTTTATAATAGAAAAGTAAAAATGTTGAGGTTTTAAATGTTTTATTTCCGCATTTAAAGTGAAAAGAATTTAACATGCCTAAGTTGAAGATTTTAAACTTGGGGTGTTACAAATAGATAAAGCAAATGCGCACTAACCAAAATATTCAGACTTTGACTTTCAATAATAATAAAAAAAAAACTTGCTTGAACATTTTTTTTTTTTTGTAATTATTAAATACACTTTCAATTATAAGAAAAAAAAAATCATAAAAATACCCAAAATTATGAAAATAACTAAGAAATTATAAATCCTCAGCGAAAGTGCAAAATTAAATAAAGCAAAAGTATACTAAATAAGATATTTTGATGCTGGTCTTCAAGAAAAAAACTTGCATAAGTGAATTTTTATGGCATTATCTTTTTGTGGATGGGTAAAAGTACAATAAACATCCAAATCAATTTAAATTAGAATAAGAAACAAAAAATTGGAAGACGAATGACTTGGAATAAAACGTTTGTTGTAGAAGGTGAAGGATTGTGCAGGTGTGAAGAAATTCATGAACTCAATGCGTAGTATAGAATATTAATTATAGAGATCTAAAAGAACCTAAGCTAAATTTGAGCGCTATGAAATAATTTGTAAAAATCACAACAAAATAATATTAGTTTATTACAACTAATCAACAAAATCAAAACATCTAAACATAAAGAAACACTAATTGAAGTGAGAAATATTGAAAAATAACATAATAATAATAATAAAGGAATGAACGAACGAAGGGGAAAAACATACCTGTGGGCACAATTTGGGTGAAAATCCCAAGATCTGAAAGAGCCTAAGCTGAATTTGAGTACTTCGAAATAATTTATAAAAATCACTGCAAAATAAAAACAATTTCTTAAAGCTAACCAACAAAATTAAAACAATCAAACATGAAAGAAACACTAATTGAAAGCGAGAAAAATAGAAAAACGATTTAAAACAAAAAAAAAATGATATAATAAACAAAAAATAAAATAAAATAAAATAAAGAAACGAATTAATGAATGAATGAATGGGAGAAAGACTTACTGGTTGAATAATCTTGCTGAAAACCTAAAGCTCCAAAAGAGCCTAAGCCGAATTTTAGTGCTCGGAAATATTCTACAGAAATCATAGTAAAATAACATTGATTTATTACAGCTAACTAACAAAACTTAAAAGAAACGCTAATTGAAAGCGAGAAAAAAAAGGAAAAAAATATAATAAACAAAATAAATAAATAAATAAATAAAGCAACGAACAAATGAGAAAGAGAAAGAAGACTTATACATTGAACAATCGGGTTATTATGAAGAACATGAGTGACTTTTGATTTTAAAGGGTATATTTGGTTTAGTGAAAAAATGTGAGGTCAAATTCGTCAATCGAAAGACTCTCCCCTATTTCTACTTTTATAAGGTAGTGTAGATATAGATATTTTCTAAGTTTTATTTAAATGGAGGAGGTGGCTGACTTTCGATTTTCAAGGGTATATTTGGTTTAGCGAAAAAAATGTGAGGTTAAATTCGTCAATAAAAAAACTTTTCCAATTCACACTTTTAAGGTAGTATAGACAGATAATTTTGCACTTAGATCCATAACTTTTATATTTTTTAGCCATACATTCTCTAAAAAAATCATTTCGTGAATTTAATCTTTAAAAGAATATATACCTAACATGGATGATGTTGACGGTATCCTTGAGCGTCCCACAATACATTAATTGTCCCATGAGAAGATATTTTCGTCTTATACTTGGTTGGGCGCGTCCCCAAGGACTCGTACCCTCAACCTTATGAGATTTGTTGGGTGATCACCGGTACTACTAAGATTGGTACATTTCCTAGTCATTCCATTATCAAACATTTGTTTTTTTACATTTACGCATAAGGACCAAGGTCATACTTTGGGCCGACCTTCCCTGTGGCCCAATGTCATACTTCTTGTCGACCTTCCCTATGGCTCAAGGTCACACTTTGGTCAAATCTCATTTGAAGAAACATATGACATTAAGGCTCAAGGTCATGCATTAGGTTGACCAGCCGGATGATGGTTATAACATGGTCTCACCATGAACCGACCATTTTACTGAATATGCTAATGGACAATACCTTTAGCTCTATTACTCGATAATGATTTAGTTTTCAAGTAAACCTCCTCTCACTTAGAGAGAGTCTAACTCAAACAAGGAATGCTTTTCAACAAGGAAATTACTCCTATTAGAACATGGAGACTTATTTTGATCTCTATAAATAGGGATTTCTTGTTCATAATTTAAGGTACAATATTCATAAACTCTCAAACCTTTCCACCTTCATATTCTATAAACTTTTCCATCTCCGTCAAGTTATTAATTATCATACCGAAAGGGTGACGATGACATCCCTCGACTCCTTTTTGTAGGTTCCTTGAAAGCTTGGATCATCTTTCTTCAACAATATAGCAGTTTGTGGTCTTTTCAAGTTAAGGTCAATATTTTTGCAGAATCAATTGGCATCGTTTTGGGAAGCGATACAAATAGTCATCGTTAATACCTGACAAACTCCCCCAATTATGGGAATCATAGTAGCTTGACAAAAATATCTAGTATTCAAGTCAAATAAGACTTCAAGGGCCTGTTCAAAGGGCTCCAAATCAAGAATGACGTGTAGGAAGAATATTGGAGACAAAAACTATGGTCAAAGAAGAGTTTAGATGCAATTAGAAATAAAAAATCCGCAAGCATTATGGTTTAGATTTTTAGGCAGGGTTGAGACCCTATTTTCATATAGCAAACATCAAATTTTGGAAATTAATACTTCTAGAAAAATTGAAGTCCTTTGAGTTTGCTTTCCAATGGACTTTAAATCATTACAACCGAACATCGATAAAGAAAGTTATGACCAAAATACTGATCGCATGCGGCTTTCGAAACTAGGGTTTCAGGATTCTGCTATTTCTTCGTTTTTTATTATGTTAAGTCTTGCTTTGTGCTTCTATAGTTGCCAGACCTAATTTAGGACTTTTTTTAACTTCTTTATATGTTATTTCCTTTCATTGTAATAGTAGACTTTTGATGAATGAAATACAATTGAGTTATTTTACTTGAAAAATTGTTCTTGATTGAACTATCAAACTTATCAAATATATGGATAACCTTTGTGGGTTTCTCCAATGTTGGTTGTTGTTTTCTCATTGTAACGAGTCTAAGGTCTAATATATCTTAGGTTCTTGCAACATGAGGTCGAGGCCTTCATGTTATTATCTATTTACCTAAATTTGGAACTTTACAAGCGTTACAACAACAATTTTCGCAAGTTCATCGTGTTTCCTAAAAGGAATTACATCATCTGGTATCAGAGCTGGATTTCGAATTCAAGTTTTTTCTATCCTAGTTTAATTCTTTTGTTTATCATAGAATCATCCATATCATTTTTTTGTAAGTCTTCAATCCAGAAAATATCCAAAAATATTCAAAAGTTGTTATTTTTTTCATTTTACATCCAAATTAAGTTTCATTTGTTTTGCTAGTGTCATAATTGAGTTTTTTAGCCAAAAAAAATTATTTTTATTCATTCTGAAAATTCATAAATATTCCAAAAAAAAAAAAAAAAAAAGATAATTCTGAAAATTCAAGAACCACTTTCTTGAATCTCTTTAAATTCTTGTTAATTCTAGATATTCCTTTCATTATCGTGCGTCATTGAGTAATTCATAATCCTTCATATATCAATTTTTTTTTTTCTATCCAAAATGTCTAAATCTTGGGAAATATCATCATCTAGAGGGGGAAATGGTATAAATCACATGTGGGCAACTACGCAAAAATAGTTTGAGAAGATGGATAAGAGGTTTGATGGGGTTATGACCAGGTTGGATGAACAGGGGGCATCGATTGCTAAATTGCAAAAAGGACAAGCTCAAACAAACCCTAATGCCAGGAGGTAATATCGGTGTAATTCTAATCCTAGGGTTGAAATTGGGGTTCAGAGGAAGTTAGTAAGTGATGTATTTTCTATGATGGGGGACATTAAAATAGTTAGAACATGAGATGATTTAACTAAAGGCCATGAATGTAGTGTTGGGTTTGACAAAAAATTTAGGCAATAAAGGATTCTTTTTTGAAAAGATAAGGAAAAGTTAAATTAGGAATATTTTCTTTATACGTAATACCAAGTAGAAAAAGAAAAGAGTACTACTAGTATTATTTAATAAGGAAAATAATTAAGAGAATTGCTATTGGGTAACTTTTTTGGGCAGATTTTATTATATATACTCGGTAGATTAGAAGAGAGTTACATCATTTTCATGTGAAAAAGATAAAGAAAGCGAGTGCAGTGTGCCGTGTGTGAGAGGAGAGAGAGAGAGAGAGAGAGAAAAATTTGGTGAGTGTGTTTAGAAAGAAAACACGTTTGCTATTTTTCTTTGTATTGGGAGAAGTTGTGGGGTGAGAAAAATATTGTAACGAGTGATTTATTTTTCCTATCAGTAAAAGTGTTCTTCTCATGTGGTTGTTAGCGTTCAACTAAGTCACGTTAAATTCTTTATTTTCTCTTTTATCTAGTTCTTTTGTGCTTCCGCTGCATTGGTTGATTTCAGGTGAAAAAACTGATTTTTATCAACATTTGGTATCAGAGCTCAAGGTTCAAAATCTGGGATTATTGCGAAGATGATGATAGGTTCCAAGTTTGAGGTGGAGCTATTTGACGGAAAGAATAATTTTAATATTTTGAAAAGTGCAGTTGAAGATGTTCACGTGTAATAAGGACTTTACAAAGCTTTGCAGGGTAAGAGGCCAGAAGGGATGCAAGATGCAGATTGGGAAGAACTAGAAGCGAAGATAGTCAGTACAATTAGATTGACTCTTGCACCTGAGCTAAAGTATAGTGTTTTGAACGAGAACTCATCTTCTAGGTTATGGAAAATGCTAGAAGATTTATACATGTCTAAGTCTCTAACTAATAGGCTTTAATTGAAGAAACAACTATATGATTTGAAGATGGATGATGATATTGATGTTAGGGACCACTTGAATAAGCTTAATAAGTGCATGAGCGAGCTGTTGAATGTGGATGTGAAAACTGAGGACGAAAATAAGGATATTATTTTATTGTCTTCCTTGCCCAAATCATATAAGACGTTGGTGACCACGTTGTTAGTTGGTAAATCTACTTTGACAAAAAATGAGGTTTAGACTACCTTGCTAGAGATAGCCAACATGAAGAAACCAAGTCGTAATGTGAATGGTGATCGAGTTTTGATGACTACTTCTGATAATAGGTATGGTAGAGGTGAATCGCGAATAACAAATTATGGCCAGAGGGATTGTTCTCAATCTCATTCAAGGAGAGATGTGGAGTGCTATTACTATCACAAGAAGGGTCACGTTAGAAGAGATTGTGAAGAATTGACAAAACATCTTGAATCGAGGAGGAAAGGTAAAGAAATCTTAGAGAATTCATATTCTACAAATGTGGTGGAGAAAAATTATGACGCTGGAGATGCTTGATGTGTTTCTAATGATGAGATTCTAGTTAGTGATTGGTTTCTGGATTCTAGATGCTTTTATCATGTGTCTAAATAGAGATTGGTTTGAGAATTATAAGTCATGTGATAAGCGTCATGTTTTTGTGACTGATAATAAAAAACTTGAAGTTAAGGGTTCGAGTACTGTGAAGGTAAAGATGTTTGATGGAGTTGTATGACAAATAATAGGCGTTTTGCATGTCCTAAAATTGAAGCGAAATTTAATATCGTTGGGAGCATCGAACACATTGGGTTATTAATAATCTGCCAGATATGGTGTGATGATTGTGAAGAAAAATCATGTGCCAATAATTAGAGGTGAAAAAGTTGATAATTTGTACAGACTATTAGGGAAGACAATTTTAGGTGGAGTTGTCAAATTAGAGTCACACTGAGGGGAGTCTTGTACTGTTGCTTAAATTTGTGAAGTAACCAAGATGTAATCTGTAGCTAATGACATGAATGTTGAAGAAAGTAGTTCAAAAATATCAAAAGGAAAGGTGACGTTTCATGAATCTTTGAATATTGTTCATAATTATTAAAATTTTGGGTCAAGATGAAGATTGTTCGGTTTGACAAAAAATTTAAAGAATAAAGGATTTTTGTTTGACAAGGGAAAGAAAAGTGGTCAAATTAAAATATGAGCATTTTCTTTATATATAATACCAAGTAGAAAAGGAAAAGAATACTATTAGTAGTATTTAATAAGGAAAATAATTAAGAGAATTACAATTATGTAACTTTTTTGGTAGATTTTATTATATATACTTGGTAGATTAGAAGAGAGTTACAGCCTCTGCACGTGAAAAAGTGAAAGAAAGTGAGTGTAGTATGCCATGTGTGTGTGTGTGTGTGTGTGTGTGAGAGAGAGAGAGAGAGAGAGAGAGAGAGAGAGAGAGAGAGAACACGTTTGTTGTTCTTGCTTTGTGTTGGGAAAAGTTGTGAGTGTGAGAAAAATATTGTAACGAGTAATTTATTTTTCTTATCAATAAAAGTGTTATTCTCCTGTGGTTGTAGACGGTTAGCTGAGTGACGTTAAATTCTTTATTCTCTCTTTTATCCAGTTATTTTGTGTTTTGTGTCTCCACTGCGTTGGTTGATTTGGAGTGAAAAAATTGATTTTTCCCAACATGTAGCTAAGTTGCAAAAGAGGGAGAGTGAAAGAGAGGTTGAGACTAAATTACAAAAGGAGATTGAAAATGAGATTGTAGTTGATTTACAATTAGAGCCTCAGGATATGAATCTTGAGAAGAAGGAGGGTGAATTGAAAGTTGTTGTGGAAGAAACAAAAGTAAGTAGTGATGAGGAGGTGCATGAGTTAAAAGATGTGGTTGAGCAAGAAATTGAAAAAAAAGAGGAGATTATTGAGTAAGGAAGTGAAAAGAATAAGAGAGGTGAAGAGAAGAGCCTTGTAGGTCGGAAAGATGAGGTGGAGATAATATATCATGAGTACAAGGATCCATGTCTTGTACTTGGTGAAACTAACATTCCCAACTCTAATTTGCTTAATTTTTTCTTGCATGTTGATTGTACTTGGGAACTTGATCAACACCATCTACGGCTAAGGAAGTTCATGTTTATTGACATTCATGTTTACCAATTGAATGAGTCCAACTTATTAATTTTATGTTATGGAGGCAAGAACTTTCCATTAGATCCAGGGGTTGCATTGATGCACCATGAACAAAGTTATGATTCAGGACGAATAATCCTGAAGAAGGAGCGAATGATGAGAATCATAATAGGCTTGATAAGAAGATCTATTATTCAAGTCAAACAAGACTTCAAGGGCATGTTTGAAGGGCTTCAAATCAAGAGTGGAATGCGAGAAGAATATTGGAGACAAAAACTATGGTCAAAGAAGAGTTGAGATGCAATTAGAAATCAAAAACCCACAAGGATAATGATTCAGATTTTTAGGTAGATGTTGAGACCCCATTTTTGTATAGCAAACATTCAAATTTGAAATTACTACTTATAAAGAATTGTATCCCTTTTAGTCTTCTTTTCAACCCACTTTGTATCATTGCAATCGGACGTCGATAGAGAAAGTTAAGACTAAAATACGAAGAGAACACGCGGCTGAAAAAATTACAACCACGTGATCGCATGCGTGTTCCGAAACTAGGGTTTCGAGATTTCGCTATTTTCCCTTTTTTATGTAAAGTCTTGTTTCGGGCCTCTACAACGGCTAGACCTAATTTAGGACTTTTTTACTTCTTTATATGTTATTTTCTTTCATTGTACTAGTAGACTTTTGATGAATGAAATATAATTGAGTGATTTTACTCTAAAAAATTCTCTTGGCTAAACTATCGAACTTATCAAAGATTATCAAATCATTGTGCACTCACAAATTGAGTTTATTAAAGGCATGGAGAACCTTTGTGGCCCTTCATGTTGGTTCTCATTTTCACATCGTAACGGGTCTAAGGTTTAACATACCTAGGTTCTTATGTCGTAAGACCAACGTATTCATGTTATCGTCTGTCAACCTGAATTTGGAACTCTCCAAGTGTTGTAACAACAATTTTTGCGAGTTCATCGTATTTCCCTAAAGGAATTACATCACTTGCCCTACCACTTTTACAAAGTCTGCCCCTTCCACCTAATCTACCTATCGATGTAGATAATCAACCTTGCATTGAACAGGTAAAAGAGGTCGAAGATCCGAAAGCCCCACCGAGGGCTCACCTATAAGTCAAGAAGCTTTCAACAAACTCCAACAAAAGTCTAATTCTCCAGCAACAAGCTGCTCTTTAGCCCCCTCCAGAAATAGGGACCAGCGGTCTTACTGATAAGCTTATTTCATACAATTATTTATATGTCTAAATTATGATAATATGTTGTCGTTTTAGAATAAATTCTACTTATTTGTTTGCTATTTGTTTACATTGCAGAAAATATCCCAAAATCAAGTGAACAAAGGAGTTGAAGCAAATAAAGGCCAAATGGATGATTATTGGAGCTGGATTGTACACTTTTGGAAAAGGCCTGAAAACAATTGACGATAAAAGGAAGTCAATTGGAAGAATTTAAAAGTTTGGGAACTCAATTGATTTAATTAGAAGGAGAACTAAACGTGCAATAAAAGAATAGGGACCTATTTGGACAGGATGAAAATAAGGATCTGTAGCAATCGCTTGAATGGCACGGCCACATCCTGAACTATCAAGTGGCCACGCGATCAACACCCGAATCAACAGATTGTTTTTATCATAACCATGCAGCAGCCAACATTTACCCTTCGCGGCCGCGTAGCTTTCCAAAGCCCAGCAGCTACTTTCGGCCCATGCGCAATCTTACCTAATTCCTCCCTTATTCTACTAGGTTTTCTCCTCTTCTATATATACGAACTTTGGGGCACGAAATTGAGGACCTTTGCACAACTTTTAAACATCATAATTCCATGTTCTTAACATCAAATTCTTGGGAGGAAATTGAAGGCAAAGGCTTGGGAATTAAAGATTATCAACGGGGAGCGAAATACTTGGTGCAAGATTTCCTTTTTTTTTTTTTGTTAATTTGATAAAATCAACATGTGTAATTTAGATTTTTATTGCATATTTATTTCTTTATTGATGAACTATTAATTTCAAAGTTGGGATATTCGATGTATCCTAGTTTTATGCTTTTAATTATACTATTCTAGTCTTGCATTATTGATTACATGTGTTGATTTTATTTTGTGTTTACTGCATGAATTAATTCGCAACTAATTCATTGATTTCAAGAGTGTTTTCATAATTCGAGAGATGAGCTAACACTTAGATCTAGAAATAAAATATGATAATTCAACAACAATAGAGATATACGTTTGTTGTTATTGCGATTGCTACGTGAATTCTTGTCTTCCATACACCTAGTCATTACAACTTGCTGTCTAAAAACACGCTGACTTATTAGGTGGAGTTGATTTAAACTTGAGAGAGGAATTTCATATGCATAAGTGAATTTGATCGAACACAATAATAGGAATAAAGCTAGATGAATGGAATTATATGTATTGACTATGTGAAATCGGATGTCCCAACACATTCAAACATCAATTTAGAAAATCTAAATGTCTTTTCTTTTATTTTGCTTTTTAGTTTGATATTTTAGTTCAATTAGTTCATCCCTATTTTACCGTTCAAATAATGTGACATCGTACACTTGTGATTTAGCTCACATCACTTACAGCATGATGAGCACATACAACTCACTCTCGTTGGTAGAGGTTTTTCACGAATTTAAAACACCCCTCCTTTCATGGAAGGATTAGTAAAGATAATGCAACATGAAATCTCTAGGATCATACATGAGAAAATAGCAGACGTGATGAGATAGAGTGCACAATGTGTAGCTACTTTCACGTGAATAATTCCCTTCACTCCAGAAATAACCTTATTCACATTGCTTGATAGGTTCAAATACCTCTTATAAAGGAATACGACTAAACTTCAAACCCTAACAACCATCTAAACACATAAACTGATGATGGAGATGCAAAATCCACCTGATTAAATTTTGCTCAAACCCTTTCCTCAAACCTTGACTAACGCAGCCAGAGATTGGTTCTCTACCATACCACTAGGTTCAATCTCCCTCTTTGATGACCTCACTGACAAATTCACGACCTTCTTCACTAGTAGAAAACAAATAAAGAAAATAGTGGCTTCACTCATGCAATTAATCTAATGGTCTAATGAGACATTATGAGAGTTCATGAACAATGTAAATATGGAGAGACTACAAAAACTCGACTTGACGACAAAGGAAATAATTACAGAATTAGAGACCCCATTCCCTTGAACGCATCACGGTCTTGCATTCTAAAGGAGATCAAGGATAGGTATGATCTATAGTGGCCATGACTATTCAAATGGAAGATCATTGTGATAATCGTGACAAATATTGTGATTTTCATAGAAATCAAGGACACACCACTGATGAATGCAAGAATCTACATAGAGAGATTGATGCCCTAATTGAGAGAAGAAAAAATTGGCTACGACTGAAGTACATGAATAGATTCTTGGGGTCACCACGTAGCGAGAACACTGGCTACTAAACTATTAAGGTGTGGATATTTTTGGTCAAGCATGAGAAATGATACAACAAATTATGTAAAATCCTATGATAAGTGCTAGAGATTCAGTTCCAGAATAGACCAACAAGTGGAAGAGCTCTCACCAATTTGTTGCCCTTACCCTTCGAACAATGGCGTATTGACATCCTAGAGCCCTTTTCTATTGCTCGAGGACAAGTCAAGTTCCTTGCAGTCGTAGTAGAATATTTCACCAAGTTGGTAGAAGCTAAGCTCCCTATAATAATCTCATATCTAAAATTGGAGTCATTCGTAGGAAAGTCAATTGCCTTTTGGTCTTCCATGAGTCTTGATCACTGACAAGATACGACAGTTCAAATATCAATTCTTATGGGAATTCTATGCGAATTTGAGGATTGAATACAAGTTGACCTAAGTGCCACATCCACAAAGCAATGTCTTAGCCAAAGTCACAAAGAAACTTATATTACAAGATCTTCACACTCATATTAATGAAGCCAAAGGCTATTGGTCCGACCATCTCCCCATGATCCTCTGGATGTAACACCACATTCAAAATGTCCAATGAGGATACCTCATTCATGTGAGAATTTGGTTTTGGAAACAATATTTATAGTTAAGATAAATGTCCATAACTACCTCATGATGACATTAGGCCCGTCGAAGCAAACGGGGGCCAAAGGAAAAGTCTAGACCTACTGGAAGAGACACAAGAAGAGGCATCCCATAAGATACTGTCGAATAAGTTCAACATCCACGTCAAAAGGAGGGACTTTCGATCTGGAGACCTTGGGTAGATGCCGCAGGATATCAACCAGGAAAACTGGACCATATCTGGGAGGACCATTTGAAGTATTTTGAAAAGTCTACAAGAGCTAATACAACATGAAAATCATGGAATATAATCCCTTGCCCCAACTTGGAACGTTTAAAATCAGAAGTCATGCTACAATTAAGGAGTCCTCCTCCAATAAGTCGTAGCTTTAATTGTTTTCGAACCTGTGAGTCCAATTTTGATTTAAGCCTGTCAGCCTATGAGCTCATTGTTTTATTCATAGCATGAGTAAGGAATGCACTCCTACATATTTATTTTTTTAGTACGATTTATATGTTTATCCTTTATTTTCTATAGGAGTTTACCGTGGCATGTGCTCTTTTTCTTTTACCCGATTTTTTTTTCAATTGAGTTTTTTCTGGGTAAGATTTTAATGAGGCCTGCCCATCAGTCCTTTAATAGAGTTAAATTCATGTTCTATAAACATGATGACTTTGCAATGATCACAAAAAAGAGGTCAGGCTAAATCCCTTAAATAGAATGGCCAAATCTTGGCTAAATCACTTAAGTAGGATGGCCACCTCTGGCTAAATACCTTATGCAGGATGACCTCCTTTGGTTGAATCCCTTAAGCAGGATGACCTGCTTGGAAAAATCCCTTAAACGGGATGACCTCCACTAGATAAACCTCTTAAGCGAGATGGTCTCCTCTGGCTAAATCCCTTTAAGCAGGATGACCTTCTCTTGGCTAAATCCTTTAAACAAGATGGTCTCTCCAATGTCATTAGCATATCAAACAACGTTACAAAGTAAAAGCAAGACCTTCCTTTGTGAATTGATGAAAATTGTGAGGTCAATAAAAAATAACTGTACATATTAATAATTAGTCACAAAGTAAAATGCAATACCTTTCTTTGTAAACTGATAAAAAGTAAGACATCTACCTATTAATAATTAGTTAATAAGTAAAAGGCAATACTATTAAATGTAAATTTATAAAAATTGTGAGGTCGACCAAAAGTAAGATCTGTACCTATTAATATTAATAATTAGTCACAAAGTAAAATGCAAGATCTTTCTTTACGAATTTATAAAAATCATGAGGTCGGCCAAAAGTTATGACCTCTACCTATTAATAATTAGCCAAGGAGTGAAAGGCAAGATATTTTCGTGTAAATTAATTCGCAAATATCGTCCAGCACAAGACCTCTCTCAACCTTAACATTTTCATATTGATAATTTCTAAGAGGTCAAGCTAAGAACCTATTCTATGATTTGTACCACAACCTTTTGCATTAAAAGTTCTAGGAGGTCAGGCTAAGAACCTGATTTATGATTCGTAGCACAACCTCAACCTTTTTGTGTTGATAATTTCAAATTACAAAAGTCTAACATATCTTCAAAAATGCATCGAAATAGAGATGTTTGACTCGGTCTTAACACATCTACTGCAATCAAGAGCTACTTATCCAAAGGTTAACATTTTCAAATGAAAGGAAACAACAAATCATGAGATCAAACAATATACTTGCCTAAAAAAAATGAACATTTTAAAACAGACCTCGGGGCATACTCCAGAGGATATAAAATAAATAAAAGAACAAAGCAAAAGGCATATGGCTAGGGCTTGGGTCACTAGCTTTTTCATTCTCGTCCTCTGACTTGGCTACATCATCCACATTCTCAAAAGATGCCAGATCTAGGTCATCTGTCACATCTGGGAACTAAGACAAAGGGCTAGTATCAAGGTCATGAAATAGGTCGGGAGTACCTAATGGTGGATGAAGGTCATTGCAATGTCAAAGAGGTCGTGCTCTTGCTTGATCAGTTATCTACTCTCTCGAAAGTTCTACTAGGAAAGACAATAAGGAGGAGTGGACACCCTCTATTCCTGCCACATGTCTCCCATCCTAGTTGGTGACCATTTATCTTACCACAATGATGCGTGTCGCAATGCACCAAAATAATAAATAATTCCTTACTTGCCAAAACTCAAATTTAAATGTGATAGCGGAAGCAAGGGTCGATCCCACGAGGAACGGGAACTAATTTAATGCCATGTCAATTAGAATCGTAAAAGGGGGGGTTTTGAGTTGAAAATTGCAATTAATCTAAATAATCAAATAAAGATGTAAAATAGCTGGAATAAAATCAAATAATAAAGAATCCTAGTTTTCAGGTTCGGTTGTGCCCTATCATAATATTGTCATTCCCCAAGCAACGCATGTACTATTTCCTTTGTTTTATTTATCACCCGAACTAATCAAAAAGCTCTAATTAATCCAATTCTTCCTTAATAATAATCAATTAGAATTAGTTCTCCAATCAATTTAGAGTGAATGAACAACCTAGAATAAGCTCCCTAGATTTAATTCATTAACTATGTGAAAACAAGAAGAATTAGGTGAACTAAATTATCAATTACATATGCTCGAATTGATTAATCTAGATTGGATTTTCATATGGAAATATAAAATTATCAATTGCTACTATGATTTGGATAACAAGACAAATACGAATCCAATTACCCAAATTAGCAAACATCAACCCAATAATTAAAAGACAAGGCCTTAATCAATTAATAAATTGTCTTGACGAAATTAATGTTCATGAGAAATCCAATAAATAAAATATAAAAACAAGAACTACGTTACGAGTTTGAGGAATGAATAATAAAATAATATGAACACAACGTCCCCCTTGAACTAGGTTCAGAAGCTTAGCCGCGCATTGCCATGAAGAATTTCCCAAAAATATTGTCTTGATTTTGGTGGCTCTCAAATTAATTCTCCTCTCTCTCTTTGGTACTGAATTGCTCCTTTTATAGAGCCCAAATTCGTGCCCTAGCTTTGGGAGCAAGAAATCCAAAAATATGGAAATAATTGAAATAAGGAAATTTTTGACTTGAAGATTTACGGCCGTAACATTCCTTTCACGGCCGTAATTGAGTTTCTGCATATTTCCTTAAATTGGAGTTACGGCCGTAACATTTTGATTTACGGCCGTAAAGTGGTTTTTGCTTATTTTCAACTTGCTTCACGACACTTTCACGGCCGTAACCTTATTTTCTTACGGTCGTAACACCTTATTTTCATACGACCGTAACATATATTTGCACCTAAGTCCCCAAACTTCATTTTGAGCGCATTTTGGTCCTTTTTCCTTCTTTTCTCTTCCTTTGTGATCCTATACAATATAAAACATAAAATGCATTAATAATACTTAGATAGAATCACATTATGGCATATTCAAGGGTATAAGTGTATAAAATAAACGTTAATATAACACTTATCACACAACAATACTTATTGATGGGAATCACGGTAGGTCTAATGACAATTACGCAAATGGACCAATCAGCCATGTTGAAATTAGATGATTAATATATGTTTTTCAAGTAGAAATTGGCTACAGAGCGAAACTCACGGGTGAAAGTCTTTGTGCCCATTGCTTTTATAGTCAAACTCCATCGTTTCGAAGATTTAATTATTCTAAATGAAATTTGTAATTTTTCCACAGTTTTAAGATTTGTTTCCTTTTTATATATTTTCATTATTCTTGTTATTAAATTAATTTAGGACTAGTATCAGACTTTTATTTATTTCCTAATTAGATTAGATTTGATTTAATTTCATAAGTAGATTAGATTTTTTTTGTTCTCGCAGCCTATATATAGGCACCTTCATTGTAACTTTAAATTATTGAATATTATTGAGTGATTGTTTGATCTAAAGGTGAGAGGATTCTCTTTTATTGTTCTTTATTCACATCTTTGTGGCATTCAACCATAGAACTTATCAAAGGAATAGGCACGATTTGTGTTGTTCGCAAATTTTGTTTCTTGTTTATGCATATCAACGAGTGTAAGGTTTAATGTACCTTAGGTTCTTGATTCGTGAGGTTTGGGTCAAAATCTTATCGTCTTCGAAATTAAATTTAGCACTCGAGGCATTTTCAATCTTAATTTCAGTGAGTTCTTTGTGAATCCTACACTACTTCACATCAATTACACTTGATATGACATATGTCTAAAGGGAAAATCCCTAGCTCTGACGCACGAGGGTCAATGATCGGTACATTTCCCGGTCATTCCAGTATTCGAACATTATTTTTTGCATTTACGCATATGGTCCAAGGTTATAATTAGGGACAACCATCCCTGTAGCCCAAGGTCAAACTTTGGGTTAATCTTATTTGAAGAAACAGATTGTATTAAGGCTCAAGGTCATGCATTAGGAAAACAAGGATATTCATTGACACCTTTTGCAGGTTCCTTGGAAGTTTGGATTATCTTTCTTCGTAAATACAACAGTTCTGGTCTTGTGAAGTTGCGGTAATTATTTTTGCAACGTTAGATGAAAATAAATTAGAGTATAAAGCAGGATAAATTATTTGTTGAGGTATCCTGCTTGGTTGTCAACAAGTAAAATTTATTAGCTTCAATTAATAAGGGACTTACTTTTAACATGCATAATATTCCATACTCACATTTTATCTTGACTCAAATGGTTAGATAAGATTGTCACGGATCATGTGTTAACTACTATTGGCTCACGAAATTACTCAGATATAAAGATGAAGGTAGTGAAAACATCGGCACATCGAGGTAATCAATATCCATGACAATATTCCACCTCGCATGAGAGGTAAAAAAGCCCACCAATTAGGGTGTGAAAAGCAAAAAAAAAGGAAAAAGATGTGGGTGAGTATTCATTTGGACATCTCCCCCAAGAAGAAGGGAAAGGGGACGCCAATTACTTAGACTAATGGAGTAAATGACACATGTTGGAGTAGTTATCACATATAATTCTTCATAATTTCCCATGATCTAGTAGTTGTTAGCAAGGTAAGTTATCATTTTGATGGTGGGAGGCAGTTATTTAGGAAATGCAAGTAATAAGATTGATAGTGTAATTTAACACTTATTTGGACAATCAATGGTGAACAATTATGAGTTTTTTTTTTTTTTAAGTTTGTTTATGCATAATTTATGTTTGCTTGGTTATTTTGGGTTAAAAAACTCAAATTTGGATGAGATTAGAGAATAATGAGAATGTTACTTCTAGAGCATGTGAGAAAATTAGTACACAAATTTGAGTATAAAGATCTCCATATGGCCCATAATATCTCATCAGAAAGTTAATTGAATTTAGAGTTCAAAGTAAAAAATGAGAACAATTTAGAGTTGTAAATCAAAAGTTAATAATGTTTAAAATTCAATTGACAAAATTAAAGAAATAATTGGATAGAATAGGTAGTACCTGGCGCTTAGGGGCCATTAGGCCCTGCAAAGTTGATTTTAGGTCTGTTTTGATATTTTAAAATTCTAATTGATCTAAAATTCGAGACAACCCCGAAAAGAGGCATAAAAAGAGTTACACAAGATCTTAGAGAGGAATTTTTTACGATGGCTAATCAAGGGAACGAAAAAAAAAGAGAGACATTGTGAAAAGGAAAATCGAATCAACTCTAAAACAATTTTTTGTTTCTCTAAACTTTTTATTTATTTATTAATCCATCATGAAATAAGTTGATTTTCTAGACGAAGGTTGATGTAATCTTACATTGATACTATGTTTTAATTTTCATTAATCTGTTTCTTTTCTAAGTTCATTTGTGTTATTATTTTTAATGCTTTCAATTAACATGTCATTGATTGATTGATTGATTTGATATCTAAGATTTGGCACTCGAGAGAGGGAACCTTAGAAGTGATTGTAGATTAACACAATCTATGATTTTATAGTTTTAGAGAGAAGGTATAATTCCTTTGAAACTGTTTCACAACAGAACCATTAAACTTAATAAATTCTAGAAATCTTGGTTTCGAATAGAGATATTGGAATCAGATTTTAGAGAATTAAAAGATAGTTGATAGTGAGATGAACCAAATCCCTCGACTCTTCATATATTATTCAAATCCTAAGATTTGGAAAATTCATTGATTTAATTAGTTATTCAATTTAGATTTTTTTAAAACTCATTGATTCTTCAATTCAATCATCTAAATAAAGTAGAGGTTAGTATAATCCATGTGGGTTCGACATCCTAATTTACCATTATATTATAAAATTTGACACTAAGACCTTATGGTTATAAAATCCTCAACAGAGATCATTTAATCAGAATGTGGTAGTTACAAGACTAAGACCAAGACCAAGAGCAGTTTCAGATATGTAATTATGAAGAAATATAAAAGTAAGAAATCAAGAAATTTAAAACTCCCAAGAAAATCAACTCTAAAATGGAGAATATAATTTCCATTTTTGTTATTTCCTTTTCAAAACAATTTACTTTTTGTAATTGTGGGCTTGCTCCACTCTTAGGTTAAATTCAATTCTCAATTACACCCCTTTTGGACATTATCTTAAGAGGTTTGCTCATGCATGTAATCGTCTGGGTTTAATTATTTTGCATTAAATATGCAAGAAAAATTTGGCATGCCTGACGGGACCCTGGTAAAAAAGAGTTGGAATATCTTCAAAAATGTTGACAAAGACATGGCTGACCAATGCTACATATCTTTTGGGGTGGAGAAATTTGGCCAAAGTCCAATAAGTAGCAGCTAATAGCCTATTGCAAACTTTATTCCTAATGTGATGTGGGTCTTTCTTGGCGATTCACGTAGGACTTGGTTGAACAGGTAAGAGTTCAGAACATTCATAACACTGAAAGACTTGTTTAGACTGGAAACTTTCATTATGATCATATGGCTAGGAAACTATGCATGTTGAATGAATAAATGACCAAACTGTAAGCCAATTTACCAACTCAAATGAATATGTTTCACCTTTAGGAGTTGTTCATAATATCCAAAGCAGAAAGATTAACCTGATAGGTAACAACCCCTCTTTAGGGTACGCTTCTAGAATAATTCAAGGTAATGAAGTACTATAAGTTGGTACCTCTAATTTTGAAGGTATGTTAAATGTTGGGGCTAGTGGCCATAGAGAAGGTAAAAATAAAAATTGTCTGGTGAATAGAGGAAACCAAATGGTCAATCAAATGAATGGAGGAAACTCTAAGAATGTGAGATACCTATAATCAATCTTGGTCTAGATAATGTTGGAATCCTATCTATTAGAACACTAGTGGCACCCTATATACCCAACCAATAGGTGTACCTATGATCATAATGCCTTTTTAAGAGAATAGATAGTTGAAGTCCTCCAAGACCAAATCAGCATAGGAACAATTTGGTTAAAGGGAAAACTTACACATACAATGATATGATTCGAAGCGCAGAATTAAAAGCTGGAATGTTTCGAACTCAGGTTGTGGATGGACGATGGAATCTTGACCCAAACTTCATGACGCGGAATCGACGATGCGGAAGAGAGAACCAAGACTTGCGAAACGCCACAAGGACTTGTCCAGTTTTCCTTGATAAGTTTCTGATTGTGAAAGCCACAAATATTCTCTCGAATATTTGATAAGTTCAGGACGAACGCCACAAGATGATAATCTTGATAAGGATGAAGAAATATAGGACGAAGAAATATAGGAATACACCTATAATTTTATTGAATCCTCAATAAACTATTTAATCAAATCAAAGTTGTCTTTATAATGAATGGAAATTAACATATAAATAATGAAAAATGACCTAACAACTAGGGTAGCCGCTAAGGGCTCAAAATAGAGTTCTAATTAAACTAAAATAACTAAAACTGAAAAGGAAATAAAAATCATCGAAATCTGTTCTGTTGAGTAGTTACGGCCGTAAAAATGAAACTTACGACTGTAAGTGTGTTTCTGTTTAAAGTTACGGCCATGACATTGAGACTTACGACCGTAAAAGTATGAAATTATTGGAATCCTGCATTTTAGCCCGTGAGTAGATTACGGCAGTGAAAATACTCCTGATCCCCGAATTTCGACTCCTTTGACTTGGTTTGATCCATTCGTCTACTCAGCTGGACTTCTCCCTTGAGCTCCTATCTCGGATCACATCACCCCCCCTTTCTTGAAAAGGATTCGACCTCGAATCAACTTCTGGTCTGCTTTTCAAACACTTCCTTCTCTTGGGGCCTTGATGTAAAACTGCTCCACCTGGATCAAATAGAAAATTATTTCTTCCCTGTAATAGGATCAGCCAGCAGTGCTTTGTAACTTGGGCTATACGGATGGATGGAATCATAAACTCTCTTAGGCATAGGTTTTGTTGCACAAATTCCCAAGTGCAATTAACCTGCAAGAAAGAATTAAATAAAATGGGGTGGTAAATGTTAGTTTCATGAGGTACAACTTATAGATCCTTATATTCATGATGAATCATCACCAACTCCTCTTTTTGAACCACGAGGCTCTTCTCTTCGCTTCTTTTCTCCTTTGCAACCTATTGTTCAATCACCTTATTTTCTTTCTTCTCACAATCAACCACCTCCTTTGATTCCACAATTTCATGTTCAATAACTTCTCCTAAAATTTTGAGCTCTACCAACTCTTGCACCTTTTCGTTCTTAGCCACCTCAATTATCAATTCATGCACCTCCCCCTCATTACTAAATTTTGTTTCTTCCACAACAACTATCAATTCATATTCTAATTCACCCAACTCTTTACTACCCAATTCCTCATCTTTTACCTCAAAACGCGGGGTTTGTTCAACTATTTAAATTTTCAACTCCCCCTCCTCTGTCTCAGTATTCATATCCTGAGGCTCTACTAAAATATGTTTTTCACTCTCCCTTGGCCATTTAACCACAACCTCTCTTTTCTCTTCTTTCTTTTGCAACTTAGCCAAAAAAAAATTTCCTTTTTGCCTCCCATTCATACCTTGTCCTTTCCTCATAAATTTCTTTTTGAATCTTCAAAATCACCTTCGGATCAATCTCTTCTTCCCTCTTAACCCCAATTCCATCCTTAGGTTTATGATCACGCCTATAGTACCTCTCATCACTAAGGTTTGTTTGAGATCGCTCCTTTTTCAATTTGGCCCTTTTTTCATCTAGTTTATCCAACCTCATTCAAAAACATCCACACACGATCTTTATCGTTATACCTTCTAGATGAAGATTTTTCTTGAAATTTGGACATTGTGGAATTTATGCAGAATGAAATGGAAAAGATTAAAAAAACGAAGGATTAAGAAATTCAAGAAATTGTTTCTTGAATTTTGGAGTGACTTTTTTTTTTTTGAAATTTCCTGAATAAATAAAAAAAATAATAAATATTTTTTTAATCCGAAATTTGACAACGAACACAGTAAAATAAACATGATAGGATTTGGATAAGAATTGAATAAAATAAACCCATTTGAATTTTTGTTGAATTTTTATATGGATCAAAAACTAAAAAAAAATTTACTGGCACGAAGAACAAGAAAACTCAAGGAAAAAAATACTCAACAATAAGCTATGAATAATTCTTATGGTAGATTCGATGACAAACATAAGAATTAAATTGGGATAGAATAAAAAAAACTGAATTCAGAGTCCAGCTCTGATACCAGATGATATGATTCAAAGCACATAATTAAACACTGGAAAGTTTCAAACCTAGGTTGTGGATGGACGATGAAATCTTGACCCAAACTTCATGACATGAAATCAATGACGCGGAAGAGAGAACCAAGACTTGCAAAACGCCACAAGGATTTGTCCTGTTTTCCTTGATAAGTTTCTGATTGTAAACGCCACAAATATTCTCGCGAATATTTGATAAGTTCGGGATGAACGCCACAAGATGATAATCTTGATAAGTTCAAAGAAATATAAGAATCCACCTGTAATCTTATTGAATCCTCGATAAACTATTTAATCAAATCAAAGTTGTCTTTACAATGAATGGAAATTAACATATAATTAATGAAAAATTACCTAACAACTAGGGTAACCGCTACGGGCTCAAAATAGAGTTCAAATTAAGCTAAAGTAACTAAAACTAAAAAGGAAATAAAAATATGCGAAATCTATTCCGCTGGCCAGTTAGGCTTTAAAGATGACACTTATGGTTGTAAGTGTGTTTCTGTTTAAAGTTACGTCCGTGACACTGAGACTTATGACCGTAAGTATGAAAATCTTGAAATCCTGCGTTTTAGCCCGTGAGTGGATTACGGCCGTGACATATGGAACTTAAGGCCGTGAAAATGCTCCTGATTCCCGAATTTCGACCCCTTTGACTTGGTTTGATCCATTTGTCTTCCAGGCTCGACTTCTCGGATGAGCTCCTATCTCAGATCATATCATACAATACAGTAGTTAATCTAGAACCAAAAACTAAGAATGAATGGTTGAATAAGGAAAATAGAAAAGTTAGAACATCTTCATTCTATGTGACTAAAGCGAACTTCATATTTAGCCAACTATATAAAGATAAATAAAATCAAAACTGAGTGATAAACATGAGTTGCCAAGTCCTAAACAAAATTAAGGGCAAGAATCATTGTAAATGACACAATACTTGGTCACATACGACTAGCAATTTTTTTTTTTTTTGGAACTATTTTGCATATTGCTATTGAATTTGGACTAGTTACGTTCAATAACCAAAAAAGAAGGTAGAAGACAAAGATCCATTCCAAAATCCTATGGAAATGAATATAGTCTTCCCTAATATCATTTTCTTTCAGCTTTGAGAGGAAAGCTAGTAGCACACATCATGGAGCAACACATCCAACAAGAAGTTAATGAAGTTGACTATCTATGAGAAAATTATTTGAACGAAAATATAAAAAAAGCTTTGGGATAGATTAGACGTGATCGAGAAATAGGGATTTTCCATGCTACAGGATCCCTTGAACAAGATCAACTTTGGAGATGTAGGAGAAGATCTTCCAACAGTTTTCAGCCAACTGCCGAACGAAGAGCCAACTAAAAGCCTTTTAATCACTCCTAAAGTTAAGAAATCAAGAAGAGTTCATCTGGAATGTGGAACATCAAGAGAGTATGGATAGCTTAAAACCCTATTTGTCAAGACCACCAGTTATGGTCTCTCCTTTATCGGGACGACCAATGAAGTTGTACACACCGACTGCATGGGGTAGAAAATAGCCATTTATTATCCTAGTAGAAAATTATTGAGGTGTGAATGTAATTGTTATCCTATAGAGAAACAATGTTCGGATCTATATCATACACGTATGATACTAAGGGTTTATTTACGGCATGTGATTGTGTAGTTAGTTCCAAAGTTAAATTCAATAACTTACATTTTTCCTCACCCAATATTACATCAAAGTATTATTTTTGGTCTTTGTCTTTATTTAAATTTGACATTCAACACGTACCTCAAAAGGTTGTAAAGAATCAAACTTTGACCAATTTCTTGGCCGATCACCTATCAATAGTACAAATTTGCCCAAAAAATAACAAATATACGTCGTTTTCTGGAAAAATCGACGCTTATAAAAGCGCGATGGAAATTTTGTAATTTATTTTGAATTTTATGCTTAGGTTTCTGTGAAGAACAGATGCATATAGTACATCAAAAAGCATAGGTTGCTCACTAAAATCGACCCCTATACATCGAGGACTTAATTGCAATTTTTGAAAAATATCTAAAACCTAGCTCCCAACAATGTAACCTCTCAGTCTCTCTTCCTCCCATCTCTCGCAGCCACTCTCTTCCTCTCTCTCGCTCTCTATTCGACTCTTCTCGTCGGCACCACCGGTGCCACCACCACCTCGTCAACCACCGCCACCACTTCCATCACCCACCACAGTAAAGCCCCTTCCTTCTTCCCCTTCCCTCGCTCGAGCACACACAGGTCACGCACAGATTTCTCACACACGCACACACAGGTCACGCACAGATTTCTCACACACGCACACACACACCCGCGATCATACTCAAACGCACACACCCGAACATACACTTATCTATTAGTTTACATTTTCTTGAAGACTTTTTATTATTTTATCTTGAATTGGTATTTTTTTTTTAAATGAGCTCCTTTTTTAATTAGTGCTTTTGATTAGTTTTTAAGGAAAGATTGGGGTTTCTGTGGTTTGGGTGAGACTTATGTTTAAATCTAGAATTTGATGTCGATTTAGGCAGTTTGGATTAGATTTGGAATAGTGATCTCAAGAATTTGATATATTTGTAATTGTCATTTTTCAATTCTATAATTTAATACTGTAAAAACTGGATTTTTTACATGTTGTGAATGCTTGTTGGAATTTGAACATATTGTGGACTCTTTGGATCGTGAGAGAATTAGAAAGGCAGGCAGAGTTTCAGGTAATTTTTATGAATGTTTGATAATTTAGTCTCTCTTTGGCAAACAAGTTTTTAAACATGTTTTTTATCACACAATTTTTCAAATCACTTTTTAGCCACACACATTTTCTCTCTCCACTTTTTAACCACATATTTTAACTAGAAAATATAAAAAAACATGTTTTAAAAAAAAAATTTAACAAACAGAGGCCTAGAGACTTTAACTTCTTCGATCGTGGCTTATTTTTCATTTTATTCTCTGCTCAGGCAATCATCAAAGATCCTTTCATGCTCAATTCTGTTATATTTGTGTTTTCAAACATGCAAGACATGGTAAGTGGCTTGACACCTACTGATGAGTTCCGGAGTGGCTCGACGAGCGTTGACCCGTTGCACGTGCCCGTAGGAGCAATAACGAGGCAAAGAGCCAAAAGAATCAAGCAGACAATGCAAGGATTTATACAAGCATGGTTGGACGAGTGTTCGAGTGCAAGGACCTCATTTACATTGCATAACAAAGTGGAAGAGGAGCCAAAGTTATTACAATGCATTTGGATCAAAGAACAACAAGAAAATTATGCAGCAGAAGACTTACGGCCATAACACCCATTTTTACGGCCGTGACATCAACTTGGCGAAATTGGGTAGAAAGGCAATTACGGCGGTAACATATGATCTCACGGCCGTAACAGAAGTGGAAGTATTCACGGCCGTAATCCAAATACACACGGCCGTAAACTTTAGAAACTTTATAAGAGCACTTTTATTGGCCTAAAATGAAAAGGGATGTTCACCATATTTGTGAAAGGTGCATAACTTGTAAACAATCTAAGTTTAGGGTCTTACCACAAGGTTTGTATACACCTTTGCCCGTACCTAATGAACCTTGGATAGATATATCTATGTATTTTGTGTTAGGTCTGCCTAGGACAAAAAAAGGTATAGACTCAATATTTGTGGTGGTAGATAGGTTTAGCAAAATGGTACATTTTATTCCTTGTAATAAAACTGATGACACAACAAACGTAGCTGACCTATTCTTTAGGGAAGTTGTAAGACTCCATGGGGTACCTAGGAGTATTGTGTCTGATAGGGATGTTAAGTTCCTAAGCTACTTTTGGAAAATCTTGTGGGGGAAGATAGGTACTAAATTGTTATTTTCTACTACATGTCACCCGCAAACCAATGGTCAAACGGAGGTAGTTAATAGGACATTAATCCAACTTTTGCGCACTATAATAAATAAGAATTTAAAAAGTTGGGAGGAATGTTTGCCATTTGTGGAATTTGTTTATAATCGATCTGTGCATTCTACTACTTCATGTTCACCTTTTGAAGTTGTTTATGGTTTCAACCCGCTAACTCCTCTTGATTTAATTCCTTTACCTGTAGATGAAAGGAGCAGTTTGGACGGGACGAAAAAGGCTAAGCTTGTGAAAGAACTTCATGAGAAGGTGAAAGGGCAAATTGAAAAGAAAAACGAGCGTTATGCGACTCATGCCAACAAAGGTAGGAGGCAAGTGACTTTCGAGCCGGGTGATTAGGTGTGGGTGCACTTGCAAAAGGAGCGATTCCCAACCCAAAGGAAGTTTAAGTTGCAACCAAGAGGCGATGGACCTTTTCAGATCATTGAAAAGATAAATGAGAATGCATATAAGCTCGATCTTCCAGGTGAGTATAACGTGTCTGCTTCTTTTAATGTTGCTAATCTTTCTCTATTTGATGCAGGTGATGATTCGAGGACGAATCCTTTTCAACAGGGAGGGGATGATGAGTTCCGGAGTGGCTCGACGAGCGTTGACCCGTTGCACGTGCCCGTAGGACCAATAACGAGGCAAAGAGCCAAAAGAATCAAGCAGACAATGCAAGGATTTATGCAAGCATGGTTGGACGAGTGTTCGAGTGCAAGGACCTCATTTACATTGCATAAAAAAGTGGAAGAGGAGCCAAAGTTATTACAATGCATTTGGATCAAGGAACAACAAGAAAATTATGCAGCAGAAGACTTACGGCCGGAACACCCATTTTTACGGTCGTAACATCAACTTGGCGAAATTGGGCAGAAAGGCAATTACGGCCGTAACATATGATCTCACGGCCGTAACTGAAGTGGAAGTATTCACGGCCATAATCCAAATACTCATGGCCGTAAACAGAATTTTGTAACTTTTTATTTTTGTTCAGAAGGTCGCTTACGTCCATAAAAGAAATTGTCACGGCCGTAACCTATGTTTTATTTTTTTAAACCGTAAGTCAGTTACGGCCGTAAATATAAAAGTTACGGCCGTAACTGAGCGCCGCAAATTAAAACCTAGTTTAGGCGTTTTAGTTTAGGTTGAATTCTAGTTTATTTTTGGTTGCTTTGTTTTGTTAGCCTATTTAAAGGCTTCATTCAGCATTGTAAAAGACAACTATTATTCTTGAGATTTATAATATTGAAGGTGAGATATTCCCTTAATTTTCTTCTTGTTCTCGTTGAACAAACTCGAACTTATCAAAGGCTTTGACAAAATTTGTGGCGTTCCCCCTTTGTGGTTCTTATCTCCGCATCGTAACGGGTTTTGGGTTTAATATACCCATAGTTCTTGCGTCGTGAGGTCGGGGTTACATTGCTTTCGTCTACTAATTGGATTTTAGAGTTTTCCAGCTTTTAATTCCGCGTGTTCTTGGTGATCCCCATATCGGATCACATCATCTGGTATCAGAGCCTGTCTCTAAATCCAAGTATTTAGTATTCCAGTTCTTTTTCTTTTATTTCCAGATTTTTATTCATTCAAAAAATAAAAATTCATTCCAATTCTTATTTCTTGAAATTCGCCAGAAATTCAAGATTTAACAATTTCTGTTTCTTGTTCTTGATTATTTTTGTTGAGTAGCAAAAAAAAGGAAATCCGAAAATTAGCCAAAAAAAAAAAAAAAAGTTGTTGATTTGATTCAAGAATCAAGAAAATTTTTCCAAGATAATTCAAGAAATCTTTTCTTGAAAAATAATCTTTGGCAAATCTTTCCAACAATTCTTGTTTCCATTAAATTCCTTATTCTTGATTCCATAAAACTTCTTCTTGAAATAGAATTCTTGTTTCCATAATTCCTTCTTCAAATTTCTTGATTCCAATATTTTCCATCAACTTTCATTATTTGTACTTTGGGGTTTATTCCACAAGGACCAAATCCGTGATGTAACACCCCAAGTTTCAGTATCTAAAACCTAGGCGTGTCAACTTCCATTCACATTATATGCGGAAATAATCGTTTAAAACATTTGAACGTTTCATTTTCTATTATGAAATTGTTAGAAAAATTTCGACAGAGTCCCCTCTGTAAATTGGACATAACCAACCTGTAGAGGGACATCAAAACCATTTATAAATACACATCACAACTCACTCCATCCCAAACATCATCCAAACCATTATAATAAGTCCCAAACTCCTCAACAATACAATTCCAAGTAAATAAACTTTAGCAAATGAAATAAGAGGTATTTAACCTCAATAATACATGAATTAAAGGATTAATAATTAGAAATTGAAATAAATTCTAATTTAACTTTATTTTAAAAGAGTTGATGTGGGTATAGCCTGAGTCAGCTGCCGAGTGCTCTCCTCGGATCACCTAACTTTCATCACCTGAAATGTTGGGGAGGGATTGGGGTGAGCTAAAGCTCAGTAAGTAAACTGTATGCATGAATGCATGCTTATGACATGAATGCTTTTCGAAAATTCCATGTATGTATCCCCATTTACTTTACTTTCCAAAACTTTCAAACTTTTCGAACTTTCACTTAACATTTCAAAACTTCACTTCATTCCATCGTGAGCTCACTTGATGTAACTTCTAGTCAATCAGAATACAGTGGGCAATTATTTATTTGGAACCAGATTAACATGCGCATTTCCACCGCAAAGCGGTTTAACATTCACTTTCCCACCGCAAAGCGGTTTAACATTCACTTTTCCACCGCAAAGCGGTTTAACAGTCCACCGTAAACGGTTGAACATTCCGTCGCAAAGCGACTTAATTCGGGTACGCCGGTCCCCCGCGCCCCATTTCCCACTCGCAACTTTCATGAACTAGAAGTACACCCATTCTTTCTTTAAAAACTTGGGATACATAACTTTTGAACAAACTTGCACCCTGACACATTTCTTTAATTTAAAAACATTTCACTTCCCAATTTCGATGCCAATGCATGCTTGATGATGCAATGACATGATAATGTGCATGCTTGAACATTCTTCATAATAACATATACTTTCACAAAGTAAATGAAATTCATCAAAGCAATTAAGTTGCAAGACAGTCATTTACACATAACTTTCACATTTACATTCAACTTTGATGAAAATAGGGGGAAGTTTACTTACTTGACGTCCTTAGCATTTACCGTTTCTGAATTTGTAAGTGGAGGAGCCTCGACTGCCCGTGTCGTCAATGTACCAAAATCCTAGTTGTATCCATTCATTTAATAAAATATACTTTCAGTGCAAATTCATATATTCATCAGTCCTTTAACATTAAACAAGTTAAAACAATAAATCTTCTTTCCCTTTTCTTTCTTGTGGTCATTTATTCCAAACAAGGTATTAATATATATTAAATACTTCCATATCATACTCGAAAGCAAAAGATTAAACCATTCGACACAACATTATAAGCTTAACTGTTAAGGTACTTAAATCAAAACCAAAGTTTGAAAAATTTACACGACTTTACAATTTTCTCAAAATCTAGAAATTATAATTATTACTCACGTTTACACAAAAATCATAATTGAAATAAGGGACTTAATTTCATGCAACTTGCGAATTGTACTAATCCATTTACTCAAATCTCAAACTAAATTATATCTTAGTCGAACTTTACGAACAAATGTTCCATTAAAATTCCAACTATTTAAAATCTGAAAATATTCAAAATAAGGTTTCAATCAAACTTAAAACTAATCAAACCTAATCCAAAATTTTAAATCCAAGAATGACCCATATATAACATACACATTTGATTTTCAATTAAAAATTCGAAACCTGTAAAAATCCAAATTTTGAAATCTCAGTTAACTAATTTAAAATCTTCGAAATCATATATATATATATATATATATATATATATATATATATATATATATATATATATAAAACTCGAGATACTCATTTATACTAAAACCCAATTACACATAGAAATCTGAAATTTACGTGTGTATATATATATATATATACACACACACACATAATAATATATACAAAGATATACACACCCATTATCAAGAATTTGAAATCAACAACTGAGTTACAAAAATTCTGAAATTACAGTCAAATTCGAAATCTGCAAGTTACTGTAAAACCCGAAATCCCACATATAGATGTATATTATTCCATATATACGTGGATGTGTGCGAGTGTGGCCGTGTGGGTGCGCGGGTGTGACGAGTCCGAGCAGCTACGCTTGAGAGGGAGGGAGAAAGGGAACCTTACCGTGCAGGGGAGGTGGTGGATGCGGTGGCAGTGGTCGGCGGCAGTAGCTACTACCGGTGATGAGGGTGGCTGGGAGCGTGAGAGGCGAGAGCGAGACAGCGAGAGGCTGAGAGCGAGGGAGTGAGGCGAGAGGGAGCGGAGAGTGAGCTTGAGAGATCGTAAGTGAGATGTTAAAGGTAGGGTTAGGTATAAACTTTTGGAATTTGCAATTCAGTCCTTCGACTCTCATAAATAGTTAATTTAAGTCCACATCCCTCAAATAAAATTCAAAGTGCCACTAAACTTTCCCCAATTCCCATTTAACACAATTAGGCCACTTTCAACTTAATTAGATAGAAAATAATAAGATTAATTAATAACGTTAAAAATCACACATAAAATTGCACATAGACAATATATGAACTTTCTATTTGGCACATTGATCAAGACGGCGTCCAAGTCCTTCCACTGCAAAATAATTCAAATCATTGACATAAAATTATTCAAATTTAAAATTTATAATAACATTAATATAAATGTCACGTGGAATTTAAAGATGCACGTAACAATGAAAAACGGTCTGTCGTAGTAATCCGAAAACTTATTTTGAATGGGAAAAGAGGGTAGAATTGATTTTTGATTGTCATAATTATTCTGAATCTAAGAAGGTTAAACCGTCTGTCGTAGAATTTACTGATTATGCTATAATATGGTGGGATCAATTGGTAACTAGTAAAAGGAGGAATGGGGAGAGACCTATTGAAACTTGGGATGAGTTGAATGCCCTTATGAGAAAACGATTCGTGCCTGGACATTACTATAGGGATCTCTACCAAAAACTACAAACCCTTTCCCAAGGTAGTAAGAGTGTGGAGGATTACCATAGAGAGATGGAGGTTGCCATGATTAGGGAAAATATAGAGGAAGACCCGGAGGCTACCATGGCTAGATTTTTAAGTGGTTTAAATCGAGATATTGCTAATGTTATTGAATTACAACATTATATCGATTTGGAGGAGATGCTTCACATGGCCATGAAAGTGGAACGACAATAAAAAAGGAAGGGAATTTCGAAATTCTCTACGAGTTCTAATCCTTTTGGTAAGTCTACATGGAGTGGGACTTCTAAAAATGATGGGATTGTGCAGAAAAATAAATTTGAGGCACCGAAGGGAAAAGTAGAGCCACCCAACAAAGGTAAAATTTCTTTTGACTCTCAAACTTCTAGGACTAGAGATATTCGTTGCTTTAAATGTTCTGGATTAGGACATATTTCTTCAAAATTTCCAAATAAACGAATATTGGTTGTGTGTGATGGGGTATTAAGTTCAGAGGATGAGAAAGAGGAAGAAGTGGAGAATGAGTATAAGGATATGCCAGCTCTAGAGGATGTTAGTGAAAATGATGACGGAGACTATGCAGTAGCTAAATCACTTGTCACTAGGAGAGCCCTTAGTACTCAAGTTAAGGTGGAGGAGTCGGGTGAGCAGCGAGAAAATATCTTTCATACTAGGTGCTTTGTGAATAACAAGGTGTGTAGTTTGATAATAGATGGTGGTAGTTGTGCGAACGTTGCTAGCACTACTCTAGTGGAGAAATTGTGCCTACCTATACTAAAACACCCTAGGCCATATAAGCTACAGTGGTTAAATGAATCAGGTGAGATTAAGGTAAATAAACAAGTAGTGGTTGATTTGGCAATTGGGAAATACGAAGATAGGGTGGTTTGTGATGTGGTACCCATGCATCCAGGGCACATCTTGTTGGGCAGGCCATGGCAATTCGATAGGAAGGTTATTCATGATGGCTTTAAAAATAGGTATACCTTCACTAAGGATGGGAAAATGTCAAACAAATGTCATTGTCACCTCAAGAGGTCTACGAAGACCAATTGAAATTAAAAAGTGAGGAAGAGAGAAAGAGGGTCGGGACCACGATCCCGGAAAAAGGAGAGTTGAGTGAACAGAAGAGGGTCGGGACCACGATCCCGAAAAAAGGAGAGTTGTGTGAAAAACAGAGAGTTGGGACCACGATCCCAGGAAAAAGGAGAGGGTGCGAAGAGTGCCAGTAAAAGAGAGAAAACAAAAGTGAGCTTCTACGCAAAACAGAGTGATATCACCAACGCTATTTCTACAAATAAACCTGTGATTTTACTAATGTATAAGGAATCTCTCCTTGTACTTGATGAAGCTAACCACTCCCTCCCCAGTTTAGCTGTGTCTCTTTTGCAGGAATTTGCAGATTTATTTCCCGAGGAGATTCCTAATTTGCTGCCGCCAATTCGTGGGATTGAGCACCAAATTGACTTCGTGCTGGGAGCAGTCATTCCAAATAGGCCAGCTTATAGGAGCAATCCCGAAGAGACCAAAGAGCTACAAAAGTAGGTTGAAGAGCTGTTGAAAAAGGGCTATGTTCGGGAAAGCATGAGACCATGTGCAGTACCAGTTTTGTTGGTACACAAAAAGGATGGGACTTGAAGGATGTGCGTGGATTGTAGAGCAGTCAATAATATTACGGTAAAGTATCGCCATCCCATATGTACCGTACCCGGTCCTCAAGAGCTGCCGGCCGTCTACTCATGGTCTTTCCACTCCCCCCTGGTCGTCCTACTCCTCAAGGGCTGGTAGCCTCGTTTCCAGGAAGTGGATTTTTGCCTCCCCAGGGATTCGAACCTTGTACTTAGGGGTTAAGTACAAACTTCATGAAATCCCTGGTACCATTAGACCACGTGGTCTAATGGTACCAGGGATTTCATGAAGTTTGTTGTAGCGTACCCGGTCCTCAAGGACTGCCGGCCGTCTACTCATGGTCTTTCCACTCCCCCCTGGTCGTCCTGCTCCTCAAGGGCTGGCAGCCTCGTTTCCAGGAAGTGGATTTTTGCCTCCCCAGGGATTCGAACCTTGTACCTGGGGGTTAAGTACAAACTTCATGAAATCCCTGGTACCATTAGACGGCCGACAGCCCTTGAGGATTGGGTACGCTACAAAAAAAATCAGAATATTTATGATCAATAATGATGAAATCATAAAGTATTTTAAATTTAATATGAAGAATACTAAAGTTTAGGGATGATGAGGGAGTGGAATTAAAATAAGGACTAACTTAAATTCATTGTCAAACTTGATGATTTAAAGGCAAACTTGACTGGATTTATGCAGTAGGCGGTAGAGATGATGATGCATAGGTTTTTGTGGGTGTGGTTGCGGGCTGCAACGGATCTTGGGTGTAGGCGGTGGTCGAGGTGATGATGATGATGATGATGATGATGATGATGATGATGATGATGATGATGATGATGATTCAAATGATGGTGAAATGGTGGATTGGAATTGTGGTTGCTTGGCTATGGCAGTGGCTGATTTGGTGTTGTCATTGGTGATGCTGGTTGGCTATGAAGGTTGGTGGTGATGGTTGATTGCGGTGTTTAACAGTGGTGATTTGGAGTTGGTGCGTGAAGATGGTTTGCAGAAATGTGGTTTGGCTAAGGTTCTGAATTGTGGCAGTGGGCAGGGGCTCGATGGTGTGAATAGTGAGTTATAGGCTGGTTTTGATACAATTTTTGGTAAGCTAATTAAATCAATAATTGGGAGGGATTCAAGGAAAAATATGAACAATTGATTCAATTTTACAAGGGGAGATGACATGGATTGAGGGAAGGTGATGGGGAAGAAAAATGTGCTTAATATGAAAAATGGAAGTTGGGGAGGAATATTTGGGGAATTAACAATCATCTATGAATGTATAGAGCTTGATACTTGGAAGAGGAAAATTTATAGGAAGAAAGAAAAGAAAATGTGAAGTGGAAGATTGTAGTAATAATTGGGCTTAAGGAGTGATCATGGGAAATATAGAGCTTGTTAAGAAATGTGATTGAATGGAGTTGTCAATTTGAATGAGTTTTGCAAATTAATTATGTAAGGGGGAACACAATTTGAGTAGGAGAGAAATATTGAATTTGAATGACTTAAATTGAGAAATTATAAAATTGGGAAAAATTATAGGAAATATGCAAGAATGGAATTTGATTGAGGGAGTTGAGGGAGAGAGTTAAGGATTGTAGAACTGGTATGGACGTGTGGGGAGATAAAATTTTGGAAAATAAGAATTTGTTGTAAAGTGGAAAAAGAAATGTGGGGAATAGATGACTGGGTGAATGGTCGTTTCTAAATTGGGATTAAAGAGAAATTAAATTAGTTTAAATTGGACAAGATATTAGAATTTGAAAATTTTGAACTAGGAAATAATAATTTGAGATTTTTAAAATAATTTAAAATTGGAGATTTAGCTAGAATTGGAAGTTTGAACACAAAATAGATAATGACATTGGGACATTTTTAAATTGAAATCGGAATTGGACTAACATTTTTATATGATTTTAATTTCACTTAAAATGGCTAGACGAAAATGTGTTTAAAAATAAATGGGCACAGTCGTAGCGACACATTTTAAATCATATTTAAATAAGTCACGGAAAATTCTCGGTCGCAACAACCCTACCACCTTAAAATAATTTTGTAGTTTACCCGGTCCTCAAGGGCTGCCGGCCGTCTACTCATGGTCTTTCCACTCCCCCCTGGTCGTCCTGCTCCTCAAGGGCTGGCAGCCTCGTTTCCATGAAGTGGATTTTTGCCTTCAGCAGGGATCGAACCTTGTACATAGGGGTTAAGTACAAAGATTCTTAAATCCCTGCTACCATTAGACTGAGATACCTTAAAGGAGTAACCATGTACTCAAAGTGAGAAATTGGGGACATGTGATTGAATGTTTGGGATTGTGTGAGATAATGATGATGGTTATAAGGTCATTTGTATATAAAAGGTACAATAGATGATTGTAAGGAATAATGTGATGATGAAAACTGAAGGTAATGATGTGTTGAGATTATGGAATAAGTTAATTTTTCATGAATAAGTTATTGCTATATTTGGTTCTAAGTAGAATTCGAAGAAAGAGGAGTCCCAGTCATGGAAATGAATCAGGATTTCCTCGTAATTTGTATGATTCACTGATGTACGTTAAGTTTTCATTTATGATACTAGAAGATCATGAGAGAAAATTTTTGGATGAAATTGATGAAATAAATTTTATCAAGTCATAAATTTTGTACAAGTATTGCAGAAGTAATGCATTTGATCTGAGGAAAGTTTATGATAAGATCATACCTTGAAATTTTGGAAATTTTTACTGATGGTATCTTGGTTCGAAAATAAGAAATGAAATTTTAGGAAATTGTTCTTGTGAATAGAATTGGTGGAAAATGGGATCAGATTTCATAGTGATGACTTATTACGGATTAGTGTGCAGAAAGAGTGATATATGGCAGAATCCAAGATTTATTGAAGTTGAGAGATTGATATATAATCTTAGTGATCAGATTGACGTATAAAGTTCACGTGATAGGTATGATGGTTATTATAATGAAATCTTAGAGAGATTGATATAAATATTTGAGGTCATATGATACGATGATAAGTAACAAGTTACATGATTACTACAAGATATGGTGACTAGACGGTAAATAGATGTTATGGTTATCCCATGAAGAATCGTGTGAATATTGAGTTAATTGATCTTATTTTGATGGTCTATTACATTATGGTGAAATATTACATACGATTGAGAATTTTCATTTTTAGTCATAATATATGGATTTATTTAAGATTTTGGTGATGCAGTTTCGATTAATTATTATCGGTAGTACTTTTGATGTGAGTAAAGTACTTTGCTACAAAAATAGGAAATCAGAGAAGATCATTGGTGTGACTTTCACTTATAATGGGATTGTATCTTTAAGTTAAGCAAACTTGATGAGGAATCCTATATGATTCACAGAAGTCTTATTCAATGGTGATAGACTTAATCAGAGTATTGTTCATAGTGTGACATGAATTGAAGTTTTGGGAGAACAGGAAAAATTGAATCTTGAACTTCAGATTGGGAAATTAGTGAGGTTTCTTAAGTTTGAGAATAACATATCTGATCTGTATGATGCTTTAAGTTAGTATCTTAGCCCTCAGTTAGAATGTGTATGTGATACCGAGTACTTGATTCATGATTTAAAAGTATGGATTAAAGGATTTAAGTTTGAATTCTCCGATTTTGAAAAGGAAGTTTCAGTCGAACTTATAAATGTTTTCGATGGTACATATTTTCAGAAAGATTCTACCAAGTTTGGGTTTTGTACTCAATATTTCGGAATTGATATCGCGCTTATATATTTTGGAATTATAAGGATTTATTCTTGATCAATCTTCTTGATTTTTAGGATTAAGCATTTGGGTCAATGAACATTTTGTGGTTTCGATATTAGTATAGATCCTATAAAAGGTACCTTTCGTTTTGACAAGAGAGGGAATTTAAGATCTCATTTCATCGGACCATTTAAAATGCTAGAGAAGTAGGTAATGTGGCTTATTGTTTGACTTCGCCACAAGAACTTGTAGATGTTCACAATGTCTTTCATGTTTACCTACCGAGAAAGTGTGTTCATGATTCAAATCACATGGTGAATTATTAGTTTATTGCAGTCCAGAAAGATTTGACTTATGAAGATGCACCTATGTGCATAGTAGAGAGAAAAGTCCATATTTTAAAAAACAAAGAGATTCCTTTAGTCAAAGTCCAGTGGGGTAGACACAATAATGATGAAATTACTTGGGAAATGAAGAGAATATCCAAGCCAAGTATACAGAAATCATAGATCGAGTAAGTTTAATTTCGAGGACGAAATTATTTTAAGAGGGTAAGGTTCTAGCGACCAAGAAAATCTTTACGCAATTAATAATTATTTTAAAATTTAGAAAATCGTGTCGCTACTATCTCACCCATTTTATTTTTATTTTTACGTTAAAGTCATGACGCGATCGTCTAGCCAAGTCGAGAAATATCAAGTATATTCGATTTTTAATTAAATTTCCGAATTTTGTTCAAAATTTTCCAATGTCACCATTTTAAATCTTAATTCAAATTTTAACGATTTTAAAGTGCAAATTAATTTATTTCGATATTTTGATCTTTGTCCAATTTAAATCCCTTTAATTCCCAAGTTTAGTTTTTTTTTAGCACAATCCCAATTGGTAAAAATTCATTTCCCCCACGTTTCCAATAATTACACCTCCCCACACGTTAATTCCATTTCACACTCCCTTATTCTCTCCCTCACCCCCCTAAAATAACATACCAAATTCTGCAATGCCTACAATTCATCCCAATCAGAAATCCAACCTATTTCCCCACTAATCTCTCATATAAAATTTCTAATAAAAAACATAATGATGATTTACCATATTCCACCCTTTTCATACCTAACTATCGACCATATTTCCTAAATTATATATATGTCCTCCATCTCCTCACAAATCTCAACACAAATTCAATACAAGCAAAGTACCATTATAATCATCATCGACCCCTTCATCATCCTCATCATAATCACCTATTTCTTCAGCAATGCCAACTCACACACATCACAACCCAAAAACCACCTGCAACTCCACACCTAAAAACAACCACCTCATCGATCAGAACTCAACCAACACCGTTCATCATCATCACCCGAGAACACAATCAGCAGACTGCCTCAATCGAACCGGATCACACTGCACCATCTTCACCATCACTACAATCAACCAATTCAACACCAACCGCATCCCCAATTCCCCTGCCCACTGCCATCAATCATACATACAAAATCCAAAATCAATCCACCCTCAATTCAGCCACCACCTCCGTTCATCATCATCAATCAAAAATTTAGCACCACCACCGCACGCAGCCGAGTCACAATCCCACTACCACCGACAACCACCAATCTGTCAACTAACATCAACCCCAAACTCACCATCACCACAGTTCATCATCACCAATCATCATCATCATCAGTCATCACCACCACTGCAAATCCCATTTTCATCATCACTGCAGAATCAAGTTCGGGCTATCTCTCAACAGACACCACCACCTCCAAACAAATCCATAACCGGCTATCACCTCATCTACATCAATCCAAACCATTTTCATCTTCACATCAACACCACCACAATACCACCAAAATGCAAAACCGACCACTGCCATCCACCAAATAGCGGCCAACCCCAACCCAAATCAAAACCCAAGACCAAGGAGAATTCAATACTAAACACTCACCTTGAATCGTCGGGTTCATGGTCGGAATTTCAGACCAAGTCGCGATCTTTCACCTCGGCTTCGCACCCCTTTTCTCGCACCAAATCCACAAAGAAAAACCTAGCCTACAGCTACCCTTGCCGTGGGCTGCAACCTGCGCCGGTGTTCCGCCGGCTGAAGACCGGTTTCTCCCAATTTTTTTCGCCGCCGTCACAACTTTCTCTCCCCTCCCCTGATCGCGTTTGAGAGAAAGAGAGAGATAAGATCTGAGATATTATATTTTAAATTTTCAGACATTGCATTTTGGTCCTTTTTTTTCCAAAGTTATTTAAATCAGTCCTATAGTTTTAAAACATATCATTTCAGCCCTTTCATTTTTAAGATCTATTATTTTAAACTCTATAATTTAATATTTCGTTTTGAGTTTCAATTAAACTTTTGAAAAGTTCCATTTTAGTCCCCAAAGTTCCAATTGATTCATTTCGACCCATGAGTTCAAATATTTTAAAACTATATACTTAATTTTTAAAAAATATATTATTTCAGCCCTATTGTTTAATATTCGTTTTGAGTTTCAACTCAACTTTTAAAAATTTACATTTTAGTCCATCACCTTTCAAATTATTCATTTTAGCCACTCAACTTTCAAAGTATTCATTTTAGTCCCTCAACTTTCAAATTATCAATTTCAGTCCTCAATTTGTAATGTATCATTCTTAAACTATAAATTTCTAAAGACTAATTTAACTTATTGGCTAGACGAGGCGTACGGAGATTTAAAGGATTTAAGTCGTTTCCCGCTCAACTTTGCACTCGTCGGATTTAAGGTAGACTCGCCCCCACTAATTGATTTATATTATAATTGCATGTGTTATGTGGATTTGTGTGATTTTATGCTTAATTGCATGAGAAAAGAATATCTCTTTTGAGATAAAGAATTTATGTTATGCTGGGCATAACTTATCTGCTAGCCAAGAAAAGAAAAGAATGTGTTCATTTGCGTTCACTATGTGATGCCTATGAATAAGAAAAGAATGTCACTACATTATTTGCATAATTTCTTGTCCAATTATCTTGTAGATTAATTATTGGCGATGAGTCTACTGAGTATTTCGTTTTGAAATGCTCAACCCGTTACTTTAACAATTTTTGCAGATTTCAGAGACGGTGGCGAGTGATGGGCAATGACGGAAAATTACAAATTGATATTTTTTAAAAAGTCGTGAACTTTGAAATAATTATTTCATTTTATCAAGAACTGTCATTTTTATAAATTTGTACAAATTTACTTACTCCATTTGAATTATCGCTAAACTTTTATTCAATAAATGCGATATTTAATATTTAGTCATTTTCCGCAACAAAGTTTATTCAAGAATTTAGAAAAGTGATGTTCCCGCACTCCTCGGAACTCGGGGCGTTACAACATGGTATCAGAGTGGGTCTACGTTTCTGTAGACTTACAAATTTTTTTTTACAAAATAAGAAAATAATTTTTTCTAAAAATAATAGAAATAATGTTTTGACCACTTTTTGCCATTGCCATCATTTTCCGCCGACTCCGAAGGTAACGAAGTTTAGTGTGTTTACTTTATTGATTTATTTCGGATACTTGAGAATAAATGTTTCGAGAATTTGACGAGAAAAGAAAAGAAAAGAAAAGACGAGAAAGAATTAGAAAACTAGTATCCGAAATAATGAGAAAGAAATAAAGAAAGAAATGAGTTTTGAAGCATAACGGGAAATTTTTCAGAAAAGAAAAGAAAGAAAACGAGTGTTGAGCATAATGGGAATAATATGATTTAAGAATGATTTCAAAATAATTTTTGTCCTCGAATTTAGAAATGATGAACCCTAACTGGACTTTGCATAATTGATTTTAGACATGGCATCATTTACGAGAAGTCAACAGAAAGGATTAGACAATATTTTTGGAATATCTATCGTTTAGATTAAACGAGAAATAGCAAGCTAGTTTTATGAAGTTGTGATGAGATGTTGAGATTATAAGTGATGTGATTTATTGAGACTTTTATGAGAAGAATTATGAAATTAGAGGTTTAAAGAATTGGTTCTTAGTTATTGGGAATTAAATAATGGATATTGTGTTGAGTAAGTGAATTAATCCTCTATTTTGAGAGAAATTTATTATGTAGTTTGGTTTTGTGATTAAATTTTGGGAATACGATTTGTGGCATATATTTATAAGTATGACTAATGGGTGGTCATTTGAGCCAATTAATGTATTGAAGGAAGTGAGATATTGATATTGGAAACTAGGATTTGAAATTGTTATGTTGAGGAATTATGAATTGATTTTCTGGGATATTTTTGGTGATACTGAAGTTTGTTGGAAATGTTGTCAATATTTAAATCGTTGTGGTCAAATGTAGAGCTATTTGTTATTGTTAGTTATGAAGTATACCTACGGGTTGGATAAGTCCAAATTACAAGGGAAACTCTGCCTAGAATTTTATCATTTGGAATTAAGAGCATAATATGGTATGCAACCACTAAGGGAATTGAGGTTAGAATTGCAAGTTCATTTACACCATAAGCGAGATTTAGTAAATGATAAGTTATATTTTGAAAGATGAGTAAAGACAAGTATTATGGCGTTATTGGGAAGAATCTTAATTATCCTTGGGAACTTATTGATCACTAGTAAGGAATAATCACTTGTATTGGAGAATATTTTAAATTATGAGGATAGGAGATAATACTGTTGATTATTTTGGAATTTGATCGGGAAGATATGTTAAAGATAAGCTGATGATATTATGCTGATTTGTGAATAATATGTTATACTACATAGAGAGAATATTCAGGTAATCTTTTTAATTATTTTGGTGATATTTGGTGATAAGAAGTTTTAGAGATGACAAATTATTATGGTTTGATATGTTTTTAAAGAAATAGTAAAGATTTATTGAAATTTGGAGAGAATTTTTTCATGGGCGTTAACGCCCCGAGTTCCGAGGAGCGCGGGAACGTCACTTTTCTAAATTCTTGAATAAACTTTGTTGCGAAAAAATGATTAAATATTAAATATCGCATTTATCGAATAAAAATTTAGCGATAATTCAAATGGAATAAGTATTTTCGTACAAATTTGTAAAAATGACAATTCTTGATAAAATGAAATAATCATTTCAAAGTTCATGACTTTTAGAAAAATATCAATTTGTAATTTGCCGTCATTGCCCATCACTCGCCACCGTCTTCGAAATCTGCAAAATTGTTTAAAATAACGGGTTGAGCATTTCAAAAATGAAATACTCAGTAGACTCGCGCATAATAATCATTAACATTATAAATTAAAACACATAATCCTGATATTCAAGTTCTCATGCTCCCAGAGCAAGTAATTCTCATGAACTGAAAAGTTCAAGTTCTCATGCTCCCAGAGCAAGTAATTCTCATGAACATAAACTTCAAGTTCTCATGCTCCCAGAGCAAGTAACTCTCATGAACACAATCATACATGTTACACTTATAATCCAAATAATTATTGATGAGCACTTTTGAAAAACGTAAAAATTTGTAGATAAGAGTCTACCTTAAATCCGACGAGTGCAAACTTGAGCGAGAAATGACTTCAATTTCTTTAAATCTCCGTACGCTTCGTCTAGCCCATAAGTTACCTTAGTCTTTTGAAATTTATAGTTTAAATATGATAATTTACAATTTGGGGACCAAAATTGATGATTTGGAAGTTGAGGGACTAAAATGAGTACTTTTTGAGAGTTGAGGGACTCAAAATGAATACTTTGAAAGTTGATGGACTAAAATAAATATTTTTGAAAGTTGAAGGACTAAAATGAATACTTTTCAAACTTGAGGGACTAAAATGTAAATTTTTAAAAGTTGGGTCGTAAACTCAAAACAATAGGGTTGAAATAATATATTTTAAAAATGAAGGGCTGAAATTAAAACTCATTTAAAGCTTTAAGGACTGAAATTAAAAGGTTTGAAGATGGAAGGACTGAAATAAAACCTTTTTAAAACATAGGGACTGAATTAAAATAATTTTAAAACTTTGGGATCAAAGTGAAAATCTCGAATATATTATTAGATTTCATTTTTTTTTCACTTTCCCTCATCACTCATTCACGCGAGTCTACTGAGTATTTCTATGAAATACTCACGTTTTCCAAAAACAAATTTTGCAGATGACGGAGTTGACGGCGAAGGAAATGACAGCGGTGGCAAATCAAAAATAATGTTAATTTTTCTTTTAAGTCAAGTTTCATAAATGTCGTCAATTTAATTATTTATCGTTACTTTACTTTAAAACTTAAGATTTAATTTTTATGAATTGTTTTAGTTAAATTGATTAAAATTTAGTTTCCGCTTTAGCTTTTAAACAATGGATGTGATGTTTTATAAATTCATTTCTTCCGCAAAAATGTTGTTTCAAAGGTTTCAAATAATAAATATGATTATTTCCACAATAAAATCAGATTTAAAGGACGAAGTGGCGTCCCGAGCTCCACGAAATTCAGGGCGTTACAGCGTGGTATCAGAGCGGGTCTACGTTTCTGTAGACTTTCAAATTTTGAAAAGAGAAATATTTTTTTTAAAATAATAATAAATAATGTTTTGACGACAATGTTTTTACGACTTTTGCCATTGCCGTCGTTCGCTCCGCCAACTCCGAAGGTAAATGATTTTATCATGAAGTTTATGTTATGATGATTTCGGATACATGAGAAATGAAGTATTTTGAGAATTTGATGAGAAAGAATGAGAAAGATTTTTGTATCCGAAATAAGAAAGAAAGAAAGAAAGAAAGAAAACGAGTTTGAGCATAATTTGAATGAGTTTTTAAATAGTTTTACGTCCTCGTAATTTTAACTAAGAGAAATGGATAAACCCCGCCTAATTGGACTTTGCATAATTGGTTTAGGACATGGCACCTTTCGCAAGAAGTCAACCGAGGAATTTAGATCTAGTATATGCTCCTGTCAAAAGGATATCAGACTATGTACGTAGATATTGCATCAGACAAAAATGGTTACTGTATATTTGTCATGATTGATGATTATAACTCTGATTTTTGGGAAATAGTGATTTAAATCAAATTTGGAGACTAGATCGTAGTCTATTTCATGATTGAATTAGGTTATGATACACATACGTCACAGATTTAATTTTTATGAATGGTTTTAATTAAATTGATTAAAACTTAGTTTCCGCTTTAGTTTTTTTTTTTTAAAAAAACAATGGATGTGATGTTTTTTTTTTATAAATTTATTTCTTCCGCAAAAGTGTTGTTTCAAAGGTTTCAAATAATAAATAAGATGGTTGGAATTTTTAATTATTTCCGCAATAAAGTCAATTTTAAAGGACGAAGTGGCGTCTCGGGTTCTGCGAAATCCGGGGCGTTACAGCGTGGTATCAGAGCGGGTCTACGTTTCTGTAGACATGCAAATTTTGAAAAGGGAAATATTTTTTTTTAAATAACAATAAATAATGTTTTGACGACAATGTTTTTACGACTTTTGCCACTGCCGTCGTTCGCTCCGCCAACTCCGAAGGTAAATGATTTTATCATGAAGTTTATGTTATGATGATTTCGGATATATGAGAAATGAAGTATTTTGAGAATTTGATGAGAAAGAACGAGAAAGATTTTTGTATCCGAAATAAGAAAGAAAGAAAGAAAACGAGTTTGAGCATAATTTGAATGAGTTTTTAAATATTTTTACGTCCTCGTAATTTTAACTAAGAGAAATGGATAAACTCCGCCTAATTGGACTTTACATAATTGGTTTAGGACATGGCACCTTTCGCAAGAAGTCAACCGAGGAATTTAGATCTAGTATATGCTCCTGTCAAAAGGATATCAGACTATGTACGTAGATATTGCATTAGACAAAAATGGTTACTGTATATTTGTCATGATTGATGATTATAACTCTGATTTTTGGGAAATAGTGATTTAAATCGAATTTGGAGACTAGATCGTATTCTATTTCATGATTGAATTAGGTTATGATACACATACGTCACAGATTTAATTTTTATGAATGGTTTTAATTAAATTGATTAAAACTTAGTTTCCGCTTTAGTTTTTTTTTTTTTTTTTAAACAATGGATGTGATGTTTTTTTTTATAAATTTATTTCTTCCACAAAAGTGTTGTTTCAAAGGTTTCAAATAATAAATAAGATGGTTGGAATTTTTAATTATTTCCGCAATAAAGTCAATTTTAAAGGACTAAGTGGCGTCTCGGGTTCTGCGAAATCCGGGGCGTTACAGCGGGGTCTAATGGTACCAAGGATTCCATGAAGTTTGTACTTAACCCCTAGGTACAAGGTTCGAATCCCTGGGGAGGCAAAAATCCACTTCCTGGAAACGTGGCTACCAGCCCTTGAGGAGCAGGACGACCAGGGGGGAGTGGAAAGACCATGTGTAGACGGTCGGCAGCCCTTGAGGACCGGGTACGCTACAAAAAAAGGCACCTTTTTTGTAGCGTACCTGATCCTCAAGGGCTGCCGGCCGTCTACTCATGGTCTTTCCACTCCCCCCCTGGTCGTCCTGCTCCTCAACAGGCTAGCAGCCTCATTTCCAGGAAGTGGATTTTTGCCTCCCCAGGGATTCGAACCTTGTACCTAGGGGTTAAATACAAACTTCATGGAATCCCTGGTACCATTAGACCACTTCCTGGAAACGAGGCTGACAGCCCTTGAGGAGCAGGACGACCAGGGGGGAGTGGAAAGACCATGAGTAGACGGCCGGCAGCCCTTGAGGACCGGGTACGCTACACCATACCTAGACTTGATGAAATGCTTGATGAACTTTATGGTGCTAGTATGTTTAGCAAAATATATCTCAAAAGTGGTTATCACCAAATTCGTATGAAAGAAGGTGATGAGTGGAAAACCGCCTTCAAAACCAAATATGGTTTATATGAATGGATGGTTATGCTATTCGGCCTCTCAAATGCACCTAGCACTTTTATGAGGCTAATGAACCATGTTTTACGTGCTTACTTTGGTAAATTCGTTGTGGTATACTTTGATGACATTTTGGTATATAGTAAGAACTTAGCTGATCACATTAAACATTTAAGATCTGTTTTGGAAGTTTTGAAAACTGAAAAACTATATGCTAATTTTAAAAAGTGTACTTTTTGCATGGAAAAAGTAATTTTTCTTGGGTTTGTTGTTAGTACTAATGGTGTAGAGGTAGATGAGGAGAAAATACTTGCTATTAAAGAATGGCCAACTCCCAAAAGTATTACGGAGATCAGGAGCTTCCACGGGTTGGCTGGGTTTTATAGGAGATTTGTTAAGGACTTTAGCACACTTGCAGCACCACTCACAGAAATAGTTAAGAAAAGTGTAGGATTCCATTGGGGGGTAGCACAAGAAAATGCTTTTAAAGTACTTAAGGATAGGTTATGTTCAGCACTGATTTTGGTTTTACCTAACTTTAACCAAACCTTTGAGATTGAATATGATGCATCAGGAATATGGATTGGAGCTGTTCTTATGCAGGAAAAAAGGCCGATTGCATTTTTCAGTGAAAAGCTGAGTGGGGCAGTTTTGAATTATCCTACCTACGACAAGGAGCTTTACGCTCTTGCTCGTGCCTTGGAAACATGGCAGCACTATCTGTGGCCAAAGGAATTCGTCATACACACTGACCACGAGTCACTGAAACACCTCGAGGGACAAGGTAAGCTAAACAAAAGACACGCCCGTTGGATGGAATTCATTGAGACTTTTCCATATGTCATCCACTATAAGCAAGGTAAGGAGAATGTGGTAGCAGATGCCCTTTCTCGCAGGTATGTACTTCTAAACTCTTTAAATGCGAATTTGCTTGGGTTCGAGTATATAAAAGGTATGTATGTTGATGACCCTGATTTTCCACTATTTACGCTTCATGTGAAAAGGGTGCAATTGATAAATTTTATAGGCATGATGGCTATTTGTTTAGAGAAAGTAAACTTTGTGTGCCTAATTGTTCTATGCGTGAATTGCTAGTGCGTGAAGCTCATGGGGGGGATTAATGGGACACTTTGGTGTTATTAAGACGTTAGAAACTTTACAAGAGCACTTTTATTGGCCTAAAATGAAAAGGGATGTTCACCATATTTGTGAAAGGTTCATAACTTGTAAACAATCTAAGTCTAGGGTCTTACCACAAGGTTTGTATACACCTTTTCCCGTACCTAATGAACCTTGGATAGATATATCTATGGATTTTGTGTTAGGTCTGCCTAGGACAAAAAAAGGTAGAGACTCGATATTTGTGGTGGTAGACAGATTTAGCAAAATGACACATTTTATTCCTTGTAATAAAACTGATGACACAACAAACGTAGCTGACCTATTCTTTAGGGAAGTTGTAAGACTCCATGGGGTACCTAGGAGTATTGTGTCTGATAGGGATGTTAAGTTCCTAAGCTACTTTTGGAAAATCTTGTGGGGGAAGATGGGTACTAAATTGTTATTTTCTACTACATGTCACCCGCAAACCGATGGTCAAACGGAGGTAATTTAAAAAGTTGGGAGGATTGTTTGCCATTTGTAGAATTTGCTTATAATCGATCGTGCATTCTACTACTTCATGTTCACCTTTTGAAGTTGTTTATGGTTTCAACCCTCTAACTCCTCTTGATTTAATTCCTTTACCTGTAGATGAAAGGAGCAGTTTGGACGGGGCGAAAAAGGATAAGCTTGTGAAAGAACTTCATGAGAAGGTGAAAGGGCAAATTGAAAAGAAAAACGAGCGTTATGCGACTCATGCCAACAAAGGTAGGAGGCAAGTGACGTTCGAGTCGGGTGATTGGGTGTGGGTGCACTTGCGAAAGGAGCGATTCCCAACCCAAAGGAAGTCTAAGTTGCAACCAAGAGGCGATGGACCTTTTCAGATCATTGAAAAGATAAATGAGAATGCATATAAGCTCGATCTTCCAGGTGAGTATAACGTGTCTGCTTCTTTTAATGTTGTTGATCTTTCTCTATTTGATGCAGGTGATGATTCAAGGACGAATCCTTTTCAACAGGGAGGGGATGATGAGTTCCGGAGTGGCTCGACGAGTGTTGACCCGTTGCACGTGCCCGTAGGACAAATAACAAGGCAAAGAGCCAAAAGAATCAAGCAGACAATGCAAGGATTTATGCAAGCATTGTTGGACGAGTGTTCGAGTGCAAGGACCTCATTTACATTGCATAACAAAGTGGAAGAGGAGCCAAAGTTATTACAATGCATTTGGATCAAGGAACAACAAGAAAATTATGCAGCAGAAGACTTACGGCCGTAACACCCATTTTTACGGCCGTAACATCAACTTGGAGAAATTGGGCAGAAAGGCAATTACGGCCGTAACATATGATCTCACGGCCGTAACTGAAGTGGAAGTATTCACGGCTGTAATCCAAATACTCACGGCCGTAAACAGAATTTTGTAACTTTTTGTTTTTGTTCAGAAGGTCGCTTACGGCCGTAAAAGAAATTGTCACGGCCGTAACCTATGTTTTATTTTTTTAAACCGTAAGCCACTTACGGCCGTAAACATAAAAGTTACGGCCGTAACTGAGAGCCGCAAATTAAAACCTAGTTTAGGCATTTTAGTTTAGGTTGAATTCTAGTTTATTTTTGGTTGCTTTATTTTGTTAGCCTATTTAAAGGCTTCATTCAGCATTGTAAAAGACAACTATTATTCTTGAGATTTATGATATTGAAGGTGAGATATTCCCTTAATTTTCTTCGTGTTCTCGTTGAACAAACTCGAACTTATCAAAGGCTTTGACAACCTTTGTGGCGTTCCCCCTTTGTGGTTCTTATCTCCGCATCGTAACGGGTTTTGTGTTTAATATACCCATAGTTCTTGCGTCGTGAGGTCGGGGTTACATTGCTATCGTCTACTAATTGGATTTTAGAGTTTTCCAGCATTTAATTTCGCGTGTTCTTGGTGATCCCCATATCGGATCACATCACCTACTATTAGTTTACCCATTCGCCTGTTGTACAAAGAGTTCTTTGTTTACCAAATAGTTTACCTATGTCACTTTTATAGAAAAATATTGCTATTGTATTTGTTAAGGTATGCAAAGAGTTCTCAATTAATGATTCATCTAACCTTTTCAAATGTATGCTCTTATGCATGACTTCACTTCTGATTTTGAAGAAGATTGTTATAGGCATACTAAACTGAAGTTTGATCGGTATATGCACTTTAGGCTGCAGTCTGAAGAGTAGTCCAAACAATAATCTATATTTATAATTGATTATGTTCTGTGGTCAAGGGTATTTTAGCTTTGGCTAGAAATAGTGTTATTCATAGTCTTTAGATTTTTTGATTAAATTATGCCAACTGATTATTTTCAGATTCTTAATAGATTATATTAAAAGGTACACTTCTCATTCAAAAACCTTTTAAACCCCAAAACCTTGTCCATTAGTTACCCATATAATGACCCATCTAGCTCGATGCCTTTCCCTAAAAGTTGAACACAAAAACTGAGAGTGAAGGCCTAAAAACTTTAGCAAAAATTATTGATCAAATTAAAAATAATATGCAGAATGTTAAATCAAATATTTTAAAGCAATACTATTTTGAAAACTAGGTGGATAATATTCTCTAAAGTAATTGATAAGTGTATTTCATACACTTATTTGTATGTCTAAATTAGGTTTAATTATTCTCGTTTTGGAATATTTTCTATTTAATTTGTGTTTATCGTTTACTTTTTAGAAAATATCCCAAAATATGAAGAATGATGAAATCAATGAAAAAAATGACACAATTGGATGTTAATTGGAGCTAAATTGGACAAGTGAGGAGTTTGTGACAACAACCGGGAAACATGCTAGGTGCCAAAGTGACTAAATCAGGAGTTGGAGGACCTAATCAAAGGAATTGAGAGCTTAATTGAGAAATTCAAAAAGAATATAAAGTTTGGGGACTAAATCACCTAAATCAAAAGTTGAGGACATGAGGTGCAATTAAAAGGCAGGGACCAACTTACACAGCCGGGTAAAGATGGAAAATTGCAGTGCAACGTCCTTCCTCGTGATCGCTGGATTCCTACCACTCGATCGCGAGGTGCCTCGAAATTTTCAACAGAATGTTTTACCCATGTCTGCGCGATCGCTAGGTTTTATGCCACGTGATCACGTGGCTTTCCGGCTGGGCCAACTGTGGGCTTTTTCTCGCGATTCTCAACAGAATTCTCTCTTTTTGACCTAGGTTTTCCCTAAAACCTATATATACAACACATGAGCCACGAAATAAAGACCTTTGCCTCTCCATAGAACGAGCCAAAAAAGAGATTTCATCATCAATTCCTTGGAGAATCAAGCATTGCAGAGGGACGCGAATTGAAGACAGTTGAAGAATCAAAACTTGGTGCAAGATTTCTATTCTTTACATTGTTTTTCAATGAACGTTTATTTTTATTGTTTCTGTTCTTTCATGATAATGTGTAACTAATTATAATGTTGGGATGAACGATGTAGCCTAGTGAATTATTTTAATTCCGTATTTCTTGTTTTAATGCTTTAATGCATGTGTTAATTTATTATTGTGTTTAATGCGTGAATGAACTGGCCACTCTTTCATGATTTTATGTGTTATTTCCATAATCCGAGAGGTGAGTTAATGACATAGATCTAGGTAATAAATCCGGTAATCGAACGAGAGATAGAGATATACTCTTGTGATTATTGCGATCGTGTGTGAATTCTTGTGTGTAATGCATCTAGATAAGAAATATTCGGACCCGATGTAGAGATACAAGGCTGACTTATTTAGGTAGGGTTGATTTAAACTCGAGAGAGGAATCTCAATTTGAATTAGTGAATTCGATCGAACATATATTCAGAAAATAAAATCTGGAATTGGAATTGATTTAATTGGCTAGGTGAATTCGTGAATCCCAACTATTTTACAATCTTCTTTGAAAACAAAACATTTCTGCAATTTTAAATTTTTTAGTTTAATTGTTTAGTTTTAGTTTAAAACCTCAAATTCATTTGTTCGTTCAAATAAAGTTTCGAACTAAAATATTTCGGTAATTAATAGCAGTCATCGTGGGACGATAATCCGGACTCTAAGGTCCACTATATTACTTCTCACGACCCGTACACTTGCGAGGATATCTCGCATCGCGAGATATCAGTGAACAAGTTTTTGGCGCCGTTACCGGGGACTGTTAATTAATATCGATACCCATTAGTTCTTATTTTACTTTGAACTTTATTTTGCTTATTTTTATTTTTTTATCTTTATTTTCAGTTTTTGTTTTCAATTTTTGTTTTATTTAATTTATGTTAAGAAGGACTAAGTCATTTGATTTGCTTCCTTTTGATACAGAAATTGAACACACCTTTCGACAGAGGCGTAGACAACAGTTGGAAGCGAATCAACAAACAGACTTAGCCATGGCAGATGACATAATTCAAGATAATCAGGGAAATCAACAAAATCTGCAAGCAGCTGTGAATGGACAGCAACAAAATCATGGAAGGCACGTTTTGCGAGACTACATGGTTCCTCCTGTGGGGAACATTGGAACCTGCATTGTACCTCCTGCAATCCGAGCTAATAATTTTGAGATCAAGACTTCCTTGATATCCTTGATCCAAAATTCATGTGTTTTTCATGGATTGCCATCTGAAGATCCTCATGCACATCTTCGAACATTTTTGGAACTATGTGATATGCAACGCATGAATGGAGTTTCAGATGACGCTGTGAAATTAAAGCTCTTCTCGTTTTCTTTGGCAGACAAAGCAAAAGCCTGGTTTTACTCTTTGCCCTTACACACAATCACCACTTTTGAAGTCATGAGCCAGAAATTTGTAGATAAATTTTTCCCACCTGGCTGCATGTCAAAGCTAAGGCGTGAGATTTTATCATTCAGTCAACAGCCTGGGGAATCAATTTTTCAGGCTTGGAAAAGATTCAACGAGCTCATCAGACAGTGTCCTACACATGGAATCGCTGATTGGATACTAGTTCAAACATTCTACAATGGGTTGACGAATGAGAATAAAATGTACGCTGACTCAGCAGCTGGAGGATCAGTAATGGATATGACATATGAAGAAGCTTCTGAGATTTTTGAGAAGATGGTTGCGAACAGTTACCAGTGGTACTCAGATAGATCTACACCAAAGTCTGGAGGAATTGTTGCAATTAATGAGATTACAACATTAAATACTAAGCTGGATGCTTTAACAAAGAAAATCGACGGTATAGGTGTGCAGCCAGTGAATTCAGTTCATACAACTTTGTGTGATTTTTGTTTCGAAAATCACGCGATAAATTTCTGCCCACTTCAACAAAATCAATCAAACCCAGAACAGGTCAACTTCGTAGGAAACAGGCAGCAGGGTGGTCCTTATTCACAAACTTACAACCCAGAATGGAAGAATCACCCTAATTTTTCATGGTCTAACAATTAGAATGTTCAGCGGCCGCCTGGATTTCAGCAACAACAACAATCTCAGAAAAACATATCCGAGAACATAGAAGTGTTAATTCAGCTGGTCAAGAGTCACAATGGTGAAATAATGAATCAAGCTGCTGAAATAAAAAATTTGAAGAAACAAATGGGAGAGTTGGCAGCTAGCAGCTCAACAAGACAGCCAGGACAGTTACCAAGCAACACTGAAATGAACCCTCGTGAGCATGTTAATGCAATAACAACAAGGAGCGGGGTTCAGTTATCTGAAGTGACTACAGAAGAATATGAAAAGCAGAAGAACCAGAAGAAAGATGTGGTGGAAGAACAAGATAGTGAGAAAGAACAGAGGTCAACTCATGAAGTTCAAGAAAAAGCTGAGGAAGAAGTTCGAGTTAGACCGCAAGTCAAAGCTTATGTGCCTCCAATTCCATATCCTCAAAGATTGAGAAAGCATCAGTTGGAGCAGCAGTTTGGAAAACTTTTGAAAATCTTCAAGAAACTGCACATAAATATTCCTTTTGCTGAAGCCTTGGCCCAAATACCCCTCTACTTAAAGTTTATGAAGGAGATGCTGTCAAACAAAAGAAAGTTGGTTGATTTTGAGACAGTAGCACTGAGTGAGGAGTGCAGCATCATACTTCAAAAGAAATTACCAAAAAAATTGATCGATCTAGGGAGTTTCTCTATCCCTTGTACTATTGGCAAATTTACTTTTGACAATGTATTGTGTGATCTTGGTGCTAGTGTCAATTTAATGCCTTCGTCTGTGTACAGGAAACTTGGTTTGGGGGAGCCTAAACCAACCAATATCACACTAAAAATGGCCAACAGATCCATTCAGCACCCGTGCGGTATTGTTGAGAATGTGATAGTAAAAGTAGACAAATTATTCTTCCTAGTCGACTTTGTGATTTTGGACATGGAAGAGGACACTCAGATGCCCCTCATTTTTGGAAGACCGTTCCTAGCTTCTGGAAGAGCCTTAATCGACATTGAAAAGGGAGAAATTATCTTTAGGGTCGAGAAGGAACAAGTCAGGTTCAACATTAAGCCAAGACAGGATCCAAAGATTCAAATTGAAAGTTGCTTCAAGGTGGATGAAGAGGTCAAGAAACCAAATGGCTGCATGAAGGATGAGATTAAGATTGAGGAGGTTTTAATCATAAAACATGAATTTGTAAAGGTAAAAGATGAATGGAGAGACAAAAAGGAGAAAAAACAAAATTTTACACAACAACAAGTGGAAAAGGAGGCCTTGGACTACAAGAAATTTAGGAAACGAGTTGAGAAGTGCAAGACTGGAAATTGCAAGATGTGTAAGGCTGTGAAGTTATATTTCAAGCCTCCATGTTTTGGAAGTACAAAAAGTCAGGCTCGGGACTCTAAACGGAGCGCTTGTTGGGAGGCAACCCAACCTTTCTTCCCTTTTACTTATTACGCTTTCATTATTTATTTTAGTATTAAAATTTTAGATAAATGCATTATAGGTAACCTGTGCGAGGGTCTTACATGTTTGCATGATAAAACTCTATTGCTTGTTGCACTATTTTTGCATATTTAGGTGTGTTTTTTATTTTGCATGTTTTCCTTAGGCAAAATTTTTATCGTCTTTGAATCATGAAGTTAATGTTTGGAAAATCATTGCATCGATCATGAAGTGATTAGGGGGATAAAGATGATTTTGAAAATCAAAAATAGGAAAAATTTTCATTACTGCCGGGAACTACACGATCGCGTGCCAAGAGGCTCTAGCGATAGCGAATTTGCATTAAAAATCAACAGATTTTTAAACCTTGAACCACGCGATCGCTGGCACTCCAGCCAGGCGATCGCGTGGCTATACTGGAACCAAAATCGGCAGTTTAAGTGTCGTTCCTCATGTTTTCAATTTCAAACATTATAAACTCGAGTTCTCTCCCCTAATCACCTCATATTTGATCTTACATTTTGTATATGCCATCAACACTTATTTGCATCAAATTCATCGCTTCTTTCACTTCAAGATCAATCAAAGATGTGAAATTCTTCACTTAAATCAATATTTACTCAAAATTTTGAAATTTTCTTTGAGTTCTTGGATTTTGAAATTGTGAATGGTGAAGAATGGGTTTAGGTTAGATGTTGGAGAATGTGATTTGTGGTTTAATGGACAAAAATTTTTGGGTTCATTCATGCCTCCAAACCTATGCATATCTTTTAATTTTTGTAATGCACATTAAGTGTTTGATAAAATGCTACAATGAGATGTTTGTTCAAATTTGAGATTTTCTTTCGAGCATTTATCTTAATGACATGTTTATCAATGTTTATGTGTGTGTGGTGCATGAGTTAGTTCACATCTTGGCATTATGAGAAATATATTAATATATTTCACACGCATCAATATTTGTACACATAATATTACATCAAACATGATATAACATTAAAAAAAATACTCCCTCCGTCTCAAAAAGATAGTCTTGTATACTATTTTTGTCTATCACAAAAAGATAGTCTTGTTACTATATTAAGCATGTATTAAATTTTTCATTTTCACATATACCCTTATTTAATGTATCTTGATACAATACATGCTAACTATTTAGCTATTGCATTTTCGTTTTTTTGTGGAAAACGAAGTGAGTTTACTTAAAATAATAAATAAGTGATAAAGGGTATAAATGGAAAACATTGATAAAATTTAATACCTTAACTATAATAACTACCATTTTCTTAATCCGTGTGAAAATAACCGTAGGACTATCTTTTTGGGACGGAGGGAGTACTAAATTTGCATTTTTAATGAAGTTAATAATAATTCATAAAAATTATTGAAATCAATAGTCATTTATTTAAATATATAAATTGACGTTTATTATTCAAAGAAGTTTTTAATAATTTGAATTAATTATGTTATTTTCTAAATTCTAATGATTATTGTAATAGAAAATTATTTTTTATACATTTATACATATGTTGATTATGTACAAGCATTAAAATTTTCCGAATACTTATTGAAGTCGATATTGTGGATAACAACTTTCATGCATTACACGGGTGAAATACTAGCTATATATATAAAGGGAGAATGCTTCCCCAAAAAGGTCTTTGAACTTTTCCCGCCTAAACCGTCTTTCCTAAAATGGAAGTATTTCAATAAATTAGAATAATTTTGATAATTATACTATTATTTTGAAATAAAAAAATGCAACGTGGGTATCAAATCGAAGATAGCAATGAGAACTTTAATAAGAACTCACGAGTGAGAGTCAACTATAAACATGTCTTCCCTAAAATCACATCAAAGATTAAATGTAAAAGTTTTATTTTGTACATTTTACTTTTTCCACATGTCACACTATTTCAAAATTGTTTTATTTAAGTAATAATATTTATAATTTCTTAACTAAATGATCATAAATAATTAATTTCAAATGAGTTATGCAAATGGTCATTGAAGTATTTTTTTTCAATTTTTTTTAGTAAGTTATTTAAGTTCCTAACTATTACAATTATGGCAACTTAGTAAAAAAAAAAAAAGTGCCCCTATTAGGTACACTTTATTCAACCCCTCATTTTTTTAAAACTCATTTTCAACTAACATTCTATTAATAAAATAATATACATATAAATTGAAAAAAATTCATACTTTTTAACAGCTTATTGTACCAAAATTTACTGTTACGAATTACATTATTTGAAATAACGAGTCACAAACAGTCTACCACAAATCTCTGTTTTAGCTTACAAAATCTTAGGGAAAAACAAATTCTATCAACAATCTTTCTCAGTTTTCCTACATGGCAGAAGGATTATTCCCAGTCTACCACAAATCTCTGCATAATCTACCACTTACATATACCTATTCCACCTTCATTTCTTCAATCCACCCACGGCACAACAGCAGATTCATGTATAATTTTCAAGAATTTCTGCTTTCGATTATCTCCATTGTCGAGCCCAAACATCTACCAATCTGCAACTTCACACACACAGACAATTACTATTGATGCTATAAAAAATCCTAACCTTGACGTGGCAGGATCTGACGATACTTCATTGCTGGAAAAGATTAATGAATTCGCCTTAGATGACCTGCAAAAAGGCGAGGAGGAATTTCCCCGTCGCCCCTCCGGTGTGAGAATTAGTTTTCTGGAGTAGAGAGAAAATATATAACTGGAATATATGTAAAGAATTATGAATGAATAATTTTCTATTAAAAAGCCCATAACTTCCTATATTTAAGGAATGAGTCCTTTTGTTATAAACTTACCTTTTAAGAAGAGTTCTTTACTTATAAGGATTCAGTTTCCTTTTTGTGAAGGGTTTCCTTATGGATCATGTATTGCCTTGAGGCTCAAGTATATGGCCCATTAACGAGGCCCAGTGTTGAAAGAGATTGGGAAGCCTGCCAATACTGGCCATAGGTCGGGAAGAACCGATCTTATCTTCAAGTGTCAAACTGAAGCAGGAGATCGGGATGAACTCGACCAAGATGAGACCGGGCATTTCGCTAAGGCGAACCCACTATTGTTGAACAGCGAGGAGGTCGACCACGTGCCGACCATGGAGTTCTCGGCAGGAGATCGGTCAAAGGAAGATCATGACATCAAGAGGTCGGGTCATGGAATTCTCCTTAATTTCAGGGAGTAGGAAAATAATACAAATCATTGGCCCTCGTGCGTCAGAGATTGGGACAAGATTTCTGGGTGCATGACAGCTGTTACATGTGATTTGCCAACTCACCATATTTATTACTTTAGTCATAAAAGAAGTGCTTATAGTGTTGACACGTGGCAGGAGGTAATTTTTGGATTTTGAAATTTTTCCCTCCTAATTTGTCTATATATATATGTGGTCCCCATAATCTCATTACGTTTACTTTGCAAATTTTTGAGATATCAGAGAACTCGTCGGGTAACCTACACGACCTCTACTCCAACAAAAATTTTCTAGCATCTTAGGTAAGCTCGGCCTACCCCGACATCTCTAACTTTTTATTATTATTTATTATAGGAACGTATGGCAGTGGAAGACCTTAGGGAGGTAGAAGATTTAGATGAACCTCTAGAGGTCGAGCCATTAGGATTTTACGAGCCCCCACCTGATTTTGATGAGGGGGAGTCTGATAATGGGGAGGAGGTTGAGGACAATCCCCGGGTAGTGAGGGAACCTAGGCGGATAGAGCTCGAGCTACCAACCCATTACAACAAAATGAAAGAACATATGATCGAGGTGGACATGAGGAGATACGGATTAGTGGATAGATATACTGTGTAGGAGCTTAGGGATAGAGCCTACCGTTAATCTTTGCAAATGTTTGTTGGAGCTTAAGTACTTGCCCCGATGCAATAGTTTTGTATATTTGTGCGGGAAGGGTAGGTTTGAGATTCCATGGGTCCCCTCCTCCATAAAGTATTGGAAAGAAAGGTTTTTCTTTATCAAACCTAAAGAGGGCGAGACCCTATTCTGGCCAACCTTCAGAAGACCCGATGTAGATAACTTTAATAGGATGGGTAGTCTGAGTGAGAAGGCCGTGACAGAACTTATGGCCGATGTTGTCCCAGTCTGTGACTTTGGTTTAGAGGCTGAGGAAGCCAGTGACTTAGCAAATAGTGACATTCTGGACCAGGCCGGCCTTGACCTTCAGCCTGGTAGGGTTCGGCCTCTTAAATTACGTAATTAAAAATGCCCTTCTTTGCTTTATTCTCAACTTTGTGGATTTTTCAAGAGGCTTTAACCTTCTTATCCTTGTTTCAGGAATGACTTTAGACTCTGAGGTTTTAAAGCAGGCCGCACTTGCCAAGGTCCAAAGTGCCCGAGTCAAGAGGGCAGTTGATGGAGTGACCAGGAGGCGTCCTCAAAAGAGGGGAAGGGCCAATACTTCAAGCTCGGGGCAAACATCCCGATCTCAAGAAGACATCCCGCCACCAAGGGAGGAAAGGCCTCCTAGGGGTCGAGTACCTCCACCTTCCGACTCCGCGCTCGAGGCCGACAATCCATATCTGGCCGACTGCTGGAGGAAGATGCAAGACTCCCTGCATCCATACCTCGTGAAAAAATACCAATATGAAATTGGTCTGGAGTGGGGAGTGGAGTACATTATGAGCGCGGCTCTTTAGGTAGTTCCTGATATATCGCTGTCATGCTTTAGCGGATATACCTTTACGCAAAATCTTTACGAGTTGTTTGTCCGATCTGCAGATGTTAAGCAGTACCCGGGGAGTTTCCAACCAAAGCATTGAGCGGGGTGTGATAAGTGTGATATTTACGTTTATTTTATACACTTATATCCTTGAAAATGCCATAATGTGACTCTATCTAAGTATTATTGATGCATTTTATGTTTTATATTGTATAGGATCCTAAAAGAAGAGAAAAGAAGTTGAAAGGACCAAAATGCACTCAAAACTGAAGTTTGGGGACTTTCGTGCAATTACAGTTACGGCCGTAAGGTAATAAAGTCACGGCCGTAAAAGTGTTAAAAGAATTGTGCAAAATCAACAGAATGTGCGTTACGGCCGTGAATGGATAGGTCACGACCGTAACCTTCAAAAGAAGAAAATCAGCAGAAACCTCTTTACGGCCGTAAATCAGAAAGTCACGACCGTAACTTCAATTTGCGAGAAATATGCAGAAACTCAATTACGGCCGTAAAGGAAATGTTACGGCCGTAACTATTCAAGTCAAAAATTTCCATATTTAATTATTTCCATAATTTTGGGATTTCTTACTCCCAAAGCTAGGGCACGAAATTAAGGCTATAAAAAGGGAACTTCATGACAAGAAAAGTATGAAAAAAATATTGAAAAGAGGAGCGGCTCGCTTGAAGAATTGGAGAAGATTTAAGCAATTCGAGAAGATGAATCAACTTGAAGAATACTCCACAACCATGCTAGGCTAAATTTCATATCTTGTTCAAAGGGGAAGTTGTGTCAATTTAATTATGTTATTATCTTTTCCTACAAATTAGTAGCGTGAATTTATTCCTTTATTTCAATTGTTGGATTATTATGTTTTGAATGTTCGATTGAGTTTATTTGATTAATAGTTTAATTTGACCAATTGGATTATTGATCTTTGGATTCATGAATATGCTATGTTTAGATTCTTGATCCGTAATTGTCATTGAATCTTTACTTTAGTAGCAAATAAATCTCGTGCAGGTTTAGTAATAATTCAACTTGGATTGATTAATTCGAGCTTGTGTAATTAACGATCTAATTCAATCTATTCTTCTAAATTTTCATACTAGTCGTGCATTAAATCCTAAGAGCTTGTTTAGGGTTGTCCGTGGCTAGAATTAGTTCGAAGAGCTTGTTTTGAATCAATACACATAAGGAAGAATTTAGATAATCAAAGCTTGTTGATTATTTATGATTGATAATTGAATTAGGAATCGAAACACGTTACAAGGAAAAGTATAACATTAATTGAGGGCACAACCGAACCCGAGAACAAGATTTCTTCTTATATTATTTCTCTAGTCATATTTAATTGTTTATTTTTGTGCATATTTTCTTTTCAAGCAATCTCAAACAACAAACCCCTCATTCCATTCTAATTGATCGAACAACAAAAATTAGTTTCTGTTCCTCGTGGGATTGACCCTTACTCTCGCTGCTACATTATTTATTGATATTTGACGAGTAAGGAATTATTTATTATTTTGGTGCATTGCGATACGCATCAAATTTTTGGCGCCGTTGCCGGGGAACGGTTAACCAATCTTGTGTTTAATCAATTAGAATTTTATTTTTTCTGCATTTTATTTTTTTAATTTATTTTTCACGTTATTTCTATAATTTTTCAAAAAAAAAATAAAATGTGCCTGTCTACTTCTTTGCTTATATGCGTAAAACTCGATCAACTAATTTTGAATTTTTTGATTTTGACCCAGAAATCGAGAGAACTTTTCAACAGCTCGGGAGAGCAGCACAACAAACAATGGCTGGTAACAACAACAATTTGACTCTTAAGCAGCTAGCTACTCCGGATGTCGTTCAACAACCATTGTGCGTCACATTTCCAGCGGTGGAGGAAGGACGAACCTTTGAGCTAAAATCCGGGTTGATCCACCTTCTACCTACTTTTCGGGGACATGCCGGTGAAGATCCATATAGACATCTCAAGGAGTTCCACGTAGTATGTGATAGCATGAGACCCACGGGTATTACCGAGGAACAAATAAAAATGAGAGCCTTCCCATTCTCATTGAAGGATGCCGCCACGGACTGGCTCTATTGTCTACCATCTGGATCAGTCACCACATGGAATGATATGAAGAGGTTGTTTCTAGAGAAGTACTTCCCTGCATCTAGGGCGGGGACAATCCGGAAGGAGATCTGCGGGGTTTGCCAAAGCAATGGCGAGACAGTATATGAGTACTGGGAGCGTTTCAAGAAACTCATTTCGAGCTGCCCCCACCATCAGATCAGTGAGCAGCTCCTGGTGCAGTATTTCTACGAAGGTCTAGCACCAATGGATAGAAACATGATAGATGCTGCGAGTGGAGGAGCGCTCATGGACAAGACGCAGGAACAAGCGCGAGCTTTAATCTCCAACATGGCGGAGAACACTCAGCAATTCAACTCAAGTAGGGATTCGCAAGTCCGTCGTGTGAACGAGGTAAGTAGTTTCAATATCGAAGGTCAATTATATGAACTAACAAATCTTGTTAAGAAACTTGCTGTAGGGAATTCGAAACAAGCCAAAGCATGTGGAATCTGTTCGAACTTTGGACATCCAACGGATACTTGTCCGGTATTGCAAGAAGAAAACAATGAACAGGTAAAGGCCGCAGAAGGGTTTCCATTTCAAAGGCAACAGTACAACCCATATTCTAACACCTACAACCCCGGGTGGAGAGATCACCCCAACCTGAGTTACGGAAATAACAAACCCCCAGGTTTTGCTCCAAACAAGTCACAAGGACAATTCTAGCAGCAAGGGACTTTCCAACCACAAGGACAATACCAACAAAAACCTCAAAATTCAGGTACGTCTCTTGAGGATATGGTTAAGATGTTGGCAACTAACACGATGCAATTCCAACAGGATACCAAGTCCAGCATTCAAAGCCTGGAAAATCAAATGAGCCAAATGGCCACTGCCATAAATAGATTGGAGGCACAATCTGGAGGGAAGCTACCATCACAGCTCGAGGTGAATCCCAAAAATGTGAGCACCATAACTCTCCGAAGTGGAAAAGAAATTGAGGGTCCGCAATTGGAACTGGCTGCACCTGAAAAGGAAGGAGTCAGGATGAGGAACGACGCTTCGCAAAACCCTCAGGTAAAAACTGACTCCCGTTTAAATATCACACTAACACCTCCACCTTTTCCTAGCAGGTTAGCGAAGACAAACAAAGAAAGCAAGGAAAAGGACATGTTAGAAATGTTTAGGAAGGTTGAAATCAATATCCCTCTATTGGAGGCCATCAAGCAAGTCCCCCGGTATGCGAAATTTTTAAAAGATTTATGCACTAGCAAACGGAAACTGGTGGAAAATGAGATGGTGAGAATGGGTGAGTCTGTATCTGCACTTCTTCAAAGAAAATTACCTCCCAAGTGCAAGGATCCAGGTATGTTTACCATACCTTGTCAAATAGGTAATAAGAAAATAAATCGTGTTTTAATAGACTTAGGTGCATCTATCAATGTAATGCCTAGGTCCACCTATGCTTCATTAAAACTTGCCAAACTGATTGAGACTAATGTTATAATTCAACTAGCCGATCGCTCTAATGCTTATCCTGACGTGGTAGTTGAAGACATTCTAGTGCAAGTAGGCGGGTTAGTATTTCCTGCAGATTTTTATGTATTGGACATGAATGATGACCACTGCCCCAACTCTACTCCTATTTTGTTAGGTAGACCATTTTTGAAAACATCTAAAACTAAGATAGATGTTAGTAGTGGCACACTTTCCATGGAATTTGATAATGAAATTGTTCAATTCAATATTTATGATTCCGTGAAATTTTTTGATAATGATCCTGTTTATTCTGTTAATGTGAATGACTCTTTAGTACAGGAAGTTCTCGATATTGGTGGAAAGGACTGTCCAAAGTTACCGAAATCAGGTAAAATCTCATCCATCTCATTACCAGTCTCTGATGGAAAATCTCTACCCCTATTTTGCAGGCATTAATGAAGAATATGAAGAAGAAGTTGGTCTTTGGGAATCCACCTAATCCCGGTTGAATGAGAAATGACTCAGTCGAGCCAACGACAGTAAACAAAGGCGTTGCTCGGGAGGCAACCCGAGAGGGGAGTTTCTTTATCTCCTCGACTTTTTATTTTCGTATTTTTATTTTTGGTTAATTTTAGTTTATTTAGTCATTTCAAAAAAAAAAAAAAAATCAAATCAGAGGCCTTATTACGGCCGTAAGATACATTTTTACGGCCGTAACTCAATTCCAGTTTTTATACAGAGGCCTTATTACGGCCGTAATTGTTTCTTTGAATTTTTTTTTTCTGAATGTGACTTACGACCGTAAGTCATAACTTCACGGTCGTAAGTCTGCCTTTTTTTCAAAAATTTTAAACGGCCCCCTCGCGCATATTCTTCCCATTTCACACCATATTTTCGTTCTTAAGGAAGCCTAATTGAAATCATCCATCTTCCTTCACAACCTTCCTTCTTCACAAGTTCTTCAAGGTATGAATTTTTTTTTCTCCTTTCTTTTCCCCCTTTATTGTTTTACTCTTCAATGAGGACATTGTATTGTCTAAGTGTGGGGGGTGGGGGGGAATTGAATTGACTATGAGCAGCATTTTTTGGCTTTGTTCTCTACTTGTGTCACATGTCTGTGCATTTAGGCACTTTGATAGGAAGCAACCCCACTTTTGGTGCATTTTTTTGAACAATCATTGCATAATTGGATATAAATTGAGCACATAGAGATCATCTCGTCCAAAACTTCACAAATAGGTTGGAAATGAAAAGTAAAATTGTCAAATATCTACAACCGAGTTAACCCAACCTACAATAGACAAATTACCCTTTCATATATAACCTTGAATGTCCCAACTATTATACTTTTGTGAGTAGTAATGGTTTGAATGCTTTTAACCGTTACCCTCAACCAATGGACTTAGATTGGAATGAAGATCAAGCAATGACCTATAACTCATAATTGGATGGGAGAGACACATGAAAACCATAATTTGTGAGCTTTTGAACCTAAGAGCTGTTTTTAATACTTATAAGCTCGTAATTCTTTGATGTGTGTCCTGCATGGTTGAGTTATACTTGGATGTGCTTTCTTGTGCATACCATTGTAGCTTCTTGATTCAGGTGCAAATTATAGCAGAGGCAATAGGTTAAACCAAATTTGACTTGCTAAAAGAGCCTACCTTGCTACATGGACCATTAGAAGCCCGTTTGAGCCTTAGCCTTTCTTTGAAATTTCATGCCACGCTACAAGCCACGAATACCCTTTCTTTCGCATTATCTCTGTTTTGATTTGAACCCATAGAGAAGGGATTCGCAAGCTTTTGTTGATTGAGGATTGTGCTATGGTCTAAGTCCAAGAAGTTGAAATGGTTATCTTGTGTTGAACATTGGTTGTGAAATGGACTGAATTCAGGGGATTGAAATTCCATCTTGTGATTGAGAAAAAGTGTATTCTTTATTAAAAAAAAAAAGTTTAGTCAAGGAATTTATTGGTTGAGGAAGTCAAACACTCAACTTGTGAAAAGAAAAAAAAAAGGAAAAAAGCAAGAACGAGATTCAAGTGTAAATAAAGTTGGGTAGTGGGAAACAATGAAGATCATATTAAGGGAGAAGGAAGTAATGTTATTTTGAATTGACTTAGTTTGCGAAATTCCTTCTCGACTTAGCCTAAATATATCCTTTTATCCTACCTGACCCGAAGCCCCGCTACAACCAAATAAAGACCTTCGCTTTGCACTTGTGTTATTGTTGGCTCCGGTTATGACAGTTAGGCAATCTGTGGTACTGACTTATCCATGCAGAGAGCTGAGCGAAAATTCAACCCCTTATACACTTTGTGCGAAGAGAGAAATATCTTGTGAGGGTGTTAACTCCCATTACATTTACTTATGAGTGGTTTGAATTGCTTGGTCTAGGGTTGGTGCTATGCATGTGGTCGGGGGTGTAGCGCCCCGAGTTCCGTATACCCGATTCACTACGTCATTTTCTGTCTAAATTTTTCGAATAATATTTTTGCGGAAGAAATAGTTGAAATTCATTTTTGGCAACATTAAATAAACTGTAATGGCCGATAAAATTGAAAACATTTATGAAACCATTTGAAATAGTAAATCGAACCATTAATTTTGTAAAGAAATTGACAATGTCATAATTTCTCAAATAAATGAACTTCTCTAAATTATTCGATTGTTTGGAAAAAAAAATACGGAAATCATTAACGTCAAACTTTCAACCGTTTAACGATTATTGCCACCATCATTCATCGCTCGCCACCGTCTCCGAAATCTGCAAAACTGTTAAAAAGTAGGGTGAGTATTTCATGGGGGAAATACTCAGTAGACTCATCGCAAATTAATTTAATTTATAAGATGATTAAACACATAAATCCCGGCTCTTTATAAAACGGGCATTGATAGAGCTTCTTTATAAAACTGCTCTTGATAAAACTCATATTGTGCATTACAGCACGGGACATATTTTGCAAATCATATGCTCTTTGAAAATAGCTCTTTGAAAACAGCTCTTTGAAAACATCTCTTTGAAAATAGTTCTTTGAAAACAGCTCTTTGAAAACAGCTCTTTTGAAAATAGCTCTTTGAAAACAGCTCTTTGAAAACAGCTCTTTGAAAACAACTCTTTGAAAACATCTCTTTGAAAACATCTCTTTGAAAACCATATACTTATAAAAACATTTTAATTATGCCAAGCATAATTTCTTTTGAAAGCATAACATAAGATAGGATTTAAATCCTCATAAACATACAAGAACTTTACCGAACTTAGGTGGCAAGAATTCTTATGCAGTAAAATCATAATAACAGTAAAATCACAGTAAGTATACCAAGCATAATTTTTGAAATTCATAGGGATCAATTGCATCATAACATAAGATAGGATCGAAATCCTCATAAACATATGCGACAGGAATTTTACCGAACTTAGGTGGTAAATCCTCATAAACATATGGAAACACAGGAATTTTACCGAACTTCGTGGCAAATCCTCATAAACATAGGAGACACAAGAATGTTACCGAACTTCGTGGCAAGAATTCTTATGTGTAAAATCATAATAACAGTAAGATCATAATAACAGTAAGATCATAATAACAGTAAGTATACCAAAACATAATTCATGAAATTCATAGGGATCATTTCCATCATAACATAAGATAGGATCGAAATCCTCATAAATATAAGAATTTTACCGAACTTAGGTGGTAAATCCTCATAAACATATGGAAAGACAGGAATTTTACCGAACTTAGGTGGTAAATCCTCATAAACTTATGGAGACACAAGAATTTTACCGAACTTAGGTGGTAAGAATTCTTATGTGCATAGCAATGATCCAAAACATATAAAACATTATCGTAAAAACATAGGGTATACTTACTTTTCATAAAAACATAAGGTATATTTACCTTTCATAAAACATACTTAATTTTCTTGAAAATTGACTTTCACAAGTCACATGACATTTATATGAAATCATAATTTAAATCAATTAATAAGTGCGAGTCTACCTCAAATTCGACGAGTGCAAAGTTGAGCGGGAATGACTTCAATTTCTTTAAATTCTCCGTACGCTTCATCTTAGCCAATAAGTCACTTTAGTCTATCGAATATATAGTTCAAAATGATAAATTATAATTTGAAGACTAAAATTGATGTTTTGAAAGTTAAGGGACTAAAATGAATACTTTTGAAAGTTGAGGGATTAAAATGAATACTTTTGATAGTTGAGGGACTAAAATGAATATTTTCAAAAGTTGGGTTTTAAAATCAAAATAAAGTAAATCAGCAGGGACTGAATAATAGATTTTAAAAATGAGGGACTGATTAAACTCATTTAAAACTTAAGGGCTGAAATTGATAAGTTTAAAAGCTGAAAGGACTGAAATAAAACATTTTTAAAACATAGGGACTGATTTGAAATAACTTTAAAACTTCAGGGACCAAAGTGCAAATTCTCGAAATCAAAATATTAATTTTAAAAATATCATTTCTCTCTTCATTTCTGATCGAGAGAAGAGACAGAGGATGGCGACGGCGATGGAGGAGACGCAGCGACGCCAGGCCACGAGCGAGGTGTTCTGCCGGTGATTTCGCCGGCGCTGGTTACGAGGAGTGGAGAGGGTGCAAAATAGGATAGTTTCTGGGCTGATTTGGGGGCGATTTTAGGGTGAAACCGAAGCTAGGGTTCGCAGTTCTTCCGACCAAAATCCGGTTAAGATGGCGGCAGTCAAGGTGAGTAACTGGGCTTCATCTATTTCTTGGTTTGGGTTTTTATTTTGGATGATTGATTTGGGCAGTAGGCGGTTGTGGGTGGCGTGTGACGGTTTGGGAAATGGTGGTGGTTGCGCTACAGCAGTGTTGGTGATGGATATGGACGGTGCTGCAGTTGGTTTGATTTGAGGTTCGATTGATGGGTGGTGACTGTGGTTGGGTTAATTTCCGGTGATGGTTTGATCGATGATGAAATGATGAATACTGTGGTTGATTGCAATGAGGTGAGGGTGATTCAGCAGTGATGGTGTCTGCTTGATCAAAATTGGTTGAGGCAGTGTTTGGTTTGTTCGATTGGGAGTCATGGAGATGATTTCTTGAATTGAGCAGTGAATTGGTAGTGAATTTGCTGTGAATTGGTGGTGTCCGGTGATGATGATGCTGATTTGAAAATGATGGTGAATCAACAGCTTTGGTGAATTGGGTGTTTAACATTACCCTTTTTGTTGATGGTTGGAGACTGATTGCAGATTGAGCTGCACTGGGGTGGTGAGGATGGAAGGCAACATCTGTGGTGGCTGCATTGGTGGTTGCAGCATAGGTAAATGGCCGGTTTTGGAGTTGAGGCAAAGCTTGTGGATTGATGATAATTATAGTGATTGTCGTGATGGTGATTTATTGGAGAGAAAAGTGGGAGACATGGGGACTAATTAGTTGGTTTGGTGATGATGATGTCTTGAGGATGAAAGTGGCGGAAATGGTGGAGATAATGAATAAGTAATGGAAAGAAAAGGAAAAATTTTAGATTAGCGGAAAAGAATGGAGTAAAGTATGAGAAATTTGGTTTGTGCGTGTGAATGATTATGTCTCAGAATATTTTGATGGATGGGTGGGAGAGAAAAGAAAAAGGGGAATTATTTTAGTAAGAATTAGTTTAGGTATAATTAACTAAAAATTTGACTAACTTTGATTAGAAAACGTATTTAAAACAGATATATTTTGGACTGAAAATACATTTGAGAATAAATAATTAAAACAATATAATTTTAGAAATTCGGATTTTAATTTAAAATCGAACAAATTCGATATTTCTTGACTTGGCTAGACGAATCCGTCGCGGCATTAATTTCAAAACAATAGCGACTCAATTTTCTAAATATTAAAATAATTATTTATTGCGTAAAAATTCTGGATCGCTACAATCTTACCTCCTTAAAATAATTTCGTCCTCGAAATTAAACTTACTTGATCTTATGATTTCTGAATACTTAATCAGAATCTCTTCTTTCTCTTCTCTTATGTAGCATCATTGCTACCATATTTAACCCAACCATATTTAACCCACTGGACTTTGACTAAATGCATCACTTTGTTTTCTCAAGAACATGGACTTTTCTATAGACATATGTGTCTACTCAAAAATTCTTCTGAATCGTAAGTGACTGAAAGTTCACTATTCTTTGAATTCCATTTTTATGAACCCAAAACAACATAACTTATTCATAGATGATCAACTTATTTCATAATCTCAATACATTATCACCTTCAATTATCATCATCATATCATTCCTTACAATTTCTATTGTACCTTTATATTCATCTAACCTTACGTTCATCATCATTATCTCACATAATCCCAAACAACATCATGTCTCTTTACTAATTTCTGTAATTCCATAAAAAAATCTCTTCAAGTTTTCATAAATCTTTACTGATATATCAAACCATAATAATTTGTCATCTCTAAACTTCTTATCATCGAATATTCAAAAAAAATAATCAAAACAATTGCCAATCGAATGTAAAAATTTCATCATATCTTGTAGTATTCATGTAACATGTCACTTATCATCGTATCATGTGACCTCAGATATTCGTATATATCTCTAAAATTTCAAAAAATCTTTACTGACATATCATATCATAATAATTTTTCCTTTCTTCTTATCATCGAATATTCAAAAAAAATAATCAAAGAATTACCTGATTATTCTCTCTACGTAATATACCCAAACATATCAACATAATATCATCAACTTATCTTTCCAATATTTGTAACCCAAAATTCAGTAAACAAATATCTTCCAAATAACTAAGATTCTTTACTTAAATGTCACCACATTTCCTGCAAAGTATTTCTTTCACTTATACATACTTATGAATTCTGATTCAATACGGTCCTTATTTCTCTTTCACGTATTCCCGTATCATCTCACTATACCTTGATTATTATATCAAAAATATCAGTACCAAAATCTAATAAAATATTCCATATCTCCAATCTTATCATCAAATTTTCTTTTGTCGAGAAAAATAACAGCGCATTAACTCTTGTTCCCACTTTTCATTTTTTTTTCTATTCCATACTTTAAATCATACATCAAGTACTCGGTATCAAATACTCATTCTAGCTGAGAGCTAAGATACTAACTTAAAACAGCATCACAAGGATCAGATATGTTATTCTCAAACTTAAGAAACTTCACTAATTTCCCAAATCTGAAATTCAAAATTAAAATTTTCTATTCTCCCAAACTTCAATTCATATCACACTTTATGAACAATACTCTGATTAATTTTATCACCATTAAATAAGACTTCTGTAAATCATATAGGATTCCTCATCAAATTTGCTTAACCCAAAGATACAATCCCATAATTAAAAATCACACAACTGATCATCTCAGATTTTCCATTATTGTAGCCAAAATATTTACTCACTTCAAAAGTACAACCAATAATAATTAATCGACACTGCATCACTAAATCTTTAAATAAATCCATATTTTATGACTAAAAATGAAAATTCTCAATCGTAGATAATATTTCACCATAATGCAATAAACCATCAAAATAAGATCATCGAACTCAATATTCACACGATTCTTCCCTGGATAACCATAACATCCCTTAACCGTCTAGTCGTCATCTCTATCACGTACCTTATACGTCAATCTGATCACTAATATTATATATCAATTTCTCAGGAAAAAAAATCTTGGATTCTACCGTGGTCCCTCTTCTGAACTCCATTCCAAAATAAGTCATCACTGTAAAATCTTATCCCTATTTTCCTCAAAATTCATATCCTTATAATACTCTCCAATACAAGTGATCATTCCTTACAAGTGATAAATCCATTCCGAAGAATAATTAAGATTCTTCCCAATAATGCCCTTATACTTGTCTTCACTCGTCTGTCAAAATATAACTTATCATTTACTCAATCTTGCTTATGAACTTGCAATTCTAAACTCAATTCTCTTAGTGATTGCATACCATATTATGCTCTTATTTCCAAACGATAAAATTCTGGACAGAGCCTCCCTTGTAATTTGGACTTATCCCAAACCATAAGCATACTTCATAACTCACAATAATAAATAACTCCACATTTGATCACAACGATCTAAAAATATTGAAAATGATTCCAACACTTCAATATCATCAAAAATATCCCATAATTCCATTCATAATTCCTCAACATAACAATTTCAAATCATATTTTTCAATATCACAATATCACTTCCTTCCATACCTTAATTGGCTCAAAAGTTACTCATACTTATAAATATATGCCATAAATCATATTCCCAAAATTTATTCACAAAGCCAAACTTCATAATAAATTTCTCTTCAACATAGAGGCATAATTCATTTACTCAACATAATATCCATTACTTAATTCTCAAAAACTAAGAACCAAATCTTTAAATCTCTAACTTCATAATGCTTCTCATAAAAGTCTCAATAAAATCATATCAGTTATAATCTTAACATCTTATCACAACTTCATAACTGGCTTGCTATTTCTCGTTTAATCTAAACGATAAATAATCTGAAAATATAATCAAATCCTTTCTGTTGACTTCTCATACTTAGTGCCATGTCTAAAATCAATTATGCAAAGTCCATCTAGGGTTCATCATTTCTAACTCGAGGACAAAAATTATTTAAAAATCATTCTTAAATCATATTATTCCCATTATGCTCAACACTCGTTTTCTTTCTTAAAAAAAATTTCTCATAATCATACATTAAAGCATATAAGTTATGACAAAGCATAACAATATCATTATTTTTGAAGAAATACATTCTTATTTCTCATAAATCATAAGTATCCGAAATACTCTTCATTCTTTCTCATAAATCAATAAAATGAGTATTCGAAATACTGAAATAACTTTAAACATTATAAACTTCTTTACCTCGGAGTTAGTGGAGAGAAATGATGGCAGTGGCAATCTTCATCAATAAAAATCTTATAATGAAAAATATTTCTTGAAAATTCTTTTTGAAAATTTTTTCCAGTCTACAGAAACGCAGACTAGCTCTGATACCAACTTGTAGCGCCCCGAGTTCCGTATACCCGATTCACTACGTCATTTTCTGTCTAAATTTTTCGAATAATATTTTTGCGGAAGAAATAGTTGAAATTCATTTTTGGCAACATTAAATAAACTGTAATGGCCGATAAAATTGAAAACATTTATGAAACCATTTGAAATAGTAAATCGAACCATTAATTTTGTAAAGAAATTGACAATGTCATAATTTCTCAAATAAATGAACTTCTCTAAATTATTCGATTGTTTGGAAAAAAATACGGAAATCATTAACGTCAAACTTTCAACCGTTTAACGATTATTGCCACCATCATTCATCGCTCGCCACCGTCTCCGAAATCTGCAAAACTGTTAAAAAGTAGGGTGAGTATTTCATGGGGGAAATACTCAGTAGACTCATCGCAAATTAATTTAATTTATAAGATGATTAAACACATAAATCCCGGCTCTTTATAAAACGGGCATTGATAGAGCTTCTTTATAAAACTGCTCTTGATAAAACTCATATTGTGCATTACAGCACGGGACATATTTTGCAAATCATATGCTCTTTGAAAATAGCTCTTTGAAAACAGCTCTTTGAAAACATCTCTTTGAAAATAGTTCTTTGAAAACAGCTCTTTGAAAACAGCTCTTTTGAAAATAGCTCTTTGAAAACAGCTCTTTGAAAACATCTCTTTGAAAACAGCTCTTTGAAAACAGCTCTTTGAAAACAACTCTTTGAAAACATCTCTTTGAAAACATCTCTTTGAAAACCATATACTTATAAAAACATTTTAATTATGCCAAGCATAATTTCTTTTGAAAGCATAACATAAGATAGGATTTAAATCCTCATAAACATACAAGAACTTTACCGAACTTAGGTGGTAAGAATTCTTATGCAGTAAAATCATAATAACAGTAAAATCACAGTAAGTATACCAAGCATAATTTTTGAAATTCATAGGGATCAATTGCATCATAACATAAGATAGGATCGAAATCCTCATAAACATATGCGACAGGAATTTTACCGAACTTAGGTGGTAAATCCTCATAAACATATGGAAACACAGGAATTTTACCGAACTTCGTGGCAAATCCTCATAAACATAGGAGACACAAGAATGTTACCGAACTTCGTGGCAAGAATTCTTATGTGTAAAATCATAATAACAGTAAGATCATAATAACAGTAAGATCATAATAACAGTAAGTATACCAAAACATAATTCATGAAATTCATAGGGATCATTTCCATCATAACATAAGATAGGATCGAAATCCTCATAAATATAAGAATTTTACCGAACTTAGGTGGTAAATCCTCATAAACATATGGAAAGACAGGAATTTTACCGAACTTAGGTGGTAAATCCTCATAAACTTATGGAGACACAAGAATTTTACCGAACTTAGGTGGTAAGAATTCTTATGTGCATAGCAATGATCCAAAACATATAAAACATTATCGTAAAAACATAGGGTATACTTACTTTTCATAAAAACATAAGGTATATTTACCTTTCATAAAACATACTTAATTTTCTTGAAAATTGACTTTCACAAGTCACATGACATTTATATGAAATCATAATTTAAATCAATTAATAAGTGCGAGTCTACCTCAAATTCGACGAGTGCAAAGTTGAGCGGGAATGACTTCAATTTCTTTAAATTCTCCGTACGCTTCATCTTAGCCAATAAGTCACTTTAGTCTATCGAATATATAGTTCAAAATGATAAATTATAATTTGAAGACTAAAATTGATGTTTTGAAAGTTAAGGGACTAAAATGAATACTTTTGAAAGTTGAGGGATTAAAATGAATACTTTTGATAGTTGAGGGACTAAAATGAATATTTTCAAAAGTTGGGTTTTAAAATCAAAATAAAGTAAATCAGCAGGGACTGAATAATAGATTTTAAAAATGAGGGACTGATTAAACTCATTTAAAACTTAAGGGCTGAAATTGATAAGTTTAAAAGCTGAAAGGACTGAAATAAAACATTTTTAAAACATAGGGACTGATTTGAAATAACTTTAAAACTTCAGGGACCAAAGTGCAAATTCTCGAAATCAAAATATTAATTTTAAAAATATCATTTCTCTCTTCATTTCTGATCGAGAGAAGAGACAGAGGATGGCGACGGCGATGGAGGAGACGCAGCGACGCCAGGCCACGAGCGAGGTGTTCTGCCGGTGATTTCGCCGGCGCTGGTTACGAGGAGTGGAGAGGGTGCAAAATAGGATAGTTTCTGGGCTGATTTGGGGGCGATTTTAGGGTGAAACCGAAGCTAGGGTTCGCAGTTCTTCCGACCAAAATCCGGTTAAGATGGCGGCAGTCAAGGTGAGTAACTGGGCTTCATCTATTTCTTGGTTTGGGTTTTTATTTTGGATGATTGATTTGGGCAGTAGGCGGTTGTGGGTGGCGTGTGACGGTTTGGGAAATGGTGGTGGTTGCGCTACAGCAGTGTTGGTGATGGATATGGACGGTGCTGCAGTTGGTTTGATTTGAGGTTCGATTGATGGGTGGTGACTGTGGTTGGGTTAATTTCCGGTGATGGTTTGATCGATGATGAAATGATGAATACTGTGGTTGATTGCAATGAGGTGAGGGTGATTCAGCAGTGATGGTGTCTGCTTGATCAAAATTGGTTGAGGCAGTGTTTGGTTTGTTCGATTGGGAGTCATGGAGATGATTTCTTGAATTGAGCAGTGAATTGGTAGTGAATTTGCTGTGAATTGGTGGTGTCCGGTGATGATGATGCTGATTTGAAAATGATGGTGAATCAACAACTTTGGTGAATTGGGTGTTTAACATTACCCTTTTTGTTGATGGTTGGAGACTGATTGCAGATTGAGCTGCACTGGGGTGGTGAGGATGGAAGGCAACATCTGTGGTGGCTGCATTGGTGGTTGCAGCATAGGTAAATGGCCGGTTTTGGAGTTGAGGCAAAGCTTGTGGATTGATGATAATTATAGTGATTGTCGTGATGGTGATTTATTGGAGAGAAAAGTGGGAGACATGGGGACTAATTAGTTGGTTTGGTGATGATGATGTCTTGAGGATGAAAGTGGCGGAAATGGTGGAGATAATGAATAAGTAATGGAAAGAAAAGGAAAAATTTTAGATTAGCGGAAAAGAATGGAGTAAAGTATGAGAAATTTGGTTTGTGCGTGTGAATGATTATGTCTCAGAATATTTTGATGGATGGGTGGGAGAGAAAAGAAAAAGGGGAATTATTTTAGTAAGAATTAGTTTAGGTATAATTAACTAAAAATTTGACTAACTTTGATTAGAAAACGTATTTAAAACAGATATATTTTGGACTGAAAATACATTTGAGAATAAATAATTAAAACAATATAATTTTAGAAATTCGGATTTTAATTTAAAATCGAACAAATTCGATATTTCTTGGCTTGGCTAGACGAATCCGTCGCGGCATTAATTTCAAAACAATAGCGACTCAATTTTCTAAATATTAAAATAATTATTTATTGCGTAAAAATTCTGGATCGCTACAGGGGGTACTGTGTTGACTGAATTCACATCATGAACAACTCAGTTTACACGAATAATTTCTTCCGGAATTGGGCGAAACTATTATCTTTGTAGTCACTCATAAATGATTGGGAGGTGAGTGCTCACGAGAGGTGAAAGGAAACGAGCCATGATTGGGATGGGAAATAAAGGGCATTGCATCTCTAGCACACACTAACACAATCCGATCATGCAATGGAACATTCTTGTTAAAGAAAAGTGGGTTGCAACCTCAAGTCTCTAAATTGTAATCTATTGTTTGAATCCTATTCTTTTCCTTGCAAATCTTTGTTCGAGGACGAACAACGGTTCAAGTGTGGGGGGATTTGATAAGTGTGATATTTACGTTTATTTTATACACTTATATCCTTGAAAATGCCATAATGTGACTCTATCTAAGTATTATTGATGCATTTTATGTTTTATATTGTATAGGATCCTAAAAGAAGAGAAAAGAATTTGAAAGGACCAAAATGCACTCAAAACTGAAGTTTGGGGACTTTCGTGCAATTACAGTTACGACCGTAAGGTAATAAAGTCACGGCCGTAAAAGTGTTAAAAGAATTGTGCAAAATCAACAGAATGTGCGTTACGGCCGTGAATGGATAGGTCACGGCCGTAACCTTCAAAAGAAGAAAATCAGCAGAAACCTCTTTACGGCCGTAAATCAGAAAGTCACGGCCGTAACTTCAATTTGCGAGAAATATGCAGAAACTCAATTACGGCCGTAAAGGAAATGTTACGGCCGTAACTATTCAAGTCAAAAATTTCCATATTTAATTATTTCCATAATTTTGGGATTTCTTACTCCCAAAGTTAGGGCACGAAATTAAGGCTATAAAAAGGGAACTTCATGACAAGAAAAGTATGAAAAAAATATTGAAAAGAGGAGCGGCTCGCTTGAAGAATTGGAGAAGATTTAAGCAATTCGAGAAGATGAATCAACTTGAAGAATACTCCACAACCATGCTAGGCTAAATTTCATATCTTGTTCAAAGGGGAAGTTGTGTCAATTTAATTATGTTATTATCTTTTCCTACAAATTAGTAGCGTGAATTTAGTCTTTTATTTCAATTGTTGGATTATTATGTTTTGAATGTTCGATTGAGTTTATTTGATTAATAGTTTAATTTGGCCAATTGGATTATTGATCTTTGGATTCATGAATATGCTATGTTTAGATTCTTGATCCGTAATTGTCATTGAATCTTTACTTTAGTAGCAAATAAATCTCGTGCAGGTTTAGTAATAATTCAACTTGGATTGATTAATTCGAGCTTGTGTAATTAACTATCTAATTCAATCTATTCTTCTAAATTTTCATACTAGTCGTGCATTAAATCCTAAGAGCTTGTTTAGGGTTGTCCGTAGCTAGAATTGGTTCGAAGAGCTTGTTTTGAATCAATACACATAAGGAAGAATTTAGATAATCAGAGCTTGTTGATTATTTATGATTGATAATTGAGTTAGGAATAGAAACACGTTACAAGGAAAAGTATAACATTAATTGAGGACACAACCGAACCCGAGAACAAGATTTCTTCTTATATTATTTCTCTAGTCATATTTAATTGTTTATTTTTGTGCATATTTTCTTTTCAAGCAATCTCAAACAACAAACCCCCCATTCCATTCTAATTGATCGAACAACAAAAATTAGTTTCTATTCCTCCTGGGATCGACCCTTACTCTCCCTACTACATTATTTATTGATATTTGATGAGTAAGGAATTATTTATTATTTTGGTGCATTGCGATACACATCAGGGTGAGACGGAGAGCCAGTTAGTTCACTCCGTCCAATACGAAGCCACCCGGGCCAATGCTGCTGAGGAAGAGCTTCGCAAGGTTAAGGCTGACCTCGAGGCTGCCCTCCAAGAACGGGACAAAGCTCAGGATGAAGCTAGGCGCTTTCCAGAAGAGCTTGAGCAGGTTCGGGCACGGGAGCCTCAACTCCAAGCTTCTGCAATAGAGTCCTTCAAAGGCTCAGAAGACTACAAGCTTGCCTTGGGTAACTATGCTTTGGAGTCTTACTCTCAAGTAATAAGACAGGCAAGGGCTTGGTGTCTTCTGAAGATGCCCGAGCTGGACATGAGCCTGATGGCCCTTTTCCACTAGGTGCTGATGATCTCGACCTCAACCTTTTGAGGAGGAAGAGGACGCGGACTGTGAAGTGCTCGAGGAAGCGGAAGAGGGGACTGACCCCGAGGATTAAAATCATTGTAAATCTATGTTGTTATGCCTGGGGTATGCCCCGTAGACTTTTGTAAAACTTCCTTAATGAATGAATTTGGTTTTTAAGCCTTTCGCAAGTTACCTTTAAATATTAAGTAGCATTGATTCCGCATCAAGATTAAGTTTCAGACAATTGACTAGTAAGACCGGGTTAGTCCGACCCCTTTTAGTCGATTTACTCAAAGATAAGATCGAGCTCTTTACTTGGCGAACTTGGGAGAATTGTTTGATAAGATCGGGTTGTACCGACCTATTTTTTATAAGAAATAATTAGCCGTGCCGACCTTTAGGGTCCATTTGTCAAGATGGAGTCGTGTCCATAACTTGGTAAAATGGAGGCAGATTTTTACAAGGGTCGGGCAATGCCGGTTTGAAGATGTAAGGCCGGGCTAACCCGACATGTAATTATTTTGAATTTCCTGTTGGAAAGTAATTTGTAACGTCTTGCCATGAGATCTTGTAAATTATTCGTGAAAGAATAATTTGTAAAGTCTTACCATGAGACATTGTGGGAAATAATTTGTAACGTCCTGTCATGAGACCTTGTAAATTATTCGTGGAAGAATAATTTATAAAGTCTTACCATGAGACATTGTAAATTATTTGATGAGAAATAATTTGTAAGGTCTTGCCATGAGACCTTGTAAATTATTCGTGGAAGAATAATTTATAAAGTCTTACCATGAGACAATGTAAATTTTTTGATGGGAAATAATTTGTAACGTCCTGCCATGAGACCTTGTAAATTATTCATGGAAGAATAATTTGTAAAGCCTTACCATGAGACATAATAAATTATTTGATGGGAAATAATTTGTAACGTCCTACCATGAGACCTTGTAAATTATTCGTGGAAGAATAATTTGTAAAGTCTTACCATGAGACATTGTAAATTATTTGATGGAAAATAATTTGTAACGTCCTGCCATGAGACCTCGTAAATTATTCGTGGTAGAATAATGTGTAAAGTCTTACCATGAGACATTGTAAATTATTTGATGGGAAATAATTTGTAACGTCCTGCCATGAGACCTAGTAAATTATTCGTGAAAGAATAATTTGTAAAGCCTTACCTGAGACATTGTAAATTATTTGATGGAAAATAATTTGTAACGTCCTGTCATGAGACCTTGTAAATTATTCGTGGAAGAATAATTTGTAAAGCCTTACCATGAGACATTGTAAATTATTTGATGGGAAATAATTTGTAACGTCCTGCCATGAGACCTCGTAAATTATTCGTGGTAGAATAATGTGTAAAGTCTTACCATGAGACATTGTAAATTATTTGATGGGAAATAATTTGTAACGTCCTGCCATGAGACCTAGTAAATTATTCGTGAAAGAATAATTTGTAAAGCCTTACCTGAGACATTGTAAATTATTTGATGGAAAATAATTTGTAACGTCCTGTCATGAGACCTTGTAAATTATTCGTGGAAGAATAATTTGTAAAGCCTTACCATGAGACAATGTAAATTATTTGATGGGAAATAATTTGTAACGTCCTACCATGAGACCTTGTAAATTATTTGTGGAAGAATAATTTGTAAAGCCTTACCATGAGACATTGTAAATTATTCGTGGAAGAATAATTTGTAAAGTCTTACCATGAGACATTGTAAATTATTTGATGGGAAATAATTTGTAACGTCCTGCCATGAGACCTTGTAAATTATTCGTGGAAGAATAATTTGTAAAACCTTACCATGAGACATTGTAAATTATTTGATGGGAAATAATTTGTAACGTCCTGCCATGAAACCTTGTAAATTATGTTGGATTATGTGTCCAAGTCCAATTAGTTGGACCGGACTTGGGTTGGCCCAAGTCCACAATCTTTAACCTAATTAGGTTTAGGTTATTCCTATAAGTACTAAGATAATATGTAGAGAAGTTGGTTTTTCTTGATTGCTAGTAGAGTAACCCAGATTGTGGCTTGCTGTGTGGATCACCATTAGAGGCTGGACGATTGGACGGCTGTGGTAAAGATCTATACAACAACAACATCAGATTCTAGTAGTTCATCAAAAAGGTATAATTTCTATCACAAACTTCATCGTAGTGCAAGGTTGATCCGGGTTATGGTTTCGATTCTTTTAATTCCGCTGTGCATGTTTATCACAAAACCTAACAGTGGTGTCAGAGCCTACCTTGAAACCTGTTGAAGTTTGTTTTGTTTGGATATATTTACAATAATTGTTATTGAGATATTAATTTGATTTACACAAATTAAATCTGAAAGGTTTTAGATTAATGGTTAAAAATCAGATCGAAAAATTGTTGGAGTGGTGGCGGCGCCAGCGCCACTAGCTGCGCGTGGTAGCGGCGATCGTCGTCGCTGCACAGTCACAGCAGCTGTTCAGAACAGCTGCTGCGCAGCAGCGGTGATAGCTCCCTGCTGCGCACAGCAGCGGCGAAAGACGCCGCTGCGGTGAATTTCGCTGCTGCGCGCAGCAGCTACTGCTGTCGCGGTCGCGACAGCAGGTCTCCAGGAGAGCGTCGTGTCGCGTCGGCGACGCGGCACAGAGGATGCGGCGCCGACCGGCGTCGCAGCGGCACACCGAAACCCTAGGGTTTCGGTGTGCTGATTTTGGGGACGGGGGCTGGTTTACAATTTTGGAATTTGCATACCCGCCCCCCGATATTCCAAAAGGGGCATGGCAGGCCCTGTGCTTGTTTTCTAAATTAAAATAGGTCCCTTCTGTTTTTAAAACCTTGCTGAAAGGTACCTATATTTTGGAAATTAAAATTAAGGGCCTGAATTTTAAAAAGGGATTCAATTAGGTCTTGATTATAATTTTATTCTGAGAAAAATTCAATAAAATTATTTTTAAACAAAAACTTTGAATTTTTGACTTGACTAAAATTATTGATTTTCTCATAAAATTCTAAGATAGACCTTACGTAAAATTTTAAAAGGTTGATCCAAATCCGAGTACGACTCAGCTTGGAGATTAAAATAAAATGGTTATTTTTTATCGTCCCCATGAATAATGAGTTAATTGATTAATTTCATTAATATAAAATTGATTAATATGATTAATTAATTGGCATATCAATAAGATTGATTATTCGATCTGTTTTATCTAAAAGGGTTTAGACAATTAAAATCTACGTTGCAAATTTGGAAATTAATATATATATGTATTATTATTAATATTAGATATTAATTGTGTTGGCATCTATAGTGGATGATTATGGACTAGACCTATGTGATTGGTTGAATGTATGGTTTATTTAATTCTGTTCTTTGTTAATTAGGCCTGCGAGCCTATTATTACTTAATTAGGGCATGCGTGCTTGTTATTGTTTAATTGGGTCTGCGAGCCTGTTATTATTTAATTGGGCCTGCGTGCCTATTTTATTTAATTTATATGGGTCTGCGTGTCCATCTGATACAGGCCTGCGTGCCAACTAGTAAATGTTACAGGTAGGAGCAGATAGCGGTTATTGCATTTTTGGCATTCGATGTGGAATGCAATGTCCCCTAGGAAATAGACCAACTAGTCTTCTTCATGGCTCAAGGAGACTAGATAGATACCGTCCATAGTCATCCACACTATTATATGTATGATTAATTACATGGTTGATGATAGTTAATTTACATAGGATTGATGAGACGTTACAAACCCCTCAAATTAAATATTAAATTCGTATTAATTAGTTAATACAAAATGCCTTCCATTATTATAATGATAAACCAGAATCCGCCATCAATGTCAGCTTGTTGAGTCACTCAAGGCTGCGAGATGGAAGGTGTGTTTAATCATTATGAAATATACGATATTTCTGAATAAATGGGTAGAATTTAACCATAATTCATCTCTTGTTGAGTCACTCAAGGAGACAAATTTTGGAGGCATGATCAAGTGAACGCATAAGATGTGCAAGACAAAGAGTTGTCTACTTGATGGTCTAGGAGTCACATAGAGATGTGATTGATAAGTGTATCTACCTGGAAGTTTTATTGGAGCTTGTTGAGTCACTCAAGGTTCTAATAAAATGAAAGGGATCCTAGCCCACTGCGAATCATATAGATTCTACCAATTAATGTAAAGGGGTCATTAATTCATGTCAAACAGTGGGAGTACGTATTAATTTAATAAAGTCCAAATTATGTTAATTTTGTATTTAATTATTGTTCTATTTTGTCATTTCAGCTATTGAATAATGAGTAACCATATAAGTTTGAGAAGCATACTTGATGCTAACAAGCTTACCGGACCAAATTTTTTGGATTGGCATCGTAATGTGAGAATCGTTCTCAAGCATGAAAAAATTGGATATGTCATTGAGCAACCAATACCGGAAGTTCCTACTGAGGAAGCTACGCCGGAGGAAGTGCAAGCTTATAATAAACACAGTGACGACGACAATACTGCAACATGTGTGATGCTTGCAGCTATGTCACCTGAGTTACAAAAGCAGCACGAGGGTATGGATGCTCATACCATTATATTTCATCTCAAGGAGTTGTATGATGAACAGTCTCGGACTGAGAGGTATGAGACATCCAAAATGCTATTTAGAGGTGTGATGGCAGAAGGATCTTCAGTCAGTGCTCATGTGGTGAAGATGATTGGCTTTATTGAAAAATTGGGCCAATTGGGTTTTGCTATGGATCACGAACTAAGTGTTGACTTAATTCTACAATCCCTGCCTGATAGCTATTCACAGTTTATTATGAACTTTAACATGAATAAGATTCAGTGTACCCAACATCAATAAAGGTAAAGGGCAGATCTTGAACATTGACAACTCTAAGGGAACTAAGAGGAAGTCCAACTTGACCTTTAAGAAAGGATCCAAGAAGATCAAGTCTACTGGAAAAACAGTCAAAGCCGACAAAGGAAAGTCCAAGTCTAATGACCCTTGCTTTCATTGTGGAGGTAAAGGACATTGGAAAAGGAACTGCAAGGTTTACCTCGCTAGCTTGAAGGGTAAGAAATCTAATGAGGCTTCCACTTCAGGTAATTATTTTATCGAGGTTTTTATGTCTGCTCCTTTAGATTCTTGGGTATTGGATACCGGATGTGGATCTCATATTTGCACAAATATGCAGGAACTAAAGAATAGTAGAAGACTGCAGAAAGGGGACGTGGACCTACGAGTGGGAAATGGAGCAAAAGTTGTTGCATTAGCTATAGGAACCTACTATTTATCGTTGCCCTCGGACCTTGTTTTAGAATTAAAAGATTTCTATTTTATTCCTTCCATTAATAAGAACATTATTTCAGTTTCATGTTTGGACATGGATGGTTTTTCCATTGAGATTAAGAATAAATGTTGTTCTTTTTATCTTAATGAATTGTTTTATGGTTGTGGAAAATTAATTAATGGCATCTATATTATAGACATGCAAAATACTATAATGAGTATAGAAAACAAAAGGCCTAAGAAAGATAACGTTAATAATTCCTACCTTTGGCATTGTAGGCTTGGACATATAAATGAAAAACGCATATCCAAGTTACATAAAGATGGATACTTGGACACAAATGATTTTGAATCATTTGATAAATGTGAATCATGCCTTTTAGGAAAAATGACCAAGTCACCCTTTACTGGAAAGGGAGAAAGGGCTACCGACATTTTAAGCCTCATACATACGGATGTATGTGGACCAATGTCAACAAATGCTAGAGGAGGTTTTTCCTACTTCATAACTTTCACAGATGACCATTCTAGATATGGATTCATCTATTTAATGAAGTTCAAGCATGAAGCCCTTGAAAGGTTCAAGGAATTCAAGCAAGAAGCTGAGAAACAAACTGGTAAGAGCATTCTCACAATTCGATCTGATCGAGGTGGAGAATACTTGAAAGAAGAATTTTTAAGTTATCTTAAAGAGAATGGGATTCTCTCGCAGTGGACTCCACCGTATACACCACAACATAATGGTGTATCTGAAAGGAGAAATCGCACTCTACTTGACATGGTGCGATCAATGATGAGCCGAGCAGTTCTCCCAAAAACATTTTGGGGTTATGCACTTAACACTGCATGCCACACACTAAATCGTGTCCCATCTAAGTCGGTTGATAAAACTCCATATGAGATATGGAATGGGAAAAGATCTAATCTCTCATATTTGAAGATTTGGGGTTGCGATGCTTATGTGAAGCGTTCAAAATCGGATAAATTAGATGTTAAATCCGATAAATGCCTATTTGTAGGGTATCCAAAGCAAACAGTTGGATATCATTCCTATAATCCCACCGAGATGAAGGTCATCGTGTCAAAACATGCTATATTCTTAGAGAAAGAGTTCATTCTAAGAGAGAGTAGTGGGAGCAAAATAGAACTTGAAGAAATTCAAGAAACTACAGGAGAGGTAAACCGATTAGATGTACCAGTGGCTGTGTCTAATATTGATGAGACACAGACTGGTAATGGGGAATCGCCAGACCCTAAGGACATACCAGCTCCACGCAAGTCAGAAAGGGTTATTCGTCCTCCCAAAAGATTTGATCTTATGATTACCAAAGAAAACTTGCTAATTGAGAAAGACGAACCCTCAACTTATGCAGAATCAAAGTCAAGTGTTGACTCGGTGAGATGGTAGAAAGCCATGGAATCCGAAATGAACTCCATGTACGAAAACAAGGTTTGGACCTTAGTTGACCTACCTGATGGGGTAAGACCCATAGGTTGTAAATGGGTTTACAAAAGAAAGGTAGACATGGATGGTAATATTCATACATACAAGGCAAGACTCATGGCAAAAGGATATAAGCAAAGACAAGGAATTGACTTTGACGAAACTTTTTCACCAGTCGCCATGTCTAAATCTATTCGAATTCTGCTTGCAATAACAGCATACTACGATTATGAAATTTGGCAAATGGATGTCAAAACTGCGTTTCTTAATGGGAATCTTAATGAAGATGTGTACATGACACAGCCCGAGGGTTTTGAATCCAAAGAACAAAACAAAGTATGCAAGCTACAAAAATCCATATATGGGTTAAAGCAAGCCTCTCGAAGCTGGAATCGTCGTTTCGATGAGATAATCAAAAGGTTTGATTTTATTAAAAATGAAGATGATCCGTATGTGTACAAGAAAAATAATGGGAGCAAAATTGTGTTTCTAATTCTGTATGTAGATGACATATTATTATTAGGAAACGATATCCCCATGCTTAAATCAGTAAAAACATGGTTATCCAAAAACTTCTCCATGAAGGATATGGGAGAGGCAGCATACATCCTTGGGATTAAGATCTATAGGGATAGATCTAGAAAGATGCTTGGCCTATCACAGTCCTCGTACATAGATAAAATCTTAAGAAGATTTAATATGCAAGAGTCCAAAAGAGGACTCTGTCCCATTGCACATGGGATCACTCTTTCTAAGGAAATGTGTCCAAAAACACAGAATGAGAGAGATCGCATGGATAGGATACCTTATGCATCAGCAATGGGATCCATTATGTATGCGATGCTATGTACAAGACCTGATATTGCATATGCTTTGAGTATCACGAGCAGATTCCAAGCAAATCCGGGCGAGAAACATTGGATCGCCGTCAAGAACATTTTTAAGTACTTGAAAAGGACTAAAAATATGTTTCTTGTATATGGAGAAGATGAACTAAAGGTTCAAGGATATACTGATGCCAGTTTTCAGTCAGATAAAGATGACTGTAAATCCCAATCCGGATATATATTTACACTAAATGGAGGAGCAGTCAGTTGGAAAAGTTCCAAACAAGACACTACTGCAGATTCAACTACAGAAGCCGAATACATAGCTGCTTCGGAAGCAGCAAAGGAAGCCGTCTGGATCAGGAAGTTCATAACTGAACTGGGAGTGGTTCCTAGCATTGTTGATCCAATAGCTTTGTATTGTGATAACAATGGAGTCATCGCACAAGCGAAGGAACCAAGGTCTCATCAGCGATCCAAACATGTATTGAGGCGATATCATCTCGTTAGGGAGATCATAGAAAGAAATGACATACGAATAGAACAAGTCCCGACAGACGACAATGTAGCAGATCCTCTAAGAAAGGGATTGTCTCAACACAAGCATGATGATCATACCAAGTCTGTTGGTATTAGATACATGAGTGATTGGATCTAGTTTGCATGGGATTTTATTTAATGTGATATACACTTTGTTTGGACATCGTTGGTATAAACATTTACTATTAAATTGAGTCTACATTTTGATTGGAAAATCTGTTATTGCTTAGAATTATAATAATGGAGTCCGTAGAATAAGTTCGAACAACTTGTAAGTCACAAGGTGTTGTGATAGTGAGATTCAAGTAATATAATAACTTATTCTTAAATAATCCCTAGTCAAAGCAATAGCGAGATACGGATATTGTTATTGCAGTTAGACTAGCATGTGTTACATTTCTTTCTTATGAAGAAAGTAGCTTATCTCACAAGCTAGAATGTAGAGGGACATTCGAATGAACACGTGGATGCATTGTTAGATGAACAAAGCATTGGATGACCCGCCTAGAGATACCACATGGATAACTATCCAAACGTCAGTGGTAAATCTCTAATGTGAGGTCGTGGACTTGGTCTTTTGACTTGAGGACGTCATAGAATCTTATATGAGAATCACTATGTTTTGGCGAGCGTTGATGTTGGCTCTTGAGAAGGAATCTTCAGGATGACGCCGTACGGGTATAGTGAGACTTATATGAAGGTTGTGTATGTCCAAAATGAGGATTCATCACTCCTGGGTAGTAGGAGATTGTAACTTGTGTTTCACCAAACAAAGTTGATGTAAAATCCTCGGCCGGGGTAATGTTATGAATTGAAAATGCTTCAGTCATGACTGAATCAACTTAAGATGGAAGTGAATAAAATAATTGGTTAAAAGAGATTGACGTTATCCCATGTCTTTCAACCAATTGGGTTATATATGATGAAGGGACTATATTTCCACGGCAACTACACATAAACTGGTCTTGTCATACCATATGACATTCCCTTCACATGGATTGCCTTGATACGTTGCTAGACGTCAATCTCGGACTGCGACATGAATTAATCGATCTTGGTGAATCGAGGATGAATGTGAAATAGAGAGTTCGGTTCATCTTATTCTAATTAGATTGGAATGATAATGACATGACGTTTGCCATTGTGAATGGAACCTGATAGGTCACACACAGAAGGCAAGTATTTAACATCTGGAATTGGATCTTGTACAAGTGGGAGATTGTTGGATTATGTGTCCAAGTCCAATTAGTTGGGCCGGACTTGTGTTGGCCCAAGTCCACAATCTTTAACCTAATTAGGTTTAGGTTATTCCTATAAGTACTAAGATAATATGTAGAGAAGTTGGTTTTTCTTGATTGCTAGCACAATAATCCAGATTGTGGCTTGCTGTGTGGATCACCATTAGAGGCTGGACGATTGGACGGCTGTGGTAAAGATCTATACTACAACAACATCAGATTCTAGTAGTTCATCAAAAAGGTATAATTTCTATCACAAACTTCATCGTAGTGCAAGGTTGATCCGGGTTATGGTTTCGATTCTTTTAATTCCGCTGTGCGTGTTTATCACGAAACCTAACAAATTATTCGTGGAAGAATAATTTGTAAAGCCTTACCATGAGACATTGTAAATTATTTGATGGGAAATAACTTGTAAAGTCATGTGAATGACCTTGTAAGTTACTTTAAGATCTGATCTTTGTAGTGCTCATTCTTTGGAATAAGTATTTTTATTGAAGGGGACTGAACGATGGGCCTCGTTAAAACCTTACCCAGAAAAATTCAGTGGAAAAAAATCTGGATAAGGAAAAATAGTACCCGTCCCTGACGCTGAAAGAAAGAACAATGGGCACACAGGCCCGACCTTAACAATCATTGATGGACGTGCAAGTTCGAAAGTAAAAATAATAAACATGGGCGCAGGCCCGACTAGACGATTATGATATCTAGGAAGAGGTCTCTACTTGTAGTATGGCTTCAAATTCTCTGCATTCCATGGCCGAGGAAGAGGTTTCGAATCCATTGTGTGGAGGCTGTATGAGCCCTTTCCCACCTTTCGGATGACTTCGTATGGTCCTTCCCAAATGGGCCCAAGTTTCCCCGGTTGATGACCGGCAGCCTCACTGCGGTGAAGGACAAGATCTCCCATTCTGAATTCCCTCTTCTTTACTCGGATATTGAACTTCTTAGACATGGCCTGTTGGTAAGCTGCTATTCTTAATGATGCATCTTCTCTGACTTCTTCCAGAAGATTCAGACTCTCTCTCTCCCTCAATATGGTCAGGTGATCCCGCGGTTATAGCACGGAAACTCGGAATTGTTACTTCTACTAGGACAGCGGCTTCCATTCTGAAGGCAAGCAAGAACGGGGTCTCCCCTATCGCAGTCTTGAACATGGTTCGGTTGGTCCAAAGTATTTCGGGGAGGAGATCGGGCCAATCTCCCTTGGCACTGTCAAGGCGAGTCCTCAAGTCTTGGAAGATGAGTCTGTTCGTAACTTCAGCTAACCCATTACTCTACGAGTGAGAAACGGAAGTCAACCTGTATTCTATTCCCAGGTTCTTATAGAATTGCTTGAAGGCTTGGCATTCAAATTGACGCCCGTTATCTGTTATTAATGCCTTAGGAAGACCAAAACGGCAGACTATTGATTTCCACACAAATGCTTCCAACTTTTGTTCTGTGATTACGGCTAGCGGTTCGGCTTCCACCTACTTAGTGAAGTATTCCACAGCAACTTCCAAGAACTTGACCTGACCCCGGGCTATGGGGAAAGGTCCCAGTATGTTGATTCCCCATTCAGCGAAAGGATAGGGGCACATAATCGAGGATAGCTCTTTAGCGGGTTGATGTAACCGGGCTGCGAATCTTTGGCACTTGTCGCAAGCTTTGACATAATTGAGTGTGTCTTTCTTCATGATTGGCCAATAGTACCCGTATAGTATCAACTTCAATACTAGAGCTCTCGCTCCCTGGTGTCCCCCACAGATTCCTTCGTGAACCTCGGCCATAGCAAGGGCTACTTCTCTTGGGGTTAGGCATCACAGGTAAGGAAGTGTGAAGCTTCGACGGAACAGGGTATTCTGCAACAATGTATACCTCGGGGCCCTTGCTTTGATTCTTCTCGCTTTTCCTTTGTCATCTGGCAACTTTCCTGACGTTAGGTATACAATTATAGGATCCATCCAACTGGGCTCTTGATCTGAAATATCCATGACCTCGGGTTGTTGTGCGATACTAGGCTCATGAAGAGTTCGTACGAACACTGTCCTCTCCAAGTGGTCTAGATTGGAAAAAGTAAGTCTTGATAAAGCATCTACCTTGTGATTGGCAGATCTCGAAATTTTGTCTACACAGCAAGACTTGAACTTTCTTTGCAAGTCCAAGACCATCATCCTATAAGATGACATTTTCTCGTCTTTTGCTTCAAAAGTGTTGTTTACCTGTTCTACCACCAATTGTGAATCACTCAGGACCTTGACATGCTCGATCCCTAGATGTTGAGCTGCTTGAAGTCCAGCAATCATGGCCTCATACTCTGCATCATTATTAGTTGCTGGGAAGTCAAACCTTATTGCGCACTGAATTTCCATTGTGCCATCATCTTTCATTAGTATGATTCCAACCCTCGAGCCAGCGGCATTCGATGCTCCATCCACTTGCAAAGTTCATGTGGCCTCTTCCCTGTCATGACCTGTTGGCCCCCGAGGTCTTGGGGCGAGTTCGGGGATGAAGACAGCCAAGACCTGTGCTTTGATGGAAGGTCGAGGTTTGAACTCGATGTCATATTCTCCAAGCTTGATTGACCACTTGAGTAGACAGCCAGATACATCTGGTTTCTGCAAGATTTGCTTCAAGGGCTGATTTGTGAGGACGGTTATGGCATGGGCTTGAAAGTATGGTCTTAACTTTCTGGTTGCTGTAACCAAGGAAAGTGCGAGCTGCTCTGCCAATGTATATCGGGTTTCTGCATCTAACATCATCTTGCTGACGTAATATACTAGTTTTTGAGCCTTCCCTTCCTCTTTAACCAAAACGGTGCTCACAGCATGATCAGACACTGCTAGATACAAGAACAGATTGTCCCCTAGATTTGGCTTTACCAATATTGGAGGAGTACCCAAATATTCTTTCAACTTCCTAAAGGAGACCTCACATTCCTCGTCCATCTGAAGTCTTTGTTTCCTCGAAGAGTTTTAAAGAAGGGAAAACATTTGTCCGCTTCCCTTGACATAAATCGGCCCAATGCTGCTACTCTCATTTCTTCATTTTACGTGCGTTCCAGATTTCACGTGCGTGCGTTCTTGATTTCACGTGCGTGCGTTTTTAATACCATTTCTTCATTTTACGTGCGTTCTTGATTTCACATAATTTTTACATTGATGGCATTATGAATTATTTAGTGTAATTATTATTGTCAACTATTTAAATTATTTTGCAGTGGAAGAATTTGGACGCCGTCTCGACCAATGTGCCAATTAAAAAGTTTATAAATTGTTTATGTAGAATTCAATGTCTATTTTTATTTTAATTGTTGAAATTGCCAATTTCTATTTTTATTAAATGTTAAGTCACCAAATTTGCATGAATGTGAAGTTGGGGGAAAGTTTAAAGGTAATTGGAGAGTAAATAGAACTTATGAACTTGATTAGGCACATGGAGAGAAATGAGGGACTAATTTGCAAATTCCCAAAATATAAACTTTAAACCTAATCTAATCCCTCACGCTCACTCTCGGGTCTCACTCTCTCGCTCTATCTCCGTCCCTCCCTCTCGCCTCTGTCTCTCTCTCGGCTTCTCCCTTGGTCGGCGCCACCATCATCACCACCACCGTGCACCCCCCCCCCATCACGGTAAGGCCGCCCCTCCCTTTCCCTTCCCCTCTCACGCACACACACACACGAAAATCGCACCCACACGGGTTCACACACTTTCACGCACACACACATACATATTTCGATATACACATGTATATATATAGATTTCTATGTAAATAACGTTTATGTATGTACCTCCTATATAAAATTCAGATTTTAAAGGTTAATTTCAGATTTTTTGTTGTTAAAATTGATGGATAAAATGCTTAGGTATAGATACATATTATTATGTATGTATAGGTATATGTAAATATGTAAATTTCGGATTTTATGTGGATATATATATAAATTCAGATTTTTGGGAGTTATTTCTCAGATTTTTGATGCTAATTTCAATGGGTAATGTGTATATAAGTATGTATATATTGACTTTTGTGTGTTTAAAGAATCATGAAATTCATAATTAGGCTAATTGAAATTTTTGGTTAATCTTCGAGTAATTCTGCAAATATCAAATTTTGGGGAAAGTAATATAAACGATTTTTTTACTTTCAGTTTGGATAAGATTGATAAATGACGTGAATAATTGACAAAAATGGGTAAATGAATTGATTTTATATGTGTGTATACAAGTAATTTTCAAAATCCCAGAAATTGGGTACTAGTTTGATTAATTAATATTTAAGATTTAATTTGGGTTATAATGGTCAATTTCCATAAGTGAGATTTTTTTTAAGAGTTTAAGTTACTTTGATTGAATTTTTAGTGTAGAGTTCGAATTCAAAATTTATTAATTTAAGATTTAAGAATTTGGTTATTTGTGGTTAATTTTAAAATTTAATTGAAATATTTTTTTAGAAATTCAGATTTTATTTTGTAAAGTTTGAGTTAAGTTAAATATTTTAATTTGAGTTTGAATTTAAAAGATGAGAAACTTTCTAACGTGGATTGAAACTTATCTCTTATTTTCGATTATAGTTCGATGTGTTTTGGTTATTATGTAAAGTCACGTTTGGGTTAAATTGAAGTTTTAATCTTGGTCAATGTTTAATTAGTATTAAAATGAATAACGAATGTGTTTGTGAATTGAGAGTCATAATTATTGATGAATGTGAATAATTAGGAATTTTGGTACATTGACGTCACGGGCATCCGAGACTTTTCCACTTGCAAATTCAGAAACGGTAAATTTCTAAGGACTGCAGGTAAGTAAACTTCCCCTATTTTCATTGAAGTTAAATGTTTAAGGTGTAATTAATGGGCTTAAATTATATTCTTGAAATTTATTTGCTTGTGGTGCTTTCTGTGAACTTTATACATGTATGTGTTATTAAGAGAAGGTTTAAGCATACATGTTATCATGTCGTTACATCGTCAAGCGTGCATTTTTCATTGAGTTGGGGAAGTCAAATGATTTTAAATGAAGAATGTGGTAAGTTTAAGTTTTCTCCAAAATCCATGTATCCCAAGTTTTAAGAAAGAATGGGTGTACTTCTATGCCATGAAAAGTGTGAGTGGGAAATGGGGCGCGGGAGACCGGCGTACCCGAATTAAACCGATGTTTCGGTGGTGAATATTAAACCGCTTTGCGGTGACGATTGCTAAACCGCTTTGCAGTGACGATTGCTAAACCGCTTGGGGGTGGCAAATATTTAAACCGCTTTCCGGTGACGATTGCTAAACCGCTTGGCGGTGGCAAATATTAAACCGCTTTACGGTGACGATTGCTAAACCGCTTGGCGGTTGCAAATTTTGGAAAGTATGAAAGTCTTGAAAAGTAAAGCAAATGGGGATAATTACTTTGAATGGTCTAAAGCATTTCATGTCATGAGCATGCATCATTTACATAAAGTTTACTTACTGAGTCTTAGCTCACCCCAATCCCTCCCCAATATTTCAGGTGATGAAAGCTAGATAAGACGAGGAGAGCATTTGGTGATAGGCTCAAGCTATACCCGCTTCAATTTTCTTTAAGATAAAGTTAAAATTTGAATTTAAATTAAGTTCATCGTTAATTATTTCTTGATTCATTTAGTTTTGATAACTGTTTGGTTGATGTTAGTTTAAATAAGTATGGTATTTCCCGGTGATTAGATTATACTATGTTTCTGGAATTTTTTAAATTTTTACTTCAAGGTATTATCGTTGAGGAGTTTGTTGGAGTTGGATTTTGGAATTTTGGTTGGATGTTGAATGTTGGATTTAGATGGTTTTGAGAATTGTATATGTATTGTAGGTATAATGTTCCTCTACAGGTTGGTTATGTCCAAGTTATAGAGGAGTCTCTGCCGAAATTTTTGTAAAATTTTATAATAAAAAATGAAAAGTTTAAATGTTTTAAATGATTTATTTCCGCATATAATGTGAATGGGAGTTAACACGGCTAGGTTTTAGAATTTAAACTTGGGGTGTTACAGAATATGTCCTCAAGGTCAGCAATGTGGTCTTTCTTTCTTGAGCTTTTTACGACCATGTCATCAACATAGACTTCAATGTTCAGGCCGATGTGTTTGGAGAAGACCATGTTTACCAACCTTTAATAAGTAGCTCCAGCATTCTTCAATCCAAACGGCATAACCTTGTAGCAATATATTCCTTCATCTGCCATAAAGGAAGTCTTTTCCTGATCTTCCTGTGCCATCCGAATCTGATGATATCCCGAGAAGGCGTCTAGGAAGCTATAAAGTTCAGAGCCTGATGTGGAATCCACCAATCTGTCGATCCTGGGAAGAGGATAACTGTCTTTTGGACATGCTTTATTCAAGTCTGTGAAATCTATACAAACTCGCCACTTGCCATTTGGCTTCTTTACCAAGACCACATTGGCTAGCCATTCTGGATACTTCACCTCTTTGATGAATCCTGCTTTCAAGAGTTTATCTACTTCCTCTTTTATTATCTGCCTCCTTTCTGTGGCAAACTGTCTTCTTCGCTGTTTTACAGGCTTCTTATCGGGCATCACATTAAGCCTGTGCTCGACGAGTGCGGGATCAATTCCGGGAATATCTTCAGCACTCCATGCGAATATGTCGATATTTTTCCTTAAACACTGTGATAACTCCTCCTTCATTAGTTTGGGAAGTTCTTTCCCAATTGTGAAGCTCTCCCCTCCTGAGATTTGAACTTCTTCCAACTCCTCTACTGGCGACATTCTTTCTTCCACAGGAAGTTCTATTGACATCAGATCTGTCTTACCCTTTCCAATACAGCTGATATAGCAACTTCTGGCTACCGATTGACTTCCTTGAATAGTTGTTATGCCTGCGGAAGTCGGGAACTTGATTTCCAGGTGATATGTCGATACTATAGCTCTTAGGCTATTCAGAAATGGTCTTCCCAAGATAGCACTGTAGGCCATAGGGGTCTTGACGACCTGGAACCGATTCATCTTTGTTACCCATTTCCCCTCTGATCTCAGTGAGGTAGGAAGGTCAATTAGGCCTTTGGGTTTCACGGTTCCTCCACCAAACCAAGTTAGGGGAGTAATGACTTGTCGAAGCCGATCTTTGGGGAGCTGCATCTGGTTGAAAGCTTCTAAGGAAAGAACATTGGATGCGCTTCCATTGTCAACTAGCACCCTTCTGACATCAAAATTGGCGATTGTTGTGCTGATGACAACAGCATCGTCATGAGGATACGAAATTTCTTCCATATCACCGTTGCTAAAGCTGATGCTGTTTGAAACTTCATGGTCATGACATCCCGACCTTTCTTCCCGATCACCTAGTGCCCCGGCATGATTTTTGCTTGCGTTATTCGAATCACCTCCAGATGCTATTCCCCCGATGATAAAATTTATGGTGCCAGCGGATCTCTTTTTCTCTTCCCCTTTTCCATGCTCTTTATCGTCTTTCTTTATGTAGTGCCCCAGGAAGCCCCTTTTTATGAGGGCTTCTATTTCCTGCTTTAATGTTCTGCACCCATCCGTAGTATGGCCCGGGCTCTTGTGAAAGTCACAAAGTTTATGTTGATTTTTTTCGTCAATTTTCCCCTTGATAAGCTTGGGCCAACGCAAATCTTCACGTCCCTTGATTTCCATGAGAATATGGGATCGAGGTGCGTTTAGCGGAGTTAAGCTCTGATGCCCATGGTTATTTCCCTTCGAGTTAGGCCTTGAAGAATTCTTCTCATCCTCCTGTCTTGACCTTTTATTCCCCTGCCTTATTGATTGTGAAGACTGTGCTACTGGGCCCTGCCCTTGATCCTGTCCCCGAACTGACAAAAGTGTTTCCTCCATGTTTATATACTTCTCGGCTCTTCTGAGAAGCTCCGTTACATTTGAAGGCGAGTTCTTGGACAGGGACATTCTGAATTTCGGACCTCGAATAGCCAAGGTCAGGGCTGAAATGGCTGATGATATATGGAGATCTGGAATCTGAAGTGTTTCAGCGTTAAAACGAGTCATGAACTCTCACAGTGTTTCATTCGGTCCTTGCCTTAACTGCACGAGGGAAGCGGCGGTTTTCTTGATCTTTTTGCTACTTGCAAAGAAAGCTATGAATTTCTCAGTAAGATCGGAAAAAGAAGAGATTGACCCTGGAGGTATCGTAGAAAACCAGTTTCGAGCTGAATTCGTTAAGGTTTGCGGGAAAGCCTTGCACAGAATCTGATCGGGAGCATTCTGCATGTCCATGACATCAGTGTAGGTATTCAGGTGGTTGTTTGGGTCTGTTGTTCCATCGTATTCCTTTATCCGGGGATATTTAAATCAATCTGGCAAGGGAAAAGATGTTATTCTGGGAGTAAAGGGGGTTCTTCTTACGAATGGTGTTTGACCCTGTGTATTCTGCCTTATTCCGTCAGCAATTCCTTCCTGAATGATTCTTGAGAGCTCTTGTTGTATCAAGCTGGCAGATCGCTCAGTCATGGGATGGGCACCCCTGATTCCCGGGGAGTTGTTAGCCATAGGATTAACTGGCCGGGGATCTTCCCTAGGAATCGTGCCTGGAGTGTTCGGGTCGGGTTACGCTTGATGATTGTTCTGCTGTTAAAGAACCTGACGGAGTTCGCGGAGCTGTTGCTGAAGTTCGTTGAAATCTTCGCGACTAACAGGCTCGTTGTCTGGTGTGATTTCTGGGTTCTGTTCTTCCCCAACATCTTCAAGGGGTGGAGGATTATCATCCTCAGTCGAAGCGTTGGCCGGAAGGGATTGACCAGTGGATGCGAAGGGACGGGCTTGACGTCTATTAACCATGGCTGATTGTATCTTTTCTCACAGACGGCGTCAATTGATGTTGTAAAAAATCCTAACCTTGACGTGGCAGGATCTGACAATACTTGATTGCTGGAAAAGATTAATGAACTCGCCTTGGATGACCTGCAAAAAGGCGAGGAGGAATCTCCCCGTCGCACCTCCGGTGTGAGAATTAGTTTTCTAGAGTAGAGAGAAAATATATAACTGGAATATATGTAAAGAATTATGAATGAATAATTTTCTATGAAAATAACTATATTTATAGGGCTGAAAAAGCTCATAACTTCCTTTATTTAAGGAAGGAGTCCTTTTGTTATAAACTTACCTTTTAAGAAGAATTCTTTACTTATAAGGATTCAGTTTCCTTTTTGTGAAGAGTTTTCTTGTGGATCATGTATTACCTTGAGGCTCAAGTATATGGCCCATTAATGAGGCCCAGTGTTGAAAGAGATTGGGAAGCCTACCAATACGGGCCATAGGTCGGGAAGAACTGATCTTATCTTCAAGTGTCAAACTGAAGCAGGAGATCGAGATGAACCCGACTCGAATGAGATCGGGCATTTCACTGAGGCACAGCCTGTTATTGTTGAACAGCGAGGAGGTCGGCCACGTACCGACCATGGAGTTCTCGACAGGAGGTCGGTCAAAGGAAGACCATGACATCAAGAGGTCGGGGTCATGGAATTCTCCTTAATTTCAAGGAGTAGGAAAATAATACCGATCAACTATCATAAACCATAGCTGAATCTCCAATCCCACTGCCAAACTCCCCTCATTGCAGCCTACGGGCCTCAACCAAAAAGACACCCAACCTCCATTGTCGACCCCCATCATCGGCATCAAACCAAACATAAAATGGCAAAATCAATTTCTTCCAAACCTAGGGAACCAACGTCACTGCCGACTGAATTTCATACAACCAACACCAACCCACACAGTCACGACTAGTATTCCCATCTTCAAGACCGCCATAATGCCACTAGAACCATCATAACCCCCACGAAATTGCCACTGCCTCCTCATACGCCCACTCAATCAACGCCCAAAAATCACCAAGAATCAAACCAAAGAAAAGAAACCCAGAAATAGACCAAGAAAACCCATCTTACCTCGACCGTCGCCATTGTTACCGAACCACCGCCAAAAAGCCACAAACTCTTTCTCAGCTTACCTCGGTTTTAGCACCAAAAACCACCCAAAGTCACCCCTTTGCACACCCACACTTCTCGCCACCACTCGACAGCAACATTTCATCTGCCAATCACCGGAAGTGGTTATCAGAATATAAGGGGTGAATGCCCCGTCGCTACCTCTCTTCTCTGTTTTTTGTTGAGAGAGAGAGAGAGAGAGAGAGAGAGAGAGAGAGAGAGAGAGAGAGAGAGAGAGAGAGAGAGAGAGAGATGATTTTGTTTTAATATTCGATTTTGTGAAAATTTCCCTTTTGTTCCCAGCTTTTCAAAATGTTTCAATTCAGTCCCATGTTTTTAAATGTTTTAAATCTTCAACCCTGATTTTCAAAAGTAATTATTTTAGCCCCTGCAGTCTTTCTTTAAAATTACTCATTTAAGCCCTTTTAATTTCTAAACAAACTTTGTTTCAACCCCAAACTTTTCAATTTCAACTTTCTTAAATTTCAATTTCATCCATCTTAAATTTCAATTTCATCCCCAAGCTTTAGTTTTGTTTTAGAACTTTAATGTTTCAAAAGATTTATTTTATTTTATTTTATTTTGTTTGGCTAAACGAGACGTACGGAGTCTTGGAAGATTGAAATCAAATTTTTCCCGCTCAATTTGCACTCGTTAAAATTAAGTTAGACTCACCCCTATTAATATATATATCTATGTAAAGATAACTGAGATTTTGGCCAATTAATTTTGACCAGAATTTCAATGTCAACTGATTCTTTATTTCAATTTTTGTTTTTTTTTTTTAATTTTCTTACAGTTACCATGTTTTTTGGAAATTATTTTTACATTTAACATAATTTATTCCAGGGGATATTTGAGTAAGCAGTTACTATATTTCAAGATTTGGCTTCCGGTTTATCTTTCCAAAATCTCGCTCTCTCTCTCTCTCTCTCGATCTCTCGATCACCAATTCAGATCCGGCTATGTCCGCTACTGGAATGCCGCCTTTCTTCCATTTGACTTTTCTACTCGATGCTGCACTTCCAGTAATCATCATATTTCGCCATGGCTGCTATTAGAGGTTTTGATAAATTTACCCTTTTTTCACCTTTTTGAACGAGATTTAATTGGGTTTTTGTTGAATTCGAAAATTGACATCGCTATTGCTTTTAAATTTGTAGAACAAGAGCGTGAAGTGTAGAAGAGTTACTGGACCGAGCATTCTGCTGATCTGATGGTGGAGGCTATGATGCTTGATTCCAAAGCATCCGATTTCAATAAAGAAGAAAGGTCTGAGGTATGTCTCAAATGAGATTCAACTTTCTTTTTGTTGTTTCCTGAATGTAATTGATTAGTGTTGAAACGCTGCTTTGATATTACCTCATTTTCTATTTTGGATCTGATTTTTCTGGAAAGAATTTACAGATGCTTCCATTTTTATTTTAGTTTTTCTTGGGTATGAATTTGATTACTTCAAAAATTGGTTACTGCTTTTTATTGGCTTTGTTGCTTCTTTGCTATGATGAAGAATGGATCCTTTTGATTTCCCTGGATAGTACCAAATAAAGAGTCCCTGCTTTAGGGACCATTGGGCAACCATTTATTTTGAAATGATTATTTTGATTTAATTTACACAATTTTTCATACCATTTTTTAATCATTCATATTTTCTCTCTCCAATTTTTAATCCCACATCTTACCTCGAAAACATAAATAAATCAATAAATAATTTAAATTCTTTGATTTGACAACAAACATTCCATTTATTTTGAAAAAAAAAAAAAAAAGATACCGAACGGGTCTAGCTGCTTTCAATTTTTTTAAATTATAAATGAATTTATAGATGCTTTCATTTTTATTTCAATTTTTCTTGGGTATGAATTTGATTACTTCAAAAATTGGTTACTGTTTTTTATTGACTTTGTTGCTTCTTTGCTATGATGAAGAATGGATCCTTTTGGATTCCCTAGATAGTACCAAATAAAGAGTCCCTGCTTTACTTATTTAAGGTCTAGCTGCTCTCAATTTTTTTAAATTATTAAATGCACGGAGATTGGATATTTTTTTGTTTGTTTATTTCACAAGATAATAATGATTTAGAGTCAAGTCCAATTACGTTGTCTCATTTTCAGAATTCCCTCTGTAAAGTTCAGCTCTTTATTTTATTTGACTTGCATAATTTTGTATGATGCCAGTCACTGGTTGTTGAGACTTCACAAGAGATCTGCGATGTACCATATGGAGATTATTTTCGAGTTGAGGTACAGTGTTCTAGTTCTAATGTGATCCGGAAAAGGCGACAAAAAGGAGAATTCAAGACACGGGCAATTCAACAATATTCTACATGGAATTTCATGGTCGTAACATCAATCTTCACGGCCGTAACTTATATTGAGACATTTTGATCCGAGAGGGACTTACGGCCTTATTGATGTGTTCCGGACCCTCGACAATCGGAGTCATATCAGGCTTGACGGAAAAAGTTAAATATTCAAGCCAAATAAAAGTGCAATCCAGTCAATCATGTTGAAATTGGATGGATAATATATGTTTTTCGAGTAGAAACAGGTCACTGAGCAAGACTCATGGGCTAAAGCCCTTGAGCCCATTGATTTTAGGGACAAATTCCATCGTTTGAGGCTTCAAATTGGCAAATCAATGATGCAGACGGAAATTTACTATATTTCCATAATTATAGGATTTTTAATTATTTTGTTTCCTTTTGGTTTTTAGGTTATTTTCCTAATTTAGTATTCTAGTTTAATTAGAATTCTATTCAGAGTCAGTTAGCGACTAGGGTTTATTTTGCCTATTTATATGCTTTTCCATTCAATGTAAAAACAGAAGATTTTGATGAATGAAATTATTGAGTGTTTTTACTCTCTCTAAAGGTGAGGATTTTCCCTTTAAACAACGAACTTATCAAGGATCTGAACATTCCTTGTGGCGTTCCCCCTTTGTGGTTCTTATCTCCGCATCGTAACGGGTCTCGGGTTTAATATACCCCTAGTTCTTGCGTCGTGAGATCGGGGTTGCATTGTTACCGTTCGTTCCAACCTGGATTCGGAACTTTCCAAGCGTTATTCCGCGAGCTACGACGCTGACCCCCTCCCGGGTTCGCATCATATGGTATCAGAGCTAGACTCTGGATTCAGGTCTTGTATTTTTCTATCCAGTTTGAATTTTATGTTTATCATCGAGTCCCATAAAAATCATCCATATCCTATTTTTGTTATTTGAGTCTTTGTTTTCAATTTTTTTGTTCTTCTTGCCAGTAAATTTTTTTTTTCCAGTTTGATCCATACAAAAATCCATCAAAAATTCAATATTGTTTATTTTATTCGATTCTTATCCAAATCATGTCCCGTTTGTTTTGTTGCGTTCGTGTCGAATTTTTTGATTTTATTAAAAAAAAAATATTTTTTTTTATTTTTTTATTTTTATTAATTTCGAAAATTCATCATAATTCAAAAAAAAAAAAAAAATCACTCCGAAATTCAAGAACCACTTTTTTGAATTTCCTTAAATTCTTGATAATTCCTTCCCTTCCAAGTCAAATTAAAATTCTTGATATTCTTTCCTTTCTAGTCAAAATTCAAGAACCACTTTCTTGAATTTCTACAATATTCTTGATATTCTTTCCTTTCGAGTCAAATTCAAGAACCACTTTCTTGAATTTCTTTAAAATTCTTGATATTGTTTTCCTTTTCGAGTCAACATTAAATTCCTTCTTGATATTTGTCAATATCTAGACCCTCTTATTTTGAGTCTCTCAAATTTTTTAAAGCTACATAAAGGGATGAATTATGAGTTCGATCCTACCTTCCAGACTAGGTGTCATGTGGGCAGTAAAGTGTGCAATATTATTATTGATAAGGAGTATTACTGCGATCTGGCTAGTACCACCATGGTTGAGGAGTTGGGCTTACCTTTACTACCACATCTCAATCCTTATAGGCTGACGTGGTTAAAGGAGTGTGCACAGGTAAATGTAACCCATGGGGTTATGGTGAAATTGACACTTGGAAGATATAGCTGATGTGATCCGATACGGGGATCACCAAGAACACGCGGAATTAAACGCTGGAAAGCTCTAAAATCCAAGATAGTAGATGGTAACAATGCAACCCCAACCTCACGACGCAAGAACTATGGGTATATTAAACTCAAAACCCGTTACGATGCGGAGATAAGAACCACAGAGGGGGAACGCCACAAAGGTTGTCAAGTCCTTTGATAAGTTCAATTTGTTCGACGAGAACACGAAGAAACTAAGGGAATATCTCACCTTCAATATCATTAATCTCAAGAATAAAAGTTGTTGTTTACAATGCTGAATAAAGCCATATATATAGGCTTGACAAAATAAAGCAACTAAAAATAAACTAGAATTCAACCTAAACTAAAAAACCCAAAATTAGGTTTTAATTACGGCGCCAAGTTACGGCCGTGACTTATACTCTTACGGCCGTAAGCAAGCTAGGATTAAAATTGAAAACATATGTTACGGCCGTGAAAATGCCCTTTACGGCCGTAATCAACCTTCTCAACAAAAATATAAAATCTGCTAACTCTATTTACGGACGTGAGGATTTGGTTTACGGCCGTAAATCCCCTCCTGCTTAATTTCTCCTTTGTAGTGTTACGGCCGTGAATCCATTACGGCCGTGATTTCAGGCTTTATGGCCGTGAATCAGCTGCTGCCCAATTTCTTGTTCTTCCTTGATCCCAATGCATTGCAATAGCTTTGGCTCCTCTTCTACATTGTTATGCAACGTAAATGAAGTCTTTGCACTAGAGCACTCGTCCATCCACGCTTGCATGAATCCTTGCATTGCCTGCTTGATTCTTTTGGCTCTTTGTCTCGTTATTGGTCCTACGGGCACGTGCAACGGGTCAACGCTTGTTGAGCCACTCCGGAACTCATCATCCCCTCCCTGTTGAAAAGGATTCATCCTCGAATCATCACCTGCATCAAACAGAGAAAGATCAGAAACATTAAAAGAAGCAGACACGTTATACTCACCTGGAAGATCGAACTTATATGTATTTTCATTTATCTTTTCAATGATTTGAAAAGGTCCATCGCCTCTTGACTGCAACTTAGACTTTCTTTGGGTTGGAAATCGCTCCTTTTGCAAGTGCACCCACACCGAATCACCCGGCTCGAACGTCACTTGCCTCCTACCTTTGTTGGCATGAGTCGCATAACGCTCATTTTTCTTTTCAATTTGCCCTTTCACCTTCTCATGAAGTTCTTTCACAAGCTTAGCCTTTTTCGCCCCGTCCAAACTGCTCCGTTCTTCTACAGGTAAAGGAATTAAATCAAGAGGAGTTAGCGGGTTGAAACCATAAACAACTTCAAAAGGTGAACATGTAGTAGAATGCACAGATCGATTATAAGCAAATTCCACAAATGGCAAACATTCCTCCCAACTTTTTAAATTCTTATTTATTATAGTGCGCAAAAGTTGGATTAATGTCCTATTAACTACCTCCGTTTGACCATCAGTTTGCGGGTGACATGTAGTAGAAAATAATAATTTAGTACCCATCTTCCCCTACAAGACTTTCCAAAAGTAGCTTAGGAACTTAACATCCCTATCAGAAACAATACTCCTAGGTACCCCATGGAGTCTTACAACCTCTCTAAAGAATAGGTCAGCTATGTTTGTTGCGTCATCAGTTTTGTTACAAAGAATAAAATGCGCCATTTTGCTAAACCTGTCTACCACCACAAATATCGAGTCTCTACCCTTTTTTGTCCTAGGCAGACCTAACACAAAATCCATAGATATGTCTACCCAAGGTTCATTAGGTACGGGCAAAGGTGTATACAAACCTTGTGGTAAGACTCTAGACTTAGATTGTTTACAAGTTATGCACCTATCGCAAATATGGTGAATATCCCTTTTCATTTTAGGCCAATAAAAGTGCTCTTGTAAAGTTTCTAACGTCTTAATAACACCAAAGTGTCCCATTAACCCCCCACCATGAGCCTCACGCACGAGCAATTCACGCATAGAACAATTAGGCACACAAAGTTTATTTTCTTTAAATAAATAGTCATCATGCCTATAAAATTTATCAATTGCACCCTTTTCACATGAAGCATAAATGGTAGAAAAATCAGGGTCATCAACATACATACCTTTTATATACTCGAACCAGAGCAACTTCGCATTTAAAGAGTTTAGAAGTACGTACCTGCGAGAAAGGGCATCTGCTACCACATTCTCCTTACCTTGCTTATAGCGAATGACGTATGGAAAAGTCTCAATGAATTCCATCCAACGGGCGTGTCTTTTGTTTAGCTTACCTTATCCCTTGAGGTGTTTCAGTGACTCGTGGTCAGTGTGTATGACAAGTTCCTTTGGCCACAGATAGTGCTGCCATGTTTCCAAGGCACGAACAAGAGCATAAAGCTCCTTGTCGTAGGTAGGATAATTCAAAACTGCCCCACTCAACTTTTCACTGAAAAATGCAATCGGTCTTTTTTCCTGCATAAGAACAGCTCCAATACCTATTCCTGATGCATCACATTCAATCTCAAAGGTTTGGTTAAAGTTAGGTAAAGCTAAAACCGGTGCAGAACATAACCTATCCTTAAGCATTTTAAAAGCATTTTCTTGTACTACCCCCCAATGGAATCCTACACTTTTCTTGACTATTTCTGTGAGTGGTGCTGCAAGTGTGCTAAAGTCTTTAACAAATCTCCTATAAAACCCAGCCAACCCATGGAAGCTCCTAACCTCAGTAATACTTTTGGGAGTTGGCCATTCTTTAATAGCACGAATTTTCTCCTCATCTACCTCAACACCATTAGCACTAACAACAAATCCAAGAAAAATTACTTTTTCCATGCAAAAAGTACACTTTTTAAAATTAGCATATAGTTTTTCAATTTTCAAAACTTCCAAAACAGATCTTAAATGTGCAATGTGATCACCTAAGTTCTTACTATATACCAAAATGTCATCAAAGTATACCACAACAAATTTACCAATGTAAGCACGTAAAACATGATTCATTAATCTCATAAAAGTGCTAGGTGCATTTGAGAGGCCGAACGGCATAACCATCCATTCATATAAAGCATATTTGGTTTTGAAGGCGGTTTTCCATTCATCACCTTCTTTCATACGAATTTGGTGATAACCACTCTTAAGGTCTATTTTACTAAACATACTAGCACCATAAAGTTCATCAAGCATGTCATCTAGTCTAGGTATGGGATGGCGATACTTTACCGTAATATTGTTGACTGCTCTACAATCCACGCACATCCTCCAAGTCCCATCCTTTTTAGGTACCAACAGAACTGGCACTACACATGGGCTCATGCTTTCCCGAACATAGCCCTTTTTCAGCAGCTCTTCAACCTGCTTTTGTAGCTCCTTGGTCTCTTCTGGATTACTCCTATAAGCTGGCCTATTTGGAATGACCGCTCCTGGCACGAAGTCAATCTGGTATTCAATCCCTCGAATTGGCGGCAGCCCACTAGGAATCTCCTCGGGAAATAAATCTGCAAATTCCTGCAAAAGAGACACAGCTAAACTGGGGAGGGAGTTGTTAGCTTCATCAAGTACAAAGAGGGATTCCTTGTACATTAGTAAAATCACGGGATTATTTGTAGAAATAGCTTTGGTGATATCACTCTGTTTTGCTTAGAAGCTCACTTTTGTTTTCTCTCTTTTACTGACACTCTTCACACCCTCTCATTTTTCTGGGATCGTGGTCCCAACTCTCGGTTTTTCACACAACTCTCCTTTTTCCTGGATCGTGGTCCCGACCCTCTTCTGTTCACTCAACTCTCCTTTTTTCAGGATCGTGGTCCCGACCCTCTTTCTCTCTTCCTCACTTTTTAATTTCAGTTGGTCTTTATAGACCTGTTGAGGTGACAAAGGCATTAGTTTGATATTTTTTCCATCCTTAGTGAAGGTATATCTATTTTTAAATCCATCATGAATAACCTTCGTATCGAATTTCCATGGCCTGCCCAACAAGATGTGCCCCGCATGCATGGGTACCACATCACAAACCACGCTATCTTCATACTTCCCAATCGCAAAATCAACTACCACCTGTTTATTTACTTTAATCTCACCCGATTCATTTAACCACTGTAGCTTATATGGCCTAGGGTGTTTTAGCATAGGTATGCATAATTTCTCTACTAAAGTAGTGCTAGCAACGTTTGCACAACTACCCCCATCTATTATCAAACTACACACCTTGTTATTCAAAAAGCACCTAGTATGAAATATATTTTCTCGCTGCTCACCCGACTCTTCCACCTTAACTTGAGTACTAAGGGCTCTCCTAGTGACAAGTGATTTAGCTACTGCATAGTCCGCATCATCATTTTCACTAACATCCTCTAGAGCTGGCATATCCTTATACTCATCATCCACCTCTCCCCCTTTCTCATCCTCCGAACTTAATACCCCATCACGCATAACCAATATTCGTTTATTTGGACATTGTGAAGAAATATGTCCTAAGCCGGAACATTTAAAAGAACGAATATCTTTAGTCCTAGGAGTTTGAGAATCAGAAGCAATTTTACCTTTGTTGGGTGGCTCTACTTTTCCCTTCGGTGCCTCAAATTTTTTTTTCTGTACAACCCCATCATTTTTGGAAGTCCCACCCCATGTAGACTTTCCAAAAGAATTGGAACTTGTAGAGAATTTGGAAGTTCCCTTCCTTTTTAATTGTCGCTCCACTTTCATAGTCATGTGAAGCATTTCCTCCAAATCGATATAATGCTGCAATTCAATAACATTAGCAATATCTCGATTTAAACCACTTAAAAACCTAGCCATGGTTGCCTCCGGGTCTTCCTCTATATTAGCCCTAGTCATGACTACCTCCATCTCCCTATGGTAATCCTCCACACTCTTACTACCTTGGGAAAGGGTTTGTAATTTTTGGTAGAGATCCCTATAGTAATGTCCAGGCACAAATCGTTTTCTCATAAGGGCCTTCAACTCATCCCAAGTTTCAATAGGCCTCTCCCCATTTCTCCTTTTACTAGTTACCAATTGATCCCACCATACTATAGCATAATCAATAAATTCTACGACTGCCAATTTAACCTTTTTAGATTCAGAATAATTATGACAATCGAAAATCAATTCTACCCTCTTTTCCCATTCAAAATAAACGTCTGGATTACTCTTACCCTGAAACGAGGGAATGGACATTTTAATGTTACCAACATGTCCATCTACATCATCCCTACGATCACGCCTATATCCCCTATCACGTCTTTCTCCCCGATCTCGTCTCCTACCAACACTAGTAATAGACAATTCACCACTATCCTCATCACTATCAACAACCTCAACACGTTCATTCCTAGCTCTAAATTGTGGGTTGAAGTCATACCTTAGTGGTCTCCGTAAATTAGGAAAATTGCGCGGTTGTTCCTGACGTGGTTGAACAATTCCCGCACCACGTGTCTCCCCCGGATTATTAGCCCTTTCCACATTCACGCCGGATTGTGGGCCAAATTTTGCTTCCAACTTGGCATCCAACCTCGCCTCCAATTTTGCAAAACGTTCCTCCACCATTGCAAGCATTTTAAAATCTTGGAGATCCTTTTCTGTTGACGAAACTTCCTTCTGTGACATGGTTAGTAATAAAGAAAAGAGAAAAAAATTAAATAAAGATCCTCACGTGTTTTATCGCTCGTGTATCACTCAATTTGACTTTTTCCCTCTATTAATCTCACCACTCTGCATTTTTTCTCTCTATTCTCTATTTCCCACGTTCTCAAAGAACCCACCAAACTAGTCACGGATTTGGTCCTTGTGGAATAAACCCCAAAGTGCAAATAAGGAAAGTTGATGGAAAAATTGGAATTAGGAAGTTTAAGAAGGAAATTATGGAAACAAGAATTCTATTTCAAGTAGAAGTTTTATGGAAACAAGAATAAGGAATTTAATGGAAACAAGAATTGTTGGAAAGATTTGCCAAATATTATTTTCTTGATTTCTTGTTCAAATAAACAACTTCGCTTTTTTTTTTTTTTTTTTGTAATTTTCGGATTTCTTCCTTTTTTTTTTTTTTTTTTTTAACCCATTCAACAAGAATAATCAAGAACAAGAAACAGAAATTGGCAATTCTTGAATTTCTGACCAAGAAACAAGAATTGGAATGAATTTTTTTTTTTTTTGAATGATTAATAACTGGAAATAAAAGAAAAAGAACTGGAATACTAAATAATTGGATTTAAAGACAGGCTCAGATACCAGATGATGTGATCCGATACGGGGATCACCAAGAACACGCGAAATTAAACGCCGGAAAGCTCTAAAATCCAAGATAGTAGACGGTAACAATGCAACCTCAACCTCACGACGCAAGAACTATGGGTATATTAAACCCAAAACCCGTTACGATGCGGAGATAAGAACCACAGAGGGAGAAGGCCACAAAGGTTGTCAAGTCTTTTGATAAGTTCAATTTGTTCGACGAGAACACGAAGAAACTAAGGGAATATCTCACCTTCAATATCATTAATCTCAAGAATAAAAGTTGTTGTTTACAATGCTGAATAAAGCCATATATATAGGCTTGACAAAATAAAGCAACTAAAAATAAACTAGAATTCAACCTAAACTAAAAAACCCAAAATTAGGTTTTAATTACGGCGCCAAGTTACGGCCGTGACTTATACTCTTACGGCCGTAAGCAAGCTACGGATTAAAATTGAAAACATATGTTACGGCCGTGAAAATGCCCTTTACGGCCGTAATCAACCTTCTGAACAAAAATATAAAATCTGCTAACTCTATTTACGGCCGTGAGGATTTGGTTTACGGTCGTAAATCCCCTTCTGCTTAATTTCGCCTTTGTAGTGTTACGGCCGTAATTTTGGCTTTACGGCCGTGAATCCGTTATGGCCGTGATTTCAGGCTTTACGGTCGTGAATCGGCTGCTGCCCAATTTCTTGTTCTTCCTTGATCCCAATGCATTGCAATAACTTTGGCTCCTCTTCCACATTGTTATGCAACGTAAATGAAGTCTTTGCACTAGAGCACTCGTCCATCCACGCTTGCATGAATCCTTGCATTGCCTGCTTGATTCTTTTGGCTCTTTGTCTCGTTATTGGTCCTACGGGCGCACGTGCAACGGGTCAACGCTCGTTGAGCTACTCCGAAACTCATCAATAGCGATGAACTGTGGTGTGATGTGGTGCCTCTAGAATCGTGTGACATCTTGTTGAGTAGATCGTGGAAGCATGAGAGGAAAACAGTCTATGATAAGCGCAGGAATATATATAAATTTGTTAAGGATGGGAAGAGTATTAAGCTTATGCCGTTAACCCCGGAACAAATACTTGAAGAGAAAGTATTGCGAGAAAAGAGGGATGAGCAAAGAAAATTTGTAGATGATGAATGGAGTATGAAGGCTGAATTCATGGAGATGGCCAAGAAATTAATACAGCTAAATAAAGAGATGAAGGCACAAGAGGCTAGAAAAAAGTTAGCCGAGTTGCAAAAGAGAGAAAGGGGAATAGAGGAGGTAGTTAAATTACAAGAGAAGCCTTTGGATATGATTGTTAAGAAGGAGGGAGACTTGAGGAACGAGTTAGAAGATAAAAATTTGTGTAGTGTTGAGGAGGTGCCTAATCATGTCGATAAAATTATTTATGAGGAGGTGCATGAGCAAAAGCATGAGAAATTAGGAGAGGTGATTGAGCCCAGAAATTTAGAAGTGGAGGTTGAGTGTGCGAAAAAAGAAATTGAAGTAGTTGATCAAACTTCGAGTCTTGACGTAGAGAATAAAATTGTGGAAGAGGAGATTGAAAATAACATTGTTGACAATGATAGGAATGGATTGGAAGTTGGGGTAGAAGTTCAACATTTGAATGTTGAAATTGTCAATAAAAATATTGAAGAGGTGGTTGAACGTGAAAAATTAGAAGAAGTGGTTGAGAAAAAAAAGGAGGATGAGGAAGAAAGTATATTGACTTTTGGAGGCGACGAGAAGGGCCTCGTGGTGGGAAAAAAAGTTGTGGAGGTTTTGTATCATGAGTACAAGGATCCATACCTTGTGCATAGAGACGCTAACATTTCCCTCCCCATTTTTTTTAAATCTTTCTTGCAGGTTTATTGTGCATGGAAGTTTGATTTACATCAACCTTGGTCAATTCCCCTCGTGTTTCAATACCTTCTTGTCTACAAATTGGAGGAGCATCATTTATTGAATGCATGTCAGGGAATCGACAATTTTCCATTTGATCCAGGGGGTACAGTTTGATTTTTCAAGAACATAACCATGATTCGGGACGAATCATCCTAAAGAAGGAGGGAATGGTACGAATCAGGGTGGGCTTGATGGGAAAATCTATAATTCAAGCCAAAACAAGAAGTCAAGCAGGTTTGGAGAACGTCAAAGATCAAACATTGCTTATACGAAGAAGGTTCGAGGCTAAACCAAGTGAGCAAGCCAAGAACAGCTTTATGATTCGGAACGAATCATCTTAAAGGAAGAGGGGATGATGTGATCCGGAAAAGGCGACAAAAAGGAGAATTCAAGACACGGGCAATTCAACAATATTCTACATGGAATTTCATGGTCGTAACATCAATCTTCACGGCCGTAACTTATATTGAGACATTTTGATCCGAGAGGGACTTACGGCCTTATTGATGTGTTCCGGACTCTCGACAATCGGAGTCATATCAGGCTTGACGGAAAAAGTTAAATATTCAAGCCAAATAAAAGTGCAATCCAGTCAACCATGTTGGAATTGGATGGATAATATATGTTTTTCGAGTAGAAACAGGTCACTGAGCAAGACTCATGGGCTAAAGCCCTTGAACCCATTGATTTTAGGGACAAATTCCATCGTTTGGGGCTTCAAATTGGCAAATCAATGATGCAGACGGAAACTTACTATATTTCCATAATTATAGGATTTTTAATTATTTTGTTTCCTTTTGGTTTTTAGGTTATTTTCCTAATTTAGTATTCTAGTTTAATTAGAATTCTATTCAGAGTCAGTTAGCGACTAGGGTTTATTTTGCCTATTTATATGCTTTTCCATTCAATGTAAAAATAGAAGATTTTGATGAATGAAATTATTGAGTGTTTTTACTCTCTCTAAAGGTGAGGATTTTCCCTTTAAACAACGAACTTATCAAGGATCTGAACATTCCTTGTGGCGTTCCCCCTTTGTGGTTCTTATCTCCGCATCGTAACGGGTCTCGGGTTTAATATACCCCTAGTTCTTGCGTCGTGAGGTCGGGATTGCATTGTTACCGTTCGTTCCAACCTGGATTCGGAACTTTCCAAGCGTTATTCCGCGAGCTACGACGCGGACCCCCTCCCGGGTTCGCATCAAGTTCTTATCGGAATCCTTGGATTTTTGCTGTGGTTGCACTCTTGTTTCACCTTTCAAGATTCTGATTTGCTTCTTTATATTTGGCTACTCTTTGTGAGCCCCTTTTTTTCCTTCCGGAGAAGAGGCTGGTTATGGGGGTGGGTAGGTGGGTGTTGTTTAAATTTGTGGTCTTGTCCTGGTCCATTTTTGATGCGTTGAATGATTAAATCTGGACCTTTTAATTATCATTATCTGATCTTCAACATCTTTGCACTTTGAGGGTAAAAAATGAATCAGAAAATAATTAATGATGATGCCAACATATTTATGTACTCTTTTATACCTTAGCAGTGATAACCAAACCCCTGACTGAAAATTAAAGTTACTATCTCATGAATCAGTTATTTCACAAAGCACATAGATCCAGTCACATGATAGGTTTAAAATGTAAAAAAATAGAGAACATGTGCTGACTCAGGTATTCTTTTTGGGTGCCCTCTGTATTAGACTATTAGTGATATAATTTTTACTAATCATTTTTTTTCCTTAATTAAATTTGACACAGAATTAAAAGAGCTAAGATCTGGACAATTACAAAAATGTATATGAAACAAACATGTCATGTATCAAAGGAAATAGAGTAACTATGATTAGCTCTTTTTTTTTTTTTTTTTTTTTTTGAAGATTCTAGGAAGCTACTACCTTATCTTCTATAGCTCTTTAGTACGTCGGATTACAAAGCAATTATAGTTCTTTGTGTTCCTAAAAACAGAATTAATTTTTCTTTGTCCGTAGTGCTATTATGTTTCCTCTATTTTCTTTAAAACCTTACATCATAGCATTAACATAATTAATCATTGCTCATTTTTTCCACAAAGAAAGCGAAAATTGCAAGAATTCGATAAATGTGAGCTGAGATGAATTTTAGTTTTTTTGGTTCTAAACTCCATCTATAGTTGATTCTTTGTGGGGCAATTCAATTTTTTTCTTCTTCTGATAAATTATTTCTAATTTTAGTCATTTAGTGATTTCAACAATTTGATTTGGCACAATGCTCTTTATCATTTTTTTATTTTGGGTAACTGAAAGATGGAATTCTAATTAATGGTTTTCCTCTCCTTTTCTGATTTTAAAATTTGAGATTAATAATTTAATAATCTATCGAATGGTGTGTGGGTTGAGTTTATAATTGATCTGACTTTTCTTCCATTGGGCAATTAATGGTTTAGTGGGATGTGTTAACAGGGATAAATTGACATCTGACATTCTTAATGGTGCCACTGCTTAAGGAATTTTTGGTAGTTTTGCTTTCTTCTTCATTTTTGCAAATCTTACAGATTAAGTTATTGTTCCTAATATGATGAGCCATTAATTATTTGAGTTGGTGTTGGAATTCATGGATGAACTTTGAATCAATATTTTGCTCTATGCAACTTTCAAGAACTCCTGTCAATTGTGTATCATTAGCTTTATGATGCTAATGGGGTTCGTTTATTTGGATTATGTGCAAAAAGTCTGGTTGGATAAGAGTGAAGGAAAGATTTGTATGTCAATATCATCAAATGGATTGACAATAACAGGGATTGATGACCGGAGTACTGGAGTTGAATTCCAACTGAAGAATTGAGGTTTTCAAAATATTTGTGTCTTCAATGGGAATTTGCCAATTTGGATTGAACACACTTTCATGCATGATGTGTTTTCGAGGCATATTATGATGACATTTTGTTATTTCTATAGGTGCCAGTTTTCTTCTAGAGAGTTCTTGAGCACCTACAATTTATTGTTTCTATAAGAACAGATGGATGATGGTATTAACATGTAGACTAGAAAGTGGATAGCTTTAAACATTACTTTAGTGAGGTTTAGATTTCCTCTGAACATATTTCTGTTGTTTTTAGTTTTTGTAGTTAGCAAGTAGGACATGAACTATACTTAGTAAATTAATTCTTCCTTGTAGGTTTCACTCAGTTGCATCTGTCCAGCAAATCTGGTGGTTTGAAGTAAATGGGGAGGTTGAGATCCCATTTCTGGAAGGTTCCTATAGCCTATTTTTTAGATTCCAGTCGGGACAAGCATATAAGAGGTTTGGCAGTCGAGTTTGTAATGCCAAGAAGGTTCACGGTTGGGATAAAAAGCCTGTCAGCAAGCAACAATGCGGTATTACTTGAAGGAAGTGGGAAAATGGAATCACTATCATGCTGGGGATTTTGTTGTTGCAGATTCTAGCAAATCAACACCAGTCAAATTTTCGATGGCCCAAATTGATTGTACACACACTAAAGGTGGTCTTTGTGTAGACTCTGTTGTTATATGTCCTAGTAAGTTTAAAGAGAGGTTACAGTGTTTTTAAAAACAAAAAACCTCTAGGTAGGAAGCACATACCAGTAAGAGGTAGATAGTGTAGTGTAGGTATATTGGTTACTTTTGAAGCTTTTTACATAATATAAAGGCAGTTCTTCTCAATGAATTTCATAATTTCTGGAAGTTGAATATAAAAAAATGAGGGTGATTCTCTAATGGGAGGTTGCATTATTAGAAATAAAAGAGGGTGAAACCATCATCTTCAACCAAGTTCCATAACCGTTCCAATATAGTTTTTGGCTTTGCATTTGTAATTTTTACACAGAAAAGCTCGTCCACATCAGCGACATCCACAACGGCATCTAATTGAGATCGAATAGCAAGGGCTCTTTTTAAGGGAAAAAAAAAAAAAGAATAGTAAGGGCTTTTTACAATATGAAGAGGCAATTTCGCATTCAACGTCATCAACCAAGGAGGACAAGGATTCCTAGTCACTATGACACTCTTCTGAATCAAACGATGTCCTAGGGTGACTCCTCTACTAGATGAAAGTCGACGGAAGGAGTGGAATTTTAATGGGTCCACTGAATGACTCGACAGTGCTGCTATTTGAGTGCTTAATATTATTTAAATTGGCACTAGAATTTTCGTAGTTTTTTTTCTAATTTCACTTTTTCTGTTATTTAATTTTTATCAATGAAATATGTCTATGCATCGCTCGACGGTGCTGCTATTTGAGTACTTAATATTATTTATGACACGACGTCTCGAATCACCCTGTGTGGACCCGAGACGTGGCGTGCGCCGATAATGAATGCCAGCTAGATACTGGACCCACCACCAAGGCTACTGAAACTTTTCAAATTCTATAAAACTTCTTGTAATACCCCATGATTTTTAAATTTTTTTTTGACAGAGTTCCCTTTAAATATTGGATATAACCTCCCTGTAACAAAATCAACAAATCCTCAAACAACCACCTGTAAAATACTGAGAATCCATATCTCTTCACATCATCATATCAAAAATCAAAAGAGCTTATGCCTGCCCATCTAGTTTCTACTACATATCATCCATTCCGCTTACATTTGATACATAAACATATCATTCTAATCAACTAAGTACTTGACAAAATAATAGCTCGAGAGTGGACCGAGTTAAATGTATATACATGGATCCCAAAAGAATGATGAAGACTTGAAACATACAACTAAAAGATCTTGTGGCTCTTTGGCAGGTTTTCCAACTTCCTCTCAAAACTCAAAAGTATCCTGGTAGGGAAAAATGTGACGAAAATATGAGATTTTAACTCAGTGAGTGGAGGGTTTGAAAACTAATCATACTTTTCTCGTTTATATTTCTTTATAAAATCACTATTTGTTTGTAACTATAACTTTTGATTGACATAAGAAAATATTTAACTTATTCTGAAAAATACATCAAGCTTAAATGAGAATTTAATAATACTGAAACCATGGCATAAATAGTAATAACTGTTTGATCATGCTCAAATTTCTGTTGAACTGTACTGAGAAGCTGAAATATTGTTCTATGATTAAATGTATTATAATACACTGAAAAAGAATCACATCATAGTGTACCCAATGAATAGCTCTACTCACGTACAGAGTACTCTCGATGTACAAGGCAAAGCCATTCAAATCTGATAAGCTGATAAACTGTGTCATATGCGCATAGACTGCCCCAAAGGCTAAAGCACCCTAGTACACGGCCCAAAGCCTATATGTGCACAAGAGTGGATCCCAAAGACCTCTGATAATCTGATAATATGGACATACACTGTGGAAACGAATTCACATCAGTGCAGAGCGGGTAATATCACCTGGGTACTTTCTGATGGTTTTTCACAATAATAATTTACATGTAACAAGTTATTTTATAAAATAATGTACTAAATTTATAATTTGATTAACTTGAAATTTTAAAAGAAGAAATCTGAAATCATACTTCTAAACTTGTATTTGCGAAAACCAGTAATTTCTGTAACTTGTGTACTTAATTGAAATCATGAATCATATGGAAATTTATGCTATTAAATATTAAAATTTAACTTTAAGGAAAAATAAGTTTCTCCACTCACAGAGATTGTGACTGAAACCTAATTTGGCTGATAAGCCTGGCCAATCTCCGTGTCGCCTCCTGAAAATTAAATTAAAACCTTGGATCAATTCCAATAATTACAAATATTTAACAAATGCCCAAAATGAAATATCATCCTATATAATAACCACAATTTTCATATACCTCCAACATTACATCCAAACAACCTTCTCTTATGTGAAATATAGCTTCATTATAGCTAATATATCCTTCATTTAACTAATACCTCAAAGGAATGCTTATTGACACCAAAACCCCTTTCCAAAGAAACTAGTTATGAACTAAATCTCCAACGTAGTTACATGGGTAATTCAATCTCCAAATAAATATCACCAAATTAAGCATTTAAACATGAAATAATTTAACATAGGCTCCAATAACTTAATCTTGCCCAAATCATGAATTTAATCCACTATTATTATAAACCTTAGCATGTAACCACAATGTATTTAACCAAACTTGAATATTTAGCTCAATATCTTCAAATGAACTACAAATCCATCTAAAAATCTAACATTTAACTCAATAAGCAAAACCCTAAAATTAACACCATATCTCAATAAATGGGTCTTGTCTTACCTCTTGAAGATGAATAATACAAGTAGAAGAGAATGATGGTTGAGTGAAAGTCCCCCTTTTTCTTCTCCCTTTTACCTTTTTTTTTTTCTTTATTTTTTCTCCCCACCGTTTTTTTTCTCACACTGCCGAGCTTCCTCTCTGGTAATGTGTATGTGTGTTGTGTTTGGTTATGATCTTGTCCCCCAAATATCAAGACATTTTGAAGTTTGATGGAAATTGCATAGTTGGTCCTCCATTTATATATGTATATATACCCATTAATCCTTAACTGTACATCATAAGTAAAACCTTCAACTTATCATAAAATTTAAATGATCCCCAAAAATCTCACTCATTTAAATTGGTCCCCACTTGGACTAAATTGGTCAAAAATAAATGTTGACTTGATAAAATAATTATTTGACTTGCAAAATCAAAAGTGGGTTGTAACAATCTTACCTCCTTAAAGAATTCCGTCCTCGAAATTTAATCAACTGCCATCTTAGAAGGTCAGGATACTTGGCTCGAATTTGATCTTCGTTTTCCCATGTAGCTTCATCCACCGAATGATTCTTCCAAAGAACCTTGACAAATGGAATAATCTTGTTGTGCTGAATTTGTTCATTTCGTTCAAGTATCCCTTCTGGTTCCTCCTTGTAAGTTAAATTCTCCTTAAGTTCCACTGGCTGTGGCTTGAATATGAGATGAATCTGGAATGTCCTTACGAAGCATCGAAATGTGGAATACATCATGAATCCTAGATAACTCAGCTGGCAATGCTAAACGATAAGCCACTGGACCAATTCGTTCAACAATCTCATAAGGTCCAATATATCTCGGACTCAATTTCCCCCGCTTGCCAAATCTCAACACACCTTTCCAAGGAGACAATTTAAGGAAAACTCTATCTCCAACAGCAAATTCAAGATCTTTCATGCGTCTGTCTACATAACTTTTTGTCTATCTTGAGCTGCTTTTAACTTCTCTTTAATCAATTTCACCGTTTATGTGGCTATCTGAATAAATTCTGGTCCTTCTAATCTCCTCTCACCTACTTCACCCCAACAAACTGGTGTTCTACATTTCCTGCCATACAGTACTTCAAAAGGAGCCATCTCTATACTCGAATGATAACTATTATTATAAGCAAACTCCATCAAACGTAAATGAGAATCCCAACTTCCTTTGAACTCTAGAACACAAGCTCTTAGCATATCTTCTAAGGTCTGTAGGGTCCTCTCTGATTGACCATCTGTTTGTGGGTGGAAAGCTGTACTGAATTGTAGTTTATTACCCAAAGCATCTTGCAAACTAGGCCAAAACTTAGAAGTAAATCTAGGATCTCTGTCAGATACAATAGGCACTGGAGTCCCATAAAAACTGACTATCTCATCCACATACAATTTTGCTAGTTTACTCAGAGAAAAAGTAGCTTTGATCGGCAAGAATCTTGAAGTTTTGGTCAAACGATCAACAATCACCCAAACACCCTCATGTCCAGTTTGAGTGCGAGGAAGACCAAATAAGATATCCATAATAATATGCTCCCATTTCCACTCAGGAATAGGCAATGGCTGAAGAAGTCTAGCTATTTTCTGGCGATCGGGTTTCACCTATTGGCAGACAAAACATGTCGATACAAACTCAGCAATTTCTCTTTTCATACCACGCCACCAATAATGCTCCTTCAGGGTATGATACATTTTAGTGCTACCTGGATGCATAGCATAACCTGAACTGTGCGCTTCTTCCAATATTTCTTTCTTCAATTCTGGAATATCAGGAACACATAGCCTATTTCCCATAAATAATGCACCATCTCTGATTTCATAGTCTGTTTGCAAGCCAACAGTGACTTCTGCTTCCAAAGTTTTCAATGCCAAATCCTGAAATTGAGCTTCTCTAACTTTGTTTATCAGAGTAGGCCTCACTTGAAAGTGAGCTAAGAGTGCCCCTATAGTAGTTGTGGACAACTGAGCATGTAAGGTTCTAAATTCACCCATTAAAGCAGCACACATCGCACTAGATTTGGTGGAATAGCTACTGACCTTCCTGCTCAAAGCGTCAACAACTACATTAGCTTTTCCCGGATGATAATCAATTTTGCAATCATAATCTTTGATGAGTTCTAACCATCGCCTCTGTCTCAAATTCAATTCTTTTTTTATCAAAGATATACTTCAAGCTCTTGTGGTCCGTGAATATCTGACATTTTTCACCATACAAATAATATCTCCAAATTTTTAGTGCCAAAACCACTGCTGCCAATTCCAAATCATGAGTTGGGTAGTTTAGTTCATGTTTCTTCAATTGTCTAGAAGCATATGCTATAACCTTTCCATTCTGCATTAAAACACAGCCCAAACCTTGGCGTGATGCATCGCTGTAGACTACAAACTCTTCACTTGGAGAAGGAAGAGTAAGTATAGGAGCGGAAACCAATCTACTTTTCAACTCTTGGAAGCTCTTCTCACATTCTGGTGTCCACAAAAATCTTGAATCCTTTCGAGTCAAGCTAGTTAAAGGAAGAGCAATTTTGGAAAATCCTTCCACAAATCGACGATAATAACCAGCTAACCCAAGAAAACTTCACACTTCTGTCACATTAGAAGGGCGTTCCCATTTCATCACCGCTTTTGTCTTGATCGGATCTACGTAAATACCTTCTGCTAATATCACGTGACCCAGAAATGCAACTTTATCCAGCAAAAACTCGCATTTGTTGAATTTTGCATACAATTGCTTATCCCTCAAGGTCTGCAATATAATTTTTAGATGCTCTGCATGTTCATCCTTGCTAGGAGAATATACCAAAATATCATCAATGAAAACAATCACAAATCTGTCCAGATAAGGATGCAAAACTCTATTCATCAAATCCATAAATGCAGCTGGAGCATTAGTAAGACCAAATGGCATCACCAAAAACTCATAATGGCCATATCGAGTCCTAAAAGCTGTCTTTGGTATATCGGCGTCTTTGATCTTCAGCTGATGATACCCTAATCGCAAATCAATTTTAGAAAATATTGCAGCACCTTGAAGTTGGTCAAACAAATCATCAATGCGAGGTAACGGGTACTTGTTACGAATTGTAACTTTATTCAACTATCTGTAGTCAATACATAGTCTCATCGTACCATCTTTCTTCTTTACAAATAAGACTGACGCTCCCCATGGGGAAACACTGGGTCTAATGAAACCCTTATCAACTAATTCCTTCAGTTGTACCTTCAGTTCTTTTAATTTCGATGGAGCCATTCTGTATGGTGCTTGTGAAATAGGTCCCGTCCCTGGAATTAAATCAATAGTGAACTCAACCTCTCTATCTGGTGGTAGTCCCGGAAGATCCTCTGGAAATACATCTGGAAAGTCTTGCACGACAGGGATATCCTCAAGTTTCGGATTAGTGAGTCGAGTGTCAATCACATTAGCTAAATAAGCATGACAACCCTTTTTGAGAAATTTACGTGCATCCAAAGCGGATATAACACATGATGGTAAGATTCTGCGTTCTCCAACAAGAACAAATTCAATTTCTTCTGGCTTCCTGAACACCACTTCCTTGTGGAAGCAGTCGACTGTAGCCCGATGTTCAGAGAGAAAATCCATCCCCAAAATAACATCAAAATCATGCATATCAAGAGAAATTAAACCTACCCGTGATTGATGATCATTCACCCTTATCATACAATCTCTATACACATCACTAGCCAAAAGTGATACTCCTACCGATGTTGTTACAACTAATTCATTATCTAACGACTCTGAATTCTTCTCAGCATGACTAGCAAGTGCATAAGAGATAAAAGAATGTGTAGCACCAGAATCAATTAATGTGCGAGCATCTTTACCAAAAATAGATAACATACCAATAACCACATCCGGTGACTCCTCTACCTCCTTCTGGGTCATAGCAAACACCTTACCCTGAGTCCTGTTATGCCCTACCTGAGCTCCAGATCTAGCAGTACTACCTCTAGACACATTAGACTAAGCATCGCCAGTCGACCCTACTGAGATGTCCCTCTGACTTTGACTCTGCCCCGCATTGCTAACACCTGGCTGAGGAAATAATATATGTGGTCCGCTACTCTGTTGAGATTTGATTGGGAAATCCTTCCTCTTGTGTCCCGTCTGACCACACTGATAATAGACTTCAACTCGCTTAAGGCACTCTCCTGGATGAAACTTCCCACAAGACTGACACTGTGGAAAGCTACGAAAATTAGAACTCTGACTAGGCCTCAATCCCTGAGTTCTCTGCATAGAGCCCTGTGGATGTATATGACTCCCTCAAATCTGCTGTACAGAACTCTGACTCCGGCCTGACATCTTACTAAATCCCAAGCTTTGAGACTTTGATTTAAAATTTGTAGAATTTGTAGCACCTGGCCAAAATCCTTTTCTGTTCTTCTTAGACCCTAAAACCCCTGTCTGGCGACTACCTCCAAAACTCGTCTGTGCCCTTTGGTTGCGTCCCTCTATGATAGCTGTCTCGACCCTCAAATTCGTTTCTACCAATGACCCGAAATTTTGATGCCCATGACCGTCACATAAGGCTTAATATCTGATCGCAACCCTTGCTCAAATCGCCTACATTTTTCTCTTTCATCAGCGATTAAGTTACTAGCATACTTGGACAACTCTACAAACCTCAAATGGTACTCGGTAACAAACATGGATCCTTGAACTAATCTCAAAAATTCATCACGTTTTGCATCGCGATAAAATGGAGGGTAGTAGGTCTCATTGAAAGCATCTGTAAACATAGCCGAAGTAATAACGCTAGGGTATGGATCCAGACATCGATATGATGCCCACCAATCTGCAGCTCCTCCCCTCAACAGAAAAGCAGCAAGACGTAACTTCTTGCCATCAGGAACCTCCATTACATCAAATATATTCTCCAAAAATTTCATCAAAAGCTCAGCATCAGCTGGGTTGGATATACCCATAAAAGTTTTTGCTCCAAGTTTCATAGCTCTCTCAATGAGATTATCATTTTCTGTGTGCGGTAGGAGGGAAGCAATAGCTGCAACTATCCTGTCAGTAACAGGATCAGGCTGTTCCTGTATTTGTGCCTGAGGCTGCACTTGGGGATGTACCTCGGGATGCGCCTGGGGTTGGTGAACTGATTTTACGGCCCCACCGGCCTCCCCTACATGTCCTCCATCAGGAGCATTCTGAGTCTAAGGAATTGGATTTGGATGCCTGGGAGTCCTACCACCACGAGCCATAACTCTCTACAATGGTTGACAGAAAAAGATCAATACATATGCAATGCAACCCAACAGACTCTATAACCATGCTCTGATACCACTTGAAATGACCCCGCCTCGAATCACCTTGTGTGGACCCGAGACGTGCCGTGCGCCGATGATAAATACCAGCTAGATACTGGACCCACCACCAAGGCTACTGAAACTTTTCAAATTCTATAAAACTTCTTGTAATATCCCACGATTTTTTTTAAAAAAAAAATTTGACAGAGTTCCTTTAAATATTGGATATAACCTCCATGTAACAAAATCAACAAATCCCAAAACAACCACCTGTAAAATACTGAGAATCCATATCCCTTCACATCATCATATCAAAAATCAAAAGATCTTATGCCTGCCCATCTAGTTTCTACTACATATCATCCATTCTGCTTACATTTGATACATAAACATATCATTCTAATCAACTAAGTACTTGACAAAATAATAGCTCGAGAGTGGATCGAGTTAAATATATATATATACATGGATCCCAAAAGAATGATGAAGACTTGAAACATACAACTAAATAATCTTGTGGCTCTTTGGCAGGTTTTCTAACTTCCTCTCAAAACTCAAAAGTATCTTGGTAGGGAAAATTGTGACGAAAATATGAGATTTTAACTTGGTGAGTGGAGGGTTTGAAAACTAATCATACTTTTCTCGTTTATATTTCTTTACAAAATCACTATTTGTTTGTAACTATAACTTTTGATTGACATAAGAAAATGTTTAACTTATTCTGAAAAATACATTTAGCTGAAATGAGAATTTAATAATACTGAAACCATGGCATCAATAGTAATAACTGTTTGATCATGCTCAAAAATCTGTTGAACTATACTGAGAAGTTGAAATATTGTTCTATGAATAAATGTATTATAATACACTGAAAAAGAATCACATCATAGTGTACCCAATGAACAGCTCTACTCACGTACAGAGTACTCTCGATGTACAAGGCAAAGTCATTCAAATCTGATAAGCTGATAAACTGTGTCATATGCGCATAGACTGCCCCAAAGGCTAAAGCACCCTAGTACAATGCCCAAAGCCTATATGTGCACAAGAGTGGGTCCCAAAGACCTCTGATAATCTGATAATATGGTCATACACTGTGGAAACGAATTCACATCAGTGTAGAGCGGGTAATATCACCTGGGTACTTTCTGATGGTTTTTCACAATAATAATTTACATGTAATAAATTCATTTATAAAATAATGTACTAAATTTATAATTTGATTAACTTGAAATTTTAAAAGAAGAAATCTGAAATCATACTTCTAAACTTGTATTTGCGAAAACCAGTAATTTCTGTAACTTGTGTACTTAATTGAAATCATGAATCATATGGAAATTTATGCTATTAAATATTAAAATTTAACTTTAAGGAAAAATAAGTTTCTCCACTCACAGAGATTGTGACTGAAACCTAATTTGGCTGATAAGCCTGGCCAATCTCCGTGTCGCCTCCTGAAAATTAAATTAAAACCTTGGATCAACTCCAATAATTACAAATATTTAACAAATGCCCAAAATGAAATATCATCCTATACAATAACCACAATTTTCATATACCTCCAACATTACATCCAAACAACCTTCTCTTATGTGAAATATAGATTCATTATAGCTAATATATCCTTCATTTAACCAATACCTCAAATGAATGCTTATTGACACCAAAACTCCTTTCCAAAGAAACTAGTTATGAACTAAATCTCCAACGTAGTTACATGGGTAATTCAATCTCCAAATAAATATCACCAAATTAAGCATTTAAACATGAAATAATTTAACATAGGCTCCAATAACTTAATCTTGCCCAAATCATGAATTTAATCCACTATTATTATAAACCCTAGCATGTAACCACAATGTATTCAACCAAACTTGAATATTTAGCTCAATATCTTCAAATGAACTCTAAATCCATCCAAAAATCTAACATTTAACTCAATAAGCAAAATCCTAAAATTAACACCATATCTCAATAAATGGGTCTTGTCTTACCTCTTGAAGATGAAGAATACAAGTAGAAGAGAATGACGGTTGAGTGAAAATCCCCCTTTTTCCTTTTCTTTTTTTTTTCTTTTTTTTTTTTTCTCCCCACCGTTTTTTTTTTTCTCACACTGCCGAGCTTCCTCTCTGGTAATGTGTATGTGTGTTGTGTTTGGTTATGATCTTGTCCCCCAAATATCAAGACATTTTAAAGTTTGATGGAAATTGCATAGTTGGTCCTCCATTTATATATGTATATATACCCATTAATCATTACCTGTACATAATGATAAGTAAAACCTTCAACTTATCATAAAATTTAAATGATCCCCAAAAATTCCACTCATTTAAACTGGTCCCCACTTGGACTAAATTGGTCAAAAATAAATGTTGACTTGATAAAATAATTATTTGACTTGCAAAATCAAAAGTGGGTTGTAACAATTTATATCGGCACTATTTTTTTCGTAGTTTTTTTTTTTCATTTGTACTTTTTCTATAATTTAATCTTTGTTAATAAAATATGTCCGTGCATCGCACGGGTGTAAAACTAGTTGGTTTATAATTTAATTACATGTAAATGTGTACTTTATGTGACTTATGTGCATTTATTGCATGAGACGAGACAAAAATATATTTCTTATGAAATATTTAATGTTATGAAGCATGCCATAACTTATATGCATTTTATTGCATGAGATGAGGCGAGACGAGACAATGATATTGTTATGCTTGACATGACTTATATGTTTTAATGCTTGAGACTAGACTACCAACACCATATGTTACAAAAGCCTATGATTATGATTATGATTATGTTATGATGTCACTATATGAGTATACTGAGTATTTCTTTGAAATGATCTTTCCTTTTTAACAAATATTGCAGATATCGGAGATGATGGCAATTGATAAACGGCATGTGGCATTAATAATTAAATAATTAGATTTTATTATTATTTCAATTTGAATATTTATGTTTAAGAACTTATGAGATTGTCAAAAGTTTTCTTAATTAAAGATTGTTTAACTGTTTGATTAAAACAGTTTGGAGAAAATTTTGAATTTTATCAACTTTTGGATTTATTTAATTAAATGTTGCCAATTTAGAAATGTTATTATTCTTATGCTAAAATATTATTCAAAATTAGATGAGACGATGACGTGACAAATCGAGTATTTAGAACTCAGGGGCGTTACTGATTCTCCACAAAATTATTATTATAAAACTCATTTTGTGGATAATGGGAGCTCAAACAAGGACTAAATATGCACAGAAGAGAAAAATGTAATACATAAAGGTAGAGCAATTCACAAAAACAGGTATTGACCCATTTTCCTGTGTAAAACACATTTCCTAAAATGATATTTAGTAGTATTAATTTACTATTTATTATTCATTTTGGACAAAAATCATATTTAAAATAGTCCAATTGAATGCATATTTTTAAACATCTGCATTTTTTAGGTCCCAAAATTTCATGATCCCTCTTCTTTTTTTTTTCTTTTTTTTTTTGTTGTTATCCTAACGCAAAAATTCAAGCCTAATCCGTCTTCCCCTCTTGAAAATCAATTATAATTTTGTTAAATTAGTAAAAATAAAAAAAATAAAAAACTTTGTTAATATTACATAAATATTTTTATTTAAAATAGAAAATGAAAGAGGGTGAAATAAGAATGCTCATCAATCTATTTTTCTTTTTATTTTCCTTTTCGTTTCAATACAATATATATATATACTTATTAAAAATTCTATTTAAATGTAATTTTTATTTTCCATTTTAAGTTTTAAATCAATTCAAATTACAATATTTAAAAATATTATTGAAATGATAAACATACGAACCGTAAAAAAAAAAATGGTATGTGTAATGTACCTTTTTTTTAATTAATTGTCTTCTTTCGTTTCTCATTTTTAATTTAATATTCATTTCATATGTTAACATATAAATTCAATATATGTGAATAAAAAATGATCGTGCATTGCACTGAATTTTTGGGTTTGGGTAAGATTTTTGGCCAATATTTGGGAGGGAAATCTTGGCTTACTATATTATTATAAATATGTCAATTGAAAGTTTGAATGATATTATATGAATATGTATAGCATAAATTGTCATGTTTTCTCATTAAAATAGTCTTCAAACACAAATAAATTTATAGAATCACATATTGTAATAAATAGTTAAACAAGATTGGCCCAATGTTTTTAACACATTTACAATATAATGTTACATTTCTGAAGATTTTTTATCTGTTGTTAATTTATATTGTTAATTATTATTAATAATTATTAATTTAATAGTCTCAAAAATAAAAATTTAAAATCTCAAATTCTAATAAGAAATAGATTACATTGTGATCGGTACAATTTCACAATGTTCAAGAATGAGTTATGCCTTTAAAGTATACGGGCTGGCCCATCTTGACCATTAGACTTGTCCAAATGCTCGATCTCTTTTAAAAAGGGCTAATCGAATAATTTAAGGGTCGGGCTTGATTGCCCGACCAATTACATAGTCAGGGCATATTTCCCGACCTTGCTAGGTCATTCCCTTCATGTACTCATATGACATAAGCCCGGACATTTTCCATCCTTAAGGTCGGGTCTTCCCGACCATTGCTTATTTGGTCATATCTCGAATTTCCTAGTCGATCCATCTTGGCCCTATCACACATAAGGTCCAATACAAACGAGATACAAAGCATCCTTCGTTTATGGGCTTATCAATGGGCCATGTTCTTAGGCCCCAAGACAAGACGTGAATATAAGGAAATATCTAAAAAAGGGGAGTTCAGTCCTTATATGGTTTCAACTCCCCCTAAAAGGTAAGTTTATACAAAGAGGACTCCTTCCTTTAATTAAAGAAGGTTATGGGCTTTTTCAGCCCTATAAATACAGCTCATTTGATCATGTATTATTCATTCATAATTCTCTACATATTTCCAGTTATATTTTACTCTTTACTTTTTTTCAGAATCACACACCGAATGGGCGACGGGGAGAATCATCAGCGCCTTTATGCAGGTCATCCAAGGCGAATCTATTCATCTTTTCTAGCAATCCAGCAACTCCAAATCTTGCAATGTCAAGATTAGGAATTTTTATAGCATCAATTGGAACAACAAATTCATCAACTATATATTTTGTCTAAGCCCCTATTTGATTTTCATTATTTCTAAACCATGGTTTTTCCTATCTTTTTTTCAATTACACATTTATAATAAAATAATATTATACAAATATTCAAAAAAAATTCTCTTCTTTTTAACCATACATTCTCCTAAAAATCAGTATTTAAAATCGTAAAATTCCTTTTTAAACAACATTAAATACACCCGAAATAATGAAGGGAGATGTCAAAGTTTAATCCAATTCAATGTTAACATTTAATATAATTTTATATTTCTAAAAAATGAATTCCTTGGAGCATTGCTAGAAAGTTATTGTAGAAAAAGCAATGGCAAATTTGTAAAAAAATCACTTTGGTAGATAATATCTCAACTCGTCAAAACAAATTTTGGTGTCAGGTTGTGGGGTCCACGTTTGCAACCACCATTTAAATTCTGTCAACAATTTTCAAAAATTGTGCTCAGCTTAAGGAAAATTGTGCTCAGCGCAGGGAACGGAGCATAGAGCGAGTGAGGGTCAAAATTTTTAAATGGTTGGTAAGGGGCAAGTCTCGAGGGTTTAAGGGGGGAGCTATCGAATTTTTTTTGAATCAAAATGATTGAGACGACGATTTTGAGTACCAAATCGAATATAAGGATAGTCATAAATAATGATACATCGATAAATCGATTATTCAAATTTCCTTACTTAACAATCTTAAATCTCATATCAAAAATAAAATAAAATAAATAAATAAATCCAAAAGGGAGGATCCGTCCCTGCTTATGTAACTTGGAAGTAACTTTGAATCATGTGGTGGAAGTAAAATATTTTCTAGGTAAGTGAGAAAATATTTTCTTCACAAATGGTCTAATTTCTGTTTCAAAAGATTGTACATGAAAATTGTTTTCCATGCCAATTGTTACAATTAAACACAATGTTAAAAAATATTTTTCATGGAAGTGATATTTTGAGTAGAAAATTTTACCAATCAAATATAGCCTAAACACAATTTTTTTCAAACTAAAAAATTAAAAATTAAAAATAATAAATAAATAATACTCAATTCTTTTTAAAAAAAACTCAGTGGGGGCCTACACACCCACTAGTCCAACTAGGGATCCGTCCCTGCTAAGCTTTCAGTATTATTTATTATATTTTCCTCTTTGGGTGGAAATTCTTAGGTTGCCTGCACTTTGGACATGGTTTTGGGAGAGAATTTTGGGTTGGATCACATTTGGCAACTATTCTACTTTTATATAGTATATAAAGATAAAGATGTGTCCAAAGATGGCTCAGGAAAATTTCAATTTTTCAAGGTAATGTTAGGGCCTCAATATGGGTGGTCAACCACGTTTGAAAATTCAAATTTATGCTTTATTCTTGGTTGAGGGTGTTAATGTTGATCTATTTATGTTTATTAATGGTGTTTTTGCTCTTAAAAATGTTTATTTTTTATTTGCGAGAAAAACACCGCTTCAAACTCATCAAACCAACCTTGGAAACGCAAGAAAAATTGTCAAAACATCCAATTGACTTCAAAGGAAAAGCTTCAAGTAATTGCAATGCATCTCCGAACCCGTGAAGTATTTGAACCTCTCTCTATGAGATAAAAAAAAAAAACTTGAAAATTTTGTTGATATATTTATTGCTTAGGAAATAATTCGGATTAACTTTGTACTTTAGCTTGAATATTGGACAACATTAAAAACTTGATTTTTCTTGACTAGTTATTCATGTTAAATCTTCATATTCTTGAGCACATAGTCATTGTTAAATTATTACTTGTGTAAGAGTGTGTTTGACATGTGTGGGGCGTATTTATGCAACTTGAACTTAGGAATGAATTTATAATTCCAAAACTTAGATCTTTAGACATCCCAACCCTAAATTAAAATCAAATAGCTCAAGATACAGTTTGAGGTGGAAATGTTAGTATATGCATGTATTGATGGATTGAGGGTATGTGGTTCTTGGTTTTGTACTTTTGGTTGAAGGAGTTTGGTCAACGAGTATAAGTCAGCACTAACATAAACACAGAAAATAATTTATGTCTTATTTCACTCTTCGTAGCCTTTTTGGCTCGAGCAAATAAACTTGTAAGGGTGTTAAAATCTGGTACCCTAAATTCAACTGAATTAGGAGTTATCAGTCCAAAGCTCATTACACGGGTCAATTAGAAATTTTAAGGGAGAAAGGACTTAAACATAAGACAACATCATATCTTTTATTTTTCTTTGTCGCCTTTGTCATTCAGGTAATTAAGTTTGAAGGGTTCTCTAAACCTGGTATCCTAGAGTTGTCTATCTTGAGAGTCATCGATCCAAAACTCGTTAAAGGGGTCACATAAAAAGCAAATAAGAAAAGTATTGCATAAAGATGGTAAAAGACTAGGACAATAAAATAAAATAAAAAAGTAGCCCAATAAAATAACAAAGTGCATGATATGAGCTTAGTTGACTAAAACTTTGGAAATTGAGGGTGTAGAAATAGGGATTACTTACCAGCAGCTTGATATGCATGCATATTTCTAATCTTGACTATCTTGTGTGGGAAAAAATGCAATGAAAAATGTTTAAAAACTACTATTGTTCGCTAAAATCATATACCGCAAGTACACAGTTCACGTTCAAGTAGTAAAGTGGACTTGAAAAGTCCGGATTATCGTACCCACGAAAATTGATTGATTTGTAACTAAAATTGTTGATTTCATTATAAAAGAAGAGTCAAGTAACATAAAAGTTTGGTTTGGTGGTGAATTACTCACTAAGTAACCTAAATAAGAAACATGATAATATGAATACAAGTTAACTAAAGCAAATAGATAACAGCATAAAACTAAGAATGAAACTAATTAATCTAACTAACTTGATGAAAACATAAACTTGATAATTAAAATAAGTTACATAACATAAAACAAAGTAAATTTAGTTTTCATAACTATACTAATTTATTCTTTTCAAAAATCAATTAGTGGTAGTTAATTAATCAACTAAATTACATGGAAAATTTTAAAATCACCTAACTTGTGTAGTAATTTCCAATTACAACTTAAAATAGGAACAAACATTTAAAAGCTACAAAAACATAAAACAACATTCATTATCATAAACACATAAACATAAATACCCATAATCTAAAAACTACTTAAAATGCTTAAATAAAATTACACTGATCAAACATTCCAACAAATAACATTAACTCATAATAAACTAATAATAACATTTAACAAATAACAAAAACATATGAATAATACTCAAAATAGAGATTAAAAACAAGAAAATAGAGAAAACTCCCCCTTTTGTAAAGTTCTTGAAGTGAAAATCCAAGAATCCTTCACTTTGAACCAAGTTTCTCTATCAACCATTAATATCTTCAACAACTCAAGCATAACACATTAAATGCACTCAAAATATATGAAATTTATGTTAGAAATTTGAGAAAATACCAAAACTCAAAAGCATAAACTATAACAAGAGGATTTGAAAAGTAGAAGAAGAACATAAAAACATAAAAACATTAATTAAACATTGCATTAAAGAGGTAAAAGTTAAGAGAAAATACAAGAAAAATAGAAAAGTGGCTTGAACTTACATGATGCCTGTTAAGTGCATTTTTATACACTTTTTATACCTTTAAATTATTATATTTTGGAACATCTTGAGCAAATATCTACTAATTTATGTATATTTTGTGTTTAAGTAGGTTAATATCCAAGTTGAGTTCAAAAACCACAAAAGGAGTGAAGATTCTGCTGAAATTCAAAGTTCGGGGACCATTTTGCCACTTCCGGGAAATTTTGGACAAGCTGTGCAATTAACCAAGGGACCAAATTGAAAGATCTCAAAAGTTGAAGGATAAAAGTGCAATTTGAGAAGAAAAATGATAGTGGGACGGCTGGAAATGAACAAAGCATGATGGGAGAGGGGGAAGTGAGCAGAACGAGGTGCGCTGTTGCTGAGGGATACATATACACACAAACAGACACCGGAGAGAGAGAACCAGAGGGAGGAACCGTGTGTGGAAGGGCTGGTGACAGCAGCCATTTTGCAGGTTTCATTAGATATAGATATATACACATAGATAAAAACCAGACGGGGAAGAAGCTGACGAAGCAGGAGGGTGACACTGCTGCTGAGGAAGGATTCTTCTGCCTTTAAACAATGCTACTGCCGGGATTCAGGTTTGATCTTCAGTTGGTGACAGCAGCCGGAGAGACTGATTTCAGGCAGATAGCTGGTGCAGGCTGTGTGACTGGATTGGACTGCTGCTAGAGGAAACTATACTGCTTTTGCTGATTTCTGGCCGGAGGTTGCTGATAGACAGTGTTAAAGAGTAGGGTGACAGACTGCTTAAGTTCTGAGTCTGTTTTGCTGCTGAAGAGAAGAGCCAGACTGGGGAGTGCAGCAGGGTGACACTGCTGCTACTGCTGGAAGTAGTGCTGCTGCTGGAGCAGCCTGCTAGAAATCTGAGTTGCTGCAGAAAGCTGCTGGTGCTGCTGGAAGACTGCTGGTGCTGCTGGAAATTTGCTGCTGTGCTGGAAGATAACTACTGCTGCTGATTGCTGGAACGCTGCTGGTATTGCTTCTGGAGGTAGAAAGCTGCTGATGGAGCTGTTTTGCTGCTGAAACCAGCTGCTGGTGCTGAAACTGGATGCTGCTGGTGCTGAATCTGAATAAAGAAGTTGCTGGTTGCAGACACTGTTGGACAGAAAAGGCAGCTGCAAACTTGCAATGAATCTGGTTGCAGCTGGACGCAACTCAAGCAGCGATGGAAATTCACAATCTTCAAACTCCGGGTTTTTAAGCTTAATGTTATTTTTATTTTCTTCCATCATGTTTAGCTAAATTTTACTTGTTGGGATGATTGACGTAATTTAAATTGCACTTAGTTATTTTTAAAGTTATTTACGTATTTTGCGCTTTTTAATTTCATGCATTTTAATTATTGTCATTTAATTTCAAGTACTTTAATTTATGTCGTTTAATATTGAGTATTTAAATTTAAGTTTAATGTCATGCATTTATTTTGAGTAGTTAGTTTTGTTTACAAAACTTGAAAATTAATTAAGTGTCGTTTAAATGAAATCATGAATCCCAACTATTTTAATTTATCATTTTCCGCATTATCTTTAGAGTTTAGAATTTACTTGTTTAAATTTCGCATTCAAAACCAAAATCAAAACTTTATTTTGTGACTCTCTTGTTAAAATTAAATTAACTAGCATGTGTAATTGAAGTATACATTCCTCGTGGGATCGACAACCCGGACTCAAAAAGTCCACTTTATTACTTGAACGCGACCCGTGCGCTTGCGGTACACGATTTTAGCGAACAAGTTTTTGGCGCCGTTGCCGGGGAATGTTTTTACTTTGATTATACTTTAGTTAATTTTAGTTTTAACAATTTTTATTTTTATTTTGTTACCTTTGAATTACCGTCACGATTCTAATCTTTCTTGTGTTCGGATTTCTTTATATGCATATCTGATTTTAGTATTGGTGAAGTAGGAAAGAATTGCAATGTACAATCTCAACATGGGTGATGAATACCAGCTTGAAGAATATTCAAGTTGTAAAATTTGTTATCGAATGCATAGTAATGGACCATGCTTGTTTTCGGGCAATAATATGTTTCAGTCGAAGCTTCTTAAGTTTAGACTCTATTTGAATTGCCGAAAAGAAGCGATTGACACTTCTGATCCAAATTACTTGTTCATGTTGGATAGTGTATCGGAAGATTGGGATGCGGACATTACTCTTGTGGGAAATGGTCCGCCATTTTTGAATGAAAAGGTACTTGCGAAATATTACAATGAACTTGCCAAGCTAGATGAGGATGATATGCCTATAGGAGATACCGTATTCTGGGAAGCATTTCAAATGTGGGGGTATGATCCACTCGTGGGAATAAATAGGAAAAACTTGTCATTGCCAATGGACTCATGTTTTGAATTGATCATTCAATCCGAGGAAACATCAACTGATGTAGATGAGCTTGAAGAGAATGACACTTTAATCACACAAGAATCACAGGAAGAAGTGAAAATTAATGAAGAAAAGAGCAAATCAAATTCTCTCAACTTCATTGATTGTCCAATAACTGATTTTGTGATTAAGCCAGTTAAGGAAGTGCAAGTCTATATAGTTGAGTTTGAATTGAATGGATCAGGCAATTTCAATGACTATGGACAGGGCAAGGTGCAATTTTGGATAATTAACGAGAAGTGGAGCAAAACCAGAATAAGCACAATGGGCAAGAAATCAAAAGCTTCATTTAAAGTGCCATGAAGTGCTTATGCGAAAAGTCGAGCTTATGACTCTAACCAAGCGCTTTTTGGGAGGCAACCCAAATTTCTTCTCTTTTAATTTACTTGTATTTATTTACTTCTTTACTTCCTTTTTAATTAATTGTCAAACTTTTGTAGGTAACAAATATTTTTGAAAATCCTAAGCGACATTGTACTCAACAAGTTTGGGGGTGAACTACATTCGACAAAAGCTTAGGTCAAAGTTCAACATCACAAACAAGCATTGAATCAGGGAAGTTTCACTACCTCTTATCTTCTTTACATATTGTTTCTATTTTCACATTGAGGACAATGTGTAATTCAAGTTTGGGGGTGTTGACTTCATTTTGCATTTTTTCATGTTAGATAGCCTTGTCGGCCTAAGATATTGTGATGATCGATTTTGTTCATTTTGTTGTGGATATTGACATGCTAGATAGCCTTGTCGGCTCAAAATGATTTGATGTTTGGAATTGCTGATTAATTCACGAATTATGATCGAATATACTACTTGTGCTTATTTTTAACTTGCTTATCTATGAGTGATCTTGAGTTCTCTTGAGCACAATAGTCATAACTAATTGTTGTTGAGGTTTGGAATCTATTGAAGGTTGGAGAAATTCGTGAAGTAGACTTCATTAGGTTGTGAGCTTGTATTTTCAATTTTTATCAACCTATCCAATTCCTTCTCAATGCTATTAATCTCTTGATCCTTTGTGAGACAAGTTTGGGGGTGGTCGAACCGGTAAAGGAGACAGTCTAGATGTGTAGTGATTCCATGCATGCTTGATCTAAATTTGTGTGGAGTGTTGTTGACGATAGTATAAGCTAAGTGATGACCAAATGCTAGAAATCTAAGCCCATTTTAATTATTGCATTACCCTATCTCGTAGCCTTTTTGACTCGAGTAATTAAGCCCGTAGGAGTATCTTGAAACTTGGTGCCTTAAGTTTGAAACTTGGGAGTCATCGGCCTAAAGCTCGCTACATGGGTCAATTAGAAAGCTTAATGAGTAGGGTACACACACACTTGAAAAAAAAAAAAAAAAGCACATCATCATCATTGCATTTGCTTAATAAGTCTACCTCACTTCGTAGCCTTTTTGACTCGAGTTAGTAAGTCCGTAGGGGTATTTTGAAACCTGGTACCCTTTGATCTTAAAACAATCGAGGAGTTGCCGGCCTAAAGCTCGCTACATGGGTCAATTAGAAAGCTTAAGGGAGTGAGGAAGTCACGAGCAATCATCACATTAGTTTGTAGAAATCATGCATTTGCATTTGTATAAGGGCTTAGATTAATAGTGGGTTTGAATTGCTTGGTATAAACTTTAATGTTGAAACACTCATCTAGTGGAGAGTCACTGCATATCTAGATTGTTGAGATTGCTGGTAAGTCATAACCAAGCTTTAGTGGAAAAAGAAATGTGTGAATTGAGAGTCACCCCTAATATTGCATTTCGGGAGAGAAAAAAAAAATAATATGGGGGGGATGAATGTCACGAGGGTAAGAAATGAAATTGACCAATAAGGGTGGATAGTATTATTTTGAAATTTATCCTTCCTACAATGTTTCTTTGAACCTTAGTGATAATTGGAAGTGACTATGCTCACACACACCGATCAAACATGAGATAAGCTCAATTTCTTTTTGTAGTATTATTTTTAACATAAATTGTGAATTAATCATGAAATTTTACACTCGAGAAAGAATTTACAAGTTATCTAGCATTGTTAATCATTCATTCATTTGCTTTTGTGTTAGTAGATATTCTTGCTCGAGACGAGCAAGAGTTTAAGTTTGGGGGTATTTGTTAAGTGCATTTTTATACACTTTTTATACCTTTAAATTATTATATTTTGGAACATCTTGAGCAAATATCTACTAATTTATGTATATTTTGTGTTTAAGTAGGTTAATATCCAAGTTGAGTTCAAAAACCACAAAAGGAGTGAAGATTCTGCTGAAATTCAAAGTTCGGGGACCATTTTGCCACTTCCGGGAAATTTTGGACAAGCTGTGCAATTAACCAAGGGACCAAATTGAAAGATCTCAAAAGTTGAAGGATAAAAGTGCAATTTGAGAAGAAAAATGATAGTGGGACGGCTGGAAAGGAACAAAGCATGATGGGAGAGGGGGAAGTGAGCGGAACGAGGTGCGCTGTTGCTGAGGGATACATATACACACAAACAGACACCGGAGAGAGAGAACCAGAGGGAGGAACCGTGTGTGGAAGGGCTGGTGACAGCAGCCATTTTGCAGGTTTCATTAGATATAGATATATACACATAGATAAAAACCAGACGGGGAAGAAGCTGACGAAGCAGGAGGGTGACACTGCTGCTGAGGAAGGATTCTTCTGCCTTTAAACAATGCTACTGCCGGGATTCAGGTTTGATCTTCAGTTGGTGACAGCAGCCGGAGAGACTGATTTCAGGCAGATAGCTGGTGCAGGCTGTGTGACTGGATTGGACTGCTGCTAGAGGAAACTATACTGCTTTTGCTGATTTCTGGCCGGAGGTTGCTGATAGACAGTGTTAAAGAGTAGGGTGACAGACTGCTTAAGTTCTGAGTCTGTTTTGCTGCTGAAGAGAAGAGCCAGACTGGGGAGTGCAGCAGGGTGACACTGCTGCTACTGCTGGAAGTAGTGCTGCTGCTGGAGCAGCCTGCTAGAAATCTGAGTTGCTGCAGAAAGCTGCTGGTGCTGCTGGAAGACTGCTGGTGCTGCTGGAAATTTGCTGCTGTGCTGGAAGATAACTACTGCTGCTGATTGCTGGAACGCTGCTGGTATTGCTTCTGGAGGTAGAAAGCTGCTGATGGAGCTGTTTTGCTGCTGAAACCAGCTGCTGGTGCTGAAACTGGATGCTGCTGGTGCTGAATCTGAATAAAGAAGTTGCTGGTTGCAGACACTGTTGGACAGAAAAGGCAGCTGCAAACTTGCAATGAATCTGGTTGCAGCTGGACGCAACTCAAGCAGCGATGGAAATTCACAATCTTCAAACTTCGGGTTTTTAAGCTTAATGTTATTTTTATTTTCTTCCATCATGTTTAGCTAAATTTTACTTGTTGGGATGATTGACGTAATTTAAATTGCACTTAGTTATTTTTAAAGTTATTTACGTATTTTGCGCTTTTTAATTTCATGCATTTTAATTATTGTCATTTAATTTCAAGTACTTTAATTTATGTCGTTTAATATTGAGTATTTAAATTTAAGTTTAATGTCATGCATTTATTTTGAGTAGTTAGTTTTGTTTACAAAACTTGAAAATTAATTAAGTGTCGTTTAAATGAAATCATGAATCCCAACTATTTTAATTTATCATTTTCCGCATTATCTTTAGAGTTTAGAATTTACTTGTTTAAATTTCGCATTCAAAACCAAAATCAAAACTTTATTTTGTGACTCTCTTGTTAAAATTAAATTAACTAGCATGTGTAATTGAAGTATACATTCCTCGTGGGATCGACAACCCGGACTCAAAAAGTCCACTTTATTACTTGAACGCGACCCGTGCGCTTGCGGTACACGATTTTAGCGAACAATGCCCAAGAAAAATCAGATTTTTGGTATTTATAACACCCTAACAACCATCCAAAAACCCTAAAAAGGCTAAAATCCGAGTAAAACAGTCATATGGGCCGAACCTGGTCGGCCGGGTTGACCCGGTCCGGCCAGGACAATTTTTTTTTTTTTTTTATATAACCGCGTGTGGTACAATTCCGTGGCCAACCTTGGCCTCGGGTCCGTTTTGAGCCGTGGTTTGCGCGCGTGGCTCGGTTCGAGCCATGCGTTCGCATGACTCAGGTGGAGGGTGATTTTGCAGCTTAACCCCTTCCGTAATTGCCATCAAGTCTTCCATCTTTTAATCTCGAGCAATTTAGTCCCCAAACTTTCATATTTCTTTCAAGTAGGCCCTTCTAAAATTTCCCATTTGGTCCTTCAACTTTTGAAATATTGCAATTTGGTCCATTGTTTAATTGCGCAGCTAGTCCAAGACTTCCTGAAAGTGACAAAATGGTCTCAGAACTTCAAATTTCAGCAAAATCTTCACTCATTTTGTGATTTTTTACCTCAAACTTGGACATTAACCTATTTAAACATAAAATATGCATAAATTAGTAGATATTTGCTCAAGATATTCCAAAATATACTAGTTTAAAGTTATAAAAAGTGTATAAAAATGCACTTAACAACTATAGATGAACCACTGAGGGATTTGAGAGAAAAACAGCAAGTTGTGATCATTTATGAGCATTTTATGGAAAATCATTAGAATATAATAGGTTGACTACATGAGATTCATGGTTGGCTTGAACATAATAGCAACAATAAGTTAAGTATGTTCTTGCATGAGTTTGCATTTGACTTTGGCTATTCACATACACACTTGAAGGTCTAACATGGGATAACTAGAACTGTTTTATTGTGATTATTCAAAGCTCTGCGCTAAAGTATAATGTGATCTGGATTTTTGAGGCATATAGTAAACAAATTGACATGACAAAAATATTTGCTATTTTTAGTTTTTATTTGTTAATTTAGTTTCACTTTGTTCGAGAACGAACAATGATTCTAGTTTGTGGGTATTTGATAAGTGTATTTTATACACTTATTTATAATGTCTAAATTAGGATATTATATTTTTGTTTTAGAATAAAAGCTACTTAATTGCTTATATTTCAGAAATTATTCCAAAATCAAATGAATGAGGCAATTAATGGAAAAGATGAGCGTTTGGATGAAATTGGAGCTTAATTAGATAACTTGGAAGATAATGGTGTCAACCGGGAGATACAAGAGGATCTAAGTACGAGAAACCAAAGTTCAAGAGCTTAATTGAAGATGTAGAGAGTAGAAAAGAATAAATTGAAGAGATTAAGAAGTTTGGGTACTCAATTGAACTAATTAGAAGATGTAGGACTTGATGTGCAAATAAAGAATGAGGATTTACTAACACGAATTCAAAGATGAAAAGTGTAGTTGGAAGTATAATCGCTCTACCACCACAATTACATGGTGTGGCCGCGGGGTCAACATGTAAAAAGTCAGATTCCAAAAATTATAACCACGCTGCCACAGAAATTTACATTTAGTGGCCGCGCAGTACAAATCGGCCCAGCGAAATTTTTACCTAAATTCTTTCCTTGTTTTCCTAGGATTCTTCTCCACCTATAAAAGCAACCTCTTGGACACGAAATTGGGAGCTTTGGAAGACCTTTACATAACCTCTAAAACATATAATTCATAGTTCTATCATTCACATCTTGGAGGCTAAAATCAAGACAAAGGCAGGAGAATTGAAGATTATCATCGGAGAGTTAATACTTGGTGCAAGATTTCCTTTTCTTTGTTAATTTGATAAACTCTATATGCGTAGTAATTTATATTTCTACAGTTTTATTTCTTTATTGATGAATTATTAATTGCTTAGCTGGGGACGATCGATGTAGCTTGGTTTTACACTTTTAATTCTATGATTTTAGTTTTGCATTTATGATTGCATGTTGATTTTATTTTGTGTTTAATGCATGAATATATTGATCATTTATTCATGATATCATGGGTGTTTTCATAATCCGAGAGATGAGCTAACAACCTATCTAGATCTAGGAATAAAATCTAGTAATTGGATTAACGATAGAGATATACGTGTTTTATTCTCGTGATCGCCACATGAATTCTTGTGTCACGTGCACTTAATTATTATGACATGTTGTCTAGATACACGTTTGACTGAATTAGGTAGAGTTGGTTTAAATTCGAGAGAGGAATTTCATATGCATAAGTGAATTTGATCGAACACATAAATAGGAATAAAACGTGAATATTGGAATTAAAAATATTGACTAATGTGAAATCGGATGTCCCAATACTTACAAGCATCAATTTAGAAAATATACATGAGTAATCTTTTCTTTTGCTTTTATTTAGTTTAATTTTTTTATTTTAGTTTAGATAATAAATCATCTTAATTCTATTGTTCAAATAAAACGAGAATTAACATATTTAGGTACTTAATTACAATTCTCATGGGAACGATAATTCAAACTCAGAAAGTCCACTTTATTACTTTTCACAATCCGTACACTTGCGGGTATATTTTGTGTTGCAAAATAAGCAAACAAGAGCCAAGGTGTAAAATGGTCCTCCTAGTCCTCTTGAGTACTTTGTTGTAAATTTCCTAGACTTTGAAATACTATATGCTTCATTGCTTCTTATGTGATTCCGAGGAGTAACAGTTTCTAATGTCTTTTTCTTGTTTCTAATGCTGATGATCAGCCTGCTCTCATTGATATTGAAACTTAGGCTATGTTCTCTTTGGCGTTTTTCAGTCGTTTTCCGTTTTCCTTTACCGAAAACGGGTTCTCTTGCGTCGTTTTCGGGAAAAAATTTCGAAAACGTTTTCCAAATTTTGTAAAGGAATTGGAAAACGAGGAATTCACGTTTTCCGCGTTTTTCATTCATTTGAGCTAATAAAAGGAAGACGCGCGTTTTCCCGTTTTTCGCGTTTTCGTTTAAAAAAGAAATTCCTAAAAAATTTGAAATTGGTCAAAATTTGTCATTTTAATTACATTATTGGTCCCCGATTTTCAAAATTTGTCATTTTAATCCTCAAATTTTGAAATTTCTTTCGAAAATACCCGAATTTATTTGTAACTTAGGTCATTCAACTTTAGATTTTTTTTGCACATTAATCCGCAAATTCTACTTTTCTTTCAATTTAGTCCTTCCCGTATTTGCTTTATAGGTCATTGTCTTCAAACATATATAATTTTTGATCTACAATTTCGAATTGCACTCCGTTTTTTGCGTCGAACTTCAAATTCAACAATATTTCTTATGATGTATCATGTACTCAATTATTAAACATTTTTTTTTTTACTTTTGTATTGTAGAAAATTATGGCATCATTGATGAACGTATGGATTTTTGAACTTTTTTGACATAACCAAATATGGCATCTCTATTTCATTTATATTGTGTATATCATATATGTGTGAATGCTGAATGTGTGTGTGTCTATATATATATATATATATATATATATATATATATATATATATATATATATATATATATAATCACATGTAATATAATTACAAGTGCACAAAGTGTGTGTTTGATATTATTTAAAAAGAAATTTTTTTCAAGTGAATAGTAATATTTAGGGGAATAGATGATTGAGATTTAGTTGAAAAGTCAAATATTGTGGACCTCAGTTTTAATGAGAATTAAACAAGGGCAAAATGGTTTTCTGGAAAAAAATCCAAACAGAACGTGTTTTCCAGCATTTCATTTTCGAGAACAGTTTTCAGAAATAACAAACCAAACGCGTTTTCAGCAATTTTGAAAACATTCAAAGAAAATGGAAATCAGAAAACATTTTCGGAAATAAAAACAGAAAACTGAAACATAAAGAGAACGCAGCCTTAGGTTTTCAAAAACAGATGGAAAAAGGTTGGAAAGTTTTTTTTTCCCCCTGGAAAATATTGGTTTTCATTAGGCGGCTTAAAGTTAAGGAGACGTTTTATTTGTTAATTGGACAGATCTCATACTTCCCACGGGGAAGATGAGGTAGACGACCCACGTAATTTCTTTTCTTTTCTTTTATCAAATCTCTCTCAAATCAAAAGAATGCCCTCATAGTTCAATTTTATTTTATGATATTCCAGGTAAGCTATAGCATCTGTTTCTATATCTTAATATGTCGAATATGTCCCAATATATAGAACTAAAAGTCTTGAATAAGTTCATTTTTAAAAGCGAATTTATTTTTCAATCCCCTTACTCACCTTTCCGCAACAAATTATTCATTCAAACAATTATTTTACAAAAATCTCCAATTAATTAATTCATGTATAAGGATTTGGATTGGAAAAGAAAATTATACAAAATACTGATCAATCACTTTCGAACTCAGTATCTAGACTAAGACAACACAACACAACACACACCACCACCTAAAAGCGACATGACTAGTTGAACAATTCAAGAGACATGTTGATTTAGCATTAGGAAGATGACACCTACCAATTATTTTTTAGATGTTGGGGAAAAACTAAGTAAGGAAAATCTTCATTCAAATACTCTTCTAACAAGGAAAAAAACACTATAAAAATGTATAGAAACACTTCTAAAAACAACTTAATATCATAAGCAAATTCTGATCTTCATGAACCTTGTCAAACGGGATCATAACTCAAGTTTCAAAGTTGAATCGACCACCATATCCTCTGTCTCTGATGATTAAGCCCAAAACGCCAAGTCATGTGTTATTAAATTTCATGTTCTCCTAGTATCATAACAAATCATTGATGGACAAAAGAATTTGAAAAGGATATATGGAATTGCAAGTAAGTTAAACCTCATCTTTTTTGTTATAATCACGATACGCAATACAACATTGATTAATACGACTGAACACCAGCATCATTACAATGCCACCTGTATACATTGGTTGAAATGAGAATTTGTATTGGGTACAAACAGCACCATTCGTTCTTACTCGTGTAAGAGGTAAAAAATCAACACCCTGCTACAGGCCACGTATAAAGCATGCAGACACATTGATTGAATTTTAGAAAATTGGAAGACTGTTGACCCGTAAATATTTCTGGAACAAAACCAAGAATATGGAGAAACACAACATGAATATAACATATTAGGATTTCAACTTGATATTGACATTAATCTCTAGCGGAAATTTTTCAATCGTTTAGAGGGTTTTCTCATTTCTTTCCTCGAATCCTCTCGAGTTTTTTTTTGTCTCTAAATGGCTGCATGTTTTATGAAAAGTATCAACTATTAGTTAATATAACATCAAGATAGAAATCAAAGACCACAGCACAAGAGGATACTTTCATCCAAGATGTAAAGGTAGACTGATAATTGGTTATCATCACGCACTCAAAACATAGATAAATACTTAAAATAAAAAAAAATTACACATGGAAGCACAAATGAATACTTAAAATTATTACAAAGGGAAAAGACCAAAAATAATAAATAAAAAAAAATAGAGAGAGAGAGAGAGAGAGAGGGAGAGAGAGAGAATATGTGTATGCGCGCGCTTTGTGATACACAATATGGAGACTGTTGCATTGCATATTTAGTTAGCACCATATGTAAGTGTAACTTACTACACAATAGTTCTATTCCGTAACTAAATCTATATATAACAAGGCCAACTTCACAATAGTGGCCTACATAAACAGTAACCCTAATTATGTAAAATATTCAACCATTTTATGTCTATGTAATATCAAATATTAAGTAGTCGTGAAAATTTGACAGCAGACTAAATCTCCACTTAGGAGTCAGTGCACTTCAAGGATCAAATTCACAAGGGATCAACAATAGTTTATTCATCATATAAGAGTAATCACAAAAGTAGGTTACTAGAATTGATTAGCCATAACATTTACGAATTGATGAAATCAAAGAAGATAATCAAACTTTTATCATCAAATGGCTAGCATTAGATATGTCAACACTCATACTTATGAGTGTAGAGACAGATGATATAGGTTGTTACTTCAAATGGATTATTCATCTTTTACATCCAGGACAGATGATATAGGTTGTTACTTCAAATGGATTATTCATCTTTTACATCCAGACTTTTGCCACTCTATCCCACCTGTATACATTGGTTGAAATGAGAATTTGTATTGGGTACAAACAGCACCATTCGTTCTTACTCGTGTAAGAGGTAAAAAATCAACACCCTGCTACAGGCCACGTATAAAGCATGCAGACACATTGATTGAATTTTAGAAAATTGGAAGACTGTTGACCCGTAAATATTTCTGGAACAAAACCAAGAATATGGAGAAACACAACATGAATATAACATATTAGGATTTGAACTTGATATTGACATTAATCTCTAGCGGAACTTTTTCAATCGCTTAGAGGGTTTTCTCATTTCTTTCCTCGAATCCTCTCAAGTTTTTTTTTTTTTTTTTTTTTTGTCTCTAAATGGCTGCATGTTTTATGAAAAGTATCAACTATTAGTTAATATAACATCAAGATAGAAATCAAAGACCACAGCACAAGAGGATACTTTCATCCAAGATGTAAAGGTAGACTGATAATTGGTTATCATGATGCACTCAAAACATAGATAAATACTTAAAATAAAAAAAATTACACATGGAAGCACAAATGAATACTTAAAATTATTACAAAGGGAAAAGACCAAAAATAAAAAATAAAAAATAGAGAGAGAGAGAGAGAGAGAGAGAGAATATGTGTATGCGCGCGCTTTGTGATACACAATATGGAGACTGTTGCATTGCATATTTAGTTAGCACCATATGTAAGTGTAACTTACTACACAATAGTTCTATTCCGTAACTAAATCTATATATAACAAGGCCAACTTCACAATAGTGGCCTACATAAACAGTAACCTTAATTATGTAAAATATTCAACCATTTTATGTCTATGTAATATCAAATATTAAGTAGTCGTGAAGATTTGACAGCAGACTAAATCTCCACTTAGGAGCCAGTGCACTTCAAGGATCAAATTCACAAGGGGCCAACAATAGTTTATTCATCATATAAGAGTAATCACAAAAGTAGGTTACTAGAATTGATTAGCAATAACATTTACGAACTGATGAAATCAAAGAAGATAATCAAACTTTTATCATCAAATGGCTAGCATTAGATATGTCAGCACTCATACTTTTGAGTGTAGAGACAGATAATATAGGTTGTTACTTCAAATGGATTATTCATCTTTTACATCCAGACTTTTGCCACTCTATCCCAACCCCTAGCAGAAGAAACAATTTTGGCACGACATGCCACACCAACCCAAACCCATCTACACGAGCACACCGAGAAATGCATAAAGAGCAAGTAGCCAACTCATTTCTACAATTTCGCCACAACCTGACCCTCATGTTATTTCTTGGCAACTTCACTTCTTGAGCATTTGACACATGAACAACAAAATTCTATATTTTGGGAATTGGAACAAAAAAATACAGCCAAACATCAACAAATAGTTTAAGATGTAGAAATTTTCACCAACCATTTCCCATCCCATGTAACCACCGAAAGAGTGACCACATGCATAACATGTGACATTTATAGTAGCTTCACGTTGGCTTAGTGATTCACAGAGTTCCCGCCAATTCAAATTCATTTTTTTTTCTTAAGAGAGGACATGATAACGACTTTTTTTTTTGTATTATTCGGGATATTTTCCATTATATCCACTTATCTTTCAAGAGTATATTTATGGACTTGCTCATGATCAGAGTTTCAATAGATCAATTTTGTTGGCTGCCAATTTTTTATAGTAGCACACAATTATTGGTCCTATTGTCACCAAAATCTACTTAGCAGTTAAATACTAGGGCTAAAGGACGAGATGTGACAAGATTGCCATTTTTAATAGCACTTGCATGTATACGACATCACTTTTTCAGTGGTAAACATACTTGCAGGCTGAAGTACTATAACTTGGGGGTAGCTATGATTTTGTTGCTTCCACAGGATTTTTGGTATGTCAATGATGTGTCATAAGTTCAAAAAATGAGAGACAATGTGACTAAAATTGTCAATATGAAGTGGCTGGTTGCTTTTTAAGTAATTATTTGGGAATTGAGGAGGGCAGCGTGTCGAAGATAAAATCCACTAGGACCTAACTATAAAATATAGCAGCGCCACACTTTAGGCACTACTAGTTGTCTAGGACCTAACTAGCAAAGATTTTGCATTCAACCTGAATGTGCACATGTTCTATCGAGTCTTTCTACATCTAAATTTTTTTTTACCATATATGGTCTAAAAGTTGACAGCTTTATCCTCTTCATTCATGTGAGCTACCATCAAGGAACCCATCCCATCAAAATTTTCCCCTTATCTAGCTTTACCACTGATAAGTGTTATAAAATACACTTATGTATATTTCATTGTGGTTTGAGAATAAATTATACCTAAGTTGTGTTTATTTATTATTATTTCAAATTTTATCCCAAAAGTGAGAAAATGAAGCAATTGAGCGAAATAAAGGTCAAGTTACATACAATTGGAGCAAGATTGGTCTTAACTTGGATGAAGTTAAAAGATTGAAAGCTAAATTGAAGAAATTCAGAGAAGAAAGGGCTCAATTGAAGAAAACCAGAAGTTTTGGGCACAAATTGATCAAATCAGAAGATGGGGACGAACCGGACAAATAAAACTCGGGGACTAACTTGAAAGGCAAAGGAAAGCTGGGACTTACGCCAAGACGCGTAACCACACGATCGCTGCCTTGACCTAGATGCGATTGCCCCTTGTGCGAAATTTTTCAACAAATTCAAAATGGCTACTCTACACTATCGCTGGTTTCATAACCACGCGATCGCGTGGGTTCTTGACTAGGATAACTTAGGCCGTTTTACGTGCCTTTTGACATAATTTTGGCTCGTTTCCACCAGGTTTTCGCACTAAGATATATACAAAACATTGGGGGCACAATTTTGGGACTTTTGCTCAGCCTCCTAATAAAATTTCTAGATGATTTTACATCAATTATTTGAGAGATTCAAACAAGGAAAATGCGTGGAGACTAGAAGATTAACATGAGAATTCAACTCTTGGTGCAAGATTTCTTTTCTTGTTGTTAATTTCATAAACTCCATTATGTGTTATTATTATTTTTATTGTTCTTGTTCTTTATTCATGATGCGTAACTAATTTCAATGTTGGGATGAACGATGTAGCCTAACTTTATTATTTTAATTCCAATATTCCATTGTTTTAATGAGTTGTTCCAATATTCCAATTCTTGATATAATGAGTTATTTCCATAATCCGAGAGGTGAGTTAATAACTTAGATTAAGGTAATAAATCCAGTAATTGGACAAGAGATAGAGATATACGCTTGTTATTATTGCAGTCCTATGTGAATTCTTGTGTGTTATGCATCAAGATAAGAAATATTCGGACCCTCTGTAGAGATACATGGTTGACTTATTTATGTAGATTTTTTTTAAACTCGAGAAAGGAATTTCAATATAGATTAGTGAATTCGACCAAGTACATATTTAGGAAATAAAATATGGAATTGGAGTTAATTTAATTGACTAGGTGAAATCGTGAATCACAACTATTTTACAATCATCTTTTAAGACAAAATAATTCTGTAAATTTTTAATTCTTTAGTTTAATTCTTTAGTTTTAGTTTAAACAACCAATCATATTCTTCCGTTCATATAGGGATAAGAATTAACATATTTCGGTACTTAATAAGCAATCTCTGTGGGACGATAATCCGGACTCTCGGTCAAGTTTATTATTTCTCACGACCCGTACACTTGCAGAAATATTTTGCATCGCGAAATATCAGTGAACAACCACGTACTTCATATCTTTTAAAACAAAATAATTCTGTAAATTTTTAATTCTTTAGTTTAATTCTTTAGTTTTAGTTTAAACAACTAATCATATTCTTCCGTTCATATAGGGATAAGAATTAACATATTTCGGTACTTAATATGCAATCTCTGTGGGACGATAATCCGGACTCCTCGGTCAACTTTATTATTTCTCACGACCCGTACACTTGCGGAAATATTTTGCATCGCGAAATATCAGTGAACAACCACGTACTTCATAATAAGTAATAATTCATAATTCTTTACGTAAGGTGACTCATCAACTTCCACCAAAAAAATAAAATAAATTATAAAGCATCCATCTATATTTTATTACCCAGACAAATTCTAGTAGTTCAGAAATGGAAAAATAAACTCTAGGACACTTCGAACTTCAAAGGGCAGAATCCTAATACAATAGAATTAGTGTAATATTTCTTCTATCTTCAAGTCTGCTTTGAAGTTCCAAAAGTTCCTGGCAGTATGTGAGGCACTCTGCATTGTATACGGTTGCCAATTCTTAATCAACACCGTCCTTCTGATAATACCAATCATTTACAAGAACCTGCAAAAAAAAAAAATTGTTCACTAACACGTATAATTGTCATTGCATTATAAACTACACACACTTCGCAACCTGAAGGTTGGTCAAAGAATCACACTGTAAAAAACTTAAAGAATCATATCCAAGTATTAATTTCCACAACAAATCTTGAATATCAATTATGATCCCTACAGAATTGTCTATATTGAATTCATTTATTTCCCTTGAATCAGTGTTCAGAATATCATTCTCAAAATAATTTCAATAAAATCAATTACTTTCACCAATATAAGCTTTTGAATAATCTACATACTTTTGGGGTCTACCAAAACCTCAGCTGTGCATTTGGAAATCAAAAGTTCTACTACACAAATCCTCCAGTTAAAATAAAAAATGCTAAACCATGCACATCATATACACTAATCAGGCAAGTACAATTTATGATTTAAGAACCCAGAAGACTTTAAACAAATAACGAAAGAAACTAGTAAACACATCCTCGATAGAATAAATTAAAATCAGAGTGGGTCTATAATCATCAAGAAAAAGGGATTTTCGTAAAGAATCACATCATGAAACTTAGACAAAGAAAAATAAAAATAAAAAATACTAATGGACATCTTATAAAAATTTAAGAGAGGCTTACTTCGACTGGGATCGAAAGGAGTCGGGGTAGAAGGCAGTGGTGAGGCTGGTGGGGGATCGCCGGGTGATATCGAAGGCAACGAAAGAGGAGGAGGAAGCGGCGGTTACGGAAGAGAGAAGGGATGTCGGATTCGAATTTCAGCCATTAGAGGTTGGTGTCTATGTTTGGGTCTAATAGTAAACAATTTTATTATTATTATTAGTGTTACACGTGTGCAATGCACGATCATTTGTTACATATATATTAAATTTATATGTTAACATATGAAATGAATATTTAATAAAAAAATGAGAAACAAAGGAAAACAATTAATTACTAAAAAGATACATTACACATACCTTAATTTTATTTTTTATTTTTTTTACGATTTGTATGTTTATTGTTCCAGGAATTTCTTCAAATATTGTAATTTGAATTGATTTAAAATTTAAAATGTAAAATAAAAATTACATTTAAATAGAATCCGTAATAAGTAAAAAAACAGATATATCTGTGATATACACTCATAATTTTATTAAAACGAATAGGAAAAGAAAAAAAAAATTGATGAAAGCTTTTATTATATAATACTTTATCACTTACCCATATGAAATTGATTTTTCAAGAATCAATTTTCTGAACAATCATTTTCAATCACACATTCCTTAAAAAATTATTTTTACAATTTTCATACTAGTTTTTAAATATACATTCTAAAAAATCACTTTTTTACAAAAACAATTCTCAAAAAATCAAATTTATATATTTAAATAATAAATGTCTATTGATTTCAATAATTTTTATGAATTATTAATAACTTCATTAAAAATGCAAATTTAATAATTTTTTTAATTGTATATATCATGTTTGATGTAATATTATGTGTACAAATATTGATGCATGTGAAATTTATTAATATATATATATATATATATATATATATATATATATATATATATATATATATATATTGAATTTAACCAATAAAACTTCATTTACTAAAATAAGTAGTCAAAATAATAATTGAAAAATCTCGCAATTATCATGATACGATAACCGAGTAAAGTTGGAGATCACGAAATTATATAGAAAATCTTATACCCTATAACCTTTAAAAATTTATTAAAATTAAGAATGATTAAAAAAATATTAATCATTCTATTGATATTATTAACTAAAAAGAAATCAAAATATTAATTATTCAATATTAGTCTTCGTTCAATAAATTTTTCTATAAATTATTTATAAGTATCGCATTTTTGAACCACATATATATTTCGAAAAATAGGATTTTCAATATTAAAGATAACAAATGATTTGACCATTAATAATTAAAACATAATTTTTATATTGATGGCAATACATAGAATTTATAATATTAAGAACAACAAATAAATAAAAAAATAATCATTAAATAATAATTTTAATACTGATAACTAAAAATAATTTTTATATTTAAGGCAATAGATATGTTCACACTAATCCAGATTTTGCATTCACACTAAACCATTTTGTGTTCACATTGGCCAGACTTTCCTCTCTTTATATATAGTAGTAAGTATATATAGATATAGATTTTATTTTATTTTATCTTAACAGTAAATTCGTTTGATAAAAGAATCTTTTTTGTTTATAAACAACACAATTTTTCAAACAATTTTTTAACCACCCACATTTTTTTTTTCAATTTTCAACAATTACTTTTTACCTCAAAATTATAAATATATAAGTTTATAAATCAAATAGTGTTACAAAACGGAATCTGATAGAAATCAAATACTTCAATTTGATAACAGCAAATCCATATCTTTTTCTGCAACGGTATAGATTGAGGTGAAAACACTATATATACGTCTCTTGTTAAAAGCCCCTATTTGTTATACATTAAAATCATATTTTCAATAAATTTTGATAAAAGTTAATGACACGTGTGATTAAAAAAATATAGATTTCAATAATTTTTATGGGTTATTGTTAACTTCATTGAAAATGCAAATTTACATCATTTTCGTTTTTGCCTCTTATATTTAACATTTTTATTCAAATTTCTCAAAAAAATCATTTTAATCTCAATACTATCTAGGTGAATTTATATACGACAGTAATTTACATGAATTTAAATAAAATTGCATTAATCATCACAAATTTAAACATGACATTAATCTACACGAATTTTTATTTTATTTTATTCTATTCTATTTTTATTTTTTGCCAAATATTTTATTTCATACTTGTATTAATGTTTATTAGATTCATAACTAGTGTTACATAACATTATTTGTTCAATATTAATCAAGTGTCTAAGCACATGTGACAAATTTTCGTAAACGAGGGGTTATGTGCCAAACAGAGATATTTTCCTTGATGCTCGTACTATCTATCAATTGACCTTTCTTTAAACTTAAAGAAATGTTTATTTAAATGTTCTATTCAACAAGTACGATAATTTCTTGGAACTTAACATAATGGTCAGTAGGGCTTTAGCCTTTCAGTGATTATTTTCTTAGTCCATATGTTAATGTTCTTGGAGAAATAAATTACTTTCGAGTAGGGGCACAGGTACAAGCACGTTTCACAAAACAACCTTTGATGAATTGAACTTCGATATTTAGAGAGAAGGAGACAGGGTTGTAGGGAAGGAAGGTGGGGGACGGGATTTGTATTGGTAGAAGGCAATTTTTTTCTTTGGAAATTTGTTTTGGTTTTATTCAATTCAAAATCTAGGTATTATGGTCAACTTGACAAAATTTTGTCTTCTTATGCTCAAATAGACATACATGTATCGATGATATTATATTCGAGGAGTCTGATTACCTAACCTCAGGTTTTATACTAATGATATTGAGCAACCTCGATAAGTATTTTTTTTTTAAGTGCCTATTTGATTCTCATTTTTGGGAAAAAAAGTTTTAAATAGTTATTGATGAGATATTATGTGATTAAAATGAGAGAAAAGTGTTAAATTTATGTGTAGAATATTTTATTGGTAAAATATGGTTAAAATTGAGTACTGTAGGAAAAAGAGTAAAAACGAATAATTATCAAACATGCACTTAATTGAAGCAACGTCGATAAGTTATTTTCACTCGCATTCGCAAAATAAGGAAGCAACACCATTTATAAACTTACTTTTTCTAGGGATAATAAAAATCGAAGTTGATAGCATTTGATTTTACATCACATGAATAACATGAACAACTCTAGGCAAATCAACCATGTCAAACGCCTAACATATGACACAAAAATCACTCCTCGTCCCCTCCTAATCATCTCTTTCATTATGATACCAACCTCTCGCGAAAGATTGCAGGAAGACGACACTAATGGCTTTTCCACGCATCCTCAATGCACCGACATTGTCCTCGATAGAAGTAAATGATACATAAAGTTCTTCCCTAGCTATTTTCTCTTTGATCAAATTATATTTCTTCCTTTATTTCTCCTCGGAAAGCGTAAAGCTAGCACGCGTTTGTTGAGAACTAATATATATGAAACTTGTGACCGTCAATTTGTACATGGAGGTATTTCAATGGGAGATAGATAGAGAAATTGGATGAAGAGAATTGTAGTGCACAATAAGAGGAAAAAGAAGCTAACGTACAGACCATTCGATGTGAAAATTCAATAAATAACGTGCGAAAGAAAGCAAAGAAGGAACAAAGTAGATCATCTTCTTGCTCATAACATCCATTGTTTCCGATACTTCCTCTGCAATAGTCTCAAGCTTTGGTGCATTAGAAAGTTTTTAAAAAGAAATCATAGGAGAGGGTGCAACCTCAACCCAATTGTGCATGTATCTCATTGGTTTTCCCATAATCACTTGTGACAAAAAAATGTTGTTTTTCTTCTCTAGGAGGCCTTTGAGAGGGATTTCTAGACGATCAAAGCTAAGAGAAACTGGTTGGATGGAGAAGAATTCATGCATATGTGGTTTAAATAAACTTGTTTTGGAACCTGCGATTGGGAAAAATCTTTGGAGTATCAAGAAACTCATGGCAAATTAGAATGCCAAGTCTCTATTGTTTCCAAATGGTATCTTCCTCCTCAATTCCCCACAAAGTAAGGCACCATAGTAGTCAAATTCATGGAAGTTTCCATTTGATTACAATAAAATATTCTTGGACTAGTCAAAGGACAAGAATTTATACACAGTTTCTAGAAGAGATTATCTTCAATAGGATAGAGCTACTAGAGCCACAATCAATTTCTAGTTGAAGGCTACGCACAAAAAAAATTCTTCCGTTTTCATCAACTCTGGTTGATTTCATTGTTTGAGGGTTAAGTGAAAATGGAGTATGGCTCTGATGAAGTTGGTGTCCGGCATGATAGTTCAACAGATGGAGAGATTTGGTTCCAAGAAAATGACACTTGTTCATTCAAGCAGATTTTTCTTTCTTTCTCATCACAGTAGAATGTTTTGTGCTAACCTTGCGTTTTCTATGCTTTTCCGATTCAATACTCTCTTTCAACTTCTTCAAAGCTGGTTCAAAAGAATGATATATGAATAAGAAAATAAGAGAAAATGCATCACATCACATGACATGATTAGGATCAATATGTATGCATAATTCATTTTTCTTTTGCATGGAAAAAGAAAAAAGGTAACATATTCTGGAATACGTTAAGTTTGAATTACTTGAATTACCCACAGGATGAGTTAAACTGAGATAAATAACTTCCATAAGTCAAACCGAGATAAATAAATATAGCAGAGTATTCATCACCACGTCCAGATCTGTACTTTAGTCTTCTTGCCAAGTTGATTTTCAACTTCAGCTTTGAAGGCCTTAATAACATCCAGATATTGTGACTTCTCATTATTAGTCAAATATAGGTAGCCAAAGCCTGAATATTTGTCTGTGAACATAATAAAATACTATTGCCCATTCCAAGAAACCGTAGAGAATGGTCAACAAATGTTAGTATGAATTAGTTCTAAGACGCTGAAACTGTCATTGACACCCAATTTTCTAATATTTGTATGTTTTCCTTTATGCACTTGACACGACGGAGACACGATGGACTCAAGAGTCTATCAAGTCAAAGGGTTCAAAGACCCTATAGGGCACAAGCCTATCTCAATTCTCAGTTTAGAGGTATATCCCTTCACTTGTGTCACAATGCTGCGGGATTTTTATTAGTTAATTTCTGTTTTGTACCATGTTGACTGATATGCAAAGTTTCATTATACGAGGCAAGTTTATCCAATAAATATAGGTTATCATTCAAAGATAAATGATCGATCCAACAAGATTTGAATTATGAAAAGACTAACTTTATTGTTTCCAAATGAACAATAATAACCGAATTTGTTCAATATGAGAAACATAAATCAAATTTCATCTAAAAGACGGTACTTTATAAGTCTCTTCTAAAATCATATAATGACCAGTCCTTAATAATAACCTAAAATTCCTTATAGCCTCAACTATATTTGTATTACCGTTTCCTAACAGATGAATCTTTCAGTATCAATTGGATGTCGCTTTACAGGCAACCGTACATAGTCACACTTATGTAAGTGGTAGTACCAGAATCCATTCACCAAGTCTGTATAGGTACAAAAGTTAAATTAACTTCAAATCAATCTAAAACTAGAAGCACGCTTTTCTTAACTAGCACCCAGTTTGAGGCATTCCTCATTTATTGTCCACCCTTAGTGCAAAAGCAATAGGTAAATTTATTATCCTATTATTTTGCAATTTTGTGGTACCTCAACTGCAGACCTTTACCCATTTTCCTTTTTCGATCTTGATGAGTTGTTAACAAGTGATTACTTTAGATCCTATCCCGCTTAATTATTTTCTCTTCTTGCACACAGTGAGATATGAACTCATTAAGAGTCCATTTATCCAGTTGGGTGTTGTAACGCACTTTAAATTGACCGTATTATGCATGAAGGAAAAATAACTCATAATGCACGAGCAAGTCCAAAGACAGCTCTACCTTTCGTGCCTTTAATTTGACAGCGGGATTAGACACTATAATTTTCTAAATGGAACATTACATGATCATAAGACTCTTGAGATTAGAACGGTTCCACTTCTCCACGTCCCTTATAGTCTCAATAGACTTACATAATTGAGAGCAGGTGGTCGTTCTGTCCAAAGTGCAAGGTCAAGATCCATGTAATCGAGAACAATCATAACGTTATCTTTCCAATTTTGAATTTCGTGTCATTAAACACGAGAATAGAGTTAATTAACGGATATCGTAGAAGCAGAATCAGTAACTGAATCGAAATCAGGAAAAATAAAATAATGGTGGGCCCAATTACACTACCTAGCACAACATTGATATTTAGTCTTTGGATAGAAATATCAACTTGTAAGTGGTAATCTCCATGCAGTAATCAAATATAGACAATAAATCCGTCAAACGATAAGCCTTTCTTTGGACCGACTTATTATCCACATGATATACTTTATAATCATCTCATATTTATTACCACGGGTGTGTTTGTCATTTGGCCAAACAGTGACCTTCCTTTGGGCCGATCAAAGTTCTCATAAATAACAAACACATGCATCTTCATATTTCAAAATTAAACAAATCTACACATCAGAGGTTACTTTGGCAACATGTCATTTCAATCGATTTATTTCGAAATATAAGACAATATTCATATTTCATCTGGCCAGAATACTCTTAACGCAGTAATCAAATATCAGTATTCAATCTGTCAAACAATAGCCCTTTATTTCGATCAACTCATTGTCCACATGATTAACTTGATGATGATCATATATTCATAATCATTTGTGTCGTCATTTGGACAAACAGTAACCTTCCTTTGGGCCGATCACTGTTCGCATAAATAGTAGACACCATTCAATCTGTCAAACAATAAGCCTTTCTTTGAACCGACTAATTGTTCACATGATTAATCCGATGATCATCATATATTTATTACTGCATGTGTGTCTATCATTTGGACAAACAGTAACATTCCTTTGGGCCGATCACTACTCGCATAAAATAACAGATACACTCGTCTTTTATATTTCAAAATAAATAAATCTACACGACAGAGGTTACTTTGACAACGTGTCGTTTCGATTAATTTATCTCGAAATACAAAACAATTGATGGATCTGAAGGATTTTAAGAGTAAGAATATCAGTATCTAAATTTTAATGCCCGGATTCTTAATTTCTGAAATTTTAAGGGCCTGATATTTAATTCCAGAAATTTTAAGTGTTTGATTATAATTCCTGAAACTTTAAGGACCTAAGGATCAATAATTCAAGAATTTAGGGATTTGAGACTTGATGGCCTAAATTTTGAAACTTCAAAAATTTAGGAACTTGAAATTGTAAAATCCAAAACTTTATGGATCAAATATGAATAAATCAAAACTTTAGAGGTCAACTATGAAGAAATCCTCAATTTGGGGGTTAAATTGAAATTTTATAAAACTTTAGTGGCCAATTCAAAAGAAATCCTTATTTTTAGGTGCTTAATTGCAATTCCACAAAACCTTAGTGGCCAATTTAGAAGAATTCCAAAATTTAGGTGCCAATTTAGGAAATTTCCAAACTTAAGGTGTCAATTTAGAAAATTTTCAAACTTAAGGGGCTGTTTTAGAAAAATTTTAAACTTTAGAGATTGAATTATAAAACCTTTAACTTTAGAGGCCCAACTTTAATCATTTATAACTTTAGGGGGCTTAGTTATTAATTCCATAATTTTCAGGGATTAAAATCTATTTCTTAATAAATTGGGACCTGATTGTGCAATAAAACCAAAACTTCCAATATTGCACATAAAGACCTTTAAATTATCAAATTTTCGATGGAAGCCCCTGTCCCCAATTCTCAGTTTTTTTTTTTCAACAGCTAGGGTTTTTTAACCGTAGCTGTCGCCGCCGTCCCTCTTCCAAGACACCGATCATCGCCATTCGAATGGCTATCGACCAGTGCTACCGCAGTGCAGTCCGCGGCTGCTCGAACAAGTAGCCGCGCGAAGGCAGCGCTGAACTCAGTTGCAGCGCCTGCAGGCGCTGCAATTCCACCCACTGCCGCTAGTGCCGGCGGCGACTGCAGCCTTCGGCCAAACCTCCTTCAACCGAATCCGACACCAAATCCACATCATTTCTTCGCAAGTTCAAAACTTAACGCCTCAATCAATCAACAGATTTAACAATCAAAATTACAGAGGCTAAATCCTATATGCCAGATTAGATGTAAACATAAATTATCCAAAAATCGAAAAACCCATAAGGCAGGCAGAGAGAATGACCTTAATTTCTGGAAATATTCATGATGTTCATAGATGCATATACTCACAGAAATATATACACAATTCAATCGTTATCCCCCACAGTATACGCATATAGGTGAATAGAATATATATATGGCATAGAATCTGGATCTGGTTTAGTGATTAACTGACAAGCAACATGTTTCTCATACAATAGTGGCTGAATCCATTCGAAATACAATAACAGCCCCCGGAAAAAAAAAAAAACCTAGAATTCAAATTTATATATTATAATATATATCGAGAGTTTCGATATGAGTATGGTCTTGGTATATAACTTTTAATATTTTAAAAGTTGCTTATTTTCAGTGATAAACTGTTTAATTATCTATAAAATAAGTAATTTTTGAAATAAAAAAAATTATATATCCAAATTATGCTCATATCGAAACCGTCGATGAATAGAATAATATGGACATTTTTTTAACTATTACCAATTTTATACACGTATATTTTTCTCCACAAAAAGAAGGTCACCATAACCCTATTTTGTGAGGCAAACAAATTCACAATCCGGTGACGCCGCCCTCAAATTTTTTGGATAATTTTTCTGCCTCTTAAACAATTCCCTTTGATTGAAGACTTGTAAGTAAGAAAGATAAAAATCGAGTTCAAACGGAATGATCACCAAAGAAAAAAAAAATTGAAAAAGAAATCACCTTAATAAAATAAAACACCCAATGAACATAATCGACGCCACCAATTTCCAATTTTTGACCAAATCCTGATGTTGCGAGAGTTCTTTTGGGTTGAAGCAATTGGACAAAGACGATGAAATTGGGCAAAATTGAAGAGAAAAAACGATGCTATCTCTTGGGTTTGGATACATTTGAGATCCTTTTGCTTCTATTTATGCAAAGCTCAAAGCAGTGTCGTCTAACATAGTTCCAAAAAGACGTCGTTTCATTTAAAAAGCACACAGATTTGTTCGTTATGATACTAAAGGACGTAATTTTTACTACAACCTATGCGATATTTTGGTTGAAATTTTGAACATTAAGTGTTCGTTGTTGGGAATTAAACGTTGATTCTTCTTCTTTAACCCACATGATCTTTTGATGTTCAAGAATTAATTGAGCAACAAGAAAATAATAACAACAACGCAAAATTTCCGGATCGCCAAAACCTTTCACTATATAATAAATTGTTACAATTATATAGAATTTCACTCACCAACCCAATCTCATAGACTACAGAGAAATACTAATAATAAACTTCTATCTAACCCAAGTTTCTACACTTTGAATTATCCCACAGAGAGTTCACAAGAAATTACAAAGATAAAGCTCTTTAACTCTCTCTAATTAGTCTCACATAAGATTCACAATATTATGGCTCCCTAACACACATATTTGTAGGTAAAAACAATCCCTAGAATATGTGGAATTCGTGTCCAAGTAAGTTTCCTTATTGAAGTAGAATACCAAAATAAAGTCTTTTATTTTCCTTTTCACCTTGAATTTGGTCTCCAAGTTAACCACTTTAATAGAGAAATCAATTGTCCAAGATATTCCCATTCTTAATTTGGGTCAAATATCCTAACAATTTCCACCTTCCCAATCCCATAGACTACAGAGAAAATACTAATAATAAACTTCTATCTAACCCAAGTTTCTACACTTTGAATTATCCCACAGAGAGTTCACAAGAAATTACAAAGATAAAGCTCTTTAACTCTCTCTAATTAGTCTCACATAAGATTCACAATATTATGGCTCCCTAACACACATATTTGTAGGTAAAAACAATCCCTAGAATATGTGGAATTCGTGTCCAAGTAAGTTTCCTTATTGAAGTAGAATACCAAAATAAAGTCTTTTATTTTCCTTTTCACCTTGAATTTGGTCTCCAAGTTAACCACTTTAATAGGGAAATCAATTGTCCAAGATATTCCCATTCTTAATTTGGGTCAAATATCCTAACAATTTCCACCTTGACACAAATTCATCCGAGCCAAAATATTCAAAAATTAATCATTGGGTAAACAGGTAAGCTTTTTCCACTTTGACGATCCCATACTCTACCATATGAGTATAATCACTCAGAATTATCAAACGAATCCCGAGCTTTTCATCGGCCCATGTCGAAACAAAATTGCTGAAAAATTATGGTGCAACTCCTATTGTTTGATTTTCCATAGGAGCCCATCAGCCATCGACATCAATTTAACCACACACCTTGCATCCAAGTCAAACCAATGCTGTGTGCGAACACATGCACCCTCCAGTAAGAACACATCCTCTATCATGACAACTGGCATCATGCCATGAGCATGTCACATCCTACTCAGAGTACATCATCACCGCCCTCCACCAGGAGAGTCGCATTGTCCACCTTTGAGCAGTCAGCCGAGTCTGCTCCACCTTTTGGACAATTTCTTCTTACATGACCGGATTGTCCACAGTTTCAACATACAACTTTTTTCTTCATGGAGTTACCCCTCTTCCACTTTTCAGTAACAAGCAAATTATTTCTAGATGAATTATCACCTCCACCTAATCTCCGTTCTTCAGAGATCAACTTACTTGTAACTTCTGCAAAGTCCACCGTTTCTTTCCCGTACATCAAAATCGGCTTGATGTGCTCAAACATGAATGGAAGAGACCAGATGAGCCTCAACGCTTTATTCTCATCTTCAACTTTGACTCTAATAGATTCCAGTTCAGAAACAATCCCGTTAAGAACACTAAGATGGTCGGAGATTTTTGTACCTGCGCTCATTCTCAACAAATAAAACTGTTCCTTCAGATACAAGCGATCTGACAAGACTTTTTCTGATACAACTCTTTCAATTTTTCCCAAAGTTCCTTAGCAGCAGATATCCCATGAATATTTGCAAGAACATTCTTGGCCAAACAAAATCGTATTGTACTAGCAGCTCTCAAATCCAAATCTTCCCAATCTTCATCAATCTTGCTGGATTCAGTTTCTTTTTCTTTTCCTTTGTTAGAACTCTCGGTTGGTTTTCCTTTCAAAGCTTTGTGCAGACCCGCCTGAATTAAAATATCCTTGACTTGTACTTGACACAAGCCAAAATTAATTCTTCCATCAAATTTCTCCACATCGTACTTGACAGACATATTTTCTTTTGCTCCAATAAAATTTTTGAACCACCTGACGCTCTGATACCACTTGTTGGGAATTACACGTTGATTCTCCTTCTTTAACCCACAAGATCTTTTGATGTTCAAGAATTAATTGAGCAACAAGAAAATAATAACAACAACGCAAAATTTCCGGATCGCCAAAACCTTTCACTAAATAATAAATTGTTACAATTATATAGAATTTCACTCACCAACCCAATCCCATAGACTATAGAGAAAATACTAATAATAAACTTCTATCTAACCCAAGTTTCTACCCTTTGAATTATCCCACAAAGAGTTTACAAGAAATTACAAAGATAAAGCTCTTTAATTCTCTCTAATTAGTCTCACATAAGATTCACAATATTATGACTCCCTAACACACATATTTATAGGTAAAAACAATCCCTAGAATATGTAGAATTCGTGTCCAAGTAAGTTTCCTCATTGAAGTAGAATACCAAAATAAAGTCTTTTATTTTCCTTTTCAACTTGAACTTGATCTCCAAGTTAACCACTTTAATAGGGAAATCAATTGTCCAAGATATTCACATTCTTAATTTGGGTCAATGTCCTAACATTCGTTTGATTGTGGTGGTGAAATTTGGGTGAAAAGATAACAAATTTTAGATAATCGAATTCCAGAGAATTTACTTTCATGAGAATTAGAAATTTAATGTATTTGATTGATTTAATTTTTTTAGGTAGAAAAAGTGAAGAATAAATAAAGCATAATTTTTCTATTTCAATCAATTTTTTTTTTTTTTGTAATATTCATACGTTTGTACTTGATAATAATTATGTTAATTTATAGAAAAAAAAAATGAGTTAACTAACAATAACAAAAAAGAATCAAATGATGTGAAAATGATTTTCCACCTAAAATAGAAAACAATTTCCACCAAAACAAGGAAAATTTCAAAAATTAAGGCAATCAAGCAAAAAAGTAGAAAATGATTGGAATTCATGTTTTTTTATGAAAAACTAGTGTTACACCCGTGCGATGCACGGTCATTTGTTACCTACATATATTAAATTTATATTTTAGCATATGAAATGAATATTTAATTAAAAATGAGAAAGGAATGAAGACAATTAATTACAAAGGTACATTACACATACCTTAATTATTTTTTATTTATTTTTTTACTGTTCGTATGTTAATCGTTCCAGGAATTTCTTTAAATATTGTAATTTAAATTGATTTAAAACTTCAAATGTAAAAGAAAAATTACATTTAAATAGAATTTGTAATAAGTAGAAAAAATAGTTATATCTGTGATATACGCTTAGAATTTTATTAAAACGAAAATTAAAAGAAAAAGAAAAATAGATTGATGAATGTTCTTATTTCATTCTATTTCATTTTCTATTTTTAAATAAAAATATTTATGTGATATTGACAAATTTTTATTTTTATTTTTACGGATTTAAAAAAAAATGTAATTGATTTTCAAGAGGGGAAGACGGATCAAGAAATCTCGAGACCTGAAAATTGCAGCTATTTAAAAACTTGTATTCAATTGGATTAATTCAAATTTGAATTTTTTCCAAAATGAATAATAAATAGTGAATTAATACTACTAATTACCATTTTAGAAAATGTGTTTTAGACAGAAAAATGAGCCAATACATGTTTTTGGGAAGTGTTCTCTCTTTATATATTACGTTTTTCATTCGTGAGCATATTTACTCCTTGTTTGAGTCCTCATTATCTACAAAATGAGTTTACTAATAATGATTTTGTGGAGAATGCATACTCAAGCACCTTTTTGGTATAATGAGCTGTTAAAAACTATGATTTTTTTTTTTAAAAAAATTATATATAAATTATAGCGCCCTTTTTTTTTTCCTGTGCATAACTATTCAATTTTAATGATTATTAATGTAATTAATCTTTTCAAAATATAATTTCTAGATTATCACAAATAATTTATCACTATCCGAATAGTACTATTAGAATTGATACCAACTATCTTATTACAATAATTGATATTTAATTTATTAAAAATATATTTCATTTCATATTTACTTTAATATTACAAATTAAATAGATGTGGTCATATATTTAAATAAATGTAGCAAATTAAGCAACATGAAATGTTAGTTTTGATTAAATTTTAATTAATGCATGTTGTAAATATATTTAACTTTATTTACTAAGAAATCATCTATGCATATCGATTCATAAAAGTGGCTGGTTGTTTAACCCACAAGACATAATACTTTATCACTCACCCTTTTGGAATTGATTTTTTAAGAATCAATTTTTTTGAACATTCATTTTCAATCACATAAATTTTAAAAAATTATATTTTACAATTTTCATACTACTTTTTAACTATACATTCTAAAAAATCACAATTTCACAAAAACAATTCTCTAAAAATAAAAGTCAAATAGTCAAAATAATAATTTGAAAATGTCGCAATTATCCAGATACGACAACCGATTAAAGCTGGAAATCACGAAACTATACAAATAATCTTATACCCTATAATCTTTAAAAATTTATCAAAATTAAGAATGATTAAAAATATTAATCATTCTATTAATATTATTAACTAAATAGAAATCAAAGCATTAATTATTTAATATTAGTCTTCGTTCAATTACTTTTTATATAAATTAAGGCAATCAAGCAAAAAAAGTAGAAAATGATTGGAATTCATGTTTTTTATGAAAAATAATGTGCAATCAAATGAACACTAAAATTCTTATAGTTTGGATATCAACAATTATTATTATTATTGTTATTATTATTATTGTAGCACATTGAACAAACAAGCTGCCGTAGACAATCACTCTTTTGCTGGCTATCTCTGTTGGCGCCAAATGAATTTCATTTTTTGCCTTCATTCCCGCCAATTGAATTTCACGGGCTGCCCAAAAATCATTTGCGGGCCGGAAACGGCGGCTCAAGAGCCCTAACCGCGTTTATATCCACCAGGGCCCATTGAGCAAATGCTTTTGTGATTATTCCCAAACCCCAATTTCTTGTTCATAGGATTCCCTCAAAGGACCCACGTCAGTGTCATCTCTTATTTTCTTACGAATCTTTATCGCCCTCGTAGTGCAAGTTTGGCCAAGCTTGAAAAAGCTACTTGTTTTAAAATTAATTTATAAATAATACAATTTTTTAAATCACTTTTTAATCATACATATTTTTATCAGACACATATTTTATCTCGAAAACAACAATGCATTATTTATAAATGGGTAAACAGTACAAATAATCTCTGACCCTTGAGTTTCTTACAATAATAGTCTCTAACGTTTAAATTTTGATATTTATAGCCTCAGAATTACCAAATATTGTGAAAATGGTCTTTACCTTTAAATTCTGTTAATTTTAACTGAACACTATTTGACCCTCCTTTTTAAATATTCAGAGGATATTTTTATCTTTGTCAAAAGGTTTTGGTTTATTAAGTCCAATTAAAGGTTATACGTAAATAACATTTCTGGAATGAAAATATTTTGATTTTTTAAGTCCCTAATCTACAAATATTTAACGTATTTAGTTCCTAATTTATAAATATTTAACGTATTTAGTCCCTAACATATTTATTGAAAACTATTATCAACGTTCTTTGGGAACTTATAAATGGTCAAATGGTTGAATTGATTTCAATGGGTAGTCAAAATATTAATCCCAGTTGGTCTCAATTTTTTAAATTCATTTTTCTCAATTCATTACTTCCAATCAAATATTTAATGTGATACATATTTTTTTATCAACTTCTCAACAACATTTCATTAATTATTATCAAATTAAATAATCGATGTTTAACCAAAGCAAATAGAAGACATTACTGAACTGTGAACGATTAGGGTTTTGCAAAGTTGAGAAGTGTAAATATTTATACTCCCGTTTAAAAAAAAAAAAAAAAAGAAAGAAAGAAAAAGGGGGGGACTAAACGACATCGTTTTGGTCGAAAATTTGAACAGTAAATTTCCATACGCTCTTATATATTAGTAGAGGATATGACTAGTTGATTCTACCATTATTTCAACAAATTTTAAATTGGGATAAATACATATATAAGGAGTTTAAAAGATGAAATTTCAAATTTAAGAAACTTGTGATTTTAATACAAAAATCAGGTTTTTAATTAAAAAATAGGTAATTAAATAGGCTTAGGTCACAATTATACAATTTATGGTCACAAACACAAAATTACAAATTAAATTATGAAATTTCTTGGTTACAAACTATAAAATTACTTGGTCACGACTTAATTTTCGATGATAAATAATAAATTTATAGGTCACAACTTATTCTCGATCACAAATTTATCAAATTAATCAGTCACAAATTATAATTCGATCACATATTATAAATATTAAACGTCACGACTTATTTCCCAGTCACAAATACAGTTTACAACTAATTTTTCGGTCACAAATATTTGGTCACGATTTATATCTCGGTCACAAATTAAAAATTTATATGTCACTTATTTCTCGGTCACAAATCATGAATTTTATATATCACAACTTTTTTTTTGGTCACAATTACGAATTTTATAAGTCACAATTTATTTCTCGGTCACAAATCACAAAATTTGTAAATCACGACTTATTTCTATGTCACAAATCACGAATTTTACAACTTATTTTTTTTTATCATAAATTAGTAAATTAATTGATCACGACTCTCTTATCGTCACGAGTCACAAATTTTATAGGTTATAACGTTTTCCTCTGTCATAAATTCGGAAAATTTTGATCACATTTTACAAATTTTGTAAGTCACAACTTATTTATCAGTCACAAATCTCGAATTTAATAGGTCACAATTTTTTCTCTAGTCACAAATCTCGATTTTATAAATTACAACTTATTTCACGGTTACAAATTTCAAGTTAATTGATCACAATCATGCATAATTGGTTACAAACCCCATTTCAGCACCCCCTCTCGCACCCCACCCCCACATCCCAACCCCCTCGGCCGGACACCACCACCAACATCGTCGAGCTCCAAGTTACCATCACCACCACCGCCACCTCCAAAAACACCAGACACAGGACCATCGCCCCCTACTCCTCCCATCACCTCCACAAACAAGACAGCGGATTCACCACCACTACGTACCAACACAATTCATCTAGTAAAACAACAAAAAATGCACCACAGGGCACTACCACCGCTTGAGTTGATCACCACTGCTACAGATCACTAAACCACCACAAGCGCATCACCACACAAACCACACATATATCCACTATAAAAAAAGAAAAATCAAACCTCACCTTACATTAACCAATTCCACCGCGTATCAATATTTCACAAAGGCTTAATCGTTGAGTCATCACTTTGATAGATCTGCTTGTGAATCTCGATTGCAGGAAGCAACATCGATACCAACTCTGTGAGGACACGTTGTTGCACTGCCGCTAGAGGTTGGATCGCGGGATTGGTTAGGTCGACGCTTATGGTTTGATGGTCCGTTGCTATTTTGACGGGTCCATAACAAATACATCGTGTACAATGATGATGGATTTGTCGGCCACCGATGCTTGCAAAGCCCGTCTCCAAGTGGCGGAAAGTTTCTTCTTTATTTTGGTAAAAAAAAAAAAAGGTTGAACCCCAACCTTAGGGGCCCCTACCTACCCTGCCCTGGACCTTGATAAATGATGTAAATCGCAGGTTATGCCTCCCAAAGTGTAGGGTGAGAGCTTACCTTTTAACTTAGTAAGGGTCGGATTCGAACCCCTGATCAAGCGAGGCTGGTCTTTAAACCACCATCCCTTTCACCGCTAGAAGATGTACCATGGGGGCTTCTTCTTTATTTTGGTGATTCATCGTTTGGAGGCCAGAAGTGAAGAGAGGGCAGTGGGTTAATTTGTTTTAGTAATATTATTAACTAATAATATATAAAAGTGTATTATAACCCGATTTTAGTATAAATAACTTACAAATCTTTTTTTGAATTGTGAGTTTAAAGAATTTGTCTGTGTAATTTCCACTTTTAAATTTTCCAATTATTGGACCAAAAGTTTGGAACGTCTTCCATTCTTTATAGTTGAATTGACTTTTTTAGGATTTATTTGAAATGACTTTTGAAAAGTCAAAATTACTTTGACACCCATTTAACAAATATTTTCAAAAGAGCCTTCACTAATTAGAATAGATTTTAGAAGAAGCTAGTCCAGTGCGACTTTTTCCAAAAGTGCTTCATGAGTAGGAGGTGTTTTTAAAAATTATTTTTTAATTCAAAATTAAGATAGTTTTTTCGAAAAATTCTTCGACATGAAATAAAAGTTAAAGCAAAAGTCGTGTCAAATGTACTTTTATTCGACTTTTATAATCTTTGGTAATTCTGTTCTTATTTAATCAAAATAGTCTTGCTCGGTCATGAATTCTGCGACCGGTTTATCCATCTGGTAGATCTTTGAAACGTGATTTAAACATAGCAAAACATGCTTTTTGACTTCCATACATTGGATTCCTACTTATCATTTCCAGATAAAGAATATTTACTTCCTCCCAATAAATTAATAAGGAAAATTCAGGACTTATCCTTCAGGGGAATCCAATGAAAATACAATCAAGAATTACAACATTAATTTAAACCGAGGAGGATTTATTTAACCATTCAAACAACTTTTGTTATTTAATTTGATGTCGATCCCCTTTGCACTTTTTAACTTCAACTTACTTACCTTTGCTTTGCTGATCATGTACAAAATCTCCTTTTAATAGGTAATATTATGTAACATTAGTCAGTCTCTTGCCTTCTTGTGTAATTGATGAGTCTTTTTACACTGCTGTTATGATATTCTACTCAACTTTCATATTTTTTGCGCTTAATGCCCCTAAGTTTCAATTTTTTTTTTTCCCAACGAAGGTATTTTCTGTTAGTTTAAACGTTTTATCTTTGACAAATCCTGTTTGAACATATTAATTTACAAGTATAAACGTCACATCTCCTTCAACTTCAATCAAAACAAACGTCCATTCAAATGTAAAATATGAAATAAAAAGTAAAATATGAATACATGATTTTTACCTTTGATCTTCGGCAACGACGTTTGTGTTAATTGGAGGAGACTTATACTCCGAAAGTGGACAAACAGTTGTCTTCTATAAGTGGGTAATGGGTTTTTCATCATTTAATTTGAAACTTGTAAATAAATATGCTCAAAAAGGAGATGAGGGAGGTAAGACGCTTAAAGTAACAGAAATGATCTTTACTACAAGAAAATTGGAAAGTAGAAACGTTATGCACAAAAAATATGGACGTTGAGATATTTTCCCAAGTAGTGTCATACATATGGACGTTTTACGCCAATTATCCTCATTTTCATTTTGCACTACGTATGTTTGGGAGTTTATTATAGATAATTTAAAATAATTATAAGTAGATATAAACAAATTATGAATAAGTATACCAAGAAATATTTGGATAAAAGTGGCCAGATAATAGCCAAACCCAAACATGTGCTAGTTGTTCTCGAAGAATTCTAAGTTCTACTATGTTTGGTAGAATGCAAAATTAACAAGGTGATATAAAGTACAATGCCACGTGCGATTCAAAATGTCAAAACATTTTAGCCCAAGGCTTATAAGACATGGTTCCACACAAGGAAAAAACCCCTTGTACAGGGCCTGTATGTACAGATCATGTACATGTAGCAAGGTTCTCCACACAAACGTGGGCGTGGTTGAAACTTTATGGGGGAATAAGGGTGTGTTTGATTGACACAATTTTTTCAAGAAAAATGAAAATTTTTCCCAATTTTTCTACTTTACTCCGTTTGATTGCCAAAATTTTCCGCAGACCCCACCCACGCGCCTCTTTTCCTTGATTTTGTGGAAAAAAATTTCTTTGGGTTTTGATAGATTTTTATTTTCCCTAGTAGATGGAAAATTATTTTTGACACGTTTAATCAATTTTATTATTGTTAATTGACTTTTATTTCCAAAAAAATAATATTATCATCATCAAGTACAAATATATTTAAAAAGTAAAAAAAAATAATTTTTTTTTTTTGATTAAAATAACTAAAATTTACTTTATTTTTCATGAAAAATAATGTCAATCAAACAGTGAAGCTTGAAAAATTCTCCACTTTTTCCACCTAAAAAATTAAACCAATCAAACACTCACAATTGATTTTCCAAAAAAATCATTTTCAAGCAAAATCATTTACTTGAAAAATATTTTTTTCCATCCATTTTCCACTTTCGCAATCAAAGACTCCCAAAGTCTCACATGAGAAAAGTTAAATCTTGCGTATAGGCTTATTTCAACTCACAAATTTTTTTGGACCCATGTTGAGCATATGTTTGACTTAGCTTAAAAGTAAATTAAATAAATAAGCCAAACACAATCTCTGTTTCTATATTATTATAGAAGAGTTTTCACAAAAAAATACACACAAATTCAGTCAAAATGCATTTTCTATATTACAGCTAAAGAAAATTTAATATTTTTTTATATATTTAGTAATACTTCATCCGTCCCAATTATATAGGCTGTCTTTCCTTTTTCGTTTATCGCAATTATATAGACTTATTTCTTTATTGGAAAGTATTTTTTTTTTTTGTTTACCAATGTATTGCTATTTATTACTTCCAATATAATAGTTTTGATATTAAATAGGGGTAATATGAATTTTTTTTTACAAAAATTACTTTTTCAATGACATTAAATATGTTTTCTTAATCTATGTGAAAAGTCAAATAAGCCTATATAATTGAGATGGAGAGAGTAGTTATAATAAGTAATATTATATGTAAATGTGTTATATTGAAAATGAAAAAACTGGATCAATATTATTTGAATAAATATCATATTCTTTGTACATGTGTCATTTTGAAATTAAATTAATATATTCGAATATAAATAAATGTGCTACAATTTGTGCAAAAAAAAAATTATGCTAAAAATTATCACTCAATACAAGAATTTCAATATCGATCATCTATTAACAATTTGTAAAGGAAAAGTAGTTGATGTTAAAATAACTTTGAAGAATCTTCTTACTGTTAAATATGATTTTCTTGCTTTTTGATCATTTTCATATTCATATTCTGATTTCAACTCCGGATGAAGAGTCGTGCGTCGCAATTAAATATTGCAGTTAATAACTGTCGAATAATATTTTAATTTAAAATTAATGTTATTCCAAATAAAAGGTATTATTATTTAGAAATTAAATGGGTACCTTCATCTATATCATAATTTTAATATATATAAAATAATATGTATTAAATATTCATTTTTGTCAATTTTTTATTTTTTATTTTTGTCGAATTAACAATATTTTAACTAATAGACAACAATAATGTAGAAATATCTGGTTCAAGCCGGTTAGTTTCAATTGTGATTCAGAAAAAAATGTCGGATATAATGTTATATAGTACAAATGATATCTAGAACGTGCGCCTAATTTGATATCAAATATTAATTTGTCGACAAATTGCACGATATTATTACTCGAATTAAGTAATTATATTAGAATCGATAAAATCCTTGTATCGCATAGGTGAAAGTAATAAACTCCCTCCGTTCCAATTATATAGGCTGTCATTTCTTTTTCTTTTGTCTCAATTATATAGACTTGTTTTTTATTGGAAAATATTTATTTTATTTGTTTACTAAAGTACCCCTTTTCATTATTTTCAATAAAAATATTTTTGATATTTAAATAAGGGTAAGTTGAAATTTTTCTTTACAAAAATTACATTTTTAATAATATTAAATATTTTTTCCTAATTTGTGTAAAAAGTTAAACTAACTTTTGTCATCGGTGGGATTTCTACCAAATAGACCTTGAAGCCTTCAAAACCCCACATAGGATTCTCATCTCAATTATTATATTATTTGTGAAGCATTACGAGGAACATGGGGTTGGCAACAAGATTTATTGGTGTTGTGGGGCATAGATAAATTAGGGTATGAAAATTGGTTCTTGGGGCCCAAGATAGAATGGGAGATATTTGTCGAATTGTTAATTAATCAATTTATGAAAGCATTCTTCTCAACCATGATAAATGATTTCTATATCTATAATCAGTAAAGGTGACAAAATACGTAGAACTTGGCTGTGGCCTGTGGCCTGTGGGGTACAATGCATTGGAATGAAAATATGTGCAAGATCTCAATTTAGAGTTCATGTTGTGAATATGTGATAATGAACTTAAATCTTAATGTTACAAAACTTGTTTTTGTAGAGTATTTTACAAGACACTACAATTCTTTCTTACTTCACCCTCGTTTCAACCCTATTTGAAAAACAATTATTACAAAAAATCAATCTCAACCATTCATTTTTAATCAAACTTACAACTTGATGTAGGATAGAATCGAGGCAAAATTAGACCGAAAAGAGACGTAGCTAAAATTGACAAATTTGGCGTCCGACCTCCGTTTCGGGACTATAATATATCTATTTTGGATAGCTCGACGAAACGAACTGAATTCACTGCTTTGCTGTGACATCTGATGAATTTTGAATATATGAGATCGTTTAGACAACGAAAATAGTGTTTTAGTATTTTAATGTTATTTTTGTTATTTAGTTTATCTTAAATTATTTTTATTTTAATTTTTATATTTTTCTAGATAATTTAAAATATGTTTCTTTGTGTTATTTGAGTTAAAATCTAGAATAAATTTTATATTTCTTTTAAGGATTTCGCTTGAATTCCTTACTTCCGTCGTGTGTACTTTTGACTTTTCAAACAATTTTAACTACACATTTTTCAAAAAAACTACAAAAGCTCTACACCGTGCTTTAGTTGATTACATAACAAGTCAAAAACGAAATTGCAAACTTGAACATGATTAAAAAACCAAAAACATTTAAGCAATAAACTTTACTATTACACTAATAGATTCATTAATACAAAGTATTTGCACATTTCATTATCATTTCAGAGCCTAACCTACCAATCATTTGGAACTAACAAACTCTCTAAATTTCTAAAAAATAACAAGAAAATCCCTTAAAATCTAACATTCTCAATTCATTTGGCTCCCCCAGAATGGAGAACGAAAACAGATTCCAAGTCCGGTGGACTGAAGAACTCAACACCGTCAGAATGACATTTCAAACTCGGCCTGCACTTTCTTGGGGCCGGCGGGCAAGTAAATTTCTCCGGCATCTTCAAGTCTGTCGCCGGGGGAGTCGTACAACATTCGTCATAGTCTTTACATCCTTCTTTAGGCTTTGTAGATATCGGTTTCAAAGGAGACCGTACTGGGACTCCCGCAATCAACCATTTCTTGCCTTCTGATTCTTTACCGCCTTGTTTCTTCGAAACACCCATGTCGAAAAGGGGAACAAATAAAGGGGAAATGAAGAAGAGAATTAATAGAAGAATAAACCAAAAGGGTTTTTCTTGATAATATTCCTGCTTCTAAGAATATGGAGAAAGAAAAGAGAAAAAGGGGATTTCTTACTAACAATGGCGGCAAAATGAGGCTATTACAGAGTTTTATATATGGGCAAAGGAAATAGCTGCCCGGAAAGATTCGGGCAGACGAAACCGAGTGAAAAAAATTGAAACTTTTGGCGCCAAATTTGCTGATTTGTAAGCAACGGCTCTTTTTCCCGCCTATGAATTATTATTTCCAACAATTTTACCCCTGCTTCGTATGTATAATTTCTGACTAAACCACACTCGCCATAATCTGGCGTCGTTTCACGGTGAAGGATGGACCGTTCTAAGCGTACGAAGCCATTTTGGACTAAGCCTCTAACTCCCTGTTTGGCTTCCAATAAAGATTTAAAATATTTTTTCTCTATTCCTTTTAATTATACTACTAGTTATCTACTCATACGATGCACGAAATATATAATTTTTAAATTATAATTTTGAAAATATCTTGATTCAATCATATCAAATAAAAAACATAATTTAAATAAAATTTCAATATAAAATGTTATTGAATTTGAAACTTTAAAAAAGACAAAACTATTCAAAAAAAAAAAAAAATGTTACATGTACACTAAGTATATTGCGCTACTCAAAATTTGACATTCATTTAATTTTTTTTTTTATAAATTTTTTTGATTTTTATTTACGTTTTTCTCTGAAAATTTATTTACCTCATCACCTATTTCCCTTTTAATATGTTATAGTTTTTTATTAACTATATTTTTTAATGCGTTGCTTAAATATATTTTATTTGAAATCTAATATATTAATTAATATATTTATTTTTCTTATTTTTTAAACATACCAATTTTTGTCAAAATAATGAAATAATTAAGCCTCCGTTTGTTAATAATGTTTGGTTTATAAACTTTTTTATTTATGATTTTGAGATAAAAGTAGTAGTTGAAAATTGGAGAAGGAACACACGTGTGGTTAAAAAGATGATAGAAAATAATTAATTATTTTGTAACATGCGTATTGAAGATCCTACTCATTTATTGACATATTAGACGTAAAATTTCAATAATTTTATTTATTTATTTTCAAAAATTATTAATTCAATTTTTTCATTTATAACTTAACAAATTTATATAGCATATATTTATATATTTTAAAATATATTAATCCAAAATTTTCATTTTCAATGTAACACATTTATATATGACATTTATTTATTTTCAAATATATTAATTCAATTTTTTCATTTCCTACATAACACATGTTATTGAATTGAAACTTTAAAAAAAAAAAAAAAATCTAATCAAAATAAAATTTTTTTGCATGTACACTCAGTGTACCACGCCACTCAAAGTTTACATGTTATTGAATTGAAACTTAAAAAAAAACTAATCAAAATAAAAATTTTTGCATGTACAATCAGTGTACCGCGTCCTCAAAGTTTGACACTTAATTAAAATTTTTATATAAAATTCTTTTTGACTTTTATTTACGTTTTTCTCTAAAAATTTGCCCACCTTATCAATTATTTTCTTTTTAATATGTTATAATTTTTAATTAAATTTATTTTTTAATATGTTGCTTACTTATATTTTATTCGAAATCCAATATATTAATTAATATATTTTATTTTTCCTTATTTTTTAAAGATATCAAGTTTTGTCAAAATGATGAAATAAATAATTTTTTTACCAATTTATCATTGGTGCCAAAAAGTTGATAGCAAATAAATAATTATTTTGTAATATGCTTATTGAAGAATCTACTCATTTATTGACATATTATGAAGTAAAACTTCAATAATTTTATTTATTTATTTTCAAAATATATTGATTCAAAATTTTCATTTCTAACTTAAAAAATTTATATAGCATGCATTTATTTATTTTCAAATATATTAATCCAAAATTTTAATTTTCAATGTAACACATTTAAATAGATATGACATTTATTTATATTCAAATATATTAATACAATTTTTTCATTTCTACGTAATAATTTACATAGATATTACATTTATTTATGTTCAAATATATTAATTCAATTTTTTCATTTCCTACATAACACATTTACATAGATATTACATTATTTAGGTTCAAATATATTAATCTATTTTTTTCATTTTTAATTCAAAATATATTGATTCAAAATTTTTATTTCTAACTTAACAAATTTATATAGTATGCATTTATTTATTTTCAAATATATTAATCTAAAATTTTAATTTTCAATCTAACACATTTACATAGATATGACATTTATTTATGTTAAAATATATTAATACAATTTTTTTTTTCATTTCCTACGTAACACATTTACATAGATATTACATTTATTTATGTTCAAATATATTAATCCAATTTTTTCATTTACTACATAACACATTTACATAGATATCACATTATTTATATTCAAATATATTATTAATCTAAATATTAAGTAATTCTTCATCTCATTTAACTACTTTTACACTATTTAATTTAAATAAAATTATGCTACAAACACCACATACTTCACCCTAAACATAAAACTCCACTCACATAGGATAGGATCCGCTCGGGTCAAGCATGACATCCCACTGACATGGGGTGGGGCCCACTCTCATTGGGTGAACGGGCCCCACCATCATGTGAGTGAATGATCATGCTTAAATCAAATATGGTGTGGAAATAAACTAATTCATTTAATATATTATTTAACACTTGTGGTTTGTATGATTTTGTAATAATGTTTTAAATTTTTTATGCAATTGAAATTTCGAAATATCAATAGTTAAGCAATTGTTTGTTTCTCATTAAATTTTTTTCATTTTTTTATAGTACTAAATCTCAACTATCCATTAAAAATCAAGCTCACAATATTTGATTTTTCAATCAAATTTCAATAATCAATTTTTCGAAAAATTACTATTTATTTTTAAAAATCTTATTTTAACTAGAATCAAACAGACACTAAAGTGAAAATTGAAATAGAGATAAAAGTGATTTGGATTGATAGCTCATTTTTTTAATAACCATTTATTTTTTCAATTTAGAAAAATTGTTTTTTTCCCTTAATTATTTCAATATTTTAAAAACTCGAAGCAAACATGTCCTACGTTGCATGAAAAACTTCTAGGACCCAAGCGTTTTGTGTCAAAAACATTTTGGAAATCGTAACTCTTCGAAAACTCTATAAAGTTTCTTTTTTTATAATTAAGTTAAAAAATATTATGGAAATTTCTGAAACCAAGAACTCCGTTTGGTAATCAAAATAACCCAGTTTATAAACTCCATAATTTCTTAAATTACTTTTAAATCATACATTTTTTCTTTTCAATTTTCAACCACTACTTTTTCAATGAATCTAGGAAGACATTAATAAAAAATAATTTTAAGTGATATTGTAATGTGACATACATTCATTGGGTGAAGACAAATTAAATGATGAGATAGTTATAATCATTATTCAATGAATATGAACGTCACAATATCACTTAAAAATGTTTATATTAATTTTTCCTTATAATTACTCCTACTTTTTATATCAAAATTATAAATAAATCAATTTACAAATCAAACAATGTTACCAAATAAAGACTATAGCTTTGACTTAAAAAATAACTTAAATTTGTGTTCTAATTAAACTCCCGAAACAATTATAAGTATAACACAAAATTAAATTTAAACTAAAAACCGGAACTTGAGACATCTACCAACTGGGAGCATTGTTGCCTTGGGCCGCCACAACTCGGAATATTGGAGGTAATCCACGTAATTCACTCATATATTGTTATATTAATAATCAAATTTTTTTTACTTCTCTATTTTGTTATTTGCAAATTTACAATTAGCATCAATGTCTACTCGTCGAGGTTAGTATTTTTTTTTTAAAAACTGTTGATGATTGAATCCCTGTTGGAAAAAATGTCAATTTTTCCACCCACATCTCTGATTTCAATTGTTGGAATAATAATCAATTTCTCAAACATATCACGTAGCGAAATAATATAAACCAAAATAATAGACAAAGAGAAAAAGAACAAGAATTTAACCTGGCTCGACTGACCGCTGACAACCATGGAAGAAGAATACTTTTATTGATAATGAAAAAACTCACTCATACAATTTTTCTCTCATTTTCACAACTTCTCCCTACCCAAAACTAGAAACTAGAAGAACAACGCATGCAGTACCTCCACTCGTACCGTTTTCTTCTAATTTATCACATCAACAATTTTTCTCCTTTCGACAATGAATTCACCACGAAAGTCAATTCTCAATTACTACTCATGTGCAATCTATCTCGAGAACTCTCTAACATGTGTCAACAATACCATGGTAGAAGAATTACATTCTCTACTCATGTGTATTCCACCACAACACTCAACTCAACTTTAACAAAATATCATCACTCACCAATGCGCGTGCCCAAAGGCACGCGCCTTCTTTTTCCCTCTCTTTTTTCTCTCTTTCTTGTTTTCTCTCTCCCACGTCAATTTTTTAGCTACTCTACCCTCTCACCAGACTGAACACATATAAGAATAATTTATGCCAAAAATCTAACATAATTACAATTGGATCTCTTATTATTTTCCTTGTATAATAATACCAAAATTATTTTATTCATTTTCCAAATGGTATTATATATACAAAGAAAATAATCTCAATCTAATTTTACCACTTTTTCTTCTCTTGTCAAAAAGAATTCTTTATTCCGTAATACTTTGGGTCAAAAACTCAATAACCTCTATTTGCGTCTACTTGTTGAGGAATTGATTTTTGCTTTGCATCTACTTGACGCGCAATAAGCCATGTCCAATATTCATTGTTTTGTTATATATGTCTTTAAAAGTTCTAGTATATTTTATTAGTTTTTGGTTGTTGTTGAATTTTTACTCAAAGCACGTATTTAATAATAAACTTTTCAATTAATTATCATAAATGTTATTTGTAGATTGAATTATTATTGATCATTACTGATATTGAAAGTTGAAGTAAATTTTCCCTCCACTTTTTGGAGAAGATTATAAGAATCCACCGTGGTTTGCAAAGGGTGATAAACAGGAGGAGGACGTGGTTACGTTAAATGGAAATTAAATGGAAATGTAATTTTTGTGATAAACTAATGCGGGGAACTTGTACTCTAGTTAGAGTACATTTGGTGAAAATACCAAATAAAGACACGTGCATATAAAATGGTAAGCTAAAATTGGAGGAAAGTGAAAGAATAGCTAAAAGAAGGTTCTAAAATGCGTAATACGTTGCGATACGTCGATGTCTAGAATCAAGAATCACAAGTTTAGACGTGTCAATGCGAAGAATAGACTTCGTAATGCGTTTCGTACTTTTAATAATATTTTAATTAATTTCAAGACTTTAAATAAATTTTTATATGAAAAATAGATTTTATTTCATAAAAATTAAATACACAAATAATATAAAATATATAAAGAATTTTCTTTAATTTTAGAATTACTAAATAAAAAAAATTGTGATTTATGGTTGATAATTTTATTTATATTATACTATTTGTTTCAAAATGTCAAAATGTTTTAATCCTTATAAAATAAGAAAAATAATATTTAATAGCTAGTTTGGAGAGAAAAGTCAAACAAATAATGATAAGTAAAAACAATTAAAAAAAAGGAAGTAAAGCAATTTAAAAAGAAAATAAAAAAGAAAAAGCCTATCAGTTCCCATCCCACATCTGATGTTGATGTGGGATGAGAACACCTATTACCCTTATAAATGAGCTGTTTAGTGGTAAGTTGAATTAATTTTGCAAAGAGATTGCATATGTTTACATGCAGTCCATGAATATAGTTTTTTTTTTTATATGTTAATAGAACTGATTCAATTGGTTTCTATGATTGGATTGGAAAATTAACAGTTTATTATTGGTTCTTGACCATTAATCACTGATTTTTTCGATTTATGTTCAGTAAAAAATATTATTCCGCGCATATGGGTAATATGAGGCATTTTCCTCAAGCATTGTGCTTATGCGCGCCTAAACGACATTTATTCTCGCACTTTAGAACACTAGCTAAAAGTTTTGCATAAGCCACCTAGAAGTTTAAATTCCCCCTCTAAAACATTTAAGAATCAAGCTCAAGCTCAATTGGATGCACAAATCGCAAATACCTTTTTGTGAGACTAGTCCCATGTTCATTAAAGTTGTTAATTGTTCAGGGGAGATAAAAGACAAATACTTTACTGCTAATTTGATGAAACAAGTTATCACTGAGGTTAGTCATGAAAAAGTGGTTTAAGTCATTACTGATAATTGTAAAAATTGTAAAGTTGCATGAGAGATGAGTTGTTTCCACATACATATTGGACACCATGTTCCTACTCTAATTTGGCTTTGAACAATATTTGTGCAGGAATAAATGTTGAAAGTAATGAGGAACCTTATGATGAATGTAGTTGGATCACAAAATTATATGCAAATTAAGAATTTCATTGTGAATCATTTAACGAGTTTGCCGATGCTAAAGAAATTTGTCTCTCCAAAACTTCTATCAGTTTCTGATACACTTTTTGCTTCGACGATTGTCATGTTTAAAAGATTTAAGCTCATTGAATGTGGGCTTCAAGAAATGGTAATTAGTGAAAAATGGTCTTATTGGGAGGATGATGTGGTAAAGGCTAGATATGTTAAGGAAAATGTGCTTGATGATATATGCTGGGACAAGATTCATTAAATTCTCACTTTTACAAGTCCTATAAATGATATGATTAGATATTGTAGCAATTACAACATGACTTCATTTCATTTATGAAATGAGGGATTCTATGATTGAAAAAGTGAGGACAACAATATTCAGACATGAAGGCAAATACTTGAATGATGTTGTAAAACTACTAAAAATCAAAATCTATACTAGAAATAAGAAAGAGAAGTAGAGAGAATTTCTTTTCAAGAGGTGTAGAGAAATGAGAATTTTTGTTCCCTATTTATAGGGGTGAACAATGTCACATTCACAATAATGTAAAGTTTACATGGCTATAATGGTTATTCACATTATATATTTTTTTATTAATATAAATATATTTTATAACACTCTCCCTTAAATGATACATTATGCAATAGTCCACCTCGTTAAAACCTTACTAAGAAAATCCAATGAGATAAAACTTGAGTAAAGGAAAAAGAGTACAACTGATCCTCTTGGTGTTGGTCATCATGAATCATTGAGTCGATATTCAAAATGAAATCAAATGATAAATAGAACAATCATGTATTGAAACTTGAAATTCTGAATTGCTGTCTCTTTAAAACCTTATCAGTAAAATTCAGTGGGATAAAACCTGAATGAAGGAAAAAAGAGTACAGCTGCTATCTCGTTAAAACTTTGCTAGGAAAACCTTGTAGGATAGGGCCTGGATGAAGGAAAAAGAGTACATTATTCTCATTAATACGACAAAATTCCAGCTAAGAAAAAAAGAGTGCAACGCGTATTTATTCCACGCATGGAATATTACAAGTATATTGATGCAATCTCGAAAACATATCTTTTATGATGAGTTTTGTATAAATTGTTCATAACTCATTTATGACGTCATAACATGCTATATCAAACAATGTTTTGCAAATGGACCGATTGCATTTTTCAAATATAAAATTGATTCACTTTTGCTGAATAATTAAATCTAGAATTCACTTATGATAAATAATTAAACAGTATTCATTTCCAAATTCTAGAATTCACTTCTGGTGAATAATTAAACATTATTCATTTCCAAATTCATTTATGTGAATAATTAAATATTCATTTTCGAATTCACTTGTGGTGAATAATTAAATATTCATTTTCAAATTCACTTCTTATGAATAATCAATTGCCTGATATCAAATATAATTTACAATAGGGTAAACATTACAAGTGGTCCCCCAACATTTGGGTTTCTTCACTTTCTTGTGATAATAGTTCCCAGCGTTTAGATTTTGATATTTATATACTCAGAATCAGCGAACGTTGCAAAAATGGTCCTTACTATCAGATTATGTTAATTTCAACCGTTAAAAACACAATTTGACCCTATTTTTTAAAATATTCGAAGGGTATTTCTGTCTTTATTAAAAGGTTTTGACGTATTAAGTCCAATTAAAAAGTTGTACGTTAATAACATCCTTGGAATTAAAACGTTTTGTAGTATTAAGTCCCTAACCAACAAACGTTTGGCGTATTTAGTCCATAACATATAAATGTTTGGCGTATTTAGTCCCTAACATAATAAGCCCTCGTTTTAGACCCATTATTTCAAATACTTTGGTTTGTAATTGTTTTATTAATTGAAAATTTCATTTTTTTAAAAACACATTTTCAACCACACATTGTATTAATAAAATAATATATACATAAATTTATAAATGGTTTACCAAACAGAGGCTTATTAATTTACGAATCTATTGAAATTCGAAAACAACTTGTCTCTATTTTATTTAAAGAAGAAAATAGAATTTTAGGAATTGAATAACAAATATTTAGGGGGTGGACAAAAAAGGGAACTGAGCAAATCGAATTGAAATCGAAAAAAAAAAAAAAAAATCGAAGTTCAATCTGGATTTCTAAAGTGTATAATTAAAAAATTTAACAAAAATTCACCACAATAATAGTGTAACCCATTAGTTTTACTTTCGATTTTCGTTTTGACAATCGTTCGATTTCGATTTATATTTTTTGTAAAAATAAGATAGTTTTCGATTTTTCGATTAGAGTGACAGATTGTTGTTGAATTTTAATAGACTCATAAATTAATAAGTCTCTATTTGGTATTTTATTGATAAAACATGTAGATGAAAACGATTTTTGAAAAAAAAAAAAAAATGAAGTTTTCAATCAATAAAATAAACTATACATAAATTAAAAAAAATTTACTTCTTAACCACAAATTTTCCAAAAAATTACAATACAAATCGAATTATCTGAAATAACAGATCTCAAACAGGGCCTTAGTATGCAAGAGACTAAATACGCCATTTATAGGTTATGGACTAAATACTACTCTGAATATATTGATTTTTTCAATGATTATACATATATGTTCTTGCATCTTATAAATCACAATTTCTAATTTGCGTAAGTGTAATCAATCATTGAAATATATATCAATTTCGACATATAATCTATAATCATTTTACTTGAAATCCCAACGTATAGCTATCAACTGGTACATCAAAGGATAATCTCAGAGTACCGAAATGAGAATCATACATTTTGATCTCACGCATTGGTATATCAAAGAGCTCAAGTTAGTGATTTAGATTATAGTCTTATCCATCATATATTATGCCAGTTTTTGAGAAAATTTTGTGTTCAACGAGTCGTCTTTTACGACTATGTAATATTTTTCATTTATACAAATAACTATTGACTTTATACATTTAAGTACTTGGACCACAAGTTCTACAACAATAATCCTTACATTGGGATTTTTATATTTGGCCAATATATTTCATCATCCTCATTTTCACAAAAGAGTTGTGTAATGTATGTAGTCGACTTATTTATCGATTTCATTTCTTCTCAATTTTTCAGGAGGTATTTGATTTTGGGATCAATTTTCCATTGTGTGTCAGGCATGATCACGCTTCATGTTTGTTATTATTTAATTTTCCCATAAAGTTCAGAAATCTTGTATTATATCAATCGGCTAAAAAATGCCGCAATACATGTCATTCATAATTAGGGATTTATCTCAATCTTATATCTAAGTGTGTTTTGTGTCATGGATGCCCGCAAGTGTATGGATCATATAAGTAATAAAGTGGACAAAAAGTCTGGATATCTTACCCAAGGGATTGAGTAAATTGTATTTTAGGTGAATTCCTTAACCGAAACGAGAAATTCAAGGTGATTTGCGGAACGGATTTTAAACTAGAAATTAACTAAGAAAGCAATGAAAACTTTAATTAAAATCAATAAAAGCAAGCGCGTTGAAAATTGGGAATCCACCTTACATCTATCATTTATGCTTTGACTTACTTGTTTAACCACAATTCATGGTGATTTGAAAATTCATGTTCCAAATGTTATTTAAGTCCTATCTCGAGGATGCGTTAAAAACCTTTTTCTAAATTGTAACCCGACTATATCTCTATTACGAATTGACACTAGAAAAGTAATATAGTTTTGTGAACATTTTTGAAGGATAACACTAAGCATAGAGGTATATCTCTATCCCCCTATCGGACCTAGCGGTAATTAAACATGTCTAAGGTTCTCCCACTCTCTCGATTTTTGGAAAATGCCACTTGGTTATACAAAAGTTGGCCAGAAACTTGCATAAGATAAAAAAGCGCACTTTAATTACTCAAATCCATGAATTGCATAATTTAAACAATAGTCAAAACATAAAATCAAAATAATAAGGCTTTATCATAATTCCCAACACTAAATGTCTAGACTAGATACATGATTGAGAATAAATTACAAGAAATATGAAAAGAGATAACCCCGTTAATCTTCTTGTTCTTGTGTCTTCAATCTTCTCTTTGGCCTCGCCTTGATCCCTCCTTGGTTGAGCAGCAAAGTTGCATGAAAGCACTCTTGAGAGCAATATTCGGGATCTCAAATTCGTGCATGAGAAGAGGCATATATAGAAGAGTTGAAAAACCTATACTTTTGGTACAAAAAATTGCGCATGGGCCTGATCTCGCGTTGGGCCGGAAAGCTGCGTGGCCGCGTGGTTACGCATTTGGTGGCCGCACAATTATGCCAAAAAAGGTTCTATTTAGTTTGAATTTCTCACTCGGCCACGCCTCTTGCATCTGAAGGCCATGCAGTTCTCCGCTGGAATGCAATTTTCAACTTTTCATTCTTGTTTAAGTTGGTCCTCTATTTGCATCCAAATCCTCCAACTTCCAATTGTGGCAATTTGGCCCCTATACTTTCAATTTCTTCTATTTTCTTCCTTGTTCTTCTCAATAGACTCCTTGCACTTATTCATGTTCACAAATTAGCTTCATTAATCATCCAATTCTTCCATATTTGCCTTATTTGCATCCATTTCTCAATTTTGGGCTGTTTTCTGAAATATAAACAAATATAAACTAAATGAATAGAAAATATTATTAAACAAACATATAAAATCCTACTTTTGGCACATAAATAAGTGTATAAAATACAATTGTAAATACCCCCAAACTAGAACTTTTGTTTGTCCTCGAACAAAATAAAGCTAAACTACAAAGACGTAAAATACATAGATTTTTGGTTTTGAACATTTGTTTACCATATGCCCCAACAGTCCAGATCCTTAACATACTTTAGCACAAAACTTTGAACAACAACATAAAAATATAAATCTATCTATCCAATGCTCGACTTTAGTGTTTGTATGAATAGCCAAAAATCAAATGCAAACCTATGCAAAAATAAACTAGACATTGTGTGGCTTATTATGCAAGAGTAAGCCCAAATCCCATGTGATCAAACTATAATTTCCTAATGATATTCCTTTCATCACTTATGAATGATCACACTTCCTTGCTTTTCTCTCTTTGTCCCAAGGTTTCCTTAATTTGTGGTTTCTACAGTTTAATAATTCATTTTTCACACAAGATAGCTAGAATTAGATACATGCATGAACAATAAATTGATGGTAAGTAGTTTCCAACTCTCACACCTCCAATTTCCAAAATTCCAATCAACGAGCTTATACCAAGCATTTTTCTTTCTGGTTTTTCTCAATGGACGACTTTTTCTTTTTTTTTATATCCATGTCTCTTACCATCTTTGTGAAGAACTTTTCATACTTGCTTTCTATATGACCCTTGCAGCAAGCTTTAGGTCGGTAACTCTCAAACTAGACAACTTTGGGCACCAGGTTCAAAGAACCCCTCATACTTAATTACCCAAGTCATAAAGGCTTAAACAGAAAAGTTAAAGATGTTGTAGCATCTTATGTGTAAGTTCACTCTCCGTACTTGTTTTCTAATTGACACCTGTAAAGAGCTTTGGGCTAATAGTTCCCAACTTAGTTGAGTATAGGGTACCTGTCTTGAAAGAGCCTTAAAACTTACTTGCTCGGGTCAACAAGGCATTTGAAGAGTAGAATAAGACATTCAGTATTTTTTTGTTTTTATGCTGGTGTTGGTTTATACCCGTTGATCAAAACTTCTTCAATCAAAAGTACAAAAATCAAGAACCTCAGACCCTCAACCCATTAATTCATGCATGCACTAACCTTTCCACCCCCAAACTTTTTCTTGGTTCTAAATTTAAGGTAGGGATCTAACAACTTATGGTTAGAGTTTTTTAGTCCTTTCTATGTTCAAATAGCATAATTTTACCCAACTAATATCAAGTCAATTCCTACACAAATAATTATCTGAAAAATGGCTATGTGGTCAAATGATAAAAGTCTAACATGGATAAATAGAACAAGATAAAATATGTTTCAAAGTTGTTCATTATTCTAGTTAAAGTACAAAATGATCCAACCTATGTCGTAGACAATAAACAAATAACAAAATTTTCAAAATTTTTAGTTTTTTTTTTTACTCCCAAAAATCGAATGAATACATTGCATGAACGAGATTCTCACTCCAAACTAGAATCTAGAATTAAACATTGCCCTCAATGTGTTGAAAATTAACAAACCAAATAAGTTCATAATGATTAAGAGGGTTAGCAACTTCTCGAGTTTGTATAGGTAGTGTCTCATTTTGAAGGCTTTGCTTTGTGTTTCCTCTTGGATGATTTGACTTGTCTTCAACTCTTCCATGTTTGGCCGAGGTGTAATCATAGTTTCCCATAAAAAATACAAGTAAACAACATTAGAATACATCAATATTGTATAAGGAATGACATAAATAAACCAACACCCCCAAATTAGGACTTAGAAAAATTTCTGAAATTTTTGAAAAGTTGTTGATCACTGATATTCAATCATTGACATCGTCTCAAAAAAGTGAAAATTTCCCGAGACATGCCCCAGGCATATGAAAGTACATAACCTTTTCTACAACATATCAAAAATTTAGCACATTTGAAGCTCATTTAGGTCATGAAAACATGTGGTGAAATCGTGATTAGAAGCTGAAAATTAAGTGCAGTGAGTGCATTGTGCCTGCAGTAAGCTTGCAATGAGTGTAATGATGTTCATCTTAAATACTTTAAATCAGTGTAATCTATGAATGAATGATACACAAATGATGTAATACATGTGTTTTAGGTGATTATCCAAGAATATTTGCAAAAATTCAATGAGAATGTCACATTGGAAATTTATCAAACATATGGTGTGCATGTAAGAAACTTAATGTAGAGCATAGATTTGGATACATGAATCAAGCCAAAATTTTAAACCTATATTACCACAATTCAATGACCCAAGTTGATCCTAATCATGAATTCAATTTTTTTTATAGAACATGAAGAACACTAAAGTTTTGATGAAAACCAAAAGTGATAGGAAAAATTCATATCTTTGATATGATTTGCAAGTGTTAATGAGGATGAATTTGACCCAATGTATAGTGCAAATAGTGGGGAATGATTGGGGATACATTTAAGGTTGAATTAGGAGAGAGCAAACGAGTTTGAGGCTTTGAAATTTGAGTAAGAGATGTTACCTATTAAAAATTTCCGAATTTCCTTCCAGAACACCTATGCGGCCGCCTAGTTGAGGTGATGGTGGCCACGTAGTACAAACATGTAGAAACACAAGATTTAATTTTCAAACGAGCAGCCATGTACTTAGTCACGTCGTGGCCACGTAGTACTTCGGCTGAAGGTAAAAATTTTGATTTTTTTTTGAATTTCAAACTCGATTTTTAACCCCTAAATGCCCTCTAATGCATGCAACCAACTTTATAATACCATGTTCATGTCCTAAGCTAACGTGCCATGCTGATTGTTGTGATGATGAGCAATGAAAACAAGCAAAAATGGAATGGAACTAAAAGTGCTACTAATTGTCAAAACATGCAAAATGCAAGCACAAGTGAAACTCAAGATACAAAACACATTCATGCATGCATCCTAAGCCTACTTGCACCTGAATAAATGCAATGTCAAGCAATGACTATAATAAGCAATAAATCAAACAAAATACTACTAATGCTTTAACATGCAAAGTTAACTATAAACAAAATTTAAAATACATAATATGGTGTAAAGCACCTAATGTATGCATCCTAAGCATGCTAATAGATAATAATGCAATGCTAAGAGATTAAATAAATCAAAAGCAATAAATTAAAAAAAAATAAGTAAAAAAGAGTTTGAGAAATTGGGTTGCCTCCCAATAAGCGCTACGTGTAAAGTCTAAAGCTCGACTTTTTTGGTAAATGATTCCAGAGCACCTAAAGAAAGCTTTAGATGCCTTGCTCATCTTCTTTCTTTTAGCTTTGTTCCACTCCCCATTTGATCTCAACGACTTGAATTTGCCCCTCTCCATGTTATAGAACATGTTCTTTTCATTCACTTCGAACTCAACTATGAAGACTTCAACCTCCTCATTTGATTTAATCATGAAATCAATGTCTTGGCAATCAATAAGGTCAAAATCATGTAATTTGATTTCTTCCTCATTGATGTCCACATCTTCGTTGAGCTCCATTGTGATTAATTTTGCATCCTCTTCAAGTGTTCCTTCAACAGTTGACTCATCTATGGATTCAATGGCCGGTTCATGGTCAAAATCCATGGGCTTGGTGAGTCTTTGCTATTAATCTTCTCGAGTGGATTATACCCCCACTTTTGAAAGTCGTTCCAATACATGGAATCTCCTACAAGCATATCATCTTCATCCAAATCAGCTAATTTCTAATAGTATTTTGCAACTACCCTTTCACTTCATAGTGGAGGATCATCTTCTACAAGAGCGATGTCTTTATTCCAATCGTCCTGTACACACTCATCAAAGAGCATGTAACTTGCATCCTACGTGTCTATTGCTTGTTGTCGGCATTTCAAATATTCCCCAAACACTATGAGTTTTGGCGTGATCAAACTGTTCATTCCAAGCCAATGGTGAAATCAAATATACCTCGAAAGAAAACCAAATATAAGAGGATTTAAAATCGTGGTGGTTAACCAAAAGTAACAAATAAAAATAAAATAAAATAAAAAGCAAATAAAAGTCCGAATTAGTGAATGTAACCTAAAAATAAATTTAAAATACAATATTTGGCAACGACGTCAAAAACTTGTTGTGGATGCCAGCAAGTATACGGATCGCACAAGTAATAAAGTGGACCAAAAATCCGGATATCGTACCCAAGAGATTCAGTAAATTGTATTTTAGGTTGAATTCCTTAATCGAAACGAGAAATTCAGGGTGATTTGTGGAACAAAATTTAAACTAGAAATTAACTAAGAAAGCAATGAAAATTTTAATTAAAATCAATAAAAGCAAGGGCGTTGAAAATTTGGAATCCACCTTACATCTATCATTTATGGTTTGACTAACTTGTTTAACCACAATTCATGGTGATTTGAAAATCTGTATTCCAAATGTTATTTAAGTTCTCTCTCGAGGATGCATTAAAAACCTTTTTTCTAAATTGTAAATCGACTACATCTATATGACAAATTGACACTAGAAAAGCATTATAGTTTTGTGAACACTTTTGAAGGATAACACTAAGTATAGAGGTATATCTCTATCCCCTATTGGACCTAGCGATAATTAAACATGTTTAACGTTCTCCCACTCTCTCGATTTTCAGAAAATGCCACTTGGATTTCAGAAAATGCCACTTGGTTATACAAAAGTTGGCCAGAAATTTGCATAAGATAAAAAAGCGTACTTTAATTACTCAAATCCAGGAATTGCATAATTTAAAAATAGTCAAAACATAAAATCAAAATAATAAGGCTTCATCACAATTCCCAACACTAAAAGTTTAGCCTAGATACATGATTGAGAATAAATTACAAGAAATATGAAAAGAGATAACCCTGTTCATCTTCTTGTTCTTGTGTCTTCAATCTTCTCTTTGGCTTTGAGTTTATCCCTCCTTGGTTGAGCAACAAAGTTTGCATGAAAGCACTCTTGAGAACAATATTCGGGATCTCTAATTCGCGCATGAGAAGAGGGGAAAAACCTAGATTTTTGGAAAAATAAATCATGCATGGGCCTGATCTCTCGTTGGGCTGAAAAACCGCGCCGCCACGTGGTGACGCGTCTGGTGGTCGCGCAGTTATAACAAATAAGGTTTTGTTTAATTTGAATTTCTCGCTCGGCCATGCCTCTTGCATCTGGTGGCCGCGCTGTTCTCCATTAGAATACAATTTTCAACTTTTCATTCTTGTTTAAGTTGGTCCTCCTTCTTTATTTGCATCCAAATCCTCCAACTTCCAATTGTGGTAATTTGGCCCTTATACTTCCGATTTCTTCTGTTTTCTTCCTTGTTCTTGTCAATTGACTCCGTGCACTTTTTCAGGTTTACAAACTAGATTCATTAATCATCCAATTCTTCCATATTTGCCTCATTTGCATCCATTTCTCAATTTTGGGTTGTTTTCTGAAATATAAACAAATATAAACTAAATAAATAGAAAATATTTTTAAACAAACATATAAAATCCTACTTTTGGCACATAAATAAGTGTATAAAATACAATTATCATTTTGTTGGAGTGTATATATCGCACTTCTTAGAATCCATAAAGCTTCACAAAATAATTGATGTTTCATCATATTGACATATATAGAATATTACTATACGAGAAACAATTTCTATTCAAGTTATTCTCATAACAAGTAATTGGAGGCTTTTTAATCGGGATGATCAAACCGTTCATTATAGAACTCCTGGTTCAATACGATATTTATTTTACTTCTATGTATAAATGTCTGGTTTAATACAATATTTCTATATAGTACAAATTAGTGTACCTTGATTTATTTTATTATATTGAAAAAATGTAATAGGGTAATATCTTAAGAAGATAATTCTCATCCCCAATTTTTCAATATTTTATTCTCTTATTTCTTGGTGAAATCAATGTCACGAGGAGCCATCACTCTTTACGCATTAAATAATTCATTTAACTAGATCGTTTGGGAAGAAAATTAGATCCATAAAAAATGGATGTTATATTATCAAATATTCGTAAATACTATTCAAATCTTCGGTAAATATTTTGAAAAGATTTATCGAGTTCGACTTGAAATATTGAGGGCTACTAATGAATCAAGGTATCTCAGAGGATGTTCGTTAGTTGATCGAAGCAAATGTTTGATTAGCTAGAGAAATACTAGATTCATTTTTCAAACACATGTCTGGTTTAGGCAAGACTACTTTTGCAAAGATGCGAAGAGCAAGTAGATTAACAGGCTGCTACAAATTTTCCTGATGGGCATGTGACACACGTTGTAAATTAGTCGGATATACATCCAGAAATCGAGATGATAAAATAGATTTTATTAAGGGTGAACTTAGTAAGGAGTCTTTGGATGATATTCAAATGACTCTTGAGACACACCCTTGTGGATATGTGCAGCGTGAACTACTTCCTTTATGAGTTCAATTCAAAAATGAGAAAGACCATTATAGTCTTGAGAATGTAATTACAAAAGATCCTGTTTGCCAATCTGTTATGAACAATGATGTTTTGGCTATTCATCATTGATACAAGGTAAATCCGTATATGTTTATTTATTTATTTCTTGTTTAATTACTAATACAAAATAAATAAGAATGATAAATTCACATTTGTAGTAAGAAATGTTTACATGATATTTATAGCTTATTTCACATTGAATTGTTTATAACTTTTTGATTAAATACAATGTAAATTAATGACAACTAACTACATCTGTACTATCAATCATTTGCATAATTATAGTTTAACTACATCTCAACTAGGTCGATAGCTACATAAACTATAATTCAATTGTTCAAAATTACATTTTTTGCAAATCATTCTTTAGTAATTGCAACATTCGTCAACAATTTTATCTACCATCTTTCGACTAGTGAATAACCTATCTTTAACGCATATGAGAGCTTACAAAATATATTCTTTAAGTCTTATATTTTATAGAGAAAAAATGTAAACGTTACATATAAAGTAAAAATTGATGACAAATTCAATTAAAATGACATTGATAGGTGACAACACATTATTTTAAAAAAATACATATATATAAAACTTGTGACAGAGAGCCTGGCTTACTCGCTGCATATGTGTTGTAGGCATATAGAAAAATGTAGAGATCCTTTGAACAAATCTCCTTTTCAATATATATATATGTATGTATGTATGTATGTATGTATGTATGTATGTATGTATATATTTTGTTTTTTGGTTCACACATTTTTGACCCGTGAATCGCTTGTTCGGTTCATGGGTCTGGTTCATGGGTCTACCCGCATTCCTAGGTCATTAGGGCTTGATCGGTCTTTCTGTCTTGACATCTTTATATTATAGCGATATATGGCTTGAGGAAAACCCAGCTAACGTTGCTCCACAAAGAGATTTTGAAATCTTTAATGAAAGGACAAAGTGTTTAAAGAAAATGTTTCTTAATCTAGAGGACTCGATAAAAATTAAAACATAATTTGATAATTTTTCGCTCAAACCGGGAGACTTTACAAATTTTGATACCCTTGGCTACTATGTTCAAGTACAAATTTACTTCAAGGTGTAATTTAATGGACAACCTAGTTCTTCATCATGCTGTGAACGGAATTGGAGTACATATTCTTTCAAAATATAGGGCTAATCTTGTAATGTGAATTCATCCATGTTAGAAGGGTTGGAAGTGAAAATAAATATATTAACCATAAATTAAGTGTTAGTATATAGTGTGTATATTGTAAATTATATTCTATAAATAAACAATAAAATATTATAAGTAAATCACAAAAAATGACTTACTTAAGATCACCAAAGTAAATATGAAGAAATGAATAAATAAACACTTCAAAAGGTAGGCCGAGGCTAAAGTTCAACTATTTGTCTTTAAGATGAATTTGTCCCGTATGGGTGCTTTGGGTGCTCGTGGTGAATGAAAATCATCTCTAAAGATACAACGGATATCTTCTTGCAATATAAGCACTTCAAATTGGCAAGAACTTCAAACTCGAAACAAGTTTTGCACTCTCTACAAAAAGAACTTTTCATGCAAAGTTTTTGAAAAAATGCGAGTGAATATGGAATGATAATTTGACATGGAATGATGTCCTAAATTGCAAGTGTACAATATTACAATCAAGTAATAAAGTGGACTTTTTGAGTCCAAGTTATTGTTCCCACGAGGATTGTAATTAAGTACCGAAATATATTAATTCCCGCTTTATTTGAACAGTAAAATTGTGATGAATTATCGAAATTAAAATAGAAAATTAAACTAAATAAAAGCAAAAGAAAAAAATTACACATTTGGATTTTCTAAATTGATGTTTAAAAGTGTTGGGACATCCGACTTCACATTAATCAATGCTTTTAATTCCAATAATCAAGTTGCTTGAACTTCTAAAGAAATTGATGTTAGAATGAAGAATTATGTAGTTGGGAGGCTGTATAAAGGTTTTATTCTCGTTCAAGTCATGTTCCTTATATAGTTTGTGAAGAGACCTAGTCGAAAAAGAAAAGAAATTTGTCAAACCCGAACGCGAATCTCTTTTTGTATCTGCACAACATTCAGTGTTTCAATCATATCGTTCTATTCACTTATCCGATTGGGATGATTCAAAGTGCGTTAGAAAGATAACATAAATGGATACAATTCTTCCTGAAACTTCTAATTTCTTCCAATTAACTTATCATTATACTGAATTGACTTCATGCAGTTCTCCATGTGTATAAATTAGCTCCATTTATCATCCAAACATAGTCGATCAGACATATTCAAGTCTTGACATCACCTAAAAAAACAAAATTTTTTCATAGCCATCTTTTGGTATGTTAAAGTTCGTAACATGCTCGACAATATATTAAAAATTCAGGTCATTTGGAGTTCAATAGGGTCGTAAACATTATAGAGAAGTAGGTGAAGTGAACTGATTTTTAGGTGAAGTAGTCTTGCTATGATGCACAAATAGTTCTCATTATTTTTATAGAATGTAGTGAACTAACTCATGAACAAATCACACACAATCAATGATAAACAAGTTATGAAGATAGATGCGCGTAAGAATTTCTCAAATTTGAACAAAAATTCCTTTGTTGCATTTCATCGAATACTTTGTGTGCATTATGAAAATCAAAGAGTATGCATAGAGTTGAGCACATGGATGAATCCGAATTTTTTTACATAGATAAGCACAATCCACACATGCCCATGACTAACTAAAAACCTCCACTTCAACCATCATGAATTCAAACATCACAAATGTATAGAAAATCTCACAACATTGGACAATCTTTAAAAGATGGGAAGAAGTCATACCTATGATTTGATTTGCAAGTGATATAAGCAATAAAATTGATGCAATTTGGTTTTGATGACATGCAAAAAAGACTGAGAATCAAAATTGGGGTGATTCGGGGAGTTTTTAAATTTTTAAATTGAAAAAAAAAATGAGGTGAATTACTTAAAACTGTCGACACTACTCCCAGGCGAACTGCGCGATCGCGTGGTGTACTATTGCGCGATCGTGTGGTTCATTAATGTAGCAAAATTCTTATTTAATGCTTTTGCGCGATCAAATGGTATTTCTACCACGTGATCACGCGGTTATATCGACAGTGCAAAAATTTCCTTTTTTTTTTTAATTTCGATCTCGTTTTTAACCCCCTAATCACTTCATGATCTATTATATTATCTACCAAACAACATCTTTATGATCTAAACTTGTGTGTGTGTGATTTTTGGGATGATAATCAAAGTCTAATCTATCGAAAAATATCCAAAATCGAAAACATAACTTAACATGCAAAATAGTCAAACATGCAAAATTATCCCAACATGAAAACATGCAAAACAACTTAAACATGTATCCTATTATGCATGTATATAAAATCAAATAATGAAATACAAACTTAAACATAATAAATAAAAGGGAAGAAAATTGAGTTGCCTCCCAACAAGAGCTCCGTTTAAAGTCTGATGAGTAACTTTTTGTGTTGTTCATCATGGAGATATGAATGATCTTCTTGAAACTTTGCATTGCTTGCAATTTCCCGCTTTGCACTTCTCGACCCTTTTTTTTTTTACTTTCTTGAATTCCATGGTCTCATTTTCAGCGTCGTGTTGAGGAATGTTAGGCTTTTCTTCTTTTTTGTCCACCCCATCCACTTTTATGCACATCGATCTCCATTTTGCAACAAGTTTCAGCTTGAGCTTTAGGAACTTGTCGTGGAGTGATGCTAAATGTTACTTGCTCATTTTCCACCCTGAATATGATTTCTCCTTTTTCAATTTCTATTAGGGCATGTCCATTAGCAATGAATGATCTTCCAAAAATGAGAGGCATCTGGCTACCCTCTTCCATTTCCAGGATGACAAAGTTAGCTTGGAAGAAGAATTTATCCACTTTCACTATCTCGATCGCAACGATCCCATATGGATATTGTATGGACATGTTTGCCATCTTTAAAGTAATTTTTGTTGGTTTAGGCTTCTCTAAACCAAGTTTCCTGTGCACAGACAAAGCATCAAGTTAACACTTGCCCCTAATCACATAACACATTATCAAAACAAAAATTATCTATAGTACAAGGGATAGAGAAACTACTTGCATCTTTCAGCTTTTGTGGTAATTTGTTTTGAAGAATGGCATTGCACTCCTCACTCAATAATATTGTGTCAAAGTCCTCAAGATTCCTTTTATTTGACAGCATCTGCTTCATGAACTTCATGTAAAGAGGCATTTGAGCTAGAATCTCACTTGCTTTTATATATAGATTTATCGAAAATGAAGACTAACTTAAAACAATTTTTACTAAGTAAAGATCCCGATACAAAATTTTTGAGAATGTTCGGTTCGTGTAGAACATTGTTGAGGACGAACTCTTTGCTGAAAGTCATCTTCAAAGAAACTTTCACTTGTCCTTCAACTTTCGAACTTGCACGATTTCCCATAAAATTTTGTTCTCCATTGATTTCTTTGTAGTTTGAAAACATTGTCTTGTCAGTACATATGTGGCGAGTAGCACTAGTTTCTACACATCATTCTCTGAGGTTTCCAATACTATTACAATTAGAGACAACGTCAAACAAGTTCATTTCTTGTATCTCTTCTGATAGGGTGTCTCCTTCTACCTCACTTGCTTGTGGTTTCTTCTTAGGTTTGTCATATTCGTTTGCATGATGTCCTACTTTACCAAAATTGTAGTAGTTACATTTTAACTTCTTAGCATTCTTGTTATTGTCTTTCTTTGGTGCATCACTTGAATGCTTCCTCTTCTTGTTGATCCTCGAACTAGATTTCGCAAGATTGACTTCACTTGCACAAATCGCATTCCAATTTTCTTTTCAGTTTTTCCATTGTCTTTCTTCTATTCTTAGTTGGACAATGAGATCTTCAAAATTCATCTTATGGCATTTGTACTTGTGATAGTTTTTGAAGTCTCTCTACAACGATGGGAGTTTCTCAATTATTGCAGCAACTTGAAATTACTCATTTAAAGTCATATTCTCAGCATGTATGTCATGTAGAAGAATCGCAATTCTTGAACTTGACTTATCATAGTTTTTGAGTCTATCATTTTGTACTCAAGAAATTTACCAACTATAAATTCCTTTGGGCATGCATCCTCCATCTTGTATTTTTTTTCTCCAAAATATTTCAAAAGTTCCTTCTCGGAATTCATAGCACGGTAAACCCCATAAATATGTTCTCTAGTCCATTAAAGATGTAGTTTTTTGCACAAGAAATTCGAATGTTTCCATGCATCCAATGTAATGATGGATTCTTGATTATTCTCTCCTTCTTGTGCTGTAGGAGAATCTTTCAAAAGGAACCTTCCGAGGTTCAAGATGATGAGATAAAACAACAACATTGCGAGGTTCAAGGTAGTGAGATAAAGCAACATTTTTTGTTGCCACCTTTTGAAATCTACACCCCCTAAATTTCTTAGGTTTTTCTCCATGCGGTACCAAATTAGTCTGAGGCAGCATAACCACATTAGTAGTAGCATTTGTGGAATTGCAAACATTAATACCATTGGTTTCCATTTCTATTGCAAAAACATAAGTTCAACAATTTAAATCAAATAGCAAGAGTTCAACTCTATGTCTTTAAGATGAATTTGTCCAGCCCGAGTGCTCAGGTAAATGAAAATCGTCTTCGGAAATATAACTTCTTGCATTAGAAGCACTTCAAATTGGCAAGGACAACGATCTCGAAACATGTTTTTTACTCTTTACAAAAAGAATTTTTTTATACAAAGTTTTGGAAATAATGCAATTGAATATGAAATGATAATTTTATACAAAATGAATAGAACATAATCAAAGGTTCCTATTTATAGATGTTGAAGAGTTGTATCCAGAAAGACACGCTCCAAAGTTGGCAATGATTCGAACAGTCATGACTGCTCATTGTTCTAGACATGCTCAAATCACGCTAATTCTTTTAAAAATGTCTACAAGTCCAACGTGATATCTAATTATTTTACTTCTGAAGATTGGTACAAATTATTTATAGAAAGGAAGAAAGACATGATAAAATTAAGTAATACCTTAACTTGACGCAAAAAGCTATGCAGCCAACTTTCAAATGTATAAGTTATTTGGAGTTAATAATAAATACATAATCATATTTAAGTATGTAATTGAGAGTAGAGATTGTTATCAAACTACATATGATGAGTACAAATACCACGAGAGCTCTTTCAATCCAACTCCGAGAATTCAAGAGCTACTTTAATTTTTTGAACAGTGGAGGTTATAAGAGAGTGCACAGTGGCCACTGAGTCCATTTGTTGTTGCTCTGAAACTTTGTTGCAATGCACTAGTATTTGAAAAGCAACTGTCAAGAGTGAACCACTGCAGGTACTCGTATTCGAGCTGCTTGACGCACCAATTCTTTTCTGATCAAGGCGGCCATCACTAGATATTATGTATCCAGACGGCAGTATGGGAATTATCCTAGTGTCTTCACCATTAACGGCTGAGGCGATTGATTGTAACTCTACTGGAGCGTAGATTAGTATTGCACCGAGGGAGTCAATGCTACTCTCTTGGAGCACCAGCATCTCGTTCTCCTTCGGAGAATGTGGCTGCATAGATCACAATGACAAATTGTTGTAAGAAAACTTTAGTAAGCTCCATTAAGAACCTTTTTGATAAAGTTAAATTTTCAAAATTTTCCTCAAATTCATTTTTAATCATACATTTCTATGAAAATCATCACTTTTCACACATTTCAATCACTTTTCAATAACATATTCTCCAAAAAAATAAAAAAATATCCAAAAACTCCTACACCAAACAGGCTCTAAGTATATTTTCAAAAAAATAAAAATAAAAAAATAAATGCTTAATCATGTAATTTGATAACCAATTATTTTCCCATGGAATGACCCAAGAAATATAGTTTGGTTCATGTATAGCAGGAATTAGGAACAATCAAAGATGTAAAATTATCAAGCATTTCTAATCATGTTTCAAACATAAATCACTCTCTTATCCTACTCTCTAATTAATTTATTTTCATTGACCATATAAGCGTGAATTATTTTCCCTAATCTTAAGCAGTCTTCTAAAAAGCGTAAATGTGACGAAACGACGAGGTTGAGAATTACGCTTAAGCGCACCTAAACGCGAAAAAGCCTGAAAATGCAGGGTGAAACATGAAGCTAGACGAAGCCTGAAGCGCAAGCTTTACGCCTAAGCATGCCTAGGCGTATGCCTAAAAGCATTTTTAGAACAATGCTCTTAATTCCATGTCTGTTGTCCTAGATGCGAAAAAGCCTGACAATGCGCGGGTGAAACATGAAGCGTGATGAAGCCTGAAGGGCGAGGTTCGCGCCTAATCGTGCCTAGGCGTATGCCTAAAAGCGTTTTTTAGAACAAGCTCTTAAGTCCATGTCTGTTGTCTAGCTCTCCACTTAGCTGTACGCCTGTACCTCACCAAATATATACGCATTGCCAAACAGAAATGTAGAGATTTAACCTCTTTTAACACAACAGTTTAGTTAGTCTTAAATGCAGCTGTTAAAAAGAAAGAAAAAGTTCCATATATACTGAATATACAGCCTCTAAAGACTTTTTCTCACTCTTGTTAACGAGATCATTCTAGATGTACAAAATGAATGACAAATAGGTTTACACACTCCTCACATACAATAAAATATTTGTGGGCCCTCTGTGTGAGGGAGTGTAAATCAGTTTGTCATCCTTAGTTTGTACAAATAGAATTATCATAACGGGGAATTTAGACACGTGGATTTCTGTTTGATCGCATATATATATTTGGTGATGTGTAAATTTTTTTCGGGATGGCCAAGGAGATAACATGCTGGGGAAAGCAATCTGGGTTCATTACTTGTATTTAGTATTTACACACGATGAACTAAGGCATGAACGCAAACCTAGAATGTTTTCCCCAGCCCGGAGAAAAAAATAATTCAACGGTATCTACTGAAAAAAAAAGAAAAAAGTTTATTTTATAAGCCTATACCTTGAAATATGTTCTAATGAAAATAGCAATGCCTCACGGAAACATATACAGCAAAAGAAAGTAAACTAAATAGGTTGGAGCCCTAGGTCATAAAAATCTTTAACAAGTTTCACTATTTCTTTGTCGTCCTTTCTTTAATTCGTCATGTGTTGAATGCTGGTTCTTTTCATTGGCTGTTTATATTTAATTTTGCAAGAAATTAAATAAAGTACTTTGAGAAGGCCATAAATTAAGTAACAAATATTAAAATACTGTAAAGTAACCTGGATGATAGAGATACAATTTCCAGGATGTGTTCCAGTTGAGATGTGTGCAATCTCGGTAACAGGACTTCCGTTGGATAAAACATCCCACTGCAATGGAAAATGGAGTTATAAGAAAATTTATCAACTATTCAGGAAATTTTAAAGTGCCCACTTGAAATGAGTAATGATATATGTATTAACAAATTTATACAGATGAGAGTAATATTGAGGGGGCCGGCATAATAAAAAATGTGTGTGGAGCCCCCTCTATGTGAGTGTTGTTAGTACACTCATTTGTACAAATTTGCTAGTACAAGTAATTTCCTTCCCTTGAAATAACCATTCCATCCCATGAGGTGTCACCCCCTACTTCACAACCCATCAATAGGGGGCAAGTGGCGGGTTTGGGGGCACCACCTTAACTTTTCTTTAACTATGCATACCTCAGCTCTTATTTTATCGTCTTTGAAGAAGTTGAAGAGATTCTCAGGGGAGATGGGAAGCCATAGAGAGGTTGCTACACCGATGATCAAGCCATTGGGTTGGCCTTGACCATTGCTTTGTCTAAGCGAGATTCGAACTCCACTAGTATTCAATTCTGATGTTTGGGGGAAAGCTAGATTGTTCGACATACTCAATATTTCAAAAAAACTCTTCATCATTCTGTGAGAAAGTTTCGTTAAATTTCTCCGCCCTTCATAGTCAATTACTAGAACCCCAATAAAAAAAAAAAAAAAAAAAAATTATAATCATTTTTTGCTTTGTTACAATTGGGAAATGTAATGATAGAATGCTGAACATGACCAAACATTTACCTTCAAGTTCATGTGTAGGTCTACTAGTTAGCCCCATTGAGAATGTGAATCTCTCGCACATCCTTTGTAGACTAGCAATCCACCTTTTGGCTCCATATGCTTGACAACCACATAATAAGTCTCTATAGAGACGATGAGTTAACAATTTATCACACACTTGAACATGTTCGATCCATGTGACCTGTTAAACCAGACAGAGTATTAAATTTAATAACTCATTCCAGGCCCAGCTATCAAATTTTGGATGTTATTCAATAACTCGATGGAAATTTGATCTAACGAGATTTTATACGAGAAATTTAATCTAAAAATACAAACGGCTTAAACTGATATAACCTTGGGACTTTAATTAAAATTTAGGGTTATAATTCTTTCAGGGATATAAACATATTTAAATCATACAGAAAAAAGCAAATAATTTTTTTTTTTGGTTAAAGAACTCACACTTGTTTTTCCATTTGAAATATCTTCTATCATACATCCCGATGGAAGTTTCCAAGACTGGGAAGAGGAAGCATCTTGCTGCTCTTTGATGAAATCATAGGACACATCAGCAATTACCCACGTGCTTGAATTAAGTTGTCGACAGTAGCGAATGAAAAAGAATTCCCGCGGTTCCACAAGAGGTGATAGAATGTGCAATTTTTCATACATCTGTATTAAATTGTAGTCTTATATTTATCTTTCATAAACTTAACACAAAAAAATTACGCAACCGATTCAGAAATAGACTTAGAATTTTTTTTTTTACCAAATACAATGATGCAGCTGAACTTCCTGAATCGAGTACTTCTATGGTCCTAGCATTAGTGACCATAGTAGGAAACATGTCTTTCCATTTATTCTGCAAAATTGTGAAATTATACACTTTAAAATTTTATTATAAAAAGAAAAGATTGAATGCTAACCTTAAGCGTCCCTACTATCCCTGCCCTGGGGATCGATGGATGATGTAAATCGCAAGTTATATCTTAAAGTGACTAGGGTCTAGGTACCATTCACTAGACTGACAGAGTGCCTAGCTAGCAAATTCGAATTTGCTACCTCTGGACTGCCAGCGTTTGTGGATCCTCAACCTTTGTCAGTTTATTATAATAATCATATTAACGTGTGTTGGAAAAAGGACAAGTATCATATTTTACCGAATCAAGAAGCATCTCAATCAGGTTTGAGGTAGCCATTGCCACAACAGCTGAATCTTTGGATGATTCAACCCGGACAGTACTGGAGGCTTTATAATGATTCGCCATGGGAAAAAGCTTGTCATAGGTATCTTGATGGAGTATATATGTCCCGTCTGTTGGGGACTTGATCCACAATGGTTCTTTCACTTGTAGAAGTTTCACTAATTCATCCATGGCAGCAGTAGCTGTTGCAATAATTATAGACTTCTCCATTTCCTGTATTTCCCTCAAATGAAATGGTGTGGTGATAGTCTGTGAAGTCCATGAAATTTGTTCAGGATTAAGAGTTGGGCTCCCCGTCACTTCACCAAAAACTTGTTTTCCAGGAACACTCGATGAAGATCCAATGCCAAGATATGGCGATTGTAAAGAAGTCGGAGATTTTCCCATGAAGCTGGAATATGAGTTAAGCATACGTTGGTACTGCAAAATATAAAGATGAGTTGACCCTCTATGGATTATCGACACGAACACGTATATCTGACACGATACGTGATGAACAAGTAAAAAAAGTATCGAAATTAAATCTTTAAAATTCTTTATTTATATAGAATAAGTTTAGTTTTATAATTTTTATTAACTTTGCTTGTCGAAATCTTTTAACTTTGAGTGCTTATTTGTAGGGGCAGAATCGGGGGTGGTCACTAGACCATGGCATGGCCCCACTCATTTTGGAATTTTTTTTCAAAAGATCTTACCATTAAAAAAAAATAATTAATTATTATAGGTGGACCAACTCAATTTTTTTGGCCGGTTCCGTCCAACCAATTTGTTATTTTATAATAATTTATAATAATTTTGAATTAAAAAAGAGTGTTGTATCCGATACATATCGGGCATGAATATGATATCCTTATTAAAGTGTCCGTGCAACAAAGTGACCCTCGTCCTTACCAAGGGACGCATGTATTTTGCTAAAAGAAGGAAGAAACAGTCACCTCTTCTTTCAATAAGGAATTTTCCATTCTGAGTTTCTGTAGATTACATCGCCTCTCTTGTTCGTCAAGACGTGGAGCATCACATGAGGGGCAGATGATCTTACTCAGCGCCTCTTTCATTGCTAAATTCTCGCAGTGCATTCTTTCGTTTTCAGATCGAAGGGTGCTATTGTCTGCTCTCTCATGTTTAGTCTGAAATATACAAATTAATTACTCAATGTTAATGATCAGGACAAGTGAGAATGAAATGGAAGACAGGAAAACAATTACCTTTGTCTGAGTTCTTTTATTTTGAAACCAAAACTTTATCTGATTGTGATCAAGTGCTAGTTCCCTGGTCAATCGTTTCCTCTGATTCTCATCTGGATACGGGCATTCCTTAAAGAATCTGCATAATTAGCATCAACTGAGAGCAAAGTAACTATGTTTTCATAATTGAAAAAATAAAAAAAATAATTTGGGGATTTGAAACCCTTAAAGATAAAAATAAAAATAAAAAAATGAGTATATTAAAAAAAAGAAGGTTGAAGCTCAACCTTGACGGTCCCACTACTTTGTCATAGAGTCTTGCGAAGAGGTAAATCACCGAATGTACCTCAATTAACTAGTATCTGAAATGCCAGCTAGTTTCCACCAAAAAGAGAGGTCAAATACAAAACATTTGTCCGTATTGGCTATGTGGGTGCCAATTAAAATTTGAGGGTCTATCTTAAAAGGTCAACATTTTTAAGAAGAGTAGTTCAAATCCTTATAAAGTTGTCTATATTTTCATTTCTATTCGATGTGATATTTTATCTCTTGACAAGTTCCCTCAAGATGGTGGCTCGGTTGAACAGACAAATCTTGAAATTAGTTGCTCATTTTTTTAAGTCTTAATAGGATTGAATTACTCATTGGAGCTTAATAGGCTATGATACGTTTTATCCCTTAACACTTGTTGACCACAAAATCCGGCTGGACTTTGGACCAACACGTCTCAACTCCTCCCATTTGAACACGGGGATCTCCTGCGCACTGTGACAAACAATCAGTTTGCAAAGGGGGTCGAGGTGGCTCCCGTTTGCACTCCGATACTAAAGTCAGTGTCCATTTCAAGCAGATATAAATTGGGTGCGGGAAATATAAGTGTGTAAAAGAGAGAAAAGGGAGTGAGAATAAAATATTTAATCAAGAGTATGAAATTGCTAACCTTTTCCTTGGAGGCAAGTGTGCTCTATTTATAGAATGAGTAATTTTCTTAGATTGTGACACGTGTTATGCTTTACACATGGCAAGATCCTAAATATTCATGAGGTAAACCATTTCTTTGGCTATAATCATTACTACATGTCATATGGATAAAGCAACCATCAAATCCCTTTAAAGATGTCACATCAAGCTATCTTGTTACCTTTCCAGGATACTCACTTCGGCTTAGGAGTACCTCGGCATAAGGGTACCTCGACATAATATCACTCTGGCATAGGGATACCTCAGCATAGGGATACCTCGACATAACATCACCCTGGCATGGAGATATCTCGGCATAGGGGTACCTAGGTATAGGCCGCATAGCATCACCCCGACATAAGGGTACCTCGGCATGTAAGAGTCCAGCAAGTTTGGTATCCACAGTTTGGCCTGTAGGTCATGATTAGGTGAATGGATGTTTTGTGGATCCCCTATTGGGCCCATATGGATGACGTGTCATGTAAAATTAGTCATGGTCGTAACACTAGTCTCTCAAGTCTGGTTGGTTCATTTATGTACGAACCGGACTTGAAAATATAAGGGATCGAAGATGATGGAAAGTGTATATACTCTAAGAAATAACCAAAATAGGAAATATATGAAAAATCATTCTTGCAAGACACCATCAGAATGGAAAAAATAGAATATATTTTGCATGGTAAAGTGTCGCCGAAGAGGAATAATATAGGCACTTGGGTCCTTATTTGAACACTTGACAATCCTTTCACGGAGACTTTTCTTAGTTATATTAAAAGAGTATTGGGTTGCTTTATTCAAATTTTTGAAAGTGTATCTCTTCTCCCAGTAAAAAAGAATACTCGAGAATGCTTCGAACTTACGAAGACATATATGCTCATAGCAATATCCCGAGCATGCCTCAAATAGGAGGGGAATTACAAGGTTTCCTTTGATAATGTTGAAGATCTTACGCCTAGATGTACGAGGACTAATAGCATGTCTGGATAACATAGAGAATATGCTCAATTCAAGTAGGTGGAGGGCTTACAAGTCTGCCTCGTTTTGAGATGTGCATCTTTGGATAATATGAAACAAAATATATATACATTGTGTCTTGTGTCGACATGCGTGTATATGCTCTAGTCCCTTAAATTTGGAAGTCCCAGGCATTCATGGCTGGAGTTCAAATTTATAGCTTTTGGATGTTTTGTCTAGAGTGGAATCGACCAATGACAGAGTCCTTTGTAAAAGGAGTTAGTTGAAGAAGTCCCCTCTTAGGAGGAGTCAATTGCAAAAGTCCCTCGTGAAAGGCCAAGAGAAGGAGTCATTTGGAAGGGGTACTTCGGAGGGATAAGGTAGCTCGGAGGGATAAGGTTGATATTCCGGACTACTACTACATTACCATCAGGGAACAGCATCCTCCCATTATTACGTGACATCCGACCTCCATGAAACATTGGAGGACACAATGGTTCTGGGTAGCCGGTGAATGGCAATGCTCCCCTTCGGATCCAGTTCCTGAAATTACTGTTCCTCGGACTCTCTCTTGCCCTCGTGAGTTTCAACGATAACCTTCTGTATTATCTTTGCAGGTTAGTAATATGCACACTTTCTCCCTAAGGAGGACCTGTCCATGGTGAAGAAGCTCTTTGCGTACTATGCCACTTTCCCAGAGGTGATATTGAAGAAAAAACTTTTCATCAAGCACGGGCTTATGCGAGATATGGGTAAGTTCTATATTCCTTGTGTTAATTGTGTCGTTGTCCGAAGTGCCTTTGACCGAAAATTTCATTTTGATGAATAGGTTCTAAAGAACTTCCGAAGTTTCCCTCAAAGGCCTGATGACGAAGAAGATTCCACTTCCGTTGAGGCCCGGGAGTGACGAGGATCGTAAGAAGAAGACTTTGCTCAGCAGTTTCCAAGTGGAAGTTGCAAATAACACAGCTGATGCCTCAGCTGCAAAGCTCATAAAGCCTCTTTCGGTGCTGCTCCCTCCACGGGTCTTGTTGTCTAAGGTTCATCAATTATTGGAAGTGAAGGAGGAATTCAGAGCCAAACATGAGGCTCTGGAGAGAGAGCGAAAGTAGAAGAAAAAGGAAGAGAAAAAGTCCAAAAAAGCCCTGGCTGATGATCCTTCTGATGAGGATGTTGTGGAGATAATGGAGCCTGAGGTGCCTCCACTGAAGAGGCTAAAGAAAAGCAAAGGCATATCTGGTTCTTCCGAGGTGGATGTAACCAATTTACCTCCACCAGTTGATCCTAACAGAAGCAAAGGGGATGTCTCCAACTCAGATTTCTTTTCCCAGGCTCCGGATCCCCCAGGCCATGATGAAGGTTTGATTATTGTTTCGGGGGTGGACCAGGAGGTGACCCCAGAAATTGCTGCTGAGCTTAGCTATATAAAGGCTGTCCTGCGAGCCAAGGAAAGCACCTCAAATACCACCCTCTTAGATTCTCTGTGATTAATGGCATCCAGCATTTCAAGGATACATCTGAAGGGACCTCAGAATACGAAGCTATGCAGCAGTTCTTTGCCAACGTCGGGGCACGAATGGCTTTGAAAGACGTGAAGGATGACTTCCCTGATCTGGATCTTTCGAAGATTTGAGGCCTTCTATCCAAAGTCCCAAGATGTTAGTAAGGAAAGTCCCCTTGAAGACGTCACTGGAAGCCCTTCTTCTGAAGACGCCGACCTTTCCCCCGCTCCTTCTTAGGATGCCTGTTTTTGTCTTTTGTGAATCCTTATCTACTTCACCTTTAATCTTTATATGTGAATTTTACATATTGCTCTGCTACACAAGTAGCTCGTATTGTAAGATGGTCATCATTCAATATGAGAAGGTCCATCATAGGATGAACATAGTTTAATATAGGATAGTCCGAAGCTTGTGCCTGTCCTTGGAGTCACTGGTCGATGTGATAGTCCCTCAAATCTAAGCGCTTAAGACATTTATGTCCATCGCTTAGATTTGACTGAATGGGTCACAACTTCCCCGTGAGTCCCCTATTTACGTCCGGGGTGATTACATCAGGGCCATTTTTGGTTAAAAATCTAACATGGGTGATATGCTTTTAAATGGTAAAGGTTTCTTTTGAACAAGTCGTAAGTTTTACTCTCCAGATTGATCAATGTATTTCATAGGTACCACTTCGCCGGGGTACTAACCATCAAGTGGCGGAGTCCCTTGCATGAACGAACCTTTTGTGCTTCAAGCTATGTTTCGTCATTCTATCAATGGGTTCATCGGATCTAAGCATTGCGATAATCATGGACAACTCCGACCACTTTCATTCCGGTGCGAGTTTAACCATTCCTTAATAACCGTAACTTGGGACCAATCCTTTTTTATGTTCTATTTGTTTGCATAATTTTGCGTTTTCCAACACAACTTTGCAATTTGTTCAATGGAAAGCGCGCATGAAGGAATCATTTTACCTCACGAGTTTAAGAAATCCAATTTATGCAGAACATGCAGAGGACAATTTTTTTATCGATACTAGTGGTGGAGGTGATCCATGCTTCATGGATTGAGTAAGGATTTTTCAGAGAGATTCTCTACTCCGTAAGTCCACCTCAACTATGCCCTGGAGTCTTTATTCTGGCCTTTTGAGTTAGGACAAGGGGTTTCTTTAAAATTGGACCTTTAATTTTAGAAGTATTTAGACCATCTTTTCTCGATATTGAGTCGACGACCAGTGAATCACCCCTTTTTTTTCGAGGAGGAAAGAAAGCTCTCTGCTTACTAGTTTTCTTCATTTATTGTTTGTCAAAGTGAAATGGCCTGGGTGAAAACACTCCAATTTGTACTGGACATACTGCCTCTGACCCATGAGCCAGTGAGAATGGAGTTCCTCCTGTGGCGGTGTGCAAGGTAATTCCGATTCCCCATAGGGCTCATGGAAGTTCATTTACCCTTGTTTCTTTAATTGATTCCAATTTCTTCTTCAGGTTGGTTCATAGATTTATAAACCAAGTATGCTTCGCCCTCATCTAATAGAATATTCACTCCAGAGTTAAAGGAGGACATCCACCTGGGAGTCCCATGTATTCATGCCTTATAGCCTCGTTTGTAAGTACTCAGTTTGTTAGTCCGGGGTGGATTCCATCGAGTGACGAAATCCCTTATTTGTGGGGGTTTGCTAAGCTATTCATGTTTACTTGGAATTATGCTTGTTAGCAGCCCCTAGCAAGGGCTTAGATCAATGATCTTATTCTTTTGTTAACTTGTAACGGTGTTACTTCGACACATCAGGTTCGGGCTAAATCACGTTGGCATATTACTTCGTCCATGTTTTATCCGGCGTGAATTCAGAAAAAACTTCTGTGGTCATGCCATTCTGGAGACGAGTGGGTAGGGCTCCTATAGCCGTATCATTTCGGAGATACTTAAGCTGAGGCTTAAGAATATAAGGTCTCTGAGACCGTGTGTCGTGGAGACACTTAAGCCGAGCTTAATAATATAGGGTCTCTGAGAACGTGTGTCGTTGAGACACTTAAGCCAAACTTAATAATATAGGGTCTTTGAGACCCTGTGTCATGGAGACACTTAAGCCGAGCTTAATAATATAGGGTCTCTGAGACCGTGTGTCGTGGAGACACTTAAGCCGAGCTTAATAATATATTGTTGTTTGGGCTGCTTCGAACCGTTCCGCTTCGGCAATAAGCAGAGCTTTTATTGTTTCATGAGTCTGCGCTGCCGCGACATTTAAATCAGACATGACTACGGGGGTCTTTTGATACTGTGCTGCTGCGACATTTATGAGACGTTCGCTCCTCTTTCAGGGGAAATTTTCCATATGTGTTCATTTTCAGGATCTTCCCCTTTTTTTAAGGTTCTCTTCTTCTTGAGTTCCTTGTTCAGGGTTTCCCTTTTCAGGGTGTTCTTCTTCAGAAATCCCTTGTTCAGGGGTCTCCCTTTTCAGGGTGTCAATTGACGTAGTTCTTCTCTTGGAAGAAGTCCCTTGTAGGAGTCCTTTGGATGGGGTCCATGGAAGACGTCCTTCGGAAGAGGTGCTTCGGAAGGGGTCAATGGAAGACGTCGTTCGGAAGAGGAGGTACTTCAGAAGTGGTCCATGGAAGACGTCCTTCGAAAGATGAGGTACTTCGGAAAGGGTCCATGAAAGACGTCCTTCGGAAGAGGTATGAGCCATGTCGCTTAGGCAATAAGGAGGGCTTCTTGAGCCATGCCACTTAGGCAATATGGGGGCCTATGCCACTTAGAAAATGTGAGGGCTTCTTGAGCCATGCCACTTAGGCTATGTGAGGGCTTATTGAGCCATGCTACTTAGGGCAATAAGAAGAGTCATGCCACTTAGGCAATAAGAGGATCCATGCCACTTAGGAAATAAGAGGATCCATGTCACTTAGGCAATGTGAGGGCTTCTTGAGCCATGCCACTTAGGGCAATAAGAGAAGCCATGCCACTTAGGCAATAAGAGGATCCATACCACTTAGGCAACGTGAGGGCTTCTTGAGCCATACCACTTAGGGCAATAAGAGGAGACATGCCACTTAGGGCAATAAGAGGAGTCATGCCACTTAGGCAATGTGAGGGCTTCTTTAGCCATGCCACTTGGGGCAATAAGATGAGCCATGCCACTTTGGCAACAATAAGAGGATCCATGCCACTTAGGCAATAAGAGGATCCATGCCACTTAGGCAATGTGAGGGCTTCTTGAGTTATGCCACTTAGTGCAATAAGAGAAGCCATGCCACTTAGGCAATAAGAGGATCCATGCCACTTAGGCAATGTGAGGGCTTCTTGAGCCATGACACTTAGGCAATAAGAGGATTCATGCCACTTAGGCAATGTGAGGACTTCTTGAGCCATGTCACTTAGGGAAATAAGAGGGAGAGTCCCTCTTTCGGGGAGGCCTTTCTTCAAGGCATTTGTTACCAATCTTTCTCAAAAGGTTTCCTTCATTTTTCAAGGTTTTTTTGTAATATTTCTCCTCTCTTTTTCAAAAGGTTCTTCACCTTTTTTCAAGGTTTTGTGTAGTATTTCTCCTCTCTTTTTCAAGAGGTTCTTCACCTTTTTTAAGGTTTTGTGGTTCTTCACTCTTTTCCAAGAGGTTATCAAACCTTTTTCAAGGTTTTTTGTAGCTTTTTACCACATGATTTCGTGGTTAGAAGTGTGGTTTCCCACAGACGGCGCCAAAATGTTGACCAGAAAATTCGGATGGACCTTGAACCAACACGTCTCAGCTCCTCCCTCTTGAATACGGGGATCTCCTGCGCACTGTGACAATAAATCAGTTTGCAAAGGGGGCCGAGGTGGCTCCTGTTTGCACTCCGATGCTAAAGTTAGCGCCCATTTCAAGCAGATATAAATTGGGTACAGGAAATATAAGTATTTAAAAGAGAGAAAAGGGAGTGAGAATAAAATATTTAATCAAGAGTATGAAATTGCTAACTCTTTCCTTGGAGGCAAGTGTGCTCTATTTATAGAATGAGTAATTTTCGGTAAACCATTTCTTTGGTTATAATCATTACTACATGTCATATGGATAAAGCAATCATCAAATCCCTTTAAAGATGTCACATCAAGCTATCTTATCACCTTTCCAGGGTACTCACTTCAGCTTAAGAGTACCTCGGTATAAGGGTACCTCGACATAACATCACCCTGGCATAGGGATACCTCAGCATAGGGGTACCTCGACATAACATCACCCTGACATGGAGATACCTCGGCATAAGGATACCTAGGTATAGGCCGCATAGCATCACCTCGGCATAGGGGTACCTCGGCATGTAAGAGTCCAACAAGTTTGGCCTGTGGGTCATGATTAGGTGAATGTATGTTTTGTGGATCCCCTGTTTGGCCCATATGGATGACGTGTCATGTAAAATTAGTCATGGTCGTAACAACATTAGCGCAGACTTTTATATCACTTCAGCTTTTGCCAATTGAGCTATGCTCGGGGAAGAAAATAAAAAAAAAAAGGAAAAGAAAAAAAAGAGTATATTTAGTTTTGTACATAAGCAATCACAATCAAAAAGATCAATATTAATTGATGCATCAAGAAAGTTATCAAAAGACTAGAATCATTTAATTTTTTTAAAAAAATAACCACCCCATTAATATTCTTCAATAACTAGAAAATGGAAGTATATTTTTAAACACTTTGCCAAACAGAGACTTAATCTTACGCTTCAAGCTTCTCTATTTGTTGTGTCGAGTGCCGATGGCATGGCTTCTTGCCCCTCCGAGAGTTCGAGGTCTGTTCATCGCCTGATCCACGTCCACCGTCCCCAGAATTCATTGTTTACAAAGTTTTTCTTCTGCTGTCATAGATATAGCCAGGCAATGTGTGAAGTCCCACCCACAAAAAAATTGAATATACAAAATGCACATTGATTTTCTAGCTGTTTTCAGTCTAGATATGTATTCACCTCTTTGTCAAATAATTCAGATAATTGAGAAATAGACACCAAATATTTAGGGATATAATTTTTCTTTGTATGTGTACCGAATAATTCAACTACATATGGGAAAGAACATGGAGGCAGTAGGGTTTTGCATCAGTGCAAAACAACAAAGAATTTCTTTCATATATAGAATGTAAAACGAATTTCTTTTGTTACTCATTCTTTCCTATTTATTTCATTCGCTTATTAGGTGGATTTATTAATTAATTTTGAATCACTCGTGCCATGGATATGAAAATCAATATCATAATCATATTCCTCATCCATTAAGTATATGCATTAATGATTAACTGATATTTACATTAAATTCATTTTTTCAAAGATGATCTGTACAAATTTCAAATGTCTAGCATCCTTTAATATTTATGTCTCTATATCTCATGTGACAAAGAGATATTTATACTAGCTTATTTAAATCAAATCTCCTAAATAATAATATATTAATTACATTCGCGTTAGCTGTATACTATAACTATTTTTGCTATTTTAATGTCCAAAATGTTGTTAGTATATATGTAAAAGGAGAAAAGCTAAAGACACAAGAGTGTGTTTGATAGGCGAGATTTTTCAGGGAAAATATGGTTTTCTACGTGATTTTTCAACTTTGCGCTATTTAGTTGCCTAAGTTTTTCATGGAATTCATTTTTCCACTTACCTCGAAATTCGGTATTTTTCTTGTTTTGGATGAATTCGTTTTCTCAAGGGGGGATGATGTTTTATTTTTCATGGAAAATCTTATACCATTTTCGTTACGTTTGATCATTTTTGTTGTTGTTAATTGATTTGTTTTTTTCTTTCTAAAAATTAACATTATTATTATTATTATTAAGTACAAATGTAAGGAATTTTTTTTTTTTTATTAAAATAGATAAATTTTACTTTACTTTCCATGTAAAATAATGTCAATCAAACAATAAAAGTTGAAAAATTCCCTACTTTTTCCACTTAGAAAATTAAATCAATCAAACACATTAAACTTCAAATTCCCAAGAATTGAATTCCCTAGAATTCAATTCCCTGAAATTCATTTTCTTTCCACTTAAATTCCACCCTTACTATCAAACGTAGCCTAAGTGAAATGAAATATATAAATGTATCAATATACTTACTCAATTATTATTAATATTCTTTTAGCCATCGCTTATTTTGTCGTTTTAATAGATAGGATCTTCATAGGATTACATTATAAAACAGAAGCAGGGTATCATTGTTGTTCGTTGATAATGCTGAAGCATGCTTCAAATGATAATAGGCCAAAACGGAGACGGCATATGGATGGATTCTCGAGTTGATAATCAGTGATATATAATGGATTGCATTAGTGCCGTGAGCTATAACTCTTCAGGAAACCGGTATCCGAGCTAGATTTCCCGTATTGATTGAGCCGATGTTGGTGCCTTTATGTGGTTTGGGAGGATAGGGGCGGAAAGTTAGGTTGTTCATATAAATATTCTACTTTTAGAGATCAAATTGAAATTTACTTGAATTTCATACTGAAAAATATTTCACAATCACATGAAGTATCATAATCTGATACTTATAATACTTATCAAATATATTAGTATCATAGTATGATACTTTTCAATTTTTTTTTTTTAGTAACTGTGAAGTATTTTCAATTTTTTTTTTTTATGTAGTAAAAATCAATTTTATCATCTAAAATAAGTAATCTGTACAATTAACCCTGGAAAGTTCTGGAACTTTTCATAGGCCCAAAGGTATTGGGCTAGAGTTGGATTCTTGAGTTTCGTTCTATGAGATGGTGTATTTCAAATGGTGCAATGAGCTATATCTTTTGGGTCAAGTAGTGATGATACCCTATATCAACTAGGACAATAATATCTTTTACCTTTCGATTTTTTATGGATAACCAATGAAGAAATAAAGTCGTTCTTGAGTCGAGTTTCTCGCCATATCAATTATAAATTCTTACTTTCATTGGCAATCCCAAACACGCACGCGATTTAAAATGGGTTTCTTTCTCGTCCAAGTACACAGGATTCTTTGAAATTACCATATGGAACCCTCTTTTACAAATTCACGGGGGTTTTTTAAAGCATAGATCCACAAAGAGACAAATAAAGAATAATTTGATAACAACACCTTATTATTTCCGTAAAAGCATAACTACGCTTTTTAGCTACACGATTCTTCTCTATTGTACTGGTATAGAGTATTGAGCACATATGACACTTCTTTCAAGATGACCAGGTGTTTTCTATTTCATCATACTTTATAAAAATATCCACCACCCTATGTCAAATCTAATGATTTTTACAATCATGTTGAATTGTCTTTCTACTTCATTGATAAATATCTCTAAAGCATTTATAGCTTGAGACACTTGATGCAAAAGATACAGAAAATTATATGAAAAATCATCAATAAAAGTGACAAACAACTTTTTCTTTTCAAAAGTCCCACATATATTGTTGTGTATTATATATCTCAAGAAAATGTGTGCTTCTAGTGGCTCCTTAATATGTGTATTTGATTTGTTTAACCTCAATACAAACCACAAACACTCCAAGATTATATAATCCAAGTCATGAAGGATTTCACAATTACTAATCTTTCCATCATTTTTTTTGGATATAATACCCAAACATTTATGTCACAAGTTAGCAGATTGTTTATTTGCTAAACCTCATTTAAAAACAACATCGTGATGCAAGGTTAAAAGAGTCTCGACAAAAGTAATTATATCAAGATTAACTAGAGCCAAAGAAAAGCGTCAAAGTTTGGTAACCAGAAGCAGTCATGGCCGTAAGGTTTGTAAGACACGGCTGTAAGAGTGCAGGTCACGACCTGATGTGATCTCACCACGTAAATCACGACAAAAAACGCGGAATAAACGAAAAAACAATCGGAAAGATCTAAATTCAGTCAAACACAAGAAAACAAGACTCGAGAAATAATAAGAACGATAAATAAAATATAGGATTGACAATAAGACTTTAACCCAACAATCACGATTCGAGGATTCGACAATGCGGATTGAAGAACCAAAGTTTTCGAAACGCCACAAGGACTTGTCAATTTCCTTGATAAGTTTCTGATTGGAATGCTACAAATATTTTACAATATTTGATAAGTTCGGATTCGTTCTTGAAGAACACAAAAGAGACTTCTCAACCTTTTAATTTTGAGAAACTCTCTCAAACAATATTAGTAATCTCAAAACTAATGTTCAACAATGAAAAAAACAACAATATAAAGTAAAACTGACCTAAACTAGCCCTAGCCGCTAATTAGGGTTCAAATTATGGAAAGAAATACTTAAAAACGGAAAAAACAATTAAAATCGGGAAAATCTGGAATAAAATAGTTACAGCCGTGAAAGTGCTACTTACGGCAGTAAGTAGTCGTAAGTATGGAAACTCTGCAATTCTTCATTTAAGCTCAAGGGCATGTTACTGCCATGTCTTGCAAACCTTATGTCGTGACTTTGCTTCTGGTTACCAAACTTTGACGCTTCGCTTCGGCTCGATCCTTTCGTCCTCCCTGCTTGATCCCAACACGGAATTTACTCCGTTTCTCTCGTAGATCACCGTCGTATTTCCAATGGCTTGACTTCTCCCTTCGATGCCTGGTCCGAATCACATCATCTCCCTTTTCTTGAAAAGGATTTGACCTCGAATCTAGAACTGGTCTAATCCTCTTACAACTCCTGTGTCTGTGGACTATTGGTGAGCCTATTGATAAGTGTGTTTTACACACTTATTTTGCTTTTAAATCGACAATTTAATTGACAAATTGAGCGAATTTCTACTTATAAATTGTGTTTATCTTGTACAATTAGGTATAACCTCAATTGAAAAGAAAATGGATAAGATTGGAGAGCAATTGAGCGTAAAGAGGAGCAAATTTGACGTTCAAGGACCTAATTAAAAGAAATCAAAAGTTTGAGGACTCAATTGCAACATCCCAAAAAGTTGAGGACCAAGGTCTACTACTCAAATTCAAGGATAAAACCACAAGAGAAAGCAAAATGATTGCTTAATTTATGACTTTGAGTGAAAATGGATCAATCGCATACAAAAATATGAAGTTGGGGACCAAAGTGCACAAGTGCCAAAGGTTGAGGACTTGGGCTGCAAAATCAAAGTCGAGGGACTTGAAAACATTTTAAAATCTGTTTTATCACTTTTCCACAGATTTTTGTGCTTGGACACATCAATTAAGAGAAAAACTAGTGTTTGGGACTATTTTGCTCAAGTTTCAAACCTCCAAGGACCAAGGGTGCAATTTCTCTTAACTTTGGCATATAAATCAGATTTTGGGCACAGCTGGGTCTTCTTCCTTTCTGCCGCCGAGACTTCTTCCCTGGTTCTTCCTTTTTATTGTTTCTTTTTATTTTATTTTGTTTTGTTTTTCTTATTCAACTAGTTGATAAATCTTGGAGAACAAATCAAGAGTAAGGAGAATACATCTTATGTGAAGGAATATTTGGGAATATCATAATCAAACTTCAAAAAGGGTTTTATCCATAACTTTGTATTTTCTCATTTATTTGGCCATACTTGCAATGTATTGTTATAAATATTCTCATTTGTATTATTTATATAACATGAGCTAATTGATTGTGTTGGGATTTATGGAAGTAATTTGACCTAACTTAGATTAATTTTAATATTTGCCTTTTGATGATTAAATGCTTAATTTCATGTGTATTTGTTATTGAAATTATTTCATGCTTTTGATTGATCACCAAATATGTGATTTGTGGAGTGTATGATGATCGAGAGATATTGTATATTTTAGACCAAATAACAAGTGCCCTAGGTATTAATTTAGGAGATAGAGATATACTCCTATCCCTAGGTGGCCTATTGAGCTATTTTCACAAAATGTTAATGCAATTGATTGAGTTTTAATCGACATAGAGATATAGTAGGTTAAACCAATTGATTATGGTTAATTTCACTCGAGAGAGGTAATTAGCTAAACTCGAAAAATCGGGTCTAACATTTTAAATGAGTAATTTGTTAATTTGCATGTTGAGAAATTAATTAGGCGACGGTTAAACGAAACCATGAATCCCAACCACGTTTTCCTTAAAGATTTTCAAGTAATTTTTATATTTCCCTCTTTAGTAGATTTTTAGTTATTTTTCAAAATCCATCTTTAATTGTGTGTTTTATTTGTTAAGATTAAATTAATTAGAGTGTAATAGAGTATACATTCCTCGTGGGATCGACAACTCGGACTCAAAAAGTCCACTTTATTACTTGTACGCCACCCGTGCGCTTGCAGTACACTATTTTGAGCGAACACCTATTTTTGCCCCAACAAGATTTTTGTTCATGGTTGGGCTTTGTGTACTCCTTAAGATTTTGGGGCTATCCCTTCTTGCAATTATATTCAGTCCCAACTTTAGTTTTGGAGTTGGATTTGGGTACCTGCAAAACAAATTTAGTAGAACTGGGGAGGGATTTGTTAGATTGGTTTAAGTACAAGGCATGAATCCTTGTACATCAACCTTTGTGCGAAAAAACTCATTTTGAGAGTGGACTCTCTTTTCCTTTTCTTTTTGCACTCAAGCTCTACTTTTTCTGAGGTTATGGCCTCAACTCTCTTGTTTTTAGTTTTCTTACCCTCTCCTTTTTCTGAGGTCGTGGTCTCAACACTCTTATTTTTCCCTTCAAGCCCACATTTAATTTTTAATTGATCCTCTTGAACTTCTTTAGGAGATAAAGGAACGAGAGTGATCTTCTTTCCATCTTTCACAAACGAATATTGGTTCTTAAAACCATCATCACCACCCTCCTATCATGTTGCCAAGGCCTTCCCAATAAAATATGCCAAACATGCATAGGCATCACATCGCAAACAATCTCATCTCTATAACCCCCAATGGTAAACTTTATATTAACCTTCCGGTTCACTATAAGTTCCCTTGACTCTGTTAACCATTGCAATTTATATGGACTCGGATGTTTTAACTTTGGTAAACCCAATTTCTCAACCAATAGTGTACTAACTACATTAGTACAACTACTCCCCATCAATCACCATCCCACATACTTTCTTACCCACCAAACCCTAGTGTGGAAAAGATTATCCTACTGTTCATCAATTTCAACCATCTTAGCCCGAGAACTTAGGACCCGCCTATTCACAAGTGACCCCTTCACCGCATAATTTAATCCCTCTTCATCGTTACTACTAGCCACAACATCCTGTAGCCTAGGCATCCCTTTAAATTCATCATCTGAACTAATATCCCCATTTTCACGTAAGATCATAACCCGTTTATTGGGACAATTTGAAGCAATGTGCCCCAAACCTAATCATTTAAAACACTTGGTATTTCTATCCATAGTAGGCTGGGGTTCAGCAATATTTTTACCTCTAGGTATTGGCTCCTCCTTCGCTTTTGGGACATGATCATCATTTACCTCCCGTTTTGGGTAAGATCCCGGAGAATGCCGTGCTGCTCCCTTCCGCTTCAACTGTCTTTCCACCTTCATGGACATGTGGACCATTTCATCTAGTTCCACGTAGTTTTGCAGCTTAATAATGTTGGCAATGTCCCTGTTCAACCCACTCAAAAACCTTGCCATTGTAGCCTCCCGATCTTCTACCACATTATCCCTAGTCATTGCCACTTCCATGTCCTTATGATAATCCTCCACCCTCCTCGACCCCTGAGTCAAACCCTGCAGCATTTGATATATATCCCTATAGTAATGAGTTGGCACAAACTATTCCTCATTATAGTTTTTAGTTCACCCTAAGTCTCCACCGGATCCTCAAGATTCCTCCTCCTACTCGTCACCAATTGGTCCCACCAGCTGATTGCATAATTTGTGAATTCAACCACTGCCAAGTTCACCTTATTCTTTTCGGAATAATGATGACAATCAAAAAGTATCTCCACTTTAGTCTCCCAATCCAAATAGGCTTCCGGATCACTCCTACCTTGGAACAAGGGTATTTTCATTTTGATGTTCCAAAGGTGATGAGAATCGAGAAAGTCAAACCTCGATGCACTTGCCCGTGGGACCCATGACGAGATTCGAAGTTGAAGAGGTTCAAGATTCGAGGCTAAACAATGTGAATAAATCAAGAAAAGAAGCCAAGAATCAAGTTGGAGCCAAAATTGAGAAGCTTGGAGTTTCAGCCAAGTTCGGTCGAACGTACTTTATTCCGGTCGACCGATCTTCTGCAGAGAAATTTTTGATTCAGCCTCAGTCGTGTTCGGCTGAGTGATGGTCAACCGAAAGTCCCATTTCGGTCGACCCTGTGATCAATCGAAATAATTTCGGTCGACCAGTTCGGTCGACCGAAACACTCCGTTTTACAAAAACGGGATTTTTCTTGTAAATACCGAAATTGCATCTTTTGCCCAATTTTGTAACTTATATACACTTTCCTTTTCATTTGTAAAGATAACTTGGTTGTTCATGTGTAATGCTCTTGAGAGCTTGGTCTTGAAGACTCCTTTTTGAGGTAAGGTTAAACCTTTTTGATCTTGTATTTCTTAGGAAATTAAACAACTATATCTTGAGTATTTTTATTCTTGTGTTGTTGTTTATTTCCGCCACCTTGGAATATGTTTAATTGATACCCATTGGGCTAGGGTTAGTTAATCCTTGAATTTTAGGTTAAATTTAAACTTGGGTTAAGGTGTTTATCCTTTATTTTACCACTTTAGCTTTCTTGGGTTTTGTATTAAATTGTTGTGAAAATTTTCGTTCAATATACTGAAGGGGTTTGCATCATTTGGTATCAGAGCTTGGCTCTAATTTTGTAAACCTATCTTTACTTTCTTGTTGTTGTTCTTGTCATTGTGAAAAAAAAATTCCGAAAATTGGGAAAAATTGGAGAAAATTTGTATGCCCATGAGTATTTATCGATCATTACATATTGTGTATATTGATTGTTAAATTTGTTGGGGGTTTCTTTTAGCCAAACACTTACTTTCCTACATTATCCAAAGTGTTTGATAAATTGTCCCAAAGAAAAATACCTCATTCATGCCTTATTATTCAATGCCCATAACTTGTTAATTACTTGAGGCTATATAATTCCCATCATTGAGATTGTGTTATCAACATTGTATCCCATATATTACTTGCTTCATACATTGGGTAATTGTTGATCATTCATTTCTTGTCACATTTGGGTTGTTGGGGGATTTATCACATATCCACATTTTATCCATTCAAGGTCATTCAAAGATTGAGTACAAGGTGTTTGATAAATTGCCTCATTCAAAATTTACACTCTTTGTGCTTATTGTTCTACATCTATGCCTTGTCTATTATTTGTGGTTCGTCAATCCCATTGCTAAATTGTGTTCCTAGAATCCTATCCCATATAAATCTTGTTCATTTTGAGTTTAGCAAGCACATAAATTCTACTTGCTATTTGTATCTACTTGTTATAAATTCCTTTTTCCTTTGTTTGTGATTTCCTTGACTTCACAAGAATTACACTTTGTGGTTTAGTTGATTACTTTCCTTGGAGAACTTGAGAAAGGAGATTTTGAGTGGAAAAATGCAAGAGTGGTGAACTCATTAGAGGGTAAAAGCCTAAATTGGGTGAAACACGAGTGAAAAATATTCTTGTGAGAATACTTTCACACTTGCACACCATGTCAAATTCCAATACTCAAACTCAAGACTTGAAGTACTTGTTACAAAATCCTTCAACCACCATGGCTAGACAAATTGAGGAGATTGGGGGTGAGTTGGAAAATTTAGGAACAAGAGGGGAGAGTACATCAAATAGGGGAGGTGAAGAAAGGATGTGTAGTAGAAGAAGGGTGAGAGATAATTTTGGGGACATTGTGTATAGGGATGGAGTTAGAAAACAAAATGGGAGTTTGAATTGGAAAATTAGAATGGATGTTTGGGATGATGAAAGGGATAGTAAACGGGAGCATGCATAGAAAAAGAGGAGAATGGGTAGATAGGAGTGGAGATGGAATTGATGGTAATATTGATAGAACAAAAATAAAGAGTCCATCATTCCATAGGAGGGATGATAATGAAGGGGAAGTTGAAGGAGGTTGGAGAATGGGTAGAAGAAGAAGAGAATGGGTAGATAGGAGTGGAGATGGGATGAATGAGAAGGTTAATATTGACCAAATGAAGACTTCATCATTCCATAGGAGGGACGGTAGTGGAAGTAGAGAAGTAGTGAAGGAGATGAATGCTAGGCCACCACATTCTTTAGCCCATGCTAATGAGATGGAGGAACATGGAGAGGATAATTTCTACACTAGGTGCCTAGTGAGTGATAAACCATGCAGTCTCATGATAGATGGGGAGATTGACACTAATTTGGTGAGTGCTAATAGAGTTGAGAAATTGGGGTTACCGGTAATAAAGCATCATAGTCCTTATATATTGCAAATGTTGAATGACTATGGGGAGGTGAGGGTAAGTGAACAAGTTCTTCTTACTTTTCACATTGGTACTTATAGTGACCAAATATTATGTGATGTGGTTCCCTTACACACTACTCACATAATTTTGTGAAGACCTTGGCAAAGTGATAGGGGTGTGACACATGACAAGAGGAAGAACCGGTGTAGCTTCCAAATGAATGGAAAAATGGTTGTGATCCTATCATTGAGTTTGGAGGAAGTTCATAAAGATCAAATGAAACTCAAGAAGGAGTGGGAGAAAGAAGAAAAGAAAAAGGAGAAAGAAAATGAAAATGAAATTCAATTGAGAGAATTGAAGAAAATAAAAATGAGAGTAAGAGAGTTGGGGCCATGTCCCTAGAAAAAGGAGAGGCAATAAGAGTTGGAGCCACGACTCCAGAAAAAGGAGAGGCTAGAGAAGCACCGAGAGTTGAGGTTACTACCTCAGAAAAAGGTGAGGGAGTGATGAGTGCCACAAAGAAAATTGAGAGGAGAGATCACACAAAAATGTTCTTTACTCTTGAATTTTCTAACAATGCCCTTCCTAGCTTGGTTACTGCTTTGTTGCAGGAGATCGTGAGGCCGACTTATCAAAGCAACCAAGAACTCAAAAGTCATGCCGAGTGGAAGAACTTTATGGAGATATTTTCCCACCACAGTAAATACAATCAAGGTAAAGAAAATGTGGTAACCGATGCAACATTTAGGAGGTACGCTCCTAACACTTCTTCGAGAGCAAGGTTATTATATTTGGAATACATCAAAGGATTGTATGGCATTGATGTGGACTTGACAAATGAAATTTTGTCATGTGGAAATGTTGCATGTAATGAAGGTCCTTGGCATGATAAATTCCTCATTTGTAAATTCAAATTTTTATGTGTGCCTAATTGTCTAAGTGCCAACTCATTTTGTATTGAGCATGTTAAGGGCATCCATGTTAATAATCCGAATTTGTTAAACATTTGTGAATCGTGCTGTGAGCAATATTTTGATGGATTTTATGGGTATGATAACTATTTGTTTTGGAAAGTTGGATTGTTTGTTTTTAAATGTGCCATGCGCGAATTTCTAATGAGTGAGGCACATGTTGGTTGTTCGATTGGGCACTTTGAAACCAAGGGGGCCGTGGAAATATTTTGTGATCGCTTTTATTGGCCGCATTGGAAAATTAGTGATAAACATGTTTGCACTTATGGTAAAGGCGAACGTTCAAAGTGGCTAAATCTAAGTTTTTACCTTAAGTTTTATACACACATTTGCACATTCCCAGTAAACCTTGGGTTAATCATTCTATGGAGTTTGTGTTGGGTTTACTTAGACTAAAAAAAAGAAATGATGCTAACTTTGTGGATGTTGGTAGGGGTATTAAACTTTTACATTTTACTACATGTCATGAAGCCCGCATTGCTATCAACATGATGAATCTTTTCTTTGGGGGAGTGGTGCCTTTGCATAAAAATGATACTCAATTTGTGGTTGATAAATTTGCTTCCAATGGAAGTGTTCATCCTATTAGCAAATTTTCTCCACTTGATGTTGCTTATGGCCCTAGCCTACTAACTCTTTTGAGCTTGATGTACTTATTTATTGATGAAAATGTTAGTATAGGTGGGCATAACAAAGCAAATCTGGTTAAGTCCCTTCGCAGGAGGCTCGTGCCTCCATCTGAGGGGATTGGCATACAATGTACTTTCCATGCCAACCATGGTAGGAGGCGATTCGTATTTGATCCGGGTGGTTGGAAATGGTTCTTTTCAAGGGGAGAACGGGTTCCTGATCGAATAAAATCCAAAATGCTACCCTGCGATGTTGGCACCTCTCAAGTTCTTCGCAACGCCTACAAATTGATTTTGCACGGTGAGTATGAAATTTCAGTTACATTTATTGTGTCTGAATTTTCTATTTTTTAATTGTAGGTGTCGATTCGTGGTCGAATCTCTTTTGAGATGGAGGAGATGATGAGAATCAAGAAGGTCCAACTTCATTACACGAACCTGTGATCCACAATGTTGCAAGATCAAAGTTCAAGGAGTTTCACGACAGTGCATTCAAGCAAGATTCGAGGTCGAATCCTTTTCAAGAGGGAGGGGATGATGAGAATCGAGAAAGTCAAACCTCGATGCACTTGCCCGTGGGACCCATGACGAGATTCGAAGTTGAAGAGGTTCAAGATTCGAGACTAAACAATGTGAATAAATCAAGAAAATAAACCAAGAATCAAGTTGGAGCCAAAATTGAGAAGCTTGGAGTTTCAGCCAAGTTCGGTCAACCGAACTTTATTCCGGTCGACCGATCTTTTGTAGAGAAATTTTTGATTCGGCCTCAGTCGCGTTCGGCTGAGTGACGGTCGACCGAAAGTCCCATTTCGGTCGACCCTGTGATCGACCGAAATAATTTCGGTCGACCAGTTCGGTCGACCGAAACACTCCGTTTTACAAAAACGGGAATTTTCTTGTAAATACCGAAATTGCATCTTTTGCCCAATTTTGTAACTTATATACACTTTCCTTTTCATTTGTAAAGATAACTTAGTTGTTCATGTGTAATGCTCTTGAGAGCTTGGTCTTGAAGACTCCTTTTTGAGGTAAGGTTAAACTTCTTTGATCTTGTATTTCTTAGGAAATTAATCAACTATATCTTGAGTATTATTATTCTTGTGTTGTTGTTTATTTCCGCCACCTTGGAATTTGTTTAATTGATACCCATTGGGCTAGGGTTAGTTAATCCTTGAATTTTGGGTTAAATTTAAACTTGGGTTAAGGTGTTTATCTTTTATTTTACCACTTTAGCTTTCTTGGGTTTTGTATTAAATTGTTGTGAGAATTTTCGGTCAATATACCGAAGGGGTTCGCATCACAAGGTCTCCATCCTCAACATCTCTATCCTCATGCCTCCTTCTATGCCCCCTTTCACTTCTATCACCCCGCTCTCTTCTCCTACCTAAGCTGGCCATAGATACATCCCCTCTATCACCATCACAATCAACCCTTCCGTCATCAAAACCATATCCGACCTGATGATTATCTTCCCTCCTATGATCCCTCTCTTCGCCCCTAATAACCCTATGGGTTCGCTCCCTACGTAATTGATTAATAGTCTCCTCATGTCTATCCATTCTAGTCATTAACTTCTCAAAGTGCTCATTTAAAGTAGCAATTACTCCTACATCATTCTCACCAACCTTATTCATACATCTGGGTCGTTTGTTGTGGCTTATTGTTGAAGCTGTTGGTTCCCTCCGTTCCATTCCCTTGTTGTCACCAACAGATGAAGAAGATGATCCTCGACCGCTAGACATTGTTAGGGATCAAAGACGCAAATGGAATAACCTCACGTGTTTCATTTTCTCTCGTGTATCACTTAATTCCCTTTTAAGACCTCAAAAAAACAATCCAAGAACTCAATCAAGGGTTGGGAAAGATAAGACACGAATAAGAAAAATGAAATTTGAAAACTGAGAAAATTCGAAATATTCGGGGGTAAATATGGAATTTTTGAACCTTTTTTCTCAAATATGTCAAAAAATTTGACTACGAGTATTACAGAAAAAAGGGAATTGGATTTGGACGAAAAACGAACAAGAAAAACACTTTTGATATTTATGGACTGATATTTATGGATCAAAACTGGAAAAATTATGACTGACACGAAGAACACAAAAAAACAAGAAAATACCAAGAACTGAATTTAGATCCAAGCTCTGATACAACCTGATGTGATCCCACCACGGGAATCACGATAAAATGCGGAATAAACGAAACAACAAACGGAAAGATCTAAATTCAGTCAAACACAAGAAAACAAGACTGGAGAAATAATAAGAACGATAATAAAATATAGGATTGACGATAAGACCTTAACCTAACAATCACGACGCGAGGATTCAACGATGCGGATTGAAGAACCAAAGTTTTCGAAACGCCGCAAGGACTTGTCAATTTCCTTGATAAGTTTCTGATTGGAACGCCACAAATATTTCACAGTATTTGATAAGTTCGGATTCGTTCTTGAAGAACATAAAATGGACTCCTGAACCTTTTAATTTGGAGAGACTCTCTCAAAAAATATCAATAGTCTCAAAACTAATGTTCCATAATGATAAAAAAAAAAAAAACAACAATATAAAGTAAAACTGACCTAAACTAGCCCCAGCCGCTAATTAGGGTTCAAATTATGGAAAGAAATAATTAAAAATGAAAAAACAACTAAAATCATGAAAATCTGGAATAAAATAGTTACGGCCGTGAAAGTGCTACTTACGGCCGTAAGTAGTCTCTAGTTTGATAATTACGGCCGTAAGTAGTCTCCAGTTTGAAAATTACGGTCGTGACCTGCACTCTTATGACCGTAAGCTTTGGTTGATGGAAATTCTTGTTTCACCTGAGGATAGGTTACGGCTCTGACTCTCTTTGACTTACAGCCGTAAGTATGGAAACTCCCCCAATTCTTCATTTAAACCCAAGGGCATGTTATGGCTGTGTCTGGAAAACCTTACGGCAGTGACTTTGCTTCCGGTTATCAAAATTTGACGCTTTGCTTCGGCTCGATCCTTTTGTCCTCACGGCTCGACCCCAACACAGAACTTGCTCCGTCGTATTGCCGATGGCTCGACTTCTCCCTTCGATGCCTGGTCCGGATCACATCAATAAGCCATCACAAAAATGAAAAAAACCAATAATATGATTTTTCAAATAAATGAAAACATTAATTTCCAATCTTAACGGAATATCCAATAGAATCAAGTTTTGAAAAAGAAATTAAATTGTGATAAAACCAAGGTATGTAAAGGATTCGAAATAAATTTCAATGATGTCCAGAATCTTAAATCTAACAGCAAGTTCCAATTATTCCAACTCGAGTTTTAATTCTAATACCTTTGAATATGATTTTTTCATTTGAATTTATAGTATCGCTCGAAAATTATCCCAAAATTGTATTAGAAATATGAGTAGTACAATCGGAATCAATTGGCCGAGTATTATAAGGAACTTGTTCCAAATTAGATTTGAAACATACATAAACATTAAGCTTACTTTATTTGTGAACCATGCACTACATTTCATGCAATCTTTCAATCAAATCCTAGGCTTGCTTGATAAATGAGACATATCATTCTTATGTTCCCTATTGTAGATATGGGCAGAATACTCATTTATTTTTAGTGGTCTTGCTCATTTCTTTTCTAACTTCTCTTTATATTTCTTTCCAACCTCTTGATAATATACAAGATGCAACGGAATATGTTCATTGATTCTTAAGCTTTCTCTCCTCTTGTACATGCTCATTTTGAAGCTCATTCACATTTCATTTGCCTACAAAGCATTGTACTTCATTTGGAATGAACCATACTAGGTACACATATGTTATATGATGAGTTATACCACGAAGTTCTCATCCATAGTCATTCCAAAAGTTTCAAGTCTTGCTGCAATGTTAGATATCTCATTGATACATTGATGCATAGCACGATAACCATCGAATTTTATGGTGGTTAAAGTACCCTGATGTGTGATAGTAAGTGGCTTATAAACTGCTTAGGAACCGTTCTTTAACAAACTTCATATATTCCTAGCATATTGCAATTTTGGAAATACGTGATATAATTTTTGCTAAGGTCATTTACAAAATACATTATGCTCAATTTGTTTGATCTTTCTGAAACTAGAAAACATCTTTCATCGGCAATGCTAGAATCGGTGGGATCACCAAGTTTCTCCGCGTAAAGTACCAAGTCTAGGTCCAAAACGTCAAAGTAGAACTAGAATTGCAAACACCATTTAAAGAATTTGAGCCTATTGAATGATTGAATAGATGAAACATGTGAATGCAAACAAATAGGAATAAATTATGCATTATATAACATGCTTGTACATTAATGTTGAATTTTAGCTTCAAGACTTTCGCCATATTTCTTATTTGATGCAGCGTTAATTAAGGAATTCAAGTGAAAACCTTAAAAGAAATACGAAATCTAGAATCCACTAGGAATGAAAAAAAAAACTCAAAGTTCATTAATTGAAAGATATGAAAAAACAAAAAATTAACCTTTATTTATAGGGTTCAAAAACATAAAACATATTCTAAATCAACTAGTAAAGCATAAAATCTATTCTAAATCAACTAAATTGAAAGAACTCGAAATAAACTAAATAACAGAAATAACACTAAAATACTAAAAGGAAATTTTTGAGGCCTAAACGAACTCGGATGGCTAAAATTACCACTACATCGCTATGGTGAGTCTTGTTCGCCTCGTCGATTCCTTTCCGAAAAGGTATTACGAGCCCAAATCTGAGCTGAGCACCAAAGCTGTATTTTACAATATTGCCATTTTCGATCCAATTGGTAATCAATTCACTTAGCCATTTGTTCTACATTACTCCCTTCCACCTCCGAAGAACTTGACCCCGAGTTAGAATCTGGATAGAGAGGCTCATCATCTCCATGAAACTCGTATAGATCTGCTACATTGAATGTACTAGAAATATCCATAGAAGCTGACAAGTCAAGAATGTAGGCATTGTTGTTAATTCGCTTAAGTAATTTGAAATGCCCATATTTGCTCGATTTCAGCTTGTTGTAAGACCAACGGGAAACATCTATTTTCTCAAAAATACCATCACAGAATCTCCTTCCTGGAACTATTTATCCCGTCAATGCGAATCTGTCTTTGCCTTATACTTTGTGTTAGTCTTCTCCAACTTCTGTTTTACTTCATCACGGACTGCTAACACTTCTTTAGCCAGATTTTCAGCAGCATAGTCTCGATATTTTCTTTGGGTAATTTCACCAAAACCACAACATGGTAAGAAACTTTTGTATACAAAACAGGAAAAGGGCACGTACATGTAGAAGTATGAATTGCGCTGTTGTATGGAAACTCAACCCGCAGTAATGCAAGATCCCACTACTTGGGCTTATCGCCACATATACTCCCATCCATGTTTCCAAGGGCATGGTGAGTGACTTTGATCTGTCCATCCATTTGCAGAAGGCAGTGTTGCTTTAATTTAACTTTATTCTAGTCAACTTCCACAAGGTGATCCAAACGTGCCCCAAAACTTTTTATCTCAATCTAATGTGATAGATTTGGGAACTTCATACAATCGAACAACCTCCCTAAAAAATAATTTGGCAATATGTGATGCATCTGAGGTCTTCCAACAAGCTATGAAGTGATCCATCTTAGAAAATCTATCAACCACTACAAACACGGAATCTATGCCCCACTGAGTACAAGGTAACCCCAAAACAAAACAAATAACTAGATCTTGCCATATACCATGAGGGAGAGGAAGTGGCATGTACAACCTGATATTATATACTTGACCTGACAAGTATAACACTTTAAAAATATAATTCCAACATCTCGCTTCAATTGTGATCAATAATACCAGGCTTCCAAACTGGCTATTGTTTTGTCACGTCTGAAGTGTTCTCCGAGACCTCCTCCATGCGAGTCTTGAATTTACGCACTTGCTCTAGATTTCCTTGAAATCAATATCATCTGCATATAATTCCATCAAGTATTCAAATCTAACAACTTCCCGAGATAGTGTGACCAGCAAATAGGCTCGTCGTCTAAGGGCATCAACAACCTTATTTGAACTTCAAGATTTATATTTAATCACAAAAGGAACTTTCTGAAGGAAAGTCACCCACCCATCCACTGAGCATGCGTCTTGTTTACATGTTTCTAACTGTTGATAAATTTCAAAGCTTGATCGTCAGTGAATAGAAAGAACTCCTTTTGCATGAGAGAATGCTCCCATTACTTTAAAGGGCTTACAACTGGATAATATCTTGATCGTAGGTAATTCATTTTTTTCTAGCATTACTAAGTTTTTCAAAAAATAAATCCACATGATTTTTCTATTGGGAAAGAACATATCGAACACCCATATCACTTGCATCACAATTTGCGTCAAAGACTTTCTCGAAACTTGGCACTACTAATAATGGTGTAGTGCACAACTTCTCCTTGATGAGGGTTAAACTCTTATCTTGTTCATATCCCTAACTAAATTTCCAATTTTCAAATATCTTGTAAGTGGTGCCACAATGGTGCTAAAATTTTAGACAAATCATCTATAGAAAGTAGCTTAACTATGGAAGCTTCTTACATCGGAAACCCTTTTTTGAGTTATCAATTCTTCTCTTCATCCACATGTATACTAGCCTCACCAACCAAAAACCCAGAAAAATAGCTTGTTTGTGCAGAATGTACACTTCTTCAAATTCACATATAGTTGATTTTTCTTTAAAACGTCTAGGACTTCCCTCAAATGACTCAGATGTTCTCCTTCAGTTTAACAGTAAATGAGGATATCATCGAAGTAAACTATGATAAAAGAATCAATAAATGGATGAAAAACCTGACTCACTAGTCTATTAAAGGTACTCGAGGCATTTTAAGTCCGAATGGCATTAGACTCATTGGTATATTTGGCTACCGTTTGACTTTCAGACTCCGACGAATTGTTTTGCTATGCCAACTGCATAATTCATTGATGTAGTTTGATACTCTGTGCTACCTTTTATGCATCCCAGGTACATGCAATATAGAATATGTTCATAATCTGCAGGTAGAAATAGACCCATCATAGATTCCTTCATCTTTCTTCAAGTTCGACTCTGAGTATTCTACAATCGATCCAACCATTCTGCTATTGCGGATTTCAAATAGAACGTCACCATCTTAACCCTCTTTTCCTCCGACACATCCATAATTTTGAAAAATCGTTCAAACTCCACTAACCAATCCAGAAAATTTTCAATCTTCATATTACTAAAGAAAGGAGAGATATCTTATTTAATCCGATAATCATCAAAGGTATTTTGATTTTGATGATTATGATTTCGTGGTGGTTCTTCAAAATCCTCTTCCGACTTAGAATCACTTTCTTCTACTGCAAGTTTTCAATTATTTCCCTTCCGAACTACTGGCTCAAATATGAGTTCGAGTGCCAAACCTATATTTTACGATTTTGCCATTTTTTATCTAATTGTTCCTCAATGCATTCAGTCATTTTTCTCCATCAATATTACATAACAATAAATGCATATTGTAGTTCTTGTTTAGATGATACAATAGTATATGGTCATAATAAACAAAAGTATGCTAATATTAGTTTACATAATTGATAATTATATATCATAATTAAACATATATATTATCTTTGGATATGTGAACCAGATCTAAGTACATCAAATAATTATGGTTATTTCAAAATTAGTGAAACTAATTGGTCAACCTTCGGGTGATCCTTAACAATTTATGATCAGGAACATTAGTATACTCATGCAATCATCCTTCATTTATCTATAAATGAAATTCGTTGAATGAAAGAATCAATAGGTGTAAAAATATATCCCAACTAGGTAGCACATTTTTTGCACCCTCATCATTTTACCCATCGAACTTGACATTAAAATGAAAATTATTACATGAAAGTCCAAACAACGGAACATACTTTCAAACCTCTCAAATAAGCAAGCAATGCACGAACTAGTTGAATCTATAACTACATCTACTTGTCTGGTCTATGTTATAAATGTTCAACATGTAATGCAAAGTGGTTTGGATGAAGTATAAATAAGTGAGAAACTATCAAGCAAGTGAGAAAATGCAAAAGTATATAAAGAAAAAATAATTTTCTCAAACGGGGCCTATGCGAAGTCATGGGGACAGTGACCACAAGGCCCCCTTTGTCTGCAAAAATGACCAATAGTCACTTCCTTGAAATCGAAAGGTAAAATTCCGATTGTTGGGATTTAAAATTCTAGTTTTTTTTTTTTTTTTTTTTGAAGAGTATCGAAACCTTTTCACTTGAGATGCCTTTCATGGTTGAAAATATATCATCAACATCCTATACACCTTTTTTTCCCCCTCCAAATCAAAGATCAAAACTTGGTTTTTATACAGTGTTCTTTATAGTTCAATAACAGTTTAGAATTGCTTGGTTTTAAACTTGTAAATAAGGTTTGATTACTCCATCAAACTATTTTCCTTAGAATCCTTCAGGTACTCATCCGCTGGAAAAATACCGTTTGAGGATAGCGATTCTGTATTGTGTTCAAACCTTCTTTTTTGGTGGGACTTTTCAAGTTTATAGTTTGTTTTATTTGCTTCTTTATCCTCTTCTTCAATTTGCACAATACTCTCAAATGACATTTGAGAAATGGAGAACGAGACTACCATGGTAACTATCAAGATGAAGCATCAAGACCTTGAAGCTTCTACTTACCACTTTGAATATATTTTACATCTTGGATTCCAATTTGGAACCATTATCGGAGCCAATCCAGAAAGATACTGATGATATAAGGGCAGAAAGAAAACTAAGACAAGAAGATGAGTTGATATATATGGGACACATATTGTATGCACTTTCGATAGCCCTTGTTATTTCTACACCAACAACAATTTGACAAAATAGACATGCAAATCATTGGAAAAAATACAAGGCTGGGGAGGAAGGTACCAAATATCTAAATAATGTAATTTCAATTTTTTGGATAATGTGCCTTTGTTAGGACAAATACATGAGAATTACAAATTTTTGTTAACAAAATAAATTCTGTAAAGATTGAAATTCTCTAAACCTTCCTAGTTGGTGCAATAATTGCAAAGTTACTATCATTTGGACAGTGATCTACCCACCTGCCACTTGGTGGGTAGGCAGTGGTTATCATGTGTGGGGACAAGTGCCCATTGTGGCACCATAAAATTTCTAATCATTAGGAAAATTTATAAGAAAAAGATACTTCATAGTTTCAAAGATTACTCTTTGGAAGGGATTCAAAAACATCTTCATATTGAAAAATAGTCTAGGGGGCACGATATTTTAATCAAAGAAATGACATGAAAAGTTCTACTTAGCAATAATGCATTTTGAATTTAAACATAGTAGTGTTGATAAATGTTTATATTCAATTATTAGTAATAATGACATTGTGATTATATGTTTATATGTGGATGATGTTGATTATAAGCAATCAAATGCAAGGTATGAAATAAACTAAGAGGTTTCTATATTTCACATTTAAAATGCCAGATCTTGGTAAAGTAGATACAATATTAGGTATAAAAATTACCAAGACCAGTGAGGGTTATACTTTGAGTCAAACACATTATATTGAGAATGTGATTAATAAGTTCAATATTTGAACCAATTAACAATTCAACAAAATACTCTCTAACAAAAATACACAATGGGGTGTGCTTTTTGAGCTTCGTATCAATGTGTTTCTTTGTAGTTAAGGAAAGGTTTTTCAATATTGAGCACCAATCATCGAAGGCATAGCTATAAGTTAGCTAATCTATAATATTTAGAAGAGAGATCTATTGATTCAATTCAGTTAAGAGAAGTACAGAAATTCTCTCTAAAAAAACACACTCTGGAGGTGTGGACTTCATATACATGTGATTCTTTGTAGTTGAGGGAAATTTTTTATAATGTTCTGCAATCATCAAAAGCTTACCTATAAGTTAGCTAATCCATAGTACTGAAAAGAGAAATCTATGTTGGAATAGTGTCGAAGCCCGATTAATTGGGCTGGACTTGGGCCAACCCAAGTCCATTATCTCAACCCTAATTAGGTTAATCGTAAACCTATAAGTACCAGATTAATTAAAAGACATCTAAGGTCTTTGAGTCGTTCTTTGGTTGTTAGCGCAACTCTTCCAGATCCTAGCAGGCTAGTGGATCACTGTCAGAGGTTGGATAATTGGACGACTGTGGTGACAAGATTCCTACATCCTACGCCAGATTCCAAATCCACAATATTCATAAAAGGTACAATTCTTTAACATAAATTCTATCTCACTAAGTGCAAGGTTGATTCAGGCTACGGTTTCGAGTTTGTTTAATTTTCCCTGTGTATGTATGACCTGAAACCTTACAGTGGTATCAGAGCCTACCTTATTACTTGTTAGAGTTTGTTAATGATTTGATGAATTCAATGTGATTGAAATTGTTTCTTGTTTCTAACTTTTGAGAAAATTGGCTTTCTTGTTTAAAATCTGATTTAGAAAAGAAAATTAATTTTGGGTTGAAAATTGGATGGAAAAAGGTGGCAATAACCACCGGAGGTGGCAGCTGCATAGATAGATTTCCGCGCGTGACCTTGCAGGTAGTGGCACAGGTCTCGCAGCATCATAGCAAGTCGGCAACGGACACGCCCGGTGATAGATAGTAGCGTATGTCCCGCTGCTTCCAATTACAGTAACTGCGCTACACTATTGCAGTAGCACCACTGTAGTTCGCAAGGTGTGCTCGAGGAGCGGAGTTGACGGAGGGGGAGATGTGGCCTTCGCTGTTTGCCGAAAGCTACAACAGAGACATGGTAGATGCAGCTGCGTTCTATCGCTGGCATCGACAACAGGAAGTGGCAGAGAGAAGGTCTCGGTTAGGAGGATTTTGGGGCAGGGGCCTCTCCTATATTTTATGAAATTACGGGCCCCATCTTACAATTTTGTTTTAAGGTTTAGAATTAGGGCGGGGTATATTTGCAATTTATGAAATTGAAAGGGTCTGGTTATAGTTTTGAATTCAGGGATCAAAATGCAAATTCTCAAACAGTGTTTTGAATGTAATTTTATGGGTGACGTGATGAGACATGATTGCTTAATTTGTAAGCTTTTTGAAGTTGTGTAAATTACAACTCCATTTTTTCCCTTTCAATATGTAAAGTTTAGATATGAATTACTTCAAACAACCTTATAAGATCTTGCATGTTATCTTGTGACCATGTAAATAGCATTTTTGGGTTTCAAGTTAGTCACATCAACATGGAATTTTCTAATAGTCCAGTTTTATAGACGGTGGACAGGATACTACTATGTCAAAGTGTTTTCTTATATATTGTCTTTTATTTATGAAAGGACTTATTTGACATCTTATGGACTATGGTGAACTTAGAATCTGCAAGTAATTAGATGCATGAAGTCACATTTGAACATTTGCCATCTTGAAAGAATGAAAACAAAGTTTGGGGGCTTTCTACTCATCTTTACTTTGTTGGCATTCAATTTACCAAGTTTAAATCAAGACCAGGAGGGCCTTCCTTTCTTTTCTAAGGTTCTTCCTTTACCATCTTAAATTTCTCTGATGTGATGTAGCATGTCTGGCTGTGATTAGGTTTGGTTTTAAATAAAATTTGATTTAATAATTAGTTAATTCAATTAATTGATTATTAATTGAATCTTATTTTGGTTTTGATCCTAAATTCAATTAACCCTAGAATCTTGAAATTGAAGTTGGACTCTAATTTGGTATTTAATTAAAATTTGATTTTAATTAAATAAACTCGTCAATTAAAGTAATTGATTAATTTGATTAATTAATTACTAAATTGAATTTTATTTTATTTTAGGAGTTTTATCCTAAATTAAGATGTTAATTCAATTTTCCTCTTTTGGAATTAGAGTTGGACTCTAATTTGGTATATGATTAAAATATAATTATAATTAAATAAGACTAGCAAACTGAAGGTAGTTTATTAATTTGATTAATTAATTAATTATTGTTCCGATCCCTTTTATCTAAATTAGTTTAGACGACCTATATTGCTAGAAACTAGAAACTTATTTATATAATATTAGATATTATATTACTATATATTTATATGATGAATGTGTATTTAGTGGATGATTATGGACTCGACCCATGTGATTGGTTGGATGAATGATTAATTTATTCTACGTTTGTTCCTGCGAACCCAATATTATTTAATGGATTAATTCGAATCTACACTACTTCCTCCAATCCTTCTTAGATAAATACATTATTTAGAAATTATTTTAAAAAATACCGAATTCTATGAAATGGTGTGTATTATTTGATTGACCTCATTAATTATGGAACCTATTATTTAGGAATGTAGTTACCATTAATTTAAGAAATTAAATTAGGGGTGTGATTACCTTTAAAATTAACTAATAATATAAAAATTACAATTATTAAAATGGTTTATAATATGGGAAGTCATCTTCTAGATCGAACGTTATATTACGATAACTGTAATAATGATTATTATACTTGTAACAAATATTAGATTAAGTACAATATTCATATCACATGTGTAATAAAAATTACAATGCGTGTAATGAATATTACACTTTTTGGAAAAACGATCAGATTCATAGTGTGAGAACACAAACAATTTTCATGTATGTTATAATTCGTGAACTGCGTATTACATGCAATGTAATATTGAGAGAACAATAGTGTATTGTGATAGCACATTACACATTATAATTTCAATTGAATTGAATGTCAAATGCACTGTAATGTAATGTAATCTTACGTCGTTTTAATGTTACACAGTCTGTAATGTAATGTAATATTACCCCGTTGTAATGTTACACAGTCCGTAATGTAATTAAAATAAATACTATGTAATGTGTCGTGTGGTGAAATTACAGGATTTGGATTCTTACATGTCATGTATTATAAATCTCGGTGAGACTTACATGCAATGTAATTAAATGTGATGCCCTTCATAATATGTTACTCGCAATATATAATTTTACTACTATGTTGTAATTACATGTCCTGTAAGATTACGAAGGAACTTGTAATAATATATTACAATTAATCATGGTGTTATTTTGAATGTATGGACTTTCCATTAACCAAGCATGATTTTATTCCATTTTGGAAAATATGTCCAAACTGCAAAGATTTTAAGAGATTTTCAATTGACTAATTTAATCTTCTAAACAAATGGTAACTTCTTTCCTAAAATAAATGATTCCTATTTAATGAGATCAATTAAATATTACACCTTCTCTCATAAGAATTCAGTATTTTTCTAAAGTCGTGGAATGAAATCCAGTAATATTGCGAATAGAATGAAAATCACTTATTTTTCAATTAAAAAACATTATATCTATGTAGTTAAGTAATTCTTCCTTATTTAATTAGGTCTGCGTGCCTATTATTTAATTTATTTGGGTCTGCGAGCTCTAGTTTGTAGATATGGGTCTACGTGTCTATTTGATACAGGTTTTCCTACCAACTAGTATATGATACAAGTTGCAGCAGCAGATGGAGATTATTACATTTAGCATTCGATGATCGAATGCAATGTACCCTAGGAATTGACCAATTAGTCTTCTTCATGGCTCAAGAATACTAGATAGATATTGTCCATAATCACCCACATTAATATTGTATGTATGATTAATTGGATGGTTGATATTCGTTAATATATATAGGTATGATGAGACCAAATCCCTCATTGAAAATTATATTAAGTCATATGTTTTTCATTGTTATAATAAAAAACCAAAGTTTGCTACCGATGTTAGCTTGTTGAGTCACTCAAGGTTGCTTCCTAGTAGATATGTTTCTCATTATGAAGTATCAGATACTTCTGAACAATGGGTCGGACTTAACCAAAACCACATCCTTTATTGAGTAAATCAAAAGGGATATAAATTTTGGAAGCAATTTATTAAATTCGTATTAATTTGTTAATACAAAGTGCCTTCCATTGTTATAGTAAATAAACTAGAATCCTCCCTCTATGTCGGCTTGTTGAGTCACTCAAGGCCGCGAGTGGGAAGGTGTGTTTATCACTATGAAACGTAAGATGTTTCTGAACCATGGGTAGAATTTAACCAAAATCTATCTTTTGTTGAGTCACTCAAGGAGATGAGATTTTGGAGACATAGTCAAGTAAACATATAAGATGAGTGCAACAAATAGTTGTCTACTTGATGATCTAGGAGTCACATAGAGATATGATTGATAGGAGTATCTACTTGTATGTTTTATTAGGGCTTGTTGAGTCACTCAAGGTTCTAATAGAATAAAAGGGATCCTAACCCACTGTGAATCTAACAAGATTCCATCAGATTAATGTTGAGGGTTACTAATTCTAGTAAAATATTGAGAGTAATTGATTTAATAAAAGACCTTACTAAATTGATTTATGCATGATAATACATGATTCTATTTAATTATTATTATTTTTGTATGATTTTAAAGTTAAGTTATTACTTGAATTGAACATTATAATTGATTTAGCAAGTTCATTTGACTGGAATACTTAGATTGGTGTCATCATTTGAGAACTGATCTCAAACACGATATGATCAAGAATACTCTTCTTGAACATGCCAATAATAGGACACTAAGTTTATAACTGCAAAGCTTCCTTAACCGAACTGAAGAAGTGATAAGTTTGGTGAATCTTCTACTTCAGTTTTCTATTTGATAGAGGTTATATAATCTATTTAGCCAATTGAGTATTAGATATCGATAATATACAATGGCTAAAAGTAGAATAATTGCCAAAAATGGTGATATACCTATTTGTAGGTAATAACGCAAATGTTGCTTGAACTAGGTAATAAAGCAAATGTTGCTTGAACAACTTAAGAAGCTATCATATATCTTTGCTTTCTCATTCAGTTTAAAATCAGACAATTGTTAATTACAGTTCTTATGAAGAACGACACTTCCACTTCATGTTTGGACATGAAGTGAGTATCCTCTTTAATTAAGAATAATAGTTATTTGTTAACTTAGATGGGATACTATGGAAGTGAGGTAAATAACAAATAGTGTGCATTCTAAATATTGATAAGGCAAAGAAGAAGTCACAATTAAATTTGACACTTGACTAATTCAATTAATAGAGATATATGTATATCTCACCTTGGAGGTAAATTGACGAGTCAATTTTCTTGGAAAAGGGAAAAGTGGGATGGTTGATCTACTGAACCTGTTATATTCGGATGTAAGTGGATATATGTCAGAGTGGTCTTTAATCATTAGATAACCTTGATAGTCATTGTTATTTATAATGAAATTAAAATCTGGGAGTTTGAAAAGTTCAAATAATACATATATAAATTAGAAGGCTAAAATGAGAAAAATATTCTAAGCACTTAGATATGATCAAGGTGAAGAATATTTTAAATTAATTGACTTCAAGATTATGTTATGAGAAAATAATTTTCGTATATATAACTCTTTTGCATACTCCTCAGCACAATGGAGAATCTGAGAGGACAAAGATTACAATTGATGCAATCATTGATGGAACCACGCAAAATCTCCAAAACAGTTTTTGGAGCTTTGCACAGAACACTTAATGTTACACACTTTGTTGTATTCCATGATAATCGGTTAATGAGGGTCCATATAAGATATGGATTTCAAAGGTCTAATCTTCATCGCGTTAAAACTTAAGATCTCAATACTTATTATAGAAGTATACTAGATTTGGATAAGCAATAGCCTTAGTCCAATATATATACTTGTGGAATATCCAAAAGATGGTTAGATATTATTTCTACGCTCATATTGAGAAAGAAAGTTTATCTCGAATTTTGTCAATATCTTGGAGAAATAGTTCATCTAAGAGAAGACAGTGGGAGTAAAAGTAAACATGAAATAGTTCATTATATCACATATATATTTAATCGATTATTTAAGCTAGAATCTGCGCTTGCGTTGGATGAGGCATAGATCAATGCTTGGAACACGCACACTACTCAGGATGTAGTGATGACTGAGAATGCACTAGCTCTGTGAAAAGATATTAGGATCATGTATATTCCATTGAGTTACACATCCCTGATTGCTAATATTGTATTAATCATCAAGTACAATAAACCTATATTTAAAGAGAAGCTAAGTCAAATGTTCACTAAATGAGATGACATGAAGCCATGGAGTCCTAGATAAAAAAAAAGTTTTGGAACTTGTTTGATCTGCCCGAAACTGGTAAGACCCATAGGCTGTAAATGCATTTACTCTAAATCAATTTGGATTCTGCTTGGGATAATGACATGCTATGATTATGAGATTTTTGAAATGGATAGCAAATCGTATCCTTTGAAGGGAATCTTGACAAGAGATTTGTGTATGACACAATTCAAAGGTTTTGAATCCAAATATCCAAACATAGTATGCAAGCTAAAACATCTAGTTATGGATTAAAGCAAGTCTCATGAGTTAGAATTTTCATTTTTGATGAGATAATCAAAATGTTTGATTTTATCAAAAGTTGAAGATAAAGAATATGTGTATATAAAAGGTTAGTGGGAGTATTCAATATTTCTAATACTATATGTAGATGACATATTATTGATCAGAAGTGGAATCTCTAACCTTGAAAGTGAAAATGCAATTATTTAAATTTCTCCATAATGGATGAGAAATAAGACCTTCACTTTGGAAACTAGAATCTATAGAGATAGCTATGAAATGTTGTTTTGATTTCTCAATCTAGGTACATAGATAAAATGCTAATGGGGTTAACATGAATGAATCCAATGTAGGATACTATCCCAAAATTTTTGGGATTAATCTTCTCAAAGTGGTGTTTAGAACACATATTGAGAAAGAATGATATGGAGAAGATACTTGATTGTTTGAAAACAAGATTTTCTTAAACGCGACACTATGTAGACACCTTTTGTATTATTGAGTACTTGAGAAGCACTAAGAATACAATAGATATGAGGAGAAATGTAGAATTATAGTCTTTGGGTATAGAGATACCATTCTTCAGTTCGGGAAATGATGAAGGGAATATTCAGTCTAATTGTGAATTAACTCAAGTGGTGTGGTCAATTTGAAATGGTTCAAACAAAGAAGATTGCTAACTATACAACCGAGACCAAATACATAGGTGCTTGCAAAGCAATCTCGATTGTTTAGTTCATTAGCGAACTATGATTGTTCCTTACATTGTAGCTCTAGTAATGAGTACTGCGACAACAATGGAGCCATCGCGCAAGCGTAGGAATTAGGTCTCATCGATGATCTTAGAATGTATTGAGGAACTACTATCTTATTCGAAGATTGTAGAAAAATAGAATTCATGCCCATTAATCTTGAGAATGTTAAATATGTGAAGCGTCACATATCGAAGATCCACATGTAAAACCACTGTCCCAATAGGAATATAATTATCATATCATATAAACTCATTATGTATAAGATACATGAGTTATTGAATCTAGTGGGAGAATATCAATGTTATGCTCTAAATTCACATGTTGGATAGCATAACACATATGTTGTCTCAATAAAGGTAGATCTATTATTACATTGAGTTTAACTCATCATTTAAATAATAGAGTCCGTAGAATAAATTTATATAACTTGTAAGTCACAAGGTATTGTGAACGTGAGATACAAGTCATTGATAACTTATTCTAAAATTGTCCCTGGTCAAAGTAACAACAAGACACAAATATTGTTGTTGTAGTTAGACTAGCATGTGTTGCATTTTTTTCTTATGAAGAAAATAGCTTATCTCACAAGTTAGAATTTAGAGGGATATTCGAATGACCACGTGGATGCGTTTTTAGATGAACAAAGCAGTGGAGACCTGCCTAGAGATTCCACATGGATAACTATCCAAGTGTCCATGGTGAATCTCTAATGCGCGGTTGTGGATTTGGTCCTTTGACTTGAGGACATCATTGAATCTTATATGAGGACTGCTTTGCTTTGACAAGCGTTGATGTTGGCTCTTGAGAGGGAGTCATTAGGATGACGTCGTATGGGTATAGTGAGAGTCATATGACGGTTGTGTATGTCCAACATGAGGATTCGTCACTCCTTGGTACTAGGAGATTATAACTTGTATTTCGCCCTCTTAAGTTGATGTAAATTCCTCGATTGGGGTGAAGTTATGAGTTGAAAATGTGTTTTCAGTCACTAAGAGAAGAGGTGAATAACATAATTGGTTGAAATGCGATATCCATATCCATATCTCTTAACCAATTGGATTATATTGATGAAGAGAATATATTTCCAACCGCACATAAATTGGTTTTGTCATAACCACATGACATTTCTCTTCACATAGATTGGCTTGATACATTGCTAGACGTCAATCTTGGACTGCGATATGAATTAATCGATTTTGGTGAATTGAGGATGAATTAGAAATAAGGATTTCAATTCATCTTATTCCAATCAGATTGGAATAATAATAACACGACATTTCCATTATGAATGGAACCTGATGGGTCACACACAAAAGCAAGAATTAAGCATCTGGAATTAGATTTTGTTCAAGTGGGAGATTGTTGGAATAGTGTCCAAGTCCCATTTGTTGGGCCGGACTTAATTTGTCCCAAGTCCATTATCTATACCCTAATTAGTTTTAGCGTAAACCTATAAGTACTAGATTAATTAAAAGACATCTAAGGGCTTTGAGTCGTTCTTTGGTTGCTAGAACAACCCTTCCAGATCCTAACTTGTTGTGTGGATCACTGTCAGAGGCTGGACAATTGGACGACTGTGGTTACAAGATTCCTACATCCTATGCCAGATTCCAGATCCACAAGATTCATCAAAGGTACAATTGTTAACACAAATTCTATCCAAGTGCAAGGTTGATCCGGGCTATGGTTTTGAATCTATTTAATTTCTGCTATGCATGTATGACCTGAAACCTTACAATCTATTGATTCAATTCAGATAAGCTAGATCAACAAAATGAATGAGGATAAATTGCTACAAATAATGAATTAAATTATAATATTTGAAGTGTAATTTCCTTGAATTGATTATGATTGAACATGGAGAACCCCACTGCAAGGGAAAAATCATTCGTTGAAGTTATTCAAGGTAGGAAAATGCTAATAAATGCAAGAGTTAAATCTTTTGAGGTTGTAGCTCAAGAAGGAGGATTTGAGTTGGTTCCTATCAGGAAATCTTCGATATACAAGAATGAACTGTACATACCAGTGACTGCAGCTAAAATTGAAAAACTGGCTAGCTGGTTGAGACATGCATTAATTGGTAAGTTTTCTCAGAGCAAACCTCCCGGACCTGACATCCATCATACATTGGCTTCAGTCAGATTTCTAGGTGAGATTAGACTTGAAGCACACAATTATTAATTTTAAATTAGAAGAAGACTATGTTTGTTTATAATGAAACCAACTTTCTATGTAAAGGGATTCCCTATGAGAATCTTGAAGTGCAATAACTTTGACGCTGGCGGAGAATCACCAATTGGTCCTATATGGATAGCTCTCTTTGAACTTCTTATGAATTATTTGTTTGAGTCACTGGGGGAATCATACATGTCATAATGTTACCCATTGGGGGGATCATGTATTACCTTAAAGGTCGTCTCCCATGATTTGGTGGCTATTCAATTACCACACTTGGCTGATTATTTGGATTCAAAGGATTATTAGGAACTTCATCTTTTGCTATTTTACAATCTGGTTGATGTGATGCCTCCAACTGTTGTCGACGCCTCCGTTTGAATGTGCGTTCAATTGTTGAATCAAAAGCAAACAAGTTGCAGCGTTGAGATCTTCTTAACATAAACTAAAAATATTAAAAATAAATTCAAATTAAAGTAAGAACTAATTGGTATCATTATTAATATAAACAATCCTCGACAACGGCGTCAAAAACTTGTTCACCTGAAATGCAGTGTTTATTGTACATAAGTGTATGTTTTGTGACAAGTAATAAAGTGGACCAAAGAATCCGGATTATTGTTTCCACGAGGATTGTAATTAAGTATTGAAATGTGTTAGCTCTCAGCTCTATTTAAACAATCGAATGGTGATTTTAAACTAAGTCTAAAATGAGAAATTGATTTTCTAAATGCAAAATAGAAAAAGATCATAAATGTGAAAATTTGTGTTTTTTAAAGTGATGCTAAAAGTTTTGGGATGCATCATACTAAGTCCATACCTTAAGTTTTATTCCTAATAATGTGCTCAATCAAATTCATGAATGCATATTGAGATTCTTCTCTCGAGTTAAAATCAAATCTACCTAACTACGTCAACCACGTATCTCTACGGAGGGTCTGAATTATTCCTTAATTAGGTGTATGAGACACAGGAATTCAAATAATGATCGCAATAATAACAAAAGTGTACTGCTACATTTCATTCAATTACCAAATTTTATTCTACGATCCAAATTGTTAACTCACCTCTTGGATTATGAAAATAATCCACAAAATTATGAACTAGTGGCCAATTAATTCACACATTAAACAAAAAATAAAACCAACACGTGCAACATATTCACAAAACTAGGAATATGAAATTAATAATAATAAACTAGGCTACATCGTTTTTCCCAACTAAGAATTTAGTTGGTCATCACAATTGAATTAGAAATGCAGCAAAAACAATATGTAAACATGTTGAGTTTATCAAATTAACAAGAAAAAAAAGGAAGTCTTGCACCAAGAATTAATTCCATGTTGATAATCTTCAATTCACAAGGTTTTGCTTTGCTTTGCTTTGATCTCTCAAGAATTTGATGTTAAAATGATGTACTATGTGGAAGAGAGGCTATGCAACAGTCTAGAATTCATACCCATTGAGTTGTATATGCAGATGGTGGAGAAGCCTAGTTACTAGAATAAGGAAAGAATTCTATCGCAAAAGCCTAACTAGCGACCCAATCGAAAAAGTGCACGGCTGCGCAAGAAAACTAGGCGCGGCCGCGTAGTTGTGCTATTACAACTCTGACTTTTCGCGTTGAGTTCATGTAACCACGCGGTTGGCTAGGGCATGACCGCGTGGTCATAGCCTTCAAATTTTGATTTCTTTCACTTTAGCTCCACTTGTGTTTCACGGTTAATCTCATCATTGTGCAATTTGGCTTCAATTACCATTTAATTGACATTTATTTGCTTCATTTGCTTCATTCTCTTGATTTTGGGATTAAATCTGAAATATAAACAAATAACAACCAGTTAGTAAAATTTATTCTCGAACAACAATATAATATCCTAATTTTGACATATAAATAAGTGTATAAAATATACTTATCAATTTACTATGAAAAATCTATTCTATAATCAATTGCTTTAGAAATAGGAAATGCAATAAAACTAGAAGAAACTAAAATGACGAAATCTAGGCCCAATATAGCAAGTATTTGTGTGGAGGTTGATATTAAAAACCCTAAAATTGAAAGAACAAGAATAGGGAATGAAGACTTTGCAATTTTCCAGCAAGTAGTTGATAAATGTATTTAATACACTTATTTATATGCTAAAATTAGAATATTATAATGTCATTCAAGAGTAAATTCTATTTAATTTTTGTTTATTTGTTTACATTTCAGAGAACATCCCAGAAGATAGAGAATGAAGCATTTAATGTGAATTAAAGGCAAAAAGAGGATTTATGGAAGTCAAATGTGCACATGAGGAGTCAATGAAGTCAATCGAGGCCAAAAAGGAGTTATTCAAAATAAATCATAACTATGGGGACCAAATGTGCTAATTGAAAGTTGAGAACTTGAGAAGCAAATAAACCATGAGGACCAACTTAAACGGACATGAAAAGATGAAAATTGAGCTGAAAATTAACACTGCGCAGCTGCATGAAGAAAAACCGTGTGGTTGTGCAATGTGTCCTAGAATAGTCAAATCAGTTTTTAGTATACTACGCGGCCGCAAGACTTTTGCATGTGCGGCCGCACAGCAGTCTGGCTGGGCCGAATGTGGGCCTTTTTGCACGAATTTCAACAAGTTTTACTCTTGATCAGCTAGGTTTCTCCAAAACCTATATATACAACAAAAGATGCACGATTTCTTGGCATTTGCATGACCTAAGAACATCCCCAAATAGGAGAGTTCAACATCAAATTCTGGGGAATTCAAGCAAGGCAAAGGAGCGAGAATTGAAGATTATCAATGTGAAATTGATTCTTGTTGCAAGATTTCCTTTTCCTCTTTGTTATTTTCAATAAATGCATTTATTTATTGTTTTTGTTATTTAATTACGATGTGAAACTAATTCTTATGTTGGGATGAATGATGTAACCTAGTTGAATTATTTTAATTCAAAACTTCATAGTTTTAATTATTCATTACATGTGTAGATTTTATTTTGTATTTAATGCATGAATTTACTAGCCATTAATTCATTGATATTGTGGGTTGTTTTCATAATTCAAGAGGTAGATTAAAAATATAAATCTTTAAATAAAATTTGGTAATTTACTAGAAGATAGATATATACTTTTGGTATTATTGCAGTTTGTTCTTTGCATTTAGATAAATAATAATTCTGACCCTCTGTAGAGATACATGGTTGACTTATTTAGGTAGAATTAATTAAAACCCAATAGAGGAATTTCAATATACACGTGTGAATTCGACTGAATGCATTATTAGGAAATAAAACGGGAGTTTGAGTTAATATAATTGGTTAGGAGAAATCGTGAATCTAAATAATTTCAAAATCATTTTAAAAACAAAGCAATTTCATATTTTAGTTTATATCATAATTCTTAGTTTAAGATTCACCAAAAACTTTCTTGGTTGTTCAAATAAGGTTTCGAACTAACAATATCGATAGTTAATAGCAGTCATGGAAATGATAATTCTAACTCTTATTGTCCACTTTATTACTTTTCACGATTCGTACACTTGTGAGTATATTTTGGACGTTGCAAAATAAAGTGAACAAGTTTTTTGGTGCCGTTGCTAGGGACCGTTTTATATTAATATCGATATCAACTAGTTCTTACTTTAATTTTAATTTTATTTAATTTGTTTTATTTTTTAGTTCACTTTTTAGTTTCTTATTTTTAGTTTACTAACAGTAAGCACGTATTTTGCACGTCTTATGTATATGATGAATGTTAAAGTAACCTTTTTAAGTACTAATAATGTTTTTTAAAGTAGTTGATGTAATTGATATTGTTAGAAGAAAAATTGTAAATTGACTTCAATTCTTAATATATTAATATTTTATTGAAAACTCTTGTCTAGTTCTTCGAAATATATATTAGACAATTATTTAAAATATCAGCTTAATAAATAAATCGTGTGTGATATATCAAGAAGTAATTTGATATCATAAAATATTAGGACAAGTCCTGAAAAAATGTGAAAAAATGTGCATAGATAAATTAAATTAATTTGTGAGCATATTTTTATGATGAGAAAAATTTTAATATTATGCTCCTGTTTGGAAGAAATTAATATAAATTTTCGTCAAAATCAACAATTAATCTTAAACACACATTTCATCGAACCCACAACTTTATAACCACAATTATTAACCTCTATTAAAATATATTAAAAATCTAATCTCAATCATCACAAAACAATGACTATATAAATTTAAATTTAAATTTCATTTTTATTTTTTTTCTTTTCCAAAGAGTTTTAAAATTATTTATTTTATGATCTAATTAGATAACAATTAAAAAATTTTATTTTTATTTTTATATAAATTAATTGATGGTTTTATAAAAATTTAAGTAGGTTTAAAATATAAAAAGTTTCACTCACCCTACTTCCAAAAAAAATATCTATTTTTATCGATAACTAAAATATGATTGTTTGAGTTAAAATATAAAAAAAATTAGTAAAGCATAAACATGTTTTATGAATTGTTCAAAGAGTGTATTTACAAACGAAATAGTATTGCCCCACAGATGACTAAAAGATAATTATTTGAATTAAAATAGAGAAAAAATCAATTAAATGTATAAACGCACTCTCTGAATTGTCCAATGGAATTATGACGGGAAATGAAATTTGATGGGACAATATTTTAAAAGCAACGCCGCTAAATTAAAATTAATTTAGTAACCAATTTCGATTTAGTCAACGTGGATAAATTAATGTTTTTGAAATAAAAATTAAAATAAATGTAAAATAAGTTTCAATGAATAAATTAAGGGTATTAATTAGAAAAAAATAAAAGAATTTCAGGATAAAATGGGAAGTCAAAGGATTCTCACTCATCCGCACTTTTAAGATTATTGTAGACGAAATAAAAATTAAAATAAATGTAAAATATGTTTCAATGAATGAATTAAGGATATTAGTGAGAAAAAAGAAAAGAACTTGAGGATAAAATTGGAAATCAAAAGATTCCCAGTCATCCACACTTTTAAAATAAGATAACATTGTAGATGTAGATGTTAAGAAGGTCTACCTTTAGAGACATAGATTGAAGGCACCTTTCGACAGAGGCGAAAACAACAGTTGGAAGCAGTTCAACAAAGAAATCTTCAAATGGCAGATAATAGAGTTCCAAATTATCCTACAAATTCGAATATTCGAATAGCCACCAAATCATGTGGGACGACCTTTAAGGGGGTACATGAATCCCCTTGTGGGGAACATTGGAATGTGTGTGGTACCGCCTGTAATTCCAGCAAATAATTATGAAATTAAAACTTCTTTGATTTCATTGATCTTAATTCGGTGGTATTCCATAGGTTACCTTTTGAAGACCCACATGTACATCTTTCAGCTTTCCAGGAAATATACGATATGCAATGCATGAATGGGATTCTAGCCGAGGTAGTAAAAATGAAATTATTTTTCTTCTCACTGGCCGATAAAGCAAAGGCTTAGTACTAAGCCTTGTCTACACATTCGATAGCATCATGGGCTATACTCGGTTAAAAATTTGTGCATAAGTTCTTTCCACCGAGTAGGATGTCAAAAATAAAGCGTGAAATCTTATCTTTCAATCAACAGCTGGGTAAATCAATTTTTGAGGCTTGGGAAAGGTTTAATAAGTTCATACAACAGTATCCAAACATGGGATATCTGACTAGATCTTGGTGTAGACATTTTATAACGGGTTGACTTGTGATAACAAAAAACACATAGACTCAGCAGCAGGGGGCTCATTGATGGACATGACATATGAAGAAGCATATGAAATCTTTGAGAAAATGGCTGCAAATAGCTATCAATGGTATGTAGATCATTCTGCACCAAAGTCTGGGGGAGTTCTTGGATTAAATGAAATTACAGTATTGGATATTAAATTGGATGCATTGATGAAGAAGTTTGGCAGCCTAAATCATCAATAAGTACAAGCAGTGCAGACAACTTTAGTTTGTGATTTCTTCTTCGAAAACTACGTTTTGAAGGATTGTCCTAGGGCACTTCAAGGTAGTTTAGAATTTAGAGATCAAGCAGGCTAATTATATGGCACATAATCAGAAGCAACAGGTTGTCCATATTCTAATACTTACAATTCTGAATGGAAGAACTAACCAAATTTCTCTTGGTGTAATAATCAGAATACCCAACGCATGTCGGGTTTCCAATAGCAACAACAGGTCCAAACTACTATGAAGGAAAATAAGGATATGATAGTACAGCTTGTAAAAAGTCAACAGGAAATGTTGCAAATTCAATAGGCTAAAATCAAGGAGTTGAGAAATCAAATGACATAGTTGGTAAGGAGTAGGCTAGAGAGGCAATGAGGACAGTTACCTAGCAACACTGAAACCAACCCTCATGAGCACGTAAATGTAAAAACTACTAGGGGTGGGGTTCAGTTGCCTGAAATAACTGTGGATAACTGTGGAGGAGTATGAAAATAAACGAAAATCGACTGTGGTCAAGGAGCCAAAGATTAAAAAAGAGCAGGAGGCAACTAAAAAAAGTCAAGAAAATGTCAATGAAATAGTTCAAGTTCGACCTCCGGTAAAAGCTTATGTTCCACCAATTCCATTTCCTCAACGGTTAATAAAGCATAAGTTGGAGCATGAGTTTGGAAAATTTCTTGAAATTTTCAAACAACGGCACATCAATATCCCATTTCCTGAGGCCTTGGCTCAAATGCCTTTGTACATGAAATTCATGAAAGACATGCTGTCTAAAAAGGAAGCTTGAGAACTTTGAAACTATAGCCTTGGGTGAGAAATGCAGTGTGATTTTACAAAATAAATTGCCACAAAAACTAAACGGTTCAGGGAGTTTTTCTATCCCTTGTAATATTGGTAACTTAAATTTTGAAAATGTTTTGTGTGATTTAGGGACAAGTGTAAACTTAATGCCTCTTTCAATTTACAAGAAGCTAGGTTTGGAGGAGCCTAAACCAATCAACATCACACTAAAACTGGTGAATAGGTCTATACAGTATCCACATGGAATCGTTTGGAACGTCATTGTAAAAGTGGGTAAATTTTTCTTCTGAGAAATTTTATGATCCTCGATATGGAAGAAGACAGTTAGATGCCTCTAATATTTGGTAGATCATTGCTTGCTATTGGACGAGCTCTGATTGACATTGAAAAAGGGGAAATCATCTTTAGGGTAGAAAATGTGCAAGTCACTTTCAGCATCAGTCCTCAAAAGGAGTCAAAAGTTCAAGATAAAAGTTGCTGCAAAGTGGAAATAACTATAAAAGAAAATGGATGGAGCTTCAAGAATGAAAAAAGCTAAACGACCCTCAAAACGACGATAAAAATGATATTACTGAATTCAAGAAAGTGCAAAAATGAGTTAAGAAGTGCAAAGTCAGGATTTACAAGCTATGTAGAGTCTCACGAGCATCGTTTATATCTACATAATAAAGTACAAAAAAGTTGAGCTTTAGACTATAAATTGAGTGTTCATTGGGAGGCAACCCAATTTTCTTCCTTTTTTTATTGATTATGCTTTCGGTAATTGTTTCATATTTATATTTTAGGTGCATGCATGACTAGTTACATGTTTAAGTTGTTTTGCGCGTTTGTATGTTTGGATCACTTTACACGTTTCAATATTTTGCACATTTAGGTTGTTTTTTAGTTTTGCATATTTAGGTAGACTATGCATACATCGTCATCCCCTAAACACACACGAGAATACTGTTTGGTGGAGCATAGCACTCATCATGGGGTGGTTCGAGGTTAAAAACAATTTTTAAAACCAAAACATGAAAAATTTTGGTCTTCTACCAAAATAAATACGTGACCGCACTTTTGACTTAATTTATCCTTTTTCTATAGATTTTTCCCACGCGGCCGTAATGTTTTATACTGCACGGCTCCGTAGACATTTTCTGGCCAATTTCAGCAGATTTTAATAGTTGACTTCAATTCTTTCAATTCATAACATCATAAAATCATTTTCTCTCCCCCCCCCAATCACCCCTGTTTTGATTCTTCGCCTTTAGTGCTAGTCCTCAACACTAAATTACATCAAATTCATTGCTTATGTCACTTGCAAATCAAATAAAATGTATGATTTTGACCACTTTAGATATTTTACATTATTTTTGAAGAAATTTCCGTACTTTTATTGTGCAAATTGTAGATTGGTGGAGATTATGATTAGTTTAGATGATGGTATATTGAATTGTGATTTCTAGATGTCAAGATTTTTGGATTAATTCAATTACCCAAAGCTATGATTTCCCATTAGAATTCACAATGCACACTAGGAGTTTGATTTAATTTTTGAACGAGTTTTTCTTAAAGTTTTTAAATTTTTTTCAAATGAATCACTTTGAATCATGTTATCCATCGTATATGTATCAAACAACCATGATTTAGAGTGGTTTAACAAATCAAAATTGAGTTTGTCATCATTGCATCCTAAATACACCACTGCAGGTCACTACACCTGAAAACAACTTCATGTCACCTACTTCTCTACAATATTTCTTGATCTTAACTAACTTCGATTGCTTTGAATTTTTAATATGTTGTTGATCAGGTTATACACTTTCACATGTCCAGAGATGGCTAGAAAATTCTCTATTTTTCAAGGCGATATCAAGGACTGAACATCAGTGGTCACACATACATGAACAAAATTGGATAATCTTTGAAACATCAATTGGAAAGCTTCAAAGTGTTGAAATATCCTCTCCACACCTGGGAAGTACTACTACCCTCTCTTTATTTTCTCGTTTTTCATATTTACATATATTTGACATACATTGAGGGCAATATACTACTTTTGTATCAACCGAGAATTTTTCAATTGATTTTAAAATAAATATTTAATTTCTCAAAAACGTGTCGCTATAATTTCACCTTTTTTTTTTTTTTTTTTTTGAAAATTAGTCTAACCATATTGATTATTTTGAGGCCATAAAATATAGTTTGAGTCCAATTTGATTTCTAGCCAAATTTCATATTTTTAAATATTGTCTAAATCCAAAATTCGATTTAAGCCCAAAATCACTATTTTTAAATCCAAATTATTTTAAGTCTAAATTTCAAAGTTCAGTTTTATTATTACCCAAATTTATTTTAAATCCAAGTTTTATCTTTTAAATAATTATTTTTAGTAAGGTACTTTATTCGCACTCGATTTTTTGTATCCCAAGTTTTCACAATCATATTCCAATTCAAACATTTCCATATTTCAATTTTGTATTCCAACTATAACACCTCCCACAGCAATCTATATACACACACATATTTCCCTCAACCCAATTCACGAACCCAAAACGCCATAGCTGATTCTCCGACAAACTGCACAAATCAGCCATGGCCAAGCCACATAAATGAAAACATCAAACCGTACACCAAACTCACTGCCTTCATTTCACCAAAACCATAGTCGAACCCAACTTACTGCCCTTATCACAATTGGCTGCCAATATGCAACCAAGATTCCACCATCAGCACCACGCCTGCCAGCTTCAATCCGCCAATGCAACTACCCTGTCTTCACCATTATCAATCACAGTTGAATAAAAAAAAAACCCCCATTTCCAGAAGCTAGCCAACGGAACCAATATACATCCCAGCCACCATAACCAACTCCACGGCCAAACGCCCACTGCCACAAATCCAAACAACTGCTCGCACGACTGCCATGACTGAACCTCAATAATAACTGCTATCGAACAAAAAAAAAAAAAAACCAAACCCCAGTTGAACTCATTGCCGAACCTCCATAGCCAACTGTTTCCCAGGACCAACACCAACACATAATCATTGAACCACAACTCCATTGACATCAAAGACTCAACCATGAAACCGAAGCCAAAGAATCACACCTAAAAACCACAATCGACAACCACCCCAAAACCGCACTGCCCACTTCGGTTTGACATCCAATCGAATCCCAAAACCAAGAAATAAACTAACCAAACAACTCACCTCGACCACCGGCCGCTGCGATCGGAGTATAGCCGGAATGCAGCTCCAAACTGCTGCCTCTTCCTCTTGATTCGAGCACCAAATTCGCCAAGCCCTCCTTCTTCAGCTACCCCTACACCCGCCGTCATCGCTGCCTCTTGATGGCGGCGTCACCGCCTGCGGACGCTGGTGAAGGTACTGGCGGTTTTGTCCCCAACCTTTGTCTCTCTCTTTTTCTAGGTTCAAATGGAGAGAGAAAGGGATTTCCTTTTTCAAAAGATTTTGATTTTATAAAAATTTTCTTTAAGCCCCCAACTTTTTAGGAGTAATTATTTCAGCCCTGTTAGTTTTAAAGTCACTTATTTAAGCCCCACTTTTTTTAAAGCCTTTTAATTCAGTCCCAAGTCTTAGAATATTTTCAGTCATCCCATTATTTTCGAAAAGTCTATTTCAGCCCTAAACTTTATAAATTCCAATTTTTTTTTTTTTTAAATTTCAATTTAATCCCCTTTAGTTTTAAAAGTATTATTTTGATCTTTTGGTTTTGAAATATTTTGATTCTGCCCTGCACTTTTAAAATAAATTAGTTAGTCCCTAAAGATTTTTAAAACATATGAGTTAGCCCAATAGCTTTCAAAATCATTTATTTTGATCCCAACTCTTTTCAAATTCCAACTATATTTTATTTTCAATTTAAACCCTAAACATTTATTCTTCTTTAAAAATAAAAATAAAAACCTTTGAATTCCAAAATACTAGTTTAATAATTAGTTTTTATTGGCTAGACGAGACATTTGAATGTTTAGAAGATTTGACGTTTTTCTCGCTCAACAAACTTGAGAATACTTTCAGGTAGGTTCATTACTTCAAAAACTTTTTTATCTTAAATGCGCAATATTAAGTAAACCCATATTGTAAATTTATGCATGTGATTATGTAATTTATGAGAACTAGTTGCCTTGGGGCCCAGATCCACATGTCTTCGGGCATGGACCAATTGCCTTGGGGCCCAGATCCAAATGTCTTCGAGCATGAAAATTTACGACTTATGAGATCCACTTGCTTATTACATGAGAATGAGAATTTATGACTTAAATTGCATGATTATATGTGTTATTTATGGTATAGTTTATTTAAATTGCGCTGAACCTACTGAGTATTTCTATGAAATGCTCACCCCTATTTTTAAACTTACAAATTGTAGGTTTTGGAGTTGACGAAGAAGCAAATGGTCGTGGCTACTGAACAAGTTTTAAAACATGCTTTTGCTTAGAATTTCGAGAACTTATTTACTCTATCTAATTTATGTTAAACTTTGAATTTTATTTAATGTTTAAATTCTTGAATGAAACTATTTAAATTAAATCTCAGTTATTTCTCCGCACCAATTATTATTTGAAAGTCAATTTTAAAGGATGACATGGCGTCCCGGGTTTACGAAATTCGGGGCGTTACAACTTTAGTTTGGGGGTGGAATTCAGTGTTCCCCGTTGGCATATTGTTTGCATAACTCTGGTTTTTTCTAACTTCATTCGACTTCTATTGGATATAAAAAAAAATCTCAAAAGATTTTGTTGATTTGTTTATTTCTAATGACATAGTTCATATTGAATTTGTGCTTTAGTTGGAATTGTGGACAACGTGTGAACGTAAATAATTTTTATATTGCTTATCCATGTTAAACTTATCTAAATTTGAGCACATAGCCATAATTGAATTGTTACTTGTGGAAAGATATATTTAGCATATGTGGGGCAAATTTTAAACTTTTTGATCTAGGTTTGACTCTATGATTCCTAACCTTAAGTCTATAGACATCCCATTCTCTAAACATAAAAACTGAACTTGCTTAAGAGCAGTTTTTGGGTGGAAAGATTGGTATAGGTATGCATGAAAGTTTGAGGGCCTAAAGTTCTTGAAGTGTGTCTTTGGTTGAAAAGGTTTTGGTCAACAAGTATAAGCCAGCACTAGCTACTCAATAAATAGTCTTATTCTTCTCTTCGTAACCTTTTTTACTCGAGCAATTAAGCTTTTAAGGGCGTTGAAACCTAGTAACCTAAGTCCATCCGAGTTGGGAGTTATCAACCTAAAGCTGGCTACATGGATCAACTAGAAAGTTTAAGGGGGAGAGGACTTTATACATAAGACATAAAAGCATCATTAAATTTTCTTTGTCACCTTTGTGACTTGGTTAATTGAGTTTTTAAGGATTCTCTGAACCTAGTGCCCTAAAGTCTTCTGGCTTGGGAGTCACCAACCTAAAACTCACTATAAAGGTCTCATAGAAAGCATATGAGAAAAGTATTGCACAAAGATGGGTAAGAAACAAGGACATAAAAAGAAAAAAATTGTCCATTTAGAGTAAAATAAAGTGCATGGTATAAGCTTTGAGACTGAAACTTTGAAAACTAAAGGCATGGAATAGAGAACTGCTACCATTGATCTTTTATGCACACTTATCTGATTCTGACCGCTTTATGTGGAAAAATGCAATTTTGATATTTATAAACAACATAAGTAGAAGGAACCTCAGGATTTGAGAGAAAAGCATAAGGAAGTGATCATACCCGAGAGATGTAAGAAATTGAAAGAAAAGCATTGTCTAACCATTTGGGATTTGAATTTATGCAATTTATAGCCACACCTTGTTGAGTTTATTTTGATATGAGTATGTTTGATTTTTTTCTATTCACACACACATGAAAAGTTGAACATCAGATGAGTAACAAATGATTTTATTGTATTTGTCAGTTTACTCTTCTAAAGTGTATGTTTGATACGAGCCAAAATGTATCGACCCGGGATCCACTTAACGGGTTGCCCCAATTAGATGACGACGTACTGTCCCCACCGTACCAACATGGATCTTTTCAGCATGCTTTTTCCTCACTCGTACGCTCCCCGAGAAAACTTCCTAGGAGGTCACCCATCATAGAATTGATCCAAGCCAAGCACGCTTAACTGTGGAGTTTCTAAAGATGGACTTCCGAAAAAAATAAAGTGCACCTTGTTGGTATGAGTAGTACCTATAATACCTATGCCGAGAAATCCTAAAAGATTTGATTGGTACTACTCATATCAACAAGGTGCACCTTCTTTTCCGAAGTTCATCGTTAGAAACTCCATAGTTAAGCGTGCTTAGCTTGGAGCAATTCTATGATGGGTGACCTCATGGGAATTTTTCTCGGGGAGCGTACGAGTGAGGACAAAGCTTGCTGAAAAGATCCATGTTGGCATGGTGGGGATAGTACGTCGTCATCTAACGACCAGGGCAGCCAGTTAAGTGGGACCCGGGTCATTACAAATGGTATCAGAGCCGGCCGCCAGCCGAAAATAGAGAACTAAGTGCTGTGCGGGACAAAGTGATACGCCATAGGGCGAGAGCCACCTCTTAAACCTGTAGGAGCCACCTTTAGAATCCCTATGCCTGATAACTGATCCTCAGATGGTTTAAGCATGATGAGGATGTCGTGAGTTTAATGGGGGTGATTGTAACACCCATGCCAGAAAAGTTTAAAAGATTTGATAGGTACTACTCATACCAACAAGGTGCACCTTCTTTTCCGGAAGTCCATTGTTAGAAACTCCATAGTGTGCTTTGCTTGGAGCAATTCTATGATGGGTGATCTCCTGGAAATTTTTCTCGGGGAGCGTACGAGTGAGGACAAAGCATGCTGAAAGGATCCATGTCGGTACGGTCGGGACAGTACATCGTCATCTAACGGCCTGTGCAGCCCGTTAAGTGGGATCCGGGTCGTTACACAAAAGCATATGATAGGAAAATCAATTGTTAAGTTTATTTTATTTTCATTAGTTTATGATGAAGATCCCCAATACTTTTTTTTTTGTCACCACATTGGCCATTTAGATCGTCAATGATATTGGAAGAGAGAATTATGTTCCATCTAAACTGAATGAAAGAGTAGACATTAATGAATCACAAAAAAATGTTGATCATCAAGGTAAAGGAATATGTGTGGAGAAACAGAGAAAAGAGGATGCATGCCCTTCAACATACATGAATGAGCTAAGGGAGGAAATGAATGATGATGGAGAGATTAACTACATATACAAAATGAAGGATATAGAGAAAGATAACATGAAAGAGATGTGTACACTAAAATCACACCACAAGTGTACGGGTTGTAACAAGTAATAAAGTGAACCTATGAGTCCGGATTATCATTCCCACGATGACTATTATTAATTACCAAAGTTATTTAGTTCTCAATTCTATTTGAACAATTGAATTCAGAAAAATTGAATAAAGTAAACTAAATAACTAAACTGTCTAAAGAAAATAGCAATTTTTCCACTTGTGATTTTCTTATGTAACGAATAAATCAAATTGTTGGGACATCCAATTTTACCGTAGTTATTAATGTTAATTCCATTAATCCAAGTCTTCTTCCTATTCATGTGCTAGATCAAATTCACTTATACATATGAAATTCCTCTCTCGAGTTTAAATCAAATCTAGTCAACCTTGTTTCTAGACACCAGGTTGTAACGAATAGATGCATAAAGTTCACGAATTCAATCAATGATCGCAATAACAATAAACGTATATCTCTATCGCTTATTTTGTAACCAAGTTTTATTCCATTATCTAAGTGTTAGCCCACCTCTCGTATTATGAAAAAACCTATAAAATCAATGAATAAGTGATCATTAAACATGAAATAAAATTAACACAACTAACTAGGATCGTTTGTCCCAACTACTATTTAGTTGTTCTTCACAAAATAATTAAGATTAAAGATAATAAATAATGAAAGCATGTTGGATTTTTCAAATAAACAAGTAAAAAGGAATCATGCACCAAGAGTCAATTTCGCTTGATAATCTTCTCAATTCTAACGCTCTTGCCTCCTTTCAATCTCCAAGAGAAATTCCTGCTCAAGCTTCCTTGTTGGTAGAAGAGAAGTTGGGCAAAAGTCCCCAAAAATACGTTCTTCCCTTTAGTTATAAACCAAGAATGAATTTCAGCAAAAATCGCACATTGGGCCTGACTCCTTACTGGTTCGGATAACTGCGTGGCCGCACATTTATGTCTTTGGAGGTCATACATGCTACTTCAAACTGAATCTATTGAATTAATCTCTGAATGCACGGCCACCTGCTAGGGTTGGCGTGGCCGCGTAGTAAAGTTGTTCAATGAAATTCTCCATCTTTCAGCATGTTCAAGTCGGTCCGTGCTCTTTAATTACACCTTGTTTCTTCATCTTATGATTATGATAATTAGGTACCAAACTCTTGAATGTCTTCGATTCTTCTTTCCATCTTCAATTAATTGTAATTAGATCCTCATACTTCACTTCTTGAGCTTGAAACCATGATGTGAGTCCCGGTAGTCCTCATTTGCCTCCACTTTATACATTTGAGCCCAAATATTCATCCCAATACTTGTGATTCCCATAATTAGTCCTTCCACGGTTTTGGAATCTTTTCTGAAATAGAAACAAATGTAAAGTAATTGAGTAGAATTTATTCAAGAATGACAAAATATTATTCTAATTTAGATGCATAAATAATTGTATAAAATACACTTATCAAGAAGACAGCTAAAAAACCTTTGAACTACTCCAGGAGTCTAAGACAGATGAGGTTGAGGATCAAAAAGAAAAAGGAAAGGACGTGCCTAAAGACACCAAAAAAGAAGGGTCCCTTAGAAAAGGAGTCCCTTAGAAAAGAGGACATAATAGAAAAGAATAATCCTACTACGGATTCTGGTAACTTTGAAATAAGGAAAGGAATCCCCATTACAAACTAGTCTAAATCGGAGTTAGAAAGGGAAAACAATGAGAACATAGATCAGAAAAAGAATAATAAAAACATAATTGAGGAAGTAGATATCTGTATAGATCTAGGGAAGTTCCAAATGATATAGCAGGATCTAATGGAGGAAAAGACATCTGAATTTGAAGTTTCTATCGACTTAAAGCATACTTGACAAGTTAAAAGATATGGAAGGTGATGGATGCATGGAACTTTATCCCATTACACACACACACACACGCACACACACACTATTGTATAGAATATTGGAGGTGTACATAAGAAAGAATGTATAAAAAGATTGAGAAGCCTTATCCAAATCCACCATATACATTTGATGATTATTTTGGAACCTATTGTAAATCGGGAAAAAACTGACAAATATAGAAGGATGTTTCTGTTTAATGAATGCTCATCCAACACCAATGGAAAAATATGGACTTTCTAGAACAATGATATTAGTTTTGGCTAAAGGAGAGAGCAGTTTGTTAGAGTTGTTGCTCTAAAGATACAATTCAGTAATTGGAAGGCCTCTATATTTGTAGTTTATGCTTAGTGTTCTACTTTGTTAAAAAAAGATAATCTTTCTAACATCAACACTTGGACTTCGGTACATTAGGCATAGAAGGAAGGATTCTAAACTGGTTCGAAAAAAATCTGTTCTTCGTTTAGGACAAAGGGGAAATTCGATTGACATTGGTCACACATAGAAGTGTCACAATAGGCTGTCCCATGTTAGTATTAAGGGGCTTAAGTATCTTAATGATATATTTGTGTTTTGGAAAGATCAAGTGTTCGACATGTCATTTTATGATCATTGAGTGCTTGGAAAACATCGTAGAATGTCTTTTTCATCTAGCACACATAGGACATTAGAGAGTTAAAATACATTCATTCTAACTTATGAGGTCTCGGGAACAATCCCACTTTGGGGGGGGGGGTAACAAGTATTTTCTATCTATTGATGATTTCACCAGATGTGTATGGATTTATTTGACGAAAGATAAATCTGAAATTTTTATGAAATTTAAAAACTGAAAAGTTTAGGTGGAACCAGATAGGTTAAAAGGTGTAATATTTTAGAACTGAAAATGCTCTTGAATTCTGCGATTCTAATTTTGATAATTTTTGTAAAGATAGTGGTATTACAAGACATAAGACTGTGTCTTACACTGCCCAACAGAATGTGAGGCTAAAAGGATCAATCTTACATTGCTTGATAAATTTAGATCTATGATGTTTAAGTTCTAGTGTGCCTGAGTCTTTATGGGATGAACCTATTATGATTGGATGTTAACTGACTAATCTAACTCCTTCCCCTACTTTGAGTGATTATATTCCTTATGAAAAGTGGTATGGTGAACGTGCTAGTTATTTTATGCTTAAAACCTTTGGTTGTGCTTCTTTCTCTCACCAGAATGAGAAAAAGCTTGAACATAGAACTAGGAGTTAAAGAGTGTATGTTATGGGATAGAAGCCTAAATGGTGTGAGAATAATCATTAGTAGGGATGCCACCTTTAATAAGTTGGAGATGTCATGTCTAGAGAGTGAAGAACAACAAGTGATTGTTAGGGATGAGCCACTTGTTGAGGTGGAGTGAGTGAGTGAGTATTGCTATCCCTATTATCTTGAGTGAGGTTGAGAGTAATCTATAGTAAAATTAGAAACATGTAGAACTACAAAGAGAAGAGGATATAGTTAAAAAGCATCCCACTGAGGAAAACCCTCTAGCTAATTACCAGCTAGCTAGAGATAGAAAGAGAAGACATCGTAGGGAACCACGAATGATGTCTGACTATACCATAGCCTATGCTAGTTATCAACAACTAGTTGATAAGGAGTCCAATACTTATAAGAAGGCTATGAAGAGTGAAAATTGTAATGAAGGAATCAGTGCCATGAGGAACGGGATGAATTTCCCTGATAAGAATCAAACTTGGTACTTAGTGCCTAAACCTAAAAATATATTCATCGTGGGATGTAAGTTGGTTTATAAGGTAAAAGAGGGAACCACTGAGAGCTAACCTATGAGATATAAGGCTAGATTAGCAAGGTTTACACACAAAAAGAAGGGGTTTATTATAATAAGATTTTCTCTCTCGTTGTTAACTATATATACCACTATTAGAGTTATGCTTACTTTTATTGCTTACTATGACTGGGAACTTGAACAAGTTGATGTGATTTTTTTTGTTTGCATGGTAACCTTGATGGAAAAAAAAACATATGTATCAACCCAAAGAAATATCTTTAAATTGTTTAAACGACTCTCCTAGGAAACTGTATAAGAAATTTGATTCTTTTTTTTCCTTTTTTTATGACTTAGGTGTCCAATCTTCACCTGGCTAATCTTGGGGAGGGAGGTCTTCTCCCTTAGCTTGTCCTCCAAGTAAATCCGAATGCTGATACATCCTATGCACACTTGTAGTAAACATTTAGGCAAATTCTCCTCCCCGTGACACCCCCTTTATATCATGCGGACGGAACCCTTGGAGGGGTAACATGGCACACTATGAACCAGCCTCCATGTAAGCACTTACCTTCCAAGAGTCAAGATTCGAAGATCTGGTTATCTAGTTTTAACTCCTTCTTTACCGCTGCACCATACCCATAGGGGAAGAACTTTGATTCTTATATGCTTTCAATTGGGTTCAAAATGAGTGAATTTGATCATTGCATGTGTTACTAGTACTATATCACTAATGATTGTGTGCATTTATTACTTTATGCATACGATGTGTTATTGGTTGGTTATAACATAAAATTGTAAGTAAGGTTAAAATTGAACTTAGTAAAGAATTTGACATGAAATACCTTGGACATGCTGAAAGAATTCTTGGCATGGAAATAGATAGAGATAAGTCTAATTCTTACTTATTTGTGCATCAAACTTCATATGTGTATAACATGTTAAAGAAGTTTGGTAAATTAAATGTAAGCCTACTTCTATGCCTCTCGGTAAACATTTTATTCTGTCTAAGGAACAATCACTTACTAGTGAAGAAAAAAATGGATACATGGGTTATGTTCCCTACTCTAATGTAATTTGTTCTGTGATGCATTTGATGATGGTGTGCACACTAGGCTTGAATTGGAGATTGTTATTAGTATTTGAGTAGGTATATGCCTAATCCTGATCCTATTCATTGGGAAGCTTTGGAAAGGTTACTTAGATATTTAAAGGGTACATATGATGTGGGTTTGGTCTATAAAGGTGTTTCTAATAATGTAAAACTAAGGATTTTACAGATGCTGATTATGGTGGAGATAGAGATTAAAATTATGTGTTCTTTTTTGTGATTCGAGTGATAGCTAGAAGTCTCAACTTCAAGTTGTTCTCTACACTACTAAATATTCATATAGCTACCACTGAAGCCTTTAAAGAGATTTTGTGGTTTAAAGGCTTACTTAGTGAAATTGATGTTTTAAATGATAATGTGACTATATATTGTGTTAGCTAATTCGCCATCCATCGGTGTAAGAATCCCTTGTTTCATGAACGCACTTAACATATTGACGTTAGATTACATTTTATTAGAAGTATTGTATCTCAAGATGAGATTGGGATTGAAAAATTACATTCAGATTATAACCCTGGAGATATGTGCAGGAAGATGCTAACTTTGGTAAAGTTTAGAAGTTGTCTTACACTTCTTGGAACTTGTTTGGAGATTAATAAGTTTTTTTTTTTGGTTATTTTAAAGTTTTGTTCTAAACCAAGGTGGAAGTTTGTTAAGAATTTGGTCCAAAACAAACCGAGGAGCTGTGATGATTAAGTGGATCGATTAAAATTCATAAACTTTAGTCAAGGATTGAAGATTGTTACATCTCAATTCTGGGATTTGGTAGCCCATTTAAAAATAAAGTCAGTGGACCATTAAATAATTAATTTGGCGACTTTAATGGGCCCGACATGTTTCTTGTTTATTATTCTAAGTAGACTGCTGGTTTAGGTTAACCTATTTGCTTAACCTAAAGTATATATACACTTCAGAGTCTCTCTTAAGTCACAACATTAAAGAACTATCGACTGTCTACTTGTGTGCTCTCGACTGTCTCTTCATTACTCCTTAGCTGGCTATTAGGTTTTGAATTAGACATGCACAGTGAAAATTATACAAATTGAAACCAAAGCCTATATCAACCTTGCACTTAGATGAAGTTTGTGATAAAGAATACACCTTATGAATCCTGCGAATCTGATTTCTGATGTAGTGTAGAAATCTCGTTACCACAACCGTCCAATTGTTTAACCTCTGACAGCAATACACAGCAAGCTAGGATCAGGAAGTGTTGTGCTAGCAACCAAAAGATGACTCTCTCATTCCTCTAGCAATTAAACTAGTACTTATAGGTTACGTGGAACCCTAATTAAGGTTAAGATAATGAACTTGGACCAACCCAAGTTCGGCCAAACCAATTGGGCTTGGACACCATTACAACAATCTCCCACTTGTGCAATTTCTAATTCCAGATGCTTAATTCTTGCTTTTGTATGACAATGTCACATTATTATTATTCTAATCTGATTGGAATAAGATGGATTGAAATCACTATTTCTAATTCATCATCGATTCACCAATATTGATTAATTCATTTCACAATCCAAGATTGATGTCTAGCAATGTATCAAGGCAACCCATGTGAAAGGAAATGTCACGTGGTTATGACAAGACTAGTTTATTTGCGATTACCGATTTACAATGGAAAAATAATCGCTTCATCAATATAACTCAATTGGTTAAGAGATATAAACAATGTCAATCTCATTTCAACCAATTATTTTATTCACCATTTTTTCTTAGTTGATCTTGTTATGACTAAAAACACGTTTTCAACTCATAACACCACCCCGATCGAGGACTTCACATCAACTTAAGTGGCCAAAATACATTTTATAATCTCCTACTACCTAGGAGTGATGAATCCTCATATTGGACATACACAACCTTCATATAATTTTCATTGTAATGGTACGATGTCATCACGTGACTCCTTCTTAAGAGCCAACATCAGCGCTTGACAAAGCGTAGCAATCCTCATATAAGATTCTATGACGTCCTCAAGTCAAAGGACAAAATTCTCAATCGTGCAATAGAGATTCACCACTGAGGCTTGGATAGTTATCGATGTAGAATCTCTAGGTGGGTCATCCAATGCTTTGTTAATCTAACAATGCACCCATCTGTTCATTCGAATGTCCCTCTGCATTCTAACTTGTGAGATAAGCTACTTTTTTCATAACAAAAAATGCAACACATGCTAGTTTAACTGCAATAACAATATTCATATCTTGTTGTTACTTCAACTAGGGAAATTTTTAGAATAAGTTATTAATGACTTGTTCTCACAGTTCAACACCTTGTCACTTACAAGTTACTTAAACTTACGGACTCTATTATTTGAATGACGAGTTAAACTCAATCTAATAATTGATCTGCCTTTATTGAGACAATGTAAATATATTTTTTATGCTATCTCAACGATTGGATTTAGAGCAAAATATTGACATTCTCCCACTAGATCCAATAACTTATGTATCCTATACATGATGACTTTATATGAAAATCATATTCCTGTTGGGATAGTGGTTTTACATGTGAATCTTTGGTATGTGACTCTTCACATATTCAACCTTCTCAAGATTAGTGGACATGAATTCTATTTTTATACAATCTTCAAATGAGTAGCCTCTAAATACATACTTAGATCATTGATGAGACTCTGGTTCCCTCGATTGCACGATGATTCCATTGTCGTCACAATACTCATTACTGGAGCTACAATACTGAGAACACTTATAGTTCACTAATGAACTTAATGATCTAAATTGTTTTCCAAGCATTTATGTATTTGGTTTCAGTTGTAGATTTCATTTCATATGTCTTCCTTGTTTGAAGTCTTTCAAATTGACCACACCACTACTATGAGGGGGTACATTCACAGTAAGACTGAAATTTTCCATCATCATTTCTTAGATTGAAAGGTTGTATCTCTATACACTAGGACTATGGTTTTACATTTCTTCTCATTTCTATCGTATTCTTTAGTGGTTCTCAAGTACTCAAGAATACATAAGGTTTCGTACATAGTGTCAAGTTATAAAAGATCTTATTGTTAATAATTAAGTATCGTCTCCATAACATTATCTCTCAATATATGTTCTAAACATCCTTTTGGAGAGATTAATCCCATGACCCTTGAGATCGAATCCTATCATGGATTATTTCATGCTAAAACCATTAGCATTTTATCTATGTACGTGGATTGAGAAATCAAAGCAACCTTCCAGATTCATATTTATAGATTTTGGTTCCAAAATGAAGGTCTTATTTCTCAAACTTATCTTGGAGAAACTTTAACTAATTGCTCTTTCACTTCTATGATGAAAGATTCAATTTATGATCACTAATATGTCATTTACATATAATATCAAAATTATTGAATACACAATAACCTTTTATATACACATAAGGTTCATCTTCTATTTTTGATAAAATTAAACATTTTGATTATCTTATCGAAATGAAGATTCTAACTCCATGAGGCTTGCTTTAATCCATAATTAGATCTTTGTAACTTGCATACTATGTTTGGATCTTTAGATTCAAGATCTTTGAATTGAATCATATACACATTCTTTTAACATCGTAGTTACAGTATGTTACTACCGCAAGTAGAATCCAGATTGATTCAAACTTCGTGACTAGCATGAATGTTTAATTAAAGTCACCATTGGCTTTGCTTGTAACCCTTTGCTACTAGTCTTGTCATGTGATCATGAACATTAACATCCATGTGGATTTTCTTCTTATAAGTTCATTTCCAGCATATGGGTTTTACCCTACTTAGGCGGATCAAATGAGCTTAAAACTTGTTTTCATACGTGGAGTTCATTTCGGATTCTTTTGCTTCCCGCCATCTCATTTTGTCAACATTTAACTTAACTTCTTTGTAAATATGGAATCATCATCCTTGATAACTAATACAATATTATAAATCAATGATCTATAATTCAATACAGTATAAATGATCATAGTTTATTTACATGGAGCTAGCGCATTCTCAGTCATTACTACGTCTTGAGTAGTGAGCGCGTTCTGATAAGTATTAAGGTTTGAGTCTTAATGCTAGGAAGATTAGACATATGGAATCAATATCTTATATGGATCTTGATCAAACGATTCTTATGGAACACGACTTAGTGTGTAACATAAAGTGTTCAGTGCAAAGCTCCAAAAATGGTTTTGGAGATTTTGCATGGTTTCATCAGTGATTAATCAATTGAAATCTTTCTCCTTTCAAATACACCATTGTGCCGAGGCGTATGCAAAAGAGTTATTTGTGCGAAAATCATGTTCTCATAACATAATTTTGAAGTCAACACCTAATGTATTCTTCATTTTGATCAAACCTAAGTGCTTAGAATATTTTTCCATTTTTGCCGTCTAATTTATAATTGTATAATTCGAACTCTTCAAACACTCATAATTAAATTTCATTATGAATAACCATGACTGTCAAGGTTATCCAAATGATTAAAGATCACCTTGACATATACCCACTTACATTCGAATGTAAAAGGCTTAGTGGATCAACCACCCCACTTTTTTCTTTTTCTAGAAAAAAAGAGGAATTGTCAATTTACCTCAACGGTGTGTGTGTGTGTGTGTGTGTGTGTGTCTATATATATATAGAATTGTTTAAGTGTCATATTTAAGTGTGACTTTTTTTATGCCTCATCAAGATTTGAATGTAGACTATTTGATACTGACTTGATTTTCATATTATCCCATCAAAATTAATGAATAACTATTATTCTTAATTAAAGAGGATAATTACTTCGTGTGCAAACATGCAACAAAAATGATGTTCTTCATAAGAACTGGAAATAACAACTTGTCTAATTCCAAATTAAACAAAAGGCAAAGATAGGTGATTGCTTCTCAAGCTGTTCAAGCAACATTTGCATTATTACCTACATATAGGTCTATCACCCCTTTTTCGCTATTTTTTACTGTTAACCATTGTATATTATCAGTATCTAATACTCGATTAGCTGAATAAGTAGATTATTTAACCTCTATCAAATATAGAGCTCTAAAGTAGAAGATTTTCCAAATTTCTCCTCTTCAATTCGGTTACTGAAACCTTGTAATTATATAGTGCCCTATTATTGGCATGTTCGATAAGGGCATTTTTATATCATATAGTGTTTGAGATCAGTTCTCCAATGACGATACCAATCTACGGATTTCAGTCTAATGAACTTGCTCAGCATCAATTATATTGTACAAGTTTAAGTAATAACTCAAGTTTTAAAAATCATACAATAACAATAACAATAAAAATAGAATCATATATTATCATGCATGTTAATAAGTCCTTTTATTAAATTGATTGCTCCCACTGTTTTACTAGAATCAATGACACTCTACATTAATCTCATGAAAGCCTGTGATTTACATTGGGCTAGGATCCTTTTTGTTCTATTAGAACATTGAGTGACTCAACAATCTCTAATAGTACACCCAGGTAGATACTCATATCAATCACATCTCCATGTGACTCCTTCCTAGATCATAAAGTAGAAAATTCTTTGTTGCACACATTTTATATGTTTACTTGACTATGCCTCCAAAATCTCATCTTCTAGAGTGAGAAAACTGATAGATTTTAGTTAAATTTTGCACATTGTTCAGACACATCTTATGTTTCATAGTAACAAACACACCTTCTCTCGTGCAAGCTTGAGTGACACAACAAACCTTCATCGAGGGCTGATTCTGGTTTTTATCTATAACAATGGAAGACAATTTGTATCAACCAATTAATACGAATAAAATAAATGTTTCCAAAATTTATTTCCCTTTTGATTTACTCAATGAAGGATGCAGTGTAGTTAAGTCTGGCCCATTATTCAGAAGTATCTGATACATCGTAATGATAAACATATCCACCAGTGAGTAGCCTTGACTGACTCAATATGTTGACATCGATAGCAAACTCTGGATTTTTCATTATAATAATGAAAAGAATATGACTTAATATAATTTTAAGTGAGGTATTTGGTATCATCATTCCTATATATATTAACTAACGTCAACCATGCAATTAATCATACATATATTAATATTGTGGATGATTATAGACAATATCTATCTACTTTTCTCGAGCCACAAAGAAGACTAGTTGGTCAATTCCTAGGGGACATTGCATTCGATCATCGAATGCTAAATGCAATAATCTTCATCTACTACTGCAACTTGTATCCTATACTAGTTGTCTTCTTGTGGCCCAACTGCAACATGTATCATATACTAGTTGGCATGCATGTGCGTATTTACAATAGAGCTTACAGTCTAAAATAAATTAAATAATATGCATGCATATCCAATTAAGTAATAATAGGTTCCCAAGCCCAATCAACAAAAGCAGAATAAATTATCCATACATCTAGCACATGGGTCGTGTTCATAACCATCCACTGTAGACCCATTCAATTAATATCAAATATTAAGTATAATATATCGATTTCTAAATTTGTAGTATTGACAGTAACCATCTGAACTCTTTTAGAAATAATAGCACGGTGTCAATTAATCTAATTAATTAAATAATTTTACATGATTGTCTAAACATTTTTGTCAAAGTAAAATAGACCAATTAAACGATTATTCTAATTAATCAATTAATTTGATATGATTGTCTAAATATTTTGGACATTGTTTGTCGGACCAACAAAATAATTAATCTAATTAAGTGATTAAATTTATTAAAAAGGGAGTTTTTTTCAAAATAAAATTTTAATTTAATTTCCAAATTAGAATCAAACTCTAATATAAACTTTAAAATATCATGGGGTCGAATTTGCAACTTGAGTTAAACAAAAATCAAGTGTTTAATTTGGTCAATAATTCAATTTTGTCATTTGAAAGATATGACCAAATTCAAAATTTTTGGAACTTTTACAATTGCATTAAACACCCGTAAATGATTATAAAAGATTGGGGAATCATAATTCAATTTCTGAAAATAATTTATAGTCCATCAACTTAATTTTTTTTTTTTGAAAAATATTAGGGACTAACTCTGCAATTTTTGAAACTATATAGCAGCCCCAAAACATTTTCAAGTATCAGGGATTTGCTATGCAATTTTCGAGATTGCACAGCAGACCCTTCAAACTTTAAAACTACATAGGTCAAATGTGCAATTTCTGAAATTGAGTGGAGGCCCCTATGCCCTTCTTTCCTGTAGATTGAGGCGACCCATCACGGCGTGAAATTTCAACAGCAGCTTCGGCTATTGTTGCCATACTCGCTTGCCAATGCAACGATTTGTATTATTTCTGCCACGATTTGCAATGGCAAAGGCCTCTTCAAGTCGCGGCCATCCATCTCCTTCACTTGGTGGTGGATTTTCCCCAAAACAAGGCGGTCGCGCCACTGTCTACATAAGGCAGTAGTGACCATGCCTCCTCGTCGCCTCAGTCTACGGCGTTGATTCCAAATTGCCGCCATGAACAAAACTAGGTCTATTCTATTTTCAACATATTTCACACAAATATGTTTCGATTTTTAGAAACTCTGAATAGATTCAAAAATTCAAATCTTTGTAAAAATTTATTGTCAATTAATTGCAAGTCAAGTTGGTGCAACAATAACAATTATTGTTAACTCATCAAAGATTTAAAATAACTTTAACAAGTAACAAGGTAGGCTCTGATAACACTGTTTGATTTCAAATCAGAAATATGCAGCGAAAATTAAATGAATTGAAACAATGCACGGATCAACCTTGCACTTAGGTTGCGTTTGATAGTGATGGTGGAATTTGGGTGGAAAGAAAATGAATTCCAGGGAATTGAATTCTAGGGAATTGAATTCCTGAGAATTGGAAGTTTAATGTGTTTGATTTGTTTAATTTTCTAGGTGGAAAAAGTAGGGAATTTTTCAACTTTTGTTGTTTGATTGACATTATTTTCCATGGAAAATAAAGTAAAAATGATATATTTTAATAAAAAAATATTTTTATTTTTCACACATTTGTACTTGATAGTAATAATGTTAATTTTTAGAAAAATAAATTAATTAATTAACAACAACAAAAATGATCAAACGTAACGAAAACGGTATAAGATTTTTCATGGAAAATAAAACCTCCCCCCCCCCCCGGAAAATGAATTCATTCAAAACAAGGAAAATACCGAATTTCGAGACAAGTGGAAAAATGAATTTCATGGAAAACTTAGGCAACCAAACAGCGCAAAGTTGGAAAAAATGATTTTCCATGGAACTTGAAGCGTATCAAACGCACCCTTAGATGAAGTTTGTGATAAAGAATATACCTTTGATGAACCCCTTTGAATCTGATTTTTGATGTAGTGTAAAAGTCTCATCACTACAGTCATCCAATTGTCCAGTCTCTGACAGCAATCTACATAGCAAGTTAGGATCCGGAAGTGTTATGCTAGCGACCAAAAGAAGACTCTCTTATTCCTCTTGTAATTAACCTAATACTTATAGGTTACATGGAACACTGATTGGGGTTAAGATAGCGGCTTGGGCCAACCAAGTTTGGCCCAACCAATTGGGCTTGGACACCATTCCTACAATCTCTTAGTGAAGATAATACATTACTTCCTTGATGGAATCTATTGTTGCTACTTAGATTTGATCTCGTGTTATTTACATGTCTTATTTTGTATTTGATTGTATTGGAGTTGTAATTAATTAGAATATTAGTTTCCTTACTTGGCCACCAAGCAACTTTTCCTCCAAGCTATGTAATTTGCATAGATATAAGCTACCCCTCTGTATATTTGATTTTTTAATTCGAACATATCGAATACATATAATTTCTCCATACAATTTCTTTCTTCCATACAATCTTACATGGTATTAGAGCGATATCGATCTTATGCAACAATGTCCAACACAGGTGAAGATGGGAGAATCATAGAGACAACGGTTGCCAAATTGGATCCACTTGCTTTACAGCAATCGGATCATCCAAGCTTAATCCTCATTTCTAAACCACTTGACGGAAACAACTATGGACAATGGAGTAGGCCGATGCAAATTGCTCTAATTTTCAAAAACAAAATTGGCCTCATTGATGGGAAGTAAAACCCCCTTTCTTCGATTTTTCAATAAAGACGGATTTTAACTTCTTTCTTCCTTATAATAGAAAAAAAAAAGTCACTAAACTTATTGAATTAACTTCTTATTGATGTATTGTTTCATCGAGATCCAATCCAAAGCACGATGGTATTTTCTTGTTCCTGAATGGGTCTCTTTCATCTTTTTAGGTTTATGCTCTACTCCGAGTAAAGATCCGCCCGATCTGAAAATGAAAATTATTTGATGTGGGAACGTAACAATGATATGGTACTTTCATGGATACTCAATTCAGTTCATCCTTATATTGGTAGATGCATTATATATTCTTAATCAGCAACAGATGTGTGGAACGACTTGCTTGATCATTTCTCCTAAGGGAATGATGCACGCATCTATCAAATCCGCCAAGAAATTGAGAAGCAACGACGGGAAATTAATTCGTGTCTATTTATTATCCAAATTAAAGGCGCTATGGGATGAGTTGGGTTCCTATCACAACCCAATTACATGTACATGCGGAGGTATCAAAGAGTTATCTAAAAGGGATGAAAAATAAAAGGCCATGTAATTCCTCATGGGATTGAATGGCTCCTCTACAGTTCATGGCACTATATTGATGATGAACCCTTTTCTCGACACTAGAAAAGTCTATGGGCTCGTGTTGCAGCATGAAAGGCAAGTGGTTGTTGTAACAAATTGAGAGGGACAATATTCCATCAATTGGTTGCAACAAGAATCACAGACCGACTGACGGACTGCTCAATTGGCCTTGCTTACCGTCAAACTTTCCTGCACACTATCGATTGATTCGTCAAACATGGGACGGAAACCAGAGTAGAAACACTATTCTCACTGTTGTATAGACAATCATAAAATGGATACTTTCTACTTCATTCATGGTTTTCCTCCTAGCCACAAATTTCATGGGAAAGATGTAAAACTACGAAATAAGAGGTTTACAAATGCTGCTACCGCTTCCAACCTTGATCTAAAGGAAGGGAAGGTCCTCACAAACAAGGAACATGATCAGATTATGGAACTTCTCAGTAAGGAGATGGGTAGTGGTAAATCTTACATTAATACTTCAGGTATCAATCTTTCCACCACCAGTCTAAATAGTCCATGGATAATTGATAGCGGTGTCACAGACCATGTGTCAAAGGATGCAATTATTGGAAATAAATTGACACTTAAGCACACAATTGTACAATAGCCAAATGGAGATCATGCTAATATTAAATCCGTTGGTTCTTTCAAACTAAGCAATGATGTAACAATTGATAATGTGCTTTATGTTCTAAATTTCAAAGTTAATTTGTTGTCCAACAGTAAGCTTACACGAGGTTTAGATTGTTTTGTGTCATTTTAGCTTGGTTTTTGTGTCATGCAGGATTTGACTTCAAAGAAGACGATTAGTTTGGGAATGCAGAGTAATGGTTTATACTACTTATCCTTAAGACAAAGTCCACCAGCCCACAACACTACCCACCATATATCTAACCTATGGGATAGATATCTCAGGCACCCTTCCTCTTCTCCACTTTAATTCCTATCCAAAAATGTCTCAGAAATAAATTTTGATTTTCATGATGTTTATGATGTTTTCCATTTAGCAAAACAACCCATATTACCATTCAATATGAGTCATATTTCTAGTGAATAACCATTTGATTTAATTCATTGTGCTATTTGAGGTCCTTACTGGATTTATTCTTATTCTGGTGCTAGATACTTTCGACTATAGTAGATGATTTCTCTGGTTACAGTTGAGTTCATCGTACATCATAAATTTGAAACCCAAACCATAATAAAAAATTTCTTTGCATGGTTGAAAACACAACATGACCAAACAATAAAGGCCTTACGACCTGCTAATGGACAAGAATTTCTTGCTCTCCAATCATTCCTAGATGAAAATGGCGCAGCCTTTTATAGATCTTGCCCACACACCCCTCAAAAAAATGGAGTGGTAGAACATAAACATCGCCAACTTCTTAATATAGCAAGAGACATTAAGTTTCAAGCACACCTTCAATTAAAATTTTGGGGAGAACATGTCAAGACATCTTGCTACCTTATCAACTGCATACCTTCACCACTATTATCCTATACGACAACATATGAAAGGTTACACAAAAAATTTCCATCCTACTCCCATCTACGAGTCTATAGTTGTCTCTGTTTTGCTACCAATTTAAAGCCCAATAATAAATTTGTCATAAGAACCAAGCGATATGTGTTTCTTAGGTATCCCACTGGGAAACTGGGTTATCTCTTGTACGATCTAAGAGATAGAAAATTCATGGTTTCCCGAGATGTCATATTCTACGGACACATATTTCTCTATGTCTCACAACCAAATGAAGACATTGATCCCATGTCGACCTTCCCACAGCATATAGCTCAAGATAAAGATATACCAATCTTAGATGGATTAGAAACCCCAACAACCATACTTGAAACTTGACAATCGATCAATTGAGAACCTCGATCGATTCAGGAAGCCCACTCGTCGGTCGATCAGATCCACCAAGTGGTCAATCGGTAGAACCTATAGCCAAGCAAAATGATGACCAGGCTACACCTTAGCAAATTATAACCAACCTCACTGCTCCATCCGACCATCTCGCCCTCCAACCTAATTACACGATTACTATGTAAACCATACTTTTCATGCTCAAGTTGACCCTCTTCATGTCAAATCCACACACGACACGTTATATCAAGGTATGTATGATAATCTTTATGTGTTCATCGTACTTTCACATGTATTATCTCTCATATGATTGAATCTACATCATATGAGGTAGCATGTCAGGATCCTAAATAGGTAACAAAAAATGAATGATGAGACCAAATCCTTGAAGGTCAATAATACTTGGTCACTTGTCCCTCTCCCTCCGGGTCAGCATCCCATTGGATGTAAGTGGGTGTTCAAAATTAAATTTAACTCGGATGGTATAGTTGAAATATATAAAGTATGATCGATGGCAAAAGGATTTACACAACGAGAAGGCATAGATTATAATGAGACTTTTGCTCAAGTTGCTAAACTCACCACCGTTCGATGCCTTCTTGCCATTGTTTCTATTCGGAACTGGTCCCTTCATCAAATGGATGTTCAGAATGCATTTTTATATGGTGATCTTGATAAAGAAGTATATATGACATTGTCGCCAGATTTTTGTCGACGGGGGGAGGTATGACTTGTTTGATGACTTCATAAATCCCTATATGTTTTAAAACAAGCATCTCATTCATGGTTTCAAAAAATTACATCGATTGTTGTTCAATTTGGTTTCAAACAACCTCAAGCAGATCATTCAATATTTAACAAGGTCAATGATGATTCATATATCTATTCTATTAGAATAAACCTATGTGTACACTTTTTTATTGTACACCCACTCATATGAGGTTGATTATTTTAATCCTCCTATAAATGGTTCACACCCCATGTGAGTGGGGTGTACATAAAGTGTACAAATAAAGGTGTAAACATAACATGGTTCATTCCATTATATGTGGATGATATGATTGTCTTGGGAAACGATGAAAAGGCTATTTCTACTACGAAAGACATTTCTTGCATCTTACTTTAAATTGAAAGATCTTGGCACATTGAAATATTTTCTTGGTGTTGAAGTTGCCCGTTCAAAGTCAGATATTTCCATTAATCAAAGGAAATATACTCTTGATATATTTCAAGAAGTTGGATTACTTGGCGCGAAACCTGTAGCATTCCACATGGTACAATCTTTGAAACTTAATTCGACAGATAGAAGATTGTTAAAGGATCAGACATATTATTAGCGGCGGGTGGAAGAACTTATTTATCTTACTATTACAAGATCGGAGATTTCATATTCAATTAATGCCTTTAGTCAACTCATGCAAGCACCTAGACAACCTCATCTTGGTGCATTTCATTACTTACTTCGTTATTTGAAAGAAGCACTAGGAGGAGGGTTATTTTTTCTTTCTAAGGGAAATTTAAAATTAGTTGGATTCCATGATGCCGACTGGGCTAGAGATATTACTACACAGTGGTGGATATTGTATATTTCTAGGAAATGCACTTATATCTTGGAAAAGTAAGATGCAAACAACTATATGTAAATCTTCAGTTGAGGTAGAATACTGGGCAATGACATATATCACTTGTGAACGTACATGGCTGAGGCACTTATTGATAGATTTATGTGTAAGACATCCAAAATCGATGACTTTATTTTGTTATAATCTGACAGCCATCCACTAGTACAGTTTCAGTCATTTGCGTCGGTTGTAAAATACAACATGCGTCAGTTGTGGAAGTGACGCATTTGGCACAGACGTAAAAGGTAAGGCGAAAAAGAGTCGGTTATCAACCGACGCAAAAAGTTTGACTATATGCATCAATTTTTGTTAAAACCGACTCATATAGGTAAAAATATGTGTCCGTTGTCATCAAAACCAACACATATAGATCAACTATATGCGTCGGTTGTCACCACAACCAACACATTTCTTTTTTTACTACCCAAAAATCCTGTTATTTTTTCTACATTATCATCGTCAAATGTAGCTATAAACAACCAACATATAATCAACATCACATGCGTAAAAAATTAAATAAGTCAATTTAAATTAATATTCAACATTTATTACAAACATTCACATATAATATAAAAAATCAAAATTTACGTACAATCTTCATAGAAGTAGTTGGCCCATAAATTTCTAATCCCATCTATCTCCTCCATTGAATAAGATTCTTGATAAAATTCCTACAAATAATTAAAATGAATGATTAGTTATTTGTTAATAACTATAATAAATCTATTATTAAACATTTCGTAGTATTCAATAACTTCTAATACCTTATCTAAAGAAGTCAATTGAAAATATTGTGTGACTACCTCATACATATTTCTCATAATATAATGCCACATTCAGAACCTCCAGGTTGTTGAGGAAAATCAATTTTTCACATTAAAATTATTAGTAATATTATTCGTATAAATAAATAGAAATATATATATAATTATTAAGGAGTTTGTATTAACTTTTAAATTGACATACCACAATTGGTATCCAATTTACATTTCCTATAGTCCTCTTGTCACCATATATCCAAAATGATTTAAGAGCCCTAAAATTTCAGTAAATATAAACGAGTTATAACATTTATACAGACATTTTGGCAGAGTCTTTCCTATAAATTGAACATAACTAACCTGTAGAGAGACTCTTCCATTAAAAACTATCGTAACTTATCAATAATTACAACATAAATACATCAATTTCACCTCAAACTAGATAACAATTATTCTACTAAAACTATCAAAACTTATATATCCACCATGCACTAAACAAAAAAAATGGTAAGGGAATATATTATAATTACTTACGTATTCAATGGTGTTTTGATGTGTTGTTTACGCTTACGTATTCAATGGTGTTTTGATGTGTTGTTTACGCTTACATATTCAATGGTGTTTTGATGTGTTGTTTACGCTTACGTATTCAATGGTGTTTTGATGTGTTGTTTACGCTTATTTGACCGCGTTGAATCCAAGAAGTACACAGTATTGGATTGGGAACAAATCACAAGCAACATCCAATGGCTCCTACGTATTATGAACGTGTAAATAAACCTTTAAATGTCAAATGATTCAAACTAAGTAAGAAAGAATGAATATTACTAGTCTTACTCTTTTGAAAGTACGGTGTGAGAATGTATTGCATGGATTGCAATCTCTTCATGGTTTCAGCCATATACGTAATAATGTCGTCAAAATTAGTTTTTACCTTAACTGACACAATTTGTGACGGACACTTAAGGAAGTCGGTGATGTCTTCGATTGTAATGTAAATATCTATGTCGTCCACCTTAACTGACACAATTTGTGACGGACACTTAAGGAAGTCGGCGATGTCGTCGATTGTAACGTAAATATCTACGTCGTCCATTTGATGAAACAAATTTGCGTCTAAAGGCACATTGAAGAAGTCAATACCAACAGGAAACCAAATGACCGCACTGTGCATTTTTTCGCAATCATCATCCAGACATTGTAACGTTGTATCATTAACAAGTAGATCGTCGGGTAGATGACATTTCAGAACTATGGGCCTTTTTTTGTTTATCGAGGTTTTTTTGCCTTTTTTGGTGACTCTTCCTACATTTAGAAAATTGTACTCATCATAACTCGTCTCATATAAATATCAAAATAAAAATTATTACCTCTCCTAACATAACCAAATGTTGAGGCCATTGACGGAAGCTTCCAATAGCTTCCCCCACCGAGGTGTGATATTGAGATAGCACTGGAAGACGATACGCTTCTGCACCACGTACAACATCGTCAACAGTCACTTTAACATGATCGATCAAGAGTGATTGATGGTGCACTACAGTTTCAGGTGCAGATGGAAACACTATTCCTCTTGCCACTAAATGAAGCTCATCATCACAACTTACGGCTAGGCTATGATAACGCGCTCCGCAAGTGCACGGGTCGCGTAAGTAATAAAGTGGACGTGAGTCCAAGTATCGATCTCACAGGGATTGTTTTAAATCGTATTTTAGATTTTAATTCCTTAACCGGAACAAGAAACTTTGAATTTGGAATTTTGAATTGAAAATTTGACTAAGGTTAAAATAAAAGAGAACAAAGAAATTTGATTTATGAAAACGATGAGATGAATTTGTTAGAATTATGAATCCACATTAATCATATCAACCATGTATTTGACTTAAACATTTAATAACAAGGTATGAGTATTGAAAATCCGTGTTCCTATATTTATTTATGTCCCCTTTCGAGCGATGCATAAACACATTTTCCTACAAGGGATGGGCCTATATTTCTATGACCAATCCAAACATGTAGAAAAGCATTAACGAATTATGAACACTTTTTAGGATAACACGAAGCATAGGGGTATATTTCTATCCCCTATCGGACTTCGCGGAAATTAATCAAGGTCTAATAGATTCCTACTCTTTTGAACATAGAAATATATCACAAGCATCAATAATTATGCGTCCACAATCATAGATGAGAATAAAAACATCATTAATTGCATCAATCTCATAAATTGCATAATATAAATATAAGGTAAAACATGGAATCAATAAGTTAATGCTTCATCAAAATTCTAACAATTAAAACCTAGCCTAAATACATGATCGAAAATAAATCACAAGAAGTATGAAAAGATGTCACCCCGTTCATATTCTTGATCCTTGTTCTTCAATCTTGAATTTGGCCTTCAATGGATCCCCCAGCAGTTGGACAGCGTTTTGACATGAATTTCACAAGTTGGGAACCCATAATTTCGTGCCCCAAGTCTCTTATTTATAGATGTTCATGAAGTCTAGGTCAAAAATATGAGAATTTGGCTAAAATTCGCGCAAAAAGCCCAGCTGCGGCCCAGTCGGGACTACCGTGCGACTGCACGGTTCAAAAGTGCGCGATCGCAGCCTCGAAAAGCCAACCTTCAGTCGTTGATTTTTTTGTCCGTGCGACCGCACGCTTTTTTCAACCGTGCAGCCGCACGGTTATATCGGCAGCAACAATTTTCTTCTTTAAATTTCAGCAATTTGGTCATCATCCTTTTATTGCACATCATTTAGTATTTTGATCATATCTTTCATTTCGCGTATCCAATTGAGGTGCTTCAAAGTCCGTTAGAAAGATAACGTAAAGGGCTAAAATTCTTCTTGAAATCGGATTTTCCCAATTCGAACGTTTATTTCCCCGAAATTAGGTTTCAAAGTCTTACTAAAAATCTTTACGAAGACCTTGTTTGATTGAAATGAATTTATGGTAATATTCTTACCATATTTCATTCCTTTTTGTCTTCTAATTGCATCCAATTGACTCCTAAAAGTCCTCAAGTATCTTATCTTGATCCGAATCAAATATTGAATATTTGCAATTTGGTCATTCTTCTTTTGATTTGTATATTTTAGTCCTTGAACTCCTTATTTCTTCTAATTTGGTTCTTTCACTTTAGCTCTTTTATCATCCAAATGACTTGTTTTTGCTTCATTTCATTTGTTTTCTCGACTTTGGATTATTTCTAAAATAGAAACAATATTAACTAAATAAATAGCAAATATTCTTAAACAAACAAATAAAATCCTACTTTTAGGATAGAAATAAGTGTATAAAATACACTTATCATGCTACAAGGTATCAGTTTCCATTGTTCAACATGATTGACAATCAGCATTAGACTGTACAGTTGAAATAAGTTTAAAATAATATTCTAGACATTCAAATAATTTTATTTACATTTGATACCTGAAGACCATCATATGGATTTGGATCAACAGAGTGACAACTGCTGGGAGTTGGTGGTGGGGGAGGCGGAGTCATGTCCACATCGGCATCAAGATTTAAGCCAATGTGCTGAAGGATAGAATCATATTTTTGTTGCACACTGTCAAACTTATTTTGCCACTTCAACCTGACCCGATCGGTCCCCTTCGTGATCATATCTTTAAAAGCATCTATCGACACGGCCCCACTCAATCGTTTGTTGGAACTTTTGGGCTTGCCATATACATCTAAGACCGTGACATAGACACCATACCCCCTCACCCGTCCAGGATGCTCCTCCTTCATAAGGGCTTCGGATAAGAAATCATGGTGTCTATTTGGGACAAATGTCCCTTGAGTGACTTCCTCCCTTTTTTCAATCTGTTCCAAAAGAAAAAAGTCAGAATTTAATATAAGTGCACTTTACAATATGAAAAAATGGGAGGCTATACAATTTTTTCATACACCCCCCTCGTTTTCTAGTTGGGGATGTAATAGGTTCCATCGTCTTTCTTCTTGGATCTTATTCTAACCCAATCTAAACTGCAATCTTAGTTTAATATGGATGAGCTAATTGACCCACAAGAAGCAGTAGAAGACAGTGGGTCTGTTTGAAGCCACTCTAGCCTCATCCCAACATAACCAGCTTGGCCTAAAAAGTGTGGATGCTCGTTTTGCAATTGCCTTTCCCTAGCCTTCTAACTTTTTTATTTGAAAAAAAAATCCAAAACTTTTAGTCTTTCAACTCAGTATAAAAAATGAATAAGAATTGTAACATTATACAGACCTTGAAAATCTCAGCCTCGTGTTCTTTTTTGAATTTTTTTCCATTATTCCTCGGTCAAGAAATCGTAGAGCTGAGTAGGCGAAGTGTATTTTGGGTGCTCGTTGGTGATGAAATCACGTACCAACCATGTTTTGAAGTCTTTCCATCGCATACCCGCAACTTTCAAAATAGTTTTTTCATGTCATAATCGAGTATGTTGAACTCCCTCTGAAAGATAGCAATAATTTGTGATGTTACTTCAAAAAGATTAATTACTATATATATATATATATATATATATATATATATATATATATATATATATATATATATATGTTACACACACACACACATCTGATACATTTATATCTTCTCAAATCGTGTTCTTAAGGCCTTGATCAACTTTATGTCAATCACTGATATTTATATCAACTTGAATACGGACCAAAGGCCCAAGATAAGACTTGAAGTTCTTTTGTACGGTCCGATCGGTCTATTATGCTAATCAGATTCTATGACTTTCACTTCCTGCACCTTCTTCTTCATCTTTTTGCAAGTTGTTGGCCCTCTAGTCTTTTTCTTTTGGCTAATGGACTGATCATGATTAGATGAACTTGAAGAACTAGCCATGACTTTGAAGGTTACTATTCAATGTACCTGTATATATAACAACACAAAAAAAAATATCTAGCATATTAATTAGTGTTACCAAAATAAAAAATGAATATTTTCAACAAATAGAACATATATATATATATATATATATATATATATATATATAAACAATATTATAAAGTTATAAGAATGTAAATGACCTTACACAACTATTAATCACGAATAATGGCCAATCCACAATCCTTCTTCATGATCCCAACGCATGTAATCGGTTTCAAGGTTATCTTCCCTTGAAGTTGCACCGTTTGTATACCAATAGAAAATGAAGCTTCATCCACCACATCACCAATGCCAACAATTGTCTCTTTGAAGGTCAACTAACCACTTAGTATCGACGGGATCAGAAACATAAAATACTTGTTTCGCATGTGATGCACGTATGAATGGCTCATCAAGATAGCTCAGCTGACCAAATTCCACTAAAGTGAAGCCTAATTCATCCACCCGAACACCTAGTCGTTTATCAACCTATTTACATTGGAAGAGAAGAAACTTGAACTCCTTGTAATCAAGTTCCCAAATATCTTCAATTACACCATAATAAGACATTGCAGCATCTATTGACCTGGTATCTTTGGCTACTTGTGTCACGCTACTATTTTGCATCATACTCTTACAATCTTGATGTTTTGTGTAAAATGTATACCCATTAATGTCACATGCCTCATAAGACCTTACAAGTACGCCAAGACCGTACCCTAACCACTTTATCGTTTCAAAAATGGTATTCGGTGTTTGTGACAGCTCTTTCATCACCATATCTTTGAACCACTTCGAAAATGAGCTATTATGTTGAGTAGTCACCCGCCTTTCATCTTTTGAAGGATTCTGGTGCCTTAAAATGGACATTTTTTGGTCCAAATAAGGATGAACCTCGGTTAGGTGTTGTAAGATAAGGAGGTATGCTTTGTCTCGCAATTCAACACTGGGCAAGATTGTTTTGCATCTAATCGTACATTTACCTTCGAGTCTTCCCTCGTAATGCTTTTTAGGAATACCAATAGCCTCAACACCATCCAGGTAATCACTACAAAATTTGATAACCTCCTCAACAACATAACCTTCAATGATACTGCCTTCAGGTCGAAATCGTTTTCTCACATATCATTTCAATAGACCCATGTATCTCTCAAATGGATACATATACCTTAAGAACATCGAACCAAAAATCTTAATTTCTCTCACCAAGTGAACAAGTAAGTGCACCATAATGTCAAAAAATGATGGCGGAAAATACATTTCAAATTAACATAGAGTAATAACAGTATCGGCCTTCAAATCATCCAACGCCTCCGGATCAACAACTTTACTGCAAATTACGTTGAAGAAAAAACACAGTTTTATAATGATACGTCTAACATGTTTTGGGAGTATGCCTCAAATTGCAACTGGTAACAAGTGTTGCATTAAGACATGATAATCATGAGACTTCATACCAGCCAATTTCAAGTCATCCATCGACACAAGACTTTTGGTGTTTGAAGAGTATCCAGATGGAACCTTAACAGTGTTTAAGCACTCAAAAAAGCTTGTTTTCTCTTTTCTAGACAAAGTATAACAAGCTGGGGGTAATAAGATACACTTTTCCGACTCTTACGGTGTTAACTTATCCCGTATCCCCATTTCTACCATGTCTTTTCTGACTTGATACCATCTTTCGTATTTCCTTGAATGTTCAATAATATCTTGATGATACTATCACATACATTTTTCTCCACGTGTATTACATCAAGATAATGCTTTACTTTTAAATGTTCCCAGTATGGTAGATCCCAAAATATGGATCTCTTCTTCCAAAGGCTCTTCTAAGGAGACTTAAAAAGTTTTCCAAACACGACATCAATTTTTTTAACTCGTTCATAAACCTCATTTCCTATTAACGGTAAGCGAGAAACTTGAGTTTCGATTTTTCTATTGAATGACTTTTTCTTCTTTCTATAAGGGTGGTGAATAGGGAGAAATACTCGAGGACTCATAAACACATTTTTCTTACAGTTTTTTAACCAAAGATCAATCGTGTCTTTCTCATAAATGGTACATGCTTTAGTTTCTTTTTTAGTATAACCCGAAAAGTTACCATAAGCTGGAAAATCATTTATGGTGCAAAATATCATAGCACGTAAGGTGAGATTCATTTGGCTATGTGCAATAAACACCGACATACCTTCATTCCACAATAGCCTTAAATCTTTAATTAGTGGCGCTAGGTAAACATCTATGTCATTTCCGGTTTTTAGGCCCTGAGATTAGCAACGACAGCATGATGTACTTGCGCTTCATACATAACAATAGGGGAATATAGTAAATCACCAAAAGAACTGGCCAAGTGCTATGTTGACTACTCATGTTACTGTGAGGATTCATGCCATCTGTGCATAGTCCAAGTTTAAGATTCCTATCTTCACCACCAAATTCGGGAAACATCCTATTAATGTTCCTCCATTGAGGAGAATCGATCGGGTGTCTTAGTTTTCCATCTTCTTTCCTCCCTTCAGCGTGTCACCGCCTGTTCTTAGCATCCTTTGCTTTAATAAGCAAGCGTTTAAATATTGGTATTACGAGTAGATACCAAAACACCTTTGCGGGAGAACCTATCTTATCCTCCCAATTATCATTGTCATACGTTCGCTTATACCTCGATGCCCCACACTTTGGACACAAATGCAAGTCCTTAAACTCATTCTGATACAATACGTAATCATTTGGACATGCATGTATCCTCTCAATCTCCATACCCATAGGGCACAACATTTTCTTTTCCTCGTAAATTGAACTAGGAAGCTCGTTATCCTCCGGAAGCATCTCTCGTAAAAGTTTCAATAATTCCGTGAAACTCTTGTCACTCCACCTATTTATTGCTTTCAAGTTATACAATTTAAACACAACAGACAATTTTGTGAATTTATTACAATCGGAAAACAAAGAATTTTTAGAATCATTGAACATATTATCGAATATATGAGGTTGTTCAATGAAATCTTGTTTTATGTCACGCATCATCTCATCTATCCTATCATCATTCTCCACATTAATCTCATCATTATTTCTCAAATTAACCCTCAATGTCACCAGTGCTCGTCCTAGGAAGTATACTCTCACTATGTCATATCCACCGTGTATAGCTTTCCTTAAACCCAGGACGAATCAAATGGCTCTTCACTTGCTCAGAGCTATGAAACTTTGTCAAATTCTTACAATCACAGCAAAGACACAAAATCATTTCTTCCCCTCTATTTATTTTGTTTTCCTCTGCACATTTCATAAATTCTTCAACTTCTTTCATATATTCTTGTGTATTACGTCTCGCATACATCCAACTCCGATCCATATCCAACGACCTATATATCAAGATATTCACAATGTATTAAAATGAATGAAATCACCTTAAATTATAAATTTCACTTTTTATTTATAAAATCTTACGGAAATTTCGACAAAATCTCTTCTATAAATAGGACTTAGCCAACCTGTAGGGGGAATCAAAATGTCACAATAAAATCAAAATATTCAACCTCAACATATCAAAAACTCAACCACAACTCAAGTCAAACTTCAACATGATCAACTACTCCAAAGTTAATCCGAATCAATTTTATATTCTATAAAAAAAATAACATTCTAAAATTTAAATAAAACTCCAACAATTCAAAAATTGTAATATATTCATCTACTAAGTCAAAATCAACAATCTAAAATTAGCATTCAAGCTAAACTAATAAAAAGTTCATTTAGACCAATTAACACATAAATTCAATCATATACATAATAAATATACAACATATATATAAAGAAAATTACTACACTATAAATATAAATATATACATGATATAACATAGAATACACACACACACACACACACACACACATACATACTTCTCATAATATATTACACATAAAAATATAGTTATAAATACCTATATAAAAAAAAAAACACACACACACACACACATCTATATTTACCTTAAAAAACAAGGGAGGCGGCGGCGCGGCGAGGGTTGGGGCCGGTTGAGTGAAAAGAGAGATAAAGAGAGAGTGAGATAGAAAGAGAGAAAGTGATAGAAAGAGAGTGAGATCTGCGCGCAGTATAAGAAAATTTTAAAAAATATGTGTCAGTTCCTATGTCAGAATCGACACATATACCTACATTTTATGCGTCGGTTTTTATTACAAAATCGATGCTTCTTGTCAACTCATACAATATGCATCGATTTCTTGACGCATATTGTCATAACATATTTACAAAATTGTCACCGCCATTTTTATAGGTGTCGATTTTTCCAAAAAGAGACATAAATTACTTATTTTTTGGTCTAATTTGTACTAGTGATCCACATAGCTGCCAATCCAGTATATCATGAAAGGACTTATAAGGATATCGAGATTGACAACCATATTATTCGTGAGCGCATTGACAGGGGAGAAATTAAGACTGCCTATATTTCAAGTAAAAATTAGATTGCGGATTTATTCACCAAGACATTGGAAAGGATTCATTCCATTATCTTACTTACAAGTTGGCATTTTTGATATCCATGCTCCAATTTGAGGAGGGGGTGTTAACATGTTTTATTTTATATTTTATTGTATTGGAGTTGTAATTAATTAGGCCACCAAGTAACTTAGCCTCCAAGCCACGTAATTTGTATATATATAGGCTACCCCTCTGTATATTTTATTTTTTAATTCGAACATATTGAATACATATAATTTCTCCATACAATTTTACACGTGCATTGCTTGTTGGTGTTGTCATCGCTTGAAAATTGGAAATTGATCCGAGCCCCTTCAATCACAATAAAAAAAGCTTCAATATTGGATTACACAAATTAGATTTCATAGTTCTTGCTTTATTTTCTTTTCATGCCGAGCCTCGAATTTTTTTGTTGTGCCAGATATAGTCTCCACCAGACAAATAAAATTTGAATCCAAGTCTAGGTTCATTCAAAAATCGGGTCGTGGCATTTAAACCCTATTCAGATAGTAATATTAACATTACTTCATTTACCATGATAGCCTCCAAGTAATTTTCAAACAACCTGAGTAAAATTATTTCAATTTTCAACCCTATACAGTATTAGTTCTCAAATGTCATATTCCTGACAGATACTCATTACATGCAAGTTGTCGACATGTCGGCAAGAAACAAGAGAAAGTAGTAAAGTGAAAACGATAGATACATTTCACTGTATACATATATTATTCACCCTTGCAATATTCTGATCTTATATGTATACTGTTTATTTAACTATTCATTTCTGATCCTCTGGAATCAATAGTGGAACAAAATAGTAAAAGGGTAATTAATTTCTGGGCTTTCATTTGGATGGTTCAATTCTAGTACGAAGACCGGCAGATCTTGGTTTGAAAGAAGCATGTATTTATCAATGTCCACAAAGATTTACAGTGAGACAATCTGACAATGGCGGTATTTTTTTTAAATCAATTTTAGTTGCAATAATAAAAATATTCTCGTACGTAGTCAACATCGAATGCAATAAGTAAAATTGTTTTCGAAATGACCTATTAATCTTCTACAATTTTGAAACCTTGTATTGTTTCAGTAATAAGGACATCTGTAAATCATTACATTAATCGGGAACTACATGAACGATATATATCGCCCCTTTAGGTGTAGAAGTTGGTAGTGTTGTCATCCTACGGACTAGTGTCTCTTACTCCATAGGGATGACAACAGTCATCTCTATAGATCTGCAGAGACGATATGTCCCTACGGTGTCTTATTCGTAGAAATGAGTTAAGAATAAAGGGACGACTTGTTATCCCTAAATATTGTACCTACAGACTTTTTTTTAAAAAAAAAAAAAAAAAAAAAAAAAAACATTTAAGCAATGATAAAAAATCGTTATAATCCCTAAATTTTTTGCTTTACCAAGTAAGCTCTTAATTTCTTTTGTTTGGCTGTCTTTTCATGTACAAAGAAAGAAGTTATTTAAAGTTAAGGAGAAAAAAAATCGTTATAATATAAAATTGAAGCAAGATATATTGATTTGAAACCACATGAACTCGGTCAATGTTCAATTTTAAACTGATTCAAAACACTTAGAAATGATTTGGTTTAGTTTTCGATATTTAAATAATGTGTGAAATCAAACCCAAAAAAAATAAAAATAAAAAGATCCACTTTAGCAAGAAGAAATCTAATTTGGCTAACATCAAAATTCATAATTTACTATACGATCCAAATGGTTTGGAATACCGATGAACTATAAAATAAGACAAATGAATATAGTTAAATTTTGTTTATAATTTTTTTTAGTGACCTTCGTTAATTATTATAACTAAAACTTTGTGCTACTTAAACTTATATTATTAGTAAAACTTGCTCGATTTGGGCCAGACTATAAGGTAGCAACTCATGCATGCATTATTCAATATATCGCAATCATATATATAATTTCGAAACTTGTATTATGATATTTATGTTAAGGAAGTTTCATTTTAAGTTGTTTTAGTTATAACTTAATAGTTATTTATATGTCGCTATGTAAATCTTTATTTAAAATCGAATTGAACTGTAAAAAGTGGTTTGGTTTCATGAAAGTGATATGATCCATTTGTGTTTGACAAAAGTGATTTGCATTTGATTTGGTTAAAAATTTTCTTCATACCGTTTCAAGTGATTTGATTTAAAATAAGTCAACATTTTCTAAAATCAAACCGTCTTCAGAACCCATATTTTAAGCACGATTCTCATTGTTGAACCAGGCCACTGAAAAATTTATTTTCGTTTTTCGTCAAAGAGAGTGAATCAATCTATACAATTTCTAAAAGTTTCTTAAATGGATAAACATTTTTTTTCTAAAAGTCTCTAAAGGAAGAAATTTTTTTGGATGACAATACCCTCAATAATATTTTACAATTTCTTATTTGTCCTTTCAATTAATTTTATTTTAGTTATTATATATTATAATTAATGTAATATTTTCTAATTTAATGATGATCGTTATCTCTTCAAATTTCATTGATCTATATTTATATCTATATACTACTTTTAAAATAACTTGAATGGAAAAATATTTTGGATCATAATACTCTCGAAAATAATTTATAATTTCTTATTTATCCTTTAATTAATTTTATTTTTAATTATAACATTTTATGTTTAAAAATAATTTTCCTAATTTAATGATGGTCGTTCTCTCTTCAAATTTCATTGATCTATATTTATATCTATACTACTTCTAAAATAACTTGAATGGAAAAATATTTTGGATCATAATACTCTTAAAAATAATTTTTTTATTTTTTATTTTTCCTTCAATTAATTTTATTTTAATTATAGCATTTTATAATTAAAAATAAATTTTACATTTATTTACGCATATAATGGTCCTGTTTTATAAAGAAAATGACGTTACCAATAAATATTGATAATCAAATATTTTACTAATGTGTCATTGTATAAATGTGATATCATTTTTATTATTTATTATTAATTTCATTCAAATTCATCTATAGTTTAAGGTAAAATGTCACAATCTACATATTCATGCTTAGTGATTTTTAAGAGATATTGGGACTCATAATATTTTTTTATTAGTATATATAACTTATTGTTTTAGCAGTTAAGAGAGCTAACATGCATACTTTTAAATGGTTAAATACTTTTTCACGCTTGTTATTTTTTGGATTTAAGTCTCGATTTCAATTACTTATAAAAATTGCACGCGACAAGTATTTTAGTAAGTAATACATTTAGAGCATCGTTTAGTAAACAATAGTTTTGAAAAAAAAAAAAGTTAAAGTTATGTACTTAACATAAATCTTGTTTCACCTTATCGCAAGCTCGAGTTTTACACAAAATCATCTTCAATTTAGTGAAATTAAGTCAATTAACTTCAATTTATTAGCAAGTTTGCTCTCCTTTTCAATTGTTTTCTTGACGAAAATATTGACTTGATATTAATCAAATAGATAATCTACATGTAAATACGTGTTTTTAATTTATACTGTTTTTAGAAAAATATATTTAAAATAGTTGATGTGTATTAAAAAGATATTCAATTAATGATGTTCAAATATAATTTATAATATCATTACAAAGTCACATACAACGCACACGCTACTAACTAGTTTCAGGAAAAGTGTGGATGAATTTAATTCATGATATTTATTTTAAATTATCTCTTTGAAAATTAAAAAGGGTCATTTAAATATATATACATAAAACATTTGTTTCAATTTATCCTAAATGCTAACAATTAAATGCTATTAAAAAATATGAAGAAATTGTTTCTAAATTTAATTATATCCTGATTAATCTAATTCAATTCATTAAATAACTTTAATTTCCCTTTTAACAAAATCATTTGAATATACTAGAAATAGACACGTGGTTTACAAGTCTTATATGTATTTGATTATTGATAAATATAATATTTTTAAAGTATTATTACTAATTCTGAAAGTAGTTCAGGTAATTCATATTGTTAAAAGAAATATTAACTTATAATTAACTGACCATAATTTTTAAAAAATTAAATTTTAATTGAAGAAATTCATCGAATTGCTTGATTTTTATATTAGACAATTGTTTAAAATATCAGTTTAGCTAGTAAAGAATTCAAGTGTCATATATCAAGAAGTAATTTGACATCATAAAATATTAGGGAAAACTTATTTATAAAATATTTATGATAAGTCTTGGAAAAAAATATGAAAAAAATGTTCATAGACAAATCATATTAATTTAGGATTATATTTTTAGAATGAGGGAAGAAAAAAATAATATAACTTAATTTTAAACAAAATTCAAATTTTTTTTTTTTTTTCAAACGAGTTTTGAATTATTTATTTTATGTTTTGAATTAGAATATAATTAAAAAATTTACCTTTGTTTTGATATGACTTATTAAACAGTTTTAATAAAAATTTAAGGTTGTCATTGACAAAAAAGAAAATATTTAAGTGTGTGTGTAAGTTAAATTTATTTACGAAGGATTTGGACTAATTAAGCATGAATTGAATATTAACCATGCAAAATCTACACATAATAATTAATGAATATCAAATACAATAAAGAGTAGAGTATCGTTATTTTAATCATTTACACAATGAAAATAAATATTGAACAATGTTTTCCAAAATAAGCATCCTAGAAATATTATAATTGAAGTTTTCCAAAAAGTACTAAATGCCCAAAACAGTCATTCTTGTATCTATGCCAGTAGATTTTTCTCTATTCAATTCAAATTCAAATATATCTTAGCAATTAAATCTAGCCTTTAACCCTTAAATATGTAAAAGATGTAAACTAGAATCTTTATATTAAACATATAAATTTAAACATGATTCTATTCAGGATCTTAACCATAAAATTAATTGCTCAACTGGTGATGCGCGTCGTGCAATTCCCGACGCGGTGCTCCCATGCCGTTGACGGTAGCAATAAAAAACCGTCCAAAATCCAACTTGATTTCATCCATACAAAACCGAACATAATCCGACTCGAAAAATCAATTATCCAAACAACGGAAATCCATACCAGATTTCGAAAACATATACATACAGATTCACAACCTAAAATTAGATTCGAAAATATCCCATTCAACCGACCACATATGTCAAACAGAATTCAACCATACAAAATATAGCAAAACAGAATTGATATATACATACAAATACAACTATTATGCATTATCTCAAAATCGGGCAGTGAGATTGTTGCTTTAGTTCCAAACCCAAATATAAATATAAATATGCATATATTATACATACAATTTGTTTCAGTGTTTCAAAAAAATACAAATCAAATTATAATCCATACATAATCCGAAGTAGACAAATTTTTCAAATTTTCTCAATCTAAATCGTACAATTTAATCACATATCTGATTTATTCATACATAGAACTAATTATTATAATTCTCTGACACCACATGTAAACTAGAATCTTTATACTAAACATATAAATTTAAACATGATTCTATTCAGAATCTTGATCATAAAATTAATTACTGTAAATTATAAGACATACCAGAATCCATAACAATAATGTAGAAAGTTATGAGATCCTGTCACAATTTTAATTGAATCTCGAAGAAAATAATGATTTGAAATTCACTTTCTTTTCCTTAACCAAAGCATTTAGTTGTGTTTCATAAATTGAACCCCAATGATGAAATTTGAGTTTAGTATATATAGGTATAGAGAGGGGTCGAGTTTCCTATTACCTTTTAATCTCAACCGTCCATCAAAGTTGTAATATTAATAGGAAATACTTCTAATTAAACCCAAGTTTTTATTAATTCGGCAGTTTACCTAATTAAACCAGGATACGTTATATGGCCACATAATGAGAACACAAAATTTCTAACAAAAGAAAGTCTCAAGTAAATACAAGTTATCTTGATGGCTTTAGTCATGAAGATTGCCAGCATGCTGTGGTAAAACTCGTGATCAAGTCCATTACATTCTCCTAGAATAACAGTTCTAGAACCCCGTCTCTAAGGGATAAAAACTGAGCGGCAAATCCCCAACTCTTTCTGCTGAGTTGATAATATATTGAATAGCTAGTATATTTTGGGGAAAAAAAGATAAGTAGCAATTGGACCAATTTCTAGTCATCTTCTTTGAATGGTTCACCGGTTAACATGTATTTTTAATCATTAGATAAGAGTTATAAACCAATTACATATATTAGATAATCAAAATGACCTAATGAGTTAAGAAACTAATAATGCAGATCAATTGACAAAGTGAATCTTGATTGTAAGAGGATTGAATAGATAGAGAGTGAAAATATGCCTTTCAAACTTGTGGCCCTTGCCTCCTCTTTTACAGATTCTATAGTTACAAGACTTTTGTCACCAGGATTATGAGATCCATCAATCGACCTATGCCAAATCACATAAATTTCCATATTATATTCAGTATGTAGAGAACAAAAGATCATTAGAAGATGCATGACCTATATAGAACTTGCATTTAGACATCAAGACTACTCGGAAAGAGCATTGTGTAAAAATTTGAGAAAAAAGCAATGTTACTGGAGCGATATCTCCATACACTGTAATAATTGAGACATATGTATCCTCAAGATCTTTTGATAAAAGCATTTTGGATTTGGGATTAGCTAACAAATCTTGCACTAATTAGAAAAGTTGGAAACTACAAAATTGGAGTATGTTGTTGTGTTGCATTCTGGAAATTTTTGGTCATTAATTATTTATTCTTGTAAACACATAGACAAACAAATTAGTGACTTTGATAATATAGAATCTTGATTAAGTTTTATCTCATGTAGCTTAACTATGTAGCAAAATAAATAAATTGTGTGAAAAAAATAAATATTACCTTGGGATAACTAATCGTTTAAAACAAAACATAAAATTTAAACATAAACTATTTATCAAATCCTTTGATAGTAAATATGATTACTAAACTCACCAAATCAATATTATTATTATGTAAAATTACAATATTATTAACTATGTGGCTTGAAACTTGAACTTGAGACTTCATCTTCTCCCCGAACTTTACATTCAAAATGCTCCTAGTAGCAAAGATGATCTTCCACCTCTATTTTAGAACAATTTTCCAGTTGTGGATTATGAGAACCCATTTTACTAATGTTGAACGTCACATGCTCCTTTTCAACCCGAAATGTGACATACCCCTCTTCTACATCTATCAAAGCTCGATCAGTAGCCAAAAATGGTCGATTGAGGATAAGTGGTATCTTGTTGTCCTTCTCTATGTCCAAAATTATGAAGTCAGCACGAAAAATGAATTTGTAGACTTTCACCAATACATCATCCACGACTCTATATGGATAGAAAATCGAACAGTCAGCTAGTTGCAACTTGATATTGCTTTACTTTGGCTCATCCAAACCCAGCTTCCTATATACAGATAAAGACATTAAGTTTGTACTTGCCCCAAAATCACACAAAACCTTGTTAAATTGTAAATCACCAATAGTGTATGGATTGAAAAATTCCCTGGATCATTCAGTTTTGGTGGCAACTTCTTTTACAGAATTGTGCTATATTCTCGTTCAGAGACACATCTTCTAAATCCTCAAGCTTCCTCTTTCTCGACATCATCCTTTTCAACAATATTGCATTGCTCGGGATTTGTGTGATAGCCTCTATGAAATGAATGTTAATATGAAATTTTCTTAGCATATTGAGGAATTTTTAAACTATTTGTCCTCCTTTATTTTCTGCAACCTTTGTGGGAATGGGACAGGTGGATCATGAGGCTTGATTGATAATTTCACCTCAAATCCCTTGTCCTTCTTTTCGGATGATTTTTCAGATAACTCAACCTGCTTTTTTAATTTTCCACGCTCCTCCTGAATTTTTGCTGGCCTCTTCACCTGGACCTTGGGTAATTGAAGAGCACTCCAAGTAGTAATCGCATTCACCATTTCCTTTTTAGTTTGTTGTTGAAGCATTTGAGGATGAGGAATGGGGGGTACATACACCCTATCACATGGAGCGAAACGGATCCTCCCAGTCACATAATCTACTTCTTCTACAACTCTGATTGTCATAACCTGCTCCTTTGGGTTTGTCTCTGTATTATCGGTAGTTTTCCAGGTGCCCTAGATGTCAAAATCTAAGCTATTTGTCCCACTTGAGTCTCTAAATTTTTTATTGATGATTGATGACTTTGCAAGACCATCTCAGGTTTTTGCATAAATTGTTCGATTTTAATCATGAATTGATTTGTCTTAGTCATACTGATTTTTCGACCCCATATACTGGTTCGTCTTTTCCATGAGCTTCATTACTATTTCTTCAATTTGTGGTTTCTTTTCCTCTTTCTGATACTAGGGGCCATTGGTGTAGCATTGTCTCTCCAAGCAAAGTTGTGATGATTTCGCAAACCAGGGTTATAAGTATTAGAATAGGGATTGTTTTGGCGTTGACTTCCTTACATAAAGGTAACTTGCTCCACTAGATACGCAAGAATAGGAAAATCTGAAGTTACATGATTTGCTCCACATTCTTCGCAATTTACTCCAGTATTTTTCACTGAATTCCCTACTTGGGTAGACTGCAAGCAAGTCACCAACGAATCAATTTTCCTAGCTAATTTAGTAACTGAGTGTACTTCATACACCCTCGCTGGCTTCTTCTGGATTACCCTATCTGATCTCCACATAGCATTTGTGTTTGCTATTCTTTCAAATAGCTCAAGTGTCCCACCAATTGTTTTTGTAGATAATGCTCCATTGGATGAAGAGTCAACCATGCTTTTGAAATGAGGAGTAGCCTTGCATAAAACAACTTGACTTGCTCAAATTTGTTGATCCCATGATAAGGACACTTTCTGAGCATGCTGTTAAACATATTCCATGCTTCATCAAAAGATTTAGAATCATGTTGCTGGAATACTATGATGCCATGTCTGAGTTTAACAACTTTAGTTAGATGCATAAAATTTGTGCATAATTTTTGAACTAAATCATTCTATGTAGTTATGCTCCAAGAAGGACACGAATCTAACCACTCCACTACTTTATCACGTAATGTGTATGGGAACAATCTAAGCGTAATAGCATCATCGGATACTCCTTGGCACTTGAAATGTTCACACATGTCTAAGAATTTCGAGACATATGTGTGTGAATTTTCATCCAATTTTTCATAAAAGTGCTACCCATTTTGGAACATATTGATGACATTTGTCGTCAACTAAAAGTTAGTAACCCAAACGGTGGATACACGATGCTAGATTGGCTTTGTACTATCTGAGGAGTCATGAAATCGTCAAAGAACATGTCATCTTCATTAATCTCTGGATCAACACCCTGTAAACCCAAATTGATTCATGCATTAAACACGAGAATAAAATCAACAAATGCAAATTATATGTAAAACTCAAGTCATGAAATCTATAGCGTAAAACTTATACTACATCCAATATCACAACTAATAGTTTAGCTACTCATCACAAAATAATTAAAAATGCATAATATAATATAAACATATCGAGTTTATCTAATTAAAAAGAGAAGAGAATTCTTGCACCAAGATTCGGTTCCCGTTGATAATCTTCAATCCTCTTCTTTGGCCTCCAATTATCCTCTAAGAGTTTGAATGATAAACGCCTAATTAAGCCTCTTCAATATGTATGCAAAAGTCTGGCTCATATCCCTTTTACGTGCCTGATAAGTAGTATTTAAAGGTTGTTGAAGAAACTAGGGGAATCAACACAAGAAATTGCGTATGGGCCTGATCTTGCGCTGGATCAGAGAGCAGTAGAAAGTTTGGTGGCGGCGTAGTCTGTCGAGTTCTGGATCCGTTGATTCATGTTCCAAACGCGCGGCACCAAGTACAAAATTTGTGGCCGCGCAGGCTAATTATTCAGGTGAAATTTCATCTTTCGATTGTGTTTAAATAGGTCCCCTGATCTTTAATTGTCCACAAGTCCTTCATCTTCCAATTATTGCTTTTCAGTCCCTATACTTCCAAATCTCTTCAAATCTTTCTTCCAACTTCACTTCCTCTTCAATTGATCCATCCAACTTGGATTTCTAGCACTTTGCACCTCTAGTAAGTCTTTTTCGACATCATTATCCTCCATTTGTCCATTTTAGCTCCAATTATCATCCAAATGCACATTATTTGCCTCAATTGCACAGTTCACTTGATTTTGGGATATTTCCTGAAATATAAACAAATAGCAAATAATTATGCAGACTTTATTCTAAAATGATAATAAATCATTCTAATTTAGATATATAAATGAGTGTATAAAATACACATATCAAGAACCAAGGAAGTCAAACCTCGATTCGCATGCCGATGGAACCCATGACGAGGTCCAAGTCCAAGGAGGTTCATGAGTCAATGGTGGGACTTGTTCACAAAGTATGGAACCGAGCCCCGATTGAAGACATGTCAAGAAATGAACCACGAATCAAGTTGGAGCTAAAAATGTAGGAGGCCAAAAATCAAACGCAGAAAACAATTGTGTGGTCGCATGGTTGAAATGGCGCGTGACATTACGCCTAAAAAAAATGGACTTCCTTAATCGTGCGACCACACGGGGTACTCCAAGAAACCCAAACTTAGAGTTTTTATTGCAATTTCCTATTTTCTTTGTTTCCCAATTAATTTGTACTATATAATAAACACATGTCAAACTTTAAACCTAACTTTGAAGCTCTTGCGTTGCAAAGACATTTGTAAAGTAAAAATCCTCCTTTAATCTTTTTTCTCTTAGAATTTCTTCAACTACATTTAGGGTTATTGTTCTTGTGTTGTTGTTGAATCCACAATCTTGATATCTACTTATTTCTATCTATTGTGTTAGGTTTAGTTCTTGAAATTTTGGTTAGATTAAGTTTTGGTCAAGATTCATTTATTATCAATTTTAGCTTTCTTGAGTTGATTCAAATTGTTATGAGAATTTTTGGTCAAACATACCAATTGTTCACGTCAACGTATGTCGTACAACTTTTTACCACTAGGGGAAAAATCGGTTGTATCGTGGTCTCTCAAGGCAAAGTGGAATAGGTGTCTTCAACTAATTGACAAGATGAAGTTTCGGACCAGGGGCAAAATCATATCGTGGTCTCTCAAGGCAAAGTGGAATATGGTGTCTTCAACTAATTAACAAGATGAATTTTCGGGTCTCACATATATACAGAGAATGTAATAGAGTAGCAGACATCTTGGCTGGCCTTGCAGTGAAGAATGGTACTTCGGACTGGTGGGCCTCTCTGCTAGCTAGCTGTCTTAGTTTAGTTGCTAGCAATGCTATGGGTCTTTGTAACTATAGGTTTAGTTAGATTGATGTATTCTCTTTTTGTTGTTGGTTGGCCTTTGGCTTTCATCTTTCTAATTTTAATTCTTTATTAATTCAGCAGATGATGAGGGTGCTAAGGAGATGCCAACTTAGTTGGGATATCCCCGTGCACCTACTAATCCGAATTACATAAAAAAGATATTATTGGTTTTTTCCCCCCTATTATTATATATACTCTCTAATATTATATGCCAAATACATGTAAATGTTGATATCTACTTTCTGGTATTATTAATTACTTGAAATTAATATAAGACATGATTATAGTCAGCATTGAATATCCCTTATTCTTTGGCTTTACATTCCTTCAGCCTTCTCTCTCCTCACATTCCTTACACTATATTTCAGGTTCCTGTCTGTCTATAGCTTCTAGGGTTTTCCTTTTTGACAGTATAAATTCAAGAAACTTTTTTAGACCAATGGCTGAAGGATCCTTAAAATGTTCAAGTGAAAAAAACCCTTCAGTAGGAAAAGTTGTTTATAATTACCAGTGTCTCCCCTTTTGAGTAAATAAACCCTTCTTTTTATCTTATCTCACACAGGAAAAAGAGAGAGTTTTGGTTGAAGATAGATCAAGAGGTATGTTTATTATTCAGGCCTTTTCCTTAAGATCCATATTCCCACCCCTTAAGAAAAGGATTCATTTGCTTCTGTTTTGCAGGACTGTTTAGATGGTAATTTAACAATGTCAAAAAACCCTCCTAGAAATTAATTTATTTCCTTCTCTAATGGTACAAGGCCTTAAATCAGGTGGTACAGCACCGTATCAAGCCCCGATCACTGCCGTCCATTTATTGAATACGGGTCATGGCTTCTGTGAGAGAATAAATATGATTTTCAAGTTTGAATGTCTTATTTTTCATTGTATAATATGATCACCTCTCTCTTTTCACTGCTGTGATCAATTTTTTATAAACCAGGTAACTTGGCTACTGATGATATATTGCCAAAACTAGATACTTTTATTTAGAATTTAACAATTAAAGAATTTTCCGTAGTTCGAACTTAAAAATCCTGCTCAATTTCAAAATTATAGTCTTGTTCTTCTTTTCAGGAAGGCCTTCAAGTAATTTCATTATTATATATATGTAGCACTTCAATTAGCCATTTGAGTTTTAGAAATTTTCTTGTTCAACCTAGATTATTTTTCAAAATTTATAGTTATTTTGATTACCCATTTCAAGTTAATCTTAATTATGACCTTTTTAAGAGTCGCTTGAATTTAATATTCTTCAGATTATATATGCAAAATTATCTTTTTTAACGGTTAGAGAGAGACGAGCTTATTTATTTCAAAAATTTTAATGCATCTCTCCTTGATCTAAAAAACATAGCTAGCGGGTTAATCTTTCAATAGGAAAAAGAGGGGATAATGAATTGGATTATTCGAAAAATATAGACCAAATTCATTTTTTGGTCAAACTCTATATATATGTTCAACGAATTCATAAAACTGGTAGTAATTAAGACTATATATACTATATAGCACCGTTATTTGCTATATTATACTAAGTTGAATTACCAAAAAAAATAAAATTGTTTAAACTTAGTCTTTGATTAGAGGATTAATATTCATGATCGCTACCAAAATAATATTATACTTCAAAATATGTATATATGAGTTAATTATTTCAAATTTGAATTGATATAATCTCAATTCTTACAGCAAAAAATAGTAAATACTTGTTCTGATTGATTTATCTCAGGAAATAATAATTAACTAAATTGCAGGAAAAATGGCTTCTTCTTCTTCTTCTAGCTATTCCAACCCTCCATGTGCAGCCTGCAAATTCTTGCGAAGAAAATGCCTGCCAGGTTGCATATTTGCCCCATATTTTCCTCCTGAGGAACCCCAAAAATTTTCCAATGTACACAAAATATTTGGTGCAAGCAATGTAAGTAAACTACTCAATGAAATCCTTCCTCATCAAAGAGAAGATGCAGTAAATTCTCTTGCTTATGAAGCCGAGGCACGGTTAAAAGACCCTGTGTACGGCTGTGTTGGAGCAATATCTGTTCTTCAAAGTCAAGTTCTTCATCTTCAAAAGGAATTGGATGCTACAAATGCTGATCTAATGCGATATACGGGGAGTGATACCTCGTATCCGGGAACAGGAACTATGAATCATATGACTGCACAGTTCGGGAGGATGGGTCGAGGAGGAGGAAATTCTTTTGATCCTAATTCTGGTTACCCCATTTCATATCCTTCTCAATGGAATAATGATTCTAACAGCCCTGAAAACGGTGGAAATGGCAGCATGTAACGTCTTATATGTTTATATTAGGTTTTTCGCTTATTATTTCGATATATATATTATGACGTTACATATGGAACGATGCTAGTGAATCTTCCAATGCTCGTTTCATTTCTAAAGACGAGCTATTATATACTCTATGGGTATATATTACGAAATTTTTTATTTCGAGAAGTGAAATACTTTGGTATAGATATAATGAGTTTTCGTCTATTGGGACATATGTTATCTTGGTGATATATGATCTCTCTATGTATGGTTGGTTTACATTATACGAGATTAATTCCTCCTAGACAAAAGGATATGTAAATCAGTAAATGTAATGTACATTACTATTAAATATTATATATTGTACGTAGTTCATGCCATCAGTCCAAAATGATTTAATTTGGGCATTTGTAAATGTAATGTACATTACTATTACTTTTCATCCAAAGCCTAAATTTGCGATGATAGCCATCAACTTCTTTCTCAATAAGGGAAGGTTGAACAGGCTCACAAATTTTCATTCTTGCAGAAACATAACTCGACTGACGATTACAAATATTTACTACCTCAATAGTATAAAAAATGCAGATTTTAGAGTGATTGTCAGCCCTCAAATCAAAAATGGAAAAATTATATCATACAATTTATTTAGCTTTACATTAATTACTCAGTTACTCGTGAATGTCCATTTTATGATGGTTGTCCTTGTTTAGAACAGTATAAAGATCCGAATAAGATTTTCCTCCCATGTGAAAGAACATGAACCTACATAATTATTACTTGTACATAAATATGCATGGTCTCTTTAAGCCTCTGTTCGGTAAATGGGTAACATGTTATAAATCCATTTATAATAGCTCCAATTTTCAATATAATTTTTTAAACACCCATCTTTTTTTACTTCAATTTTTAACCCTAAATTCATCTCGAGATGCGCGCAATAAACTGATTATAATCAGTTGGGCGCCTCCGAACAGAGCTTGTCTTTCTAATGCTTTCAGCCAAAGAAACAAAAATTCTAGCATTTATCACTTTATGTATTTACCTTTAGCCTCAATTTCTTGTACTTGGATTCAAACACGTTAAACATTTTTCTGTTAGATAAAAGCATTTCTTTTAGAATATGATGTAAGAGAATGAAGAAAATGATGAAAGATCAAACACATAGAACATTGTCCCAAAACAAGTGAAAGTGAATGGAAGCCGAAATTTAAGTCAAAGAGCCAAAAGAGGACTCAGCAAGCTTGCTACGACCGTAACTGAGGCTTTCACGGCCGTAACTCAATCAGGAACTTTTGGATTCAGCAAGACATTTATAGCCGTAAATGAACTTTTACGGCCGTGAAAAATATAACCGCGCATCGCGTGGTATTTTACCTGCGCGGTCACACGGTTCAAGTTTTTAGGTTTTCGCAAATTTTTTTGTTAATTTCCGTTTCAATTATTTCTTAATGCTATTTTTGAACCCTAATGCGGTTAGGGTTAGTTTTAGGCGTGTTTTACATTTTATTGTCTTGTTTTTCATTATTGAACACAACTTTGAAATTATTGAATGAAAATTGAGAATTTTTCTCTTATAAGGTGAGTTATTTCCTTAATTCTTAAAACTTATCAAATATTCAGTCTTTATGGCGTTTACACAGCGAACTTATCAAGGAATTGACATCCCTTGTGTCGTTCACCAATCTTGGTTCATATTCCCACCATTCTCTCGTCGTGAATATTGGGTCAATGTTTTATTGTCAATTTATTCTTTTATCGTTTGTTTTCTTGTTTAATCTGATTTAGATCTTTCCTAGGTTATTATTATTATTTATTCTGCGTTTTTGTTGCATTTCCCAATTGTGTTCGCATCAAGTGGTATCAGCGCTTGGATCTAATTAAGATTCTTGCATTTTCTTATTTTTCTTGATTTCTTTGTGTTCTTCATGTTCTTCGTGCCAGTAGAGTTTTTTTTTCAGCTTTTGATCCATAAAAAAATTCTTCCCAAAAATTCAAAAGTACTTTTCGAGTTCATTTTTTTGTTCAAGTCCAATTCCTTTTTTTCGCCATAGTCGTAGTCAAATTTTCTTCAAAAAAAATCGAAAATTTCCAGAAAAATCCAAACTTCGAGAATTTCTATTCTTTCTTCGTGTCTTCCATAAATTCCTTGATTTTTTATCCTTTATTAGTTCTTGGGTGAAATTTGAAGGGATAAGAGTGATACATGAGCGAAAATACACGTGAGGAGAATTTTCTTTTGTCATTAAAATGTCTTATAGAGAGGGACTACATCATCATCTTCTGTGGGTGATAACAAACAACCCAAAGGTAAGGATAGAAAGGTTGAGCCAGGTAATGATGAGATTGCGGCGAAGCGGGTACAATTTGAGAGGCATATGGCTCAGATGGAGAAACGGGATACAGAACGTGATCAACGACCTCGGGATCAATCTCTTAATAGTTCTTGGGCTAGGATAGGTATTAGGCGTGAGGTTGGTATGGATGATGAGGGCATGGGTAGTGAGAGGGGTATTGTATCTTCGGTGGCAAGTTTGTGAAGGAGGGATAGAGGAGATAGGTATTGGAGGAGGTATAATAGGGAATATCGTGATGCTAGGAGGTATCGTGAAGGTAGGGATGCTGTAGATGGAGACCTAGGGAACATTAAATGAAAATACCTCCGTTCCAAGGTAGGAGTGATCTGGAGGCATACTTGGATTGGGAAACAAAGGTTGCACTGCTTTTTGATTATCATAATAATTTTTAATAGAAGAAGGTGAAATTAGCCGTGATCGAATTTACGGATTATGCAATCAATTGGTGGGATCAGTTGGTGACGAGTAGGAGGAGGAATCTTGAGAGGCCAGTGGAGACTTGAGGTGAATTAGAAACTATAATGAGGAAGCGGTTTGTACCAACCTTTATTAAAGGGATATTTATCGGAGGTTGTAAGGCTTGAATTAGGGGTCGAGGAGTGTGTCGAAATATCTAAAGACATGGAGGTAGCAATGATTAGGGCCAATGTGGTGGAGGATCGAGAAGCTACACTGGCGAGGTTTTTTAGTGGGCTAAACAAGAATATTGCTAATATGATTGAACTATAGCACTATGCGGAGTTGGAGGACATTGTGCATATAGCAATGAAGGTGGAAAGATAATTGAAGCGAAAAGGGGCAGCAAGACACTCGTCGGGGTCTTATCCTACATCACAATCAAGGAGGGATCACAATGATGAACATGTCCCGAAAGGGAGGGAGGAACCTACAACAAAAGGTAAAAATATTTATGATTCTCAACCAACTAGAGATAGAAATATTAAATGCTTTAAGTGTTTGCATTCGGGTCATATAGCATCCCAGTGTCCAAATAAGAGGGCAATGCTTTTGCGTGACAATGGTGAAATTAGTTCATAGGATGAGTTTAAAGAGATGCCTAGATTACAGGGTGTTGGGGCCAGTAGTAGTGATAAGGAAGGGTTGACTTATGCTGTGAAGGGCTCACCAGTTAATAGGCCTGTCCTTAGTTCTCATTGTACTAATGTAATTAGTACAATGTTGGTTGAAAAATTGGGGTTGCCTAAGTTAAAACATCATAGTCCATATAAATTGCAGTGGCTGACTGAGTCTGGGGAAATTAAGGTGAATCGGCATGTTGAGGTCAAATTTACCATTGGGGGTTACAAGGATAAGGTCGTTTGTGATATAGTGCGTATGCATGTTGATCATATTTTTTTGGGAAGGCCATGGAAAATGATACGAGGGTGGTGTATGATGGGTTTAAGAATCAATATTCTTTTGTGAAGGGTGGAAAGAAAATTACCCTTGTGCCTTTATCTCCTAAGGAGGTCTGAGAGGATCGATTGATAATCAAAGGTAAGTTTGAGAAAAAAAATAAGAGTGTTGAGGCCACGACTTCAGAAAAAAAAAAGAGGGTGTGAAAATTGAAAATAAGAGAGTTGAAGCCATAACCTCAGAAAAATGAGAGAATGAGTGCAAAAAGAAAAAAGAGTCCACCTACAAATTGAACTTTTTTGCACAAATGTTGATGCACAAGGTTCTATGCCTTGAACTTAACCATGCTAATAAATCTCGCCCTAGTTCTATTAAATCTGTTTTGCAATTGTCAAAATCAAGTCACAAACTTAAGATGGGGAAGGAAGTTATTTGCAAAGATGGGTAATCAAAAGGATTGAACAGAAGCACCAAGCATGTGAATGTTGCTCAAACAAATAAATTCAGAAAACACTTGAAGCACGGGCTAGTTACAGATTGAGGTCAAATCTTCTTCAAGGGAGAGAGGATGATGTGATCAGGAGCAAGAGTTTAAAGACGACGTCATCACACAAGGAACCCAAGCTCAAGCACAAGCTCAGGGACTTAAAGAACCAACAAAAAGTGATAAAAGAGGTCCCAAAACAAGTGAAAGTGAATGGAAGCCGAAATTCAAGTCAAAGGGCCGAGGACTCGGTGAGCTTGTTACCGCCTTAACTGAGGCTTTCACAATCATAACTCAGTCAAGAACTTTTGGATTTAGCAAGACATTTACGGCTAGGCCTGGGCAAAAGAATCGAAACCAACGGTTCGGTTTGGTTCAGGCTCGGTTCGGTTATATCAAAATTTTAAACTGTTCTAGTTCTAAAAATTAATAACCATCGGTTCCAGTTCTGTATCGGTTCTTAGTTCAGAACCAGAATCAAGAAACAGAACAAAAAAATCATCAATTCTTAATCTTAATGCATGTTATCCGGTCCATTAGTCAATATCAATTACCCAACAACTATTAAATTATTCAACATTATAATAACTATAAGCAAAACAAGTAATAAACAAAAAACCATAGAATAAAAATCATTTTTCTTTTACTGGTCCAAGCCTTTAGCTTCAAGCCTTCAGTCGTTAGTTCTTCAAAAATCAACAAACAATAAATCTTCAGTCTTTATCTTACAATTAATTGTTATCTTATTTTCAAGGATTTTCTAGACTTGTGCGAATGTTCCCTGAAAAGGTTGAGAATTACAAGCAGAAATTCAAGAATTTTTAGAAGAGCACATACACCCTGATGAGGAGATACGTTACTATTTGGAAGGGAGTGAATATTTTGATGTCAAGGATTTTGAGTGTTGTATTCGTATTTTGATCAAGGTCGATTATCTTACCGTCTTATGACTCTTACCAGCCAGAATCTATCATCGCTTATTCGCTTAAGTTAGAAAATCTTACTTTAGGAAATCGGAACCAGAACCAGAACCAAAAGAACCGAACGGTTTGGTTCGGTTCTTCTCTTGCAAAAAGAACCAACAGTTCTTTTTTCAAAAGAACCATCAGTTCTTAGTTTGGTTTGGTTCCCTAGGAACCAGAACCATATGGAACAACGCTCACGCCTATTTACGGTCGTAAATGAACTTTTACGGCTATGAAAAATATAACCGTGAGATCGTGAGGTATTTTGCCCGCACGGTCGCGCAGTTCAAAGTTTTAGGTTTTCGCGATTTTTTTTTAATTTTCGTTTTAATTATTTCTTAATGCAATTTTTGAACTCTAATGCGGCTAGGGTCAGTTTTAGGCGTGTTTTACATTATATTGTCTTGTTTTTCATTATTGAACACAAGTTTGAAATTATTGAATGAAAATTGAGAGTTCTCTTGTAAGGTGAGTTATTTCCTTAATTCTTAGAACTTATCAAAGATTCGGCCTTTGTGACGTTCACCAAATGAACTTATCAAGGAATTGACATCCCTTATGATTTTCACAAATCTTGGTTCATATTCCGCATCGTTCTCACATCGAGAATATTGGTCAAGGTTTTATCGTCAATTTATTCTTTTATCATTTGTTTTCTTGTTTAATCTAATTTGGATCTTTCCTAGGTTATTGTTATTGTTTATTCCGCATTTTTTTCACATTTCCCGATTGGGTTCACATCATTTCTCCAAATGGGATCTCATAAATAAGATTTCTTAGCCACTCAGTTTCCTTTCCGACCTCTGCCAATGATACGAATTCGGATTTCATTGTTGAATGTGTTATACATGTTTATTTTTTGGATCTCCATGAGACAGCTGCTCCTTCAAGAGTATCCAATTTGCATCGATAAATCCTTCTAGGATTGCTGGAAATTTAGAATATTGTAGGCCTTGATCCTTGGTTTTATTTAAATAACCAAGAATTCATCCAATGAACTTCCAATTGTTTAGGTTAAGAATCTTAAAATTCCAAATTTCCTAATGTTGGTGGGTGGTGGGAGGAAGTTAGAAAAATGGGATATGTGAGAGGGGTTAATTACACAAAATAAAGTTCATGTTTATTAAAAATTTCAAATTTATCACTAACGTTTTAAAATGACACAAATTATCATTTATGTTTAAAATTCTTACACCGTATATCATTTTATTAACTTTCTAGTCTAGTTGGATGTTAAATAATGACATGTTGATGACATGGCCATACACTCTAGCAAGTTGGTGCATAAGCGTTGAAGTTGAAATTGGATTTTTTATTTTTATTTTAAAAAAAGGTCACATAGTTTTTTTTATTATTTAGTAATGAAAATCAAAACTGTAACATTCAAAATACTAGAAAATTAAAAATTAATGAAACGCAAAAAAAAAAAATATTTTTTACATACATATTTTAACAAAGGAAACTAATATATATACAGTCCTTTTATTGGTACTCTATCACTTGACAGGTGGGCATTGAGTGTTATGACCAGGCCTTGCCTGACACCCCCTTCCCCCCAATAGGGGGGACACGTGCCCACTATGGGCACCATATTTATATAATCAATAAATTTTAGAAATTCAAAAATATAAAATATAAAAATTTAGAATTTAAGATTTTGACAAAAAATTAATAATTTATATTTTTATTTATGTATTTAATATTGTCCCAGAATTCTTTATGTAAATACACATCTGTTCTTTAACATAATCATTATAATTTATATATCAATTTAGCCTCTATTCGGCGGTTACATTATAATTCAATTTATAATTTACACAATTTTCAAAAGTATTTTATAACCACACATTTTTTCTCTCTGATTTTTAACTATACATTTTACCTAAAACTACATCGAAGAAGTGTAAGTAATCACCAACAGATCAGTGACAACCAATGCCTCTCCTAATTACCTATGAAAATAGTTGTTGGTAAAAACCAACAATTTTTTTTGTCATAAATTAATCGACGGTTTAAGATATTCTTTGATAAATTAGTGGCAAGGGTTTCACTAACCGATATGCCATCATAAAGATATATTCGTGAAGCCTATTAACAGGGAAATCAAGACATCGTTGATAGAAAATTTCGCTGTTGATGTCGCATTTTTTGAAGTGCCTTAATATTTGTTCTTAAACAGTTTACAGCTAGTGGTGGAGGGAAGGGGAGGTCCTTGGGTTGGCATAGACCCCCATAAATTTGGAACTTTTTTTTATTTCTTAATTTTTAAAATTTTGCCCCACCAATTGATGTGTATTGGGCCTACTTTGGGTTAAAAAAACCACCAAAACACAAGATAAGCAAGCTGATGTAGACCACAATAATTGGTTGAGAAGACAAAACACAAAGTGTGCCCTACATTTTACAAGCTCCTAGCATTAGCATTAATTCTTTCAGTTCCCATTGATCGTAGAGAGAGTATTTTATAACCAGACACATTTTTTCTCTCCGATTTTTAACTATACATTTTACCTAAAACTACATCGAAGAAGTGTAAGTAATCACCAACAGATCAGTGACAACCAATGCCTCTCCTAATTACCTATGAAAATAGTTGTTGGTAAACACCAACAATTTTTTTTTTCATAAATTAATCGACGGTTTAAGATATTCTTTGATAAATTAGTGGCAAGGGTTTCACTAACCGATATGCCATCATAAAGATATCGTCGTGAAGCCTATTAACTGGGAAATCAAGACATCGTTGATAGAAAATTTTGCTGTTGATGTCGCATTTTTTGAAGTGCCTTAATATTTGTTCTTAAACAGTTTACAGCTAGTGGTGGAGGGAAGGGGAGGTCCTTGGGTTGGCATAGACCTCCATAAATTTGGCACTTTTTTTATTTCTTAATTTTTAAAATTTTGCCCCACCAATTGATGTATATTGGGCCTATTTTGGGTTAAAAAAACCACCAAAACACAAGACAAGCAAGCTGATGTAGGCCACATAATTGGTTGAGAAGACAAAACACAAAGTGTGCCCTACATTTTACAAGCTTCTAGCGCTAGCATTAATTCTTTCAGTTCCCATTGATCGTAGAGAGTGTTTTCTGTAATGAATTGTGTCAAAAATAAAAAGCGTAATCGAATAGGAGATCAATGGTCGAATGATAGTTCATTTATGTATATTAAGAAGCGTGTATTTGTCAATATTAATAATGATGTAATCATACAGCGCTATCAAAGTTTTAAAATACATCGAGAACGCTTATAAAAGTATATTAAAATATTTCGTTATTATGTTGTTTTCAAATTTTTTGACAACTCATTTTCCCCGCCGCCCCCCCCAAAAAAAAAAATAATAAACTTCCAAAGTCTGGCTACGCCACTATTTATAGCAACATAAATATAACACTCATTGTTCGTAAAAATTTGCCTAGGCCTCCTATGCGTGAAATCTGAATTTAACACCCAACCAGGCTATCCCTTTCTTTTAATGCATAAGCCCGCCCAGGCCCGTAAAAACTTAAAGACTTGATCTTAGAATATAACCACACTTTACACTTCTTATAACCCTATATATGTATATTTCATTACCTTCCAATGTCATTAAAAGGTCCTACAAGTGCATATTGACCCCTCACCCAAGTCATGGGTCATGACCATCCCAAAGTTATTAAAGGTCCTACATATTTACTCCCACTCCCAAAAAGTACAAAACTGCATTTACAAATGCATTTTTCTGGAATAGGGAAATGTCATATGAGAAGATAGAAGAATCTCAGCACTGGAAAAACATGGATACCCACTACTTTTGAGGGAGCAATAAAATTGAGACGGGGGTGGGGTGGCTTCAATAAGGTATAAGGCAGGCAAAGAGGATGTTGAGTGATACTCAATAGAAAGAAAATCGCACAGCACTAGACATAAAAATGTGTTATCTGTTAGAAATATATATATATTAAAATAAATAAATTAAATAAAGTGCTCAAGTGATGGAATGTGTGGAATTTATGTGAGAGGTTGGTGGTTCAATTAACATTTTACGCGCATATATAATAAAAAGTCTTTGACACTTTGATTGGGCATTGGGCTTCTTTGATTAATATTTTTTATTTTTAATCATTTTCGAATTTATTGTTATTATTTTTAATTATTGGTCAAACTAGCAAGTACAATATTGTTAGCTTACTGTTAACAATTTTGGTGTACTAATGCAATTAATTATCATCCCATAAAACTTTACATTTTTCTTTTAACTCCTAGTTCAATGTGGTGGAAGTTATGGAGACCTTTGTTACCTATAAAAACAAGTTCTCTTTTTAAGAAAATATACAGAATACAATTCCTCATAAATTCGTTTTTTGCATCTATTATTTTATACACTATTTTGGAGTAATATCGAGAGTTTTGGAAAATCACCTGTGATTGTTGCACATAGTGATTCGATCGTTGTATCCTGTGAGTGATTGTCTAAAGAGGTCGCAGCAATTTACGACGGACAATTTCACTTTAGAACATCGTGCCGTCACGAGCCTCGATCGATAATTTTTCTTTTTCTGCAATTTTATTATTCTAAAAAATGTGCCTACAACTAGGTTTCTCCAACATTATCTGCCTCTCACTCTCTTTTTCGTAAAAGAAATTCACACTCGGAGGTAAATATAAGAAGAGAAGAAAAGACATGAAACAGAATATAATCACAATCTGTGTTTATAGTTCATTTATCTTTACTATCATATAATGAGTTAATAATCTTGGCATGTTCGAGTATTGCATGTATGTAGCTTCTATAATTGAGTTTGACAAGTCTTCAACATTCAAAATAAATTGAGTAATCATTAAGTACGTATATACTAATCACAATACATAAAATATAATTCTCGGATACACTTTATGTAATATAGACAAATGCCCAAGTAATTGATTTATTTATATTTTTACGGTAAAATATATGGTTAAAAAGTGGTTTGAAAATTTATATCATTTATAAATTAGTTTATAACTTATAATGATTGCGTTAAATAACAAATTAAGGAGGGTGTATTCAATTGTGACTTTTAAAGGCTTTTGGAGACTTTTAAGTCCGTGACTTTTGTAAATTTCATAAACTTTCAAAGACTTCTATGGATTTGATGAGAATTATTTCATGGATTTCTGTAAACTTTTGTTAAAAACTTTTCAGAAACTTTAAAAATTTTCATTTGTTAAAAAATACTCATATAATGTAATATTTTAAACAATTTCTTGTATGTCCAAATCACCCACAAGAATGTAACAAAATAAATCATATTTCTCATATTAGTAAAAATTATTTAAAAAAAATTATTCTAAAATATATTTCTTTATGGAGTTAATTAAGTGATTGATCACTAAATTTTACTCATGATTACTATTTGTTTACTCAACTTTAGATGATTACTCAATGCTCACTGAACTATTCAATAATTTACTCTATAATCACAATAATCAATCTTCTAACAAATATTCCCACTCGGCGTTGTCGCGTGAAAAAATGACGCGGTAGAATATGGATTCTTGCGTAAGAGTCAATTTATATGTTTGGAGTTTTGACAAATCTCATATTAGATGGGAGATTGTTTTATAGATTAATTATTTATATTTTCTATTAAAAAATCTCTGAAAGTCTCACAAGTAGTGAAATCTCCAAAAGTCATTATCAATTTGAATACATTCAAATTTGTAGGGATTTATAAAAGTCTCAATTGAATACATCTAAATGTTCAAAGATCTTTAAAAATCTGAAATGAATATATAAACTTTTAAAATCTCCAAAAGTTTTTAAAAGTCACGATTAAATACATCCCCATAAGTTATAAATTTTTAAAAGTCTCAATTGAATATACAAACTTTTTTCAAATTACTTTTTAATCACACAAATTTTCTCTCTAATTTTCAACCACACATTTTACTTCAAAATTATAAATAAATTAGTTTATAAACTTATTTCTAAATCAGTTTATAAATCACACAATTTATCATTTTTTAATTACACACATTTTTTCTCCATTTGTAACAACTAATTTTTATCTTAAAACAATGACTCCGTTTGGTAACACTGTAGTGGTTTATAAACTGATTTATTTATAATTTTGAGATAAAATGTGTGGTTAAAAAATGAAGAAAAAAAATATGAATAAATAAAAAATGATTTGAAAAATTATATTATTTATAAATCGATTTATAAATAATTTACCAAACTGATACTCAAACAGGTTACAAACCAAACATTGTTACTAATCAAAGGTGCATGTTATAGGAGCATATCCCAAAAAATCATCAAAAGTATTTAAAATTTGTCGTTTCACAAAGTGGGGTCATGACAAGACTTGATTAAACTATTCATTTGTTGTTGGGCCCATCAACAAATTGGCCCTTCTACCGCCCAAAAATCACCGGCCAGGTTCAGGTGATACCAATAAGATCCCCTACAAATTCAAATAATGAATTCTTAGGTGATTTGACTGATTTGATGCCCTAAAACCTTAGGGAATAACGAACTTTTCGCACAGTTTTTAACATATGCTTGCTTCGCACGGTCATGATGAATGGGAGAGCTAACTATACACTATAGTCGACTTATTTGAAATATATCAAGTAGATAGCTTCTATTTGTTAAAATTTTAACGGTGCGTTCTTTTGCGTAATAATTACAATTTATAAATATTATATTTTTTAAATCAATTTTTAATTATACACATTTTTTCTTTTCAATTTTTAATTACACATCTTACCTAAAAATGTATACATATATATAATAGGATAATGGTCACTATTTTACACATACAGTTTCCCACCCATTTTTAATTGTCATTTTAGGAATTTTTTTAATTTTATCAATTTATTTTAATAAATGAATTAGGAATGTTCAATTAATGCATATAGTAAATGATTTATGAATTTGTGACAAAAATATCTATAAAAAGTCAAATTATAGATTATTTTTATTCTTTTAATAATTATTGCATTATTTTGAAGTCGGAAAATATGCAATATAGATGTCAAATTCAAGATCTCAACGAAAAGTTAAATACAAACTAAAAAATGAGAGCAAATTCTAAACATATCATTCGTAAAATCGTCGTAAATATTAAAGGTAAAAGATTTACTTATATTTTTTACTTTTCCAACATTCAATCTTTTTAATTTATCTTATTTAAGTCCTAAAATGATACCTATCATTTCTTACCTAAATTCAATTTGACCTAAATGATTAATTTCTAATATTTTTCTTATCAAATTGAAAGAAATAATTGATATTCGATCTTTCTAAATAAATTCAATTAAATCATTTAATTTTTTACAACTTTAGATTTTGATAAACTTATTGGTTCATTTTATAAAATAGAAGGTGTTAGCAAAATTATTCTATTTAAAAATAGAATATGGTATACATGTTTATTTAACATGCACATAAATAGTATGTGCAATTGTTAAAATTGAGTTTTAAAGAATGTCTAGTTGAGAATGAACATTGAAAAAAACTATTTTTGAAGAATCAATTTTATATGAATAAGTAATGAAGTCTTATGTCTTGTAGGTTAAGCCTCTATTTATAAATTGAGATGTATAAGTGATTTTATATATATATAAAGTTAATTATATTTATAATATTCATTCAAAAAATTTAATTAAAGTTTGTATTTCATATTATTTCAATTTACGAGTTGGAAAATTTTAAATATTTCAACTTTTAGAAATCAAATAATTGTAAGCTCGACTTTAAGTCATCAAATCAAAATGATAAAGTATAAAATAAGTCACGTGTCGATATCTTACTTAGTCTAAATAGACTAAGAAAACTACAGAATAAATAATTAGCTTTTAAAAAAAATATGCAAATCATAATTTTATGTTTTACTTTTCTGGATATTTTTCATTATATATATGAATGCACTATGTATGTCGGACATTATATTTTTACAACTTATTCAATAATATTTGTTAATTATATCTTCCATGTATCGCACGGGTGTGATTACTAGTACAAAAAAAAATATCTGACATTTGGCAGCCAAACACTATTTTCTATTTAAATATATTTTTTTTTTATGTTTTCGAAATAAAATATGTGATTGAAAAGTGGAAGAAAAAATATGTGTGATTAAAAAGTAGTTTAGAGAATTGTATTATTTTAAAACATGTTTTTAAACTAGTTTGTCAAATAGATGCTAAATTTCTCAAAGACATGCATATTCTACCACCTTTGGTAAAAGATTTATAAATCAATTTATAAACCACACAATTTCTTGAAATACTTTTTAAACACGCATACATTTTCTCTCTTCATTTTCAACCACATATTTTACCTCAGAACCATAAATAATCATAAATCACTACAATGTTACTTAATGGAGTTTTAATAAATTTTAATTGTAATTTCACACATTCTAATTTGGGAGAGGAGACGAAAAATATGTTAGTCCATGTGGCATAGGAAATCCATGCTGCAGCGTCATTTATCTTATCTTATCTTATAATCTTATAAATATATTAAAGAAACATAGTTGCTCCAAATTTCCCTCCAAGGCCCCCCCCCCCCCCCAAATGAATGCTGAAGAAGTTAAGGCTGCGTTCTCTTTGTGTTTCAATTTCCTGTTTTCATTTTCGAAAATGTTTTCTGTTTTCCATTTTCTGTGACTTTTTTCGAAATTGCTGAAAACGAGTTTGGTTTGTTATTTCTGAAAACTGTTTTCGAAAATGAAAAGTTGGGAAATGCGTTCTGTTTAAAATTTTGAAGAAAATTATTTCATATTGTTTGTGAATATAAATGAAATAAAGATATCATATTTTGAGTTACACAGCAAAAATAAATGAAATAACCCCTATCACACAATTTGGTTATACCAAAAAAGTTCAAAAATTCATATTGCCCTTCTAAAGTAATCGTTCCACATTTGAGTAGTAATTTTCCCTTCTAAAGTAATCGTTCCATTTAATACTTTATATAGATACATCCTTCTAGTAAGCACTCATAACGTTTAAAATTTAAGTTTCAATAAAATTTGCAAAAATCAATTTACGTTAATTAATTATGCCCTTACAAAATAAGTGTCTACAATACAAAAGTAAAAAAGAAATGTTTAATAATTAAGCACATGATCCATCATCAGAAAGATGGTTGAATTTGGAGTTTTACGCAAAAAACAGAGTGCAATTTGAAGTTGTACATCAAAAGTTATACATGTTTGAAGACAATGACCTATAAAGCAAATACGAAAAATGACTAAATTGAAAGAAAAGTAAAATTTGTGAACTAATGTGCAACAAAATCTGAAGTTGAGGGACCTAAGTTGCAAATAAATTAGGATATTTTCGAAAAAATTTCAAAATTTGAGGATTAAAATGACAAGTTTTGAAAATCAGAACCAATAATGTAATTAAAAATGATAAATTTTGACAAATTTCAATTTTTTTTGATTATTTTATTTATTTATTTTTTTTAAGTGGAAAACGCACATTTTCCACTTACAAGGCAAAAATTTCGGAAAACGCGGAAAACGTGATTTTTCACGTTTTCCATTTCCTTTACGAATTTTGAAAACGTTTTCGAAATTTTTTTCCGAAAACGGTGCAAGAGAACGCGTTTTCCGCGTTTTCGGAAATGGAAAACAGAAAACGGCCGGAAAACGCCAAAGAGAACGCAGCCTAAAAATCTCTCCATTTTTCTCTCCGCGAGAGAAGACCGGCCAGTGTGATGTGTTTTCTGATTTTATCATTAATTAATTATTAATTGAATGAAGCATATCAGCATTAAATGCAGCCTCCATAAATTTGAAATTTGCAGGGTTACTGATTGACCCTCTGCACGCCTTTGAAAACCTACTATCCTTTTAATTGCAAAAAAATATAATAAATATTAATTATTTAACTTCCAAATACATTTTGAGCCAACTTTGCATTAAATGAACAGCCTCCAAAAATCTGATGGTTTTCACGAATACATATACTGATGATTGTCGCTTTTAAAATTTTTTTTAAAAAAATTTAATTGCAAACATGATAATAAATATAATTGTTTATATATTCAATAGTTTACTACTTTCAAACCCATTTGTGCCTGTATTTGTGACTTTCATAGCAAGTGTTTTTTAAGGCATCCAAGAACTTTGCAATCAGGATAAAGATATATAAAGATATATAACCAAGTGCTCTGTTACGAAATACATATATGTAGACATTTGTTAACATTCTCCTTTACTTCTTTCACTTTGGTTTTCTTAGGCATGGCTCCGATTATTGATATGTTAGCTGATGTTGATATAATAAAGACACAATGGGCGTTCAAGGTTCGTGCAGTTAGAGTTTGGGAAAATCCAAGTTTTGGAAGCACCGATGACATTTACAGCTTGGAAATGGTTTTCATAGATAGAAAGGTGTGGGTTTGGGTTGGGAAAAAAACCAGCCCAACCAAACTCACGCCCACCCCTAAATTCAATCAATATTTATAGCTATCATTATTGAAATTATAACTAGTTTCACACCCGTGCGATGCACGGACATATTCAATTGGAAAATATTAAATTTTAGAAAAGATAATAATTGGGCATAAGGAAGCAACAAATATGAATACATAAAATAGTGTGTGAGAAATGAAGACCAGCACCTTCAATTGACAAACTATTATGAACTAAAACGGAACAACGGAGAAAAATGAAGAAAACATAAAATAACAATACTTAACTGTGGCAGAGTATTTACAAATTTTGGAAAATCTCCTTATAAACGATATTAGTTGTTGCATTCCTTGGATTTCCATTGTCGTCGCATATCAGTATCTTCAGACCATTACGATTAGTAACTCTTGACAATGCTACATACAACTGACCATGACTAAAAACCCCTTTTTTTTTAGGAAAATCCCTACATGAGACAATGATTGACCTTGACTCTTATTGATGGTCATAGCATATGACACGATCAATGGAAACTGTCTTCTTGGGAACTAAAAAGGCAATCTAACATCAGATGGAGTCAATGACATTCTTGGGAGCAATACTTTGTCCCCTTCATAACTTCCAGACATTATTTTAGCTTCAACAACACGATGACCAAGTTTCGTAATGATTAACCTTGTTCCATTACACAAACCTGCGGAATGGTCAATGTTTCTCAAAATCATTACCGGAACACCGACCTTTAGCATCAACTCATGAGCAGGCACTCCTGAACACTTTATACCATTTAAGAATTCGGTAGAATGAATATCTTCAAACAATCCTGAGCTGTTCTCTGCCCTGCACAAAGAGTCTGAACTGAAGTACGTCCTACCCTTAGATTGGTTGATCGAAACCATGTACTCATTTATGATTTGCACAAGATCAAGAGTTGGTGCAAGTATAGCTCTACCCTTCAGACATGCGAAATCGTCAAAGTTGTCGCACAACGATGAATAAGTACTTCTGACTATGGATTGGATCAGATTATTCGAAAAATCAATCAGTAGATCATTTGGTACATCTATTATTGCATGACCATCATTATCACCTCCGAATGTACCATCGCCTATACTCAAAATCCAGTCTGAGAAGGCCTTTAATTCAATCTCACAATCATTGTTGTGGACATTTCTGAGTCCCATATTCTTTGTTAGCCTCAAAAATTTACAGTGTGTCCATATGTATGAAGAATTGATAGTTGACATCACAATGTCTTGCCTAGTCCCTTTTGGAATAACAGGAAGGATTTGACGAAAATCACCCCCAAATACAATAGTCTTTCCACCAAAAGGTTGATCGCACATGAGCGGATTTTCTGACCTTAGTATATCTCGTAAAGTTCGGTCGAGTGCTTCAAAACAATATCTATGCATCATTGGTGCCTCATCCCAAATTATAAGCTTTGTTTTTACTATAAGCTCGGAAAGTTCTGTTCCCTGGGAAATATTGCACGTTGAGTTTTCATTGGGATTCAGGGGGATAGCGAATCTCGAATGAGCAATTCGTCCACCAGGAAGTAGAAGAGATGTTATGCCACTGGATGCAACATTTAACACTATTTCACCCTTTGACCTTAACGCCGCACACAGAGTATTCCATATGAATGTTTTTCCAGTTCCACCGCGGCCATAAATGAAATATATACCTCCTTCAAGAGACTCGAAAGATTGCATGATTGTACTATATACATCTTTTTGCTCATTTGTCAACAACTACAATAGCCTTTTATGTTCTTCAACCAAAAAATTTTTGTCATAACCTAGCTCTTCATGTATAAGCCTATTAACAATCATTGATGCATCACATTCATTGGGATAAGGTATGGCACTAAAATCATGAAGACTTTTCCCTCTACCCTGTAAAATCTTTTCAATCTCCATTAGCTTGAAACTCTGAATTCTTCATCTGACAATTGCAATCCTGATTTCCAAGTGAAATGAGGTACAAAGATATATTATGTGTCAAAACATACATTGAAAGGAAAAAAAAATTGAAAAAAAATTGCAAACTAAACAGATAAAATAGCGTAGATGAAATCAATAAAACTAAGTCATGTATATCTTTTCAAAACGAAAATATAATAGCACACATTACCTTCGTCCCTCAATGTACGTCTACGCATGAGGAGTATGTCATCAAACATGTAACGCCAACATGTCCGCCACACAAACTCAGGTCGGGACATTGATTCCAACATTAACAACTTTGCAAATAGACTCCTTAAAGAATGAGCAGAACCCAAGTGACTTGCTTCGACATGCCATCTACATACTCTCTATCATCGTCCAGCAAACCCATCGCATAGCAAGCATCTCTGAAAGATGTGTACTGCACACCGCCTACACACCTAATCCTATCATAGGAAGTCGGGCCACGAACTATGTTCAACAAAGTTCTTAAATAATACGATTCTCCTTGTCCAGGAGCAACATAAAAAATACGACCTATTGAGAAACCGCACTTCCTAGGTTGCCACTCTCTTTTATCGGCTTTCCAAACAAATTTTGTTGGGAATTCTGCATATGTCAATCCTTTAGCTTCAATATATTTATTGTTTGCATCCATCCATGCGGTGAACATACTTTGTCTGACTGTATGACGATTCAAAACTTCATCAATTGGGTCATTATCATGAAAGAAAATACACTGCTCATTGATAAGTGTATTTTTATACACTTATTTCTATCCTAAAAGTAGGATTTTTATTGTTTATTCAATAATATTTTCTATTTATTCTAGTTATATTTGTTTATCTTTCAGAAATAACGTAAAGTCGAGAAAACAACGAAATTGAAGCTAAAATCAAGCAATTGGATGTAAAAAGTGTCAAAGTAAGCAAATAAAGAATTTATGCAGTCAATCAAATGGCCAATTGGAAGAAGAAATCAAATTTGGAAGATTTCAAAAGTTCAAGGACCAAATTGCAAATATTCAATAGTTGATGCGGATCTAGATAAGATACTTGAGGACTTTTAGGAGTCAATTGGATGCAATTAGAAGTCCAAAAGGAATGAAATATGGATTAATTGTAGCTCTTGAAGTTATCTTTCCAACACAATTTGAAGATTTCAAAAGTTCAAGGACCAAATTGCAAATATTCAATAGTTGATGCTGATCTAGATAAGATACTTGAGGACTTTTAGGAGTCAATTGGATGCAATTAGAAGTCCAAAAGGAATGAAATATGGATTAATTGTAGCTCTTGAAGTTATCTTTCCAACACAATTTGAATCACCTCAATCGGATAAGGGAATAGAAAGATATGACCAAAATACCGAATGATGTGCAATAAAAGGATGAGGACCAAATTGCTGAAATTTAAAGAAGAAAATTGTTGCTGCCGGTATAACCGTGGGGCCGCACGGTTGAAAAAGTGTGCGGTCGCACGGCTTGAAAAAATGGGGACTGAAGGTTGGCTTTTCGAGGCTGCGACAGTAAAAATTCCTACCGTGCGGTCGCACAGTAGTCCCGACTGGGCCGCAGCTGGGCTTTTTGAGCGAAATTCAACAGTTTTTCTCTTCAATTAACCTAGACTTCGTGGAAATCTATAAATACAGGGCATAAGTCATGAGATGGGGGGTTCCAAACTTGTCAAAGGTGATCCCGAAGGGCTGTCGAACTTTCAAGAAACCAATTGGCGTATGATTGAAGATTCTTCTACAACATGGTGAAAAGGGTGATGAACTCCAATTATCATAGTTGTAATTTATCTTTTGTCATGTTTTTAGGCTAGAAATCTTGTATTAGAATTGTGATGAAGTTTTAACTATTTGATTCCATGTTTTTACCAATTATTTAATATATGCAGTTTATGGGTTTGATACAATTAAATAAGTGTTTTTATTAACATGCAATTGTTTGGCCAGCTTTTGTGTGATTGTCTTCATGATTTTCTATGTTCGAAAGAGTAGGATTTCATTAGAAGCTATTTAATTGCCACAAAGTCCGATAGTGGATAAAAATATACCCCTATGCTTTGTGTTATCCTATATAATGTTCATTGACCTTTAATGCTTTTCTAATTGGGTAATTGTCATAGAAATATAGTCTATTGGCATTTAGAGATAGGTTTTTATGCATCGCTCGAAAGAGGATTTAAAACATTTTAGGAACATGGATATTCAAAACCCCATAAGTTATCTTTAAATGATTTGGTTAAATACATGGATTGTTTGGTTAAAATGGATTCATAATTCTAACGCGTTTGCTTTTATAAGTTTTAACAAATCAAATTTTCTTATTTTTAGTTTAATTTTTATTTTAAATTTTCAAAAACAAATTTTCAAACTCAAACAAATTCCTTGTTCCGGTTAAGGAAATAATCTAAAATACAATTTAATACAATCTCTGTGGGATCGATACTTGGACTCACGTCCACTTTATTACTTGCGCGACCCGTGCATTTGCGGAGCGTATCACTCATTAGGGAGGTGGATAGATAATCGTTCAACCGGGGGATCTCTAAAGTTTATGTCATAACCAAACAACCTCCAAGCAGCTTCGCATGGTGAGATATATCTGCAATCCAAGTACATCTTTATCTCATCTACACTATCTTTGCTTCCATCATTATCAACACTTTGGTAAAAAGTTCCAGTAACACGGCCATGCCCTTTGTTCACATACTTGAAAAGATACTTGATGGACCGAGTTTGGTTGCACCACTCAACGTTAATATGAGCATAACACTTCATCAGTAGATACCGATTATGAGGAACAACGTATTGGTTATCAAGCTCTATACCATTCTTGTTCACATTCCTTCCACTAGCCTTGGCACGTTCCTCTCTAGCTTGAACAAATCATGGTAGCCTTCAAGAGTCATTTTCCTAGCATACATGAGTCTGCACCCACCTCCTAATTGATAAAAGAATTATCTCCACACCACCTTGTGCTTGAAGCCAAGTTAATCACAAAATATTTCCACGTCATCATTGTTAATCATAAATTGATAAAACACTATCCAATAAATGTCACAGTGAGTTGGAGTTTAGCTTAAAAATCATAAGCAAGGTAACACTATAAATAAAAGGCCTGAAGTAGATATTTAGACTCAAAATTAATTCTTAAAGTGTTGAACATGCAAGGAGCTCTTCTTCTCAAACCTTAGTTAAAGAAAATTGTACCTTTTTTCCTATCTAAAAATTCATTTAATTGAGAAAATGCTTTTTAGTAGGAGTTATGAATCACATGAAGCAATAATCGAGCAAAAAGAAATAAAAAAAATAAAGATTTTGAGTTCTTGAAAAATCGTTAGGTGTCAACACTTGGGGAAAAAGATAACCAGGTATTAACACCAATGTTGACACCCAGGTCAACACCCATGTAGACATGGAGCATTTTTGAATTCTAATCTTCGTGTTATTTTTCAGTATATATTATCCTATTCACATACTATGAGTATTCAATACACCCTTTATATATAGCATAACGTGTTTACCTGATTTTGATATGGCATTACTCGATTCATTATGAATCACGAAGAAATGTTTATGCATTGTGATTATATATTCGAACTCTAGCCCTCTATTGTTATCATTATGTTCTAGATATTGATTTTTTATGTCGGGAGCAGCTTCTTAACCCCAACTCCTGCGACGAACAAGATTTTGTTTTAATAACCCTAATGAAATCAATTAGGATAAAAAGTAAAAGGGAGAAGTCTTGTGAACTATGGCCATTTTATCGATATCGTGTATGTTGACTTATTAACCGCTTGGGATAGAGTAGACAACCTATAATCGGGCTCTTAATCATTTTTTAAAGAAAATGTGCATGTGTATCCATTACTCATTGAATCATTATTCATAGTTTCATGTTTTAAAAATGTAGGTGCTGCATACTGATATGTTCACGGTGATCTCTCGTTAATGGATCAAATCGTCTGATAAGAGGTTTTATATATATAGTTGAGGAACACACATGGCAAACATACCGTGAGTATTCAAAATTATTTTGATTCAACCAACGTTACTTCCATGTTGATTTTCATGATGTTGAGACTATAGAATACCTTTACAACTATACTCCAACAACTTTCTGGGCGAGTCGTGATAATATAGAATAGTAGTGCCCTTGTAAACGGGAAAAGAGGATGTTTTGAATACGTTCTGTAAATATTCTTTTCAAAATGGATATGCAAAATAACTTCGAAAAGTTTTATAAAATGTTTTATGCAATGAAAGTCATGGGTTCAAAGTATAATTTTAACGTCCAAGAATGATATTTTAGACTATTATGTGTCGATGCGTAAACCCTAGATATCAACAACGAAGAAATTTTCCTCAAAAATAGATTAGGTGTTGACACCCTGCAGGGTTCGTGTCGACATCAAAATGACTGAGCCCAACTGTGGAGGCTAAAGCGCTTATGTGTCGACAATAAGGGTTCCCATGTGCAAATTTTAAATTTTATCACAATTCTCATTAGAGCTATAGTTTTAAAAGCGAATCTATAGACTTCACATATATATAAATCTCTTAGATTGAAATCCAAGTTTGAGAGGTAATTTATACATTTGTCTCAGTGTTTGTTATCATATGTAATTGATTGTGTAACTAGAACGAAAAGTTAACAAAACATTTAAGGAAAATCCAACCATAAATTTCATAAATAAGTAAGATCTATGTCTTACAAAACATCACAAAGCCCCAAAGGCTAAATGACTGAAATAACAAGACAAAACAAGATAAATATCTAGTGGTATACATAAAAATGGTTAGGGAAAACTAATCATCACCCCCATCATCTTGAGCTCCTTCGTCCTCCAAATCATCAAGTCGATCCTCTAAACTGTGTTGACGAGTAAGAATGTCATAAAACATTCTATACATGTAGGCAAAGAATAAGGTTTTAGCCTGAGTCAATGCAATGAAATTGGCTCGTATCTTCACTCGGAAACCTCGAAACTCATCCATAAAAACATCAAAACCACCCGATGACACATGTTTTGGTGCTACAAAATTCATTTCCTTCCTTTGTTCATGCTCCACCCACCTCATATACATGAGTTCCTCCAGTCTCGGTGGTACTCAAATACTACTTTCACCCTGACTAGCCTTTAGAACCCAATCTCTACCAAGCTCAACATAGTTCATCAATTTCATCAAAGGCTCTCTGAGAATAGTGTTGGGATGGATACACATAAAAACCTCCAATGAAAATTAGATTTCCTTGAAAAAATCATTGGATGATCTTAACCCTCCACGACGTAATACTTCATCGTCGTCGTCACCACCACCACCACCATCATCATCATCCCCACAAGTTTCTTCCCATGGACCCTTAACCGTTCGATGCAAAGGTCGAGAAGAACTTGACAGTTGACCCACCTCCCCGAGAAGGTTCCAAGCATGAACTTCCACATGGATCACCATCGACCATCGCCTTTCTTCGACTAGGGTTCACCAAAGGAACTTCTTGTTCCTCACTACTCTTATTCCTATAAATGGGTTGATTACTAGCGATTTGTATTCCGGTCTTCTTGATTCTTCCCATTGTAGAGTTGAGAAATGGAAAAAAATTGAAAATTTAATCTCAAGGAAATTGAAGAAATTGAAGGCAATGTGGATAAAACTCTTGAGTTGTAGAGATAAAGGAAGAAGTTAGGGCTCAAGAAGTTGAAGGGAATGGGTGAAAATGATGTTTTGGACGATTTAAGTTTTTCTAAAACTGTTTGATGTTGACACCATCAGATTTGGCGTTGACAACAAATCACTTGAGACATCAGCGATTTTTTTTGTGTCGACATAAATTAGTTGTTGTTGACCCCAATGAAAAATTTTGAAAAATTAATTGAAACTTCTCATTTTGCCATGCTTTTTTATGATTAGCGTCGACACCTAGAGGCTTGATGTCGACAAAAAGAATTTTTGTGAAATTATGTGAAATTTAATTTCTAAAATGATCCAAATCTTTAGGAAAATGATGTCACAAGAAAATAATGATGCTAATAATATTATTTCAATTGATTGATTGACTCGAGTAGATAGGAGTCGGGCCCAAAAAATTAGTCAAATGATTAATAAAACCTTCTCGAAAGGTGAATCATCTCGAGTCAAAGAAGAAAAGAGAGGGATATCGCTGCAGACTCATTTTCCTCGATTAAGCCCTTCGTCTCTCGAAGACGTAAATAATCCAACTGAAGTTGAAAATTTGATCCGAACTATTGAGCGTATGTTTGCCTATGCTCATATCCCACAAATCTGATATAAGTAATATTTGTGTTATTCATGCTTCAAGGTAACAAGCATGACAAAAACCCAAGATCTTACTTGAAAAGAAATTTTGACGGAATTCTTGGCATGGATTGGTTATCCAATCATGAAGTTAGATTTTCAAAAAGAAAGACCAATTTATTTTCCACTACTCGAGAGAACCTTGAAAATAATAATCTCAACAACCAAAGCTATTAAATTTATAAATCAAGGAAACTCTGGATTCTGCATAAGTATACATTAGATAAATACCAAAAATTCCAAAAACATTTCTTCCTTACCTTGTTGTTCGAGAATTTCAAGGAATATTTCCTTAAGAACTTTTGGGATTACCACATGATCGAGAAATTGAATTTGATATCGAAGTAATCCCATGTACTTGGCCTCTATCAAAAGCCCCATATATAATTGTTCCAATAGAAATAAAAGAATTGAGAATTCGGTTAGATAATATCTTGAGTCGAGGATTTATTCGTACAAGTACATCCCCATGAGGCGCACTAGTATTATTTGTAAAGAAGAAGGATAGATCAATGTAACTCTACATTGTTTACCTTGAATTGAATAAATTTACAATAAAAAACAAATATCCACTTTCGTGAACCGATGATCTGATAGATCAACTCCAAGGCTTAGTGGTCTTTTTAAAAACCAATCTCAGTTTAGATATCATCGGTTGAGGATCCAAGAAGAAGATATTTCAAAATCCATCTTTAGTACTTGATATGGACATTTCGAGTTCTTGGTAATGCCATTTGGATTAACAAATTCAACGGTTGCATTTATGGATCTAATAAATTTAGTGCTCAAAGAATATTTTGATAAGTTTGTCATCATGTTCATCGAAGACATACTTATATATTTGAATCTAGAGCAGAACATGATAATCATCTCTAAGACATCCTTCAAATCTTAAGTGAAAATGACTATACGCTAAATTTACGAAGTACAAATTTCGGTCGGGAATGTTATCTTCTTAGGACATGTTGTAGACAATGATGGATTATCAGTAGATGTAAGATTGAAGCAGTGTCAGATTTGTCTTATCTTACTACTCCTATAGAGATTAGAAGTTTCCTAGGATTAGCCAGATATTAGTGTCGATTTGTTCAATTTAAATGAAAGAAGAGCTTCAAAGAACTCAAGACACGTCTCATAACTCCTTTTGTTTTAACTATTCCCCATGGCAGTGACGCTTTCACTATCTATAGTGACGCATCTAAAAATAGATTGGGACGTGCCCTAATACAAAAGGAATTAAATCATCTATGCATCCCAACAGTTAAAACCATTTGAGCAGAATTACCCTATCCACAATATAGAGTTGGCAGCCATTGTTTTGCTCTAAATGTTTGGCGTCACTATCTATAATTGAAAAGTGTGAAACCTCCACTGATCATAAGAGGTTAAGGTGTTTCTTCACAAAAAATATCTGAACGTGTCATAACACAAATGATTGGAACATATAAAAGATTATGATTATACTATCAATTACTATGCTGATAAAGTGAATGTCTTAGCCAATGCATTAAGCATAAAAAGTTCATGATTAGAAGAGATTTAAGGAATTACAAAATGAAGTAGAGAATCTCATTTTAGAAATCTTAAACCAATGAAATATTAGATTAAATGTATTGGTAATATAACCCACTTCCCAGATAGAATTAAAGAAGGGTAAGAAACTGGCCTATTTGCTGATAAAATCCATAAGAATTTGGCAAAATGAAAGTATATAGAGTACAACACATCTCCTTAAGGAATTCTAATATATAAGAATAGAATGTATGCACTAGTAGTGCAAGCATTACGAGATGAAATCTTGCATGAAGCTCATCGTACCCCATATTCAGTACACACTAGAGCAAGTAAATTATATTATGAGATCAAATCCTTGTATTGGTGGCTAGACATGAAGCGAGAAATTACGGTATTTGTAGATGATTGTCTCACTTTCCAATAAGCTAAGGCTAAACATTATCGACTAGCAGGTACTTTACAATTACTACCAATCTCAGAATGGAAATGAGAGTAGATAACAATGGATTTAGTTAGTGGATTGTCAAAAGCTACAAAATGTTATGATGCGATTCGGGTAGTAGTGGGTCGGCTAACAAAATATGCACACTTTCTAGTGATCAAAGTGACATTTAAGATGGAATGGTTAGCCAATTTATACATCCAAGAGAAAGTAAGGTTACATGGAATACCTATTACTATCACTTCTAGTTGAGATCCCTGGTTACTATCTCGATTTTGGGAAGAAGTACATAATTTCTTAAGAATGAAATTAAACTTCAATACATCATTTCATCCACATAAAGATGGAGAACTTGAGTGTACCATTCAAACTCCAGAGGACATGCTTAGTGCATGCATGTTAGATTTTCCCAGAATTGGGATCATTACTTACCTTTGATCAAATTCTCGTATAACAATAGTTATAATGCTTCGATCCAAATTCCTCCTTTGGAAGTCTTATATAGCCAAAAATTTCGATCGTTGTTGTATTAGAATGAGATGGGCAAGAATAAAATTTCTAACTCTGCAACGGTGTAAGACATGATTGGAGCATTAGATAAAATGAAAATGAGACTACAGGAAGCACAAGATTGACAATGAAGTTACATTGAAAAACATCCTAGACCATTAGTACTTGTTTTTGGATATTAGGTCTTTATTCGGATATCTTCAATCAAGAGATTATTGTGATTTGGAAAGCGAAAAAAGTTGACTACGTGATTTATCGCACCCTTCGAAGTTCTAGAAACGATTGAAGAAGTTGTTTGTAGGGTAGATTTAATCAAATGGGTGAAAAGAATGTATGATGTGTTTCATGTATCTACTCTTGGAAAGTACATTCCAAATCCTTCCCGTATTTTGCCTGAAATACCCACAGATGTACAAATCGATCTAACTCTCAAGAAAAGCTGATCAAAATCTTGATGCGTGACATCAACAAACATTGGAATAAGAAATTTTTTATTGTACATGTATTTGATGGATCAATGTCATAGAAGAAGAGACAAGAGAATGAGAAGATGTAAGAATCTAAAAACTTCGACATCATTTATTGTCCCTTATGATGTAATAAAAATATTTTATAATTTATATAATTATTTTGGAATGTAAAGAAAGAAAAACATGCTTTAACAAAAGAGAAATGAAAATATTAAATAAAGTTAAGTTACGTCAAAAACATATTTAAGTGTCCATTTTCTCGAAACTTTTTCTAGCACTTCCGACCTCATTTGATTACATGTGATATATGTACGGGCGAGTTCTCGGAGTGATCTTTGAGAATATGAAAACAGATTGTCATTCTGACAAACGGATAGCCCTCGGTGAATCTTTAAAACTAAGATGGTAAAAATTACAACCCGAAAACAGTTTTTAATGACCAACTTCTGAAGGCTATAACTTTCTCCTCGGTTATCCATTTCTCGCGCCGTAAATTTTACCTGAAAGTATGCCATGAGTACTTCAAAATGGCACAAGAACTATTTCGATGTCATTTGGTATCTCGAATATGAGATCCAATACTACGTTGTGAAACTGATTTTTGGAGACAAATAAGCATGAGTCTGTCTAATTCCAACCACCATCCTTGTAGCTCTTCTTAGTCACCAAGGTAGATTTAACACATCCTGCTTGCATGAATGAAGTGCTCCACCTCCTACTTCAAAGCTTGGTCGACTTGGTACTTAATTTGTAAAATAAGAGAAAAAAATTCTTGTGGACGAGACCTTAATTCTTTCTTGTGAAGCCAACTATTAGTATAAATAGGTATACAAGTTTTGGAACGAAATCTCACATAGAAAGTCAACCAAAAAATCATGAAAAAATAGTTCATTCTTTCCAAAAAAATTCCTAGTCAAGAGTTAGAAATATGGGTTTGTTAAATTGTTAAGAATAAGACATGTTAATCTAATAACATGATCTTCATATCCTAAAATGAAGTTTTGTTCAAAATAGATAGTTAAAATCCTGGAGAAATCTCAAAAATCAAACGTGACAGTCCTGGACCGACTACATGTATCGATACATGTTCATGGAGTATCGATACATCAATAAGCAGAAAGTACAAAACATCGTTTTAGGCATTTCTCGATTGAGGTGAGTGAAATATGCTTATTTGTTTACTTGATAGAAGTTAAATATATGAATGCTCATAATCTTGTTATAAGTTCAATAATTAATATAATTGTTATATTGTTGATAATATTATCGTGACATTATTGTGACCTCGTTATAAGTTCAATAGTATTATCATCTTGATATTGTGATCTCGTTATAAGTCCAATATTATTATCATCTTGATGTTATCATGATCTTGTTATAAGTATTTATATAATCTTGTTATAAGCATTCCCCAATTAATATGTGAGTATCATTATTAACATCATCTCGACATCCACATGTTTAACATAAAGAAAATGGTTAACTAGGTTATTACGACTATCTTGATATCAATATCATACTTGTAAAAGACTAACATCATTTATCGATACATAGAGATTTTAAGAAGTTCCTACTCTCTTATGTATCGATACATGAGATATTAAGCCAGTATTATATGAATGTGTAAAGTAATCATTATTCTTTATTATGTGATCTTAGATTCATCGACTTAATAAAAATAGTAATCTGACTTCGAGACTTATTGATATGTCGTCTACTTGTTAAGTGACGTAATACATGATTATATGAACATGTAAAAGTGCATGGTACTATAAATATTATGGTTCTTGGCTTGTCATCAACTTGTAAAAAGGGTTAACATGATGTAACGATTTAAAGCCCTAATCAATATTAGTTGCTTTGGGTAACCCTTGTTATTTGAACGACACACGTACTTGTTTACATGATATGACACTTGTATTTAATTACGTGATCTTAAATGATACTTCGTTATATGTATTCATTATGCATTGCATTAAAAGGATTTTCATGATTTTCTTATGCATTCCATAGAAAGGAACTTCTTACATGGTATTACAGTCATATACTCTATCCAGCTTGTTCATACGCCTTTGGCGCTTGTCTTCCTAAACGTGCCAGCAAACGATGTGATTACGCTTGTTAATGAATTTCAGGGATCTCGACTCCCTGTTTATAAACCGTGGTATAGAAAACACACTTGTAAAAGAACTCGTGGAATAAACTCCACGCTTGAACTCAGGATTACATTCCCTTCTTGTGCGCGCTCGGGATAGTAGTTGATTGTAATATGGGCCCCATTGAAAGTCATGCTCTCTTGAAAATACATACATTTGCATAAGTCTTAAATATATGAGTTTGACTTGATTGGAATATATGTCATTGCCTCGACTTGTCTTGATTATATGAGTTGAGTATAGAAATTAACTGGTTTAGATATGTAAGACATGTTTTTACGTTGATCTTAATTATATAAAGTTTGACTTGACTAGAATATGTGAATTTGACTTGAACTTAACTTGGGACTAGACTTGATTTGGATATATGGCCTGACTAGAATATAGAACTCGACTTGAACTGACGCGACTTGAATATTATGACTTGACGTGAAAGTATGACTTGACTTGAATATATGCTCGACTGATTTAATAAGTAAAACTTGCACGAATCTTGAAAATATGAGGTTTACTTGTCTATGTGCAATAACACTTGTGCACCATATTCCACTAACTGGGCAAGTGTATGCTCATTCGACGACATATTTAATATTTCAGGTAATAATAGGAATAAAAAAGGGATTGGCACGGATCTTTAGACAGTGAGAGATAGATAATGCTATGCTAAGTGACGACTTGTGAGCTGTGGACTCACTGAATAAGGTCTTGTGTTTGAACTGTCGAACTCGCTATTTTATTATTGTTACTGTCTATCTAGAACATTTTAAAGTTAAGATCTTATATTAAATATTTTATCGTTACTTTTTAAATGAATGGATTCTATTTTAAAGTAAAGTGGTTTGGAAATCTCAGTCAAGTGACGTCGTTTACGTCACCGGCTTATGAAATGAAAATAAAGTATTTTCGCAAATTACGGTGCACCACATGTTGGCCATCGAAATTTGAAAATAAATGAAAATTTTTTCCATGCGTCACAAGGTGGTATCAGAGCAAAGGTTATAGATTCTGTACATTTCCTAGCGCACATATCTGTCTCGTCGACATCAGAAGCTCCACCAATCAAGTAAGTAAATACTTGTTATACTTATGAAACTACTTGCATTTATAAAATACTCGATTTTTCATCATTAGTGATGTTTAAAATGGAAATTCAACTTAGAAAAAATTAAGAGCCTATAATATAAACATGTGGTATTAATATTTGATATAAATGAGATATTTACGATAATAGAACAAGAATTCATGTAAATACGTATTTATAGCACATGTCAACAATAGTTGAACTTGAAAATAATATGATACGCTAGATGTCACCACTAATACAGACGAACTCATTCGCGTTGGTTGTTTTGGGCAATATGTGTCAGTTGTAAAAGCGATGCATTTGGTGTCGATGCGTAAAGTCGGGACAATACGTGTCGGTTGTAAAATCAACACACAAAGCTTAACTTCAGGTGTCGGTTGTTGAACAACAATCGACGCCTGAAGTTAAGCTTTGTGTGTTGATTTTTTAGATACAACCGACGCATAATTTATTTTCCTATATCTACTACATTCTTCACGTGCACATCACCAAATCTATCATCACCCAATATGTATGTAATCGACATATGCGCAATAAAATTAAAAAAAAAATCAACAAACCAAATACCAAATTACTTTTATATTTACAATATTGTTAATTAGGTATACAAATATGTACATGTTTGCATAAAAAACCAGAATTTACATACACTCTTCAACAAGGTATTTAGCCCATAAATTTCGAATCTCTTCAATTTCCTCCATTGAGTAGTATTCTTTAAATATCTATAAACAATTAAAATAAATTATTAGTTATTTATTAATAAAATATAAATACATAATAAAATAATTCTTAGTATTCATATTTTCTAAAGAAGTGTGTTGAGAATAGTCTGTGACTATCTAAAACATGTCTATCATAACATAGTAACCACACTCAGAACCTCCGAGTTGTCGAGGACACTGAAATTTGTACATTGAAACTAATATTAATAATCTAACTAAATAGAATATGGAACTAATTCAGAAATTTGTACTAGCTTATAAATTTAGTTTTCATACCCAAACTCTTTTCCAATTTACAGGGTTTTTTGTCCTCTCGCCTCCACATGTCCAAAAAGTTCTAAAAATCCTAAAGTTTCAATAAATATGAACATTTTATAAAATAATAATAAAACTCAAAAGTTCTATAGAAGTTTTGGTAGAGTCTCCCCTATAAATTGAACTTATCCAAGCTGTAGAGGAACTCTAATATTTCAAACTATCCTAACTTATTAATAATCACAACACAAACACATAAATTTAACCTCAACTCTCCACAATTATTTTATGAAAACAATCCCAATTTATCCACCATGCACTAAACAAATAATCATGATCAAGGCAATAATTACTTACAAATTCAATGACACCTTGATATCTATGTTATGCCTACATGTCTGCACTAAATTCATGAAGTACATACACTGTATTCTATTGAAAACAAATGGCAAGTAACATCCAATGATTCCTACGTATTATGAACGTGTAAGTACACCTTTAAATATCAAATGATTCAAATTATGTAAAAGAGAGAAAGAAAGAAATAATACTAATGGTCTTACTCTTAAAAGTACGGTGCTAGAATGAATTGCTTAGATTGCAGTGTCCCCATGGTTTCAACCATGTAAGTCACAACACTATATGCATTAGTTTTACACTAATCGATGCAATCTATGAAAGACACATAAACCCAATTGAATGAGCTCGGAATTGCTCACACAACCTATTGAGGAACCTAAAAATAATTAAATCAATAAATAAAAATTTTAATGGAAGTTATGAATTTGTATTAAGCAGTCTTACCTTATGAATATTTTTAGGATATATGCATTCAATCTTTACATTGTAAACAAGTCGGTGATATCTTCGACAATAACATAATACCTCCCTCATCCGTACTACGAAACACATTCACGTCTAGAGGCAAATGGAAGTATTCAATACCAACAGAAAACCTAAGGACCATAGTGTTTAACATCTTACGATCATCACCCTAGACGTTGTACGTTGCATCATCAATAAGTGGGGGTCGTCGAGTAGATGACATCTCAAAACTCTGGGATTTTTTTCTTTTATCAAAATTTTTGGCATGTTTCGACAATTATTCCTGCAATTAGAATTTTTTTATCATCATAACACATCTAACATTAATTTAAAAGTAATTAATATTGAAAGAAACTTTTCATAACTGAAATTTATTACCTCCCCTAAAATCACCAAACTTTAGGTCATCGATTGAAAGCTTCCAATAGCTTCCCTCACCGTGGTGTGGTATTGAGATGACACTGGAAGAAGGGACTCTTTTGCACCATGTATAACATTATCAACTGACACATTAACATGATCGGTTAAGAGTGGTTGATGGTGCACCACAGTCTCAGGTCTGTATGGAAAAATCACCCCTCTCGCCATTATATGATACTCACAATTACAACTTAGGAGAGACGCAATGAATCGACTTCTATTATTCAACATGATTGAAAATCAATGTTAGCCTTTATAGTTGAAACTAAATCAATAATATTCAAAAACTAAATAATTTAAAATTAATACATGAAATCCATCAAATGGATCTAGATTAACAGAGTGGAAACTGCTGCAAGTTGGAGGTTGGAGATGTGGAGTCTTGTCCACCTCAACATCAAGATTTATGCCCATGCAATGGAGGATAGCATCATATATATGTTTCATACTGTCAAACTTACTCAGCATCTCCAACATAGTCTGTTGCCTGACCAGTCAACGTTATGAGCCTCCACCTTCTTCTTGATCATCTCTCATCTATCAACACGACCCCATTTAATCATCTGCTAACATCATTAGGTCTGCTATAAACATCCCTCACCGTGACATAGACACCATACCCCCCTCACCGGACTAGAATGATCTTCATTATCAAAGGCTTCTGATAAAACATCGTGGTGTCTCTTTAGGACAAATGACCCTTGAGTGGCTTCCTCATATTTTTCAATTTGTTCCAAAAGAAAACTAAATATAACTACTTAGGTGAACATTAATTCATAGTATGAAAAATTGGGTGGCTATACTTACAAATTTTTCATACACCCCCTCATTTTCTCATTGGGGATGTAATGAGTTCCATCTTCTTTCTTATTTGATCTTGCTTGAACCCAATCTAAACTGCGATCTTCACTTAAAATGGACGAATTAATGTACCCACATAAAGTGCTAGAAGACAGTGAGTTTGATACAAGCCAATGTTGCCTCATCCAGACATAACCAACAGAGCCTTAAAAATGTAGATGCTCATTGTGCAATTGGCTTTCCTTGACCTTCTTACTTTTTTTTTGAAAAACAAATTATCACATGTTTTTAGTTTTCAACTCAATAATAAAAAATTAATAAGAATCATGACATTACTATTTATGCGTACAATTAAATATACCTTGTAATTCTCAGTCTCACATTCTTTCTTGAACAACTCACATTGCTCTTCCATCAAGAAATCATATAGCTGAGTAGGTGATGGGTATTTTGGGTGCTCATTGTTAATTAAATCATGCACTAACCTTGTCTTGAAGTCTTTCCATCGCATACCTATAACTTTCATTTCCTCTTGTTATCAAGTATGCTGAACTCCCTCTAAAAGACAACAACAATAATATGCGATATTATTAAAAATAAACTACAACCAATTACTAATTAACTATGTATGAAGTGATGTGATACATGTATATCTTCTCGTGTCATGTCCTTAAGGCCTTGATCAACTTTATGTCAATCACTAATATTTATATTCACATGAACAGGGACCAAAGACCCTATGTAAGACTTGAAGTTCTTCTTATATGATCTGATCAGCCTGTTGTGATCATCAAACTCAATTACCTTCACTTACTTCGCCTTCTTCTTCTTACAAGTTGTTGTCCCTCTTGTCTTTTTCTTTTGGCTAATACAGTGATCATCAGCTGAACTTGAAGAATCGATCATGACTTTGACAAGACTATGCACATACCTATATATATAACAACACAAATATATAAGTAACAATGCAAATGATTGTATACAATTAATAATTATGAACAATGGTCAATCCACAATCCTTCTTCATGATCCTAATACATGTAATTTGTATCAATGTTATCTTCCCTTGAAGTTGCACCCAGTTGTATACCAATAGAAATTGGAAGGGTTTCATCAAATTGATCGTAGTCTTCTTCATCTAACACATTACCAATGCCAACAAATACGTCTCTTACCTTGAAGGACAACTGACCACTTAGTATTGACAGGATCAGGAATGTAAAATACATGTTTCGCTTGTATTTAATATTTTTTTCAACATTCATTCAAAAAAATTATAAATGTGTGTTTATTCTCAATGCAGCTAATACTTATAAATATTTAACCAATAAAATTATACTTTATTTATAAAATAAAGATGTTAAATTAATAATTATGAAAAAATCTTCAATTATCATGATACAACAATCGGACAATGTCGGAGATAAAGAAATTATATCGAAAACCTTATACCATATAATCTTTACACAATTATTAAAATTATGAACGATTAAAAATATTAGCATCCATTCGATAACTTTGTCTATAAATTTATTTACCGACAACACATTTTTTACTCACTTTTAACTATACACATTTTTTTGAAACTATTTTTCAACCACGTATTTTATCTCGAAAATGGAAATATTTTTGTTTATAAACAAAAGCAAAGCATTTGAATGGATGTTTTAATTTATTAAATAGTTAATAATAATAATAATAATAATAATAATAATAATAATAATAATAATAATAATAATTGTTGATTCCGGGCTCAAAGAAAGGTACAGTGATCCACCGGCGAAGGCCCAATAGTGGCCCAACGGAACCTGACCCCCCGCTAAAGGCCTAGAATATCACCTTGGGATGAATGCCGAGGTGGTATGTCAAGCAAACCTCTTTAGCCGACCTGGTTAACGCCCAGCCGATGTGCTTTATACTCAGCCGGGGTCCTTTATGGCGTTGACCAGAAGAGAGAGATGGAGTCAATGATGGGACACTGCCTTTACCCAGACGTGACAGGCGCCCATCCCCTACGAAATGTAGCAATGATTACGGTTGAAAAGCAAGATTGTCACATCCATAAGCTAGGGTGATGACAAGTGTAAAGTATGCCACGTGTCGCAATCCGAGACAAGAAGTTCCACTATAAATGAAGCACAATCGTCTCCAAGTAAGGGGTTAGCAATTTCTCATTCTTAACTCTATATTTCTCTCACTCCCTTTTCTCTCTTCTACACATTTATATTTCCCGCACCCAATATATAATTGTCCAAAATGAGTACTGACTTAGGCATCGGAGTGCAAACTGGAGCTACCAGAAAAAATGGCTCGATACTACAACAAAAGAGTGAAGAGTCGACGCTTTAATATTGGGGACTTGGTCCTCAAAAAGGTTCTTCCTTCAACACAGGAGCCAGGAGTAGGGACTCTGGGTCCTAACTGGGAAGGCCCTTACAAGGTCGTTGCCGAGGTGGTACCCGGAACATACATAATTGAGGACTTGTCTGGAATACCTCTATGTAATCCTTGGAACACGGACCACCTTCGCCGTTATTTTCAATAAAACTAAATTCCTCCTCTATGATTGCAACATTATCATATGATTTCAAAAATCGTGGGCGAGCAGAGTTAAAAGTTACGTCAATCTCTATATTAGACAAACATAATGGATAAACGCACATTCTAAAATTATTTTGGTCATGACGCCATACGTCCACACTATGCATAAAAATCGTTAAGGACAAGGGACTCTCATAAGGCTAAACTACGATCACCACGTATGGATTGGGAGTTTTAGTACAATAAATGCTTCGAACCACTCGAATCTAAGGTGCTGCACTCATTCACCGTGCAATACGTTTGGAATCATTCAAATATAACCAAATGTTGTCATATAAACCGAAATCCTTGGTGCGTTATGTTAGTTCATACATCCGGACAAAGCATTTGCAAGACATACATATACTAAGTGCTGTGTGCATAAGTGTAAAAGACAAACGTAAAAAATTCTTATGTTATTTTTGCCGCAAATACCACACGCCTCCGCCAGGCATGAACTTTGTTAAAAACAAGAGACTAGGGTGAATTTAAACTGCGACATTAACAGAGGTTCATACATCAGATCTAATTAGCAATCATAGGTACCTCAACTGTGCCGGATCTGGGGGTATAGCAAATGATTAAACTTGAATAGAATTATTGCTGGGAAATGATGACAAATTCGATCCGTTCATGAATGACCACATCAAATTTGAGGGACTAGCATGCCCAAAATACGGCCATCCATGACCAAAGGTTTAGATATCTCCTCGAGCTAATGGCCGAAGAGGAAAGGTACAGGAGCCCCTCCAGCCGAACTAAGTTATGCTTGTCCGAGGTGCTCCAAATCAGGTGCATTTTACAAATCAAGAGCATTTTACGAATCAAGATGTTTACAAATAGACATTTACAATGTCCCACATATCATCTTACAATTATGAAGCATTCGTACTTGGGAATATTCATGCTTAAGCAGATTAGAAACGTTGCTACACCGAAGTATAAATAAACCATTCCATTCATAAAAATGAGGCATTGATAAATCAAAGGAAGGTTATACTTACAATATCAGGTGCCAGGGCACTTACACAAAAAAAAAAAAAAAAAAAAAAAAGAAGAAGAGAAGAAAACAACTAAAACTAAACTACCCAACAAAAAGGCAAAAGTAGGAAGGGATCATTGTGGAGGGACGCCTTCTGGAGAGCCCTTGCTGGATGCATCAGGAGGATCTGCAGGAGCATCTTGAGGCTCGGGGTAGAATGCTTCAATGGAGGATAAATCCAAAGTTGGAAAGGCTTCCTTCACGTCCCCTAAAGCCATCCTAGCCCCTAAGTTCCCAAAAACCCGCTGCATGGCCTCGTACTCAGGGGTCTCTTCAAAGGTATCTTTGAAATTCTGGACAGCCTCCGACACTCTAGTATTCAAAGCATTCTCCACCCGTGTCGTAACAGCCTTCTCCAGGACTTCAGTGATCCTCGTTTGCATGTGCTTTTCCAGAGAGGCAAGGTCCTCCTCCGCCTTTGCCTTAGCCTCTCGTTCCCTCCCCAATTCTTCATTAGCTGCTGCCACCTCGGCTTCCAACCTGGACTTGGCTGCATTGGCGACGGTCAGAGCCTCAGAGGCGATGGACTGTGCACGGTTAGAATCATCCAGTTTTTTGCACAATGTTGCCACGTCTGATTCAGAGGCATGGAGGTCATGCTTCAATTTGTCATTGTCCTCTTGTAGGCGCTTTGCATTAGCCCTCTCTTCTGAAGAAGATTTTCGGGCTATGGATAGCTGGGCCTTGAGGTCATTGATCTCCTTGAGCATATTGTCCGCGTGCAGGAGAGCAGTCTCAGCATTCTTTTTGTCCCTCTGCGCCTCATCCACAGACGTCTCCACCTCGTCAATAAGGGCCAACGCCATGGCATTCATGGCCTTGGCGGCGAGCAACTTCCGGGACGGACTAACGCTGGAGGAGAAAGCAGACCAGCCCTCTGTCCAAAACTGCTGAGTAATGAAGGCGGCCCGGGCTGAAGGAGAACTGGGGAGTCAAATAGAGAAGGGCTGAAAGTGACATCTTTGGGGAGAACGCTTGTTTTAATATGTCTAAGTTCTTCTGCCCCCTCCGGTGTCACCTCATAAGCCAACCCTGCAATGGGCACAGTTGGCTCATCCTCCAGTTCGTCAACCATTGTTGGCGGAGGCGCAGAAGTAGACTCCTTTCCCTTACCCCTTTTTAGCCTCTTCAAAGGGGCAGGCTCCTCCTCCAATAACTGCTCAGATATGACTTCGGACAAGATAGGTGGCACTGAGGCGTCCTTAGCCTCCCTATCTCTCTTGGATCCACCCCTGTCAAACCTTTTTCCTTTCCCTTTTGGAAGGACTCCCTTAGGGTCGGCCTCCTTTTCTGTGTTAGGCTTTTGAGGGCCCACAGGCAACAGAGTAGGCGGTGGCATTAGGGCTAGAAGAGGGCCCTGAAGCTGGGCTGTAGACGCCTCGGAGACCTCCTTTGCCACCCCGACTTGCAGGTTGGCCAACACCGCCTTTTGTTTCCTTTCCACTTCACTTCCATGGCGGAGTGCAGGGGGAATCTTCGTAGCCATGAGACCTTTCAGAGAAATCTTTGGAAAGTCCTTGGAACCTAGCAAGAGAAAGAGAGATGAGGCTATAAAAAAAAGTATATAGAAATGAGGCTATAAAAGCGGTAACAAAGCAAACTCACCCATGGCTCGCATAAGACCGTGCTTGACGAATAGATTGTTTTGTTGGATGACCTCTTGAAAAGTACCTTTGTAAGCGAACAGACGCCTCACGGCCGCTAAATCCACGTCAGGGAGTAGGCGGGCAAAAGTGTCCCCTGTCACAAATCAGAAACATGTTAAGAACCAGCCAAAGAAGGTGAGTGGGAAATGAAAACAAGCGACACATGACACTTAAGGACACTAAAGCAAACGCAAGACTCACTAGGGACGGAAAGGGTTCGGGGAACAGAAATTTCCGGACAAGGGTCCACAGGAGAGCTTCGCCACTCCCCTGCAACCCAGAACCACTGGTTCCTCCAGTTCTTTATTGAGGTGGGATGACCAGTGATAACTGGAGGATACGACCCCCTAGGAGACAAGTAATACCAATCCTTGACGTCTGGCCTCACATCCCTTTCCCTTCTAACTGATTTCTTCAAGGTGTAGAGGGTATGAATGATGTACAGCGGGATGGGATGGTCAGGGTTGACCTCTTGCCACACCAGCCAAGTACCCACTGCTTGAGTCCAGAAATTGGGAGCCAGCTGGTAGGGACACAGGTTATAACTACTAAGCAATGCTCTGAAGAATGGATGCAGGGGTAACCTCATCCTAAAGGATAAAGCGTCGTAACATATAGCCGCTTGGCCTGGAGGAGGACTGCATGGTCGGCAGGAAGGTGTAGGATGCACTAAACGGGCCCCTTCTGGCATTCTGAACTTCACCGAGGCACAAGCCAAATCAACTCCTCGAATTTCAGTAGCAACCTCGCTGCTCTCCCATGAATCTGGGTTTGGATCGGGGTCCACATGATATCCTGATATCTTATTTACCAGGTCCACCCAACTTTCGACCTGGGCTGTTTCCTCTTCTGAGAGCCCCAGCTCCTCTCTATGCGCCCGGAAGGGGGCCCTATTTCCCCAATCAAGATCTTGTGGGCCAGAAGAAGAACCCGTTGCTCCTTCTCTCCCCATGTCTCTATCGCATTTGCTTCGAAGTTCTTTTAGTGTAGATTCCTCTTTGGACGACAGATGAGTCATGTAGTTCTGGTTTCTCTCTTCTTCACTGTCAGAATCACTCAAATAAATTATATCGCTAGTTTTCCTATTCCTCCTATTAATCTGCTCCCTAAAGAAACGGGAACTAAAAACTGATAAAGAGATGGGGCAGAAACCTCTGATGTGTCGCTTGTTTTCATTTCCCACTCACCTTCTTTGGCTGGTTCTTAACATGTTTCTGATTTGTGACAGGGGACACTTTTGCCCGCCTACTCCCTGACGTGGATTTAGCGGCCGTGAGGCATCTGTTCGCTTACAAAGGTACTTTTCAAGAGGTCATCCAACAAAACAATCTATTCGTCAAGCACGGTCTTATGCGAGCCATGGGTGAGTTTGCTTTGTTACCGCTTTTATAGCCTCATTTCTATATACTTTTTTTTATAGCCTCATCTCTCTTTCTCTTGCTAGGTTCCAAGGACTTTCCAAAGATTTCTCTGAAAGGTCTCATGGCTACGAAGATTCCCCCTGCACTCCGCCATGGAAGTGAAGTGGAAAGGAAACAAAAGGCGGTGTTGGCCAACCTGCAAGTCGGGGTGGCAAAGGAGGTCTCCGAGGCGTCACAGCCCAGCTTCAGGGCCCTCTTCTAGCCCTAATGCCACCGCCTACTCTGTTGCCTGTGGGCCCTCAAAAGCCTAACACAGAAAAGGAGGCCGACCCTAAGGGAGTCCTTCCAAAAGGGAAAGGAAAAAGGTTTGACAGGGGTGGATCCAAGAGAGATAGGGAGGCTAAGGACGCCTCAGTGCCACCTATCTTGTCCGAAGTCATATCTGAGCAGTTATTGGAGGAGGAGCCTGCCCCTTTGAAGAGGCTAAAAAGGGGTAAGGGAAAGGAGTCTACTTCTGCGCCTCCGCCACCAATGGTTGACGAACTGGAGGATGAGACAACTGTGCCCATTGCAGGGTTGGCCTATGAGGTGACATATTAAAACAAGCGTTCTCCCCAAAGATGTCACTTTCAGCCCTTCTCCATTTGACTCCCCCAGTTCTCCTTCAGCCCGGGCCGCCTTCATTACTGAGCAGTTTTGGACAGAGGGCTGGTCTGCTTTCTCCTCCAGCGTTAGTCCGTCCCGGAAGTTGCTCGCCGCCAAGGCCATGAATGCCATGGCGTTGGCCCTTATTGATGAGGTGGAGTCATCTGTGGATGAGGCGCAGAGGGACAAAAAGAATGCTGAGACTGCTCTCCTGCACGCGGACAATATGCTCAAGGAGATCAATGACCTCAAGGCCCAGCTATCCATAGCCCAAAAATCTTCTTCAGAAGAGAGGGCTAATGCGAAGCGCCTCCAAGAGGACAATGACAAATTGAAGCATGACCTCCATGCCTCTGAATCAGACGTGGAAACATTGTGCAAAAAACTGGATGATTCTAACCGTGCACAGTCCATTACCTCTGAGGCTCTGACCGCCGCCAATGCAACCAAGTCCAGGTTGGAAGCCGAGGTGGCAGCAGCTAATGAAGAATTGGGGAGGGAGCGAGAGGCTAAGGCAAAGGCGGAGGAGGACCTTGCCTCTCTGGAAAAGCACATGCAAACGAGGATCACTGAAGTCCTGGAGAAGGCTGTTACGACACGGGTGGAGAATACTTTGAATACTAGAGTGTCGGAGGCTGTCCAGAATTTCAAAGATACCTTTGAAGAGACCCCTGAGTACGAGGCCATGCAGCGGGTTTTTGGGAACTTAGGGGCTAGGATGGCTTTAGGGGACGTGAAGGAAGCCTTTCCAACTTTGGATTTATCCTCCATTGAAGCATTCTACCCCGAGCCTCAAGATGCTCCTGCAGATCCTCCTGATGCATCCAGCAAGGGCTCTCCAGAAGGCGTCCCTCCACAATGATCCCTTCCTACTTTTGCCTTTTTGTTGGGTAGTTTAGTTTTAGTTGTTTTCTTCTCTTCTTCTTCTTTTTTTTTGTGTAAGTGCCCCGGCACCTGATATTGTAAGTATAACCTTCCTTTGATTTATCAATGCCTCATTTTTATGAATGGAATGGTTTATTTATACTTCAGCGTAGCAACGTTTCTAATCTGCTTAAGCATGAATATTCCCAAGTACGAATGCTTCATAATTGTAAGATGATATGTGGGACATTGTAAATGTCTGTTTGTAAACATCTTGATTTGTAAAATGCACCTATTGTAAATGTGTGTCTGTAAATGTCTTGATTTGTAAAATGCACCTGATTTGGAGCACCTCGGACAAGCATAACTTAGTTCGGCTGGAGGGGCTCCTGTGCCTTTCCTCTTCGGCCATTAGCCCGAGGCGATATCTAAACCTTTGGTCATGGATGGCCATATTTTGGGCGTTCTAGTCCCTCAAATTCGATGTGGTCATTCATGAACGGATCGAATTTGTCATCATTTCGCAGCAATAATTCTATTCAAGTTTAATCATTTTCTATAAGCCCAGATCCGGCACAGTTGAGGTACCTATGTTTGCTAATTAGATCTGATGTATGAACCTCTGTTAATGTCGCAGTTTAAATTCACCCTAGTCCCTTGTTTTTAACAAAGTTCATGCCTGGCGGAGGCGTATGGTATTTGCGGCAAAAATAACATAAGAATTTTTTACGTTTGTCTTTTACGCTTATGCACACAGCACTTAGTATATGTATGTCTTGCAAATGCTTTGTCCGGATGTATGAACTAACATAACGCACCAAGGATTTCGGTTTATATGACAACATTTGGTTATATTTGAATGATTCCAAACGTATTGCACGGTGAATGACGGTGAATGAGTGTAGCACCTTAGATTCGAGTGGTTCGAAGCATTTATTGTACTAAAACTCCCAATCCTTACGTGGTGATCGTAGTTTAGCCTTATGAGAGTCCCTTGTCCTTAACAATTTTTATGCATAGTGTGGATGTATGGCGTCATGACCAAAATAATTTTAGAATGTGCGTTTATCCATTATGTTTGTCTAATATCGAGATTGACGTAACTTTTAACGCTGCTCACCCACGATTTTTGAAATCATATGATAATGTTGCAATCATAGAGGAGGAATTTAGTTTTATTGAAAATAACGGCGAAGGTGGTCCGTGTTCCAAGGATTACATAGAGGTATTCCAGACAAGTCCTCAATTATGTATGTTCCGGGTACCACCTCGGCAACGACCTTGTAAGGGCCTTCCCAGTTAGGACCCAGAGTCCCTACTCCTGGCTTCTGTGTTGAAGGAAGAACCTTTTTGAGGACCAAGTCCCCAATATTAAAGCGTCGGCTCTTCACTCTTTTCTTGTAGTATCGAGCTATCTTTTTCTGGTATTTTGCCATTACCTCTTGGGAATTACTCCGCTTTTCCATGAGGAAGTCTAAACCGGCCCTTTGCACTTCCTCGTTCCTAACTTCGTCATAATGAATTTGACGAAGCGAAGGGATTCCGATTTCGACGGGGCATACCGCCTCGGCTCCATAAGCCAGCGAGAAGGGTGTTTCACCAGTAGCGGTGTGCGAGGTGGTTCGAAGCGCCCATAACACCTGTGGGAGTTCATCTACCCACGCGCCCTTTCTGAATTCCAACTTCCTTTTCAGGGTATTTTTTATGGCCTTGTTCACCGCTTCGACCTGTCCTTTGGCCTGTGGGTGATGTGGAGATGAGAACAGCTTCCTAATTCCCAGATCGTCACACAACTCATCCACGCTTCTGTTTTTGAACTGTTTCGCATTGTCACTAACCAGTGAATGTGGTATCCCGAACCGGCATATGATATTTCTCCAAATGAACTTGGTGGTGTTTGCCTCGGTGATCTTCATCAAAGGTTCCGCTTCGACCCACTTGGTGAAATAGTCAATTGCTACTATCGCAAAGCAATTGTTACCAGCTCCTCTGGGCATAGGACCAATAATGTCAACCCCCCACTTTGCAAAGGGCCAAGGGATAGTCACCACAGTTAGCTCGTGATGCGACTGATGTGGTATGGTCGCGTGTATTTGTCATTTATCACATTTGCGCACAAAGTCATGGGAATCCTTTCGCATAGTAGGCCAAAAATACCCTTGTTTGAGGGCTTTCCGAGCTAGCGATAAAGCCCCGACATGGTTGCCGCAGATGCCCTCATGGATTTCTCTCATCACATACTGACCTTCCTCTAGCCCCACACATCTCAGCAAAGGAGAGGTGTAACTCCGCTTATAAAGTAAGTCGTCCAGGAGCACGAAGTTCGCAGAGTATTTCTGCAATTTCCGAGCTGCTTCGGGCTGGTTCGGAACTGTCTGATGCTTTAAATAGGCGATGAGGGGGTTCATCCAGGATCCCTCTTCTTCAATCGTCAGGATCTCCGGTCCCGGCTCAACGGAAGAGGTCATCATGTGCTCTACAGGGATCAGATTGTGGAGCTCCGGATCACTGTTGCTTGCTAGTTTGGCCAAAGCATCAGCGTTGGAATTTTTTGTTCTGGGGATGTGCTGTAATTCCATTTTTCCGAAGTGCATAGCCAAATCTCTTACTTTCTTCAAGTAAGCGACCATAGAAGGTTCCTTGGTAGAAAATTGCCCATTAATTGGCTTACAACAAGCTGCGAATCGCTGTTCGCCACCACGGACGTAATCTTCAACGCTTTTGCAAGTCTTAGCCCAGCTAATAACGCCTCGTATTCAGCAACATTGTTGGAGGCTTTGAATCCAAAGCGGATTGCACTGTGTAATTTAAACCCTTCTGGGTTTACTAACAATATTCCTGCGCCGGATCGTCCATCAACCGAGGACCCGTCAACGAACAATTTCCACTCTTGTCCATCATGTTGGCCATCCTCGGTGTTGTCTACCATTTCGACCTCAGGTGGATGGGTGAATTCAACCACGAAGTCTGCCAACGCCTGACCCTTTACAGCGGTCCGAGGCGCATAATGTAGGTCGAACTGGCTTATTTCTATCGCCCATTTCAGTAACCTCCCAGAAACGTCTGGTTTTTGCAACACTTGTCTCATGGGAAAATTGGTGAGCACTTGTATGGAGTGTGACTGAAAGTAGGGACGAAGCTTACGAGAGGCTGTGATCAACGAGAGAGCAAGTTTTTCCATATCTGGGTAGCGCGTCTCGGCGTCCAGCATGGCTTTGCTCACATAATATACTGGCATCTGGTTCCCATCCTCCTCTCGGATTAACACTGAGCTAACAGCCTCTTTGGATACAGCCAAATATAGGTAGAGAGGCTTGCCAGATTTTGGTTTTGATAGCAATGGGGGACGGCCTAAAGAAGCTTTCAGGTCGACAAACGCCTGCTCGCATTCTGGTGTCCATTGAAATCACTTTCCTTCCTTCAGGACCTTGAAAAATGGCAAGCATTTTTCCGTGGATTTTGAGACGAACCGGTTCAAGGCCGCAATTCTCCCCGTTAAGCTTTGCACTTCTTTTGGGTTTCGAGGCGACTGCATGTTTAGCAAAGCATTAATTTTGTCCGGATTGGCTTCGATTCCCCTCTTATTCACCATGAATCCGAGGAATTTCCCAGATGCTACCCCGAAAGCGCACTTCGCTGGGTTGAGTTTCATCCTATATCTTCTCAAAACATCAAATGCTTCTGACAAATGGTGGATATGATCCACAGCGACCATGCTTTTGACTAGCATGTCATCAACGTATACCTCCATAGTGTTCCCCAATTATTTCGAGAACATGCGGTTTACCAGCCTCTGATAGGTAGCTCCCGCATTCTTCAAGCCAAATGGCATAGCTTGGTAGCAATAGAGTCCCCTATCTGTGATAAATGAAGTATGCTCTTCATCCGATTCGAACATGGGGATTTGATTGTACCCGAAATATGCATCCATGAAGCTTAGTAACTCGTGTCCTGCTGTGGAATCAACCAGCTGATCGATCCGGGGCAATGGAAAGCTGTCTTTGGGACATGCCTGGTTCAAGTTGGAAAAATCAATGCACACCCTCAATTTCCCATTGTGTTTTGGTACTAAAACAGGATTTGATACCCACTTCGGATATCGGGACTCTCTGATGAAACCATTTTTCAATAGCTTTGCGACCTCGTCTTTCAAGGCCTCATACTTGTCCGAACTCATGGGCCTTCTCTTTTTCCTGTGCCCAGGGCTTTGGGGATCCAGCTGGAGCCTGTGGCAGGCTTCCTTAGGGTCGATCCCAATCATGTCACCATGCCTCCATGCGAATACATCGAGGTTTTGAAGTAGAAAGTCCTTCAATTGACTATGGTATTCGGTTGGTGAATCCAGTCCGATCTGTAATTCTTTGATTGGATCAAGTGGGTCTACGCCGAAGAATTCCAACCTTTCGGCCTGGGTGGGGCAATTGTCACCTGCCATCCTGGGGTCTAAATCTGCTAGATCTTCTTCTAGGGTCATTGTGACATCCTTACCTCCAGAAGGCCCTTCACCCAATCTTTCAGGGTCTGGAGCAACCTCGGCCATGGCTACATCACTGATCATGTTCAAGCTTCGATCTTGAAACTTCCGGATTGCATTTGTGTAACAAGCCCGGGATTCTGTTTGGCTTCCCCTTACAGTCGAACGCCATGCTCCGTGGGGAACTTCATGCAAATGTATTTGGTATGCGTTACAGCCCCCAAGTCAATGAGACCAGGCCTCCCAATTGAGCCGTGATAGGAGGAGATTTTGTCAACCAGAATTCCATAGGAATTCTGGAGAGGGTCGGTGCTCGCCCTACTTCAGTCATAAGGGTTATTGATGAGAATCCAGGGAGTCAATCGAGTCAAAGTCAAACAGGTCAACCCTCTATCAGAATACCGATGGGGCCCATGACAAGATCAAAGGCTAAAGAAGTCCAAGAGTTGATGGCGGGACTCATTTTCAAGCTCCGAAATCTAGTCCACATGGAAGAGAGCAAGATAGAGGTCAATTGCATATGTTTGGAAGATCAGGACAGTTCGGTCGACCGAAAGTCCATCCGGTCGACCGAAACTCTGCAGTGTTTTTAGACATAGCTTCAGGAAGGATCGGCTGACCGTTGTACGACCGAAACTGCCCATTCGGTCAACCAGATGGTCGACCGAAATATTCTCGGTCGACCGAAAGTCCCCAGAACAGAATAGCGGGGTTTTTTGTGCAATTATGCAAAGTTTCTTTTCTTTCACTTTGTATATCTTCTTGTAAAGCCTCAAACCCTAGATAGTTTTAGAACATTTGAAGATCACTCCTTGAGAGTTTGAGAGGTAAAATCCTTTCTTTATCTTGTAACATTTTCTTGGAATTTATTTCAACTTATATATTGAGGGTTTGTTCTTGTGTATTTGTTGATATTTATTCCACAAGTCTTGGTATTTGTCTTAATCTCTCCATTGGGCTAGGGTTAACTTTCCTTAGAATTTTGGTTTGATTAAACTTGGGTCAAGATTTCTCATTTATTACCTATTTTAGCTTTCTTGGGTTGATACATTATTGTTGTGGGAATTTTTGGTTTAATCACCAAAGGGGTTCGCATCATTTGGTATCAGAGCTTGGCTCTAAAATTGGTATTCCTATATTTACATTTATTGTGTTGTTCTTGATAGTCAAAAAAAAAAACGAAAATTACAAAAAATTGGGGAAAATTAGTGCCCATGAAAATTTCATGATTCCTACATATTGGACATTGTTGTTATCATCAATTTGAAAGTTATTGGGGATACATTTGAACAAACACTTGAAAATTCCAAACTATTCAAAGCTTGCATCATAAGTGTTTGATAAAATGTTTCAAAGAGTGTCTTCATATTGAAACCTACCATTCAACTACCAAACACATTCCTAATTGAATTCCTTGTGTCTTACATCAAGTTATTGTGACTATACCCTTGAAAATCTTATTGGTCTAGTTCAATTCCTTACTTCCTTGTATTATAGCAAGCAACTAAATTCTACTTGCTATTGTGTCAATCCTTCCTTTGCTTCCTTTGTTGTTTGTGGAATTTGTGCTGCACAAGAATTAAATTCTCAATTTAGTTGAATTACGTTACTTGAAAAGTTTGAGTAAGAAAGTGAAGAGTGGTAAAAGGCAAGAGTGGTGAACTCATTAGAGGGGAAAAGCCTAATTGAGTGTAACACGAGCGAACATCATTTGTGAGGACATTTGCACACTTACACTCCATGGCTCATGCACATACTTCGAGTGGACAAGATTCTAATGCACAAACTCAAGAGTTGAGGGATATGATACAAGCTCTCACAGTTACTATGGCGGATATGGGGGGAAGGTTGGAAGGTAGATTAGCAAGGTTGGAGACTAGGAGGGAAGTTCCGCCTCCAAGGGATGATAATGTTAGGAGGGGTGATAGGAGAAGGCCTAGAGATGAGTATGAATATGATGATGTTGATGATGATGAATTGGAGAGTGAAGGGGGTAGTGACCAAAATTGGAACATGGGTAGGAATAGAGGAGGTAGGAATGTGAGGGGAGTAGGACGAGGTCATGGGAGGAACCCTAGAGGTAGGGATGGAATTGATGGTAATCTTGGTAGTATTAAGATGAAAATTCATTCTTTCCATGGGAAGAGTGATCCGGATGCCTATTTAGAATGGGAGAGGAAGATGGAATTGATTTTTGAATGTCATAGGTACTCCGAGGATAAAAAGGTTAAGTTAGCGGTAGTGGAGTTTACCGACTATGCCTTAGCTTGGTGGGATAATTTATTACTCACTAGGAGAAGGAATTTCGAGGGTAGTGTGGATACTTGGGATGAGTTGAAGAGCCTTATGAGAAAAATATTTGTACCAAGTCACTACTATAGGGGACTCTATCAAAGACTACAAACCCTTACTCAAGGAACAAAGGGTGTTGAAGATTATTATAAGGAGTTGGAAAAAGCTTTGATGAGGGCCGACATAGAGGAGGATAGAGAAGCCACTATGGCTCGATTTATGAGTGGGTTGAATAGGGAGATTGCCAATGTGGTTGAATTACACCATTATGTTGAGATGGAGGAGTTGGTACACATGGCTATTAAAGTGGAGGCTCAATTGAAGAAGAAGGAGCAATTTAAAAGAAAGGGGCAAGAAAAATTCTTGGGATGTCCTAGTTCCAATTGGAAGTCTAAGTGGGGGAGTGAAAAGGTTGATAAGGTACCACTTAAGGACAATATTGAAACCTCCAAGGGAAAGGAAGTTAGCTTCGTCAAGGATAAATCAAAGGTTGTTCCTACCACTTCTAGGAGTCGGGATATAGAATGCTTCAAGTGTAGAGGACGGGGGCATTATGCTCGAGAGTGCCCTAACAATAGGGTGATGATTATCAAAAATGGGGAGTGGTACTCGGAAGATGAAGAGAACGAAGAGGGGGTGCCATGTAGGGGAGATAGTGATGACGAGGAAGAAGAGGTGGAGGGAATTGTTAGTCCACCCAAGTCTTTAGTCACCATTAGGTCTCTCAACACCCAAGCCAAGGTGGATGATGCGGCTAAGCAAAGGGAGAATATCTTCCATACTAGGTGTCTTGTGAAGGACAAAGCGTGTAGTCTAATCATTGATGGGGGGAGTTGCACCAATGTAGTTAGCACTAGTATGGTTGAAAGGTTGGGATTACCTTTAATGCCACATCCTAGTCCTTATAAGTTACAATGGTTGAGTGATTATGGTGAGTTGAAAGTAAGCAAGCAAGTATTACTTATTTTCAACATAGGGACCTATGAGGATCAAGTACTTTGTGATGTGGTGCCCATGCAAGCTACACATATATTATTGGGGAGGCCATGGCAATATGACAGGAGGGTATTGCATGATGGTAGGAAAAATCGGTATAGTTTCCAAATAAATGGAAAACCCATGACACTCCTACCTTTGAGTCCGGAAGAAGTTTACAAGGACCAATTGAAACTCAAGAAGGAGGAGGAGGAGGAAAAAGAAAGAAGAAAAAAAAAAGATGGAGTTGAGTGAGGGGCAAAACAAAAGTGATAAAAAAAAGGGAAAAAAGTAGTGAAAAAAAAAAAGAGGGGATGCAAGAAAAAAGAAAGAGAGCAAAAGATATTGAGAAAAAAATGAATTTTTATGCGAGTAGAGGTGATGTAGAAAGAGCTTTAAAAGAAAATCATTCAATTCTTTTGTTGGTCTATAAGGAGTCCCTCCTTACACTTGATGACCCTCACACTTCCCTCCCCACTTTAGCTACTTCTTTGTTGCAGGAGTTCGAGGATGTCTTTCCGAAGGAGATGCCTAGTGGGCTTCCACCCATTAGAGGCATCGAGCATCAAATTGATTTCATCCCCGGAGCCGTCATTCCGAATAGACCGGCATACCGAAGCAATCCGGAGGAGACCAAGGAACTCCAAAAACAAGTTGAGGAGTTGATGAGTAAAGGATATGTTCGTGAGAGCATGAGTCCTTGTGCCGTTCCCATCCTACTAGTGCCCAAGAAGGATGGAACCTTTAGAATGTGCGTCGATTTCCGAGCCATTAACAACATAACGGTAAAGTATCGACACCCCATTCCTAGGTTAGATGATATGCTAGATGAGTTGCATGGTTCGTGCATTTTTAGTAAAATCGACTTGAGAAGTGGATACCATCAAATTAGGATGAGGGAAGGAGATGAATGGAAAACCGCTTTTAAAACTAAATATGGTTTATATGAGTGGTTGGTTATGCCCTTCGGTCTCACTAATGCACCGAGCACTTTTATGAGATTAATGAACCATATTTTGCGTGCATTCATTGGGAAATTTGTGGTAGTTTACTTCGATGATATTTTGATTTATAGCAAAAATTTGAATGAGCATATTGAACACTTGAGGAGTGTACTTATGGTTTTGAAAGGAGAACAATTGTATGCTAACCTCAACAAGTGTAATTTTTGCATGGAGAGTGTGATCTTCCTTGGATTTGTAGTTAGTACTAAGGGAATAGAGGTTGATGAGGAGAAGATCAAAGCCATTAAGGAATGGCCCACTCCCACAAGTGTCACCGAGGTAAGAAGCTTCCACGGGTTAGCTAGTTTTTACCGTCGTTTTGTCAAGGACTTTAGAACCCTAGCTTCACCACTTACCGAGGTTGTCAAAAAGCATGTTGGGTTTAAATGGGGGGAGGTGCAAGAAAAGGCCTTTAATGAAATAAAGAACAAATTGTGCACCGCCCCGGTTTTGTCCTTGCCTAATTTTGATAAAACTTTTGAGATTGAATGTGATGCTTCAGGCACAGGTATTGGGGCAGTTTTGATGCAGGAGAAAAGGCCGATTGCCTACTTTAGCGAGAAGCTCAGTGGAGCCGCCCTGAACTACCCCACCTATGACAAGGAGCTCTATGCGTTGTTGAGATCGTTAGAGACATGGCACCACTATTTGTGGCCTAGAGAGTTCATCATCCACACCGACCATGAGTCATTGAAGCACTTGAAGGGGCAAGGGAAGTTGAGCAAGAGGCATGCCAAATGGGTGGAGTACGTGGAAACTTTTCCCTATGTCATCAAATACAAACAAGGTAAGGAGAATGTGGTAGCCGACGCCCTTTCTCGAAGGTATGCTCTTATTACTTACTACCTTGAGTGCTAAATTGTTGGGTTTTGAGAGCATTAAGGACCTGTATGCGCATGATGCGGATTTTGCTAGTATATTTATATCATGTGAGAGGGTTGGATTTGGTAAGTATTATAGGCATGAGGGGTTTTTGTTTCGAGAAGGTAAACTTTGTGTGCCAAATTGCTCATTGAGGGAGTTGATGGTAAGGGAGGCCCATGGCGGGGGATTAATGGGTCACTTTGGGGTAAGAAGAACCTTGGAAATCTTACAAGAACATTTCTTTTGGCCTAAAATGAGTAGAGATGTTGGGAGAATTTGTTCAAGGTGCATAACCTGTAGAAAAGCCAAGTCCAAGGTAGAACCGCATGGATTATATACACCCCTACCCGTCCCTAGTGAACCTTGGACGGAAATTTCTACGGACTTCATTTTAGGATTGCCTAGGTCAAAGAAAGGTAGTGATTCCATCTTCGTGGTTGTAGATAGGTTTAGTAAAATGGCGCATTTCCTTGCTTGTCATAAAATCGATGATGCCATTCATATAGCCGACCTATTCTTTAGGGAGATAGTGCGACTCCATGGGGTTCCTAGGAGCATTGTGTCGGATAGGGACGTTAAATTCCTTAGCCACTTTTGGAAGATCTTGTGGGGGAAATTGGGAACTAAACTTTTGTTTTCAACAACTTGTCATCCCCAAACCGATGGCCAAACTGAGGTGGTTAATAGAACTTTAACACAACTTCTTCGCACCGTCCTTAAGGGCAACCTAAAGAATTGGGAAGAGTGTTTACCTTTTGTTGAATTTGCATATAATCGAAGTGTTCATTCTACTACTTCTTTTTCTCCATTCGAGATTGTTTATGGTTTTAACCCTCTAACTCCTTTGGATTTGATTCCGTTACCTATTGATGAACGAGGTAGTTTAGATGGGAAAAGAAAGGCGGAGTTGGTAAAATCTCTCCACGAGAAAGTCAAGCTCCAAATCGAGAAGAAGAATGAACAATATGCCTCCAGTGCTAACAAAGGTAGAAAACGAATGACATTTGAGGTCGGTGATTGGGTATGGTTGCATTTGAGGAAGGAGCGGTTCCCGACTCAAAGAAAATCAAAATTACAGTCACGTGGTGATGGCCCCTTCCAAATCCTCGAGAAAATCAATGACAATGCCTACAAGCTTGACCTTCCTGGTAAGTATAATGTATCGGCTTCTTTTAACGTCTCTGACTTATCCCCTTTTGATGCAGGTGAAGATTCGAGGTCGAATCCTTTTCAAGAGGGAGGGGATGATGAGAATCCAGGGAGTCAATCGAGTCAAAGTCAAACAGGTCAACCCTCTATCAGAATACCGGTGGGGCCCATGACAAGATCAAAGGCTAAAGAAGTCCAAGAGTTGATGGCGGGACTCATTTTCAAGCTCCGAAATCAAGTCCACATGGAAGAGAGCAAGATCGAGGTCAATTGCATATGTTTGGAAGATCAGGACAGTTCGGTCGACCGAAAGTCCATCCGGTCGACCGAAACTCTGCAGTGTTTTTAGACATAGCTTCAGGCAGGATCGGCTGACCATTGTACGACCGAAACTGCCCATTCGGTTGACCAGATGTTCGACCAAAATGTTTTCGGTCGATCGAAAGTCCCCAGAACAGAATAGCGGGATTTTTTGTGCAATTATGCAAACTTTCTTTTCTTTCACTTTGTATATCTTCTTGTAAAGCCTCAAACCCTAGATAGTTTTAGAACATTTGAAGATCACTCCTTGAGAGTTTGAGAGGTAAAATCCTTTCTTTATCTTGTAACATTTTCTTGGAATTTATTTCAACTTATATATTGAGGGTTTGTTCTTGTGTATTTGTTGATATTTATTCCACAAGTCTTGATATTTGTCTTAATCTCTCCATTGGGCTAGGGTTATCTTTCCTTAGAATTTTGGTTTGATTAAACTTGGGTCAAGATTTCTCATTTATTACCTATTTTAGCTTTCTTGGGTTGATACATTATTGTTGTGGGAATTTTTGGTTTAATCACCAAAGGGGTTCGCATCAGTTATGGACCCTCTGGGGGGTTATGCTTTCCCCCGTGAATCCTTATATTGGATCAGGGACTGGAATGAGAGGAGTGCTGATCCCCATCTTATCAAAAGTTACCCCGTAAATAACATTTACCGAGGCACCATCATCCACCATCATCCGTGATAGCCCATTTCGAGCCACCACCACCCTGATAACCAATGCGTCGTTGTGGGGGAAATGCACTCCAACGGCATCGTCTTGTGTGAATGTGATAGGGTCCGTCTGAGGTATCCCAACGGGATGGGAATGGATATGATAATTCACGTTGGCGGGCTGCTTGGCCTCTCTTATATACCTCTTTTGGGAGTTGTTTGTGTTCCCACCTGGGTGGGGGCCTCCCAATATTGTGTCGATTTCACGAATGGGGAGGTCGGCCACAGGCATAGGTGGTTCCCGTGTATCTTTAGCATGTGCCGAGGTGGTATCTTGACTCGTATTCCTGTCTCTTTGACGATTGTCAATCCTTTCTTTGGTTGAATTCTTCCACGGAGCTCTCCTATCAGCTCGGTTGAACTTCTGGCCACCAGATTTTTGAGTTCTCCCTGTGTCGGGGGGGAAGTCACCTCCCCTTCTCCCCTGCGCCTTTTGTTCAGCTAACATATGGATTTCCCTGCAATCCTATGTTGCGTGACCGTAATATCTGTGGTAGGCGCAGTAAGCCCCAATCATGGGCTGTTTCCCACTTCGGCTGCTTTCCACTCTCCCTTGAGCCGTGGGAGGATTTTGAGAAGGGGTGTTAGAGTGCAAGTGAGGGATAGCTTCCGTGATTTCTGCTGCAAAGCTAGATCCTGTCCCCGGGAATGGACGAGGCGCACCACCTTAGTTACCGCCGACCCTGTCCTTGTTTCCTCCCTTTTTGAGGTCCGCTTCATTGGAGTATCTAAGGTTGTATCTCCCTTAGGGGTGATTATCTCTGGCCCTAGCCATTTCCTCCGATACAATCTCTTCCTTCATCAGGTCTACCAGGGTACTGTAATCCCTTGGTTTCCTGCTCCGGACATCCCTCCAAAATATGCTGGTCATATCTAGCCCTCCTTTTAAGGCGGAAAACATCTCTGCTTCTGTGATATTTTCGCAGATATGCATTTCTTCAGTAAATCTAGCTAGGTAACTTTTCAGAGATTCGTCCCTTCCTTGTCTCAGATCCTGAAGGCATTGGAGTGGGAGTTGGCCAGGCCTCGAAGAAACAAAACCGTTCTTAAAAGCAGTTTTCATATCCCTCCAACTGTGGATGCTGCCCGGAGGGAGTTTTTTATACCATCGTATGGCACTTCCCTTTGGGGTTAAAGCAAAATCTTTACATTTCAGTGCCGGGGTCGCCCCGGCTATCTCCATGCTGGCGCGGTAATTTAACAGGTGATCATCAGGATCACCTCGGCCAGAGTATTTTGCTATTTCTGGCATCTCAAAGTCATGGGGTACAAGGCATCTACGGAGGCCCTCTGTGAAGGGACTTACTTCCTCTTCGTCATCCAACTCGTATGACGGCAGCTCGCTATTCTCGTCGTGACCGGAATACTCCGGATCATGGTATTGGTCATAGGGCGGCGGAGCGTACTCCTGCCTTTGTGGTGGTGGAACGCGGCCGTAATTTGGCCTTTCATGGCTCTGTAATTCGTTACGAGGATTAGTCCGAACTGCTTCGGCTCTTCTTTCTTTCCTATTCCTAGGCTCATGTGTCGATGCCATCCTTTCTTCCCCCATACCTTGGGGGTCCCTATACACTTGACCCTGTGATAAGGCTTCTTCAGCGCGTCGCTCGCGCCTATTTCTAGGTTCTGCGGCATTGTGCCGACCTGGGTCCGTTTTTCCCCGTCGTTGTCTCCTGAATAACCCTCCTATTCGGCTGAAAAAGCTGCCAGAATTTGCGGGAGAAGCCTCCCTGCGTCTAGCTGGGAGTGGGTTTTGTTCCTCATGTGTTTCATGTTCTGGGTCTCGCACGTAGAAGGGCTCGGATTCCACCTCGGCGTATGTCTGCGGGTCTTGATAATAATAAGAGACAGTGGCCGCCTCGGATGGTGAATAGTGTGGCTGCGAGTATTGCTGAGGCATCACAGGTTCGTTTATAGCATACCCTTTGGTCATAAAGGCATTCATCGCAGCAGTCTGTTCTATCTGCTGCTTTTGCATTTCTAACATTTGGGCCGCCATGCGTGTCATATCTCGCATCATGCGGCGATTACGGTGCCGGCGAGGTGGGTTAGGTTGTGCCACTTCCTCATTGACATTTTCATGAAGTCCTTGAGGAACCTCGCTCTCGCTGTGTTGGCCACTTCTTCCCCTACGGGGGTTAACATCACCGTCACTTTCATTCATGTTTCAGAAGAATTTCTGGTCTTATATTGCCTTTCAAGGATAGATAGACCTTTGTCTCACTGCTCCAAACCTTTTTCAAGGTTGTTAAACTTATGTTTCAAAGCTTTTACCTTTTTCAAGGTCACTGAATTTATGTTTCAAAGCTCTTTATGCCTATTTCAAGGGTGTTTAAACTTATGTTTCAAAGTCTTTTACCTTTTTCGAGGTTATCGCACTTATATTTCAAAGCTCCTACCCTTTTCAAGGCCAACCAGCTTATCTTTCAAAGTTCCTACCTTTTTCAAGGCCAACCAGCTTATCTTTCAAAGCTCCTACCTTTTTTAAGGCCAACCAGCTTATCTTTCAAAGCTCCTACCTTTTTCAAGGCCAACCAGCTTATCTTTCAAAGCTCCTACCTTTTTAAATGCCAACCAGCTTATCTTTCAAAGCTCCTTGCAGTTATCCGCTCTATTGCAAGAGGTTATTTGTCCTTTTTCAAGACTACCTTTCTATGTGTGGCTTTTTACCATGTGTTTTCGTGGTTAGCAGTATTGTTTCACACAGACGGCGCCAAAATGTTGACCACAAAATCCAGAAGGACCTTGGACCAACATGTCTCAGCTCCTCCCTCTTGAACACGTGGATCTCCTGCGCACCGTGACAAACAATCAGTTTTCAAAAGGGGCCGAGGTGGCTCCCGTTTGCACTCCGATGCCTAAGTCAGTACTCATTTTGGACAAGTATATATTGGGTGCGGGAAATATAAATGTGTAGAAGAGAGAAAAGGGAGTGAGAGAAATATAGAGTTAAGAATGAGAAATTGCTAACCCCTTACTTGGAGACGATTGTGCTTCATTTATAGTGGAACTTCTTGTCTCGGATTGCGACACGTGGCATACTTTACACTTGTCATCACCCTAGCTTATGGATGTGACAATCTTGCTTTTCAACCGTAATCATTGCTACATTTCGTAGGGGATGGGCGCCTGTCACGTCTGGGTAAAGGCAGTGTCCCATCACTGACTCCATCTCTCTCATCTGGTCAACGCCATAAAGCGCCCCGGCTGAGTATAAAGCACATCGGCTGGGCGTTAACCAGATCGGCTAAAGAGGTTTGCTTGACATACCACCTCGGCATTCATCCCAAGGTGATATTCTAGGCCTTTAGCGGGGGGTCAGGGTCCGTTGGGCCACTATTGGGCCTTCGCTGGTGGATCGTTGTACCTTTCTTTGGGCCCGGAATCAACAATAATAATAATAATATATTTTAGAAAATATGATTTATTATTTAAAGGATAATAAATATTTTTCACATGGATTTTATTTTTTTTCTAATTTTTTTTTTCCCAAAATTGTAATTGCATTTTGGAGGAAAATGACATTAATGATTCTCTCTCCTTACTTCTACTTTTATATATGTAAAAGATAAAATGTATAGATATAGATTGCGTTGAAGAAAAAGCAAAGTTTTATAATGACATGTCTAACATATTTTGGGAGTATGTCTCGAACTGCAACTGGTAGCAAGTGTTGCATTAAGACATGACAATCATGAAACTTCATACCAACCTATTTCAAGTCATTCATTGACACAAGTCTTTTGATGTTTGATGAGTGTCCAGATGGAACCTTAACGGCATTTAGGCACTCACAAAAAACTTTTTTTCTCTTTTCTAGACAAAATATAGCAAGCTGGGGGTAAATAAGTACGCTTTTCCGTCTCTGGCGGTGCTAACTTATCCCATACCCATTTCTACCATGTCTTTTCTGACTTTGATACCATCTTTCGTCATTGGTTGAATGTTCAATAATGTCTCGATGATATTATCACATACATTTTTCTCCACATGCATTACATCAAGAAAATATCTTGCCGGTAAATGTTCCCAATTGGGTAGATCCCAAGATACGGACATCTTCTAAAGATTCTTCTAAAGAGGCTTAAAAGGTTTTCCAAACATAACATCAATATTTTTAACTCGTTCATATACCTAATTTTCTGTTAACCACGAGCGGGCCACTCGAGCCTCGATTTTTCCATTAAAGGTGCGAAATATCATAGCACGTAAGGTGAAATTCACTTGTCTATGTGAATCAAACACCGACACACCTTCATTCCACAACAATCTTAAATCTTCAATTAGTGGTGCTAGGTAAACATCTATGTCATTTCCCAGTTATTTAGGCCCTGATATTAGCAACAACAACAACATGATGTACTTGCCCTTCGTACATAACCAAAGATGAAGATTGTAAATCACCAAAAAAATTGGCCAAGTGCAATGTTGACTACTAGTGTTACCAAGCAGGTTCATCCTATTTGTACATAATCCAAGCCTAAGATTCCTATCTTCGCCGTACAATTCAAGAAACATCCTATTAATGTTCCTCCATTAAGGAGAATCAACCTGGTGTCTTTGTTTTCAATCTTCTTTCCTCCATTCAGAATGCTATCACATGTTCTTCGTATCCTTTGTGTTGGAAAAAAAGCTTTTAAATTTTGATATTACAGGTAGGTACCATAACACCTTTGCCCGAGGGCCTTTCTTATACTTCCTATTATTATTGCTGTCTTTCGCTTATACCGCGATGCCCCACACTTTGGACATAGATTCAAGTTCTTATACTCATTCCGATACAATACACAATCATTTGGACATGCATGTATCCCCTCGATCTCCATACTCATCAGGCACAACATTTTCATTGTCTCGTAGATTGAATTAAGAAGCTCGTTATACTCTGGAAGCATCTTTCATAAAAGTTCCAATAATGTCGAGAAACTCCTATCACTCCACCTATTTTTTGCTTTCAAGTTATACAATTTAAACACAACAGACAATTTTGTGAATTTATTACAACCAGAAAATAAAGACTTTTCAGAATCATTGAACAAACTATCAAATATATGAGGCTTTTCAATTAAATACTCATGTAGATCATGCATCATTTCATCTATCCGATCATTAGCCACATCATTATCGTCATTTTCCATGTTAATCTCATCATTATTTCTCAGATTATTCTTTTCCTAATCACTCTCATAGTCACTCGTGCTCATCCATGAAGTTTACTCTCGCGCATGTCATATCTACAGTGCATAACCTTCCTTAAACTCATGACGAATCAAAAGGTTCTTCACTTGTTCAAAGCTACGAAACTTTCTCAGATTATTACAATCACAACAAGGACACAAAATCATTTCTTCACCTTTCTTTATTTTATTTTCCTCAGTACATTTCATAAACTCTTCAACTGCTTTCACATTCATATGTATTACGTCTCTCATACATACAACTTCGATCCATATCTAACAACCTATATATCAAGATATTCACCATGTATTAAAACAAAACCCTAATTTTTAATCTTGTGTTATTTAAGTAACGGTCGAGTTTAAGGACCAAAAATGAAATAACAAATTTTAAGTCATGAAGCAATGCACAAATGAAATCACCTTAAATTAAATATAAATTTTTTATTTATAAAATCAGAAATTTCGGTATAATCTCCCCTATAAATTTAACTTAGCTAACTTGAAGGGGGAATCAAAATGTTACAATAAAACTAAAACTTCAACTTTAGCATATTCAAAACTCAAACACAGCTCCAGTCAAATTTTAACATCATCAACTACTCAAAAATTAATCCAAAATCAATTCCCAACTCCTCAACATCAAAAATCCATAATCAATATCCATCGACACATCAATACAACCAAACAATTTCAAAGCTCAATACCTAAAAATAGAAATTCAGGCTATGCCCCCGACTCAAACACAAAATTTGCTCTTTATATAAAAAAAAAATAACATTCAGGCTATGCCCTCGAAACAATAGAACACCAAAATGAGCCTCAAAGCTACAACACCAAGACCAATGATGTGATCCAAGGAAGGAAGTCCAATGAGAGATCAAGTTATCGTAGATGCAACAGCAATCTCGAGGCGAAAAGGAGCAAGTTTTGTGTTGGGCTCGAGTAGATGATCAAATTGTCCAATGCAATTCAAAGGGAAAAAGTGGGAGACGAGACAACCATGAGATCGTGTGGTGCAATAAGGGGGTGATCGCGCAGTTCATTTCTGCAGGATTTCGTGAGTTTTTATTCTATTTTCAGCTTTAATTTATTATTTTCATAACTTAGAGTTAGAGATGGCAATGGGTAGGGTATGAGACCCATACACTATCCACTAGATATTTATAATACTCATACCCTACCCATATAGCCACTTAAGAGTGACGGGTCGGGTGGGGGGTGCGGGTACACTTTTATACCCATTTAAAACTCATTACGTATTTTAATTTTAAAAAAAAAAAATTACATTGGTAATGTGTGTGTGTATATATAGAATATTTGTTCAACAATAATATAAGTATCTAATTATAAATTTTTCATAAATTTCACATGTAATATACTAATTAACAATCCCTGCATAACATAAAAATATCAAAATGAAGTAAAAGTATAACAGCATCCATTGTCCAAAAATAAATAAACCCCAATTGTCCAAAAATAAGCAAATATCAAAGAATCCACTTGTTCAAAATTATATAGTGTTAAAATTTAAATACAATATTTTTTTAAAAATAAAAAATAAAAAAATTAATGAGTATATGAGTTGGGTATGAGTTTTTTCTACAATACCCATACCCTACCCATAACCATGTCGGGTTTCTAAATCTACACACATACCCTACCCACAAACCCATTGTATTAGGTAATTTCTACCCATTTGTGTCGGGTACCCAACGGGTTGCGGGTTCGTGTATATTATTGTCATCCCTCTTTAGAGTCCATTACCGGCTAGACCTAGTTTTAGTTTATTCCATTTTTAGCTTATATTATCAATTTTTATTCATTGTAATGGAGAACTTTTCTCTTAATTAACATTTTGAGTATTTTTACTCCCTAAGAAAAGTGAATATTCATTTTCTTGTTCTTCAAGAACACCAATTTCAACTTATCAAAGATCTCGGATCTTTGTTGCGTTCCAATCTAGGACTCATCAAGGAATTAGACTCCACTTGTGGTATTCCACAACCTTGGTACTTTTTTTTTTTTTTTTTTGCATCGTTAATTCTTGTGTCATGAAGACCGACTCAAGGTCCTATCGTCTAAATCTATTTATTTTACATGTGTTATTAAATTATTATTCGGCGTCTTTGTTGGGTTTCCAAAAAGGAATCGCATCAGGTGGTATTATATCTTGGATCTAAATTTAGATTTTTGCTTATTTTCTTGATTTTCTTGTTTTGGTGAATTTTATATGTTCTTCATGTCCTTCGAATTTTTCCAGTTTTTAATCCATAAAAAATCTAACAAAATTCAAAAGTGTTTATTTTGTTCAATTCTTATTCAAATTCAGTTCCGTTTATTTTACAGTATTCGTAGTCGAATTATCGGTAAAAAAAGCGAAAAATTCCCAATTACCGAAATATTCCAGAAATTTCTCAAATCCTTTCAACTTTTCTTTGTGTCGTCATTTTGCCCTATTATTACTTGAGTTCTTAGGTTGTTCCTTGTGGTACTTGAAAAGGGATTAAGAGTGTTACACGAGTGAAAATAAATACACAAGGGATTTTTCTTTTATTTTGAGAACTAACAATGTCTCGCAGGGAAAAATCTTCATCATTTTTCATCAGTAAGTGACAACAAGGAATTTAAACTGGTTGAAGCCATTCAGGCACAATTTGAGATGTTAATGGCTAGGATGGATAAGAGGGATCCAGTTATTGCCCAATTGCAAAAGGGGCGATCTCAGATGGATTCTAGAGCTAGGAGAGATAGGAGGCATGAATCCAATACTAGGTTTGGAAATGGGGTTGATGAAAGGCCAATGAAGCGAAAGGAGGAAGCAAGGCCATCTCCGGGATCCTATCCTACATCACTATCAAAACGAGAAAGTAATGATCATGTTTCAAAAAAGAGGGAGGAACCAACACCCAAAGGTAAATATAATTTTGGGTCCAAACCTCCTTAGTTCGGGTCACATTGCACTTCAATGTCCCAAAAAAATAATGGTTAGGTGTGATGGGGAAGATGTTTTAGAAAATTAAGTTGAAAGAGTGCCTAAGTTAGTGAATGCCTGTAATAGTGATAAATTGACAAATGTTGCAATAGGTGAATCACTTGTTAATAGGTGTGCTCTTAACTCTAAATGTAAGGTAAATGTTGTGAATAAGATGTATGAGCAGAGAGGTAACATTTTTCGTACTAGACGCTTAGTAAATAATAAGGTTTGCGGTATGGTGATTGATGGGGAAGTTGCACCGACATGGTTAGTACTACCTTAGTAGAGGAATTGGGATTACCTTTAATGAAACATCCAAGGCCTTATAAGTTGCAGTGGTTGACGGAATCGAGGGAGATTAAGGTAAACAAATAGGCCAGGGTGATTTTTACTATTGGTAGGTACAAGGATGAAGTAGTATGTGATGTAGTGTCTATACATGTTGGTCATATTTTTTTGGGGAGGCCATGACAACATGATAGGAGAGTGGTGCATGATGGATCTAAAAATCAATATTCCTTTATGATGAGTGGAAAGAAAATTACTCTTGTTCCTTTATCACCTAAGGAGGTTCAAGATGATCAATTGAAATATAATCAATTGAAATTGAAATGTGAGTTTGAGGGTAAAAATAAGAGAGTTGAGGCCACAATCTCAGAAACGGAGAACTTTTGGATTAATTGACATATTGAGTGTTTTTTACTCTCTAAGAAAAGTTCATTTTCTTGTTATTCAATAACACCCATTGAACTTATCAAAGACCTCAGATCTTTGTGGCATTCCAATCCAAAACTCATCAAGGAATTAGACACCCCTTGTGGCATTTGAAAACCTTGGTTTTTTGCACAAAGATTGATGTACAAGGGTCCATACCTTGCACTTAACCAAACTAACAAACCATCCCCTGGTTCTCTTAACTCCGTTTTGTTGGTGCATAAGTCAAATTCTAAACTTAAAGTTAGGAAGAAACTTATCTACAAGAATGAATAGCCCAGAAAGTAGAAGGAAAGCACAAAACATAAATAGGTCCCTTAAACTAACAAAAGCAAGAAATACATGAAGATGGGACCATATGCAGATTTAAGGTCGAATTATTTTCAAGAGACGGGATGATGTGATCTAAGGAAGGAAGTCAAAGGAGAGATCAAGTTAATGTGGACACAACAACAATCTCGAGGGAAAAGGAGCAAGTTTCGTGTTGGGATCAAGTCAAAGATCAAATTGGATTAATACAATTCAAAGGGACGAAGACAGAGCTAAGACTTCAACCACGCAATATCGTGGTGCAATAAGGGGACGATTACATGAGGTGTCAAAAGATAATCGAGGAGCAAAAAAGGTCTTCCACTCGATCATGCGACTTCACCCTGAGCGATCGCGGAGTTCATTTCTGTAGGGTTTCATGGGTTTTTGTTCTGTTTTCCTTTTTAGTTTATTATTTCTGTAAATTAGAGTCTATAAGCGGCTAGACCTAGTCTATTCCCTTTTTTAGCTTATATTATCAATTTTCATTCATTGTAATGGAGAACTTTTGGATTAATTGACATTTTGAGTGTTTTTACTCCCTAAGAAAAGTGAGTTTTCCTTTTCTTGTTTTTCAAGAACACCCATTGAACTTATTAGAGATCTCGAATTTTTGTGGTGTTCCAATCAAGGACTCATCAAGGAATTTGGCACCCTTTATGACATTTGACAACCTTGATCCTTCTTCCGCATCGTCAATTCTTGCATCATGAAGATTTGGTCAAGGTCATATCGTCTATATCTATTTATTTTTCATTGTTCTTGTTATTTTATTTCTTCTGAATTTAGATCTTTGTTGTGTTATTAAATTGTTATTCTATGTCTTTGTCGCATTTCCCAAAAGGAGTCGCATCAACCAACAACCCAACCAAAACACAATACACCACACACACACACACACACACACCCCCAAATCGAGTCCCAATGCTACAAAATTCGTAAATACCACAAAGCTCGGTCCAAAAAAGTAGCACAAAACAAAGAATCAAGGTAGTGAAACACAGAAAACTGACCATTAGAGCTGGGTGAAGCTGAAAACATCCAAGCCACCATACCGAATAGGATGAATAGCAACCCAGCGAAGCCCAAATAGTAGCTCGCAAACAAGAGACCGAAGAAGAGATGGAATTTTGAAAAATGACCAAAATGATGATGTGGCAAACAAATCTCAGATTTCTCAATTAAGAAAAAAATATGGATTGACCGGCATGAGAAGGGCGGAGACATGGGGCAACGGTGAGTGGCGGTGTGGTGGGGCACGATTGATGTTTGTGTGAGAGGAAGGGAAAGAGAGGGGGGATTGTGCTTGGTGGTAGCGTGAGATGGCATGGCAGGCGACCTGGGCGGCATGGTTTGTGTGAGAGAAAGGGACGAAGAGAGAGGGAGTCGTGCATGTGGGCAATGGTTTTATGATGAGATCCCAGTCGGGGAATCTCGTCGAACAACGCGGAATAACGAAATTAAAATCTAGGAAAGATCTAGATCAGATTTAAATACGAAAATAAACAAGAATTAAACTACTGGAAAGATAAAATTGACGATAGGACCTTGACCCAAGATTCACGACGCAAGAAATTGACGATGCGGAATCGAGACCCAAGGTTTTCGAAACACTACAAGGACTTGTCAATTTCCTTGATAAGATTCTAATTGGAAACGCCATAAATATTCTTGCGAATATTTAAGTTCAACGCCACAAATATTTCTCAATATTTGATAAGTTAGATTTGTTCTTGAAGAACACAAAAGGGACTCATCAACCTTTCAATTGGAGAAAACTCTCTTAAATAATATTAATCTCAAACTCAAACTAAACTGTTTTTTTACAATGAATGGAAAGGAATATATATAAGCAAAATAACCTAGTTTCTAATTTACTCAAAATATAATTCTAAGTAAACTAGAATACTAAACTAGGCAAACAATTAATTAAAAACGGAAAAATAATCAAAAATCCCCTAAAATCCGGAAAACCTCAATTACGGTCGTGATGAACACTTTTAAGGCCGTAAATGACTTTCTGCTTAAGATTTACGGCCGTGAATATTTCTTACGGTCGTAAATATGAAATTCTGCAATTCTTCATCTAAACCCGAGGCGGAGTTACGGCCGTGATAATAACTTTTACGGCTGTGATTATAATAGTTACGTCCGTGACAGATCTTCGTTACGGCCGTAATGACCTTTCTGCTCAAATAACTTCAGTCACTCGACTCGGCTTGATCCTTTCGCCTTCTCGGCTCGATTCCAACATGGAACTTACTCCATTTTGCACGTAGATCACAGTCATACCATCGATGTCTCGAATTCGCCCTTCGATGCCTGGTCCGGATCATATCATACTCCCTCTCTTGAAAAGGATTCGACCTTGAATCCAATTTTGGTCGGATTTTCAAACTCCTTCTGCTTTTCTGGGCTCGATGATCATGTTTATGCCTCATGCTTGCTTTCAACATTTTGGGCTGCCCATTTTTCTCCTTCAACTTTCTCGGCTTTTTGGGCTGCTCATTTGTGCCAATAAGTTTTTTCCCTGTTTTAAGCTCATGGTTTGACTTTGGTACCTATAAAACAGATTTTAAAGAATTGGGGAGGGGTGTGTTAGCGTAAGTAAGTGCAAATAGACTCATTTTTGTGGTAGACTCTCTTTTCTTTTGTTTTTTGCACTCAGTCTCTCCTTTTTCTGAGGTTTGAACCTTGGTGCGTGTCGCAATGCACCAAAATAATAATTAAATTCCTTGTTCACTATTACTAAGAATATAGCAGTGGAAGCAAGGGTCGATCCCACGAGGAACGGGAACTAACTTAGTGTCATGTCAATTAGAATCATAAAGGGGGGTTTTGGTTTGAGTTGTTTGTAAATGATTTAACTAATAAAATAAAACAATTAAAATGATTGGGATAAATATCAAATGTGGACGAGCCGTAGTTCTCAGGTTCAGTTGTATTCTATCACAATGTTATCACTTCCCAAGTAACGCGAGTTCAATTTCTTCTTTGATTTATCACCCGTAAATAGTTAATAAGCTTTAACTATTCCGATTCTCCCTTAATTGCATTTAATTAGAATAAGCTCTCTAATCAAACATTAGCCATTGAATAACCTAAAACAAGCTCTTTAGATTTAAGACAACAACTATATGATGGTCGAGAAGAATTAGGGTGAATTGGGTTGTCAATCACACAAGCTCGTGACAATTAACCTAAGTTGGAATTCTCTATGAAAATATTAAATTTCCACTTGCTACTATGATTTGAACAAAAAGACGATTACGGATCCAATCATTCAAAATAGCAAATCTCAATACAACAAATTAAATGATAAGGCCTTAATCAAATAAAGAATTGCATTGATTGAATTAAAAACGCATAAGAATCCAACAAATCAAAATAAAGAATTTAGAACTACGTTACTAGTTTGGAAAAGCAATAACAAATTGATATAAAATACAACTTCCCCTTCGAACTAGGTATGAAAGCTTAGCCACTCAAAGCCATGAAAAATTCTGGAAGTTTCTTTTCTTGATTCACCTTCTCGAGTCGCTTAATTTTTCTTCCAATCTCCAAGCAAGCCGCTCCCTCTTTCAATAATTATTTCACACTTTTTTCTGTCATGAGAACCCCTTTTTATAGCCTAAATTTCGTGCTCTAGCTTTGGGAGCAAGAAATCCAAAATTATGGAAAGAATTGAAATAAGGAAATTTTTGACTTGAAGATTTACGGCCGTAACATTCCTTTTACGGCCGTAATTGAATTTCTGCATATTTCCTTAAATTGGAATTACGGCCGTAACTTTTCCTTTACGGCCGTAAAGTGGTTTCTGCTTATTTTCAACTTGCTTCACGACACTTTCATGGCCGTAACCTTATTTTCTTACGGCCGTAACACCTTTTCTTGCGGCCGTAAATATATTTGCACCTAAGTCCCCAAACTTCAATTTTGAGCGCATTTTGGTCATTTTTCCTTCTTTTCTCTTCCTTTGTGATCCTATACAATATAAAACATAAAATGTATTAATAATACTTAGATAGAATCACATTATGGCATATTCAAGGATATAAGTGTATAAAATAAACGTTAATATAACACTTATCAAATCCCCCCACACTTGAACCATTGTTCGTCCTCGAACAAAGATTTGCAAAGAAAAGAATAGGATTCAAACAAAAGATTACAATTTAGAGACTTGAGGTTGCAACCCACTTTTCTTTAACAAGAATGTTCCATTGCATGATCGGATTGTGTTAGTGTGTGCTAGAGATGCAATGCCCTTTATTTCCCATCCCAATCATGGCTCGTTTCCTTTCACCTCTCGTGAGCACTCACCTCCCAATCATTTATGAGTGACTACAAAGATAATAGTTTCGCCCAATTCCGGAAGAAATTATTCGTGTAAACTGAGTTGTTCATGATGTGAATTCAGTCAACACAGTACCCCCGACCACATGCATAGCACCAACCCTAGACCAAGCAATTCAAACCACTCATAAGTAAATGTAATGGGAGTTAACACCCTCACAAGATATTTCTCTCTTCGCACAAAGTGTATAAGGGGTTGAATTTTCGCTCAACTCTCTGCATGGATAAGTCAGTACCACAGATTGCCTAACTGTCGTAACCGGAGCCAACAATAACACAAGTGCAAAGCGAAGGTCTTTATTTGGTTGTAGAAGGGCTTCGGGTCAGGTAGGATAAAAGGATATATTTAGGCTAAGTCGAGAAGGAATTTCGCAAACTAAGTCAATTCAAAATAACATTACTTCCTTCTTCCTTAATATGATCTTCATTGTTTCCCACTACCCAACTTTATTTACACTTGAATCTCGTTCTTGCTTTTCTTTTCTCTTTTTTTTTTTTTCACAAGTTGAGTGTTTGATATCCTCAACTACTAATTTTCATGACTAACTTCCTTTTCATTGCTTTTTCTCTTTTTTTTTTTCTCTTTCTTTTTTTTTCAATTAAAGAATTCAACTTTTTCTCAATCACAAGATAGAATTTCAATCTCCTGTATTCAGTCCATTACACAACCATTGCCCAACACAAGATAATCATCTCAACTTCTTAGACTTAGACCATAGCACAATCCTCAATCAACAAAAGCTTGCGAATCCCTTCTCTTATGGGTTCAAAACAGAGACAATGCAAAAGAAAGGGTATTCGTGGCTTGTATCGTGGCATCAAAGATTCAAAGAAAGGCTAAGGCTCAAACGGGCTTCTAATGGTTTATGTAGTAAGGTAGGCTCTTTTAGCAAGTCAAATTTGGCTTAACCTATTGCCTTTGCTATAATTTGCACTTAAATCAAGAAGCTACAACGGTATGCACAAGAAAGCACATCCAAGCATAACCCAACCATACAGGACACACATCAAAGAATTACGAGCTCATAAGTATTAAAAACAGCACTTAGGTTCAAAAGCTCACAAATTATGGTTTTCATGTGTTTCTCCCATCCAATTATGAGTTATAGGTCATTGCTTGATCTTCATTCCAAATCTAAACCCATTGGTCGAGGATAACGTTAAAAGTATTCAAACCATGACTACTCACAAAAGTATAATAATTGCGATGTTCAGGGTTATATATGAAGGAATAATCTGTCTATTGTAGGTTGGGTTGACTCGGTTGTAGATATTTGACAATTTTACTTTTCAATTCCAACCTATTTGTGAAGTTTTGGACGAGATCATCTCTATGTGCTCAATTTATATCCAATTATGCAATGATTTTTCAAAAAATTGCACCAAAAGTGGGCTGCTTCCTATCAAAGTGCCTAAGTGCATAGATATGTGACACAAGTAGAGAACAAAGCTAAAAAGGATGCTGGCTCAAAATGAATTATAACGATTCGATTACAGAAAGAGAATAAAAAAAACAATAAGCTTATAGTCAATTCAATTCCCCCCCCCCCACACTTAGACAACACAATGTCCTCATTGAAAAGTAAAACAATAAAGGGGAAAAAGAAAAGAAAACTCCCTCGGACTAATGTGGCGGTTGATCGTTCCGGGGTTTCTGCAGTTGTCGAATTTCCTCCCGAAGGGCTCTCTGCTCTTCTAGCATGAGTTGTTGATCTTCCAGCATACCATTCAGCTGAGTCTGGAAGGCCTGCATCAGTTCCAGCATCTTAAATTCTTGCGAAGAAGAAAATGGAATTGATATGTGATACAAAGGAGAATCCTTGAAATTATGATTGTGGGTTGGAAGAGATTGCGCGAGAAGATGGGAAATGATTTGGTGGAAATGGAAGTTGCCTTGTATTTATTTATAATATTTTTTTTTTAAGTGAAAGAAATGACTAAATAAACTAAAAATGAACCAAAATGAAAATATGAAAATAAAGAGTCGAGGAGATAAAGAAACTCCCCTCTCGGGTTGCCTCTCGAGCAGCGCCTTTGTTTACTGTCGTTGGCTCGACAGGTTGTTTCCTCCTTCAACCGGGATTAGATGGATTACCAAAGCTCAATTTCCTCTTCATGCTCTTCGTTAGTGCCTGCAAAGTAGGAGGAAACTTCTCATCAGCTACTGGTAGGGCGGTACAAAAGTTTTTACCTGGTTGTGATGGCTTTGGACAATCATTAAGCTCAGCAACAGTCTCCTGAAATGGAGAATAACTCACGACAGTAGAATGAACTTTGTTAGCATCATTAATGTGTTTCATGGAGTCATAAATATTGAACTTAACAATTTCATTATCAAACTCCATGGTAAGTATACCATCACTAACATCTATCTTAGTTTTCGATGTTTTTAGGAATGATCTGCCTAACAAAATAGGAGTGGGGTTTGGAGAGTGATCATCATTCATGTCTAACACATAAAAATCTGCTGGAAACACTAAACCCCCTACTTGTACCAAAACATCTTCAACTACCCCATCCGGATATGCATTGGAACGGTCGGCTAGTTGAATGATAACACTAGTTTCAGTCATTTTAGCAAGTTTCAATGAAGTGTACGTAGATCTAGGCATTACATTTATAGATGCTCCTAAGTCTATCAAAGCACGATCTATCCTAGTGTTACCTATTTGGCAGGGTATGGTAAACATACCTGGATCCTTGCACTTTGGAGGCAATTTTCTTTGAAAAAGTGCAGACACGGATTCACCCATTCTTACCATCTCATTTCCATTCAGCTTTCTCTTATTGGTGCACAGATCCTTCAAAAATTTGCATATCGGGGAACTTGTTTGATGGCATCTAATAGTGGAATGTTGATTTCCACTTTCCTAAACATTGCTAACATGTCCTTTTCTTTGCTTTCCTTGTTCGTCTTTGCCAATCTGCTAGGAAAAGGTGGAGGTGTTAGTTTAACATTTAACTGGGAGTCAGTTTTTACCTGAGGTTTTTGCGAAGCGTCGTTTCTCTTCCCGACTCCCTCCTTTTCATCTCCCTCCATTTCAGGTGCAATCGGTTCCACCCTCGGACCCTCAATTTCTTTTCCACTCCGGAGGGTTATGGCACTCACGTTTTTAGAATTTATCTCGGGCTGAGATGGCAATTTACCTCCAGATTGTGCCTCCAATCTATTTATGGCAGTGACCATTTGGCTCATTTGATTTTCCAGATTTTGAATGCTTGACTTGGTATCCTGTTGGAATTACATCGTGTTAGTTGCCAACATCTTAACCATATCTTCAAGAGACATACCTGAATTTTGAGGTTTTTTTTGATATGGCCCCTGTGGTTGGAAGGCTCCTTGCTGCTGGAATTGCCCTTGAGATTTGTTGGAGGGGAAACTCGGGGGCTTGTTATTCCCATAGCTTAGGTTGGGGTGATCCCTCCGGCCAGGGTTATAGGTATTGGAGTACGGGTTGTACTGCTGTTTTTGAAATGGAAACCCTTCTGCAGCCTTCACTTGTTCGCCATTCTCCTCTTGCAGCACCGGACATGTATCCGTTGGATGTCCAAAGTTTGAACAGATTCCGCATGCTTTGACCTGATTCGAATTCCCTACAGCAAGCTTCTTAACGAGATTGGTTAGTTCATATAATTGACCTTCGATATTGGAACTGCTTACCTCGTTCACTCAGCGGACTTGGGAATCTCGGGTTGAATTGAATTGTTGAGTGTTTTCAGCCATATTAGAAATTAAAGCCCGCGCTTGTTCAGGCGTCTTGTCCATCAGTGCTCCTCCACTTGCTGCATCTATCATGTTTCTATCCATCGGTGCTAAGCCTTCGTAGAAATACTGCACCAGGAGTTGCTCACTGATCTGATGGTGGGGGCAGCTATAAATGAGTTTCTTGAAGCGCTCCCAGTACTCATATAATGTCTCGCCATTGCTTTGGCGAACCCCGCAAATCTCCTTCCGAATTGTCCCAGCCCTAGATGCAGGGAAGTACTTCTCTAAAAACAACCTCTTCATATCATTCCATGTGGTGACTGATCCAGATGGTAGACAGTACAATCAGTCTGTAGCGGCATCCTTTAATGAGAATGGGAAAGCCCTCATCTTGATTTGCTCCTCGGTAATACCCGTGGGTCTCATGCTATCACATACCACGTGGAACTCCTTGAGATGTCTATATGGGTCTTCACCGGCATGTCCCCGAAAAGTAGGTAGAAGGTGGATCAACCCGGATTTTAGCTCAAAGATTCGTCCTTCCTCCATCGCCAGAAATGTGACGCACAATGGTTGTTGAACGACATCCGGAGTGGCTAGCTGCTTAAGAGTCAAATTGTTGTTGTTAGCTGCCATTGTTTGTTGTGCTGCTCTCCTTCGCTGTCGAAAAGTCCTCTCAATTTCTGGGTCAAAATCAAAAAATTCACAATTAGTTGACCGAGTTTTAAGCATATAAGCAAAGGAGCACACACAAAAGTAATTTTTTTTTTATATATAAATAAAGTGAAAATAAAATAAATGCAGAAAAATAAAATTCTAATCGATTAAACACTAAATTGGTTAACCGTTCCCCGGCAACGGCGCCAAAAATTTGGTGCGTGTCGTAATGCACCAAAATAATAATTAAATTCCTTGTTCACTATTACTAAGAATATAGCAGTGGAAGCAAGGGTCGATCCCACGAGGAACGGGAACTAACTTAGTGTCATGTCAATTAGAATCATAAAGGGGGGTTTTGGTTTGAGTTGTTTGTAAATGATTTAACTAATAAAATAAAGCAATTAAAATGATTGGGATAAATATCAAATGTGGACGAGCCCTAGTTCTCAGGTTCAGTTGTATTCTATCACAATGTTATCACTTCCCAAGTAACGCGAGTTCAATTTCTTCTTTGATTTATCACCCGTAAATAGTTAATAAGCTCTAACTATTCCGATTCTTCCTTAATTGCATTTAATTAGAATAAGCTCTCTAATCAAACATTAGCCATTGAATAACCTAAAACAAGCTCTTTAGATTTAAGACAACAACTATATGATGGTCGAGAAGAATTAGGGTGAATTGGGTTATCAATCACACAAGCTCGTGACAATTAACCTAAGTTGGAATTCTCTATGAAAATATTAAATTTCCACTTGCTACTATGATTTGAACAAAAAGACGATTACGGATCCAATCATTCAAAATAGCAAATCTCAATACAACAAATTAAATGATAAGGCCTTAATCAAATAAAGAATTGCATTGATTGAATTAAAAACGCATAAGAATCCAACAAATCAAAATAAAGAATTTAGAACTACGTTACTAGTTTGGAAAAGCAATAACAAATTGATATAAAATACAACTTCCCCTTCGAACTAGGTATGAAAGCTTAGCCACTCAAAGCCATGAAAAATTCTGGAAGTTTCTTTTCTTGATTCGCCTTCTCGAGTCGCTTAATTTTTCTTCCAATCTCCAAGCAAGCCGCTCCCTCTTTCAATATTTATTTCACACTTTTTTTCTGTCATGAGAACCCCTTTTTATAGCCTAAATTTCGTGCTCTAGCTTTGGGAGCAAGAAATCCAAAATTATGGAAAGAATTGAAATAAGGAAATTTTTGACTTGAAGATTTACGGCCGTAACATTCCTTTTACGGCCGTAATTGAGTTTCTGCATATTTCCTTAAATTGGAATTACGGCCGTAACTTTTCCTTTACGGCCGTAACTTTTCCTTTACGGCCGTAAAGTGGTTTCTGCTTATTTTCAACTTGCTTCACGACACTTTCACGGCCGTAACCTTATTTTCTTACGGCCGTAACACCTTTTCTTGCGGCCGTAAATATATTTGCACCTAAGTCCCCAAACTTCGATTTTGAGCGCATTTTGGTCATTTTTCCTTCTTTTCTCTTCCTTTGTGATCCTATACAATATAAAACATAAAATGTATTAATAATACTTAGATAGAATCACATTATGGCATATTCAAGGATATAAGTGTATAAAATAAACGTTAATATAACACTTATCAAACCTCAACCCTCTTTTCTTTATTTTTCACTCCCTCTCCTTTTTCTGAGGTCGTGGCCTTAACTCTCTTTTCTTTAATTTCCACTCCCTCTCCTTTTTCTGAGGTCGTGGCCTCAACTCTCTTATTTTTCCCTCAAACTCACTTTTCACCTTCAATTGATCTTTCAGGGCTTCAGTTGGAGATAGTGGCATTAGAGTAAACTTTTTTCCCCCTTTTACCAAGCTGTATCTATTCGTATACCCATCATGTAGCACAACCCTTTCATGTTGCCACGGCCTCCCCAACAGTATGTGACTAATTTGCATTGGCACCACGTCACAAATTACCTCATCCAAATACCCACCAAAAGAAAATGCCACTAAAGCCTGTCTCTTCACCTTAACTTCCCCTGACTCAGTCAACCATTGTAATTTATAAGACGTTGGATGTTTCGTTAAAGGTAAGCCTAATTTTTCCACCAACATTGTACTAACTACATTAGTACAACTTCCCCCGTCAATCACCAAGCTACAAACTTTTTCATCTACTAAGCATCTAGTGTGAAAAATATTATCCTTCTGTTCATCCACGTTACCCACAACATGCACCTCACGTCTAATGCTAAGAGCACGCCTATCAATAATTGACTCGTCCAGCATAATACTTTTTGCCCCTTCACTATTACACCTATCCTTTTTACGTGGACAATCAAGTGCAATGTGACCCCGTTCCAAACATTTAAAGTAGTTAATATTTTTATCCTTAAGAGGCTTGGAATCAGAATTATTTTTACCTTTGGTTCTCGATTCCTCCCTCCTTTTGTGAACATGATCACTACTCTCCCGTTTTGATGTCTCTTTTCGCTTTAATGACTTTTCATCCTTCCCATCTTCGTACCTAGCATGACATTCACGCTTACTAATCCTCCTAGCCATAGAGTCCGCCCGCGATTGCTCCTTTTTCAATTGGGCAATCATCACATCTCTTTTATCCATCCTAGCCATTACCTTTTTAAATTTTGCCTGCATCTCTGCCAATAATTGAACACCCTGCTCCAATATTCTATTCCCTCCTTCGGGACATTTGTTGTCACCCATTGATGAAGATTTGAAAATTGAGAAAATTCAGAATATTTGGAATATGGAAAAAAAATGAAATTTTCGAAATTTTTTTTTATTTTTTTTTAATCTCCTGCCGGAGAATTGGACTACGAGTATGGCAGAAAAAACGGAACTGGATTTGGACGAAAAATGAACAAGAAAAACACTTTTGAATTTTTGGGACTGACTCTTATGGATCAAACTGAAGAAAATTATGACTGACACGAAGAACGCGAAGAAAAAATCAAGAAAATTCAAGAAACTCAAGAATCTGAAATAGATCCAAGCTCTGATACCAGATGATGAGATCTCAGTCGGGGAATCTCGTCGAACAACGCGGAATAACGAAATTAAAATCTAGGAAAGATGTAGATCATATTTAAACATGAAAATAAACAAGAATTAAACTACTGGAAAGATAAAATTGACGATAGGACCTTGACCTAAGATTCACGACGCAAGAAATTGACGATGCGGAATCGAGATCCAAGGTTTTCGAAACACCACAAGGACTTGTCAATTTCCTTGATAAGATTCTAATTGGAAACTCCACAAATATTCTCGCGAATATTTGATAAGTTCAACGTCACAAATATTTCACAATATTTGATAAGTTAGATTTGTTCTCGAAGAACACAAAAGGGACTCCTCAACCTTTCAATTGGAGAAAACTCTCTTAAATAATATTAATCTCAAACTCAAACTAAACTGTTTTTTTACAGTGAATGGAAAGGAATATATATAAGCAAAATAACCTAGTTGCTAATTTACTCAAAATATAATTCTAATTAAACTAGAATACTAAACTAGGGAAACAATTAATTAAAAACGGAAAAATAATCAAAAATCCCCTAAAATCCGGAAAACCTCAATTACGACCGTGATGAACACTTTTACGGACGTAAATGACTTTCTGCTTAAGATTTACGGCCGTGACCATATTTCTTACGGCTGTAAATATGAAATTCTGCAATTCTTCATCTTAACCAGAGGCGGAGTTACGGCCGTGATAATAACTTTTACGGCCGTGATTATAAGAGTTACGGCCATGACAGATCTTCGTTACGGCCCTAATGACATTTCTGCCCAAATAACTTCGATCACTCGACTCGGCTTGATCCTTTCGCCTTCTCGGCTCAATTCCAACATGGAACTTACTCCGTTTTGCACGTAGATCACCGTCATACCGTCGATGTCTCGACTTCGCCCTTCGATGCCTGGTCCAGATCATATCATTTTAGGTTAAAAGAAAAAGGTGGGTTTGGGCATCGGTTCTTGGAGAACCGACGCGTTTAACTAAACTATATGCATCGATTCACCATGAACCAATGCATATAATTGAACTATATACATCATAAGAATCTATGACTCATTTATAGGCATCAGTTCTTCATTGAACTGAGGCCTCTAGTTTAACCGCAACATATACGCGTCGGTTGTTCTTTAGTAACTGATGCATATTGTTGAAAAATATTTACAAAAATGTCACCATCCTTTTATAGGCATTGGTTGTTCAAAAAATTGACGTATATTTTGTTACTTTTTGGGAAAAACCTGTACTGGTGGACAAATGACATTCAAATTTTATTATAATTTTTATCTTATTAATTGTTAAAATAGTATGGGGAGTCGAGGGCAATATTGTTTGGAGACTATAATATGGAATATAATTTATTAAAATTATTTTATAAAATTTGTTGGAAGATGAAGTTGAAGATATTGAAGCACATGATATAAATATTTTCATTAATTTAAATTGGGAAGTAACCGTACTTTTTTTTCCTTTGTCCACAATTTTCCTGCTAAACTTTTTTTAACAATCTTCATTAATGAGGCAACATTTTATTGATTGATACTCTAAAATCTTAACAACTAACTCTATTGCTTTTCCCTTAATTTGATTTTTTGCTCCATTGAGTTTTGGACAAATAAAATTTTAACGAAATAATTATTGTACAAATAGTCACCAAATAAGAAATATTATAAAATTATGACATAATTATTAACTATTGTTTAGTTAATTAAAACATTTAAATAAATTTTAATTATTATTCTATTTAGCTCGCATGGAAAATTTTGAAAATTTAGAATACATACTTAAATTTTTGTGTCTTATCTTTTCTTCTTTCTGGCTAGTTTGATCATGATCGTATTGAATTTCTCCATTATTCACATTAAAAGACCTTAAATAGCCTGTATATTTGATTGTTTTACCCTAAAATCACCTCATCCATCATCTATCTCCACCATTTTTATCCAAAATACAGCAAATTTCTTGAATTTACACAAATCTCGACTATAAAATTTAGAATAACTATAACATGATCAAGAATGATTGATAAATTACAAAGGCCCCGTTCTCTTTACTGTTTTCAAGTCATTTTTAATTTTTAGTTTTCAAAAAAATTGAAAACACGTTCACTTCATCCTTTTCGAAAATGAGTTTTCCAATATTAAAAAAAAAAATTACGAACAAAACCCAAAACAAGTTTTTGTCATTTTGGGCGTTTTGTGTAGAAATGACCTATTTGAGGGGGATTCTTTTTCCTTTAATTAGTTTTGGTGCTTGCGTTGTATGCATATTGCCAGTATTTTCCTATCAGAGAAGCTTCGAATAATGATTTCTTTCTTGATATTCCCCCTATCCCATAAATATTGACTCATTTATAGTTTTACACAGATTAAGAAAACACAATTATTATATGTTGGAACTATAAATTTGCTTACATTTTACCTAATATACCCATACATTAAATAATAAATAGTTCATATGTGTTGATAATAATGCATATTAAATAGGGGTATATTAAAAAATTAAGACATTAATATAATTTCAATAAGAAAAGTAACCTATAATTTGGGACAAACCAAAAAGGAAAACGAAAGAAAAAATTAATGAAAGATAAAATACATTGTTAATGGATCATTTTAAAGACTAAAATTTTTGCTACAGTTCAGTAATTCGAAAATAATGTAATAAAGTATTGTGCATAAGCTTCACATCAATATTAAGATATTGCTATTGCGAATTTATTTGAACCCTCATAATTAACTTAACGAAAAAAATAAGTAACTAAAAACGATAAAAATAGGAACATGAGAAGGTCTCCATAAAGATGTCTAAAGTAATCTTTGGACAGGTGACCGAATAGTGCATTAAATCCAATTATTGCTCGTATAGTGTTTAATTGGTTGAATAGTGCCTAAATTTAATTGGATGAATGTGCTTAAATTGATGGGAAATTCGGGCAATTTGCTCGCATGGTATTTAATTGGATGAAAAGTGCCTAAATTGATGGAAAACCCAGGTAATTTGCCCACATAGTGTTTAACTAGATGAATAGTACATCCAATTATTGCCCGCATAGTATTTAATTGGATGAATAGTGCCTAAATTGGATTAACAATGTTTAATTGCAATTGGATGAGTAGTGTCAATTGCACATTCAATCTTTTATATATATATATACACACACACACACACACACACACACACACACACAGAGAGAGAGAGAGAGAGAGAGAGAGAGATATGATCTGTCAGGTGCAATAAGAGGCTAGCCTCTTCAAATCTCCCTTCACTAAGGCTGTGTTTGATACAGCCTTATTTTTCAGGAAAATGTCAAATCATGGAAAATATTTTCCACCTTTTGCATTTGTTGGGTGTTTGGTTGGAAAAATTTACCTTGAAAAATATTTTCTTAGCTGCAACCATTTAAAGCACAACTACCTCATTTGCCTTGAAAATATTTTCTTACCTATTCGTTGAGAAAATATTTTCCAGCTAAGGTGGAAAATTATTTTGCGTTATGTTTGATCATTTTTATTATTGTTAATTGACTTTTTTTTCCAGAAATTAACATTATTATTATCAAGTACAAATGAGTGAAAAAAATTATATTAAATTTGTTAAATTTTGATTATTTGCCATGGAAAATAATATCAATCAAACAACAAAAGTTGGAAAATCTCCCACTTTTTCACCTGGAAAATTAATCTAATCAAACACTTCCAATTAACATTTTCCAGGAAAATAATTTCCAGCCAAATCAATTCCTAGAAAATATTTTCCTACCATCTATTTTCCATCTTTTCTATCAAACACAGCCTAATTTCTGTGTTGATATGAAAATTGAGAAAATGGATGAGTTCTACATTCTTTAGTGTCGAATAGAATACATAATACCCAAGCTAAACCAGTAGAGCCATGTAGCTAATTAAATTGTATGAAATTAAATTAGATGGACCCTATTATTCAATTCAAATTGTATGTTGTATATGTGTGAATGTTGTATAAAGGGTGATCGATATGATCTCCACATTTCAACTGATGATATTGGATTGAGCAAGGAAATTTCGAGCACTCATGCTCTAGATCATGAAGATCTTAACATGAAGCCAGTTCTTTCCAAATGATTTTGTTTCATAGTTTAGTTTTTGATAACTTATTTTAAGTTATATATATTGGCATTTTCTATTTTCCTAAATTTTGTAATTTATTAAATTTAATTAAGCTACTTAATATTTTCGATTCAGTAATTTATAAAGTTTAATTAAATTACTAGAATATTTTACTTGGACTTGAATTTTTATTTATCTCCTATTTTTATGATATTGATTTTATACTTGGATATAAATTATAAATTTGCTATTTTTTATCACTTATTATTTATGATAAGATTTTATTCTTGTGATAATGTTTTAGAGTCCAAGTTTGTTTCTCTCACTTTGTTCATAAGTGATTCAATTTAGGTAAGATTGTTTTTATTAAATCATTATCTTACCTTATCTATCACTTATTATTTAAGATTTTATTCTTATGATAATGTTTTATTTGGCCAAAAATTCTAGCCTATATTTTAGAGTCCAAGTTTGTTTGTATCACTTGGTTGGTAAGTGATTCACTTATGGTAAGATTCTTTTAAATTATCATTATCTTATCTTTATTAACTTGTAATTATCTTTGATTTATTACAGGAAATAGAGATTTTGCATATTTAGGATTCTTGGTGAACAAGAACCGTGGTGTTCATAAATAGAGAAAACTCTAGGGACGTTTTTCTCTAAGTCATTGAAGCCGAAAATTGGTGTTGTGCAGAATACATACACGGCTTCTTCAATTTGTGACTTCTCATTTTGCATGAACATCTAAAAGACATCGAGCTTATTCATTCATGTAAAAACCAATCTTCATATTACAAATCTAAGAGGTTCTCCGGGAGGAGTATCAATCACTAAAGGAAGAAAAGACCTTCAGGCAAAGATCAAATGAGAGGTTTGGATCAAGGTCGAACGAGAGTTCGAAGTTGCTAAAGTATTGTTACAGTACTAAGGGAAGCTACTGAAGAGTGGTGGGACCCCAGCTCAAAAATCAGGGAGTGATTCGTTTAATTCCATGGGTGTTTGATAAGTTTATGCGTAAATTTATCATGTAACTTTATTGATCTGTGTAACAACTTTTCTTAGTAGTGATTGATTTTTGTCTGTAGGGTGTGGGCACGTGGGTTTTCCTTGAAAAAAAAAATTTTCACGTTAAGCTCAAATATTGTATTCCTTTTACTTTACAATTCTACATCACTTTAGAATTCTGTTCACGATTTATTATCCAGACGAATCTGTGATAACTAGATTTATCTGGATCTGTGCTAAACAAGACTTCACATATTTCTGTTTATACTTTACTGTCCAGATAAATCTGTGACAGTCAGTTTTGTTTAATTAATAACAGAATAAGACAACTTTAAATTTTCAATTGGTATTAGAGAGGGTTCACTTCTAGAAAGTGAGATCCAGTTGTTTAAAATGGAAAATTTTGCGTCTCTTAATAATTATGCATATTGAAAAATTCGAATGGAAATCTTTATTTAGTCTATTGATGAACGCTGTTGGACATCTGTCCTTGAAGGTTACACATCACCCATTGTTACTACTGGAAGTGCTTATACTGCTAGAGGTGGGCGTAGGTTGGGTTGGGTCGAGGTGGATGGTTTGGGCTTTGGCCCAATTGGTAAAAAATCTTGAAAAAGAAAAAAAAATTCATGAATCAATCATTAACTCAAATCAATCAATATTTAAATAAGTTAAGTTTCAAAAAAAAAAAAAAAAAAGATATTCCAACAATAATTCCAAAAAGGAAAAAAACATACTTCTGTCACTCGATGTCGACGTTAAAGGGTTTCACTTGGGTTGGATATCTACAGCCTCTACTGACTTCATCCCACAAAAAGAAATAAGTAAAAAAAACCACTGAGCTCATAAGAGGGATCTCCAAAATAAGATACAAGTTATAATTAATTATTGTATGTCCTTTTCACCTATATATAGATCAATACATTGTTGTTTGTTTATAAAGCCAATCTTTCAATAAAAAAATGAGTGATAATACCGTGTATCCTACTAATATATATCAATTATTTTTATTCGAGCTGGGTTGGGTCTGGTTTTTCATCCAACCCACAACCCAACTAAAAATTTTTAAACAGAACCCAACTCGATTTTCATGAAAAACGGACTCAAACCGATTGGGTCGAGTCGGTTGGGCGGTTTCGATGGTTCGGTTGGTTAATGCCCACCTCTATATATTGTTGATGAATTAGCTAATGCAAGTTGGAATTCTAAGGCACTTAACGCTATCGTCTCTTTGGTTGATCTAGGTCAATTCATGCCGATCTCTTCCTTAAGAACTGTCGAAGAAACATGGGATGCTTTGAGAGTAGCAAATGAAGGAACAAATGCTGTCAAAACCTCCAAGCTACAAATGATCACTCTTGAGTTTAAACAACTACCGATGGACAAGTGAGAAGACTTCAAAAGTTTCTACTCCAAATTGAGTGATCTCACAAACTCAGCTGAAGCCCTTGGTAAAAGATACTCAAATGAGCAGATTGTACAAAAGATTCTCAGGTCTTTACCAGAAAGCAATGATCTTTCAACCATGCTAGTAGGGGAACTTGTAGGCTCATTAATGACCTATGAGTTAAAACTGGCTCGAAAAAAGAAAGACAAGAAACTCGGGATTGCTTTCAAAGCAAGCAATGAAGATCCAGACAAATCTGGTGACACAGATGAAGATGAAAACTTTGCACTTCTCACTAGACAGTTTAAGAAGTTTCTCAAGGGAAAACAGAAAGAAAAATCTACAAACCTTTGAGACAAATGAAGATAAAATCAATTTTGAAAAATAGGTAACTACCCTTAATGCTCTATATTTATATGGTACTAATTCTGGAAATTCATCTTATGTAGGTACTGGCTAAGATGAATCTGGGTCAAACGCTTTCAAAAAGCAAAAGAGAGGATACAATTGTTGCAAGCTGTGGTTGAACACAACAAGGAAGGTAATTCGGATGAATCTACAATCCCAGATGATGAAAATTATGAGGTAAGAAGGTTGAGTGCAGAGCTCGCTAAAGCACAAGACAAGATCAAGAAATTGGTGCTTGGATCTGTTTAGCTTGATAAAATTCTAAACTCTGGGAGACCTGCTTGCATGAAAAGCGAACTTGAATATAAAGGTAAAAATCACGAAAATAAGATGGTTTTTTTTTTAAAGAATCAGGATATGGATCCAAGGAGCAAATCAGAGTCTACTCAGATGCATTTACTTCCTACCATCATTAATTCAATGCTATTGGAGCTCAGAACTCACATCCAGCCAAGAACCATACAGGTAGGAAGATTCAATCAAATCTGTACAAATAAAATAAATCTGCTTTTTAGATTGGCAGAAAATTTCAACTTCATCACAATCTGCAAGATAAATCTGTCTTCCACGTATTCTGTAATTTTTGTGCCAAATCTGGTCATGATGTATTTAGGTGTTATGAGTAATTGAAATTAATCAATTCATACAAAAGAAGACTTGTTTCTAGGCAAGAAAAGAAAATTAGAACTTACGCTTATGTCGTTCAATTATCTTTCAGTACTTTGATTCCTAACACCAGTACTTTGATAGTGGATGTTCTAGACACATGACAGGTGATCTCTCTCTCTCTCTCTCTCTCTCTCTCTCTCTCTCTCTCTCTCTGTGTGTGTGTGTGTGTGTGTGTGTGTGTGTTGTTACACTTTGAAAAAGGTGAGATAGGTGTTGCTACTTTTGGTGATGGTCAAAAGGGTAAGATTGATGGATCTGGTATCATCAACATTAAAGGATTACCTACATTAACCAATGTTTTGTATGTTGTTGGACTTAAGGAAAATTTGATTAGTGTAGGACAATTGTGTGATGATAACCTACTTGTCATGTTTTCTAAAGACTATTGCAAGATATTAAGTTGTTACAAGAACTCAAATCTAATAAAAAGTGTCATGTTTAAGGGAATTAGATCCAAGGACAAGTGCTACACACTTGAAAGTCACATAACTTGCAATTCTTTAAGGACCAAAACAGAGGAACTATAGAACAACCGGTTAGGGCATCTGAACCACCATGATCTCATAAAGCTGGCCAAACTACAGGCTGTGAGAGGCCTACCCAATATTAAGAACATTTGAGATGGAATCTGCAGTGATTGTCAAAAGGGTAAGCAAATCAAAAGTCAACACAAGTCAGGTACATCTCTCAACACCTCTCATGTACTTGAACGTATTCACATGACTCCAGATACACTTGGGTTATGTTTATTCGTGAAAAATCTGATGCCTTTGATAATTTTTCTAATCTTTTTCAGAAATTAATTAATAAAAGGCTGATGAACGGGTAAGAGTCAAAAGGATTAGAAGCGATCATGGAAAAGAATTTGAAAACTCGGACTTTGCTGATTTTTGCACCCAATATGGAATTAAGCATGAGTTTTCAGCCCCAAAGACTCCTCAACAGAATGGGGTGGTAGAAAGGAAAAACAGAACCCTACAAGAGATGGCATGTGTCATGCTAAACGGTAAAAAACTGCCTACAAGATTTTGGACAAAAGCTATAAACACTGCTTGCTACATTGTTAATAGAGTCATTCTTAGATCTGGAACAAAACAAACTCCCTATGAAATATGGAAGGGTAGAAAACCTAAGGTTGATTACTTTTATGCATTTGGAAGTAAATGTTACATCTTAAAAGATAGGGAACACTTAGGAGAATTTGACTCGAAATCTGATGAAGGAATATTTTTGGGTTATGCTAAAAATAGTAGGGCTTATAAAGTTTATAATCTTAGAACTCAAACTGTTCTTGAGTCAGTTAATGAGAAAGTGGATGATACTAATGATTTGAATTCTAACTTGCAGGAAGTTGATGCTAATTAGTTGGAAATTCCATCAAAGCAACACATTGAAAATGAAAAACCAGAAGAAAGACCAAACCAAGCAGAAATTCAAAATAATACTAAATAATATAATGGGGATAAATCTGGCCATCCAGATGCAACTGCTAATCCAGATACATCTGACTATCAAGATACATCTGGTGCTGCAGAACCAGAAGTTTTGAAAAGATCGCCTATTAAAGTCCAGAAGGCTCATTCACTTGACGACATTCTCACTGATCTGTCTAAATGGAATGTAACCAGAAGAAGATTTGGTGCTGAAATGGGAAACATGTGCTATATATCCCCAATTGAACAAAAAATGTCAAGGAGGCCTTGACAAATGAAAGCTGGGTATAAGCAATGCAGGAAGAACTCAACCAGTTTGAGATAAATAACATCTAGGAATGGGTTCCTTGTCCAAAAGAAGGAAATATAATTGGAACCATATGGATCTTCAAAAATAAGTCAGATGAACAAGGAAACGTGGTTAGAAACAAAGTAAGACTTGTTGCTCAAGGCTACACCCAGGTTGAAGGAATAGATTTTGACGAGACATTTGCTCCTATAGCCAGACTGGAATCAATCAGATTATTGCTAGCTGTGTCCTACTACATCAATTTCAAGTTATATCAGATGGATATCAAAAGCACCTTCCTGAACGGTGTACTTAACGAGGAAACTTATGTGGAGCAACCCCAAGAATTTACAGATTTATCTCACCCAGATTATGTCTTTATACTTAAAAAGGCTTTACATAGGTTGAAACAAGCCCCCAAAGCCTGGAATGAGAGGTTCGCATCATTCTTGCTGAGCAAAGGATACAAACGAGGAGGGACTAATAAAAATATTTTCATTAAGCATCTAAATTCTGGAGTAACTGTAGCTCAAATATATGTTGATGACATTGTATTTGGGTCTACCCCTAATTCCAAAATTGATGAATTTATAAATAGCATGAAAAGAGAATTTGAAATGAGTATGGTATTGTTGACCTATGGTTAACTTGACCTTATTGTTTTGATCATAACAAACAAGAATATATTGTGTTGTTAAAAATTGTGCTTCAAGTGTTTCATGTAATGATAAATATTCAAAGCACTCAATGTTCAAATCGTCTCTCAAAGATACAAATCAAAATTATGTGATCGAGCACATGAGACGTAAAGAAGATCATGAAAGAATTGAAGATATTCAAAGATCAAAATTGAGGTTGAAAAGCATGACATGAAGATCAAGAATTCAAGCATACAAGATTAGAGTTGATTTAACATATGTAAAGGTATAATACTCTCAATTTTTAGCGATGAAATTCAACGAGCTCGAAAATGATTTTTTAGTCATCAAGAAACTTACTTGAAAATTCATCACTTGCATAAAATATTTTTATCTAAGTCAAGATTGTTTTTCAAAGGTTATTTGATCTTAAATCATGATTATACTATGAAAAACAAGTCAGAAAACCTTGAAAAATCAAAATCTTGAAATGCTGTTTTTTGAGGTAGATCAGACAGGTCGACCGCATGATTTTGAGGTCGACCGCATGACAAAAGAGAGGTCGACCACACTGATCTTCCGCACTGCTGTTTTTGAACTCAACGGCTATTTTCTTGCAACGGCTACATTGAGGTCGACCGCATGGATGAACAGGTCGACCGCAAAAGACAGAATGTGCTAAATTTGCTCTATAAATAGCCTTCTCTCTTGCATTCATCAACAACAACTTAGAAAACATTTTATACAAACTTTCTTGTGAAAATTCATTGTTCTTACTTGTTTATATTCATCTTTTATTTTCATAAAACTTTGATTGATCTAAACTTTGTTTTATGAAATTCATCAAAGTTTTTGGAAGAAAGTTTTGTGAAGATTCTTGGTTTTACATTGTTTGAATTTCTTCAACATCTTCACACTATATTGGAATTGAAGTGTAAGTCTCTCTTTGTTCTAAACTTGTTTTAATCTTTTAAAAGAGAGAAATTCCAATTAAGGAACTTTGATTATTTGTGCTACATTTTTCATCATCATTTGATTCATCAAAGTTCCATTGCCTAAACACTTTGAGCTTAACTTATTGTTAATTATTCAAGTGTGGCATCTCTTGGTACTTAATTCGATTCAATATTTTTAACAAGAGATCATTTGAAAAACTTTGTTTGATTGCATTGAACTTTTCATTATCATTTGCATCAAAGTTTTTCTCTAACACTCGAGCTTAATTCATTGCTATCTATTGAAGTGTTAGCCTAACTCTCTCGGTACTTAATTTGAGTATATCATTGTCAAGAGAGTTATTTCAATTGTACATTCAATTCATTATATCTTGTGGTTTCGAGAGCCTTGTGAAAACTCGATTGTTGGTTTCGAGAGCCTTGTCAAAACTCGATTGTTGGTTTCGAGAGCCGTGTGAAAACTCGATTGTAAAGGATAGACGCTCCTTGTTGTAAGTCGCCTAAGGATTTGGTACTCCTTGTTGTAAGTTACCAAAATAGTGGATTTGGCCTTGCTCGTGACGGAGAGCTCGGTAACGGGGGACGTAGATCACGTTGGTTGATTGAACCTCCATAAATCGCGTTTGCACTCTCTCATCCATTTTACTTACTTACATCGCACTTACTCTATTCTATCAATTTATATTGTGCAACGCTTTATCTTAGTGCTATACTTGCCTTATCAATTAAGTTTACACATATATAGCACACTACATTGATAGTTTAGTAACTTGTAACACTAAGTGCTAATATTTGTACCTATTGGTTTTAAGTTTGAGATTATTTATCGAAAAAGTTTTATAAACCAATTCACCCCCCTCTTGGTTAGTTTACTCTTGGGTCAACAGGTATGTGAACTAACCTTTTTCCTTGGGTTTCAGGTACAGTAGGATGAATCTGTCACATTCATTTCTCAAGCAAAGTATGATAAAAATCTGATGAAAAGTTTGGGCTTAAAGATGCAAAGGCTATGAGAACTCCCATGAAAAAGTTCGGGCTTGAAGATGCAAGGACGTTGATCCATCTTTGTACATAAGTATGATTGGAAGTATTCTGTATCGTACTGCTAGTAGACCAGACATATCCTTCAGTTTTGGAGTGTGTGCAAGATATCAGGCTAAACCCAAGGAATCTCACGTAGTTGCTGTAAAAAGAATCACTAGATATGTAAGTGGTACATTAAGTTATGGAATTTGGTTTAGAAGAGATACCACTGCCCATCTTGTAGGATATTCGAATGCAGATTGGGCTGGGAATGTTGATGATCAGAAAAGTACATCCGATGGTTATTTTTACATTGGAAACAACTTGGTGGCTTGGCTAAGTAAAAAAAAAAAACTCAATACCCCTTTCTACAGCTGAAGTGGAGTATATTGCAGCCGGTAGTTGTTGTACACAATTCCTTTGAATGAAACAAATGTCGGAAGATTATAGAATCTCTACAGAACAGTCCACTATGTATTTGTGATAACACCCATGCTATCAACATCTCAAAAAACCCTATCCAGCACTCCAAAACAAAACACATTAATATCAGACACCACTTCATCAGAGAATTGGTGGAACAAAAGATTATCAATCTAGAGCACATACAGATTGATCTACAACTTGCATATTTGTTCACTAAGGCCCTCGATACTATCAAATTTGAAAATCTTAGGAAACAAATTGGAGTTTCACCTCCTCTAGAATAGGAACATGCATTAAAAAAATTGCATCTCTTTCTATATTTTTTATTTTGCACGCATTTAGGTAGATTTATCCTATTCTTATAGTACTTATTGTAGATCATGTTTTTGCTTGTAGATATATCTGAGTGCTTGAGGCTGAAACGAGATAGATACTTCTGACTAATGTCATTCAACGTGTCTCCAGATGAATCTAACTAACACTCAAATCTGGATAATCAAAGGAATATATCACAACTATCAACGCTATCTGGTTTGTTAATGGATGAGGTTTTATATTCTGTGTGTAGACCTATAATCTGAATCTTACTTTTAGCATTGCACGTATTTTTTTGTCCAAAGGCAGGGCCAGTGGAAAAAAGGCTATCAATCCAAGCCAAGTTCATACCCTTTGTTTTTTAAAAATTTAAGAAAAAGAAATCAAAAAGAAAAGGGAGAAAATCTGTAAAATAACTTTGGGGATTGTCTGAAATTGCCAATGGCAAGCCAGACTTGAGAAAATGCATTTTATATAGATATTGATCGGTCTTCTTATGCACTACAGTGACAAATTAATAAGTTAGGACAATCATATGTTTTTTTACAGTATGTGGATGACTAAGGGTTGCTCGGATCACACACACACACACACACTATAATCAACTTAATCATGAACGTGGTGGACTGTACACTGCCAGATGTATCTACCTCAACAAACGCCAACAGTGCTCATATATGTCGCAGGTATCCAGATGCATCTAGATTTTTCATTTACGAATTTTAGATATTTTTCTAAAAATATTTATTTAAGGCAGTATGTTGTGGGCTAATGTGAGCGAATCTTGTAGAATAAGTCAGTTAATTGTGAGGCCCAATTTTGGTAATTTCTTTGTTACCTAATTCATGAATTTCTCTATTTCCATAATTATCCTATTTTTTCTTAAGGAAATGAAATTTGCAGGAATCAGGATTCTCAAGAGATATCTTTATCTACAAAGAATGCAATTAAAACAAAATCTCTTGAATTCTATTTGTACTCAAATTCCTCAAAAATCTCTCCTCAAATCTTGATCTCTCTCTCTCTCTCTCTCTCTCTCTTGAAAAACCTAAACTCACAAAAGATCCTCTCAAACCATTTTGATATTTGACTATGACTAGAATCAAGCAAGTACCAACAAAAAGGATGAAGAAAATAAATGACTATGATGGCACATCTCTGCCGAACTCTTCTGAAATAGGTGTCACAGTTGAAGCCACCACCATGCTGACCTTGATTTCCTTCACTACCTCCACAACTGCCATTCTTACTCACGCCGGAACGAGCTCAAATTCTAACTCTGCCTACAGCCAAACCGAGCTAAGATAGCTCCACCTCTGTGCTACAAGTCATGGGTAATCTTCTTACCCATCACTTTTCTCCATTAGATATCCGAAGTGAATTGATGGGTGCAGGAGAAAATTCGAGCAAACAGACTGAAACAAAGGGGGAGATGCCAAAAGATTATAAAGATGTGAAAGAAGATAAATCTGAAAACAAACTGCCAGAAGACACAGATGGATTTGACCAGGACATAGGTGAATCTAGCGAGTCAGAGTCAGAGGAGAAGAGGAGGAAGCAGATGAATCTGTAAGTGAGGATGAATCCGATGAGACAGAGGGCTATGGAGGTGAAGATGAATCTGATGATAGTTAAGGGAGTGAAGATGAGGATAATGATGATGAAACTGAGGAATCTGAAGAAGAAGAAGAGACTGTTAGGGCAGACAGAAAGGATAAAAAAAAGGTGAAGAAAATAGTGTCCACAAAGAAATCAAAACCAAGCACAAAGGCAGATGCATCTACTTCACCAAATGGATCCAGGGTGTCAAGAAGTTTGAAGATGATCTGATGATCAATCCCAAACAATTGAACAAGGTAAAATGCAAGAAGACCCTTGATACACAGATTCCTTATCGAAAACAAAATTTGGGAGCTATGGATGAAGCTGAGAAGTAGGATACTTCTGGACATGAAAGCAGGATTGGGTAACTAGAGGCAAAAGTTGTTGCTCTAAGACTAGAAGTTGTTGAACTCAAAACTACTATAAAAAATGCTTGAGAACAAGATGAATATGCTCTCTGTAGGATCTTCTAGAACTGAGACCGAAAAGGATGGTAATGAAAAGAGGAAGACCGAGTCCAAGAAGCTTACTGGAGCAAAGAAGCAGAAAAAGAACTAATAACCATCCCAATAATAGAGGCTCAGTCCATATGCATCTCACCTCACTGATTTTGAAGTTTTCTGAAACTCTACTTTTATTTCTAAAATATATGGTCTGTAACCGAATTTTGCCTAATTTTTGTCTACTTGTGCTAATATTGGCAGGTTACAAGGCATGGAATACTTCTCCTATTTCTTCCAAAAAGGGGGAGTAGTGTTTTTTCTCATCTTTTCCGATTGATTGAATGTTGAAGTAACTCTTAATTTATTTGGATGCTCCTTTATGTATCTTTTATTTTTCGTGTTACATGCATGACTTGAGGGGGAAAATTTTGATAGAAGGAGCAGTATGGTTGCTTGTTACTTCCACACATATTTGTGAAAAGATGACTAGTTTTTGGAAAAATAGAAAAAGCCAAAGGGGAGATTGATAACTTATTTTAAGTTATGTTTATTGGCATTTTATATTTTCCTAAATTTTTGTAATTTATTAAATTTTATTAAGCTACTAAATATTTTAGGTTTAGTAATTTATTAAGTATAATTAAATTATTAGAATATTTTACTTGGACTTGAATTTTTATTTATCTCCTATTTTTGTTATATTAATTTTATACTTGGAGATAAATTATAAATTTGCTATATTTATCACTTATTATTTATAATAAGATTTTATTCTTGTGATAATGTTTTAGAGTACAAGTTTGTTTCTCTCACTTTGTTGATAAGTGATTCAATTCAGGTAAGATTGTTTTTATTAAATCATTATCTTACCTTATCTATCACTTATTAGTTAAGATTTTATTCTCATGATGATGTTTTACTTGGTGGAAATTCTAGCCTATATTTTAGAGTCCAAGTTTGTTTGTATCACTTGGTTGGTAAGTGATTCACTTATGGTAAGATTCTTTTAAATTATCATTATCTTTTATTATCTTATCTTATCTTTATTAACTTATAATTATCTTTGATTTATTGTAGAAAATAGAGATTTTGCATATCTAGGATTCTTGGTGAACAAGAACCGTGGTGTGCATAGTTAGAGAAAACTCTGGGGACATTTCTCTCTAAGTCATTGAAGCCGAAAATTGATGTTGTGCAAAATACATACACGGCTTCTTCAATTTGTGTCTTCTCATTTTGCATGAACATCTAAAAGACATAGAGCTTATTCATTCATGCAAAAACCAATCTTCATATTACAAATCTAAGAGGTTCTCCGGGAGGAGCATCAATCACTAAAGGAAGAAAAGACCTTCAGGCAAAGATCAAACGAGAGGTTTGGATTATGATCGAATAAGAGAGTTGCTGAAGTATTGTTACAATGTTAAGGGAAGCTACTAAAGAGTGGTGGGACCCTAGCTCAAGAATCAGGGAATGATTCGTTTAATCCCATGGGTGTTCAATAAGTTTATGCGTAAATTTATCCTGTAACTTTATTGAACCGTGTAACAACTTTTCTTATTAGTGATTGATTTTTGTTCGCAGGGTGCAGACACATGAGTTTTACCTGAAAGAGTTTTCCCACGTTAAGTTCAAATATTGTGTTCCTTTTACTTTACAATTATGTATCACTTTACAATTCTATTCACGATTTATTATCTAGACGAATCTGTGATAACTAGATTTATCTAGATCTGTGCTAAATAAGACTTCACATATTTCTGTTTATGCTTTACTGTCTAGACAAATCTGTGACAGTCGTTTCGTTTAATTAATAACAGAATAAGACAACTCTAACTTTTTAGTTTTGTTTCTTCTTTGTGCGTCATGACGAATTAGTTGTTTTATTTGAAATGAAGCATGTTATACGTTAGTGTAATGGTTTAGAACATTTTCTTCGCTACCCTCTTCATATTTTTGACTGAATGTGATGTTGATCTATTTTGTCTTTCTTTCAAGCTTTATCATTATACTTTCTGTAGTAAAAGAAGGATATGATGATTAGGTTGTTGGAGTACAAATGATGAAACTCTTGTCTATGTCCTTTCAGGTACTTGGTGTCATTTTTTCTCCAAATGGATCCCCATTTGGGATTTGAGAAAGAGGGAGTCTTTAAACATAGTACATGCTCACTCTAATCTTGTATCTCAAGTTAAATTTAAACCTCAATAGGTAGAGGGATACCTTTTTGTTACTTCTTCATATGATATGATAGCTACGATACTCATCTTAATCTATGCTTCTCCAATCGAGTCATCTAGTTTTATATCTGTTGAACTCATGTTACTATGCATTTCTGATGCAAATCACATAGCAATTGTAGCTACGCAACCTACAAATTATTGGAATCAACCCAATAACGCCAAAGAATCATGATTTAGAGATTGATTCAAATTAATTGAACCAAGCAACCAACACAATCGATTGATATGTTGACCTCTTGATCACAACGAAAATAAATCTCACCTAAGACTTGAACAAACAAGAATAACTCGCAAGTTCGAATTTATTCAATAAAGAATAAGGTTTTGAAAGCAAATTGCCTCTCAATAATAATATCAAAGTTGTGTCTGAATAATGAAAATTACATCCCTATAAATAGGGTAAAAAACCTAGCTAAAGAGTTTTAATTATACTAGGTAAAAAATTGCTAAGAATAAGGAAATAAATAAAAAACCCTAAAATTATGCGTTTAGACATTTACGGTCGTGACTAATTTCTTTACGGCCGTAACCTTGTTACTGATCCACATTTACGGTCGTGACATATTTCCTTACGGTCGTAAGTCAAAAAAATTCAAATTCCGATTTTTGAGCAGTGACTCCATTACGGCCGTGAACTTCAACACTTACGGCCGTAATCTTTTATTTCTCGCAATATTAATTTTGGCAGTGAGCTGGTTACAACCGTAAAGAAATATATGTTACGGTCGTAACATTGAAATTTCACAATTTTCTTCGACGGCTTGAATGAGGTTGATCCACTCGTCATTTTGGCTCGGTACCAACATGGAACTTGTTTCTTTTGATGACGCGAACATTGTTTTGGCCATTGTTTCTTGTATTAGCTCGTCCATTGCCTCGTTGGCCCTCTTTGTTTGTAATCGAGTCATCGGTCCTCCTTTGACTATCAAGGATCTTTGTGCGGACTTGTATTCGTGGTCTGGATCACATCATCCCCTCCCTCTTCGAAAGGATTCGACCTCGAATCTGTACCTGCATCAAATGGAGATAGATCAGAAACATTAAATGAAGCCGAAACATTATACTCACCAGGAAGATCGAGTTTATAGGCATTGTTGTTGATCCTTTCAATCACTTGGAATGGACCATCCCCTCGCGGTTGTAATTTTGATTTGCGTTGTTCTGGAAACCGCTCCTTCCTCAAGTGTACCCAAACCTAATCACCGGGTTCAAATATGATGCCTTTTCTTCCTTTGTTAGCATGCGAAGCATAATGTTCAATTTTCATTTCAATTTCCAACCTCACCTTGTCGTGGAGTGATTTAACCATCTTAGCCTTTTCTTTCCATCTAAACTACTACGTTCATTCACAGGAAAATGAATTAAATCCAATGGTGTTAGCAGATTAAAACATAAACAATTTCAAATGGTGAACAAGAAGTAGTAGAATGTATAGCCCTATTATATGCAAATTCAATAAATGGTAAACACTCTTCCCAATTTTTTCAAATTTTTATTGATTATGATGCGCAATAATTGAATCATTGTCCTATTTACTGCCTCGGTCTGTCCATCGGTCTGTGGGTGACAAGTTGTAGAGAAAATTAATTTTGTTCCTAGTTTGTTCCACAAGACTCTCCAAAAATGACTAAGGAATTTAACATCCCTATCCGAGACAATACTTATAGGAATCCCATGTAAGCGCACGACTTCCCTAAAGAAAATTTTAGCTATGTTTGTAGCGTCATCAGTTTTGTGGCATGGTATGAAATGTGCCATTTTACTAAAGCGATCTTCTACCACAAAAATCGAATCTCTTCCCTTCTTAGTCCTAGGTAATCCCAAAACAAAATCTATAGAGATATCAACCCAAGATTCACTAGGGACAGGTAAAGGCATGTATAATCCATGGGGTTTAACCCTAGATTTAGCCTTCTTGCAAGTAATGCATCGATTACAAACCCGAACCACATCAATCTTCATCTTAGGCCAATAGAAATGTTCACTTAAGATCTCGATGGTCTTCTTAACCCCGAAATGACCCATTAAACCTCCACTATGGGCCTCCCTCACAAGTAACTCTCTCATTGAACACCTAGGGACACACAATTTATTTTCTCGAAATAAATAATCATTATGTTTAAAGAACCTATCCACAGCCCCTTTACCACATGAATCATAAATATTAGAAAAGTCCGGATCATTTCCATACACGTCCTTAACGTATTCAAACCCAAGTAATTTAGAATTTAAAGAAGTTAAAAGAACATACCTTCGAGACAATGCATCTGTCACCACATTTTCCTTACCTTGTTTGTACCGGATGATATAGGGAAATGTTTCGATGAACTCTACCCACCTTGCATGTCTCTTACTCAGCTTAGCTTGACCTCTCAAATGCTTCAAGGACTCATGATCAGTGTGTATCATGAACTCTCGTGGCCATAAGTAATGTTGCCATGTCTCCAAAGTGCGCACAAGTGAGTATAACTCCTTATCATATGTGGGGTAATTAAGAGCAGCCCCTTTTAGTTTTTCACTAAAGTAAGCTATTGGCCTTCGATCCTGCATTAAAACAGCTGCAATACCTAGCCCTGAGGCATTACATTCAATCTCAAAAGCCTTGTCAAAGTTAGGAAGTGATAAAATCGGTGCTTTACATAACATATTTTTGATAGTCTCAAATGCATGCTCCTGTTCTACACCCCATTTAAACCCTACACTTTTTTTGACAATTTCTGTGAGTGGTGCAGCAATCGTGCTAAAATCCTTAACAAAACGCCTATAAAAACTAGCCAAACCATGAAAACTTCTAACCTCAGTTATGCTTTTAGGTGTTGGCCATTCTTTGATAGTTTTGACTTTCTCTTCATCTACTTCTATTCCCTTAGTACTAACCACATAGCCAAGAAACACAACTTTTTCCATGCAAAAATTACACTTTTTAAAATTAGCAAAAAGTTGTTCTTGCCTCAAAGCCACAAGCACACACCTAACATGCTTCACATGCTCATTCAAAGTTTTATTATATATCAAGATATCATCGAAGTAAACTACAATGAATTTACCTATAAATGCACGTAAAATATGATTCATTAAACGCATAAAAGTGCTAGGTGCATTAGTAAGTCCAAACGACATAACTAACCATTCATATAAGCCATATTTAGTTTTAAAAGCAGTTTTCCATTCATCTCCTTCTTTCATTCGAATTTGATGATAACCACTCTTAAGGTCAATTTTACTAAATATGCTAGAGCCATGTAATTCATCCAACATATCATCTAACCTAGGAATAGGATGATGATACTTTACCGTTATGTTGTTGATGGCCCTACAATCAATACACATTCTCTAAGTCCTGTCCTTTTTGGGTACAAGTAACACGGGGACGACACATGGGCTCATACTTTCCCTAATATACCATTTGCTCATTGTTAAGTGCATTTTTATACACTTTTTATACCTTTAAATTAGCATATTTTGGAACAAATTGAGCAAATATCTACTTATTTAATTCGTCTATCGAGTAAAATTAGGTAAAAATGCATTTTGAAATAAATTGTAAGTAATTGATAAAATGTGTGATATATGTGTGTGTGTGTATATATATATAAAACAGGAGAGAATGGGAAAGTGAAAAAGAAAAGACAAGGCATGATGGAGAGGTGGAAAAACAAGCTGGAAAACACATGGAGCACGTGGACTTGAATGCAAGGACTGGCTGCAGAGAATATGTTGCTGGTGCTGAGAGATTCATATACATATATATACACAAACCAGAGGAGAGAAAGGGGGGAACCGTGTGGATGGTTGGTGACAGCAACCATTGGTAGGTTTCATTAGATATAGATATATACACAGGGAGAAAACCGGGTTGATTTTCAGCTGGTGACAGCAGCTGGAGAAGCTGGTTGGCGACATCAACCATCTCAGTTTCCATAGATAGACAGGAGGAAGCAGGGTGACGGACTGCCAGAAGATTTCAGCAGGGTGACAGGCTGCTGGAATATCTGGCCGGTGGAGCTGCTGCTGCAAGAAAGAAGAAGAAAGTGCTGCTGGACTGCTAGACGATACTGCTGCTGGTGCTGCTGCTAACAGGAAGAAGACAGAGAGGGTGCTGTGCTGCCGGAGGATAGGGTGAGACTGCTGTGTATCAGTGGTGCAGCTGCTGATCTAGAACTTGCTGATACTGCTGAAATCTGAAGCCAAGATAACAACTGCTGCTGCAAACTGTTAGTTCGAGGCAGGGAGAGAGAAGGCAGGCTACTAGTTTGGCAAGGAAGAAGCTGGGAGTCAGAAACTGAAGCTGGAAATTGAGGGACTGAATTGCACATGAATTGAAAGTTGGAGGATCATGATGCAAATTCCACAATTTCCAATTTCCGGGTTTTATTTTTAATGCTTAATGTTATTTTTATTTTCAAATGCATGTTTAGCTAAATTTTGCTTGTTGGGATAATTGATGGAATTTAATTGCACTTAGTTAATTTCAAGTTATTTACGTATTTTGCGCTATTTAATTTCATGCATTTTAATTATTGCCGTTTAGTTTCAAGCACTTTAATTTATGTCGTTTAATTTTGCGCATTTAAATTTAAGTTTAATGTCATGCATTTATTTTGAGTAGTTAGTTTTATTTACAAAACTTGAAAATTGATTAAGTGTCGTTTAAATGAAATCATGAATCCCAACTATTTTAATTTATCATTTTCTGCATTATCGTTAGATTTTAGAATTTACTCATTTAAATTTCGCATTCAAAATCAAAATCCAAAACTTTATTCTGTGACTCTCTTGTTAAAATCAAATTAACTAGCATGTGTAATTGAAGTATACATTCCTCGTGGGATCGACAACCCGGACTCTAAAAGTCCACTTTATTACTTGAACGCGACCCGTGCGCTTGCGGTACACGATTTTAGCGAACAAGTTTTTGGCGCCGTTGCCGGGGAATGTTTTTACTTTGATTATACTCTAGTTAATTTATTTTTAACAATTTTTATTTTTGTTTTGTTACCTTTGATTTACCTTCACAATTCTAATCTTTCTTGTGTTTGGATTTCTTTGTATGCATATCTGATGTTAGTATTGGCAAAATAGGACAAGAATTGCAATGTACAATCTCAACATGGGTGATGAATACCAGCTTGAAGAATATTCAAGTTGTGAAATTTGTTATCAGATACATAGTAATGGACCATGTTTGTTTTCGGGCAATAATATGTTTCAGTCGAAGCTTCTTAAGTTTAGACTCTATTTGAATTGCCGAAAAGAAGCAATTGACATATCTGATCCTAATTACTTGTTCATGTTAGATAGTGTACCAGATGATTGGGATGCGGATATTACTCTTGTGGGAAATGGTCCGCCATTTTTGAATGAAAAGGTACTTGCGAAATATTACTATGAACTTGCCAAGCTGGATGAGGATGATATGCCTATAGGAGATACCGTATTCTGGGAAGCATTTCAAATGTGGGGGTATGATCCACTCGTGGGAATAAATAGGAAAAACTTGTCATTGCCAATGGATTCATGTTTTGAATTGATCATTCAATCCGAGGAAACATCAACTGATGTAGATGAGCTTGAAGAGAATGACACTTTAATCACACTAGAATCACATGAAGAAGTGACAATTAATGAGGAAGAGAGCAAATCAAATTCTCTCAACGTCATTGATTGTCCAATAATTGATTTCGTGATTAAGCCACTTGAGGAAGTGCAAGTCTATTCAGTTGAGATCGAATTGGATGAATCAGGCAATTTCCATAACTGTGGAAAAGGCAAGGTGCAAGTATTTCGAATAAGCGTGGAGTGGAGCAAAGCCAGAATAAGCAAAATGGGCAGGAAATCGAAAGCTATGTTCAAAGTGCCATGAAATGCTTATGCGGAAAAGTCGAGCTTATGACTTTAACCAAGCGCTTTTTGGGAGGCAACCCAAATTTCTTCTCTTTTGCTTTACTTTTGATTATTTACTTTATGTCTGTACTTTCTTTTTAATTAATTGTCAAACTTTTGTAGGAAACAAATATTTTTGAAAATCCTAAGCGACATTGTACTCAACAAGTTTGGGGGTGAACTACATTCGACGAAAGCTTAGGTCAAAATTCAACATCACAAACAAGCATTGAATCAGGGAAGTTTCACTACCTCTTATCTTCTTTACATATTGTTTCTATTTTCACATTGAGGACAATGTGTAATTCAAGTTTGGGGGTGTTGACTTCATTTTGCATTTTTTCATGTTAGATAGCCTTGTCGGCCTAAGATATTGTGATGATCGATTTTGTTCATTTTGTTGTGGATATTGACATGCTAGATAGCCTTGTCGGCTCAAAATGATTTGATGTTTGGAATTGCTGATTAATTCACGAATTATGATCGAATATACTACTTGTGCTTATTTTTAACTTGCTTATCTATGAGTGATCTTGAGTTCTCTTGAGCACAATAGTCATAACTAATTGTTGTTGAGGTTTGGAATCTATTGAAGGTTGGAGAAATTCGTGAAGTAGACTTCATTAGGTTGTGAGCTTGTATTTTCAATTTTTATCAACCTATCCAATTCCTTCTCAATGCTATTAATCTCTTGATCCTTTGTGAGACAAGTTTGGGGGTGGTCGAACCGGTAAAGGAGACAGTCTAGATGTGTAGTGATTCCATGCATGCTTGATCTAAATTTGTGTGGAGTGTTGTTGACGTTAGTATAAGCTAAGTGATGACCAAATGCTAGAAATCTAAGCCCATTTTAATTATTGCATTACCCTATCTCGTAGCCTTTTTGACTCGAGTAATTAAGCCCGTAGGAGTATCTTGAAACTTGGTGCCTTAAGTTTGAAACTTGGGAGTCATCGGCCTAAAGCTCGCTACATGGGTCAATTAGAAAGCTTAATGAGTAGGGTACACACACACACTTGAAAAAAAAAAAAAAAAAAAAAAAAAAAAAGCACATCATCATCATTGCATTTGCTTAATAAGTCTACCTCACTTCGTAGCCTTTTTGACTCGAGTTAGTAAGTCCGTAGGGGTATTTTGAAACCTGGTACCCTTTGATCTTAAAACAATCGAGGAGTTGCCGGCCTAAAGCTCGCTACATGGGTCAATTAGAAAGCTTAAGGGAGTGAGGAAGTCACGAGCAATCATCACATTAGTTTGTAGAAATCATGCATTTGCATTTGTATAAGGGCTTAGATTAATAGTGGGTTTGAATTGCTTGGTATAAACTTTAATGTTGAAACACTCATCTAGTGGAGAGTCACTGCATATCTAGATTGTTGAGATTGCTGGTAAGTCATAACCAAGCTTTAGTGGAAAAAGAAATGTGTGAATTGAGAGTCACCCCTAATATTGCATTTCGGGAGAGAAAAAAAAAAAAAAAAATATGGGGGGGATGAATGTCACGAGGGTAAGAAATGAAATTGACCAATAAGGGTGGATAGTATTATTTTGAAATTTATCCTTCCTACAATGTTTCTTTGAACCTTAGTGATAATTGGAAGTGACTATGCACACACACACCGATCAAACATGAGATAAGCTCAATTTCTTTTTGTAGTATTATTTTTAACATAAATTGTGAATTAATCATGAAATTTTACACTCGAGAAAAAATTTACAAGTTATCTAGCATTGTTAATCATTCATTCATTTGCTTTTGTGTTAGTAGATATTCTTGCTCGAGACGAGCAAGAGTTTAAGTTTGGGGGTATTTGTTAAGTGCATTTTTATACACTTTTTATACCTTTAAATTAGCATATTTTGGAACAAATTGAGCAAATATCTACTTATTTAATTCGTCTATCGAGTAAAATTAGGTAAAAATGCATTTTGAAATAAATTGTAAGTAATTGATAAAATGTGTGATATATGTGTGTGTGTATATATATATATATATATATATATATATATAAAACAGGAGAGAATGGGAAAGTGAAAAAGAAAAGACAAGGCATGATGGAGAGGTGGAAAAACAAGCTGGAAAACACATGGAGCACGTGGACTTGAATGCAAGGACTGGCTGCAGAGAATATGTTGCTGGTGCTGAGAGATTCATATACATATATATACACAAACCAGAGGAGAGAAAGGGGGGAACCGTGTGGATGGTTGGTGACAGCAACCATTGGTAGGTTTCATTAGATATAGATATATACACAGGGAGAAAACCGGGTTGATTTTCAGCTGGTGACAGCAGCTGGAGAAGCTGGTTGGCGACATCAACCATCTCAGTTTCCATAGATAGACAGGAGGAAGCAGGGTGACGGACTGCCAGAAGATTTCAGCAGGGTGACAGGCTGCTGGAATATCTGGCCGGTGGAGCTGCTGCTGCAAGAAAGAAGAAGAAAGTGCTGCTGGACTGCTAGACGATACTGCTGCTGGTGCTGCTGCTAACAGGAAGAAGACAGAGAGGGTGCTGTGCTGCCGGAGGATAGGGTGAGACTGCTGTGTATCAGTGGTGCAGCTGCTGATCTAGAACTTGCTGATACTGCTGAAATCTGAAGCCAAGATAACAACTGCTGCTGCAAACTGTTAGTTCGAGGCAGGGAGAGAGAAGGCAGGCTACTAGTTTGGCAAGGAAGAAGCTGGGAGTCAGAAACTGAAGCTGGAAATTGAGGGACTGAATTGCACATGAATTGAAAGTTGGAGGATCATGATGCAAATTCCACAATTTCCAATTTCCGGGTTTTATTTTTAATGCTTAATGTTATTTTTATTTTCAAATGCATGTTTAGCTAAATTTTGCTTGTTGGGATAATTGATGGAATTTAATTGCACTTAGTTAATTTCAAGTTATTTACGTATTTTGCGCTATTTAATTTCATGCATTTTAATTATTGCCGTTTAATTTCAAGCACTTTAATTTATGTCGTTTAATTTTGCGCATTTAAATTTAAGTTTAATGTCATGCATTTATTTTGAGTAGTTAGTTTTATTTACAAAACTTGAAAATTGATTAAGTGTCGTTTAAATGAAATCATGAATCCCAACTATTTTAATTTATCATTTTCTGCATTATCGTTAGATTTTAGAATTTACTCATTTAAATTTCGCATTCAAAATCAAAATCCAAAACTTTATTCTGTGACTCTCTTGTTAAAATCAAATTAACTAGCATGTGTAATTGAAGTATACATTCCTCGTGGGATCGACAACCCGGACTCTAAAAGTCCACTTTATTACTTGAACGCGACCCGTGCGCTTGCGGTACACGATTTTAGCGAACACTCATCAAGTCCTCCACTTGCCTTTGAAGTTCCTTCGTCTCCTCGGGGTTACTTCGATATGCGAGGCGGTTTGTAATGACTGCTCCAGGTATAAAATTAATTTGATGTTCAATACCTCGAATGGGTGGTAACCTACTAGGTATGTCATCTGGAAACACATCCTCGAATTCCTGCAATAAAGAAATAGCCAAATTAGGGAGAGATTTGTTAGTTTCATCAAATGCAAGGAATGAATCCTTGTACAAAAAAAGGACTATTGGTCGTTCTCCCATGAACGCTTTCTTGATTTCACTCCTTTTTGCGTAGAAACTCGTTTTTTTCTTTTCTGGCACTTTTCGCTCCCTCTCCTTTTTCTGAGGTATGTACCCCAACACTCTTTTTTTTTCTCTCGCCTCTCCTTTTTCTGGAGTCGTGGCTCCAACTCTCTTTTCCTCTCATTTTTCTGAGGTCATGGCCTCAACTCTCTTTCTCTCATTTTCCCTCACTCTTTTTTCTTCATCATTTTTAAACTTTATTTGATCTTCATACACTTGTGACAGCATCAATGATGCAAGTGTAATGGTTTTTCCCCCTTTGGTAAAGCTATACCTATTTTTATACCCATCATGCATCACCTTCCTATCATATTGCCAAGGTCTACCCAACAAAATGTGCCCGGCATGCATAGGAACCACATCACACAGAACATCATCCACATAGCTACCAATAGAAAAACTCACCAACACCCTCCTATTCACCTTAATCTCTCCACTATCATTTAACCATTGAAGCCTATAAGGTTTAGAATGTTTTTACAAAGGCAATCCTAATTTTTCAACAAGCGTAGTACTAGCGACATTAGTGCAACTACCACCATCAATAATCATACTACATGCCTTATTATTAATGCGGCATCGTGTATGGAATATGTTCTCCCGTTGTTGTTCCAAATCATCCGTGTTGATTTGAGCAATAAGAGCTCGCCTTGCCACTAATAACTGGCCATGCTCCCCGGATAACACCTCCTCATCATCACATACTTCTTCCAACACCGGCATATCGCTATAATCCTCTTCCTCACTATCACTCTCCATGATTCCATCCTCTCGCACAAGTATCACTCGCCTATTAGGACATTGAGATGCCACATGTCCTCTCCCCAAACATTTGAAGCATTGAATGTCTCTACTCCTAGATGGTTGAGGTTCCCCTTTAGGTGCGAGTTTGCTAGCATGTTCCTCCTTCCCTTTTGGTGCCTCAAACTTCCCCTTTGGTGCCTCAAACTTCCCTTTAGAAACAGCCCCATCTCCTTTATTTTCCCACTTAGGCTTCCAAGAAGAATTAGAACCCAATTGATACCTTGCTGTTCCCTTTTTCTTCAATTGCTTCTCCACCTTTATAGCCATGTGCAACATATCCTCCATCTCCAAATAATGTTGTAGTTCAACCACATTAGCTATATCCCTATTCAACCCATTCAAAAATCGAGCCATTGTAGCCTCTCTATCCTCATCTACATTAGCTCTAATCATCAACATCTCCATCTCCTTATGATAATCCTCCACACTCTTTGATCCTTGGTAAAGACTTTGTAATTTTTGATGAAGCTCCCGGTGGTAATGACTAGGAACGAACCTCTTTCTCATGAAAGCTTTTAATTCATCCCAAGTATTAATGGGCCTCTCGCGATTCCTCCTCCTAGAAGTTACCAATTGATCCCACCAAGTAATAGCATAATCGGAGAATTCAAGTACAGCTACCTTAACCTTTTTCTCTTCCGAATAAGTGTAGCAATTGAAAATTAATTCCATCTTCTTTTCCCACTCCAGGTATGCTTCCGGATCACTCCTACCCTTGAATGACGGAATTGTCATTTTGATGTTGCTCATACTACCATCCATTCTGTCACCACCAAGATCTCTATCCCTCCTTCCATGTCTAACTCCTCTATCTACAATTGCCCCATCGTCAAAATCACTATCTTCTTCATTCTCATCGACCCCCTCTACTCTACGACCTCGCCCACCTTGCATGCGGACATTAGGCACTTCCCGAGGTTGCTCAAGCCTTTCTAACCTACCTAACACATCCCCAAACAATCGCTCAAACCGTTGTACCATCTCTTCCGTCATGTTGACTCGATCGTTATTTTTTGTAGTAGAAGATTGTTCAGACATCCTAAAACTAAACATTATATGCCTCACGTATATTTCGCTCGTGTATCACTCAATTTTGGCTTTTTGCCCTCTATTGTTCTCACCTCTCTAGCCTTTTTCCACTCAATCACTTTCACTCTAATTGCTTCAAAGAACGAATCCGAACTCAAACAAGTTTAAACTCGAATGATTCAAACCGAATGCGAGTGAGAAGTTATCAACTTGTTGGAAAACTCAAAGAAGACCTTGAAAGAATGTAATCTGACTCTATAAAGGACTTGACACTTTTATGGGAACTAAAGATTGTTTCAAGAAAGTATTTCTTGAAACCAAATAACAACTTTTTTTCTTTGCTGTTGAAATTTTCGTTTTTTTTTCTCGAAAATTCAACTACGAGAAAAACGAAACAAACGAAATTTAATTTGGATAACAAATGAAGGGAATAACGACTTTTGAATTTTTTTTGTGACACTTTTTGGATTAAAGACTCAAGAACTGAAAGAACACGAAGAACAAGATTAAGAAACTCAAGAAACAAAACAAAGATATAACCTTGATTTTTGGAGCCTAAGCTCTGATACCAGATGATGCAAACCACATAGCAATTGTAGCTACGCAACCCACAAATTATTGGAATCAACCCAAGAACGCCAAAGAATCATGATTTAGAGATTGATTCAAATTAATTGAACCAAGCAACCAACACAATCGATTGATATGTTGACCTCTTGATCACAACGAAATTAAACCCAAGATTTGAACAAACAAGAATAACTCGCAAGTTCGGATTTTATTCAATAAAGAATAAGGTTTTGAAAGCAAATTGCCTCTCAATAATAATATCAAAGTTGTGTCTGAATAATGAAAATTACATTCTTATAAATAGGGTAAAAAACCTAGCTAAAGAGTTTTAATTATATTAGGTAACAAATTGCTAAGAATAAGGAAATAAATAAAAAACCCTAAAATTACGCGTTTAGACATTTACGGCTGTGACTAATTTCTTTACGGCCGTAACCTTGTTACTGATCCACATTTACGGCCATGACATATTTCCTTACGGTCGTAAGTCAAAAAAATTCAAATTTCGATTTTTGAGCAGTGACTCCATTACGGCCGTGAACTTCAACACTTACGGCCGTAATCTTTTATTTCTCGCAATATTAATTTTGGCAGTGAGTTGGTTACGGCCGTAAGGAAATATATGTTACGGCCGTAACATTGAAATTTCACAATTTTCTTTGACGGCTTGAATTGATCCACTCGTCGTTTGGCTCGGTCCCAACATGGAACTTGTTTCTTTTGATGACACAAACATTGTTTTGGCCATTGTTTCTTGTACTAGCTTGTCCATTGCCTCGTTGACCCTCTTTGTTTGTAATCGAGTCATCAGTCCTCCTTTGACTATCAACGAATCTTTGTGCGGACTTGTATTCATGGTCTGGATCACATCAATTTCCCTTATCCTTGCCTTTTTGTCTCAGGTGTGGTCATCTTAAGCCTGTAAAGTCACTATCAGTTCATGAATCAAAGTTACCTTACTTGATGTGGTTGGAGGTGAGCTTCTCTAACTTGAAATCTAATTTAGAATTTATATTTTAAAATTGCTATTAGATCTTTTTGATTCCATGAGCTATTCTTATGTTCTATAATAATGAGATTGGTAGGATAGAAAATGTAAATTAATTTTTAATTTCTGTACTATTTATTATTGGCAATCTTTTACTTTTGTATAGTGCTTCATTTTCCCGTTATCAAGCTCAAGAATGTGATTTTCCTTGTTCAGGTACCCACATGGTTTGAAGTATTCCATTATGTAAATGCATTCTTATTGTTGATTTCCTAAGGAGCCATCACCAAACGAATGATTGCCATAGAAGAAATGGTCGGTATTGATTTATTGTTGGAGATGGAGAATGTGGGTTCAATATAGTTATAAGGACTAAATTTGTTTAAATTTTTTTTTTTTTTGTAATGGCAAAAATTGTTGTATTTATAAACTTCAAAATGCATATTATATTTACTATATATTAGCATTAATTTATCTATTAAAATATAAAATTCATTAAATAAAAAATTGTAAAAGAATTTTTCCAAACATTACAAAGTAAATGAATTTTCTACTTTTCTAATTCGAGAAACAATTTTTCAGAATAAAATAGAGAAAGCATTTTCTCGTTTTTCAAAACATACATTCAAAATACAAAATTAAAAATGAATTTCAAAAAACAAAAACTAAAACGCGAAGAGCGGCGCAACATTTTCTCATCCGCTTTCCATTTTTATCCACAACTCCGATTCGAACTAAAATCGCAACTGCCCTAACTCGCACTTTGCTATTTCTCTTGCTGTTACCCTCTAAAAAAACTCCGACCGGGAGACTCTTACAGGACAGTAATGGACTCATACTCTCCATTATTGGAGAAAACCCGAGTTCCCCAACCCTCGCTTCAAAAACTAGCCGTAATCTCAATATTTGACAAGCTCCGATCCGCACCGGTGCGGCTCGATCCGTGTTCCGACCCCGGCCGAGACGCTATCACTCTATGCCTCCACTCCACTTCTGCCGCCGTTGTCGACCAATCGACTCGAGAATTATGTCGCCTTGTCAAGGACTCCAAGTTGGACCTGCTAACTGGGTTATTAGAGCTCCAGTCCGCCCTCGAAGCCACTAATCCTCGCTTCATCAATCTCTTCATCAAAGCCATCGGATTTTTAACGACATTAGGCTTCCAGAATGGTCCCTCTTCCTTCCGATTTTTTTCCTCGGAAATTCATCCATTCGTGAAGGTGAACTGATTCTTCCAAGAAAGCTTAAACTTTTAGATGGAAACTTGCTCAACGCTGGTCGCCACCTATTGAAAATTTGAAAGTGGTGCATTCTTTGATGGGAAAAATGGAGGGGGCACGTTGAATACGAATTTGAATGGATACACGTGCCCCCTCTTAACAAATTGTGCTTTTAGACAAGATGTTTAACATATTTAATCACACTGCATTCCTAATTTATATGCAGTGTTGTTTTATATATCCACTGCTGATTTGCATGAGCATTGCAAACTAGATTATTCAATCATTTACATGTAGTTAATTTGTTAATGAATGTATGATTTTTTGATGTTTATGTTGCAGATACTTACTTGTGGAGTGGAAGTGCATTCTGAGCTTGCAAAACAAGTAGTTACTTTTATGGTGAAGAGCAAGCATTTGGGAATGGAGGATGTTTGTGAATTCTTGAGGCCTTTCTTATATTATTCGATCATAAAAGTTTCCAACACAAGCTCTTGTACTCTCTTCATGAGGAACTTAGTGTCCTCATTGGCGTCATTTTGTTGTTTATTTCCTCGAGAGGCCATCCCTGTATTTAAGCTGTTTATAGGATCTCTCAAATACTTTCCATGCAAGAATGTAGAAGTAAGCTATCTTTTTGCACGAAATATATGTTTCTCTATTGCTTATATTCTATTATGATATATGACAGTGCATTGTGTTTAAGGACTGTTAACTTATGCTATAATATTCATTTCCCCCCATAAAACCCTTTACTTTTTTGCAGGAATGTACAGATCTTTCTTATTTTGTTGAATGCTCCGTAGATGCATATTTGGTGGTTTTGAGGCAGTTGGTCGGAATGGGATTGGTATTGTTTCGATTCATTAAATATAAACTACTTGGACAAATATGCATTACCTAATTATAAGGTTGAAATTGTTGATTGCATTTAACTAAAACTATTTATTGTTTCTGCTACTGTCAGCTTGTTCAAGAAGCTCAATTATGTGGTGTGGCAATGCTGGAAGGAATTTTGTCACTGCATGGAGATTTTCGCCACTACTCTAGCGGCGTCGAGAAAATTTTAGAAGTATTGTGGCGCTTATTGGCTGTGCAAAAAGAGCTTGGCCTAAATTATATTGCTGAATTGAAAACAGTGATACTATCCTTGTTCATAATTTTCATTCAGTCTGAGCTTGAACATGAACAATATTCCATTGTGAAACTGGTTCTCTATCTTTTGAGATGGAAAAGTGAAAATGGTATGATTACTTGAGCTGCCTTGGTTATTCTGCTGTTTATTTTGCTTTGATAACCTGTAAAATGGAGACACCAAATGGGTAAAGGCACCAGCATATTTAAAATGTGATGCATGTAAAGTTGGTAGTCCTTTTTGGTTCCAGCTAGCTGTGGTTCTATGATTTGTGTAGGAGCATTGTTATAACGAATAACTGCTGCATGAACTTTGTGATCCATTGTGTTCTTACCCACGTATGATAGTTTGGACAAACTGCAATATTACCAATGATGTTATAGTGTCCTCAATCACCTGGCGAGCACAAATGACCACTTGTAATGTTTAAAAACATCTCCAAATTTTTTCACTCCTTGACATGCTCCATGAATGATTATCTTCTTAAGCTCTTTCTGAATTTGTTTCTAGTGCTAAATATGATGTTTTACTCGCTGTAGCAGAATATAATGTTGGTGCTTCTACAAATAAGCTGAGTGAAGAGCTCTTATTCATTTTTCCTGTTGTCAACCTTGTTTCCTCTCCACATATTTCTGTTAAACAAGTAGCAACTGATTTGCTCTCTGTTTTGGAGAAGACTGCAATGACTTTGCTAACTGCACCGAAGGCAAAACAAGCTGTTGAAGAACTGTATCCGTTGATTACTACACCTGGATGCATCATATTTAGGCTACTGCAGAATTTGTGGTTTAAGGTATAGTTAATTTATCTTATGCACAAAATCTACTCCTATGTTACTTTCATTTTGGTTAAATGATCTTTAACTGCCATGGTTAAGCCAAAATATATACATTTCACATTTTCTTCTAGGATTCGTGAATCTATTTCTATTTCTACTGCTTTTGCTGGCTTCTAAGTTTCTTATCCTTTAAACGAGAACTGGCTTCAACTTTCTGTCAGCAAACATGTAAAATGGAACATGTTTTTGCTCTTTAATTCTATCATTCACCATATGATACGTGCTCCATGTGATAGGATGTTTGCTTCTATGTAAATTCTCATCTCAATTTGAGTGGGATATGTTGATATAGATATGTTTGATACAACGATTTGAGCTCTCTAATTTATTATTTTGCCAGGCTTTCGAGAAAACTCGTCCTAAAATGAATTTTCTTGTTTGTCTCTCATTCCCTCATGGATTGAACTATATGCCAAAGTTAGCATTCAAAAGTTTGGTCTCCCATATATCTTAGTACTTGGATGCATAATTTTTTTTCCATCTCAGCCTTCTTTATGTTATAAGTTGGATTTTGGCCTAATTTGCAGTTGCTGATGACTTTGTGAAGGATAAGCCTTTAACAAATATGATAGGGATTTATCCCAAATATGGTTTCTTGTTGTAATACGATTTAACTATTCTCTATTTTTCTTGATTAGAAATTAGAATATATTTTCTTAATGTTAGATTAGGATTCTATTTTCACTCCTAGGATTTTATTTAGTCGTTAGGAATTAGGATGTGGAATTAATTTGCCTATATAAACATAGGCTTGTTGAGTTTTTCAATACAATCAAATTATTCTCTTACAAACTTTCAAATTTTCAAATTTGCTTCTTGTTTTCAAGAAACCAACTCTACTTTCACACCAAATTTGGTATCATAGCATGGATATTTACTTGACTTGGTGATTAGGGACAGTTCATGTGGAGGAAGAACCCCACGATGAACAGAGGTTCAAAGCCTGTATTCATCGCCAACAAGGAACGACATTGAGGGCTCGAAAAAAATCTTTGCAATGTTCAAAGTACTTTGACTGCATTCATTGTAGAGGTTATGCAATTTTTTTTTTTTTTTTTTGAGGTAAACAATCAACTATTGACAATCTTGAACATGGAAACTTAGATTCTTGAAACTTTCCTTGGAAACAAGGAGTGACAACAATCGATCGAGAAAGATCATTTGCAAAACCTTAGACTCCCTCCAATTGACCTAAGATTAAATTGCACAGAATCTATAGCACATAACCTTACACGAATCATAGAGATCTTAACCCTAGGGGTTCGTTTATCTAGGCTAGAGGGACCATCGATCACACATCATCGACATTAGAGCGAAACATCATGAGCCAAAGGAGTACTCCAAGTAATTTTGATGCCCTAATCAAGATACATGAGTAGTCACTTCAAAAGGGCCAAATTGAAACCAAGAGATACATAACAAGAGTGTTATACCTCTCTCTACTTCTAGACAAGATCAATAAACAATCACTAGGCAAAAAAGGTGTAATGTTCGGTAGTAACCCTCTTGGATCAATACCAAAATGTATGTATGTCCAAACTTTAACATATGCTATGGTTTGGTCAAATAGATGATCTCTCCAATGTTTGCCCTAGTAGGCGATTTGTTAATTTTGTCGAGACGAAGAATAAGTCGAGGAACAACAAGGGACTTATGAAAGTAGTGAAGTTATTGTAGAGGAGGATGAAGTAATCACTTGTATTCGCAATGACTTCTCTTGTTGCCAAGAGAACATAGTGATAAATATCACTACAAGATCTTTTGCACCTCTTGCACAATTAACATATGTAATGTCATTATGGACTAAGAGATGTTGGAAGTTCTTCGTGGAATTTTGCAAAGTTCCTTTGTCAATTATGAAGTATTGCTAGGCTGAGTTTCACATGTAATGCAATCAACATGGATGCATGCCATGTCCTTTCGGGAAGACTGTGGCAATTTGATTTCTACGCCACTTACAAAGTTCGAGATAACAATTACATGATGTTAGTTATGTGAAGAGAATGAGATGTTGCTCCCACTCCTTATCTTTTCCCTCTTTGCTAATCTTCCCCTATAACGAGCTGACATCGTGTTGCATCAAAACATATAAATGTTGACTAATTTGGTTAACATTGAACTTGGTAAAATGAAATCAATGTCTTAACACATGCTAGATTAAGATTGAGAGGCAGTAAGGAAGGCTTCATCCCAGAGTCCATACAGCTACCATACGGAGGTTCAAGCATAAACCTAAAATTTTTCAAGCTGAATGACAGGAAATATAGATTCCATGGAACTGTTGCTAACATAGAAGATGTTACCCAGTTTTCACCACAGGAAGAAGATGATGAGCTGGCAGAATATGGAGAAGTGGGAAAAGATGACATGGCAGTCGAAAAAGCTGAGGAAGTGGCATTGGAAAATAGGAAAAATGAATGCACAGTGGGGAATGAGGAAAAGTCGATAAGTCTTCAGACAGCTTTTGAAAGAATCAATAGCGGTCTGAATCATCTGATGCTGAAACCACAGGCGGGTAACAACTGTCTTGGTAATAAAAGTAATTCAACAGGGCCGATAATAAGGACGGGCCAACTTAACTGGATTTTGGGCAATAACGAAAGGGGCTTGCCAATTAATTTTTCTGGGAAAATGTATCAAAGGAAAAAGAAAAGCAGGCCCATAAATCCACTCCCATCGATCCAAATCCAGAAAGCTTTGGAAGGTTTCAATTTCGGGAAAATTAAATTTATTCAGCCTAAATCGAGCTTAGCTTTGATTCCCGATCGTAGCCCAAAAATAAATAAGGAGATTCGAGTCGAGGATGACCCAGGAGAGAGGACGATGTTGAAGGTCATGTTTAGCTTCAAGAACAATACTGGGAAGCAGGTGTTTGTGAGGGGAAAAATATATAGCAGTGAAATTGAGTTTTCCAGACATATTGAAACAAGTACAGGTAAAATCAAAGGGAAATCAGTCCTCCTTTTTGAAGAGTGTGAAGAACTTGAGGGACTAGATGAGTTCGTGATGACGCAGAGGCACAGGAGCAAAACTGGAAATTTTCTGGAAAATGATTTCAGTTGGTTTGAATTTGGAACAAATAATGACTTTGAAAGTCTCCTGGAGGATGAGGACAACATGGAGAATAATGGGCATGTCACAAATAGAACTGAAGATATAGTCAACAGTGAAGATGAAGACTATGTAACAGAAACAGAAAATGAAACTGAAGGGGAGGATGAAATGCTCACAGACATGGGAAGATTATTCTCAGCTACAAATGGGTCTTATCAAGAGTGCATAGATCAAGAGAACCAACTACCAAAGAACAAACCAGCAAAAATAATACAAAACTCACACTATACAGATTTTCCCAGGAATAACACATATAATGGTCAGTTACCCATAGCTTCATTTTCAATTCCACAAACTGCTACAACTTTTTTATATCAACCTACCACTAGCCATGTGTCAGATAAACCAGGTATTATCCCTTCCCTGTGCTCATATTTGATTAATCCATTATATATCCCGCCTGTGTGCAATATAGCTGCAGGTGTCATCGGAGAGAGGAGTTCATATAAATATGCACCGGTTATTAGAGTGAATAGCCATACAACTGATAATCTTAACCAAATTGTAATAGATTCTGTTCATTGGGGAACACCAACCTATTCCAAAAATGAGGAAGAGTTGATCAACAAGGAAAACTCGGGAGTGGATGAGCTAGTGAATTCAAACTCTGTCTCTAGTAATTTAAACTTGACTCTAGTGCCTTTAAAAAATCAAAAGGAATTCAAATCAAAAGTATCAAATAAGGGGTTTATCAAAACAGACTGCAAGCAGAGTGCTAAAAGAGGGGTGAGGGAGCTCAAAAATCTTTATACCAACATTAACTACGAAAAGAGTAAGGCAGGTTTCAAGTGTGCAGGGGATACCATAGGTTCCAAATGAAGATCATCAGTTGGAATGTGAGAGGTTTGGGGGGGAGGGATAAGAGAAAAGTTGTGAAGGATCTTTTGTGTAAGGAGAAACCTGATGTCGTAACAATTCAAGAAACCAAGAAGGAGGTCATAGACAAGAGATTGATTGGTAGTATTTGGGGCTCTAGATTTAAAGAATGGACTTTCTTACCATCAATAGGCAGATCTGGAGGAATATTGATTATGTGGGATTCAAGGATACTCAGGGGTAAAGAAGTTGTGTTGGGTAATTTTTCAGTTACAGTACTCTTACAACCGGTTGGAGGGGGGGAAGAGTGGTGGTTCTCTGGGATATATGGTCCTTGCTGCTCAAATGAAAGAGGAGAATTTTGGGAAGAATTGGGTGGTCTATACGGACTAGGGGGTGAAAGATGGTGTGCGGGAGGTGATTTTAATGTAGTCAGATACCCATCGGAGAAGTTGAATGGAAACAGATCTACTAAAAGTATGAGAAATTTTGATCGATTCATAACAGAAACAGGGTTAAGGGATCTGACACTATCAAATACAGAATTCACGTGGTCAAATATGAGGGAAAGATTGGCCTGTTCTAGGATAGATAGGTTTTTATTTACAGAAGGATGGGAAAATTTGTTTGAAATAGTTAGGCAAGAAGCTCTTGTGAGGGTGACATCTGATCATTGCCCCATTGTAATCGATACGAGTAGATTCAAATGGGGTCCTACTCCTTTTCGTTTTGAAAACATGTGGTTAAGGCATAAAGATTTTAAAAGCAATTGGAAGAGGTGGTGGGATGACTGTGATAAGCAGAGGTGGGCTGGTTACACATTTATGGAAAAATTGAAAAGAATAAAGGAAGAGCTGAAAGTTTGGAATAAAAAAGAATTTGGAGATGTGAGATTGGAAAAAAAATCAATCATGAACAGAATTGGGGAAATAGATAAGAAAGAAGACACACAAAACATAGAAGAAATAGATAGATCTGAAAGAAGAAAGCTAAAAAGAAGATTGGAGGAACTCATAATTAGGGGGGAAATATCTTGGAACCAGAAAACAAGGATCAAGGGGGTTAAGGAATGGGACAATAACTCCAAAATGTTCCACAGGATTGCAAGTGGGAGGAAAACAAACAATCTGATCAACAAAATTGAGAGTGATAAGGGATTGATGCTATATACAGAAAAGGAAATAGAAGATGAAATCATAGGTTTTTTTGAAAACATTTTTAAAAAGGAGGTGGTTGCCGATTTTGGCATTGATGGTCTAGATTGGAAGGAGATTGAATTGGGAAGTAAACTGAAGCTGGAAGAACCATTTACAGTAGAAGAAGTGAGACATGGCCTATTCAGCTGTGAAGGTGATAAAGCTCCAGGTCCAGATGGTTTCTCTATGGCAGCACTACAGGAGGGATGGGAAGTGATAAAAGAGGACTTGATGAATGTTTTCATGGAATTCCACAAAAATGGTATTGTGAACGTTAGAGTAAATGAAACATTCATATGCCTAATCCCCAAAAAATTGAATTCAATGTCTATCAAGGATTTTCGACCAATTAGTCTGGTTTCTTCTCTTTACAAAATTTTGGCAAAAGTTCTGTCTCTGCGACTGAAGGTAGTTTTACCGGAAACAATTGATGCGGCCCAATGTGCTTTTGTAAAAGGAAGACAAATTTTGGATTTGGTCTTGATAGCAAATGAAATCGTGGAGGAGTATAGGGTGAAAAAGAAAGAAGGTGTGGTACTTAAGATCGATTTTGAAAAGGCATATGATAAAGTTAGTTGGGAATTCCTTGATTATGTGTTGGAAAAGAAGGGTTTTGGAGAAAGATGGAGGAAGTGGATAAGGGGATGTTTATCTTCAACAAATTTTTCTGTGATGATCAATGGAAAACCAAGAGGAAAATTCGGAGCATCTAGAGGCTTAAGACAGGGTGATCCTCTATCACCTTTTTTATTTATTTTAGTCGGAGATGTCTTGAGCAGAATGGTGAACAAGGCCTGTAATGAAGATATGATAGAAAGCTTTAAAACCGGAAGGAACAATGTAAGAATATCACATCTCCAATTCGCGGACAGTATCTTCTTTTTGGAAAATAAGGATGAGAGTATCAATAATCTAATGGCAATTCTTGACATTTTCTCTAAAACCTCAGGACTAAAAATAAATTTGGCTAAGAGTACAGTGGTGGGTTTAAATCTAATGGAAGGAAGAATTGAACACATAGCAAAAAATTGGGGTTATCTTAAGGGAGTGTGGCCACTCAATTACCTCGGACTACCTTTAGGGGGAAATCCAAATGCCTATTCCTTTTGGAACCCAGTGATAGAAAGAATTGCAAAAAGACTAGAAGGGTGGCATAAAGGTTGTTTGTCACGTGGTGGAAGACTTATTCTTCTCCAATCGGTACTGGGAAGTATTCCCACATATTTCATGTCAATCTTTAAAATGCCGAATAAGGTGTCAAAGATGATCGAGAAAATGATGAGAGACTTTTTTTGGGAAGGTCAGGGAGAGAATCATAGTGACCATCTAGTCAAATGGGAAATCGTGTCGAAACCAAAACAATTTGGTGGGTTGGGAATTGGGAATTTAGAACTGAAAAACATGGCTTTATTAGGGAAATGGTTATGGCGTTTCCCCAAAGAATCGGAGTCACTTTGGCACTCCATCATTCTTAGTAGGTATGGCTATCACTCTAATGGATGGGATGCAAATATTGGAATGAACTCCACCCTTCGGGCACCATGGAAATCAATTGCAAGAGTTTGGGACAAATTTATGGAAAACATCAAATTTGTGGCCGGAAAAGGTGATAAAATCAGGTTTTGGCTTGATAAATGGATTAGTGAACAATCATTTCAAGAGGCTTTCCCTAGACTTTTCCGTCTATCTAACAACAAAAATGCTCTCATTTGTGATATTGTTTCCTTTCCATTAGCATCAAGTCCGGTTTGGAATTTAGTTTTTGTTAGGAATCTCAGTGATAGAGAAACCGAAGAATTCACTTCCCTACTATATATTCTTGAAAATATCCACATGAATACTTCTTCACCTGATAAAAGAATATGGAATGCCCACCCCTCGGGTGAGTTTTCTTGCAAATCTTTTTTACATACACTACTTCAACCAACATGTCACACCTCCTACCCACTTTTTCAATTCATTTGGAAGAGTGTGGTACCCTCTAAGGTTAAAATTTTTGTTTGGTTGGTTTCTTTGGGAAAGGTGAACAATTGTGACGTGTTGCAATTGAAAAGGCCATATTTGAACATATCCCCCTCACAATGCATTATGTGTAAAAAGGCGGAGGAGAACATCGACCATATATTACTACATTGTGCGATTGCTAGAGACATTTGGTGTAGAATTTTGTGCATTTTTGGTGAAGAGATGGCATTACCAAGAAGATGGTCAGAAATGATAGGGATAAAATGTTCTTTTGGAGGAAACAACAAGGAAAAAAAGGCGATATGGAAACTGATTTTAATATCATCAGCTTGGACAATATGGACAGAAAGAAACAGAAGGATTTTTGATAATATTGATAGATCGGTGGAGGATATCTGGGATAATATTATTTTCCTTACAGGATTATGGGCCAGAGCTGCTGGAATTTTTAGTGGTCTAGAAAATTTTCTTTTTCGACTGGACCCTAATAGTTCCTTATGTCCCATTGTAATGAATTGTTACTAATCTCGTGGTTAACCTTTTGTTAGTGTCACAAGTATTCTTTGACACTTGTAGTGGATGTCTTGTCCACTATTTTATTTGTAACACCATTCTCAGTTTCTTTAATAAAAGTCTTTTTCTTATCAAAAAAAAATGTTTAAAAAGGCGGAAATAGGTACTGAGGCGTTTTTCGTTCATGAGGCGAGGCGTAAGCCTCGAGGCGCTTTGAGGCGTAAGCCTCACCACAAACCTAAAAAATTAGACAAAAATTTAAAATAAATTAAATAATATCATAAAGTCTATTTCTCCATTAAAAATAGACTACTTTATATTCATATTCATATTTAATGTAGCAACTATATCTATTGCCCAAAATTAGTAGTAGACATGTCACATGGTGAGAAAATTCTAACAAAAAAGCACGACCGACTATCAAAAATATTATGTTTGGGAACATGTTTTCCCTCATGTTGCAATTGAAAAAAATGTTAAACTAAAAAATTTTAGAAGGATTTGCACTAATCATTATCAATACTGTGTCTGCAGTTCCTTCTTAGAGAAGACTGTAGGCTGGGTTGGGTTTTTGTTTATTTAAAATCTTTGGAATGATGTTTTATATTATTATTAGGTTAAAAAATAGCCCCAAGTTTATATTTTCTTTGGGTCAAAGCATTTATATTATTGTTTTTTGGCCTAAATTTTTAAAAATTAAAATTATAACTCACGGCTCACGCCTCACACCTCTTGAGGCGTAAGAATCGAGGCGTACGCCTTACCAAAAAAGCTTATTTTTCAGCGCCTCAAGGCGCCAACAGTGCGCCTCAAACTGAGGCGCGCATCAAGGCGAGCCTCAGTAGTGCCTTTTTATTCCATGATCTTACTAAATAGTCACACAAAAATATTATACGTCTATATATAGACTTTCAAAAAGACCACCGTGTGTAGTAAACTAGTCACATCACATCAAACAAAAAACTAATAAGATATATAGACAGTCTAAAAAGCTGTGCTAATATCTCCATCATCTCCACTAGGACTAGTGGGATCTTCTAAGGAGTCGTCATCATATCTAATTGCTCTATCATCTTCTTCATCTTCACTATCCACTTCTATCCATTCCTCCTACTCATCCACTAAGATATTCTTCCCCTTCCCTTTATCTGTAAATTCAAGAAATAAGATAAGATTATATTTATTTTTATTTTATTTTATAAACAAAGATAAAGTTAAATTATATTAATAAAAATACCACTTTGTGAAACAATGCGCTTTCTTTTATGGGAACCTTGCGTGCGAGTAGAAGTAGAACTCTCTATTCCTTGTGTACTACTACTACGAACATCAGCAACCCACTCGTCATTTGACAGATAATCTCTTATGTCAACAAGTAAAGGATCGTCTCCCTCTTGGAGCGATTGCAATCTCACGTGTCGATCTTTGAGCCTTTTGTTGTACATGATATAAACCAATTTCTCCAATCTGTTTGTTGTTAAATGATTCCTTTTCTTTGTATGCACTTGATTGAATGTATTCCAATTGCGTTCGCAAGCAGAAGATGAACAAGTGAGACTTAAAACTCTAATTGCAAAACGACTAAGTTCTGGAGTACCAACGCCAAATTGCATCCACCAAGCAACTAATGCCAAAAAAAAAAAAAAAAAAAAAAAGGTTAGAATTTTAGAACTTAGAAGTGTGTAGATAAATTCATAAATGTACATTAATCATTTCTTCACATCATCACATGATTAAGCTATAATTCGTACCTGGGGATCGTTTGTTGAATGAAGATTTTGCCTGATCAAGACCAAAGAATTTCTTTTTCCCAACAAAGTCATCAATTTGGAGATCTGCAACATCCCTTTCTTTCACATCAGGAATGAGTCTAGCCATGCAATTGTACAATCCCGTCATCACTTCACAATGCCTAGAAAAATTCTCTGCATGTTGACAACGTGGATTCAGATAATAGCCAGCAGCATGTAGATCTCTATGCAGCTGAAAGTCCCACTTCTCATCAATGATATCCCAAATCTCCTTGTAGGAGGCCTCCTTGTCACCCAAATTTTTTGCAATTTGTTCTTTTGCATTATCCATTGCCCCGTAGATAAATCCCATTGCTGGGATCTGCTCAGAATCAACAAGTCTCAAAACACTAACCAATGGATTCGTAGTTTTTAAAGCATAAGTAACACTAGGCCAAAAATTGTTATCCTTCAATATGATTTTCCTCATTTATTTCCTTTCAGATTTACTTGCCCAAGTTGAATTTAACCACTCTTCAGAAGTAAACATAGCCTGCAAAGGTCGCTTCAACTCATAAACTCTTTGCAAAGTTAGGTATGCTGTAGCAAACCTAGTAGCACCTGGTCTAATTAACTCCTTCGCAATTTTTCTCATCAAAGCCAAAACCCAAACATGATTATAGATAAAGTTACTCACTTTCTTTGCCTTCAATAGTGCATGCTTATGTTGGGGCAATTCACTTAACTTTTCAAGCATCAAATCAATACAATGCGTGGCAAGGAGTCCAATACAAATGCTTTCATTTTTCCATCAACATCCTTCCAGCTACTTTGTAGTTGCTGGCATTATCCGTCACAACTTGCATAACATTTTTTCCTTCTCCAATTTCTTCAACAATGTCATCCAACATTTTGAACATGAGATTTGCATCCTTAATTACATCAGATGCATCAACAGATTTCAAAAACACGCTTCCGTTGGGATTATTCACTAAAAAATTTATCAAGCTCCTATTTTTCAAATCAGACCATCCGTCGGATAATATAGAAACCCGAGTCGTCTTCCACGTTGATTTTATATCTAGAACAATCTTTTCAGTCGTTTTCTCTTCTTCCTTAAGAATCTAAGTTCAGAGCTCATACATTGAAGGAGGTGTAAAACCCCTAACATAAGACCCAATTGCCCAACACATGTTCTTAAAAGAGGGAGATTCAATGACATTGAAAGGCAATGCATTTTCGAAAAAGAAGCGACCAATGTTCATACAAACATTGTTACGCAACTCCTTCAGTTTAGCTCCACTCATCTTTGGAGTCTCTTCATCACCAATATTTGTGACAAATCTATCAATCGGGCCTCTTAACACCTCTCGTAGAGTCATCATCAACATTCTTAGTATGGTGGTAAGAACCACCTTCAATCATGTCCTCAAGTTGTTGTTGAGCAAGATTCCTCTTTAACTTCCCTTCATTCATATATGTTTCAATCTCCTTTTTAACATCTCCAGGAACTCCAGGACACGGGGCTACATTCTTGTGAGTATCCGCTAAATGTTCTTTCATCCGCTTGACCCCTCCAGTTATGATTTTCTTACAAAACATACATTCAATGTAAACATATGCTCTTTTCTCTCCTACTTTTTCAACTTCTCTCCTGTATTTCCAAGCTGGATCTTTTCTATTGTCTTTTCCCATTTTATAATCTATAAAATAAAAAATGAATATTAAATTTTGAATGTCCAAAACTAATAATATTTACTGTTTAACTATTGCAACAAGTAAATGAGTAACAAGTAACAACTATCAATCAAAGATAAAGGGTTCTAAAAAAAAAAAGTCACTTACTGACTGACTGTGTGTGACCGTGTGTGTGTGTGTGTGCCGAGTGCGTGAAGACAGGAGAGGGGGAAAAATATATGTGTGCGCTGTGCGTGAAGTGAAGAACAGGGACGAGAGTGCCAATATATATATATATATATATATATATATATATATATATATATATATATATATATATATATATATATATGAGATGAGAGACAGATTGCGAAAGAGGAAAAAAAAAAGGTAAAACTTTTACCTGGAAATGTCTCGGCAGCAGCAGCACAGCAGTTTCATGATGAAAGAAGTCGGAACCAGCAGGTAGAGGCGTAGAGCAGAGCTGCAGAGCAGTATTGGACTGGAGAAGACGTTTGCTTCGTTCTCTTTTTTCAAATTAATTAATTAGGTTTGGGTAGCTTGTTAGGAAAGATAAAAGAATAATGGGTCTTTGCTTTATTAACTCACAGAGGGCCTATTGCGCAATTTCTCATTTTTTCTGGGCTTTTAAAAATGGCCCAAAACTCAAATATGTTACTACAAATAGAGGCATAGGCCTCACGCCTCATGAGGCGTGAAAACGGAGGCGTACGCCTCGCTGCCTGAGGCGCTCGCCTTCGACGAAAACTGCTCAATTTTTCACCTTGAGGCGCGGCATGTATGCCTCGTGCGGAGGAGCGCCTGCGTGCCTCCGCCTCGCCTTTTCAAATACTGAATGAAATGGTTGAATAATTTAAAAATGAGATTATTCACGAGGAAGACAACATTCAGCCACAATTAAACACAACATTACATAGTTAACTAACAATTTCTGGTTTGATAAGAGCAGCCACAGTAAATGAATCTTCTAATGATGGTCACAGTCTAAAGGTGAAGGGAAATTTTTACTAGTATATTTCGGGCCTAAGTTTCTCAAACAAGGAAAGGAACCAAATTTTTTGATGGCACTAATAGTTAAAGGCACGTCGGATGCGGCACAAGAAATCCATGACAAGGTTTGGATAGTTCTAACAGAATGTCTAATCTATCACCTAGAAGATTGCCAGACCACTTACCATCCATGCAGATTGTTACAATGTTATATTGATATGGTGCCTACGGCCAATTTTCTAACCTATTGGTCTACGTCACCGTATGAGTTCAACGGAATATATTGAATTGCTATGATAATGAACTATTGAAAAAGGGATCGATGCGTGAAAGTATGAGTTTTTGTGTGGTTCACTCCAAAGGACTGAAGTTGGAGAACATGCAAACAATCATACAACCAACAACATTACCATCAAATATTGATTTCCTATCCGCCCTTAAATGACATACTCGGTAGGTTAAGGGTGTAGTTTTTTCCAAACTTCATTTTCAAAGCAGATGCAATTTTAATTATATTTGGCTGAGAGATGAATGGAAAAAAATATTTAAAACAAAGGACGACTTATATGAATGACTTGGGATGCCAGTCGGATTATAAAATTCTCCCAATATCTTTATGCTCCTTTGACTATTCATTAGAAAATTTGTATGTTAACCTCAAATGTATATTTCATACTAGTTAGTTTCTATTTCAGTGATTCATTGATGAAGCCGATTGACTTTAAGTTGACTCATCTAAGGTAAAGGTTGATAAAAAATGGGTAATACTCGCACAGTATGAGAAGTGCGGGGTTTTCACGCCTCAGCTACTTCCTATTGGTGTTCCATTTTGGATTTAGTTTTATTATGCTACTATCACTAATTGCTTGAAGAAAGGTAAGTTCCAATGGCCGAAGTACAACATAAGAGCTTCCAACTCGTTAACAATAAGTTGTATACTTCATCTGTCTTAACACTGCCAAATTTTGAGAAGGTTTTTGAGGTAACATGCAATGCTTCTGTATAAAGCATTGGGATTTTATTATCACAAAAAATGGCAAGTGGAGTTTTCAGCAGAAGTGGACAACTTATGACTTTGAATTTTCTACAGTTGTTCAAGTTCTAAAATACTGGGAATCAAAGGTGTAGTGACCATCAAGCTTTGAGTTTCTCAACTCATTGCACATTTTCAATCAAGCATAATTCTAGCCAAGAGAACAAAGTAGTTGATGCTTTGAGTAAACATGCCTCCTTGCCACGATTTGTAGAGAAGTTATTGGTTTTGATTGCTTGAAGGAATTATATTTTGAAGATGATGATTTCGGGGGAAGTTTAAAACAATTTTAGTACTTTGGCTCTACGCTTGACTTACTTTCATTTCAATATAATTTCTTTTTAAAGGCAACTTTGTATTCCTTGTTTGTCTCTATGAGAACATCTATTCGGGAACTACATGTTGGAGGACTCAACGTCTTTGGACGAGATAAATCAATTCTTTTGACCTCATATGAAGTGGGACATTGGTCGATTTGTTCAATGTCACAAAACACAGACTTATAAACTCCTTTACCTATTTCAGAGAATATTTGGCAAGATATGACCATTGAATTTGTTCTTGCACTCCTTTAGAGTCTACATTGATATGTTTCTATTTTTGTAGTAATTTGTTCACTTTATTCTTTACAGGAGGATTTAAGATGCCTTTCACATCGCTCATTTATTTTTGAGAGAGACTGTCTTCTTCATCGTGTTTCTAGTTCTATTACTTCAGATAGGGATTTCAAATTTATGTCATTACTAGAGAACTTTGGAAGAAGTTTGACACTTTTTAAAATAAATATAGTAGTACATGTCATTCACAAACTAATGACCAAACCATAGGGGCTAATCGCACACTTGGTAACATGATTCGATGTGTTTGCAATGATAAGCCATGACATTGGATGCAACTTTACCAAAAATTGAATTTACCTTCAATAAAGTATGTTAAAGCGTTCAATTAAACGAGCACCCTTCAAGACAGTTTATATGCAAGTGCCTTGGCATACTATAAATTTAATTTACTTGTCTCCATCCAATTATTTTAGTTCCAGAGTTGAAGAATTTGTTGATAATGTACATTAAATTCATTAAGAAGTTAATAGGAATGTAGATGCCACCTAATTTAAAGTACAAGACTGCGGCTGACAACATTGTCTGGAAAAACTGTTCAACAAGGGTGATTTAGTTATTGTATACCTAAGAAAGAATAATTTCCCGTCGAAATATAAACTCAAATATATGAATATTGATCCATTTCATATATTGAAGAAATTTGGAGACAATGCCTACAAGGTTGAACTTCTTGTGGATATGGATATTTCTTCTGCATTCATTTTTACAATACCTTTAAATACTATTGCAGATGAATATTCTCTTAAATAACAAACCCGAGGTCGAGTTTCCTTCAAGTGGGGTAAAATTATGCAGTATAATCCCTTAACAAATAGGATATATATTTGTAATTTTGTACCAAATATGATTTCTTGTAGTGATAGGATTGTTGAGAAACTTTATCAGATAAAAAAAGTGGATTTGATGGTTACCTGTGTAACGACCCAGGTCTCACTTAACGAGTTGTCCCGACCGTTAGATGACGGCGTACTGTCCTCACTGTACCAACACGAGTTTTTTCAGCATGCTTTGTCCTCACTCTTACTCTCCCCGAGAAAACTTCCCAGGAGGTCACCCATCCTAGAATTTCTCCAAGCCAAGCACGCTTAACTGTGGAGTTTCTAATGATGGACTTTCGGAAAAGAAGGTGTACCTTGTTGGTATGAGTAGTACCTATCAAATCTTATAACCTTTCCTGGCCTGGGTGTTACAACCTGGTTTTCAGGGATAGTTGTATAATTTGTAAAAATAAGATCTTTTATGATTCCTAGAAATCTGGATTTACATCTATAGATTAGTTTTGTTTTAGCTTATCTCCTGTTGTAGGTTTAGTTTGCTTTGATAAGGCTTATCAAATTGTTTAACCGAAGCTTATCTCTCATCTTTTCTGGTTTTAATCTATTTATAAATGGGAGATTGATTCCCTTCCTTATTCAAGGAATATACATTACATCTTTTCATTAATCCATTAGGACTTTAAGATTTTAATTACTTTAGTCATTATGTTTAGGGAATTAATTTTACCATATAAATATAGGCCTTTACACTTTTTCAATCATCAGTTTTAATACAATCAAAATATTTTCTTGCAAACTTATGAATTTTCATTTTTTCTTATTGGGTTCAAGAAACCAATTCTGCTTCTGTACCACTTTGCCTTTTTGCAGGATCAATCTTCAACTTTTGGGTCTTATTATGTTAATTTTCCTTCCACAAATGAACTCTATGTTAAAGAAGAGCATTGCACAGAAAGAACATGGCCTTCTTCCCTAAAGGAATACTCTCTTGGAATTTTTGGGAAGCGTAAATCCGCTTCAATCATTTCTCAGTCAGAGGAAATCTTTTTGACGGGTAAAACTCTTTATGCTTTTCCATGAAGCTTCTGAGTTTAGAGTATTACTAGTGTTTCACCTGTGCAATGTACGACATCATGTCGAAACATATAATTGCAACTTCAATATTTTCAAAATTTTTATAATTATATGTCAAACATATATCTAATGAAATAGACAGAAAAATTAAAAAAAAAATTAATTTTTTTTTTAATTTTCACTCATTTGTACTTGATAATAGTGATCAAACGCGACGAAAAATATGTTTTCCACCTGATGAAAATGTTTTCTCACCAAATAGGTGCATTTTCAAGACAAATGAGTTAAGTGTGCTTTAATTGGTTGTACCTTGGAAAATATTTTCTAAGGTGAATTTTTCAACCAAACGCTAAACAAATACGAAAGGGGGAAAACATTTTCCATGATTTGACATTTTCAAGGCAAATGACAGTGAATCAAATACATCCTAAATTGTGTCAGTGCATCATCGAAATAAAAAAATTGTACATTGCAAGATTGCTATCGAGAAATTTTACTTCAACAACGTGATTTCTAAGTTTGTAATAATTAATCTTGTACCATTACACATCCCTACAAAGTGATCAACATTCCGCAACAAATATAAAGATATAATCATTACATAATAAATTTGAAAATATTTTTTGTTTATACTCGCAAAAAAGTAGAAAACTTTTGCAACAAAAATTACATGAACTATTTAATTTAAAAAATAAATAATAGGAAATTAATAAACATAAAAATTCAATAAACCTAAGCAAATATAATAGGGGATCGAATGTACAGTATAAACATGTAATACACAAATACAATAGCCGTACATGAATTTATAATTCGTTCAAAATTAAAATTTCTAATTACAAAAAGATACAAAGTACAAACAATGGGAAAAAATAATACAAAAAAGTTAAGTGAAAAAGTTGTAAATTAAAATAACATAAAGATTTAATCATTAAATAATAAGTTTGCAAATAATTTTTTGTTTTTACTTACAAAAAAATGGAAAATAATTTTGAAAATATACATTCAATTATTGCTACAAAAATTACTTTAACTATTTAATTTAAAAAATAAATAATAAGAAATATTTTAAAAATTAGAAAGTTTAATAAGTCTAGGTAAATATAGTAGTGGTTCGAATATAATCCAAATGTAAACTTAAATAGTCAACACATGAATTAACCAAATAGTTAACCATATTGTATCAAACATTTATTAACCAAATAAATATTAATCAAATAATTAACAACATTGTATTAACACACCGTGTTCATACTGAACCACTAAATATTAACAAAATAGTGAATTATATTGTAGTCAAACATTTATTAACCAAATATAGTTAACATAAAGATTTAATCATTATAAAATAAGCCCCTGTTTGATATTTATTTAAAAGAAAAAAATATTTTTATTATAGTATTCAAATTTAATCACACATTTCAATATTAAATTATTCTACACATAAATCCATTTTTTTCCAACCATACAAATAATCACTATAACAAAAATAAAAGGGAGAAAAATTTTAAAAATATACATCTAGAAAAGTGTTGCTACAAAAAATTACTTTAACTATTTAATTTAAAAATTTTATAAACTTAGGTAAATATAATAGTGGTTTGAAAATAATCCAAATGCAAACTTAAATAGTCAAACATTCATTATGCAAATAAATATTTATCAAATAATTAATCATATTGTAGTCAAACATTAATTAACCAAATTGTGTTCACATTGAACTACTAAATATTAACCAAATAGTTAAACAACATTGTGTTCACAACATGTGTTTTACACCAAGCCACTTCCTTACTTTTATATATAGATATAGATATAGATAGTATTTCATTCGTGAGATGCACGAAAGTTATTATCCACAATATCAATTTCAATAAGTATTCGTAAAATTTTAGTACTTATACATAATCAACACATATAGATGCATAAAAAAGAATTCTCTATCACGATAATTATTAGAATTTAAAAAATAACATAAGTAATTCAAATTATTTAAAAATTCTTTGAATAGTATATGTCAATTTATATATTTAAATAATAAATTATTATTGATTTCAATAATTTTTATGAATTATTAATAACTTCATTGAAAATGAAAATTTACTAGTTTTTTAATAATATATCACATTTGATGTAATATTATGTGCACAAATATTGATGCATGGAAATATAGTAACATATTTCTCCAAACTTATACATTTGCCTATTGTATTTAACGTACTTTTTAATTTTCAGTCAAAAACATCAATCACAATAATTAAAAAGGAAATAGTCAAAATATTTGAATTTAACAAATAAAACTTTATTTTCCAAAATAAGTAGTCAAAATAATAATTTTGAAAATCTCGTGATTATCATGATACAACAATCGAGTAAAGTTGGAGATTACGAAATTATACCGAAAATTATATCCTATAATCTTTAAAATTATTAAAAGTAAAGAATGACTAAAAAGTATTAATCATTTTATTAATATTATTAACTAAAAATAAATCAAAGCATCAACTTTTCAATATTAACCTTTGTTCAATAACTTTTTCTATAAATTATTTATAAACAACACATTTTTTTCAACTCATTTTTGAACCACATACTTTTTCAAAACTATTTTTCAACTACACATTTTACCTCAAAACAAAAATATAGTTGTTGAACAGAGGCTTAATTTATTAAATATTTAATAATAATAATAATATATAATATATATTTTAGAAAATGTGATTTATACTATTAAAGATAACAAATGATTTGACCATTAATAATTAAAACACAATTTAATTATTGATGGCTACACATAGAATTTATAATATTAAGAACAACAAATAAATAAAAAATCAATGATTAAATAATAATTTTAATACTGATAATTCAAAATATTGATTGAACTCATTTAATATTAATGTTAATAATAAAAATAATAATAATTATAACCAAAATATAAAAATAACATCATCATATTAATTATTTACTATAATACTAAAAGATAAAGAATTTTAAGAATTAAATTTTGCCAAACTATCATACTTTTATATATAGTATAGATTTCCACAAGTGCGATGAACTGAAATTGCTATCCACAATATAGATAAACATTCATAAAATTTAATGATTATACATAATCAACACAAATACAAAAGATACAAAAATAATTTTTTATTACAACAATTATTAAAATTTAAAAACAGCATAAATAATCCAAATTATCGAAAATTTTATTGAATGATAAATGCAAATTCTGTAGTTTTTTAATTATATAGCATGTTAGATGTAATATTATGAGTACAAATATTGATGCTTGTTCAAGATATAAATATATTTATTGTAATTTCTGCATTTCCTTACATATTTAACTTTTTCTCAAGTTTCGTTCAAAAATCACAATAAACTATTAATATGTGTTTAATCTTAACTCATCAAATACAGGACAATTGAACAACATTGAAGATCAAGAAATTATTATATCATACAATTTTTGCATAATTATTAAAATTAAAAATTATTAAAAAAATATTAACCATTGTTTGGTATTTACCATAAAATAATATTAGTACTTGCACACACACACACACACACACACACTAATCCACTATTCTCTCTTTATATAAAGTATAGATTCTTGTCAAGTTCATCTCATTTGATTAATCTGCTCCTCCTTGTCCTTGCAGAAATGCCCGCCATACTTTGTGCAATAGGTAGTGTCTTGCTCATGCATCAGAAGTTCAGGAATTCTGCAGTTGTTCTCTTGGCTGTTTGTAGCAATGTGGAACCTAAACTTGGTGTCCCTTTGTTGTTACTCGTTCTATTCTACAATCATGTGTTATTGATAAATGATAAAGATATTGAATTTCATGACATGCTGGTGAGTTTTAGATTATTGTTGCGAGCCTAGACTTCATGCAATATTCAGCGCTTGTATACATGGGTGTTTTTGGGTGCATACTTATCATGTACATCAATTATTATGAGTTTGTTACTCTTGATTCTTATGTGCCAGTAACATCTAGTAAAAAAATTTCTGAACTTACTGCTGCAGCTAAAACTCTGGGGTTTGCTTCCACCATTGGCTTCACATCCTGTTATGACACCACTAATTGTTCAGACTATAGTACCAATGCTTCACAAGGATGCAAAGCCGTATGTTCTCTGCAAAACTCATATTTTATGTGGTTAATATCTACACTTCATTGGTTATATATACCCCATGATGCGTGAATTTGGATGTGAGGGCATGTGTAAGTTTAGGGGGACTTCATGGACGCCACTCTCTCTTTCAATCTCTTTCTTGTTCAATTGTGTTCTACGTCATTAGAGGGAAGAGAGAAGATTCTAGACATGAAGAAAGCTGAAAAGAGAGATACAGGTGGAGTGAAGAGGAAAGGGGATGAGGATGAGGGGAGAAGAGAGTGACGGGTGAAGATGGGGAGCATTTTGGACAAGGAGTTTTTTGTGGAAATAGGAAGGATAAAAATCTTATTAGTGTCCAGCCTTCACAATAAATTTAACTTTAGAAGACTTGTTATAATGGTTTGTTAAGAGCCACATTTTTAGTGGAAATATGTTTTCCCAACAACTCTTGTTTAGTTGCCAACTTACAGAAATCTGAGAATTATGTATGAAGAAAAAGAAAAAATGATAAAACGAGAAATTTTATTTTATATTTTTTGAATCAACATGCCCCCAACGTTTCCAATCCTACTTTTTCAAAAGATCATGTGTCAAGGTGCTTGTGTCTTGGTTGTATCTGTGCTTGATCTTGTGAATAGTCTCTCGTGGAACGAACCTTCATACTTCGTAGATTTCTGAACTGCTTATTTTGATGAGCTGCATAAATTTTCAAGCGTCTGAGCAATTTCTATTGTTTCCGGTCATTCCAAGTTCAGAGAAATGAACAAAAGGAATAACTTTACAGTTAGGGTGGGTTTGATTGCGAGGGTGGAAAATGGGCAGAAAGAAAATATTTTTCAATAAAAATATTTGCCTGGAAATTATTTTCGTGGAAAATATGAATTTGAAGTGTTTGATTGGTTTAATTTTTTAAGTGGAAAAAGTGGGGAATTTTCCAAGTTTCGTCGTTTAATTGACATTATTTTTCATGGCAAATAAAGTAAATTTTAGCTATTTTATTAATTATTTTTTAAATACATGTGTACTTGAAAATGATAATGTCATTTTATGGAAAAAAAATAAGTCAATTAACAACAACAAAATTGATCAACGTGACAAAAATTCTTTTCCATGTAATGCGGAAAAAGAATTCTCAGCAAAACCATTGGAAAAAGTTTTCCTCCATTACCTAGAAAATTGGCGCGTGAATGGGTTGTGAGGAAAATCTTTTCTTGGGAAAATTTTGACCATCAAACAACATAAAAAGGGGAAAGTAGGAAATTATTTTCTTTTTCCATGGAAAAGAACTACTATCAAACAGGCTTTTAGATCTTCAAGTAGTGTTAAGATTGTTCATGTGTTTTAACCATACAATGACGTTTTAAATTCTCTTATGATTTCTATCTTCCGTACAGATAAGAAAGAAGTAATTAGCTTTGTTGGTCTGGCCAAAAAATGTGCACTTTCCAATGAAGATTATTTAATTTTTTTGGAGCAGACATGTTTGGTGGTCATTCTGCTACTTGATCTGTTCTGTACTCTTGCTGCTATAACTCTTTCTTTTCTTTTCTTTTTTACTTTTTTTGATAAGTAAACTGAAAGATTTTTTATCCTGCTGTTGACTCATTATACAATAGCCTCGCCACATTGCTCAAGGATGAGGTGTAATCTTAATGTTATTTGTTGATTTCTCAGTGTTCTACATGCTACCGCAACGCGTTTGATTTGTAAGACCTGGGAAATCAGTGACCGTGTCTTTGGGAGTTTGCAGGTAATGTTTTTATGTTTTCTGCTGTGTAGCCTGACACTAGGTTGTGGTTTCATGTCTATTTATTAAATATAAGAATGATATTTTGAAAATTAGAAATGAAGAATTAAAATTAGAAATCTCATACTGCCACTGCCCATTTCCCCAAAATACGGACACAGGAAGGGGGAATTCATCTGTTGCTGTTGTGAAATAAAACAAGAAACTATAAGAAAAGCTATAGAAAAACACTAGAGTTCTTTGTGATATTAATCTCATTATCAATTGCTTTGTCAATTGTCTAAATATTAATCTGGCAGCATTTTTGTAGGATATATTTACCGCCTGTTTGAGATCCATTAAAATGAAAGAAAAAAAAAGGTTCATTTCCATTTCAAATTTGGTGGGACTGTATTCTTTGAATCTGTCTGGCAAAGGGAAATGGATTTGACTTTTCCACCATTAACTTTAATTCTTCATTCTGTCACTCCAAATTTAACCCCCGCACCCCCCAAAAAAAATAAAACAAATAGATAAATTAATTTGGGGATAAGGTATTGGAGGGTAAATGTGTCATTTCTCACCATAAAGTAGGGGTGAAATGGGGAAATTCAATCTCAATGGGTTATTATCACTTTTTCTTTCGTTCTGCCAAATGTCCTCTTTTCCAGGATTTTTTAAATATTAAAATACTGTTCCAAAACTGGGTTCAAACAGGCATATTTTTAATAAAACTTTGAGTTTCTTATTTTCTCTCTATATTATCGTTATTCTATGCAAATCAACGGGGTTTTTTGGATCATTTCTCCTGTATTCATAAGTGAATTAACAGAAAATTAGAAGGTTGTTCAAGTCTCTGTGTTTATTTTTTTCATACATGCCTCATGCATTGGTTTAAGCAGTTTGGAATATTCTATCGGTCTTTTACTTTGATCTCATTTAGGTATTTCTTTTACTATATATAATATTCATTTCAGGTTAGTGATGTAATTTGAAAATCTGAAATCTGGATCAGAAGTGTGGAAAATTTAAATGCTACAGTAGTATTATCCATGCCTCATCTTTATATAATTTTTTTACTATCTATATAAGATATTTTTCCTTAATGGTTGTCTATTTTTCTTCCTTGTGGGTTTTAGGGAGTATTAGCGCCAAAAGGATTAAGTGAGTTCTCATCTTACAGAGAAATCTGCATTAGTATTGCTCTTTCCATTCTGGATGTTTGCCGAAGAAACCCAGATAGGGGTGTTGACCTTATTTTAAGTGTAGCGGTATGCTCTATTTGTGTTCTCTATGTTTAATATTCACACTGTTCCAGCTCTTTATTACTCTGTTTTAGTCAACAGGCCTGCATAGAGAACCAAGATCCTTTAGTTCAGACTCTTGGACTCCAAAGCGTTTCCCATCTTTGTGAGGCAGATGTAATTGGTAATCCTTTGCTTTATGATTCATAGTTCTATACATATATTCAGTAATTCAAGTTGTTTCACTGCAACCTAAAATCGAACATGTTCTTCTTTCAGACAAGCCATTACATTGATATCCTAGTTTCATATTGTAAAAATGTAATGTATAGTATTAAGACGTATTGAAATATATATATATATGACCACTCACTTATGAGTTATGACGACACCAGACCCAGCGGGACCCACAGCTACTTGGCCGTCTCGTTCGACCGGTGCGCTGCGGATCGACCTGAGAAGGTTGCTCATTCAAACGGGTCGAGATTGCAAAGCAAAATAAAAAAGACCGAACACCATAAAATAAAAAATAAATAAAAATCTCAGTTTTTACATAAGTAAACGAATTCGGAAGTCTAAAATTGCTCATTGTCATGGCAGAGCTATGAGACTTGTAGGGCTCGTCAAGAGGATTCCGAAAACATATATATATATATATATTTCCCTATTCAACATTTTTTTTTTTTTTTTTGCTTGAAATACCTTTGTTTCATGCTGTTACTTCAAAATGAACAGACCTGTGTGTCATATATCATGTTATGTTGATTATTCTGCTGATCCATATCCACAAGATCTTCGTTGGTTTTGAAATGCCTGAAAAAGTTATATTTGACTAAAGTTGTTAATTTGGAATGGAGAAAATGGTAATAGGCCAACAGCCCAACACTGTTCTAACTTTCCTGAGTAAATAATTTTTGTTTTTTTTTTTTGTGAATTAAAACTAGTTCTATAAAGAATCAATCAATAGTTTTGTTAGAGAGAGAGCGGAGTTCTCTTGTATTATCCCATTACCCTCCACTTGGATCTTGTCACTGTGAAGCATCAAAACCTTGACCCATAACATGAATAGTTCACCATTCGTTCTTAAATATCTATACGCAATCTTGCTAAGGAGATTTTTTGCTCTTGGCTTAAAATCTTCCGAGCAAGAACATTTGTTTGCAAATGCTGCAAAGTCAGTTTTTATAAGAAACCTGTTTTCACATGGCATGAATTGCGAGAAATTTTTAGGCAGCTATTCCTTTATAATATGAAATTGATGGATCTTACTATACATGTTTCAGACTTTTATACTGCATGGGATGTGATTGCAAAGCATGTGCTGAACTACTCTGAAAACGCCACTGTTGCTCATGGGTAAGTCTACACGCTTTATTTTGTGTACTTTTTGCTGCTTGGGATGTGATTGCAAAGCATGTGTTCATCTCTCATCTCTCAAAAAAATCAGCTTCAAAATTTCATTTTTCCTTGCTAGGCTGTGTCATCTTTTAAGATGGGGTTCGATGGATGCTGAAGCACATCCAGAAGTTTCTTCGGACGTGCTCAAAATATTGTGGGAAATTGGAAGTGACAGACATGTTGGTCAGAGTTCTCTATGGACAAGAACTCGAGTAGCTGCCTTCATGGCATTATTGCATTACGAGGTAGTTCTTGTGAAAAGGTCTTATTGTTAAAAGCCCCCCCCCCCCCCCCCCCCCCTTCTCTCTCCCCCTCCACACACACACACAGAGGGAGAGAGAGAGAGAGAGAGATAAAAGTCAAAAACATATAACTGATAGGGAAGTTGTATATAAATGCCTAGGTTCCCTAAAAAGTTGTAGAGATGCAAGATATAAACTAGTAGAGACCCATTCTTGAGATAAATAAATAATCATTTTCCACTCTTCAGCATTTTGTTTTCTTGCTGGTTTATTTTTATTTTATCTTCTAATATGAATTTTTTTCTCAGGTAATGGATATTCATAGAAGCATTCCAGATTTCAAGAATAGGAACATGGAGTTGTTTACTTCTGAGAATGACCCTGAAGTACTGAAGGCATTGGAAGAATTTGAAGTCAAAATCATAAATTATGAGCACATGTTAAGAAGCATTATTTTCTACATCCATCTGCTTTTGAAAGAATTTATGAATAGTCAAAGTTGATCTGCTTCATTGTTTTTCCAGTACAAGACGAAGATTTGTAAAGCAAAAAAGGGTCGCTGCAAACAAGATTGAGAAGTTGTTAGACGTTTTCCCTAAGGTTATTTTTACTTCAGGTAGTGTTGCTTCTCTATGTTTTATAACCAGTTATTACCTAAGAAATGATACATTTTATTTGTCTTTGTGCCTCACCTGACAATAATTTATAATAAAGGTAATTTTGCGCATACATTCAGTTATCTAAAATTTACCCTGCACGTTTAAGGCTGATGAGCAATGACTGTGAGTCATAATCTAAAGATTTCCAGTCATATTGAGGGAACAGGAGCAGGCTGAAAATAAAATTGCATTTTAACGAGTTAAAAAAAAAAAAAAATTGATAAAGATGATCACACATACAACCTTTGATGTGATTTTGATCATACGTATTAATTTAGCATTTACAAAATTGTTGATTCTCAAATATATGATGTGATGGGTATGTTTATAAAATTTAAAACACCTTACAATTATAAGCACGTCTCATTTGCAGGAAGTAATAGCAGAGCTAGAGAATTCCCTGGTGCAGCTTTATTTTGTCTTTCATTTACTCAAAAAGATATGAGCAGAGGAGTGTCGAAGGTGAGATGATTCTATCTTTGTATTATGTTGGAAGTCATTATCTAGGGTTTGCTGGCCTTTTACTCATCCATTTTTAGTGTACAGGGATCACAAGATGTGCACAGTAAATACAAGGATGCCATGGTGGAAATAGCTGCCTCTCTTCAGCTCTCGAGAAATATTTTTGTTGCTCTTCTCTCATTGCAATCATGGAAATCTTTTATGCAAAGATGGATAAGGTCTTGCATCACACTGTTTGATGCTCATTCACGTTATACTGTATTAGAAAGAACTTCGAAAGCTGCTAATGATATTCTGAAGGTTCATTATGCTTCTTTTGTGTCTATGGTGAATTCAAGAGTCAAGACATTGATTATCTGAAACGTTAGTGTCAATCATAGTGTTTTCTTCTTAATTGTAATGCAGGTTATCAGACAGGTAGCAGAAGTATCTATCCCTAGATCTGCTGAGAATATGGCTCTGGCTCTTGGGGCTTTTTGTTTGGTAATTAATGCACAAGTTGTATATTGTTACCACCATTTTATGCAAAACGTTTGCCCATATAGATAACGCTTGTAATGTTCCTCTGCATAGTAGAAACTAAAATTCATTAAGTACAGATGTGTTTGCAGCTCATTTGGGGTCAATATATTCCTTCCTATTGCTTGTTTCTCTTTTCAATATTGCTACCTCAAATCAAGAGGCTTATCTATTTCTTAAATATCAATTTAAACTGCACAATTTTCCAAAATCACTTTTTAACACCACACATTTTCTCTCTCTAATTTTTAACTACACATTTTACATAGAAAACCCAAATAATCAATTTAAACTAATTATAATAACCGCGGAACAGAGCTTTAGTCTCCTCTTAATTCCTTGAATGCTTTAAATGCACAGAACTGCTTAATCAATTAGGATCAATGCAGAGAGGAGTAGAGAACTCCAGGGAAATTAGTGGGAGATAAGATACTTAAAAATTCTTCTTAATAAAGAAAATGGGAAAAATGCAATCTCATGGGTATATGATGAGCCAAAATGATTCTAAGTTTGGATATAAATATTTATCTGTATGTGGGTCTGTGGATAATTGTGGATAAATGTTAAAACATCAAACTACGAGTTCTAAATCTCAATCAAGTTGCAAACTAAGCTAAGGTAAAATTTCTTCAGAAATCCTCTCCTTAGTTCTGGCTTATTTGAATACTTCACGGAAAAGCAAGAGTTGGTAAGAAACGGAAGAGAAGTAGGAGGAAGACTAAGGTTAGATAATGTGACAGAAACAAAAGAGAGGTAGGGTTATGCGGAGCAGGAAGAAGTAAGTAGGAGAGAGAAAGAGAGAAGGGAGAGAATAGAAGAGAGAGAACAGGAGAAGTTGCAAGGAAAAATTTAGTCTAATATTCCCAAAGCCTGAGTTCCCAATTTGTACATGTAAAATATTTGAACCTATGGGAACTTCTAGAAAACCTAATCACATCAAAATCTCATTAAAAGGGGATTATCTAATTACATAAGTTCCAAACAAATAAAATCTTAACTGCTTTTTTTTTTTTTTTGTCCCAAATACATTTATATTTTCCATCACAGGAAGAAAGATACTTCTAGATAGGGGTGTCAAAACGGCTCGTCGGTTCGGTAGCTCGGGTTTGGCTCTCTAAAAGCTCGGGCTAAGCTCAGCTCGAGACTCGAACGACCGAGCTAAGTCTAGAGCCGAGCCCGAAAATGCCAGGTTGGCTCAAGCCCGAGCCGGGCCGTGTGGCCCGTGTGTCTACCTGCAATTGCAAGCAGCAGCTGTCATGTCACGTTGCGTGTTGCAGGCAGCCTAGCTTTTGATCTGTATAAATGTACAATACAGATTCTTTTTTCAAAATTTGAATTTGAATTTTGATATTTTCCCACGTATTTTTGTCTATAAATAGTTGGTATTTAGTTTGTAAATTCACAACAAGTTAATTCACTTACAAATTAAAATTTCTTTGTCATAGTATTCATTGGTTTGCTATAATTTCTGATCACTTTTCTATATTCTTGTGATAATATTTCTTTCGGTTTCAAATTTTAAACTACAGTCTACACTACATATGGATTTTAAGAGCGATGAAGTTAACCAATTCAGGGGTAGCTCGAGCACTCCTCATATCGATGCATTCAAAAATGCTCCAATTGACTTGGATGATATCCGAGAGGAGGAAGTTGTTGAAATCAAGCGAGCTAAAAAAGAGTCGTCGGATTTTTGGCAACATATGACAAGAAAAAAATTGGATCATATGTTTGATATTTTAACTACATTTATTGTGTACATAATTATATTATATGTTTAAGTAATTACAATTCATTTGTCGCGCGTGACTCGGGAAAAAAAAAAGGGCCGGCCCTGAAGCTCGAGCCGAGCCTCAAAATTTTGGTTGAGCTTTGGCTCGGCTCGGGCCAAAAAAAGCTCGAGCCTTGGATGTTCGGCTTGGCTCGTTGACATACCTACTTCTAGAGGGAACTCTAAACAATTCACATTCCATATAATAGATTAAAGATTGTATCTTATAGATCTTGGAAACAATTCATATTACATATAACAGACAAAATTTCGTTGCTACGGGACAATTTTGGTTCTGTGGTAAGTATAACTTAGCTTCCTCCTATTTACATATACTTGCTTTCTTTTTGCTATTTTTAGGTGCTGCCTGCTTCTGCACATGCTGTAAAGTCATCTGCTTCAAAATTCCTGCTGGTTTGGCTGTTTCAGTATGAGCATGAATGTCGCCAGTGGTCAGCTGCAATTTCTCTTGGGTTGATCTCAAGTTGCTTGCATGTGACTGATCACAAACTGAAGTTTGAGATTATAAATACACTTATTGAGGTATGAGGTTTGATAGTTTGTGTCACTTTCCAAATAAGAACCGATATCAATTAGTTTTTCAATTCTTCTTCTTTTCTTTTAGATGGTTTTTCATTATTCTCAGAACTATTTAATATGCTGCTAGGACATCGGAGTGCAGTTTAGACATTTCATATCTGACAGTTGGCGTGCTCTCTCTCTCTCTCTCTCTCTCTCTCTCTCATAATCATAATCTTTAGAGCTATTATCATCTTATACAAGGACTATTCCCATTTTTTGATGAAATTGGTGTCTAATTCACGTTTTCTAAGTGCTGGGGTACACTTTGAGAATGAAGCAGTATAAACACTGCTGTATTTGTTAACAGATCGCTTAGTTTTGTTAAGAGCCAATAATATAATTACTCTTGTTATGTTTTTACAGGTTGCATCACTTAGCAAGAGCACCCTTGTAAAAGGAGCTTGTGGAGTTGGAATGGGTTTTTCGTGTCAAGATCTCCTAACTAGGGTTGATGCAGAAGAGAATATTCGGGACAAAGAAACACGCAAAATGCAAGAAACTGATATATTGAAAAAGATTGTTAGGACCTTGCTTCTTGAGATATGTCAGTTTGCTGGTTTTTCAGTTGATATTCTGAAAAACCTATCTGCATGCTTTCCTCTTGGAACCAGTGACTTTGATTCTCTTAAGATTATTGAATATCAGGATGAAAATTTTGATAATCTGGAGGAAGATATATGGGGTATTTCTGGACTTCTCATTGGTTTGGGAAACTCTATAGATGCCATTTACAGAGCTGGGACTCATGAGGCAGTTACATATTTAAAAGGCCAATTTATTTCATGGATTCAACACGTAAACTCTCCCCTCTCTGAGTCTGCTGGCAGTGAAGGTCGTGGGTTATTTCTATCGGTGGGATCATGTCTTGCACTACCAACTGTAGTGTCTTTCTGTCTAAGAGTAGAACTCATTGACAATACTGAGTTGGACCATCTTCTGAGTGGCTTCAGGGAGATCATTTCTGATCTAATGTCTGTTAAACGATTTGATGCTTTCCACCAGAGCTTGTTGACAGCATCTTGTGTAGCAGCTGGGGGGCTCCTTTCTATTGTTTTGAATACAGGGTTACACACTATAGAAATCGAGCATGTTAAAGATTTGCTTACATTGTTTAGAAGAAGTTACTCAAGTCCTCACCCTCCACTTATTCATCTAGGCGGAATGCTTGGAGTTGTGAATGCAATAGGGGCAGGTGCTGGAACACTGGTTCAACAGCATCCTCGAACCTCCTTCAACTCTGCAGTCTCTAGAAAGGTTCCTAAACATAAGTTACTCTTGTTGTATATCCTTTTTATTTCTTAAGAGTTAGAACACTAGTATTGTTTCTCATGTTTCTTGTGTTATATAACTGAAACAACAGAACTATTTTAACAATGTGAGAGAAGGTAATTAAATGGTTTAATGAGTAATATGAGATCTGAGAGGAAGGTGGTAATTTTAGTTAAATTTGATTGGCTGATAGTCTTGTGACAAGATTATTACTAGTGTAGAAAGAAAGAGGCTAATTCCAGGTTCTTTATAGAAGTAGTGCATGAACACAAAATTGATCTTAGTATGCATCCAGTCATTGATTTACTTCTTTTGTAGGCTTGATAGAAGGAAATATTATTCGTAAAACTTATTATCAATTTTAAAATGGGAAAGGGGCCAAACAATTTTTTCAGTTGTTAACAATGGCTCGTTTTTTATTTGCCTATCTCATGAATCTTTGTTTTTCAGCAGGAATCTTCTTATATAACGGGTCCTCTAATTTCAAATCCTGTCTTGGAGCCCGAGGTGACATCATTGATTCAGGAGATATTTCTTGTTGCGCAAAATTCTGATGACCCTCAACTACAGCAATATGCTGCATGGGCAGTGTCATTTCTCAGGCATTCCATGTTTTCTAGAGAACTTTCAAATGAGGAAAGTGTTATTAATAATGACTCTCGTGATCTAAAGTCCCAATCTCAAAGTTTTTCTGAGGACAGCTTGGTCATGAAACTCTCATCATGGCTAATGCAAGTGAGTTCTCCTGAGGTAGGTTTGTGTTGATTATAATAGTTGACATTGTGATAAGAACAATGGCAACTGAGAAATGAGGACCTATTTATGGAACACCCTCAGGAATCATTTTTAACTTTAGATCTTGGTTTCATCTTACATTCTTGTACATAGTTACTAGTTTCTTTCTTCTTTAGCCTCTGTTCGGATCACACAAAGATACCATTTATAAACCAATTTATAATCTACACAATTTTTCTAATCACTTTTTAATTATACATATTTTCTCTTTCCAATTTTAACCCTACATCTTACCTTGAAAAAATGTGAAAATCTAGTTTATAATCACTGTCCGAACAGAGGCTTATTTATTTATTTTTAATTTTTTAATGTCAGTGCCCAAGTCTGGGGATGAAATATGCAGTGAAACTCCAATTCTCTTTTAACTGTGAAACAAAAACTTATTCTGACCAGACTTTCTCTTGGGCTCTCTAAATTCCAGGTTGCTTCCAGTACAAGCACAGTTGCAAGTGTTTTGGGTTGCTTGTCACATGCTTCTAGGTTACCATCATTGGACTGGAGAGCAATAATTGGTCGGTGCATGAAATATGAGGGTCTAGCTTCTGAGTTGCTTGCACCAGATTCAGCCCTTCGGAAAGGAATTCTCAGGGAGGAGTGTTTATTCTTCTTGTTAGCCCATGCAAACCAATCTGATGCACTTCTGAGTTTCCTCGATGAGCTATCTGATCTAGCCAGGTTCAAAACACTCGAGCCAAACCTGCAGTCCATTATGCTTTTGCATTTGGCAGACCTGATAAAGATATTCTCCAGTTCTAGACTTTTGAGTCTCTTTGATGACTTGGAGACTTTTTTACATTGGTTTGCTTTGTCTGACCGGTACAACCAAGAACAGAAAATCTCTCTACGGCTTTCATGTTGGAAGGGTTTACACATTTGTTTGAATGAATCTTTTCTCGAGACGCAAGATTGTACACCTAACTTGGAAAATTGCATGGAGGTTCTCTTTACTTTGTTGCCTTGGTCACACTCTGCTGATACTACAGGATCATGCAAGGAGAATTCGGATACAGAATGGATTGAAGCAATTAGATGCCTCGGGAAGGCTCGACAAGGCTGGTTATTGAATCTTCTTCTGGTATTATTCTTTTCTTCTATATTTTCCTGGTTCCACTCACCCCAAGTTTTTTCTCTTGGAAATTATGCTGAAAATGCTTAGAAACTATAATGATGCGATTGTTTTTCTATCCAGAAGAGATGCCCTGAATATAATATAGATCAATCTATCCATGGACTTATTTATTGAGTCATCATGGGTCATGATCTCGTTGCATTGTGCACTCATTGATGTTTGTATTCGTACTTATTCTATTACTTAAACCATCTTGTACTCCATATAGATTTCAGATGCAAATTTCGTAAAGAACAGCCATGCCATCAATATTTTGAAGAAGATTCAAGCAAAAGCCAGACTAGTTCGAATTGGTGCCATTTCGTTGAATGAGCTTGGGAAATTAAAGGCTCATATGTTGAGGATTAGAACAGAAGGTTAGTCTATAAAGTTATTCAGTAAACAATATTGCAACTACTTGGTGCCATATCAATAGGATTAGTTGTCAAAATGATAATAATAAAAAAATCTTGCAGTTATTTGGGACGTTCTTGTAGAAGTTGCAATTACAGTGCAGCACGCCGAAGGAAGTGCCAGGATTCATTGGCTTATCGAAACAGTGAAAATAGGCTGTGTTACAAGTTATCCTGCCACGGTATGCACCATCTGTCACGTACACTGTATATATCCATTGTGCAACTGAAATTGACTTTTATGAAGATCTAGACAAATGCATAGCGAGGATCCTTTATTTTTAAGATAATTTAATATACTGGAGCCAATGGCTTCAGAGAAATATGTATATTGAATTTAAGAGTACCCTGACTTTCTGCTTCATCAGCATCCTCTTATATGCTGACCAAGGGCCGTAAAATCTCTATTGCAATTTGCCCTTCGTTTACATAGGGGAGCCAATATCTTCACAAGTCCTAGGATTATTCTTCTGATCTTCTAACAACTACTTATTTTTCCACTTCTGTAATCCACAGGCTCTGCGGTTTCTTGGTTTACTATGTGGTGGTGGCTGTAAATATATGACTGTCCTGATTATTGATCGTGTCAGTGTGTTGAGTGATCTTCCCGTCACCCTTTCATCTCTCCTTTCAGAACCCAGCTGGGGGGCAGTAGCAGAATCTGTGGCGTCGGATTTATGGACATTAACAGAACGAATATATGATTGGGTGAAACATATAGAGGTTAGTGATTATTCACCTAGCTCACAAACTATTGATAGCAGTGAGAATGATATGGCACCTTTCCTATTGCAAGTGATGCATGATGCATGTATTTATTTGAAACCTTACTTACCCCAAGAGAAGTTGCTTAGACTAGCTAACATGGTTGTCCCATGAAATATGTATTAAATTTTTTGAAATGTATGTTCGGAATGCACTATTAGATAGAGTTAAGCAATACATAAGACAAGATTTTAACTTATGTTTCTTCTTTAGCCCTTGTTTGGTATTCATTAAATTTTTCTCATTTTTCTACCGTACTTAATCTCAACCATTCATTAAAAGTTAAGCCTACAATATTTGACTTTTCAACCAAATTTCGACAATCCATTCTCGTAAAAATCACTACTCATTTAAATAATACCAATCACACTCTTAATGTTGATAATAATGTCTAGCCCACCTTACCAAATCACCATGAAGGATATTGAGACATCAAAAGGTATTCATCAGCTCGAGCCATAAGGTTTTGAGAAAATTCTTGTAGTTGGGAAATAGTGAATTTGAGTTCATTCTCAAATTTGCTATTTGTGTTGCTACAAGTTTGAGTCGATGTCTTTGTTTGGTACCGGTGCAATTCTTATGTTCCTGGGTATTCGATAAAACCCTGTGGCAACAGGTCGACTTAAACACAGGTTGGATGACAAACAGCCTAACTTTGGCGGATTTGATTCTAAAGGAAAGGAACCACCATTATATGGGGTGAACAACGACAGGATGAAGGAATTGTGGAGGAATCCACAGTTCAAGATCAACTTTATTTTCAAAAATAGATCTTCTGTACATATAATAAGATAACTTGTTTGAAATCATCAAATCAATCCCAGAAGGAATAGCTTTACATAGTAATAGGGCAAATAGCTCCAGTGTCTCAATCAACAAAGTTTCAAGCCTTGATCCTCTAGAATATCACTTGATATTTTCAAGATCATATGAGTTACTAGATATTAGCCAACATAAACTCCAAATCGGTGGAATGGCGTGTTTTGAAAGAGATACTGGCTGAAATGTTTGATATCTCTGAGGCATCGGTACTATCTCGGGGCACCGACTATTCCAGTTACACAGAAGAAAGATTGCCAAATATTGAGGAGTGCTCCTCTAGAACAGCAACCTAATATACAGAACCTCGTTAGCTATACCATTTATACGAAAAATGAAAAAGTACAAGAGATCAATTGATGAAAATTATGGAATTCAATGACTGTAAATAAAACAAAATATCGAAGTTAACAAATTTGGAATCAATCTCAACAAGTGCTGTACCAACCCTATCCCTAAGGAGACCCACTAGGGAAAACGACTAAACAGAAGATCCATGAGGCGCACCACCCAGGCATAGAGGTCTATGTTGGGAAAAACAATGAAATGTATAATCAATAATTATATCATCTAATGCCCTAGAGCACATGGCGTACTGACAAAGGGCGAATATTGCGATGACGTTGCTCTCATAAGTTCACGGGGTTCTATTCATGGCTCTGCGTTGCAAGAGTTGCGGGGGAGCTCGTGATGGGGCAAAAAATAAAAAATAAAAATTATACCCTCTGACTGACTGTTCTTAAAGATTACCCCGTCGATTAACTCAAATATTCGGGGTAAGGTTAAAGACAAAAATGCTCTTAACTTGACTATAGTCATAAATTCTCAATTCATATCTTCTATCCGACAACTCAATGTGATCCCATGACACATTATAGAATTCAAAAATCACTGTCGAATTATTGAGCTCAGATTAAATTGTCCACTAGAAGAACCAGTGAGATTATGATCATACAGAAAAGGTGATAAATTTCATAATACGAATATATGTTCCTTGTTAGTTCACTTTAATCCCCAAAGTTCCGAGATATAGATTCGTAATTTAATATCACCCTTCGATACCTTAAAGAACTTCAAGTTAATAATCGAATTCCATTATTCGATCAGGATTAAAATCTCACGTACGATCGCCAAGTGAAATTAAATTTGTATGGTCAATGTCATAAATTAATTTCACGTGATCCCATTCAATACATTCTAAATATACTCTCAATTTTATTACCAGAGTCAAATATATATTTTTTAAAAATCGGAAAAATAAATTGTTCATGTTTATTTACTGATCGTGAACTATAATTTTAGATCAAATTACAAATTGAATCATTCCATGTTTAACAACTTAAACACTCAACTTGTAATATCAAATCGACCTATGGACTAATGGAAGCTCAAAAACAATATAATTAATTATTCAATCAATATGTCAATAAATAATATTTTATTTCTAAATGTCACGAGTATAAATAAATTTACTCGACGGGCATACACTATCCAACAATTCTCCTACTTGCCCTAGAGTAAATGAGACATGTTAAGTACACCCATATTTTCAATGTGACCCTCAAGAATTTTAGCTGGTAAGCTTTTGGTTTATGGGTTTGCAAGATTTTTTGCTGATGCTTTATTGTAGAGGTGTCAATCCGGGTGGTCCGGGCCGGTCGGCCCGTCAACGTATGAGCTCGGTAACAGCCCGTGTAGAAAAAAGCTCGCCCGCTGCGAGTTACGGGCCGGTTACGGGTTGGCCCACAATTTTGAACTACAACCCAGGCCCGCCCGCTGGCCCATCCGGGTTGAGCCCATACGGGTCGTGGGTCGTGGTTCGTTCCGGTTTGGCCCGTATCCCGTATCCGTATGATTGTTCATTGTATGAATAAAATTATAGAATCTTTCATATTTATAGCAAAATATATATATTATATTGTAAAATCAAAAATGTAAAATAAGAAATGAACAAAATGATAAATTCATATTTATACCAAGAAATGTTTACATAGAATTCAAATTTAATGTTACATGAATTATTTATACCAAGAAATGAACAAAATGATAAATTCATATTTATACCAAGAAATGTTTACATAGAATTCAAATTTATAGTTTAAGTACATCCCAACTAGGTTGGCACCTACATTTATTTTTACTATAATTTATAGTTTAAGTATATCTCAACTAGGTTGACACCTACTTAACTATAATTTAGCTATTCAAAAATTATATATTTGTTTCCTAATCAATCTTCACTCTTCAGGAACTGCAAGATTTTTGAAGTCTTCAGCAATATCATCAATGATTTTATCTTGCATCCTTCGATCCGCGAAAATCCAATCTTTCACGCAAATGAGAGCTTCCAAAATATCTTCTTTAAGTCTAGATCTTCTTTCATCCAATACCCTGTTACCTGCACTAAAAGCAGACTCGGATGCCACTGTTGAGACTGGAACTGTTAGTAGATCTCGTGCCATTTTAGATAATACAGGGTATGAGCGCTCATTTAAATTCCACCATCGTAAGATATCTAAATTATCCACTTCATTTTCAGGTATTAAACTATAATGATCAAATTGATAATATCTATCCAATTCAGCAGGTGTGGTATTTGGATTTACAGTTGAAGTTGTAGATGAAGAACCAAGAACATTACGTTTCTTAGCTATTAGGGAGAAAAAAGAAGATTTGCCTTTAGAAGTTGTACTAGAGTTTGTAGATGAAGGAATATTTTCATTGTTACCATATTTAATAAACTAGTTATTATACATATCATTAATAAAAATTTCCAATTCTCGATTTGTAATATTTATGTTAAAAGCTAATGTTTCAGAAAGTGATTCTAAAGCACATTGAACTCCAAACAACTTAATGCGAGGATCCATTACAGCTGCCACTGAAAAAATTAGTGGCATGTTTTCATAATATTTCTTAAACTTTTCCTCCATTGAGTAAATAATTTGAAAGAAAAATGGATCGGCTCTAAATGATGAAAATTGTCCAGCAATTTCTACTAATTGTAAAAGTACAAGATTACTAGTTGGATAATAAACTCCAGAACTAGCTTTTGTTGTCTTATAGAAAGGTTTCAAAAATTTCATAACATTAAATGCTTTTTCCCAGTCTGAATCAGTTACCTGAAATTGATTTTGTTTTGAATTAACAAATGCATTAATGGCATCAGTATAGCCAACACACGATTTTAACATTAAAAAAGTTGAATTCCATCTATTGGGAACATCATCAACAAATTTTCTTCTTTTCAATCCAAGAGTTTTACAAATTTTTGCAAATTCTTGTTGTCTAGAATCTGAACAAGAAATATAATTAATAGATTGTCTAATTATACTTATTTGTGGTGTTATTAATTTTAAACCGTCTTGCACAACTAATTTATATATATGACAAACACAACGCATGTGAAATAATTTAGAATCATATAGGGGTGTAATCGTTCTAATTAAAAGCTCAATGCATGAATTATTAGCACTTGCATTATCAAAGGTAACACTAAATAGTTTATTTAACACACCAAACTCATTAAAAACTTGTAATAAATCTTCACACAAATTTACACCATTATGTGGATATTCAAGTACACGAAAAACAATAATTCTTTTATGCAATAACCAATTATTATCAATATAATGTGCTGTAACACAAGCATAACCATTATGATTTCGTCCAGACCAACAATCAGATGTGAAACAAATAATTCCATCAATTTTTTTAAGTTCATTTTTTAAATTCTCAGCCATTGTATGAAATAATTTCATAGAATCAGAACGAGCAGTATTTTTCATGTAAGAAGGTTGAATGTATTTTTGTAGAAACTCTTCAAAATACCGATCTTCTGCAAATGTGAACGGCATCTCACGAGCTGCTAAAAATTTCGACATTCCAACTCGCATTCGTTCCTGCGAATAAACAAAGTTAGTAAAAGTAACTGATCCACTAGCATTAGTAAAACCAGTAATTTGAGCTTGTTTAGGATCCAAATGTCATGTTTCATTTAGATGTTTTTCTTTCTGTCTTCGTAGCGTGCCGGTGCCTTGACCATATCTCCAAACATAAGCCTTTTTGCAGATATTACATACTGCTGTACCATCTTTTTCATTTACTGTAAAAATTTGCCACACCTCTGATGTTTGTTTTTTTTTTCCTTGAATTTTGAGATGATCCAACTTCTACAACATTATCATCTTCTAAATTTATTGGGGAGCAACTATCATTGAAAATATTATTTTGAGAAGAAAAATCGTGAGAAGACATAATAATACAATAGTATTAAACTGTTTAGTGAGAAGAAAAAAATATAATAGTGTAGAGAACTGAGAATAGAGATGATGATACTTGTGAAGTTGTGCTGTTGAAAATATGTAATTGCAGATAAGAGACAAGAATAATAAAATAAGGCAGACTGCAAAGAGCTCAGCTAAGTGGCTAATAAAATTGTAAAATTTAAGATAGATAGCGAACTGAAAATGAGTTAAAATTTACCAATTCACTCCAATTTATAGATGAAATGTTAAAAATTACCGTTAACATATGAAAAAAAAAAAAAAGACAAGACAAGAGCCATGCAGGCTACGCCTGCATTGCATGCTTTTGCTGCAGGCGAAGTGGAGCTCTCTCCCTCCAGTTTTTTTAAAAGTTTTTTAAATTTATATATATATATATATATTTCTTTCCCTTGCAGCAAGTGGAGGGAGTCCAGTTTTTTTAAAAAAATTTAAAATTAATTTTTTTTTTATTTTTTTTTTATCACGGGCCAACGGGTTAACCGCGGCCCGTGAAAGTGTAACCCGCGAAATCCGCGGGTCACACTTTTTTGGCCCATGAACCACCCGCTCGGGTCACGGGTCGGCCCGCGGTCCCGGATCGTTCCGGGCCGGTTTTCGCGGGTCTGGCCGGCCCGTCCGTCTTGACACCTCTACTTTATTGTACCCGTTACACCTCCCCATTGAACGATTTTTCTAATCAAGTGGTATTTAAGTTCAATGTGTTTCTCACACTGATGGTTGCAGAGCTCTTTTACATTTGCCACAGCTCCACTGTTATCACAATATAGAGTAATGACCGAGATGCTTATGGAACCACCTCAAGATCCAGCAAGAATTTCTTCACTCGTACTACCTCTTTAGTTGCTTCACAAATTGCCACATATTCGCTTCCATGGTGGAATCATCAATGCATGATTGCGTGATACTCCCCCAAACACGGCCACCGCCACCCTGTGTGAACAATGATCTAGATGTGGATTTTCTAGAGTTTATTAGCTTGAAAATCAGAATCAGTTTAACCCGTTGGCACCAAATCCAGAGCTGAATAAACCAGCATATAATCTCGAGTTCTGTGAAGATACTTGAGTATATGCTTTACAGTGGTCCAGTGCTTTGGTTCAGGATTTGACTGATATCTACGACAATCCCAACAACATAACAGATATTTGGGCGAGTACACAGCATAGCATACATGAGAGTTCCAACAGCCGGGGCATAAAGAACCTATTTCACGTGTTCCACTTCACTAAGTTTTAGGACGATGTTCTTGTGACAAGTGAATTCCATGTTTGGAAGAGGTTTGACCTTTCTTAGAATTGTCCATAGCAAACTGCTGAGTAAATTCCGCAAGCGCACGAGATCGTTGTACAAGTAATAAGATTTGTGAGTTAAAATTATTGTTCCTACGAGGAATGATTTTTACTTATTGGATACTAGTCTATTATCAATTTAATGTGTGAAAAATCAAAAGAGATTTTGTGTGTTTGAATTATTCTATATATTGCAGATATGTAAAATGTGATTTTTTAACTATATGAGAATCAATGTATTGGAATTCGAATTCACCTAATAATATCTATTTCAATTCTCAATTACGTAATTTAGCTAATTCATGCATTCATGACAATCGATAAAAATAACATACCTAAACTTATTTTCCAAAACAAATTAAATTTACCACAAACATGACCCGAATCTATTCCTAGTTCTAATGCGAATATTCATGATGTATTAAATCATAAGATTATCAAAATAGATTGCATACATCATATTGTTATACCTAACATATAATGTTCATGTGTTTATGTTATCTCCTTCTAGACCTATTGTTACTTTTCAAAAACTAAAACAAGGAACTAATTATTTAATTAGTGATCAGACAATCAAATATTACAATAGGAATGCAAGATAAATCAAGAAACATGATAAATACTAAATTATGAATCTTGAATTAAAATAAATAACAACTAGGATTCATCTTCATCCAAAAGAGAAATCTAGCCTAACATCTTTAAATATGAATTACGTAAAAAGAATTGAAAAAAGTCACCCGAAAATTAAAATAATGAAAGAAATTGATTGGATCAACATCATCTTCTTGAATCTTCAACCTGGATAAATGATCTTCAAGTTCTTGATGATGTGTTCTTGGATTTTGGCCTAATTCTTTCTCTAAATTGTGCCTCTCTTTTGTAAATAATGAAAAACCTTAATCTAGTTTATGTTGAGTGTTTATATAGGATAGAAGTGAAAAATCTCGTTTCTATCAAGTTGGCCCGAAAAAGAAATATAATAAATAATGAAAAACTAAAAAAGCAAGAAAATAAAAATAAAAATTTGCACAGGCTTTCGTAGGTCAAGCCACAGTTTGCAACCAGTACTTACCTGCGGCATACAGAATTGGCCACAGCGGGTGGACCGTTGTTTGCAATGTGCGATCCACCTGCTATTGAATATTTCAACATTTGCACTTCAGTCCCTCCGATAATTGCACAACAGATCCTCCGAATTTCTGTCTTATTCATTTTCGTCCCCAAAATTTACTTTATTTCAGTTAGGTCCTTTTATAATTGTAACTCAAGTCCTTAGATTTTTGGAAGTTTTCGAGTTGTTCCTCACTTTGACATATCTTATACGGTTCCAGTCCATTTTCTCCGTTTAGCCTCCAAATGCATCCAAAATTGAATTTTTCCTAATAAACAAAACCAAACACATAATTTAGTAATATCACGTCCTAAAATACTTACAATTGTCTAAATTTAAGAACTAGATAAGTACAAAAATACACTTATCAAATTTTCCAAACTTAAACTCTTGTTCGTTCTCGAATAAGATAAAGTAATACACTCAAGCAAACATAACATATAAAATTAACCAAGACTTAACACTGACACGTGTTAAATAACCTGACGTATTTGTTTCAGGATTTAAAACTGCAAGTAATCCCTGAATAGTCTACAAACAATGTCATGCAAATTTAATTACATCCATGCTTGACGCGCGCGCGCACGTGTTTAGTCAACCCCATTATTTTAGTGTGCATAATAGGTTATCTCCCGACCCTTTAGTGGTCAAAATTTCGCTTTCACTCTCATGAGATGCACTTCCACCTAAATTGTTATTTTCTTTCTAACTTAGGGTATAAATTTCTAAGGTTATTTTCTAACTCACTACTCATTTCTCACTCAAGTTTGTGTGAATCTAACCAATAATAGCCACCATACAAGTTTGTGTTGATTCTCCTTTACTTTGAGAGACCCAATCTTCAGACATCCACCAAGAAATTCAAAATCACTAGCCATCTAAATCCCCTTAATGCAAATTATCAACTAAACACTATTTTCATGCAGTACAAGTGTTTAGAAGACCCTTATAACAAGCTTTAGACCGGTGACTCCAAAGTCAAATGACTTTAGGGACTAAGTATAAAAATACTCATATGAGCTTAATGACTTGAGTAAACTAGAGTCGGAAGAAAGGTATCAGATGGATGCAATATCCTAACAACAATAATTTTTTTTCCGAACTAAATCTAAATGAATTGACCCCCCCTCTCTCTCTCTCTCTCTCTCTCTCTCTCTCCATGTAAAGCTTTGCTATTTATCCAGATGGTGTTCCTAGTAGCTGAGCGCTTTGCAGTGAAATAGGGAGATCAAATTGAGAAAGGCACTTCAAATGCCAGAGATTACTGTGGAATCAAATAGTTCGAATATGCCAAAGCTTTAGAATAACTGAATGGAAAATTATTCATGCAGTTTACACTAGTACAGAAACAGGAATACGCGTCGGTTGGAAAACGGAATACGCGTCGGTTGTAGCGGCGACGTCTATGAAGCAGACGCGCAAAGTCTCGACTTTAGGCGTCGGTTGTAAACCGACGCCCAAAGTCAGTTTTGGGCGTCGGTTATAATTTAGAACCGACGCCTAAAGTAAAAAAAAAAAAAACAAAAAAACAAAAAAATTAACTTTGGGCGTCAGTTCTAAATGTAGAACCGACGCCTAAAGTCTTTTTTTTTTTTTTTTTTTTTTTTTTTTTTTTTTTTTTTGACTTTAGGCGTCGGTTGTAATATTACAACCGACGCCTAAAGTTTTTTTTTTCTTGCGGGGGTAGCATCACATTTCTTTCATCCATTCAGCTGCAATATAGAAATTCAATAATTCAAATATTGCAATTTATCCATCTAATAACTAAAAATCAACAATACAAAATTAAATCAATAACTAGTTGAAACACCCATACATATATACAAACACATCTATAATATAAATACTCATATATATATATATATATATATATATATATATATATATATATATATATATATATATATATATATAGAAACATATATACATTTATATACATTATATATAATACATATATATACATATTATTTACATACATTATACATGCATAAATATTATCACATATATTTACATACATTATATATATACATAAATAAAAACACACATATACAAAGAGGGAGGTGGGTCTCTTACGAGATGGTGGAGGTGCGCGGCGGTGGTGGAGGTGCAACTCCGGTGATTCGGGGAGAGGAAGAGATAAAGAGCGAGGGGAAGAATGTGGTGAAGAACGTTGCCGGGAAATGGAGGAATGGTGGTGGTGGTGGCGGCGGCGTCATAGTGCGGTGGTTCGAGTGAGAGAAAAATAAAGAGAGAGGCGGGAAGAGATCGAGTAGTGAAAAAAATAGAGATGATCTGAGTTTTCTGCGCATAAGTAAATAAAGGAATACGCGTCGGTTCTTTAAGAACCGACGCGGGAAATCGGAGAATGGGCGTCGGTTGTAATATTACAACCGACGCCTAAAGTAAAAAAAAAATAAAAAAAAAAATTATTTTTTTTTTACTTTAGGCGTCGGTTGTAATATTACAACCGACGCCTAAAGGCAAAAAAATTTTTTTTTTTTTTACTTTAGGCGTCGGTTGTAATATTACAACCGACGCCTAAAGTTAAAAAAAAAAAAAAAAAAATTTTTTTTTTTTTTTTTTTTTTTTTCTAAAGAATACGCGTCGGTTCTTCAAAAACCGACGCGTATCTCCGGTTTTACGCGTCGGTTCTTGAGGAACCGACGAGTATTCTCTAGGTTTAAATTTTACACGTCGGTTGTAATATTACAACCGACGCCCATTCTTTAATTATATTTACAAAAATGCCACCGTCCTTTTATAGGCGTCGGTTTTACTAAAAACCGACGTATATTCTTCATTTTTTTTGGTGATTTTTGTACTAGTGTTACAAAATGATTATAATATTTACCCAGACCAAAAAAAGATATGTGACTGGACTTTAGACTATTCGGCTGCCACCAATCACGCAACAAAAATAAAAACTTGAGGGAATTGAAAAAAAAAAAAAAAAAAAAAATTGAGCTGAAGAACTAATAATAAGCACTTTTCAACAACTCAATATAAAAACAATTTGAATAAAATTCTATACTTGTGTACTAAAATACGATTTATTTTATTTTATTGAAACTGCTAGCCATCTCAATCTTGATTGCCTCGCACATTCAATTTCCTGAAGAAAAGAAAAAAGACAAATAAAGTGAGATTGAAATCCCAATAAGTGCGCTAACATAGGATATACGAACGAAAATTTAGGTATAGACCAAGAGATACGAAAAATGGAACCTATCTTAGGTGGCTCCATTTAATCATGCATAGTACTACTAAACTCCAAGTCCGGTCTTACAAAACCCGGATTTATTTTTAACATAGTTTTGTGGCTATCATATAAAAATTATTACTTAAGCACATAGAGCACACTTACAATTTTTTTTGTGAAAAACTAATGATGGAAGTTGTTCAATGAATTGTTCAACCTTAAATGGCGTATGTGGATCTATGAAGGATACTTTTGTGTGTGTGTGTGTGTGTGTGTGAGATAATGATTTGTTTGTTCTCTAAAAACGGAGGAAGATTTATTGTCAATAATGAAAAAACGAGAAAAATAATTAACATTATAATTTTTATGTTAAGATAAATGAATGGGACACATGTCATCTTTTCATAGGCCAAAGACATTTATGATGCAGAAAATGTTATAAATTAAGATAAATATAAATAATCACTTATCTAAAAAGATATACATATAACTACTTATCTAACAAGATATTATACATATAAATCTTAGTCAATCCGAATTGAAAATTAAATTCTTAGGGGTCACTTGGTCGATTTTTAGCCCGATTCACAAATTTCCTGGTCGCCATGCCCTAGTCTGAAAACAATAATTTGACCTGATGCAATCTCTTAGGAGTCTTGAGTCCAATTCTTGGGACACAACTAAAGTTCAAATTGAGATCAATATAAGATTTGATGATCCGTTTGTAGATCTTAACATGAAAGAAAGTTTATTTGTAATAAAATGCAAGAAAGTAATAAATGGAACTGAAATGCAAATTTGAAATTTCACAATATTAAATAAAACAATATAATTAAAATATCCTTCTACTACGGCTGAATTTCTAGTATTTAAAAGTGAATTGTAGTTATTTAAGAACCCTAATCAATCGAGTTACTTGTAAAAATACTAAGTTTGTTCACAGCATTAGCATTACGCAAAGATGTGCAGCTCGTAAATACATTAGACTGCCTATGATCTGAGAATACTATAAACGAGACACAAACTCATCTGTATGTTTGGCCAAATGTAGACTGAAGTATACATGAGTTTTAGTTGAACCTTTGTCATACATATTAATCTTCTTAAGTACATAGTTTTGTCAAATTTCTCATGCCACTATCTTGGCGCTTTAGTCTGTACAATAACATAATGAACTTACACAATTTTTCTCGTGTTCATGAAGAATGAACCCATTGAGTTGTTCCATATATATATTTCTTCTTCTAGCTTACCATTTAAGAAGGCTGTTGTAATGTCAATCAAATGGATCTCTAAATTATACAATGCTACAATTACATTTAATATTAAAATAGATGTTATAATTGTCAAAGGTGAGTATGCATCGAAAAAATCAAGACATTTTTGTTTAAACCCTTTGACTACCTCCTATGAAGGAAGAGGATAAGGGCCGTACCGATCTATCCTTATAGTTGTCTTTACCCCCTTGGGGGCTAGGGGGGAGAACTACCGAATCTGGACTTGCATTTATCAATAAATCCATCAGTCTTTAGTTTTCTTTTTAAAACTTATTTACAAACTCATAGTTTGTTACTACGTGGTAGATTGACCAATTTTCAGGTATTATTCTGCATAAGAAAATCAATTCAATTATTGATAGACACTTTCCAGAGCAGCACTTCTACACTTGGCATTGGCTTATTGAATGTCATATGTTCAATTTCTAACAAACGAATTAAAATATTTGGACCAAAAGATGTAGCGGTTTTAGTCATCTTACTACGTCTTAGTCCTTCGTCACTTTGAAGATTATCAACTGTAGTATCATATATTCGTTATTGTAAACTCATATCTTATTTTTCCTCACAAAAAAATATATCCTAAAAAGATACACCATTCCTTGATTCAATGATAATATTTTCATGTACATCCAGAATGTCCTTTTGTACGAGGAACCGATATGCACAAGTGTTATTAGAATATTCAATAAATATATAATCAATAGTTTTAAGTCTTATTTTAACTTTCTTTGGGTTTCGTACTTAAACCTTTGCCAAATAACCCCCCCACAACACTTCTAAGATTTGTACGAAATTTTGTGATCATGTTATAATTCCTAAGGAGTTTCATGTCTACTTTTTTGCTGTATTTTGTTAAGAATGTAATTAGTTGAGAGAATTACTTCCCCCACAAATTTTGAGGTAAATTAAAAGTAATTAACATAGAGTTCATCATCTCTTTTAGAGTATGGTTTTTGCGTTTAGCAACATTGCTCTATTGAGGTGAATAAGTAGTTGTAGTATGATGAATGATCAAAAAATTTGAACAAAATTATTCAAATTGAGCTCAATATTCTCCACCCATATCACTGCAAATAACTTTATTTGTTTGCTAAGTTAATTCCCAACACTCATTCTTATATTGCTTAAATGCTTCTAACGCATTGGCTTTGTTTGTTAGTAAGTATACATAACAATATTTTGTGCAATTGTCCGTTAAAAAATAAAATACTTTTTACAACCTTTTGTTTGTACAAATTCTAAATCATAGATATAACAATAGTTTAAATTTAGAGGATCTAACCTCCTTTCGATTGAAGGAAATGGTATTTTGGCTAACTTGGCCTCTACACAAGTTTCGCACTGATGATTTTCATCAAATGAAATAGAAGAAAACAAATCTTAACTTAGTAGTTTCTGTAAAGTATTAAGATTGATATGACCTAATCTATAACCTATCATGCCATAAATTAGAATACTCAATCAAATAATCAGGAGATTATTTTTATTAATATCAAAATCACGAAGTACAAGCATTACATCCAATTTTGATTAGCCCTTTGGCTTTTGGTGAGTACAAGTTTATGAGACTCAAATACTAGCCTAAACCCATTTTTGAGCAAAACTTTAGATACCAAATTATTACGGATTTCTGGAAATGCAACACATTGATAATGGTTACTTATTGTCTGAGTCATCTACAACACTATTTTATCCAGACCAACAACTTTTGACGTTGTCGAGTTTTCTATGAAAAGTTGTCATCCATTGATACAAGTGTAAGATGAAATTTCTCCTTATCAACACAAACATGATGAGTAGCGTTAGTGTATATGAATTATTCTTGGATCAAGTACACTTAGTCCTTTCAATTATGCCTTTTTTGTCGGCAACCTACTTAGCAATAAGATCTGGCTTACCTCAGTTGCAACATTCTCATTTGAAATTCTTGGCTTTGCTCTTTTGCTTGCAACTACCAAAATGTTTCATTTTCTAGATTGTATTTGGGTCCACCAAAAACTTTAGCCTCCATTTGCAAATTTCCTCTTAGACACATATTAAATCCGTCAATCCTTAATCTTACGATAAGATCTTCATATCCCATTTTCTTGTATTTGTGGTTTAGGTAGTTCTTGAAATATTTCCACATTGATGGTAATCTCTTTATAATAACAGCAACTTGAAATGATTCACTGAGCTTCATTCCTTCTGAATGTATCTCCTGCAAGATAATCTGTAGCTCTTGGAATTGATTGGTTACTATTTTAAAATTCACCATTTTGAAGTTAAAGAATTTTCCAATTCACCATTTTGAAGTCTAAGAATTTTCCAATCACAAATTTCTTCAATCCAGCATCTTCCATTTTATACTTCTTCTTCAAGGATTCCCAAAGTAATTTAGCTATCTTGACACAAGTTTCAAACAAATGATTTTGATCAAATGAAATTGAAGAAATTAAATCTTAACTTATAAGTTTTCGTAAAGTATTAACATTACTATGACCTAATGTATAATCTCTCGCGCAATAAATTAGAAATTTGAATTAATCAGACTTAAATACTAACCTAAACCATTCTTGCTCAGCAAGAACTTCAAATTCCAAATTCTTACTTATGTCCGGAACATGCAACACTTCGATGAGGGTTACTTCTTTGCCTAAGTCATCTTCAACAATACTTTACCTAAACCAACAACCTTTGATGTTGGTGAGTTTCCCATGAATAGTTGTCATCCATTGATAGGAGTATAAGATGAAAACATCTCCATACCAGCACAAACGTAATGAGTAATGCCATTGTCTATGAACAATTCTCTAGGATTGTAGGCCATTTTTACTTCGAATACAACAAGTGGGAGCATTAGTTTAGACACACTGTTAGAAAATGTCTTCTTCAATTAAGTACAGTTAGTCCTTTTCTTATGCTTTTTCTGTCGACGGTCCTTAGCAATATGATGGCTTACCGTAGTCGCAACATTCTCCTTTAAATTTCTCAGCTTTTCTATTTTCTTACCATTACCAAAATGCTTCATTTTCTTGCTAGTATTTGACTCCAGAAAATTGAGTTTAGCATCTATTTGCAGCTTTCGATATTTCTTCTCAAAGTTTCTTGAAATCTCTCCACTATGGAGGTAATTTCTCAATAATAGCAAAATCCTGAAATGACTCACTAAGCTTCATTCCTGAAATGACTCACTAAGCTTACAGGATAATCAATAGCTCTTGAACTTGATTCGTTACTATTTTAGAATCCACCATTTTGAAGTCTATGAATTTGCCAACTACGAATTTCTACAATTCGGCATCTTCCATTTTGTACTTCTTCTCCAAGAATTCCCAAAGTAATTTAGAGGTATTGACATAATAGTATAGGCTATATAGTGTGTCCTTAAGGCAATTGAGGATGTAATTTTTGTATAGAAAGTCACTGTGATTACGTACATTGAACGTTGCTCGTCTTGAAATTTACTCGTGTAATTTTATTTTTATTTCTCCTTGAGAGCATTGTTAGGGGTTATAACAGATGCAAAATTGCTTGCCACGATCTAATATATAAATGATAACTAAATAGAATGTATCGTCATAAGGTTTTGGAAAGCTATTAACAATTTTACATTGCACTAATGTATATTGAAAAGTACTTTATAAATAATTGAGAAGTTGACAAAACTTTGACTTACAGAATGAACAAAATAATGTAGAATCAAATAAGGTTGAGGCAAGAGTCCAACTTTCCTTAAGACGATAATGTCTTGCACTAGTGCTGGCGGCTTTCGACATGTCACATAATCAGTGTTCAAAAAAGCGAAAGCATGACTAAGAGGCAAGACCAAGCTTCAAGATTTTGCGAGCCTAGACAAAGACTAAACATAAAGCGTGGAAGCGACAAGGAAAAGCTTCGCACTTAAGTGTCGCTTAAGTGAGGCCAAGACGAGCTTTTTAGAATAGAGAGCACAATTGATTTGTAAGCAACATTCTCACATAGCAACAAATGACACACTTTCTTAGCCATACTTGTTCTTATTCTATTATTGGAATTGTGTTTTAAGGTGCTAGAAAATTAGTAAAGTGTTTTTTTGGTATGTTGTTCCTTGTGAGACAAGCAATGAGTTATATTATGTCCAAACTTATCACAAAAACTACATCTAATGATATTCCGAACTTTACTTTTCTGTTGTTGAGGATTGTATCTTACCTATTTACCTAATGTATTAATTAGAATCAAACATTTTGAGTTTATTCAGGACCCGCTGTTGTGAGTCAAATCATCTATAACCCTACTATTTGAAGTTATGTCAGGTTTCTTGTGTGCAACTTGTAGTGTTTTGTTATATTTATGATCTATTAGGCTAGCAATAGGTTTCTATGACAAATGTCAATTGTCTACTTTCATTTTTCTTCTCTTTTCATTCATAGCTCAATCCTTCTTTGATGCTTGATGTTCTTCCGTATCTAAGGATTTCACTTAGGCCGAAAGACCCAATGATTAGTTGTTTGACTATCTCTTTAGCATGTTCGAGTTTACGCGGAGTTCAATACCTTTACTCTCCTTTTCAGTCAAGAGCTTTGTTAGAGCCTTTTTTCCAACACCAATTGCAACCCTTTCTTATTCAATTAGTTCTATCACTGAGTGAAGTCTAATATTTATTTCTTGTTCGAATTTTAGACTCTCTTTCAAGATGGTGCACTTTGAACATTCTGACTAGGTTCTGTCATGTCAAGAACTAATAAGTCTGAACCTGTAGACAACAATTGCAAAGGGTCAAGATTATACTGTAGGTTAATAGTAATAGAGGTTACCTGATTGTTTTCGGTTATGTTTCCTTGTCTAGATTTTATTCTCTGCCTTCATCTTCACCCTGTGTAATATTCATGTCTTTCTTTGAGCAAGACTTCTTCAATATATTAGAACATTTAGATGCTATGTGTATGTATCCCTCACACTTAAGGCACTGGATGTGGTTTTGAGTTCTTTCCATGGATGTTTGTAGATTTTGCCTTGGGTTGTTAAAGAATCTTATGTTGTTGTTGAGGCTTTGAACTTTTCCTCTTTGGTTGTTCTTCAGGAACTTCTTAAACAACTTTGTGAGCATGATCATATGTCATTAGTTTTGTATTCCTTGTTCTCAACTTCTTGAACATTTTTGGCTTATAAGACTATTTCAGTTCCCTTATCTTTATGTCTTCTATGTACACGTAGTTCATAAGTCATCAATGAACCCACCAATTCTTCTACTTTTATGGCTTCAATACCCTTACTCTCTTATATGGCTATTACTTTGGAGTGAAACATGCTAGGTAGAGATCTAAGCATCTTCTTTACTATTTTGTTCTTCGAATACCTCTTCACAAATGTGTATGCTGAATCGGTGATATCACTGAGTTTAGCATAGAAGTCCTTGACATATTTATCCTCTCTCATAATAAGTTGTTCAAACTCTACAATGAGCATTTCAAGTTTGGATGACTTCACAATAGAGGTTCGTTCATGGGAAACATGTAATGACCCGGGTCCCACTTAATGGGCTATCCCGTGAGCCGTTAGAAACTACGTACTGTCCGCTTTGGGAGAGCCTAAGCCCATATTACAATTGGTACCAAGATTGACCTTTAGTCTCTCATAAGTCAGATGTCTCGGGTTCTAATCCTGAGGATGTGTCCAGAAATTCGTGAGGGGTAAGATGGGCTTAGGCTCTCACAGAGCGGACAGTACGTAGTTTCTAACGATTGTGACAACCCGTTAAGCGGGATCTGGGTCGTTACACAACATACGTTATGTCCAAAACTTCTTTAGCCACCTTGCACGTAGAGATTAGACGAAATTGGTTGGAATCCACAAATGAAAAAATGGCATTTAAATCTTTTGAATTCCAACTAGCACCATTAAAATTCATGGTAACCCACTCTTCTACCTTTCTATCTCTTTCTTCACCATTTTCATTCACAATGGGTACTTTATATCTATAGATAATAGAGTGCCAAGCTTTTTCATCATAGAATTGAATACAAACTTGCATCTTAATTATTCAATAGGAGTAATTAGTCCAGTCTAGGACTTGAGGTCTAAAAAGTTCTCCATCCATAGCTAGGTTTTCACCAAATCACACTTTTAAAACTAAATTCGCTCTGTTACCAACTAAAAATACTAAAACCTAGATAAATTAAAAGTTAATTTATTTTTCTATTTAAAACACTAAATACGTGGTGGTCAGTATATGTGGTAACCAAATTTAAGAATTCTGACTAGTTCGTATAGGTTAAATTTGTATTCATGACTCCAGTTAAATGATTAAAAAATTTAAATAAAAGAAGTAAACTAGAACACCAGATGTATCGTGGTAAACCCCTGAGGGAAAAATCCACTGATACGAATCATAGTGGACTTGAAAGAAAGTTAAATATTCAAGCTAAACAAAAGTGTAATCCAGTAAACCATATAGGAATTGGATGAATAATGTGTTTTTCGAGTAGAAATGAGCCAATAAGCAAAATTCATGAGCCAAAGCCCTTGAGCCCACTGATTTTATGGCCAAATTTCATCATTTGGGGCTTCAAAACAGCAAGTCAATTATGCAAGCAGGAATTAGGCTTTTCACGCATTTTTATGTTATTTTCCTTTTTTTATTATTTTGTTAGGGTTTTTTGCCTCTATAACAGCCTACCCTAGTTGTTAAATCAGTTTTTTCTTATTTATATGTTATTTCTTCATTGTAATAGTTAGACTTTGATTTTTAAAAAAGATATTGACTGTTTTTCAATAGTAAATGTGTTGATTCACTTTACAAATTCAAACTTATCAAGATTAATCATCTTGTAGCGTTCATCCCGAACTTATCAAAGATTAATATATATAAAATTCCGAAAAAAAAACCCCCCACTTTCTTGAATTCCCTTAAACATTTTAATACCCCTATCAAATTCTTCTTCCCGTTAGATATCTAATCTTGATATTTTTTGAATTTTTGAATCGCCACATAAAGGATGGGTCATGATCCGGGTTCCTTGTTCAAAACTATATGTTATGTGGGTCATGAGGCGTGTAGTTTGGCAATTGATAGAGAGTGCTTTACTAATTTTGTTAGTAGTATCATGGTTGAAAAATTAGGATTGCTCCTAATACCACACTATAAGCCTTGTAGGATGACGTGGATGAGAGAATTTGGGGAGTTCCGAGTGACCAAACAAGTTCTAGTGATTGTCACCAATGGACAATAAAGTGCTGAAGTATGGTGTGATGTAGTGCCATTAAAGTCTTGTCTTATTTTGTTTGGAAAATCATGGAGATGTAAGAGGGAGACTGTTTATGATAAAAGTATGCATATACAGATTCCTTAAGAAAGGGAAAACCTGTACACTATATGAGTTGACATTAGAGGAAGCACTAAAAGATTCGAGGAAGGTAAAAAATGAGAGTGAAAAGTGGTATAATAGGAGACATCGTGGGGATAGAAAAATTGAGAAGGAGGGAGGATTGAAAAATGAGTGGGGATATAAAAATATTAAAGATGAGGTGAAAGAATTGAAGTTACAAGTAGTTAAACAAACTCCAAAATCTGAGAAGGAAAATGAGGAGTTGGGTAGCGAGGAGGTGATTGAGAATAAAATTATTGAAGAAGATGTGCATGAATTGAAAGTTGAAGTGCTTGAGAACGAAAATTTGAAAGAGTTGGTTGAGTTCAAAAAATTAGAAGAAGTAGTTGATCTTGGAAATGTGGAGTTAGAAGAGGTGGTTGGGCTTGAGAGTAAAAAATTGAGTAAGAAGTTGCAAAGAATGAAAGAGATAAAGAGAATGGCCTCGTGGTTTCCAAAGAGGAGTTGGAGGTGATGATTCATCATGAATACAAGGATCTGTACCTTGTACTTTATCAAACTAACATTTTCTACCCCATTTTATTTAAATCTTTTTTGAAAGTTAATTGCATTTGGGAATTTGGGTCACACCACCTATGCCCAAGGGAGTTTCTGCTTCAAGTCATCCATATAATCTAAGTTACAGTGTATTATTGGTTGATCCTATTGCATGGAAGCAAAAATTTTCCATTTGATCTAGGTGGGGCAATTTTGCATCATGAACAAGTCTATTATTCGAGACGAATCATCCCCAAGGAGGAGGGAATGATACGAATTATATTCAGTTTGACGGAAAGTTAAATATTCAAGCCAGGAAAGTTAAATATTCAAGCCAAACATATGATTTATTAATTTGAAAACAAAAAAACATGTGATTTTTTTAGGAAAAAGGTAAGAAAGCCAGGGATAGTCAAGTGCGAAATGAGCATCCACATTATTTGGGCTCAACTGGTTATGCGGGGATGAAGCCATAGTGGCTAGTAAGTGAGCAACTATCTTCTAGCTCTTCATGTGACATGATTAGTGTTCATCGATATCTCACGATGCGAAATATCCCCACAAGTGTACGGGTCGTGAGAAGTAATAAAGTGGACCTAAGAGTCCGGATTATCGTCCCATAGAGACTGCTTTTAATTATCGAAATATGTTAGTTCTAAACCTTATTTGAACGGATGAAATAATTTGAGATTTTAAACTAAAACTAAGGAATTAAACTAAAGAAATAAAATAAATCCAGAGTTTGTTTTGTTTTTAAAAATGATTATAAAGTAGTTGGAATTCACGATTTCACCTAACCAATTAAATCAATTCAAATTCCAGTTTTATTCCCTAAATATGCATTCGGTCGAATTCACTAATGTATATTAAAATTTCTCTCTCGAGTTTAAATAAATTCTACCTAAATAAGTCAACCATGTATCTCTACAGAGGGTCCGAATATTCCTTATCAAGATGCAGAACACACAAGAATTCACACACCACCACAATAATAACAAGAGTATATCTCTATCTCTTGTTCAATTACCGGATTTATTACCATGTTCTAAATTATTAACTCACCTCCCGGATTATGGAAATAACTCAATATATCATGAATCGGTGATCAAGAAATTCAAGCATTAAGTACAATAATAAATCAATACATGCAACGAATTACTAAAACAAAGGAACTTGAAATTAAGATAATTAACTAGGCTACATCGTTCATCCCAACATTAAATTTAGTTACACATCATGATTAAAAAGCATAAACAATAAAATAAAATGTTCATTGAAAACAATAAGAAGAAAGGAAAGCATGCACTAAGTCTCAATTCTTCAATTATCTTCAATTCACGCCCCTTTGCGATGCTTAATTCTCCAAGAATATGATGTTGAATTCTCTATTGTGGCTCATTCTTTGGAGAGGCAAATGTCTGATTTTCGTGCATAGAAGTTTTATTTATAGTTGGTGAAGAGACCAAGTTGAAGAAGGAAAGAAATTCGTCAAATCCGAGCGCGAGTCTTTTTTGGTATCTGCACAGCATTCAGTATTTCTAACGTATCTTTCTCTTCCCTTATCCGATTGAGGTGATTCAAAGTTCGTTGGAAAGATAACGTAAAGGGCTATGATTACTCATAAAATAAGATTTTCTCAATTCGAACTTTTACTGCCCCAAAATTAGGTCTCAAAGTTCGACTAGAAATCTGTCTAGAATCTTGTGCGGTTGGAATTAATTTATGATAATATTCTTATCATATTTCATTCCTTTTTGGACTTCTACTTGCATCCAATTGACTCCTAAAAGTCATAAAACAGTTTTCTTGTGATCCTATCAATCATTGGATATTTGCAAGTTGTTCTGTCATGTTTAATTTGCTCTTCAGTACTTCAACTTCCAATTGCAACAATATAGTTCACATACTTTAAAATCTTCTCAACTTGCTCGTTTCAACTCTCAATTTCTTCAACTGGATCCTCCAATTTCTTATTCCTTTACTTTAGCAAATTGCATCTTTCCGGTTGACGTACAAACTTATCAATTGCTCATTTTAGCTCCAATTAGCATCCAAATGTGCATTTTTCCTACTGTTTGCTCCATTCTTCGCCTTTTGGGATATTTTTCGTAAAGTAACAATTAAACACAAATTAAAGAGCATATATTCTAAAACGACAATGATTTCTTCTAATTTAGACATACAAATACGTGCATAAAATACACTTATCAAATAGCTCATCGATCGTAAGCGAGGATCGCAGTTTAGATTGGGTTCGAGCCAGATCAAAAAAAGAAGAAGATGAAACTTATTACATTCCCAATGAGAAAACGAGGGGAGTGTTTGACAAAATTGTAAGTATATCCTCCCGATTTTTCATATTTTCAATTAAAACTTACTTAAACAATTATATTTAGTTTTCATTGTTATTTTGAACAGGTTGAAAAAGCTGAACAGGTCACACAGGGAACATTTATGCCAAGTAGACAGTATGATATCTTAAGTAAAGTCCTTGGTAAGGAGGATCACCCTGGTAGGGTGAGGGGGTATGGCATCTATGTCACCACGAGGGATGTTTACGGTAGGTCAGATGATTACATTAGACGAGCTTGTGGGGTTGTGTCAGTAGACGATATTAAGGATATGCTCGTGAAGGAGATGGAGGATAGTCTTATCGAGAGGGTTAGGCGTCAGACCATGTCGGAGATGCAGAGTAAATTCGATAAATACGATGCTATCCTCCAGTGCTTGAGCGTAAATCTTGAGGCCGAGGTGGATGTAACTCCATAGAGCCGACCACCAACTCACAGCAGTTATCACTCCATGGATTCAGATCCATTTAATGGGCTTCAGGTACGTAATTTTAAATTATTTAAAAAAATTTAACAGTACTTATGTTCTTTCAACTGGAAGGGTTAAAATATTTTTTCAATCTTGTTATACAATAGAAGCCGTTTCCTTGTTATCTCGTCGTAAGTGTTGGTGAGAAACAAATAGTGGCGAGAGGGATGGTTTATCCATCCGGACCCGAGAATGTGGTCCATCATCAACCACTCCGGTTTGATCATGCTAAGGTGTTTGTTGACCATTTAATGGATGGTGCAGAAGCGTTCTATCTTCCAGTGTCATCTCAATACCACACCACGGTCGGGGAAGCCATTGGAAGCTTCTTTCAATGGCCTAAGGAATTGGTGATTTTTGGAGAGGTAATAACATTCAATTATATAAAAGTTTCCATTTCTTTTTAATTTTTATTAGACGTGTTATGATGATAAAAATTGTCTTATTGCAGGAAGATGCACCAAAACAGGTAAAAAGATCTAACGAAGGGAAAACACCTCAGAGTTTCAAAATGTCATTTACCCAACGACCTGTGATTGTTGACGATGAGACATTACAACGTTTCGGTGATAAATGCAAAATGTTACACACTCTGATCCTTCGATTTCCTGTTGGTGATGACTTCTATCGGGTGATCGTAGATGACTTTGTGTTCAACTGTACGTTCGACGATGGTATTTTTGTTACAGTCGGAGAAATCACTGATTTGCTTACGATGCAACAGTTGGATACATCTATCCTACAAGTATTTTCATTGTAAGACTTCTGACCACAAATTATAACTTCAATTTAATTAAATCATTATTTTATTTCTATTTCTTACTTTTACCTGTTTTAGGTACCTCCATGAGTTGTGTTAGCAATACGGTATTGAATCGATTGGGTTCATGTCTTTGGCACACATTGCGTCGATTACGGTCAGAAAAAATGTGAATGGTGTTGTAACTTATATGGTTGACACCATGAAGGCAATGTAATCTAAGAAATTCATTCTAGCACCGTATTTTCAGGAGTAAGACCACTGATATTCTCTTCTTTTTTTTTACCTAGGTTGATTCATATGATGTTTAAAGTTGTATTTACACGTTCATAATACGTAGGAACCACTAGATGTTACTAGTGATTTCTCCTCAGAAGAATACGGTACTTCTTGGATTCAGCTGCTGCATTGAATCGTGACATTGATATCAAGCCAATATTGAACACGTAAGTAATTCTTTCCATGATCATGGTTTTCGTTTATAAGTGAATAAGTTAGGACAATTTTCATGAAGTAATTTTGGAGTTGCGGTGAAATTGATTGTGGAGTTGTGGTGAAATTGATTTTGAAGTTGTGGTGAAATTGATTTTGAAGTTGTGGTGATATTGATGTATATATGTTGTGATTGTTGAGAAGTTGTGATAGTTTTCTATAGCAGGGCCTCTTTACAGGTTGGATAAGTTCAATTATAGGGGAGACTCTGTCAAAATTTCTGTAGAAAATTTTAGTCTTATTATTATTTTGAAACTTGTTAATATAATTTATTAAAACTTTAAGACTTTCAAAACGTATTGGGCATGTAGAGGGGCTTTAGGACAAAATTGAATACAACGTGGAAAAACATAAATGTATGAGAACATAGATTTAAAATTTATTACAGATGTTTGAATTATTTCAATATTTTATTTAGTTTGATTATTAATGTTCGTTTACAATGTGAGAATTTCAGTGTCCTCAGCAACCTGGGGGTTCTGAGTGTGGCTATTACGTCATGAAAAATATGTATCAGATAGTCACAGATCACTTTCAGCTCTAGTCGTTGGAAAAGGTATAAGTTAGAATAATGAGAATTTTTAATTATGACTTTATATTTTATTAACAAATAACTAATTGTTCATTTTAATTGGTTGTAGGTATTTAAAGAATACTACTCAACGGAGGAAATCGTGAGATTCAAAACTTAGGGGCAAAATACTTTCGTTGATGTGTGTATGTAAATCTTTTTTGTTCAAACTTGCATTTACATATTTCTATACCAAATTAACAATCTTGTAAATATAATTATTTTTTATTTAATTATATTACAAATATGTAGATTATATATATTCGATGACGATATATTTGATGATGTACTTATGTGGAGAATGTTCAGGTGATCGCTGGCCACATTTAGGTGATTGCACCTACAGTGACATAGGTCATGACCTGCAGTGACCTGAGTCATTGCAGGCCACATTCAAGTGATTGCAGGTCATGACCTGCAGTGACCTGGGTCATTGCGGGCCACTTTCACGTGATTGAAGGTCATGACCTGCAGCAACGACCTGGGCCATTGCAGGCCACGTTAAGATAATTACAAGCCATGACCTACAGTGGCCACGTAAAAAAAAAAGGCTTTAGGCGTTGGTTGTAAGTCGACTTTAGGTGTCGGTTAACAACCGACGCGTAAAGTCAAGACTTTACGCGTCTGTGTCATATACATCGCATTTATAACCGACGCATATTGTCTTTTATAACCGACGTGAATGAGTCTGTCTGTACTAGTGAGTGTAGTAGATCACACTCGCTAAATTTGTACTAGTTAGATTCCCCTTGAATAACAACTCTACTGATGAGTAATCTTTATATGAGTATTTTAATCTTCATAATCACAAATTACACTAAATTGCTTATGAAATTTTGATTGTTTATAATTTTATTACTATTAAAACCATTATCGAAATTTTAGTATTGGTTATTATTAACAACATTATGAAAAAGTTAAAGTTACATTCAGTTGATAAGAGTTAGAGTTCATGAATTGTTTATCTCACAAGAAAATAGGATTAATGTTTCTTGGGAAAAAAAATTAGGCTACGTCAGAGTTGCTCTTATAGAAGCCATCAAGACATGATACATGGATTATCGAAATTAATTTCCAACTTCCTGTGATTCTCCATCTTCACTTTCAGTTAAACAATAAAACAAAAAATTAATTAGTTGATGTCTTTAGTAAATTAGTTTTCGATTTTAGTGTTTTTGTTTCGCTGAAGTAAAGTTGTAAAGATGGAAAATTGGACGAAGATGAAAATGAATTTCGATAATTCGTGCGTCATGTGTCTTGATGATTTGCGTGAAAGAAATCTCGCTATTATTTAATAATAATCACACATTTGGCGTAGTCCAAAATATTTTTTTTTCCGAGAAACATTTATCATATTTTTTGATTAGATAAGCAATTCACGAACTTTAACTCTTATCAACTAAAACGTAATTTTTTTTATTTGTATATGTATTTCAACTAAAAATTAACATTTTTATAATGTTGTTAATAATAATAATTTATTATTATTAGCCAATACTACAATCTTAATAATAATTTTAATAGTAGTAAAATTACACAATTAAAATTTCATACCTTAAACCATAAACTCATTAGTTTTTTTTTTTTTTTCATTTTTTTTAAACATGCTAGTGTTTATCAAAATAAATAAATTATTAAATTTTATTTAATTTATCATTGGTAATGAAAGTTGATATTAAATAAATAATTAATTATTTTTTTTAATATACGTTCTCAACTCTTACTGGAATAGATATATTTTTTTACAAAAAATCAGATTTGACGGGATGTGCGGATTCTTGTGATGGCTATCTTGTTAATATTTCAGATTATCTAACCTTGTTAGTTATTTATATATCATTTTTAATTATATAAATTATGCAATGAGCGATGAGTTTGCAATTTTTTTTTCTGTTTATTCATCTTAGGAGATGAGACATTAATTCTTTCAAAGAATTGAAATAAACTAAATGATTTGGATGACTTTTAGCTTAAAAATATATTACTTCATTATAATTTTAGAATATATAAAAAAACATATTACAATTGAATAATTAAACATAAATACAATACTTTAAAATTGAATATACAAATATTTTAAAGTTAAATCTATATAATTTCATATAAAAAATTACATTTTTACATTTCTAACTACTATGGATCAAAATTATATGTATACAAATCGATGACTAATTTCATCATCTATTTCTTTATATGTTCATGGTTGATCATCTTAACATCTTGTCCGATGGCTAAAAACTCAATATACTTGATTGTGAAAATGAAAATTAATTATTTAACTTAAATATTACAATACAAAAGGATAAACTTAAAAACAAAATATTTTAAATGAACACAACGTCCAAAGCAAATAAGTCGATTATGGTCTTTTGTTGCTTGCCCTTCACGATGCTCTTTATAATGTAGACCATACCAAATTTCAATTTGTCCAATTATAATTTTCAGCTATTTATTAGTTTATTAAAGATATAAATTTCGAGAAATAATCAAGGACTTAGAAAATAAGAATCTTGTAAGTTTGGTACAATTACACTCTTTGTACATGTAAGTTCCAGTCTTTGTGTCGTGCGTATCTACTTGAGATTAAATACACTGTTATTTTAGGATCTTAATCAAATACCGGCACTTCCAATTAAAAGTAGATTTTGCAACTTAATTTAATGAGGATGCCACAAGTCTCAAGGTTCCTGTATTTTTGAATTCTAAGATGTCTTGTACTCCTGTCCACCTATCCCTTCCATCACATATCAACCTAGTATTGGGTAGTCCATACATGTATAAAGTCACCTAATATTATTATCATATATAAAGGGTTGGAGACTATATTTTGGACTTTCTTGAATAAATATTTTCATATATAACTTCTAGGAAAATTCTAAGAGCTTCAAGATCATACGGGAACAACTCCAAACTCATGTTGCCTAATGCTTAGTGTTCGACAGTCCTTGCAATGCTGCTAAAATAATGATAGAGAATATTTCAATTATTCTTAATTGACATATCCATGCTTAAAAACAGTAAATCCAATGTCTCAACAATTTCTTATTGCATAACTTAGTATCAACAACCTAAACAAAAAAAAAAAAAATCTATGAATACAATCCCCAAAAACACTACAATTGAAGTAGTAAAATAAAATAATCTATAAACCCAATACGCCATAAATTCAATTTGCATTTCCCAACTACCCACCGCTTAGTAACCAAACTCATTAACATAAAACATTAAAAGAACCCTTACAAAGTAAATCATAAGTTCAATTCAAAATTCCCCAATTTTTCGCTAAGCGTCTGTTTGGTTTTCATTTGTTTCTCGTTTTAACGAGATTTTTGTCAAATCAAACAATTAGATCTGCGGGTCCCTCAATGAAAAAGGTCTGAAGAAATAACAGATAACCTAAAAATGTGTCAATTAATTTTCTAAGGTTTTCAATTTTGTCCTCAAATGCTTGGTGATGATTTTTAGTATGGAGACACGTGTTATGAAGGCTAATGGCAGTCAACAATATCTCAACGGCTTCTGCATAGATTGATGCATTTATCTGGTCCCACCACATCGACACAATATTTTAACATATAAGTACTGTACAAAATTACGAAAAACTCGTTAAAACAAGAAACAAACACACGCTAAATATTGACCTGCAAGAAAAAGAACATAAAATAGGGTATTGAGATTAAATACTTACGTAAGGAGTTTGCTTTTCCGCTATGCCTAGGGCGCATACCCAAGTCGATGATCTGATTTTTGAAAGCCAGGAATCCATTACAAATGATCAAGATTCGTCGGATGACGCCATACCCCCCCTCCCCACCCCTTAGAGATAAAAAAATCTCATGTATGCGGAATGGATTTTAATGGAGAAGGGGTTACGTAAAGCGAGAGTGAATAACAGTAAATTAAACTGACCAAATGAAGCAAAGCAAGTAAAGAAGTAAAATTCCAACCTCTCCCACTTAAAAAAAAGGGAAAAACTATTTTGCTCACAATATATCTCTCTATGAGAAGACCTCTTGTCCATGAATCTGTAACACCCAGACTAAGAAAGCTTAAAAGATTTGATAGACACTACTCATACTTATAAGTGCACCTTCTTTTCCGAAAGTCCAAAGTTAGAAACTCCACAGTTAAGCTTGCTTGGCTTGGAGCAATTCTTTGATGGGTGACTCACTCATGGTATGAAAAGGAGAAATTGTGGCACGCCTCAGTTTGAGGCGCACTTGCAGCGCCTTGAGGCGAGGAAACATGTATGTTTTCTGTGAGGCGTCCGCCTTGGTGCCTACGCTTCAATTTTTTTTTTTTATAAAGACTTGGGCACAAAAAAAACATAAACTTGAGCCTTTTGTTATAACCTAATATATGACACAGCAAATAAAAACTTGGGTTAAGTACACAATTACACACATTTAAGTATGAATTTTTTTAAATTCAGGTGATTTGTAACTAATTACAGAAATATCAAAATAATTTTCAAAATCAGGTATTTTTTTATTATCAGAAATCAAGGTTTGTAATTAATTACAATTGTAATTTTATTTCAATTTTGTAATTAATTACAATTGTAAATTTATTTCAAATTGTAATTAATTACCACCATCATCATCACCAACTAATTTGTAACTAGTCACAGCCGCCGCCGCGACCACCATCTTATTTCAGTTTTGTAATTAATTACAACTGTAACTTTATTTTCAATTTGTAATTAGTTACAATTGTAATTTTAACTATAATTTCAATTAATTACCACCATCACCACCATTGATCACCACCTAATTTGTAATCTATCGCCGCCACAACCACCTCGGAGATACAATTGTAATTTTATTTTAAGTTTGTAATTAATTACAACTGTAACTTTATTTCAATTTATAATTAGTTACAATTGTAAATTTAACTACAATTGCTACCAATCACCACCTAATTTGTAATCAGTCATCGCCCCAAGCCATCAACCACCGTCGAAAATACAGTTGTAACTTATTTCAATTTTGTAATTAATTACAATTGTAACTTATAAATTAAAACTTTACTTCAATTTGTAATTAGTTACAACTATATATTTAACTACAATTGCAATTAATTACCACCACCACCAATCACAGCCTAATTTGTATCAGCTACCGTAACAACCATTGTCGAAAATACAATTGTAACTTATTTCAATTTTTTAATTAATTACAATTGTAACTTATGAATTAAAACTTTATTTCAATTTGTAATTAGTTACAATTGTAAATTTAACTACAATTGCAATTAATTACCACCACCACCACCTAATTTGTAATCAGCAACTACCACAACCATCGTTTAAAATACAACTGTAACTTATTTCAATTTTGTAATTAATTACAAATGCAATTAAATTTAGATATCACCACCACCACCAGCACCGTCACTGGGCGTTCTTCTGCTATTGTGATTTTATTTCAATTTTGTAATTAAGTGCAATTGTAATTTTTACCACTACCTGTTGTCTCAACAGCACCACTACAATTGTAATTAATTACAATCGCCATCATTGCCTTCACCACAAATCCACCACCACCACCACAGATCCACCATCATAACACCACCACTACCACAGATCCAACAAATTGAAAATCACACACCTCAGCAGACCGTCAGAAATCGTCGCCGCCAGTGTTTACTAGAAAAATGCTTCAAGCACAGGAAAATGCTCCTCTTCATCGTGAATCCAGTGGTGCAAACCGTTTCGTGATTGAAGCTCTCTATTGATCGGAACTTCAGTTTGCAAGTTTGGTTGAGATTTTGAATTTTTTATCAGAACTTCCACAACAGTCGTTGGAATCTTCCTAAAATCTGATCGGGAGTTCTTTTTGACAATACGGTCTTCATGGTGGTAGTTTTATGCCACGGGATCGTCGAAGCAGATGGTTGATATCTGGTCTGAGTCTTCTTCTTCCTCCTCGGTCAGTCACTGCAAATCTGGCACAACAAGCAATCGGCCGACTACTGCCATCTTTGATGTCCGGATTTTAGGCCAAAAATAAAGAAAATGAAACGAGCCATGTTTCTTGGAATCCAGCAGAAGCAACTCTTCATTCTTGCGGTTTTTGGTGATTGGGAGTGATAATGACAGAATTGAAGAACTATGAATTTATTCTAATTTGATACCTGATTTGATTAATTATTTTCAAAATACCTTATTTTAAAAATTTCAAAACTAAACACGTGATTTGGTGTAATTAGCCCTAAAAACTTTGGTGTAATTAGCCCTAAAAACTTGAGTCCAAAACTTCAGTGAAACAAAAACAAAACCCAACCCATGTATAATGGATTCTTCTCCAAGAAGGCAGAGGCACAGAAAACAATTAACGTTCATCTCCCTTAGCTGCGGTTCGACTTCTCCAGCAGTAACGCAGTACTAAATTTCGAAGGACCTTGCTACAATTACTAACAAACTGTACTAACAGTTGTACTAACGGCTAAAAGACAAAAATTTTGAATGTTTAATTACTATGTTATCCTTCTAGTTATAATTCGTTTAATTTTCTGATGTTATGTCTATATCTCTAAATTTATTGTTTACATAAAATGCGTAATATATACTATTATATGTTAAACTCTTTTCTTCAATAATTATATTTAATTCTTCAATTTTTTTCTCTAGATCACTAATTATTCTTCCTTTATTTACTATAATTCTAGTAAATTGTGAAAAATCTGTAAATGAGGGTTCTTTTATTGCGTAGTCTAATAAATCATAAAATCTTCCTAAATCTTCTCTTATAGTTTCTAATTGTTTAATTGTTTCTTCTCTTAAATACTTAAAGTCGTTTACTTCTGAAGGATTTAATTCTATTAAATGTTCTGAATTCATAAATTATAAAACTAAATATTAAAGTTTAAGCTATTAATTCAAATCCTCTTCCAATAGTTAATTCTAGAAATAGTAAAAACAAATTTTCAACATATGTAAAAGCATGCAAGAGATATCATAAGAAAAATGATAAATTTAAAACTATGATAACAGCACTTGGATAATATCAATAAAAAAGACGATATATAATCCACCATAAATAATCAATAATACTTCTTTCTATCTATGGGTCCATCACGCTTCTTTGTAAATCTGATTTTAAAAGATTTTTGACCAAATACTCTTCAGTTATTTATCTAAGTATTAAACACATCTTCATAGAAGATCATTGCTGCTCGAAAGACTTATGCATTAAAGGATGCTCGAAAGACTTACTCCAACACTTTCTGTTTAACACTTAAACAAACACTTCAAAGAGGTTCAGCACAATCCAGTTTCGTTTCCTACCTCTGGATGTACTCTTTCAACAAAAGTTTTATAAAGAATAAACTTATGGACTCATAAATAAATAGAGTATTACTAACTATTTATAGCTTCATATATATATCTATGTGAAGTTTAGTTACTCATACCTTCTGCTAACTGTTTCTGGATTGGTTTGATGAAAGAAAATTTTGAACTAGGAATGAAAAGAAAAACAATAGATAGAGAATATAGATTTTTATTGCTGAAAACTCATATGATTTTCGGATGCTTACAATGAGGAGAGACTCCTCCTTTTATAGTTGGTAAAAGTAAAGTTGGGAAACAAGATAATATTCCCTATCTTTTACATACTTTGCTAAGATTTAAAGTAGATAAAGTAAAGCTAAAGTTACAATAATTTTTGCTGCTTTTCTAAAGTTTCACATGGGTCTGAACCCCCATGCTTTGAATAAATCGTGTTCAGACAAGGTATGCTTCATCTTCATTATAGTTGAGTAGGTCCCCACAATTATTACATTTGTGACCTGTTTTTACCTCCATTAAGTGATGTAGATATTCATAGGCTTCTTTGCTAAGATCCAAATTGATGTAGATATTCATATTCTCAGCATATTCTCTTAATTTCCATAATTGACAATTAACTTTATTAATTCTTGCAATGCTGTAGATCAATAATTTGTCATCATTATATTCATATACCCAAACATTAGTTTGTGTAAGGGTATCCCTTAATTCAGTGTACATTACTCTAAATCCCAATGTCCTTTTTTCTGGAATAGCTTTTATCTGTTCCTCTTTGTTAAATGGTTTTATTTCTGGTTCTGAAAGAATAACTTTGCTAGTTACTCCAAGTTTTACAATATGTTCTGCCCTTAGAAATTCTTCATCAATAAATTCTGGAATGGCTGAGTAAATCCTGACATAGATCTTTTCAGCTTTGGTAATTCCAAAATATGTTTTCACTGTTGCCTTGATAGAATTAGGTAATAATGATATTTCCTTCATATCCTTGCTAGGGTAGATGCACTGAATAAGTCCTTGGTCAAACAGTCCCCTGACTGTTCTTGGTTCTGCTCCTGAAAAAATAATTGCTTTATTGATTTTTTGATGGCTAATTGTCCTTAGCCATTCTCCTTCTTTTGTCCTCTTGTTTAGATACTCCACATACTTCAAGAATGTCTCTAGTTTCTTCATAACTTTCTCCTTTTCTGATAGTTCCTTTGTTAAGACTGCTGGTTTCTTCGCAGCTTCTAAAAAAGTTTCTTTAGATGGTTCAATAGTTTTGCTAATAGCTTTGGAAGATGAACTTCCAATAATTGATACATTAGATACTTCTTCCTCAATAGGAAGTCCTACAGATAAATTCTTCACTGGAGAGGATTGGGATCCTCCTTTGTACATTTCCTCAAGAGAATTAACCCTTGACTTGTAAAAGGCTAGTTCACTGTTAATTTGTACAATCTGCGCCATGCAAGTATTCACATGGTTGAATAGATTTGAATAGTTGATATTCATTTGACCCATGGCCAAGTTAATTTCTTCTACTTTCTTAAGTATGTCTTCCATGTCTTGATAAATAATCTGTAATAACATTGTCAGTACCCTTAATATGAATAATTTCAAAATCATAATGACTAAGTTCTACTTGCCATCTAATTAACCTTTTATTTGCAATAGTTGGATCAATTTCTTTAGTTAACCAATATTTAACTTGTGTATTATCTGTTCTAATTTTGGATTTTGTAGTAACAATAAATAATTCAAACTTTTTAATAGCAAATTTTACAGCTAATAATTCTTTTTCATTTATATGATAATTAGTTTGAGTTTGAGTAAAACTGCCACTAGTGTACTGTGCAATCCTTTCCTCATCCTCATTTAGATAAATATATTTAAGTACTGCTCCCCATGTTGTTTCGCATGCATCGGTTTCTATAATCCAATCACATTCTTTTTTGGGTAATTCTAATTCTGGTAAATCTTTACAAATGTCTTTAATTTTTTGTACTTCTTCTTCTTCGTCTTTAGACCATGGTGTCCATCTGGTTTTTCCTTTTAATCTTTTTTGTAATGGAATTAAATGTTTTGCTAAGTTAGGTACATATTTCTTAGTCTGATTTACAAGTCCTAAAAAGCTTTGTAATTGTGTTTTATCTTTTATATGATTGTCAAATTCTTGTATTTTTGTACCAATATGTTTTTGAAGTTTTATTCCTTCTTGGCTTATTATAGATCCAAAAATTCTACTTTTTCTTTAGCTATCTCCATTTTTGTAGCTGATAATATAATTCCATTATTCCTTACAATATCTATAAAAATATTTAGATGTTTTAAGTGGTCTTTTCTTGTTTCAGAGTAAATAAGAACATCATCAATATATACTGTAATAAAATGATAATAATCTTTAAATATTTTATCCATGTACCTTTGGAATTCTCCTGGACTATTTTTAAATCCAAAAGGTAATACATTCCATTCATAAAATCCTTGTGGTACCGTAAAAGCTGTTAAATGTCTAGATTCTTCAGTTAACATAATATGATAAAATCCTAATTTAAGATCAAATTTAGAGAAATATTTCTTTCCTCTAATTTGGTTAAATAATACCTGTTGGTTTGGTATTTGATATTTTAATTCTTTTGTATAAGTGTTTAACCTTTTATAATTAATTACCACTCTAGATTTTCCTCTTTTTTGTTCTGAATGTTTTATTACAATGAAGGCTGGACTACTATGTTTACTATTAGATTCTCTAATAAATTTCTTTTCTAGCATTTCTTTTATGTGCATTTCAAATTCAGGTAATTCTTTTGGTATATGTTTAATTGGTTTTACATTAATAATCTTAGTGTCATCTTCTAGTATAATTTCTGCCATAGGCTTATTTATGTGCCATTTTTCCAAAGGATTATCTCCTGATAATTTTAATAATTTTTCTGTAATATTTTTTATTACAATTTGATCAAAATGTTCTTGTACTAGATTTATTCTATTTTTATTAGGCATAAATTGTGTTGTTTGTGCTAATTTTTGTCTATCCTCACCACGCTGAGCTGCTATATGAGGCATTTTTTCTCTACAGTAAGGATCATTAATTCTTATTGCAATTGCTATATGGTGGCAAGGGGTAGATAAAAGTATAACTTTTTCATCAATAGTTATTGGATAATATTGTTTTATGAAGTTATTTCCTAATAATATATCCTCTGGCATATCATCAAATTGATATACATAAGGTATTTGTAATTCATATTTTCCTATTTGTATTTTAACATTCCTTGCTACTTTAGTTATTAGGTTTGTGCTTCCATCAAATCCTGCAAGTATTACTCTTTCTTCATTATCTTTTTTATTACTCCACATTTCTGGGGGTAATACATTTTCTTTAAATAAACAGGATGATGCTCCTGTATCAAACAATGCATGATAATTTCTGCTAAGATATCCATTGTAATTCATTTTGGTTAGTATATAAATATGTTCTCTTCCTCCTTGTATTTTGCTCATAATAACCTTGGTATGACTAGATTTTCATTTTGTATTGTTAATAGCATTCTATCATCTTTTATGTAATATGGTTTTACTTGCTCTAAGAAATCTGTTCCTAATAGTAATTCCGTATTTACCTTTCCTGTATGTTCTACATACATGTTTATGATTATTTCATTTCTTTTATTTATTCTTATTGGTAATTCTACATAAGTATCCATGGGATGAATATTTTCAAAGTAATCTTGTATTTGAATTGAATTATTCGTTACTTTAAGTTCTAAGTCTCCTATTATGTTTTCTTTTATATGAGATACAGTTGCTCCAGTATCTATTAATACTTTCTGCTCTTTCCATTCTCCATTTATTCTAATTTCTATCATAACTTCAAATTGTTTTGTCTCATTTCTTTTAGATAGATTCATTCTTGGTATCTTTCTATATATTTTTGTCATTATATGTTTTTTTGAATCATTTCTATTTTCTATTTCAGGTAATGACCTTGTACTAGTATTTCTTCTTAGGCTAATTGATCTTCTTCCAAATTCTATTTGTGGTTTATCCATATTTACTAATCTTCTAACTTGATTGAAATCTATTTCTATATCTTCTGGTATTGTCATTCTTGGATTTTCTTTAGTTGGTTTGTATTCCAATAAATTCTGAAATATGGGTTCTATTATATGTGTTCTTGTAGCATTCTTAATTTTTACTTCATGTTTACTAGTAAAAGCATATATTGTTCTAATAGTTAAACTTATAGTTTTACTTCCTGGTTCCATATCAATCCCTCTTAACTTGTAATATAATGTTAAGGCTTTATTTTTATTTTGTTCTCCCATACTTGTGCTGAAATTTGGTCTTATTGTAAATTTTACTTTTTGGTACATTAAGCCCCTGTTTGGCCCCCATTTTTTACAAATCAAATTTATTCAACACTCAATCTCAACCATCCATCTTAGTCAAGCCCACCATTTTTGACTTTTCAAACAATTTTTAACCCTACATTCTTCCAAAAATACTATTCAAAACCAAATTTTTACCCAAAAAATGGGGGCCAATCAAGGGCTAAGTTTCCTGTTACAATTCCTATTAGAGCATCTTGTACTGAACTTACAATTCTACCATCCATAATATAGAATTCTATAGGTGTATCTATTCCTTCTCTAAAATAGGCTTTTGCTATAATTTGTACGGCTCCTAAATATATATTCTTTATTTTTCCTTTTAGTTCAGGATTCAATAGGTTTATTTCTTGTCTTATAATTTCTTCATTTATTATAGGTATTAATGTATTTCATATAGTATCTCTTATGTCTATAGAGTGACTATGGTTTCTTGCTACATATGTTATTTCTTTATTTTTCTGCCAAAATGGTAAATTAAATATTTCTTTTGGTTCTACATCTAATTTTGATTTTAAGATCTTCTCATACATTTTAGGATTAAATATTAATCTTTCATTTAGTTGTTCTTCATTTTCTTCTAATTGATATTCATATTCTTTAGATGTACCTTCTTCACTAATTTGTCTAATCATATTTATATATAAATATTCTTCTTCACTAGATTCATTAGATTCACTTTCTTCTGAAGATTCTAATTCCATTATTGTATTTATTACTTCATGTTCTTCTAATTCATAAATTTCTTCATCTTCAGGAATTTCTTCCCATTCTTCTTCTTGTTCAATAGGTAATAAGTTATAATTTTCTTTTTCTATTAATGAGATATACATCATATTTTTCTTTTTATCTTTCTTAGGACATTCTGAAGATATATGTCATATTTCTCCACATGAATAGCATTTACATTTTCTAGGATTTTTAGGGTATGTTTTAGTTTTGTTTTGTTTTTGCCTTAAATATCTCTTGTATGGTACTCTATACCTTTTAAATGTTTTATTATATGGTTTTTTATATTTATTAAATTTATTAAATTTATTTCTAAATTTATCTTTTCTATAATATTTCTTTTTCTTATATTTTCTTTCTAGATGACATCCCCATTGTGTTGGTTTATATTGTAATTTATCACAGCATAATGATTTTTTACTTGTTTTATGGAATTTTATCATATTATTTGCTTCCATACATTTTTCTTGTTGTCTCATTTCTATAAATTGTATTCTTGCTCCTAAACTATTATTACTTAATGGTATTTCTAATTTTTCCCAGTCCTTAAATAATTCTAAATTTCATGGGTTTGGTAATTTAAAGAATATTTGGTTCATAATTTCCATACCATATGTTTCTTGATTATATTCTGCCTTTTCAAAATATTCTCTAAATTCACATGCAAATTGTTTAAAGTAACACATATCACATATTGATAGATTTTCTAATAAATATCTATGTCTTAGTCTTGAGCTAATTTTGGTATCTCTGTCTATTACTAATGTATATTCTCTTTTTAATGCATCTTCATATCTGCTTAAAATAGTTCCTATTTCATCTTGGTCATTTCCTCTAACTTGTCCTATATAAGTTTCTGTTAAATTTCCCCATCATCTTGCAGTGGTTCCTACAAATGTATTTTCTAACATTAATTGTAATTGCTTTCCTGTTAATTCTTTGGTATAGGCCATCATAGCCATAAATTTCATCCATAATTCTAATTCATGATCTACATCCTGCACACATCCTAAATCTATCCATCTTCCTTCTGAACTAATTTGTGTTTCCACACTTCTCCATGGTGTATATTCTATAGGATAATTTTTGCTTGGCTTGGTGTAATATTTTTGTTGTGGTATAAAATTATTTGTTTTAAAATTTGTTTTTTGTCTTTGATTCATATAGATTTCTGGTGTATTTTGTGGATTGGTATTACTTGTATTTTTCTTTTTTAACTTGGTTAGTTCCTGGTTGCTGTATATACTCTGGTGGATTTTGTCCTGCTGGTATTAAAGCTCTTTGTTGTTCATTCATATTAATTTCTTCTATTTTAAGATTTTTAAATTTTTCTATATAATCTTCTTCTGTTATGTAATCTGCTTCACCTTCTTCTTTAGGATTTTCCATAAATTTTTCTATTTGTTCAGTAATCATATTTATTCATAATCTATTTATGGCTTTAAATTCTTTGTCAGTTATTATTCTTTTAGGTTTTCTTTTTTCCATTTCATCATATATTTTTGTTATATTTTGGTTTACAATTCCAATATTTTGTTGTATATTATCTAATCTTTTATGTAAATCATTTTTTCCTATTTCTTCTTCTTTAATTGTTCTTATCATATTTATTTGTTTTATAATAGTTTTTTGCTCTGTAATTTCTATTGGGTTTTCATAAACTCCTACCATATTTCCTATTTTATTTATTTTTTCAGTTATTTGCTTAATTTGGTTTTCTAAGGTTATTAATTGTTTTGATAGGTTATTTACATATTGCTTTACTTCTAATATTTGTGTAGGTATATTTTTGTTTATATCCTTATAATCATTAGTTATTTCTATCATTTGTCTTATTTCTAATGGTAAATTATTGATAATTTCTTGAACTTGTTCTGGATTTTTTGCTTGTTCTAATTTTGTTCTGTAGTTTTATCTAAACTTATTCCTAATTTATTTAGTAAAAATAAATTTGTCCAGTTTAATTGTTTATGTTCTCCAAATCCTCATTCTCCTAATAGTATAAATGGTATAAATTTTCCATATGTTTCAGTTATTAATGGTCAATGACTATTATTTGGTAAATATTTAGATTTATAATTATATACTCTAGGTTCTATTATTGGTAATTTTTTAGACATTTTTCTAAATATATTTTTAAGTATAACTACAGGCTCTGATACCACTGTGAGCTGGATCGTGAAAGTGAAATTTTTATTTTGCGGAATTATAATCTTTGTCTTACTCTTCTTAAAAATCTTTCTTCAAATTCATCCATATATCTATTATCTTCTTGTCTTATCAAGTTTTTTTCTTTTAATCTTAAATATTCATTATGTTGTAAAACTAGCCTTTTAATTTATTTATATTTTTCTATAGCAATAGGATCAGTATTTAAGTCTCTTCCTAATCTTTCTAATTCTAAATATTCTCTATGTAAACTTCTAATTAAATTTTTTCTTTTTTCGTGAAGTATATGTGGATCATAAACAGGCATAATATTTTTTAATTATGAAATAATTTATAAAAATTATTTTTCAAGAATTTTATTATATATTAAACTTAGTAGAATAATATGTTAAATAAGGTATTGGTTAGATAAGTTATATCCTTATTTTTTTAAGGGTAAAATAGTTATTTTATGTTTGTTAGTAAGTTGTTAGTATCTTTTGTTAGTAAGTCTAGCATTCTCCAATTTCGAATTGCACAGATATAGTTTTTCTTTTTCTTTTTGAACTTTGTCTTCTTCCCTAATCTAATAGGTAAGTAATTTATCTTCCAGAACTTCCAAAAATCTGACTGGCTAGGACTCTTTCTTCTTGATTTATTCTCAAAAAATCCAGCAACAGGTAAATAATTTGTTTTCCCTTCTTTCTTTTTGCATTTTGTTATTTTATTTTTTGTTTAGTTGAATACTCTTCATTTTCTTATTTTTATTTTTGGGAAAACAGATTCTTTTTTGCATGATGTTTTGTGATTATAATTTATAGTTTTTCTTCTTCTTCCCGCTCCTCCTCTCTTTATTCTCGTTGTAGCTTGTGTATATATGTGTAAGCTTGTATATATTTCTTCTTCGTAGTTCTTCCCACCTCTTGCTTTATCTCTTTATCTCGTTGTAGCTTGTATAATTTATAGCTACTGGGTTGGGCCTGGGTGATGAAACTGGAGGAATATGTTGGGTTTGAAGGGATTGAGGAGGGATGATATTTATAATATCTTGGCAGTTGACATTGCCCACATTTTCTTAACAATTCATTTAGTTGTTTTTATTATTCTTTGGCAATTTGAACACTATATAGAAGTTTACTTTTGTTAAAAAGTTACAAATGTATCAGTAAGCCAGTAACCAAGCCAATAAATACAAATTAAATAGTTATTTACAAATGGACTTTGACTCTCTTTGCCATTTTTCCTTAATTATTTTTGCTTGATCGCTTTGTTTTATCCTATTAAGCTGTAAATTGTAATCAATCTGTAATCACTTTATTTGCTTTTATTTCTAGGATGGGAAAGAACAATAGGAAGGATCAAGCTTGGAAATATGGAAGGGAAATTGACACATCAGAAGGTGATAAAAAATCATATGTTTATATTGAATGTATGTTTTGCAACAAAACCATTACTCGAGGGGTCAAGGGAATGAAAGAACATCTAGTGTGTACCCACAAAAATGTAGCTCCATGTCCTAGAGTTCCTAAAGATGTCAAAAAGGAGATTCAAGAGTATATGAAAGTGGGAAACATGAAAAAAGACGTCGCACAATAACAATTTGAAGACATGGTCGATCTAGGTTCTTATCATGGAATTGAAAAAAAAGATAGAGGAGGTGATTCTATGAGAGGAATAAGAGGGCCAATAGATAGGTTTTTTTATAAACAATGGTGATGACGGTGAAGAGATAAATCTGAAGATGACAGCAACGAATGCGAAAGAGTTGCAAAATAAAGTCCGTTCAGATGTTGGCATATTCTTCTTTCAAAATGCATTATCTTTCAACATTATAGAATCTCCTTCATTTAATAACATGTGTCGGTCTATTGGTTTTTATGGTAGAGGTTTTAGACCCCCAATGACGTATAAACTTCAGACATGGATCTTTAAAGAAGAAGAGGAGTCGACTGAAAAAATAATTGTAAGTGTAAAGGCTACATGGAAAACATCTGGAGTTTCTATATTGTCTTATTGATGGTCTGACATGAGGAATAGGAGCTTGATCAATTTTCTAGTGAATTTTCCACACGGAATCGTGTTTTTGAAATTTATTGATGCTTCAGATGTAGTTAAAGATGCAAAGCTCATGTTTAAATTACTTGATGAAGTTTTTGAAGAATTTGGTGAAGAAAATGTCGTATAGGTTGTGACAGACAATTCCAGTAACTATAAAGCAACTGGACAGAAATTGATGGAAAAAATAAAGCATTTGTATTGGACTCCTTGTGATGTGCATTGTATTAATTTAATACTAGAGAAACTTGGGCAGTTGCCACAACACAAGCGCTTGTTGTTGAAGGCGAAGAAGATCAGTTACTTTATATATAATCATACTTGGGTGTTGGCATTGATGAGGAAAATAGTGAAGAAGGAGTTACTTCGACCTGGTACTACTAGGTTTGTTACAGCCTACTTGACTTTGCAAAGAATGTATGAGTTAAAAAAATCATTACAGGCTATGTTTACTTCGGAGCAATATGTAAATTAAACTTGGGCTAAAAGATCTGAAGGAAAAGAAATCAGGAAAATTATATTGATGGATAACAATTTCTGGACCAGTGTGGTGTATGCTTTAAAGACCACAAATCCTCTAGTTAGTGTTTTACGACTTGTTGATTTTGCACAAATGCCGGCTATGGGATTTATTTATAGTGCTATGGATAATGCAAAAGAACAGATAGCAAAAAATTTGGGTGATAAAGAGGGTGATTACAAGGAGATTTGGGCTATAATAGATGAAGAGGGGAGTTCCAATTGCATAGAGACCTACATGCTGCTGCTTATTATTTGAATCCACGTTTTCAATATGCAGATAGTTTTTCAAGGCATCAGGAAGTCATGGTAGGTTTGTACAATTGCTTGTTGAGACTCATCCCCAGTGCAAAAGAAAGGTAAGATGTAGATCTCGTAACAAAACAGAAGTTCTTTTGTTTAGAACAAGCAAAATCTACTTTCACAAACAATCCCCTTGTATGTATTAATTCATTAATGTATGCACTTTAGTTTAAATTTTATTCACCTCTCATTCCTTTTTTTAATTTGAATTAGTCCTTGCACTTAACATTTTTTTTCTCAGTTGCCTGGTAGACTCAATTTGGAGTTGGTACTCTAGAACTTGCCCGCTTTGCAATAAGAGTTTTAAGTCTGACTTGCTCATCTTCGGCATGTGAACGCAATTGGAGTACATTTAATCAAGTACATACTAAGAGAATGAACGTTTGACAACGAAGCGATTGGAAAAAATGGTTTATATTATGTACAACAAGAGTGATGAGATCCCAATCGAGGAATCTCGACAAACACACGGAAACAACACAATTAAAACCTAGGAAAGATCTAAGACAGATTAAACGTGAAAATAAACAAGAACACGAGGAGATAAACAACGGAATTAAAGATAGATCGACGATAAAACCTTGGCCCGACAATCACGACGCAATTAATGATAATGCGGATTGAAGAACCAAGATTGGTGAACGCCACAAGGGTTGTCAATTCCTTGATAAGTTCGTTGGGTGAACGCCACAAAGATCGGATCTTTGATAAATTCAAGAAAAATGGAATAATTCAACCTTTCAATTTAGAGAATCCTCTCTCAATTAATCAATAACTTAAACTGTTCTTTACAATCATGAAAAGGAATATAAATAAGAAAAATAACCTAGCCACTAATTGACTCAAAATAGAATTCTAATTAAAGTAAAATACTAAAATAACTAAATAAAATAAAAGGAATTAAAAATCTGTAAAATATGGAAAATTCCGGAAATCTGATCCGCTCCTCGGTTACGACCGTAAATATTGGGCTTACTCGTAAGCCCCTCTCTGGTCCAAAACTGCTTCAGTAGTTACGGCCGTGACGAATTTGATTATGGCCGTGAAATGCCTCCTGCTTGGATGTTACGACCGTAACTTCCAGACTTACGACCGTAAGCCTTGTTTTGCTGAAATTCTTCCTTTTTCCCCAAAACTTGGTTACGGCAGTGCTAGTAGATTTTACGGCCGTGATTATAAGAGTTACGGCCGTGAAGGTCCTTCATTACGGTCGTAATGACTTTTCTGCACAAATAACTTCGATCTCTCGACTCGGCTTGATCCTTTTTTCCTCCCGGCTCGCCCACAACACGGAACTTGCTCCGTTTTCCACGTAGATCACCGTCATACTGCCGATGTCTCGACTTCGCCCTTCGATGACTGGTCCGGATCGTATCAAAGAGGCTCAAAGAACTGCATGTACTATTAAAGTCTCTCAAAGATGGAAAAGATCCTTTAGTTGTTGAAGATGTTTTGTCAGATGATGGATGGATTGCTGCTGATGTTGATGATGAAGGACCCGATGCCCAAGGAATTGAAAGTTCTACTAGTCAACGTAATTGAAAACGTCGTGTTTCACCAAAAGGTATCAATATTAGCCCAATTGAAATTTACTTTTATTCTTGAAATTTACTTTTATCTATATAATAATGATAATGAAACATTTTTTCATATACAGATAAGGGGAAGGGAAAGTCGTTTTTAGTGGATGAGGAAGATGAATTTATAGAAATCGACAGTGAAGATGAAGAAGATGATGTGGAAATTAGATATGATGATCATTCCATGGAAGATGCTACTAGTAGTGACTAATGATGATCATAGCAAAGCCTTTAAAACTCCTTTAATTTAACATTTTCTGAATTCCCAAGCATATATTTTGATAGGCGGCTCATGTTTTTTGTTAGGATTTTCTCACTTTGTGGCATGTCTTTGAACTTTGCTAATTTTTGGAAAATACATGTGGATGCTACATTAAATATGAAGTTGACTATTTTTATTAATTAAATATACCTTTTGATATTATTTTACAATTTTATCTTCTTCTTTTTTTTGGTGGTGAGGCTTATGCCTCGCCTCACAAAATAAAAACGCCTCAATACCTATTTTCGCATTTTTAAATATTGGACTCACTGAGAAGTTTTATCGAGGAGCGTGCGATTAAGGACAAAGCATGTTGAAAAGACTAATGTTGGTACAGTGGGGAGAGAATATCGTCTATCTAATGGCCGGAACAGCTCGTTAAGTGGGACCCGAGTCGTTACAAAATCTCTGAACTTTAGCAGATTTATCTTAGACAACATTTTTAACAAATTTCAATATGATCCCACAATTTACACCGATTTCTTCAATGTCTTTGAAGGGTATATGCTGACCTAAAAAAGGTACAGTAAAAAATGCCTTAGACACATATGGATCGTGGAGAATTTCACAGTGGAGAGCTAGAGGGATGGCAGACACGGCGGAATGGGAGGTTCTGGGCAAGAAGGACGGTTTGTGGAGTGATATTTTGGGAAAAATCATAAGATGCCATGGATAATTAGTGTTTCAAATGGAAGTTAGTACTTTGAAACCATTTGGGACATAGAAAATGGGGGAGCAAAATACTATTCAGATTAAAATTGAGCAGTTGATGAACTACCTTAAAATGCAGGGACGTGCATAATTTTGCACATTTCAGACTCCATTTGATCATAATCGTTGACAATCGAGATTCTGGTCAAAATTACGTGGCCAAAATCTCAGTTACTTATATATATAGATTATGAAATTTACATTTCCGTATAGCACCTAGGATTTTTTATGCTTTAAGTGTGGGGGTAGTTTTAAAATCAACAACAATTCATTTTTAACATAAACCTATAAATTTATGAGAAATTTCAAAAGCTATTGCTATTTTCAAACTTCAAACTATAAATCTGAAAATCAAAGCTAATAATGTAAACTATCCTTGTAGAATATTTGAAGGTGATGAAGAGAAGTTCTTCAATGGATTGTTGAGAGATTTGGACGGATGTTCTTTGACGGACCAAGTTGAGAGAGATTTTGATGGACCAAAGTTTTGAATAAATGCAATGGTTTGTTAGACTTTGTTAATAATAAATATTTTTTTCCTTTTTTTTTAACTTACAAATTGGTCAATGGGTATTCTGGAAAACAGGTCGAATAATCAGGTTACTGGCTACTAATTCCTCCTATAAATAGCTACTCTAATGCGCTTTATTACAAGAAAAAGCGCTTTAAGAAACGTTGATCATGGGCGGCAGAGATTCATAGAGAAAAATAGAGGAAATCAACGATCGGAAGCTAAAGGAAATTTCATTTTCGAAACAATTCAGTAGTGGGGTAAAAGAAGATCGCCAACGCCCATTTCTCCATTTACCAATTTTCAACCTGTTCCATTTATCCAAAGGTAATTCATTTTTTCCCCTCATATTTTTTTTTTCTTTTTTTTTTTTTACCCCTTCTTTCATGTATTTCGCTTGAAGAACTTCATTTTTAAATTAGTTCGTTCCAAAATTGGGGTTTTACCAAAGGAATTAGTGGCCAATAGCCAGATCATCCGACCCATTTTTCAAAATACCCTTTGACCCATTTGTAAGTTAAAAAGAAAAAGTGAAAATGGTTTATTATTGACAAAGTCTAAAATATCCTTACACTTATTCAAAAACATTATCTTTGAGTCCGGCTAAAACAAAGTGGGTCACCATTCTCGCCTTCAGTTCGTCCAAGAGAAGAAGAAGAAGAAGACTCCGATTGTTCAAGAAGAAGATCTATTCATCATAATTTTCAAACATTAAACAAGGTTAGATTACATTTTTTTCTTTGATTCCTAGATTTATAGCTTGAAGTTTGAAAATTTTCATACGTAAATCGAGTTTGGAAACATATTCTACATTTTTATGATGGAGCTCGCCGGAAATGGCGAGCTCCGCCATTGTTGTCTTCTTTGCTGGGCGTTCCCAGAGAAGAAGATGGTCTGACTGGACCATTATGTAATGGTCCAGCTGGACCAATTTGTTTTTGGTCCGGCCGAACCATTTTTAGGCCCTTTTTTGGGTCCGGCCGGACCACGTTGAGGCCAAATTTTTTCTAGGTCGGGCCAATATGTTTTGGTCCGGCCGGACTGTTTTGACTACCTCTTTTACATTAGAAATAAATTTTAAATAATTTCATAATAATTAGAAATAAGATATGTAATTATAATTTCATAATGCAAATAATAAATTTATTAATAATATAAAAATAAATGTAATTCTAATTAAATAATGTTGATAAAAAATTATTAATATTTTTCATAATAATTAGAAATAATAAATATGAACTATAATTTCATAAATGTAAAAATATATATAATAATAGTTTCATAACATTAATAATTGTAATTATAATTTCACAACTTTAATAAATAATAATAATACAATAATAATTAATAATGTTTATATATATACCATAATAATAAATAATAATAATAATAATAATAATAATAATAATAAAGTTTCTCCTGTAATGTTTAATTTTCCTACTTGTTCATTTACGTGCGGTAGTCTACAATGTAGAATGATTAAATATTGTGGCATACTTTTTTGAACTATGATTTTAACATTTGAAATTATGGCAGGATGAGTATGCGATTGATCTTGAACTGAGAGAGCTTCCAACTAAAGTTTCCCAATACAGGAGTTGTGACTCCGACACAGTTCTAAAGAGTCTTGATGAGTATCATCAAGATATCTTGAAGCGATCTTTCCTATGGAGATTCAAAGAATTGGCTCAGATGCAGTTTGCATCGCAAATTATAGATTCTCTGGTACTTCGACTTCTGAAGCCAGTAGACGGTGATGTATTTAGTTTTTGCTTCGGGGATGATAAGATAGTCACATTCTCGACTTTTGAGTTTTCCCTCATCACGAGATTAAAGTGTGATGGCCAAAGGGACCCAAAGCCCGGAAAACTCTCAAAATCGATGCTTCATCTCAAATACTTCGAAGGACAAAGGACCATTTTAAGGGGGGAGCTCTGGAAAACTTTACAGACTTGTCCCGATATGTTGGACAAATTGAAATTAAGCATGGTCTATATTCTCATAGCTTCGTGAAGGGCAAGCAAGCAAAGAATGGTATCGACTTATATGTTTTGGAACTTGTTGATGATATTGAAGCCTTCAACAACTATCCACGGGGGTCTATAATTTATGTCGATACCGTTAACATATTTATGAAAAAGCATTCGATGCCCAGTGCGGAGAAGGCCCCCCGAAAGTATGATGCGTACGGCTTCCCTTTTGCTCTACAGGTAATAATTTTAAACTTTTCATTTTGAATTAATTTATTATGTTTTTCATCGTCATAATAATTGTAAGTTTCACAGATATGTACGTATGAGGTTATTCCCGCCTTAGGTGACAGGTGGACAGTTAGGACGGGAACACGATTTCCTCGGATGCTAAATTGGAGAGCAACGGAGATTCCAAGCTCTAGGGAGCTTTCGGCTATCCTCGATGATCCTCAGGTGAGCGTTTAGAAATTATTATTACTGTAATATAATATTTGACACATGATTTATAAATTTTTCGAATGTTAATATATTAGCTTGAAGTCCTTCATCAGTTGACGACTTCGACCGAAAAGGAGGAGCAGGACTACATGCGTGGACTGGTATGCAATGTAATTTTAGATTGTTATTTACCTTTTGGGTTAAATAATTAATTTTTGTTTATTTATCTAAGATCAACGCAGTCCAGTACGAGACATGTCCCCGCCGCTCATGAGATCTCATTCACCAGGGACATCTCGTGGACCTTTACGCTCCCCCACTCCCCCGGTATGTTCATGGATTCAGTTTTCAATAAGCTATAATATTTTATTGGGGGTTAGTTTATTTCCTATTATATTTGTTGGAATTTATAATTTGAATTTGATATGTTTCTGAGTTGAGAATTATTTTTGGAGTAGTTGGTGATATGGCAGTATTATTGAGTTGTGGTTGGTGTTTTAAATTGTCGTGGTTGAGTGCTTGAATGTTTTTGATTTATTATGACATTTTGATGTCCCTTTATAGGGTGGCTAAGTCCAATTTTAAGGGGAGACTCTGTCGAAAATTTTGTAGAATCTTAAATAAACAATATTCAACATTTAATTTTCACTTTTGTTTTATTTAGAATCATCGCATTCAAGTACGAGACATGTCACCGCCGCTCATGAAATCTCATTTACCGGAGACATCTCGGGGACCTTTACGCTCCCCCACTCCATCGGTATGTTCATGGATTCAGTTTTCAATCAACTATAGTATTTTAATGATCACATTTACATGTTATAATATTTTAGTTAAATAATCAATTGTCATTTTTGTTTTCAGCGCCCAGTACCTCACATTGATGATTTGTTTGAACGTCTGGTGGGGGTCATTCGTGATGAGATGCATGCCCTTTGGGATGAGCTCGGAGGTAAGGTTGACACCCTCGAAGTGAAGGTCGACGCCCTCGGAGGTAAGGTCGACACCCTCAGAGGTAAGGTCGACGCCCATAGGAATGAGCTCTAAGGTGGGCATGGAGTATCAGATATGATGCCAGAGCGTGATAAGCTGGATGATATGATAGCTCAGATGATGGAGCAGGATTTTTACAGGGTGCCGGCTTGGGTGACTGGGGATGTGATTGAGGGGGTGCCGGTGGCGGAGGAGGTGCCTTGGGTGGAGGAGGAGGTGCCTCGGGTGGCGGAGGAGGTGATTGGGGGTGGAGGAGGAGGTGCATCGGGCGACGGAGGAGGTGCCTCGGGGGCGGAGGAGGAGGTGCCTCGGGTGTCTGAGGATGTGACTAATCTGCATGTGTCAACGGAGATGTCGACAGGGGTGGCAGAGGAGGTATCTCAAGCTGAGGAGGAGGTGCCTCATGTGTCGGAGGTGCCGGAGGATGAGTCGACTGAGGGGCCGACGGAGATGGTCGAGAAGAGGGGACGAAAACGTACTGTCGAGGTGAAGGAGCAGATTATTAGTACAAGGACAAGACAACCCTCACAGTATGTTCTTTCTCCCTTCACTGCCGAGGCTAAGAAGAGGACATTTGTGGACGGAACTTATGTCAACTTATTCCGCGAAGTCGATCCGGCGAAGAAAATGGTGTTCGATATGTGATACTATAAACTTAAGTCGAAGTAAGTTTCTTATGATTTTGTTTATTTATTTCTTAACTGTTAAAATGATTGTATATGAATTTCTAATTATTTATTCATTTAGGTTTCGCTTCGCCATTGGGAAAACAACAATATCTGATGCTAAAGATTGGTTCGGAATAGTCCTCAGGAGCAGAGCGGAGCTTGCCGAAGATGTGAGTGCATAATCATAATTATGTGAACTCACTATATTATTTTTTGATTAGATAATATTTAATTCGCTTATGATTTATGTTGTAGCATGTTGATCTTGTGATGGAGATGCTGCGTGATTGGGCTAGTAGGTACCCGAAATCGTTCGGCTTTTCTGGGCGAGTGATCTTGTGTTGCGGCTTTAAAAACACTGTCGACATCGAGTACTCAATGTATGAAAGCAACCCTACCTCGTACGTGTTTCCAGATTACATGTTGGACTACGTGGTAGGGGCAAAGCCCGTGTGTGGCCAGTCGTGGACGGGTTGTACACACCTCAATATTCTGGTGATCACGAACCTTCACATCATTGCTGTTGAGGTCGTGTTCGCTAACTCGAAAATGTATGTGTATGACTCCGATCATGGTTGTTTCACAGAGACCCAGCTGCAAGAAACTCTGATATCCTTGGCAGTCATTGTTCCTCTAATGGCTAAGCGTGCTAGAATTGATGTCGATGATGTACTAGCCATTGAGAGGATCAAGGGGATTTCCAAATAAGGTGTCAAGTAAATTTTCTTATACTCGTATTCTAGTATTTAATTAAATTCTTAACTATGTTCATTTATTTCACTAATTTTTTTTTAACTTACAGTGGCGATTGCAGGATTTTTGCAATAAAATATATTGAGTTCTTGAGCATCGGACGAGATGTCAAGATGATCGATCAAGAACATATACAGAAGTGGAGGATAAAGTTGGTTACTGATTTATTTACGTACAATTGTGATCCATAAGATTTAGAAATGTAAAAATATAGTTTTTATATGTAATTGTGTGTGTATATATATTTATTTGTTAATTTATTCATTACTTTTGAAATTACAACTGCATACATTAATTTCAATTACCGTCATTCAATAAACGTGCATTAATTTACATATTAAAAATTTAAAAAAAAAAAAAAAATCCACGTTTGGTCGGCCCGGCCGGACCGACCATGCGTGGTCCGGCCGGACCACGGTCAGGCCCGGATGTGGTCTCCGGACCGACCCAGTGGTTCGGTCGGACCATGGTCGGTCCGGAAGGGTCCGACCGGTCCAGCCATGAGGATTTTGTGGTCCGGTCTGTGGGGTTTAGGGTATTGAGAGAGTAAAGTTGAATAAATTGCCTCACAAGTAAGTATAAATAACAATATATTTTTTGAAACAAAAAAATAGTATATATATATATATAATTGCTAAATTTCTTTTTTATATTAATTAATAATTGCTAAAAAATTTCTTTATGAATTTCACCTTCTCAGGATTGCTTTCACACAAATCCTCGAGGCATATGCTGCATTTATTATCGGAACCCATTATCAACTTCTTTCGATTATCCACATTTACACCTTCACTTTTGCGGAACCAAACACTAAAATAGAAAACTAATATACTAATGACATGAGCATATTAATTTTCTGTTTTTGTGTTTGATTTTATGGAAATAAAGTTGTATAGGTGGAGATCGCAAGAAGTTGATAATGGATTCAGATAATATATGCAGCATATGTCTTGAGGACTTGTGTGAAAGAAATCCCGAAAAAAGTGAAATGTTCATGAATTGCTTATCTCATAAGGGAATATGATGCATGTTTCTTGAAAAAAATGCTATTGTGGGCATCACAAAGGTGTAATTACTAAATAATACCTAAACAAAAAATTTATGCATTTCACCTTCACTGGATTGTTTTCACAAAAAAGATCGAGACACATGCTACGCTGATTATTTGAATCCATTTCCATTTTCCTTCGGTTATTCACCTTTACAAGAAGATGGAAATGGATTCAGATAATTAGTGCAGCATGTGCCTCGACCGCTTTTTTCAGAGCAATTCAGCGAAGGTGATATGCATAATTTTTTTTGTTTCGCAATTAATTAATAATCACACGTTTTTGATGGCCTAAAATATCTTTTTTTTCCCCAAGAAACATTTATCATATTTCATCGTATGATAAGCAATTCACGAACTTTATTAACATGGAGAAAATAAGATAATTTATTATCAACAACACTACAATTACAATAAAAGTTTTAATAGTGATAAAATTAATTATTCAAGGAAATCTGACTAGTACAAGTTTTACGAGTATGACCGACTGTGCCGCACTTGCCGCACTTTCACGGTCGGGGAAACTATCTAGTAGATGGTATTCTAGATGTACGTACACATCCAGGAGTACGTCGTCAGACATTCGGTGGCAGTAAATTATCAAGCGGGAGCAAGTGTTCGGGAAGTTCCCACTCAGCCTCACTTGGTTGAGGAAATATAGTTTCAGCATATACTTCTCTCCACAAAGCAGTGGTATAGTACTCAGTTGATAATGACTGTGGTGAAAAGCCCCTATGTCTAGCAACTGCAACTGCATGAGCGCATGGAAAGCTCTCAAGCTGAAACTGTCTACACGTGCACGTGTTGTCATTCAAGTCCACAACATAACCAACATTACATCCGCATACGACGTTGAATCTAAACTGATCCAGTGGCTCCACCCCCAACCTTCTAGCCAAGTCTAATGTCTTGAAAAGTTTGGTTTCCATGGCAGGGGTGAGATAAGATGTGCATGATTGAGATTCCTCGTGTCTATAAAGAAACCAAACCTGTAACTTCTCCCTAATGTTCTCAATCATTGCCAGAATTGGTAACTCTCGATCCTTCTTAAATAATGCATTCAAAGACTCCATGTTATTTGACGTCATCATATTGTATCGACGTCCTGGAAATTGACACCGTGCCCAATGTTGAATCCCCAATTTATCTATTAAGTACTCTGAGGCAGCCTTTCTCTTGTTATCTATTTCGATCATGAACTTATTATAATCTTCAAAAGTGCAAGCCTCTGCCGCTCTCTTAAACAAGTCGTCTTCAAATTGTTTTGTATATGGTACATGCAATAACCATGTTGTGCCTCGAGAAAAACTTCAGCTATACCATTTATGATAGAATTTCCCCGATCAGTTATAAAAACAAGGTCATCGACATCTCCAAATACTTCCCTCAACTTTGAGAAAAACCAATTCATCGCTAGATCATTTTCGATATCCACTATTCCAAACGCAAGAGGATATATTTGAATGTTGGCATCTTGACATGTAGCATTAATTAACTTCCCTTCATATCTAGCTTTCAGTGTTGTGTCATCTACTAGAATTAGAGGTCGCATCGATCTTCTAAATCCATTTATGTATTGTCCAAGAGCCATGAAAAAATACTTGAAGCGATTGTCCTCGTCAGCCTCAATAAAGAATGTCGAACAAGGATTAGTTCTCGACATGTTATGACAATACCTGGCTAATTTCGTATAACTTTCATCGGGTGAACCCATTAAATCCTCTAACGCACATTCTCTAGCCTTCCAGGCCTTCTGGTAGCTCATGGTCACCTCAAAATCTCTCTACACATCGTTAATGATGTCTCTAGGTCTGTAAATAGTCGTTGGGTCATCAAACTTATGCATTATATGTCGTCCTATAAACCATGAACACGCTTGTCTGTGATCATTTCGACGAATGCCCACTTGACTAGTATGTTCTCGTGCATACTTGAGAACTACGAAGAGTTGATTTGTGTCCATCCTCGTTGCTCGCAGACGCCAACTACATTTATCATCTACATAGACAATTGTGTAGGTACTCCTGTCTGACTTCTTCACTTTAAACTCGAAATTGTACTTAGGTGCAATACTGTGCACCGCTTCTTGGAGATCTTGCTTGGTATTAAATAATTGCTGGACTTCCAAATCTTCATCATTTGGAACCACACGTGAACAATTAGTCGATCGTGAACTTGGCCCAGCCTGTGAGTTCTCGAAGTGCTCATGTTAACGTCTGGATAAATTAATCAGATCATTGTTTGTAAATGGAATGTCCTCATGATTGTCTCCGACTACATCGTGACCTCTATGGGTGATAAGAGGATCATGGAGTATATCAACTGTATCGGAATAACATCGTCATCCTCACGTGCTATTTCTAATGTGTCTCAAATATCATTCCCATTCTGATCCCCACCATGGAATTCTTCATTCTGATTATCGGGGTTATCCTTTAGTACTAAAGTTACACAGAGAGGAATAATTTTCTTTTTATTCACCTCAATTAACCACATAATTTGCACATCAGAAGTAACAAACAAGGGTGGCAATGCAATAGTAGAATTAGAGTTATATAGAAATCCAAATTTCATATCATATTCAGATGCATCAACTTCGAGTTGATCTTGTAGTTTGCTGTACAAGTCTGTAAATGACATACATGTTAACAAAATTACAGAAATGTTTTGATCATTTGTATATTTCCATGACCATCGCAGATTTTCATCAACCACGAATTCACCAAAATAAGAAACTGGGATGAAAGTCATATCTGCATTAATTAAAAATAATAAATTTTCAAAACAACAAGTTAGGGAAAATCAGAGTAAATGATAAAAAATAATTTTAAAAAAAATAGTCGATCGGGCCGGACCTTGCCTCGGTTCTGCCGAACATGACTGGTTCGGCCAGATCGAGACATGGCCCGTCCGGACCGGTCATTGGTCCCGCTGGACCATGCCTGGGTCTGGGTCCGGTCGAACCAATGACCGACACTTTTGGTTGGGTCTAATGTTCAATTCTTCCGATTTTGTTACTAAACTGATAAAAATCAAACTTCGCCATATTAGTTTTTCATTGTTTAGTCTAAATAATTATAGATCTATAATAATCTATAATAATCTATAATTATTAACTAAAAAATTAACAATAGATGAATTTTTCGATAATTTTTTTTATTGAAATTATAGATCTGTTGAATAAGTTTAACACAATGTGAGCGAAATTAAATACAGTATAATAAATATTGTTAAATCAACTTACCTCTATGAAGTAGCGAATGAAATCTTTCGATTGAGTTTTGTATTTTTTTTGAGGATTTTTTTTGAGCACAAACAGATAAAAAAATGAGAGAATAATTTATCTGTGTATTGAGAACAAGCAGATGAAAAAACGAGAAAATAATGAAAAGTGAGAATTGTATGGTCTTTGCTTTAATATAAGTATGAAATAAATGAAGAGTATAAGAGAAATGTGGTTATTAAGGGTATACACGTCTTTTTAAAGGAAAAATGGGTATTGTGGTTAGTTTTTGAAAAGTTAGGACATTTTAATTTAGCCCATGTTTGACTTGGGCATTTTGAAAATTCACCCGGTTTTACCATCATATTCCTGCTATCTCAAAATCTATTGTTCGCTGAATTTTTTTCCCTCTTTGAAGAATCTCTTGTGCTGCTTTAGTTATTTTTTTAGTTTGATTCACGAGAAGTTGATCTGTTGATAACTACGTTTAGGTCTGCGTGGTGGAATTATTCAGGGTATCATTCGGATAAGATTTTTCTCCGTGATTCGATTAAATATTCTTTTTCATTTAGTCGGTGATTCTTAAGTCGGATAACAGTAGTATGTTACATTATGATCGTGATAACTGATAATTTATTTCTTAGTGTATATTTGTGTACTTGCGGGATTTACAAAGGTGCAATTGAGTCCCCATTACCTTTACCTCAGTATGAATCCATTACCTTTACCTCAGTATATATCTGAATCTATTTAGAAAAATCACACCTTTCTTTTTCATTGTGTAGGATTTAAATATAAAAATAATGGAACCACGATCTTCTAAATTTATGAAGCACTTCTTGCTTCATATTGTCCAACATCCTAAATAAATTAAGACTTTAGCACGATCATTACAATTTATAAATCAATTTATAAATAAAAAATTTTCAAATTATTTTTTAACCATACACATTTTATCTCTCCACTTTTTAACCACATATTTTTCACCTAAAAACATAAATAAAAATTGTTATAGTTTTGCCGAATAGAGCCTCAAATTTATACTAGTGTTAACAACCCACCATTAGAAATCTATAGCCTGAGTAAAAAACAAATAAAAGATTGTTGGGATCATAGATATTTTAATTTTGCCCAAACCCCAAGCCCAAGTGAGGTTCCAACCCAAAACCAATTGGTAATGGGTGGAGTAGCTCACTTGGGTTATATGGTGGTTCCCTCCCTCAAACAAGGCTCACGAGGTACACCTGGCCCATCTGGCCCTCTCTCAAGATAAATCACGTCAAATCTCCTCATGCCCAAAGAGATCACCATTCACCGAGATAATCCACCATAGCCGCTGCACACTATGTTATTATGGATCTTTCCATCTCGTGAGAAACCACAGGAATTCTTCATCTTGATGCTCATCATCTCGATTCATCTGTCATTGTTAGGGAGTCACATCCACTCGATCGTGCGTCCACCAGACAATCTTTCTGGCTCTGATACCACTGTTGGGACCATGGATATTTTAATTTTGCCCAATCTCAAGCTCAAACCCCAGGTCCAAGTGAGGTTCCAACCCAAAATCAATTGGTAATGGGTGGAGTAGCTCACTTGGGTTATATGGTAGTTTATTTCCTTCCTCACAACCGATGTGAGATTGTTTGCATCCCAACAAACATAAAATAAAATACATAAACTATAGACACGTAATATTCCTTCCATCAAGTCTATGATTGCAATGGTGGGTTGTTATTACTAGTTTAGATTATTCATGTATTAGGAAGTAGTGGGCAATATGGTGCAAGGAGTACTCTTTTGAAGATTAGGGTTTCATTATTCATGTATTTAAGTCTTACAAGGAATGTAAAATGGGTGGACAATCGTTTTCTACAACACTGAATTGTCTTTGGGAGGTTTTTGATTCCACAGTAAGCAAATTATTGAGATGTCTAGGGTTAATATTTTTATTCTTCTTTTTATACTTTGTTTGTTCTCATTAAGGACAATTGTTTTCGTTACACAATCACATTGTGTAAGTTCTTAAACGTACTCCTTAGAAGTTTATGGTTCCATTATTCGTGTATTTAAGTCCAACAAGGAATGTAAAATAGGTGGAACAATTGTTTTCTGTAACACTGAATTGTCTTTGGGAGGTTTTTGAATCTTCAGAATACAAATTATTGAGATGCCTAGGTTTCCTTGAGATAACCTATATTTTTATCCTTCTTTTTCTACTTTTTATGTTCTTGTTATGGACAATTGTGTTCGTTAGCCGTTACACAATCACATTGTGTAATATTATAGCGTGTGTTTGATGCTTATACTTTTTGGATAAAAAAGGTTTGAGAAATTTAATGGTTAAAAAGTAATTTGAAAGGTTAAAAAATTATAGGCTTGACTTTTTTGGATGATTGAGATTGATTACCGTAGAGGAAAATTTGTATTTTTTTATGAGAAAGTTGGAGGCTCAAACAAGGGCATCAGTAGAACTAGAAAAGGCTAAAGAATCTCTAATTCTGAAGCTACTATTAGGTTCCGTAAGAGATCAGTCAATATCAATTTCTTCTCAATTGCCCTTATTCACCACTTGCAACTATGTGTTCCCATTCTCCGTAAAGGAAAAAAAAGAAGAAGAAGAGAACACAAGGGCAACAAATAAAGCAATGAAAAATAACAAGTGTCATACGACACTTTTAACCAGTTGTCCGCTCTTGAGAAGTTGGCTTGCTTTGTTAGGATATTTGACCAAAATTAAGAATAAGAATATCTTGAACAATTGATTTTCTTGTTAAAGTGATTAACTTGAAGACCAAGTTAAAAGTAAAAAGAAAAGGAAGATAATCTTTTTGGCATGGATTTATTTCCTTATTATGATATTCTACTTCAATAAGGAAACATCTTAAAGCACAAGTAATACACGTTTTTGAGTTATGTTTACCTATAAATATGTATGTTGAGGAATCAATTAATTGCACATTGGCTAGAGAGCATTGTGAAGAAAAATGTAGTCTAGCATCTTGATTTTTCTTGGGTTCTTTGTGGGTTGCACAAGGAAGTAGAAATTGGTAGATATGGTAAAACTTGATTATTTTTCCTACAATACTTGGGGGGTTTGATGAGCACAAAGTCTATATAATTGTAACAATTTATTATATAGTGAAAAGCTTTAGCGAGAGTCCGTGAACGTAGGCAAGTTGTCGAACCATGTAAATTTCTGTGTTCGTATTTTATTTTCTTGTTGGCTTAATTATTTCTTAAACATCAAAAATTCCTGTGAGGTTAATTAGAGAAAGAATTTGTGTGTAATTTTCAACAGTGGCGTCGTCGACGGGGAAATCGACGTCTAATTAATAGAGCATCAGCTGGTTTGAAGATTTATTTTGGAGTAAAGGAAAATATGTTTGGAAAATACAACGTGGAGAAATTTGACTAGAAGATCAATTTTGGCTTGTGGTAAGTACAAGTCATAGATGTATTGATTTAGACGAGACTGCAGAAAGTTTTAAAGGAAAAATCAACCCCGAGTTCTGACAAAGAAACTGAATCCAATACGAGTGATAAAGATTGGGAAGATTATGATTTGAAGGCTGCTAGCATGTTACAACTTTGTTTGGCTAAAAAATGTTCTTGCAAATATTTATGGGATATTTGCTATGAAGGAATTGTAGGAAAAACTGGAAGAGTTGTATTAGATGAAGAGTTTGTCAAATGACTTGTATCTGAAGGAGCGGTTTCATTCTTTGAGAATGAATGGAGGTATGAGAATCTTAGACCATCTTAGTGTTCTCAATGGGATTGTTTCTGAACTGGAATCTATTGGAGTTAAGATTGATGATGAAGATAATGTTCACCTGGTCTCTTCCATCCACGTTTGAGCACATCATTCTGATTTTGATGTACGGAAAGGAAACGATAGAATTTTCAGAAGTTAAGTTGATTTGGTTGAAGTGACAGTTTATCTGAAAAGCTTTGCTTGTTATTGAAAAGTGGAAGAGATGCAACTCCATGAAGAAGAAGGTAATGTGTTGGAACTATGGTAAATGTAGTCATGTGAGAAGAAGTTGTTCAAAAGGTAAAGCAGAGTCAGCTAACTGCTCGGAGGTGGACAATACGACTCTCCTGGTGGAGGGTGGTGATGATGTACTTTATTAAGATGGGACTTCCTTATGGCATGAAACCAGTTGCCATGATAGAGGATGTATTCTTGCTGACGGGTATATGTGTTCGCACATGGGCATTGGTTTGGCATTAATGCAAGGTGTGTGGTGAGATTGATGTCGATGGCTGATGAGCTCCCAAGGAAAGCCAAATATGGGAGTTGCACCATAATTTTTTAGCAATGTTTATTTCAACATGAGCCGATGAAATGCTCGGAGTTCGTTGATAATTCTGAGTACTAGTTATACTCATATGGTAGAGTATGAGATAGTCAAAGTGTTAAATGCTTGCCTGTTTACCCAAAGATTGATTTGAATTTTTTGGCTTGGATGAATTTGTGTCGAGGTGGAAATTGTTAAGATATTTGACCCAAATTAAGAATGAGAATATCTTGGACAATCAATTTTCTTGTTAAAGTTTTTAACTTGGAGACCAAGTTAAAAGTGAAAAGAAAAGGAAGATAATCTTTTTGGCATGGATTTATTTCCTTATTTTGATATTTTACTTCAATAAGGAAACATCTCAGGGCACAAGTAATACATGTTTTTGGGTTATGTTTACCTATAAATATGTGTGTTGAAGAGTCAATTAATTGCACATTGATTCGAGAGTATTGTGAAGAAAAATGTAATCTAGCATCTTGATTTTTCTTGGGTTCTTTGTGGGTTACACAAAGAAGTAGAAATTGGCAGATGTGATAAAGCTTGGTTATTTTTCCTACCATACTTGGGGGGTTTGGTGAGTGCAAAGTCTATATAATTGTAACAATATATTATATAGTGAAAAGCTTTGGCGAGGGTCCGTGGACGTAGGCGAGTTGTCGAACCACGTAAATTTATGTGTTCGTATTTTATTTTCTTGCTACTCAATTATTTCTTGGATATCAAAAATTCGATTAATTAGAGAGAAAATTTGTGTGTAATTCCTAACATGCTTTACAAGCTCTCTTCTCCAATTCCTTTTCTAATTTGAGGATATTGTTTCGTGTTTGAAATAGCCAAGATAACTCTTAGTATAGTCTAGGCTACAAAAGACCAGCTCAAGAAGCTGAGGTTAACAGGCAAAAGATAAAAATCCACAAATTGAAAAAAGCAAGTGCTCCATCTAGAGGGGCATACCTCAGCAAGTCTAGACATAAGCTTGGACAAATGACCCTCAAAACGTAAGATTCCAGGTTTTTAAATAAAAATTCTCACCAGAGCTCGGGTAAAGGGTCAGCATTTGGTGCTTTTCAAAATAATTTGTATGTTGATTACAAGTGTTGTTTCATCTGTAGTTTGTGCCTGGATGTTGATCTATGCATGGATTTATTTTCTGGATTGGTTTGCCATAATATTATGGTAAATTTTGCTATTCTTAAAACATAGAGAAACACTTTCATTGATAGTTGTAATCTTCCGCTTTCTTAGAGTTCAATATTCATTATTTGTGCCTTTACTGGAAGTACTTGATTTGCACATTGCCATATTGTAGGGTTTCTTTCCAATGGCCGAAACAAAATCAGCTATGAGGAAGCCAATTTTCACCAAGGTTGATAAGCTGAGGCATGGAACTAATGGACACAATCTTGTAGTGAAGGTTGTAAGTGCCGATGTTATAATGTAGAAGGGCAAGCCAAATGGGCCCTAACAACGTACATCAAATGCGGATTGCTGAATGCTTGATTGGAGATGAAACTGGGACCATTGTGTTTACGACGAGGAATGAGCAAGGTATGGCAGTTCCTAGTGGTGATTTTGGTTCTTTATCAAAGTTATGATTCTTTATGATAACTTTCTGATGAATTAATATCCTTTATTAACTTCCATAGCTAATAGGGTTATCTCCTATCCCATTGCTGCCGGTTTTTGGAGTGATAAGGGAATTAGTTGTATTGTTTTTGGATGTTGTGGCCTCCTTATTCCTTACAGTTTCAAATTCTTTCTCATCCTCCAATTTTCCCTTTCATTCTTCTTCCCCTCATCTCTGTAATTCAGTTATAGATCATTTACAAAGATCAGCTTGTCGTTATCATGGATTTAGCTTATGTATATTGATGATGTAGCAAAATTAGCTTTGAGATAACATGAAATTCTGATGTGGAATTGAGTGCATCCAACTTCATGTGTTGTAGCCTAGTTACATTTTCTAGTGACACATCCATCATGCAGTGGACCTGATGAAGCCTAAAAATACGGTAATATTACGAAGTGCAAAAATATATTGACATGTTCAAGGGGTCAATGAGGCTTGCAATGGATAAGTAGGAACATGTAGAAGTTACTGAACCAGCCAGCTTTACTGTCAAGGAAGATAATCACCCATCGTTGGTTGAATATGAATTGGTCGATATCGTGGAAGAGCAACTGCTTTAATACAATTCCTTCTTCATTTAAATCAGGCTGAATGTGGTATTAGGAGATAGGCGAGGTCAGAATTTTGTTGTTTTTCTAGCCCTCTTGTTTGAATGATGCACCGGAAGTTCTTGAAGGATCCGAAAGTCTTCTCTATGAATAGGAACTCCAGCTATTCCATGGCAGCCGTCTGTCAATACAACTTTGAGTAATAAGAATCATTTGATAACACATGACATGGGAACCTTAGTTGTCTATGTTAAAGATACGTTATTATGAGATTTTGTATATATTAATCTTATTTGGAAAGTGCAGTTTCTCAACTCTTTTGTGTTTTTTTTGGAATGCTCGATATGTTGCAGTTTAAATCATTATTCATATGGAAAGGTTTTCTTAGCTCAATTAATTGATGGAAGTGAATGGTTGGTCGAGCTACCATGAATGTACTTATCACTATTACGTAGATGGGTTTAGCATAACATTCATGTAGATGTAGACCTGTACATTGGGTCTTTTAGCTCACCTTTATCACATATTATCTCTGTAGCACGGACACTTTCACTATGCTAGCATGTCCGTGTCGAACTTGTGTCGGATATGACACTCCTCCGATATCTACCATGGTAGTCATTCTTCTTTCTTTATAATAGAAATCATATATTTTTAACTCAAAATTATTGTAAAATAACAAATAGGTACTCGAAGTTAAAAGATTTCAACAAATAAAATTAATAACAAGTATAAAATTAAACTTATATTATGTAAATGAAGAATTTTAAATATTTTAATTAACGTGTTGTATCATATTTTTTTGAAAAATTGTGTCACGTGTCCAACGTGTATTGTGTTGAATACATGTCTCTGTGTTAGTGCATCATAGCTATTGTAGTGGAAATCACATCCAAACATGATTTTAAACTTATCAATTCCTCCATCTACCGAGTTCTGTCTCCTCCGTCACCTCTCCCTCTCCTCTGATGGTCTAGACGGCACAAGTCGCATCTACAACCTCGCGTTGCAGCAACCTATTGCACGCGGATATAGTGTCACCTCGAGGTTACTGCAACGCAGCAGTCGCGGGGCTTCTAGTCATTGTGTTCAACACACTTTTAGTGGTGTCTAATTGATAATATTTTCAAGTTTGTGTGGTTTGTTGATTTGATGGTTGGCGAACTGTAGGTTGGGTGGTGGCTGCGGGTTTTGGGGATTTTTGGTGGAGATTGGTGAAGTGGCGGTAGAGGTGATTGGAGGTGACGATGGTGGTTTGTTGGTAGGTGCGGTAGTGAGGTGATTGTGGATTGGATGTGGTGGTGGTGGTTGTTGGGGGTGTCGTCGTGTGGTGGTGGTGGTGTGTGTGTGCAGTGTGGTGGTTGTGACAGACGTGGTGGTTATAGGTTATGCATGTGGTGGTGGTGCCCGTGTGCAAATTGGTTGTGGTGGTCCCAGTGTGCCAATTATGGTGAACATATTGGTGGTTCCTTGTGCTGATTACCATTGTGTATATCTCAGCCACAACAGCATCACCGTTCAGCACTGGGTGCCTACAACCATGTCCGTTCTTTTTTTTTTAATTTGAGGATTTGATTACACGAAGCATGTGCTCTGTGTGTTGTTCAGATGACGATATATGGTGGTTTTGGTATGTCGATACGGTAAGATGGTGGTGTTTAAAATTGGTGGTGGTGACCGTGGTAAGTTGCTTGCCATGGTGGTGGCGATTTATTGGAGGTTTGGACGATTGTGGTGCTCTGGTGGTCCATTTGTCGAATGTCGTGATTCTTTGGAGTTGGTGGTGGGGTATTTTAGATTGGCTGCGAAAGGTGGCAGGGTATTGGGGTGGTGGTGAAGGTGTTTGTGTGGCGTTGGCAGTGATGGTGGAGGAGGTTGTAATTGATGGTGGTCATAGTACAAGTTATGGTGGTGGTGTGTCTGAAAGTAGTGCCGACGCCAATGCCTGCTACACGGTGGTTGTGGATTTGGGGGAGGGTGAGGGTGATGAAGTATTATTTGTGACCTAATAATTTGAATTATTGTAACTCAAAAATAAGTCGTGATCAATTAATTAGTATGATCACAATTTGTAACCAATAAAATTTGCGGTTTATGATCAAGAAATAGATTGTGATCATTTAAATCGACAATTTGTGACAAAAAATGAGTTGTGATCAAGTAATTTGATAAATTGTAACCTATAAAATTTGTGATTTGTGATTGAAAAAAACTTATGATATGTGAAAATTGTGACCTAAAAAATTGTGACATATGAAATTTGTGATTTGTGACCATTGAATAAATTGCGACTCATAATTTGTGATGGTGATCACCAATAAATTTTATGAATTGTGACAAAGAAATGAGTCCTAACTTTAATAATTGTGATTTGTGACTAAATAATAATTTGTAATAGATTAATTTGATTATTTGTGTTAGACAATAAATTGTGACCTATAAATTTGTAATTTGTGATCAAGAATTAAGTCGCGACCAAATAATTTTATAATTTGTGACCGAGAAATTTCATTATTTGTGACCGAAAAAATTAGTCGTGGCCTATAAATTTTATGAATTGTGACCAAGAAATGAGTAGTGACTTTAATAATTGTAATTTGTGACCTATTAATTAGATTATTTGTGACCAATAAATTTTTAATTTGTGACCATGAATTAAGCGGCAACGAAATAATTTTATAATTTGTGACTAAGAAATTTCATAATTTGTGACTATATAATATATTATTTGTGATTGTGACCATAGATTATATAATTGCGACCTTCATTTTTCATTTGTGACCTAAAAATAAGTCGTGAGCAAATAATTTTATAATTTGTGACCGAAAAATTAATCGTGACATAAATTTTGTGAATTGTGATAGAGAAATAAGTCGTTACCTTTAATAAGTTATGAGTCTTACGACCAATAATTGTGATTGAGAAATAAATGTGATTGTGATCAAATAATAAATTATGACCGATTAATTTTATTATTTGTGACCGACAATAAGTTGTGACCAATAAATTTGTAGTTTGTAATCGAGAATTAAGTTGTTACCAAATAATTTTATAATCTGTGATTATGCTGGGACATGCCGAGCTCAATGTGCATGTAACATTTGAAATCACACATTTTTTTTATCTTGTTCCTTCCTAATATTTATGGATAAACTACTTAACTTATAATAATGATAAATCCAGACATCAATGAAGGTAATCCATTTGGTTTCGATTTCTATATTCAATTTGACAACGAGACTCGAAATCTGTGATCAAGTGTCAAAATCCCACAATTCAACTTCCTAAGAGTTATGCTATTCATACAGATAGTTGTACAGATGAGCTAATAAGGACAAAATAGTAAATAGTAATTGGATTATAATACCCTTTCTCTATTAATTTTGCAAATATATCCTTTTTATTTGATTAATCTATTTCTTAAATTCTGAATTTTAAAGTCTAATAAATCTATTCTTTCAAGGAGACTTTTTATATCTTTTGAATATACTCTATTTTTTTTAATAAAATGAATTATTTCTTCTATATATTTCTAATAATTTCAATTTATCTTTCAAAAGTTAATTCAAGCATGGTAAAAACGATGAATATACTAATTTTATCTTGTATTCCTTCTTGTCTATTTTGAATATTATTATTATTATATAAAATAATTCTATCATCTAATAAATTAGAATAATCTATAATATATTGATCATGGTTTTCTAACTGATATTTTTCAAATACTTCATCTATATTAATTGATTGAGAAGTAATTTCATTTATTTTTACTAATATTCTATTTAATAGATTATATAGTCATTTAATTGTATATCCTGACATTTTATATACTGAAATTAAAGGATACAAACATCATGATTAAATAATCCATGTGATTCTCAAAGATCTTAAGAGAAATCTTTCTAACCTTTAGAATCAAGTGACCTTTGAGCTTTGAATCTGCAAACAACTCCCTTCAACGGCCTCTTGCCTTCATGGGATCTTTACTATTCCAGCTTCTTGCTCTCACTGTATTGTTTCTAAAGATCAAAATCTGAATTTGAATTAAAGAAAACTCTCATTTTTGCTAAAATAAAAAAGAATTTTCCTATCAGATCTTTCAAGAATCTATGGTAAGAAGTGTTTAGAAACTCATAGTTTTATGAAAAGATTGGAATATTACTGAAAATTGATACAAGATTGGTATGAGAATTCCTAAAGTTTTGGCTATCTTACAAGTAAATTGCTCAATTGTTTTCGTTCTGCCTTCTACTGATCCATACAATGGTTTATATGGAGGATTTTTTTAATTTTCATCCATCATCCCTTACATCATTTGGTATAAGTGGGAGGACCAATAATTGGTCCTATTACATCATACTCACATTACTACTCTATTATTGTAAACAACTATCCATGGTACGTTACATCTTCTTTTCATAGTGGTTTCTAGCTATCCTCCATTATATCTGTAGGCATGGGGGACAATCTCTGACTCTGCACGCCTCATGGATTTTTGTAATGTGATAAGTGTATTTTATACACTTATTTATATGTCAAAATTAGAATAAATTATTGTCGTTTTAGAATAAATGTTATTTAATTTGCGATTATCTGTTTACAATACAGAAAATATCCCAAAAAATAAGAATGAAACAATTGACAGGAAAAATACACAATTGGATGCTAATTGGAGCTTAATTGAGCAAGTGAGAAGTGTATGACAACAACTGGGAAAGATTCATGGTGCCAAAAGTGAATAAATCAGAAGTCAGAGGACCTAATTGAAGAAGTTGAGAGCTACAACGAGCAAATTGAGAAGATTCCAAAGTTTAGGGACTCAATCGCAAAGATTAGAAGTTGAGGATTGAAGGTGCAATTAAAAGTCAAAGACTAACTTAAACAACCAGGAAAATATGGAAATTGTGTCAACAACCCAAACCACTCGATCGCCGGCATCAATATCGCGTAATCGAGCGAAACCTCGTTTTTCTCACCCCGAGAGTTTTTGCCTCAACCATGCGATTGCTGGCTTTTCAACTGCGCGATCGCACTGTTATTTGACTGGGATGAAATTAGGCTTTTTGCACCCGGATTCAGCAGCTTTTCCTCTTCTTTAACCTAGGTTTCTCCAATACCTATATATAGAACATAAGAGGCACGAATTCTGAACATTTGCCTCTCCTAAGAGCAAGCCACAATTGAGAATTCAAAATCAAATTTTTGGGGAATCAAACATCTCAAAGGGGCGTGAATTAAAGATAATTGAAGAATCAATACTTGGTGCAAGCCTTTCTTTCTTTATATTATTTTCACTGAACGTTTATTATTGTTGTTTTTGCTCTTTAATCATGATATATAACTAAACTCTATGTTGGGATGAACGATGTAGCCTAATTTTATTATTTTAATTCCAAATCCCTCGTTTTAATGATTTTGTTACATTTATTGATTTATTATTATTCTTAATGCGTGAATGAACTGACTACTTATTCATGATTACATGAGTTATTTCCATAATCCGATAGGTGAGTTAATAACTTAGATCAAGGTAATAAATTCGGTAATTGAACAAGAGATAGATATATTCTTTTGTTATTATTGCGGTCGTGTGTGAATTCTTTTGTATTATACATCTAGATAAGGAATATTCGGACCCTCTGTAGAGATACATGGTTGACTTATTTAAGTAGAATTGACTTAAACTTGAGAGAGAAATTTCAATATACATTAATGAATTCGGCCGAATACATTATTAGGAAATAATGCTGGAATTGGATTTAATTTAATTGGTTAGGTGAAATCGTAAATCTCAACTACATTACAGTCGTTTTTTAAAAACAAAAGCAATTTCGAATTTTAAATTCTTTAGTTTAATTTTATTAGTTTTAATTTAATCATCAACAACTATTACGTCCGTTCAAATAGGGTTTAGAACTAAAATATTTCGATACTTAATAACAATCTCTGTGGGAACGATAATCAGGACTCTTAGGTCAACTTATTACTTTTCACGATCCGTGCACTTGTCAGAATATTTCGAATCACGAAATATTAGCGAACAAGTTTTTGGCGCCGTTGCGGTGGACTGTTTTATTAATACGATACCCATTAGTTCTTACTTTACTTTGAACTTTATTTCCTTTATTTTTTATTTATTTTTATTTTTATTTTTAGAGCCTGTTTGTTTTTGATAAAAAATCAGATTTTTATCAAAGTCAAAGTCAACAATTAATCACAACCATATATTTCATGGGTCACACAACTTTTTAAAAATCTAATTTCAATATCTACCAAAGAGAGGCTTAGTTTTGTTTTAGTTAATTCATGTTAAGAAGGTCTAAGTATTTTGATTTGCTTCCTCTTGATACAGAAATCGAATACACCTATCGACAGAGGCGCATACAACAGTTGGAAGCAGCTCAACAAACAGATTTAATCATGGCAGATAACAGAAATTAGAATAACCAGAATAATCTGTCAGAAGTTGCTGATGAACAACAACCTAATCATGGAAGGCGTGTTTTGAGAGACTACATGATTCCTCATGTGGAGAACATTGGAACGTGCATAGTGCCTCCGCAATCTGGGAAAATAATTTTGAGATCAAAACTTTCTTGATTTTCTTGATCCAAAACTCGGCTGTTTTTCATGAATTTCCGTCTGAAGATCCACATGCACGTCTTCGGACTTTTCTGAAATTATGTGATATGCAATGCATGAACGGAGTACCAGATGATGCTGTGAAGTTAAAACTGTTTTCATTCTCGCTGGCAGACAAAGCAAAAACATGGTTTCACTCTTTGCCTCAACATACTATCACTACATTTGAAAGTCTAAGCCAGAAGTTTGTAGATAAATTTTTCCCACCAGGGTGGATATCAAAGCTTAGGCGTGAAATCCTTTCATTCACTCAGCAGTCAAGAGAATCTATTTTTGTGGCTTGGGGAAGGTTTACTGAGCTAGTTCGTCAGTGTCCGAGGTATGGAATTGCAGAATGGATTTTGGTTCAAACAGTTTACAATGGTTTGACAAATGAAAACTAGAAACATGCCGATTCTGCAGCAGGTGGATCAGTAATGGACTTGACTCATGAAGAGGCATCAGAAATTTTGGAAAAGATGGCTGTAAACAGTTACCAGTGGTATTCAGATCGATCCACACCGAAGTCTAGGGGAATTGTTGCAGTTAGTGAGATTACAGCATTGAATGCTAAGCTGAATGCTTTGACAAAGAAAATTGATAGCATGGGTGTGCAGTCAGTCAACTCGGTGTAGACAGCTTTGTGAATTTTTGTCCCATGCAGCATTTCAGAACAAGTCAACTTCGTGGGTAACAGGTAGCATGGTGGTCCTTATTCACAAAATTACAACTCGGAATGGAAGAACCACCCTAATTTTTCATGGTCTAACAATCAGAATGTTCAACGCCCACCTGGATTTCAACAACAACAACTGTAACAAGCTCAGAATACAATGAAGAAGAACATGGATATGTTAATCTAGCTGGTCAAGAATTAGAATGATGAATTAAAAAGTTAAGCAGTTAAGATTAAGTATTTGAAAAATCAAATGGGGCAGTTGGCAGCCAATAGAACAGATATACAGTCTGGATAGTTACAAAGCAACACTGAAACAAATCCTAAAGTAACTGTTGAAGAATATGAAAAGAAGAAGAATTAGAGGCAAAATGTGGTAGAAGAACAACAAAAAAAGAATAGGGGCCTACTTCAGAAGTTCAAGAAAAAGTTGAAGAAAAAGTTAGAGTTCGACCCCCAATCAAGGCTTATGTGTCTCTCATCCCATATCCACAAAGACAGAGGAAACATCAGTTGGAACAACAATTTGGTAAATTCTTGGAAATTTTTAAGAAACTGCACATAAATATCTCGTTTGCTGAAGCTTTAGCTCAAATGCCACTTTACCTAAAATTCATGAAAGAGGTGCTGTCAAACAAAAGAAAGATGGTAGATTTTGAAACAGTAGCTCTCAATGAAGAATGTAGTGCTATCATACAAAAGAATTTACCACAGAAGTTAAAAGATTCAGGGAGTTTCTCTATCCCTTGTACAATTGGTAACTTTAGTTTTGACAATGTTTTATGTAATCTAGGGGCTAGTGTTAACTTAGTGCCTTTATCTGTGTATATGAAACTTGGTTTGGGGGAGTCTAAACCAACAAACATTACTTTGAAGCAGGAAAACAGATCAATTCAATATCCTTCTAGTATAGTTGAAAATGTGATATTGAAAGCGGGAAAAATCTTCTTTCCAGTCGACTTTGTGATACTGGACATGAAAGAGGACACTCAAATGCCCCTCATCTTTAGAAGACTGGTCCTAACTATGGGAAGAGGCCTAATTGACATTGAAAAGGGAGAAATCATTTTTAGGGTCGAAAATGAACAAGTCATTTTTAGCATCAAGCCAAGGCAAGATCTTGAAGTTCGAAATGAAAGTTGCTTCAAAGTGGAGGAAGTGGTCCAGAAAACAGCAAGAAAGTTGAAGCGTGGGATTAAGTTGGAGGGGGCTCCAATCATAAAACATGAGTTCATACAAGCAAAATATGGATGGAGGGACAACAAAGAAGAAAAGTCTAACATCCCTCAACAAACAGTTAAAAGGGAGGCTTTGGACTTCAAGAATGTGAGAAAACTGGTTGAGAAATGCAAGGTAGATAATTGCAAGTTATGCAAAGGTTCAAGAGGATCATTCATGCCTTAATGAGGAAGAAGTGCAATAATGCGCTATTACCTTTTTCGATATAAGGGAAGATTTTTTGGCAACATGAAATATTTTCTTGGATATTGTATCTGATTTTTTTTCGGTACAATAAAATTAATCAAGGTATATTGATTTGTACTATACAAAAATTACGTACTGATGAAATTAATACTATATTGAACTAGAAGTTCATACATACGTACAAGTGAAATAAATATTGTATTAAATCAGAAGTTCATAGGTACAAGTGAAATATACAGTGTATTGAACCAAAAGTTCATCGATACTGTATTGAACCGAATGTTCATACATAGAAGTGAAATAAAATCGTATTGAACCAGAAGTTCTATAATGAACGGTTATATCATCAAAAGCCTCAAATTATTTGCTATGTGAACAACTTGAATATAAATTGTTTCTCATACAACTATATCATGTATATGTCAATATGATGAAACAACAATTAGCTCATGAAGCTTTATAATTTATAAGAAGTGCGATATATACACTCCACAAAACGCACTTAGATATATGATTGAGATTTTATCCCTAATTAGAAATGTCATGTATTGCAGCATTTTTAGCTGATTGATATAATATAAGATTTGTGAACATTATGGGAAAAACACTCCTAAAGTATAATTATGTCTGAAGTATAATGGCAATCGATTCCAAAAATAAATATATCTCTTAAATAATTGAGATGATCCCTTTGAGGCTAAATACTCATGGTAAGTAAAAAGGACACAGTTAAATGATAAGAGATTCAGGTACCTAATGATTAAAAAAAAAATATAAAGAGATCTCTATATATTATGTATATATTGAGATGAAATGGAATCGAGAAATAAGTCGACTACATACATTACACAACTCTCTTGTGAAAATGAGGTTGATGAAATATAAAATAATTTGGTCAAATATAAAATCTCAATGTAGGGATTATTGTTAAAGGACCCAAAGTCCAAACACTTAAATGTGTAAAGCCAGCAGTTATTTTTGCAAATAAAAAATATTACATAGTCATAAAAGACGACTCATTGTGCGCAAATTTTTTTCAAAGAACTAGCATAATATATGGTGGATGAGACTATAATCGAAATCATTAGCTTGAGCTCTTTATATACCAATGAGTGAAATCAAAATGTATGATTCTCATCTCGATACTTTGGGAGTATTCTTTGATGTACCAGTTGATCGCGGTACGTTAGGATTTCAAGGGAAATGATTATATATTATATGTTGAAATTGATATATATTTCAATGATTGATTATACTTATACAAATTAGAAATTGTTGTTTATGAGATGCAAGAACATACATGTATAATCATTGAAAGATTCAATATACCTGGAGTAGTATAACTATACAATGATACAAATGACTCCATGATATAATATGTAGAAATTGAAATTAGAGTGTACTATTTTTGATATCTGGGAAATTGATTATTCACTAAAAGTAAATTTGAAAATGAATATTCTATTATTCATCAGAAGTGAATATGGAAATGAATATATTTAATTATTCACCAGAAGTGAATTATAGATTTGATTATTCACCAGAAGTGAAAAATGCAATCGGTAAATTAGTAAAACTTTGCTTGATATAAGATGTTATGACATCATAAATGAGCTATAAACGATTTATATATAGCTCATCATAAATGATATGTTTGATGAAAAGATTCGAGATTGCATCAATATACTTGTGATATTCCATGAAATGAATAAATACGCGTTGCACTCTTTTTTCCTTAGGTAGGATTTTGTCCCATGGAGTTTTCCTAGTAAGGTTTTTAATGAGGCAGCAGTTGTGGCGTATTAATGAGAATAATGTACTCTTTTTCCCTTCGCTAAAGTTTTTTCCCATAGGGTTTTCTTAACAAGGTTTTTGAGACATTATCACAGCTATTTGCGAGCAATAATTTAACAACAAACTCTCTATTTAAAGTACCCTGGAATGATATCAACAAATGAAGAAAATCATAGACATCTTATGAAGAATGTTATGATATCGACTACACACAAAGAGATGTTTATATATAAACATATTTAGATGAAAGATGATATCAATATTCAAGAAGCTCATGATACTCGATTGCACATTTCAAGGGGAGAATCATGTTGTACTCTTTTTCATTCATCCAAGTTTTGTCCTATTAGGTTTTCCTGACAATGTTTTAACGAGGCAGCGACTGTACTCTTTTTCCTTGGTTCATATTTTATCCCATTGAGTTTTAATGACAAGGTTTTAACGAGGCAGCGACTGTACTCTTTTTCCTTGATTCATATTTTATCCCATTGAGTTTTAATGACAATGTTTTAATGAGGTAGCACTTCAGAACTTCAAACTTTAATACATGATTTGTTCTACTTATCAGTTGATGTAATTTCAAACATTAGACTCAATGATTCACGATGGCCAACACCAGGGGGAGCAGCTGTACTCTTTTTCCTTTACTCAAGTTTTATCCCACTAGGTTTTCTTAGCAAGGTTTTAACGAGACAGTCAATTACGTAATAGGTTATTCAAGGGGGAGTGTTATAAATAATATAAATATATGTGAATGAAAAATTACCATTATACCCTTGTAAGCTATGTTTTATCATTGTGCAATTGATCACCCCTATAAATAGGGGCATATTGATTCATTCTAAATACACTTACAATGAGAATTCTCTCATTCTCTCTATATTCTCTTGTTCTTCTATTTTGATAGTTTTACAACACACATGAGGCTTTCTTCCTAAGGAAAGCGGTTCAGAGCAAAGCTCCTAATCCCCTTTTGAGGTTTTGTTATCGAAAGAAACGACTAAATTAAAATGGAGCGACACCATCCAAGAATACAATAACAAAGGAACCAGATCTCAAATCACCCATGATTGCAAATATCGCCCCATCTGTCTCACAAACCCTTGTTTATAGTTCACTCAAGAATCCACCCAATACAACGATGTTGGGGCTGACACTTGGCATCATCTAGATAAAATTGTCCACTAACAAAGGCGTGTCCATAACACGTTTATATGTCGGATTTCTCAACCAGATACACAACAGCTTTCCAGCCCATTTGTAAGGCCTAGTCAGCAGTCAACAGACATTGTAGCATTTTTCCAACAATTAGTATATGAATAATTTTATGGAGTCGTTTTTAATTGACATTTTAAATGATATTGTGACATTGCAAACATATATTGGATGATGTAAATAACTATCCCGCTACTTATTTTTTCACCACCCAATGTATGTGCGTCATGTCACAATGTCAATTAAAAATGGATCCCTAGAATTACTCTTAGTATATACCATTGGTAGGGGCAGCCACAATCATTTGCGATCGTCCAATATTTTGTCCTTGTGTGTTTTTCTATTTTTCCTCGTTTGATCAACTTTGTGAGCTAAAAGGAAGTCATAATAACAAGATCTTGATATTAATATTAAGTTCTCATATAGTACTTTGCCACATTATTTTCGAATCATAAAATTTTCAATCATAACAAAAGTAATAACCGTTTAAAATGATCATTTGATAATGTATTTTCATTTGTTTATTAGTCAACTTTGATCTCATTTTCAACATACGCAATCTAGATAAAACTAAGTATAAACTTGCATTTTCAAAATACATTTTTCATTTGTCATCGTCGCTTATTTTTTCTTTTATTTTTATAAGATTTTTTTTATTTTTTATTTTTATTTTTTGCTTTCTACGTTTGGTCAACTTTGAGACATCAAATGAAGTCATAATAGCAAGATGTTGATATGAATGTAAAGTTCTCAGATAGTGACTTGCCACATTATTTTCAAATTACAAAATCGTTAATCATAGCAAAAGTTATAACCGTTTAAAATAGTCATTTGCAATGTATTTTCATTGTTTTCACGAGTCAACATTCGTCTCATTTTCTACATATGCACTTTAGACAAAACTAAGTTTTTAATGCACTACTTCAAAAAGCTCATAAAAATCTATAAACCTGCCTTTTATAAAATATATAACGACTGTCAAAATAAAGCGAACGTGTATATAAAACGACCACCTTTTTCTTCGTTGAATATCACGATTGACACAAAATTTGATAGTCAAACTAAAATTTACAACATTGAATTATCATATTCAATGACAAAATAAAATTTCGTTGACAAATACATTCTACGCAGGGGCGGAGCTAGGATTTTAAGTCAGTGCGGGCTAAAATTAAATAGCGTGGGAGGGGGGGGACGGGGGTTCGGGGGCAGCGCCCCCGAAATTTTTTTTTTTAGAAAAATTAAACCAAATAGAGAAAACTTAATTTCACAAATGACAAGTAAATAAATCTCAACTCAAATAAAGTACCTTAAAATCGTTCCTTGCGAGTTTTCATACTTTAAAATCTTTGTACAATAGCTTCATTATCAATCTTCAAAGATATATCTTTCTCTACATAAACAACAAGGCTATCATTCATCCACTCATCATCCATTCGATTGCGCAATTTATCCTTCACAATGCTCATTACAGAAAATACTCTCTCATCACCAAGCTAATTAAATATATTAAAAATACCCCCAAATGTCAAATCAATATTATCTTCACAAAACTAATTACTAGTATCAATATAAGATAGGCATAAAATGGGCACAAATAAAATACGTATAAAGTTAAATATGTGCAACAAATAACAATTAAATTAGTGCAACAAATAAAAAATTGGTGAAAATAATATAATTATAAAACACCATTTAAGGCCACTGCCACAGGCACAGCACAGGCGCAGTCAACATTCATGATTCAACAATATATTAAAATAATTAAATGGTTGTCTTCATTCAGATTCTTCAATATATATAAAATAATAAAATAATGGTTGTCTTCACTTTATTCTTCAATATCCATGTTCTTCTGTCTCCGTTTTTTTTAATATTATCATATATTAATTAAAAAATAAAAAATAAAAATTACTTACTGAAGCAGAAGCTGTAGAACCCAGCGACAGCGGACTGAAGGAGGAAGCAGACTGCAAACCCAGTCGGCAGTTACCCAGCCCAGCAGCTGAGCAGCGGATGAGCGGAAATTTCGAGTTTGGAGTCGGACTGTTGGAGCAAGAACTCTTGACGGCGACCAGGCGACTAGAACGGTGGTTTAAGTTGGCTTTTTGAAGAAGTTGAGAAAGATAACAATGATTCAATGATTTTCTGAAAATGATGCGTGTTTCAGTGGGCTGGTTCTTTTTTATTTTTGAATTTTTTTTTTTACATGGGCTTACCTGGGGCAGCCCAAAAGTTCAGTGCAGTCCGTGGACTGCACTGGACATGAGCTGCCTCCGCCCCTGATTCTACGGTGAGCCTTTAGTGACGAGCTACTGGCAACACTATTTTTTATTGTTAATACAATATACAACGAAATATTGATTAACGGTAACTTTCATGGTCACTAACTATTTGGTAATGTGAAAATTTTGATTTTTTTTTTTTTTTTGTGATTTAAAAATGTTTAAAAAGTAAAAAACTGTGGACTTGATAAGAATGAATGGTGGATATTAAATTTGAAAAATTGAAATTAATTTTTTTTTTAGTAGGATTTTTACAGTTTTACTCCCCTCCCAAGACGGGTGTTGTGAAAATATTGTAAGTGCACGATATCATTAACAAGTTGTAAAAGTGGACTTTTGAGTCCGAGTTGTCGATCCCACGAGGACTATATATTTGCTATCGCTTTAATTTGATTTAAAATATTCCTAAACTTAAGCAAAAACTAAATAATAAAATAAATTGCAAGAAAATCCAAAAAGACAATAAATTGAGAGACTAATAAGATTAACAATTCCAATAACTAAGAAATAGAAAATTAAACTAAAAGTAACTAAATTAAACTATAAAAAGAGAGATTGAACGATGAGTTTTCTTAACAATAAAAAACTATTGGGACTAATGATTTCGAAATAATATTCTAGCTTAATTTCGCATCTCAAGTTGTTTTCTAAAATTTTATTTGATCGAATTCACATATGTACTTAATTTACCTCTCTCGAGTTCAAATTAGGCCTATTTAACTAAGTCGACAATGTATCTCTACAGCGGGTCAGAGTTCTCCTTAGCTAAATGCATTAAATTACTTAGGAATTCATAAGTGATCACAAGCAACCACAAATTCATCTCTATCTTTTTGTTGAAATTGTTGAATTTTACTACATGATTTAATTGTTAACTCACCTCTCGAATTATGAAAACAACCATTAAATCATGAATTAGTGGTCAATTAATTCAAACATTAAAAACATAGTAAAATCAATACATGAAAAACAATAAAATCTCCAACTTGAGAATTGAAATTAAAACTAGAAATATTAAATCTTCATCATCAATTCCATTATTAAATTTAAATACTTATGTTCTTGAAAGAAAAAACAATAAATAATGTAAATAAAAATCGAAGTTTAAAGAATTGCACCATCAAGAATCCTCCAGTCAGCACTCTCTCTTTTGGTTTTAGTCGGCACCTCCTATTTAAATCCTCCAATATGTTCTGCCAATTAATTCCAAGACCAATCCGAGTCCCTAGCAGCCGAGTCCCTCTTTTTTTCATGTTGCTCTTGTGTTTAGCCGACCACCTCTCCTTTAAACTCTCTCTTGGCTCCTGACTTCTCTCCTAATTCCCAAACCAACCAATTAATTTCCCCAAATAAAGTATCATAGCCAACTTCCACCCAAGAATTCCCACCGGTTGCTCACTTTTTTTTTTTTTTTTTTTTTTGTTGATCCACAGCCGCACCAACCTTAATTCCCAGCCGCACGCACACCCCTCTTTTTGGTCTCTCCAGTCTCGTATAGCAGCCCTCTTTTGTTTGTGTGTATATTCTCTTTTCCCCCAAGCTACCTCCTCTCTATTCCCCTCGGCTCTTGTGTATATATAATAATGGGGAATTTATTGGTTTAGCCACATGAAACATACAATTTTTAAGAATGACCACTTTTTGTAATTTGTCTATATTATCCTTAATAAAGTTAGTTATTTACTTTGCAAGATATGTCCCTGAATTTAATTTGGTTCATTTAATTCAATACTTCTTGTTATATTCATATTTTTTAATCTTTTAAGTTCTTCTAAACATGTTTTATAGTGTGATAATTTCTTAAAAGATTTAGGATGCACTTTTTTAATTATATATCCTAATGTTATTCCTTCTAAAACTTCATTTTCTATATCTTCGTATTCTTCTATAATTTTATGAACTGTATTTATATTTTTTGCTGTTTCAACATAATTAAATTCTATTCTATTTAGGATAGCATAATCAATGTCTTCGTATATTTCTTTTAGTTTAGATTGTCCAATAGAATGTATATTTTTAGATTTTTCAACAATAGCCAATAAAAATGAAATTCTTTATTTTCTAAATATAGTTTATGATCATAGTTATTAGAAGTTGATGTCTGCGAAGTATCCATAGATTATCGTGTTGGTAAATTATTATACAAAATTCTCTGATATAAATCCATTCTTTGATCTAGTAAAATACAATAATCTGCAATATATTGTTCATATTTTTCTAAAAGTTTATTATATTCTTCAGAAGATATGTTTTCATTTTTCATTTGATGTTTAATATCTTCCATTTTATCTTTCAATTTTTCTAAAAGGTTATCTAGTCCTTCTATTGTATATCCTGGCATTAGGTTTGGACTATATTTGTCATTATTTTATTTTCTAAATCTATTTTAAGCTCTAATATGTCAGAATAATCTATAATGTATTGATCATGATTTTCTGAAAGTATATAATATTGTTCAGATGATTCATCCATATCTATTAATTGAGATATAATGTTATCTATTTTTTCCATTATTTTTTCTAACTAATTTTCTAATCCTTCAATAGTATATTCAGACATTATAAACACAAAGGTAAATAATTTATAAAGTTTCAAGTAATTTTTCAAATTCTATCAGTGTTTGAGAATTGATAATATCTATGTCAGCCATAATATCTATACTTGGTTCAAATGGTATATTATATTTTGAAATAATTTTCTTTCTCTTTTCTAATTTATCAATTGTATCTTGAATAACTTGTATCATTATATATCTTACAGTACCTCTAACAAAGTTTTCTATCAAATTTTCTTTAAAACTTTTTAATATCTCTTGTGATGCGTAGAGTTGCTCTTGGTATCCTATTTTATCAATTTCATTCTCATGTTCAATACATTTTTTACTTTTGATATTCTTTTTAACTTTATATGGACCTCTCCTAGTTCTAGGTTTTTTCATGATATAATTGCTTTCATTCATGATATTAAGATTTTCAAAAACTGGTAAAGAAATATTCATCTCTTCAATCACTGTCATAATCTATTACAGGGTCATAATCATTATCACTACTAAACACATATCCTAAATATAATTCATTATTTATTTCAATATTATCACTATCAAGCCAAAAATAAATAACTGATTTTGTAATTTCTAATCTTAATATTCTTTTTAATGTCGAAAAGATAACTAACAAACATAGCATATAAACATGATATAAATTTTTTATTTCATTATTGGGTTTAGTAAATTGTTTATGCATGAATAAATGTTCAATTATTCTATGGTATTCATCATTATAAGGACTGTTTTGATAATTAAACTTAATAATCCTGAATTCTGTCGTGTTAAAAGATCTTCTTCCTCCTAATTCCGTAAAGATAGATATATTAAGAATCCTAACCTCTTTTCCTGTTCTCAATACCTTTGTATTTTCCTCCTATTGTTAGTGACTTTCAGGCTTATAGGTTTCTACTCCACATCCTTCAATGGCTTATTGCCTTCACGGGTTATTAGCTAAACCTGGATGCATTCATTGTATAACTTTTTAGATGGAAAATATTTTTGGACAGAGTGTAGGGAGTTTTCTTAATAATATATCTTCTTTTGGAGATAGGATTTAGAAGACAGAAATTTAGAGACTCCTCATATTTTTATAAATCGATTGGAATTATATTGATAATATGAAGATTGATACAAGACTGGTATGAGAATTTTTGAAAGACAGAAAATTTCTTGGCTTTCTCACAAACTAAGTGCTCACGTGAGTTCTATCTTTCAACTAGCACGGATGCCTCTATTTATAATATTACATTGGACACAATTACATAACTGCTTACATCATCGACCTAACAATTTCACAGCTTTTATCACATAAGGGCACACTTGTCCCTCTATTATTTATTACATCACATGACCCTTACATTATAGGGACACTTATCCCTCTATTTTTTGGTCTTTACATGGCCCCTACATTGTTCTGCATTGTTGCATTAAAGTAGATCTATCAAACAGTTTCCATCTGTCCATCAATTCTGTTGACATGTGGGGTAATTTCTGGCTATGCATGCTTCTTGCAAAAGTGGCAAAACTTCCATGGATTTGATGAGTATCAAATTTGTTGATATATTCTTGTAGAATTGTTGACTTTTCTTTTCCTCCATTAGTAAGTAGGGTCCTTCCATTATATTGGCATATCAATTTGAATTTTTTCTCATACAGGTTTTTGGCAATGTTTTAGAGAACTTTAATTCCCAACACCCTTCAGGATCTAAACCATGATCTTGTAATGTTTGGTACTGGCTTGATATTTTTTTCAACTTCAATTTGAAAATTTCGAGCAACATACTCAATCGTGATAATATGCTCAGCGGGATAATATATCATTCCATCAATTTCAGGACTGATCGAATAAAATTTTAAATATATGGGTCTTCCTTGGAAAAATTTTGAAATTTCTCCTTTTAATAAATCATCAAAAGGTTGTTATAAAAGATAGAAAGTTTTCCAGAAAAATTAGAAAGTTGGTCCACCACTGCTTCTAGAAGATGTACCTGTTTGTATTTTTTATATAGCCTGTTTGGTAATTAACGATTCAAACTGAGATTCAATCTCAATTATAATATCGCTCAATTCTTTAGTATAATTGTGATGAAATGTTGAGATTTTCATCAATTGCTTGAAACTTCCTTGGAGAGTTTCTGCAAATTGTTCAATTCCAAACTTTATATCTTCAGCTTCCTCTGTGAGGAAGTTCATTCACTTTTTGGCGTCTATCAAGGATTTTTTGATATTATCCATCTGCAAATTCAATATTCTTTCTTAAAAAGTCCGCAAGATAATTATTGACACATTTAATATGAACTATATCAAAATTATAAAATGTCAAATAGGCTTGCCATCTATGGAGCCTTCTATATTGAGGTTCTGGTGGTAACTTATTTTTTACTAAACCTCCAACTTGAGAATTATCAGTTTCAACAATGAATTTCTTAGATAATAAAAACAATGAAAACTTCTTTGTTCCTCTAATGATTGCTAACAATTCTTTCTCATGAGTAGTATAATTTATTTCTACTTAGTTAAACATTCCACTTGAGTATCTACAAATTTCATTAAGATCTGTTTTTAATATTGCTGCCCAATACTTATCCGAGGTATCAGTATTAACTATCAGATTATCTTTTTTATCTGGTAATCTTAATTTTTGAAAATTTTTACATTCTTCTTTTAGTGATTTCACAATTTCTGTGTGTTCATCACTTCATCCTTTAGTATTTGTTTTTCTAAATAAAATTTGAATTTTATGTCTCTTTTTTTATATAGATTTTCAATAAATCCTTTTGTATAATTTAAACATCCTAAAAATTTTTGTATTTGTTCTTTTGATTCTAATTTTTCTGAAAAACTTTCTATCTTTTTAGATATATGAGTTTGTAATTTTATCTCTCTTTTATCTATTGATAATCCAAGAAAATCAATTTCTTGTTTTTCTATTATAACTTTATTTTTGGAAAGAACAATTCTTTCTTTTTTCCATTCATTTATAAATTTCATTAAATGGTTTCTATGTTCTTCTCTATTATTAGAACATATTAATATATCATCAATATAGACAATTAAGAATTCATTAAATTTTCTAAATATGTTATCCATTCTTCTTTGATATATTTGTGGTGCATTTTTTTAACCAAATGGCATAACCATCCATTCATACTTACCTTGGGGTGTACTAAATGTTGTATATTGAATACTATCTTCTTCCATTTTTACTTGCCAAAATCCTGATTTGTAATCAAATTTAGAATAATATTGTTTTCCTTTTGCATGATTTATTAGTATTTCTTTATTTTGTAAAAAGTATCCATCAAATTTAGTATATTTGTTTAATTCTTTATAATTTATCATCATTCTAGCTTTTCCTCTTTTTTGTTCAGAATGTTTCATGACCATGAAAGCTGAAATACTATGGGGTCCATTACTAGGCCTGATTAATTTTTGGTTAAATAATTCTTTTATTTGAGTTTTAAATTCTTGTGTATCTTGTATGGTATACATCATTGGTCTAACTCTTATAATAACATTTTATGTTAATTCTATTTTAGTTTTTGGATGATGTGGTTTCCAAAATAATAATGGATTCTCTCCACAAATTTTTTTTAGTTGATCAATGATTTTTTCCATGTTTGTTTGTATGTTTGTTTTTAAGACTTTTTTATACATTATTCTTTTATTTTTTGTTTCATTTTGTGTAATTGATTTTTTCTCTCATTTATCATTATGCTGTGTTGGCTGAACTCTGTAAAGTCTAAATTCTCTTAGTATTTTTAGTAAATGTCCGCAAGGTGTTTGTAACATTGTCATATAATTATTTTGTTTATAATATTGAAATTCTTGTATAAAGTCATTTCCTAATAATATATCACATTCTAATTTGTTATAACTATATATCTTGTTTACAACTATTTGTTTACTTTCTAGTATTATCTCGATTTTATCAGCACTGTTAATTATTTGGGTACTTTCTCCTGTAACTCCTGTTATTTTTATTCTCCCATCAGTATTCCATGATTTTATTAAGAAATTCTTAAATATTGTTATATCACTTCCTGTGTCTATTAATGCACATGTTATATTTGTTTCAACAATGGTATCTTGAATATAAACAGTTAATGGAAAACTTATTTGGTTATTCATTTACTCAGTTTTTCTGCATAGTATAGTTTGACCATTATGAGTTATATATCATCCTTCACGTTTTATACTATAATCTTGTAGTCCATCTAGAAAGCTCATCCTAATAATACATGAGGATTTGCCATACTACTATCTACATGACATGGTGCTAAGAGATTTATTCCTCCTATTTTTATTGGTACTTTTACTTCAAGTTCAATCATATGTACTTGTCCATCAAAATTTATATATCTATATGGATCAGTTCTATGAGATATTAGTCATTTTTTTCTATTTGAAGCTATATGACATTAACTAGCTCCCGTGTCAATTAATATATTTGATCATTTTATATGTTCTATTCTACTAAAATATTCACCTTCGATTTTCATATTTCCAGCATTTCTATTAAGTTTTATTTCCTTTGTATTACTAGTTTCTCCTAATTGTTTTCTATTAGGTAAAGTTGTTGATCTTCTAATTAACCTGCCATCTTCAAATGTTATGTTATTTATAGGGTATTCTTCTTCTCTTAACTCTATAATTTCTGGTTTATTTTTTGTTATAGTAAGTTCATAATTTCTTGGGACTAAACTTATTTGTTTATCTGGTGCCACAGCTTTGCCAAAAATCTTTGCATTCTTTATGAATTTCAATATATGGTTTTTTAGAATAAATGTTTCCATAATTAGAATTAGTAAATGTGTATAATGCCCTATATTCTATAGTCATAATTTTATCTCCTGGTTCCATTATATCATCTTTATGTAATTTGAAATGTAGTCCTAAAACTTCATTAAAATTTCTATCTTTTAATGATATACAATATTTTTGGTAACATGTGAATATTAGTTTTTATATGCTAGATTTCCTTCTACTGTTCCTAAATGACTATCTTTTAAATTTATAATTCTTCAATCATGTAAATTTACAGTTAAAGGTGAATCTAATCCTTCTCTAAACAAGGATTTAAACATTATTTGGATACCTGCTAAATAAACATATTGGATCTTTTCACTTTGTTTTCTATTGATCTTTTTTAATAATTCTGTAACCGTATTTTTTGTTAAAAATTTAATTTGTGTGTTCCTTTGGTAGTTTTAACATCTATTGCCCTTTCAATTTTATGGTATTCATTTATTACTACTCTTTCTCTTTTCCATATTCTATCTAATATTTCTCATTTTCCTATTTTCAAATATAAAGATAATTTTTGTATTTTTCTGAACTTATTATTGTCAAAAGTTACTTTTAATCCATAACCTTCTATTCCTTCATATTCTTGTTTATCTATGTTATATTCTATTTCTTCTATTTCTTTATTCTGATTCTGATTCATTACTTTCTGAATCTGTTTCACTTATATAGATTTCTTGATCATAGTATTCTTCAATATCTGATATTTCACTTAGTTCACTTTCTATTTCTAGATATTCTTTTTGTAATATTTTAACTTTCTTTTTGTTACAATCAAGGCTTATATGCCCAATTTCTCCACAATTCCAACATTTACATTGACTTTTGTCTTTCTTATAAGTTTTATTTTTCTGTTTTTTATTTGGATTATATCTTCTTTTGTAATATCTTCTCTTAGGTTTTATATATCTTTTCCTGAAATTTCTGAATTTTTTAAACTTTCTATTTTTATATTTTCTTTTATTATTTTTCTTCTTTCAGGGTTACATCCCCATTTGGTAGGTTTTTCCATATCTTCACAACATATTCTAATTAATTTTCCTGATTTTTTTAATAATTGTCTTTGTTGACATATATATGCTAATCTTTCAAATATGAATTTTATCCTTGATCCTAATGTTCTAGGTGTTCCAGGGTTATCTCTAATAAATTTTTCAAATTCTATTTTAAAGTATATTCCCCATGAGCCTGGTAATTTATTTTAATATATATCTCTATATACTTCTTGATTTTCATTACTATAGAATTGGACATAATAGTATTCTTTAAACTCACAAGTATATTCTTTGATTTTACACATATCACATATTGTTAAATTTATTAATCTTACTCTTGCATTATCCTTTTCTCTTATTGATTCTGCATCAGCATTACTTATCCAATTTTCTCCTAAAAATGCATCCGCAATATAATCTACTAACTTTTCTATTCCCTTTCTATCTGATTTTATTAGTTCTGTTTGTACATTTCTTCTTATTAATGCTTTTGTATCACTACTTATTCATTCCTACCAATTTTTAGCATGTCCTTCAAAAGATGTTACTAAAAAAATTATCATTCTATCAGTATTTTCCTATCTATCATCTTTATTATATAAAAAGAATAGTATCATTAAATCTACCCAAGTTAATAAGGTTTTTTTAGTATCTATTTTACAGTTCAGATCTAATTTTGTTCCTCCATGATTAATAGGTTTATCATAATTATTATTTGGTTCAAATCTATCTTTATATTTATTCCCTCTAGGTGGTTGTCTATTTCTGATTCTATCATAATATTTTCGGTGTGGTTTACTATATAAGGGTGCATAACTTTCATCTAGATCTGATAATTCTTGTTTGGAAGTTCCTATTGGAGTTGGGTTATGTGCTCCTCCAATATTCATTAAAATTTGGTATTCATTAAAAAAATTTATGCATAACTGGTCAAAATTTTCTATAAGCAAATCTAATTCTTCATTCATTTTTATCTTGTTCTTCTTCAGTTTTTTCTTCAGCTTTTAATTTTCCTAAAGTTTTTTCTATAGATTTTTGTAATTTTAATTCTTCTTCTAGTATTTTTGGTAATATGTTTCTCCTAAATTAATCATCCATACATCCTGCTTCTATTATAATTTTTTCTTGTTCAAAATGTTTCTTTCATATTCTAAGTATTTCTTTTTCTATGAGTTTTTTGTCTGTTTTCTTATCTTTGCTTTTATTATTTTCTTTGAATTTTCTAATCTCTAGTTTTAATATATTTATATCATTTCTTACTTCTTTTAATTCATTTTTTACTTCTTGAACATCACTTATTAATGATTTTATTAATATTTTTAAATCTTCAATATATTCGCTTATTGACATTTTATACTCTTGATTTTTGAGTTTTTTGTACCTTAAATAGTCTGTCATACATATCATCTATTTTTATTTATATCTTTTTTATTCTTTCTTCTGTTACTATGATTTTTTTCATTTTCATTCTTTCTTATTTTCTCATTTAATTTATTTATTTTTTCTATAATTATTCCAATTTTATCTTGATTAATTAATTCTCCTGATTTTCTTTGGAATTCTTTTAAGATTTCTTCATCTATATTTTTAACTTCTCCTATCATTTCTTTTAATTCTTTAAATTGTATTGTTAGTTTATTTTTAATATTGTGTAATTTTTCTTTGATATTCATATCCTGTATATTTAATTGTTGTAATTCTTCAATAACTAATTTATCCTGTAAATTTATGTTTTTATATGTTTGCCAAAAAAAGGTACTTATCCAATTTAATTACATGTTAAGAAATCCATCAGATTCTCCCCATGAGCTTAATGGTTGAAATATAGTTGTATTAGCTCCTTTTATTTGGTGAGATCCTACTGGTAGATTAATATTTTCTATTATTTGTTTTTCAAATTTTATTTCTGGAAATTCCGTCATTAAATTCTTCCTCTGGTATGCTCAATTTCTAATCTTAACTCCGTATCATATTTTACTTCTTTACATAGCATTATATTATATTCACAAAATTCTTTAATTGATCTTAACATCATTTTTCTTTGTTGTGCTCTATAACTTTTTATGTAGTATTTTATTTCTCCAGTTTTATCATATTTTTCCATATTGATTTTTTCTTTGTTATTTATTATCATAAGTATATTAGGTAATTGTTTTAGAATTGTATTAAAGTATTTTCTTTTATTTTCTAATGATTTTAATCTTAGAAATCCTTTTCTTTTTATATTTCTCTCTTCTATCATTTGATCTAATAGATTTCCTCTTTATTCTATTATTGAATCTAGTTTTTCATTTGTTTTCATATCTAGATATTTGATTAATAATGGTTCTCCTCTATGATAATCAATTTCTATAATCTTTGTATAATTCTTCTAGTATATCTTTGTGGATTAAATCTACATTATATCGAAATTTATTAGGTCATAAATGTCTTTTCTTATATCTTTGTCTAAGTCTTTTAAAGTTCTCAAGATTTCTATTTTATAATTATCGGGTAGTATTAGTGTATACATAATCATAAATCTTGATGTATATATTATATTTTTATTTTTATTTTTGTCATATAATATTTATCTTTTTGATCTGCCATATGGCTTTGATAACAAGTGAGGGGGTGCTACTATGAGCGAACAAAAATAAAATAAAATCATGTAAACAAAATTAATTAAAACTATATAATGTAAAGTTTTAAGGGCTAAGTTGTAACTTTTCTAAATTCTAATAGACTTAATTGAAATATGATATTTAAGGGTAATTCTGGTAGCTCCTAATGTCTAAAGCTATTTTTATGATTTGATAAAAAAATTGGCTCTTATCATAAAAGACCATTTTCATTGGGCCATTTTCATTGTATCCCACATATAATAATAATCCTCCAAGAAAAGCTCCCACATTCAACCTAAATTCTTGTCCCTCTAATGTATTCTGCCGACCTTGTGCTATTCTGGCCCTCATAGTCCACTTTGCAATTGGTTTAATGGCGCAATTGTATTAGTGTAGGATTTCTTCCAAGTCCTCAACTCTTCCAATTATTTTAAGTTGATTCTTGAGTATTTAATTGTGCAATTAAGCCATTGAGTTTCAAAATGTCTTCAATTAGCTCCATTTTTTATTATGTATTTGCATCAATTCCTCATTTTTCTTGAAATTGGGATAAAATATGAAATAATAATAAATAATAATAATTAAGTAGAATTTATTAAGGAAAAACAAAATAATATCCTAATTTTGACAGATAAATAAGTGTATAAAATATACTTATCAAACCCCCCAAACTAGAGTATTTGTTCGTCATCGAACAATGTAACTAAACTACAAATTAAAAATAACAAAAAGTAATTATTATTTTTTTTGGTCAACATGTATACCAACTGCCTCAATAGTCCAAATCAGTTCACGTTTTGAGCAAGAGTTATGAACAACACAGCAAAATAGTTTCTAGTTATCTCATGTCAAATTTTTAAGTGTGTGTGTGGATAGTCAATATCAAACTCCTACTCATACAAATGATATACCTAATAACGTGTTTCTTGTTATGCACAATCAAGCCCGAATCCCATGTGGTCATTTTAATGAATCTAATGATTTTCCTTGCATCGCTCATGGATGATCACAACTTACTGTTTTTCTATCGAATCCCAAGATTCATTCTATTCATGCGGCTTCTAAACATCAAAATTTTGCATTTTTTCACACCAGGTTGTCAGAATTAGCTAAGTATGTCCAAACAATCAATGGTAAGCGGTTCCCTAATCCATGGCTTTAGTATCAAAGTCTCAATCAACAAGATTATACCAATTTTTTTTATTGACGACTTTTTCCATTTATATCCATGTCTTTTACTATCTTTGTGCAGTACTTTTCATACTTGTTTTCTATATGACCCTTGTAGCAAGTTTTAGGTCAGTAACTCCCAAGCCAGACGACTTTAGGATACCAGGTTTGAAAGACCCCTCAGACTTAATTACTCGAGTCATAAAGGCTTAAATAGAAAAGTTAAAGATGTTTTAGCGTCTTATATGTAAGTCCACTCTCTGTACTTGCTTTCTAATTGATCCCTGTAGTGAGCTTTAAGTCAGTGACTCCAAATCCAGACGATTTTAGGACACCAGGTTTGAAAGACCTCTCAGACTTAATTACTCGAGTAAAAAAGGCTTTAGAAGAGTAGAATAAGTCCTTCAACATTTTTCTGTTTTTATGCTGGCATTGGTTTATACTCGTTGACTAAGACCTCTTTAACCAATGACACATTTCAGGAACTACAGATCATTAAAAGTTCAAGCCTACCTTCACCACTTCTTCCCACTCCCAAACTGATCTTGAGCAAGTTTAGATTCTACGTTTTAAAGGTTGGGATGTCTCTAGATCTAAGTTTAGGAATTAATATTCAGTCCTATGTTAAATGTGCATAATACTTGCCTCACACATGTTAAACAAATTCCTACACGAGTATTTATCCACTAATGGCTATGTGCGCAATGTAGATGAAACCTAGCAAGTGATAACTAGTTCATAAAATTCATGTTTTCATGTTGTCCAAAATTCAAGTTAGAGCAAGATTTGATTCATACTACATCCAGGCAATAAACACGTCAACAAATTTTTCAAAATTATTACTTTTTTTTTTACGAATCCCAAAAATAAGGTATCGAATGAACAAAATAAAGAAACGCGATACGACCCCCCCCCCCCAACTAAAAAGTTACATTGTCCTCAATGTAAAAGAAAAAAAATATATAATTAATAAAAATACATAAAAGAGGAGTTAGGTACTTTCCAGATTTAGAGGAGCGATGTGATAGTTTGAAGCTTTGTTTTGATCTCACTTTGATGATTTCAGCCGTTTCTTGTATTTCCATGCTTGGTTGGAAGTACTGCAAGTAGTGTGTTCCTCGCAAGTAAAAAATAAACAACATTAGAATCATACACACCATCAATAAACTGAAATAGATTAACACAAACAATCCCAACATAGCAAAATTTTGAATTTTCAAACATGATCGACCATCATGAACATTACAATTATCACACATAATTCCTCAAAGTGTGTAAAATCATAACTATGATTTGCTTTTGATGTGATAAGGGCAATGAAGTTAAAACAATGTGATGCAAAATTGTAAGCTCATTGATGATGTATGAATTTAAACTAAAAATGCACTTGAAGATGAAATCAAATAGGGGATGGTACTAGGGATGCTAACATTACAAAAACTCCAAGAAAAAAAATGCAAGTACTGCCTAAAAATTTTAAAGTGACAAATAAAGCAAAAATAAATAAAAGGGATAGAAAATTGGGTTGCCTCCCAATAAATGCTCTGTTTATAGTCTAAAACTCGACATTTTGCAAACTTTCTTATGGTGGCTTAAAGGATGCTCATGATGCCCTACACTCCTTACAATTTCCCGTCTTGCATCTCTCAACTTTTTTGCGCACTTTCTTGAATTCTTGATTGCTGATCTGAGTGCCACCTGATTTTTCTTCTTGCTTCATATTATGTCCATTGTCATGTACCACTTTCTCCACTTTGAAGCAACTTTCTTGTTGATAGTATTTATTAGGATGTTGAGAGACGCTGAAAGTCACTTGCTCATCTTGAACCCTTATGATCACCTTCCTATTTTCAACATCTATCAAAGCTCGTCCTGCGGTCAGGAATGGTCCACCAAAGATAAGTAGCATTCAACTGTCCTCTTCAACATCCAAAATAACGAAATCTATTGGAAAAATAAATTTATCCACTTTAACTAAAATGTCTTAACTAACACCATATGGATGCTTCACAGATCTGTAAGTTAGCTACAATGTGATTTTGGTGGGTTTGAGTTTCCCCAATCCAAGATTCTTGTAAACTGAGAGAGGCATCAAATTGATACTTGTCCCTAAATCACACAAAACTCTACCAAACTTGATATTTCCAATATCACAAGGGATAGAGAAAACTCCCTTAATCTTTGAGTATTGGAGGTAATTTATTTTGCAGAATTGCATTTCACTCCTCGGTTAAGGACACAGTCTCAAATTCTTTCTACTTCCTCTTTTTAGAAATAATCTCTTTCATAAATTTGAGATAAGCTGGCATCTAGGCCAAAGCATCTGCAAATTATATGTTGATATGCAGTTTCTTGAATACTTTCAGAAATTTAATAAATTGTTTATCCATTTTGTGATTCTGCCGACATTGAGAAAACGAGGAGGTAATTTGTCCACACTAAGGGACGGGCATTTGTTACCCTCCCCGTGACGGGGAGGGTAACAAATTTGTTTTTAGTAGTAGACCAAATTATCAATAAAGCTAAATGCCAACAAACAAATGGCACAAAGGGTGGCAGGGAGGGTAACAATTTTGTTTCTAGTAATAGACTAGATTATCAATCAAGCTAAATACCAACAAATAAATAACCTGCGATTTATATCCTTAACCAAGGTCCAGGACAGGGTCGGTGAAGGGGCTCAACCTTTTTTTTCCTTCATGGAGTTCCTCGCCGTCTCGACCACCTCCTTTACATTCTTCCTCAATTTGTTCCCCTTCTCTCCTTCCATGAGCTCTTTCACCTTATTCTTCAAGCTCTTGGACTGGACAAATCCGTTACCCGACCCATTTTTTTACTCCACACGTAACCCGACTTTAATCTCTTCCACTACCATTCTTGCATTTAGATGTTGCTCCGCCATCATCGGCCATGCCAGTATCGGAACTTCTGCGCATATGCTCTCCAATACCGAGTTCCACCCGTAGTGACTCAGAAATCCCTGCACGATTTCGTGTTCCAGAATCCGTTTCTGATTAACCCATTCTTTCATTAATAATAATGTACCATTTCTCACTACCCACAAGAAACTTACTTCCGATCAGGGGCGAAGCCAGCCCACATGAATGGGTTAGGCCATCAATGAAATGAGCTGGGCCATCTTCAAAGAATTTTTTTTTTTTTTTAAATTTATAAAGGACTTTTCAGTTTTTTTAAAAAAATGGGGTGGGCCATGGCCTAGGTGGCCCACCCCCTAGCTCCGCCCTTGCTTCCGATTCTTCCAGGCCACCGGCGATTTCTGATAATTGTTCTGCCGATATTTCTGCTTGAGACCCGAACGCGATGTAGAGAACTGGGCTTCCCTCTCTTAGTTTCTGATCAAGCCATTGAATACATCTGCAATATTCTCCGGAGAATTCGGGTTCTGTTTCGGGTGATTGGTTCAAACACAAAGGTCCGACGAGGAATGCTTTGGGTTTAGAATTACGATTCCAGTGGTCCACGAACCGCAGCTCGAGCTCGTAGAAGCTGTTCACCACCTGGCCGTGGCTGTTCCACAGGGACATGGTCGTTTCCATTAGAAAATCAAATAGAGGAGCCGATGGGTCCCGTTTATCAAACGGGTCATCGAAGTCATTCCTGGTGAGTTTGATCCATGGAAAGCTGGTGAGAGTGAAGGGCTCATTCGTCGACTCGTGTGATGACAGTAATCCATTGACAGCCGCATCGTAGCTGAGTGCACTGGCGTAGATGCTCATACCATTGAACCCCAGCCGTTGAATGCCGAATTTTGTATTAATTGAGCAACAAGAAAATAATAACAACGCAAAATTTCCGGATCGTCAAAACCTTTCACTATATAATAAGTTATTACAATTATATAGAATTTCACTCACCAACCCAATCTCATAGACTACAGAGAAAATACTAATAATAAACTTCTATCTAACTCAAGTTTCTACCCTTTGAATTATCCCACAAAGAGTTCACAAGAAACTATAAAGATAAAGCTCTCCAATTCTCTCTAATTAGTCTCACATAAGATTCACCATATTATGGCTCCATAACACACATATTTATAGGTAAAAACAACACCTAGAATATGTAGAATTCGTGTCTAAGTAAGTTTCCTTATTGAAGTAGAATACTAAAATAAAGTCTTTTATTTTCCTTTTCATCTTTAACTTGGTCTCCAAGTTAACCGCTTTAATAGGAAAACTAATTGTCCAAGATATTTCCATTCTTAATTTGGGTCAAATATCCCAACAATCTCCACCTTGACACAAATTCATCCGAGCCAAAATATTCAAAAATTAATCATTGCGTAAACAGGCAAGCTTTTTCCACTTTGACGATCTCATACTCCACCATATGAGTAAAATCACTCGGAATTATCAACGAATTCCGAGCTTTTCACCGGATCATGTCGAAAACAAAATTGCTGAAAACTTATGGTGCAACTCCCATTGTTTGATTTTCCATGGAAGCTCATCAGCCATCGACATCAATTCAACCACACACCTTGCATCCAAGTCAAACCAATGCTGTGTGTAAACACATGCACCCGCCAGTAAGAACACATCCTCTATCATGGCAACTGACATCATGCCATGAGGATATCACATCTTACTCAGAATACATCATCACCGCTCTCAACCAGGAGAGTCGCATTGTTCACCTTTGAGCAGTCAGACGAGTCTGCTCCACCTTTTAGACAATTTCTTCTTACGTGACCGGATTGTCCACAGTTCCAACATACAACTTTCTTCTTCATGGAGTTACCCCTCTTCCACTTTTCAGTAACAAACAAATTATTTCCAGATGAATTATCACCTCCACCCAATCTCCGTTCTTCAGAGATCAACTTACTTGTAACTTCTGCAAAGTCCACCGTTTCCTTCCCGTACATCAAAATTGGCTTGATGTGCTCAAACGTGGATGGAAGAGACCAGATGAGTCTCAACGCTTTATCCTCATCTTCAACTTTGACTCCAATGGATTCCAGTTCAGAAACAATCCCGTTAAGAACACTAAGATGGTCGGAGATATTTGTACCTGCGCTCATTCTCGAAGAATGAAACTGTTCCTTCAGATACAAGCGATTTGACAAGTTTTTCGTCTAATACAATTCTTCCAGTTTTTCCCAAAGTTCCTTAACAGCAGATATCCCGTGAATATTTGCAAGAACATTCTTGGACAAACAAAGTCGTATTGTACTAGCAGCTCTCAAATCCAAATCTTCCCAATCTTCATCAATCTGGCTGGATTCAGTTTCTTTTTCTTTTCCTTTGTCAGAACTCTCGGTTGGTTTTCCTTTCAAAGCTTTGTGCAGACCCTCCTGAATTAAAATATCCTTGACTTGTACTTGCCACAAGCCAAAATTAATTCTTCCATCAAATATCTCCACGTCGTACTTGACAGACATATTTTCTTTTGCTCCAATAAAATCTTCGAACCACCTGACTCTCTGATACCACTTGTTGGGAACTAAACGTTGATTCCCCCTTCTTAACCCACAGGATCTTTTGATGTTCAAGAATTAATTGAGCAACAAGAAAATAATAACAACAACGCAAAATTTCCAGATCGCCAAAACCTTTCACTATATAATAAGTTATTACAATTATATAGAATTTCACTCACCAACCCAATCTCATACACTACAGAGAAAATACTAATAATAAACTTCTATCTAACCCAAGTTTCTATCCTTTGAATTATCCCACAAAGAGTTCACAAGAAACTATAAAGATAAAGCTCTTCAATTCTCTCTAATTAGTCTCACATAAGATTCACCATATTATGACTCCATAACACACATATTTATAGGTAAAAACAACACCTAGAATATGTAGAATTCGTGTCTAAATAAGTTTCCTTATTGAAGAAGAATACTAAAATAAAGTCTTTTATTTTCCTTTTCATCTTTAACTTGGTCTCCAAGTTAACCACTTTAATAGGGAAACTAATTGTCCAAGATATTTTCATTCTTAATTTGGGTCAAATATCCCAACAGCGGATTCGAGAGTCCAATGGAGGAACTGATCAAAAATGATGCAGGTGACACGGGGAAGTGTTTGCAGTGCGTTTTCAAAGTTGGGTTGCATGAGTTTCGTGGCTCTGGCAAAAGGTAAGAACAGAGACATGGACGGGAGTTTGTCAGTGCTTTCAATTCCAGGAGGTACTTCAGGAATGTTGGCTGGGAATGGAAGGTCTATAATGGTAATAACATTGTTGGATATAAACTGAACCACCGACGGACGGTTTGCCGGTGTTGTGAATACGGTTACAGTTGCGTCGTGGTGGAGGAGGCGGCGAGCAAGGTGGAGGAGGGGGATATTATGGCCTTTGGACATGAAAGGAAACAGAACCACATGTGGTTTAGGGTTGTAGGAGGAAAAAAGACACATGTTTTCGGCTAATTTGAATTTCTTTCTTGTTGGGGCGGAACCTTATATGAGCCCTTTAATCCCCATTTTTTTAAAAAAGAAAGTTTATTCAATACTCAGGCCCTCCATCCATCTTAATTAAATTTATCATTTTCAAATTTTCAAATATCTTTAATCACACATTCTCCCAAAAATACTACTCAAAACCTCATTATCCACAAAATATAGAGGGTCAAACACACGCTAAATCGACCCACTTGCAATAATGGAAGATATTTCTATGAGCTACATAGCTCTCCACAAATTATCTCAGTCTTTGTTTGATAGGAATTAATATCAGATTTTTTTTAATCATGTTTGTTTACATTTAAAATCTAGATATTAATTTAAGTTAAAATTAACAATCGATTCAACTATATATTTTATGGACATACAATTTTTTAATCACATATCTCATCAATTCTTATTAAAATATATTTTTTAATCCACACCAACCACGGGCTAAATTTTGATAAAAATTGATTAAATTTTATTTAGTGGAAAAGTTATGAATCATATAAAATATGTGATTAAAATTATGGAAAATTAGATGACAACCTATAGATAAATTACACAATTTAAAAGTAAAATGTATAAGTGTTTTAATCAATTTTCAGGTTATAATGTTGTTAATTAAATTAATTAATACAATATTAGAAGGTAAACACCATAAAAATGGTCCCACTATCTCATATCCCTACATTACTTGGGCCCTCTCCCCCAGCCCCTTCCTCAATTCCAAATATCTTTTTCTAACAGCCAATATCTCTCTCTACAAAATGTATCTCTATAAATTACAAATCCACTTGGACCTCTCTCTACACTCACGTACACATGCACATATATAGTTTTCACAGACATTGCATTACAAGTCATAAATAATCACAATTTTAAAAGTCTTCGTCATAAACAGTTAAATCTCATATAGACCTGGTCACATTTAACACAGAATTGAGCACAAATACTCATAGTTCATACAAATTTGATCATAATTAATCCATTACACGTTACAGAAAGTCAAGTGTTCGCAGATCTGATGACAACCTTTTATACACTTATATCACATCTCAGATCCATAAACACGTCTCTACCATTGTCATCTCCAAAACAACATGACAACCGCCTTCTAGCCCAACATAATATGTCAAACAAATAAAAAATGTAAAAATATTGATCAAGTCAATGGTCAAAATATCGTTCTTCTACGCATGATCAAAACTATAAGATGAACACCGCTAACTATACAAGATGAACCAAATTTCTGATCTAAATCTGATTTTGAAATCGACAGCTTCATTTGAGGATATATCTTATTTTGAAATTCTTGAAAATTGAAATTAGAGTTTGAATATTATTAAAACGAAAAACTAAAATTGCTGAAAAAAAGTTATATATGAATAAAATTTTTTTAATGAAATTATATATATAATGTAAAAATGATGAATAAACTAAAATATAATGTTGATTATAATAATATTTCTTTGTACATATTATTTTTTGTGGACTTCTCACAATTTTTCTTATTTTTATTATCTATTTTTACAAAGACTTTGATATTTTGCATTGAAATTTCGTCAAAAAAGTGTGATATATAATTGTTCAAGAAAATACATATTCAGAAAGATATATTCTAACAATAAGCATTATTTATCCTAAAATTTTATTAATAGTTATTGCAATGTATAGATTGAATTTGAATTAATATCCTTCATCATTTACTGAAATTAATATAATACGTGAAAGAAAAATGTTTACTAACATATTGTCTAATGATTATTTTTGTATGGATTATACGTTTTTTGAAATTGAAATCACGATAAATCATTATTGTCTCATTACAAAGAACGTTGAATGAGTCTAAATTCCTTAAGAGTATAACTTGAAAATTTATTTTCAAGAATAACTTATTGGATACATATTTTTATGATCTCTTCAAGTGAAGAAGCTTTGACTTGAAAAAATTGAGTATTTTTGAATTATAAATTAATGAAAAAATCAAATTTTAAGAAAACATGCGTAAAAGCTAACCATGCAAATAAGAAAAAGACATACATTCATATCAAATTTATTTTAATCATGTAGTAACAGACAACACTATTTGTCATTAGCAAAGTAAATATTACATATGAAAACAATTTCATATTAATTGTGCCCTTGTTTAAACCCCATTTTATGGAAAAATTTGTAAATAATGTGATTTTGAATAATATTTTTGAGAGAATGTGCATTAAAAAAATATTTGAAAAGCAAAAAAAATGATAGACTTGACTAAGATGGATAGTTGAGATTAAATGTAAATTAAATTTGATTTCGAAAAAATGGGCACCAAAAAGGAATTGTTTATGATGCACAATGAATTTAAGACTTAAAATTTTGAAATCAATTTTGTAACACATTATTATAAAAAAAAAGCAACACATTTTTGTCAAATCAAAATTTGTAGTAACTAAATTGTTATATTTTATTTGGTAAAAATGCAATAGACTTAAATTCTTAAATTTAAAAAATTAAAAAAAAAAAAAAATCGCATTTGTGAGTAAATAAATACAAACTAAAATAAATTTTAACATTAATTAATGTCTAATGAGACCTCTTGCATCACCACAATTGTTGTTGAAAATTTCTATTATTTATTCTTGTCATTATACTATTTCCGCTTCCATGACTATAATGAATTTAGAAAATTATGTCCATATTTGATATAACTTAAAATATAAATCTTAAAATTAAATCAAAGTCAATCAATCTCAATAACATATTTCATGAAACCTACAACATCTCAACTACACATGTCATTAACTTTTATCAAAATATACTAAAAATTTAATTTTAATCACCATCAAACAGAAAGGATATATATTAATTTCATGAAAAAATGAGAATGGACGTTCTTTATACAATTATAAGTTCAAGACAACTTTCGAATAATATAAGATGATAATAAATATAAAATTAAAAACAAATGGGAGAAATGAACGTTTCTCCATCGTCTACACTTTTAATGTACAGTAGTTTAGTATCAACATGCATCAATAAATCTTGTAGTTACAACATCGATAATAATACATAAAGAACAGTTTGTAGCAACATGAAGCACATCTATTACAATTCTTAACAAAAATTATATATTTTAACTTCATTTCATGATGCCACTTTAATTTATGTGAAATAATTCATCCTGCTCAACTCTTCTAAAGCATAGCATTTAAGAAATTCTCACACAAAATTGCAAGGAGGCTAATCATATTTGACATTTTTTTCTTCAAAATTACTGATAAATTTTAGCAATTAGTGTGGGTATACTTGAAAATTCAAAAGCATATGCACCTTCAACTCTTAAATAGGGATTATGGTGAGAGTTTGCAGCTTCTTAAGAAAGAAAGCTTGTGTCCGGTGTTCATTGCCATCAAACGCAGTGGGCTGGTCCTACTAGAAATCAAACTCGTCGATAAATAAACTTCGGCTTGTGGAATTTCTAAGCGAAAACAAATATGCCTTTCTCTGAGTTGACCATCCTTTTTGCAGCAGCAGAACCAACAATTCTCTCAAGCTAAATGTCAAGAAATCATTAAATTAAAATTGTGATTTTACTAAATTTATTTCGGATCCATCATGTTAGGTTAGAGTGGAATAAACAAGAATATAGATTGAAGTGGAGTGGAGTGGGACTAAACAAATAGATCAAATCTTCCAAATTGATGGAGAGGAATATTACCCGAAAAAAGTCAAGACGAGAAAATAAGACAGTGCAGTTCATGTTATCAGACTCTTCCAGCAAATTAACAATCTGCAAAGAAACAAGAAGAAAATATTTAAAACAAAACTACTTGTAAATCCCGAAAATCGTGATTGTTTGTTAAAAAAAAAGGTCCCAAGAAGTCACTTTCAGTTTCACCTCTGGGTAAAATTCTTTCCTCTCTGGAAGGGAATAGATAATTAAATTCTGAACGCCACGAATCTGAACACAAGGCCAAAGAGTCAGAAAATCTCTTCTTTTTTTTTTCCGGTGTACATATTTACGTGTGAAAACATGTACACATGTTTGTAAATAGTAACCAGAATAAATTTATCAGGGTGTTAAAGCCAAGTCAGAAATTCACTGTATCACCAATGATTTTTTAGTTTAACACATACTTGTAGAGGATTGTTACATGCAATGAATTTCGTAATGAGTTCGGAAATTAAATAGAAAATCGCATTAAGGTTCACCAACATAAATATGTAGAATTACTAATTATTCACAGGGGAGAAAGAGGATAGTGAAAGTACTGACATATGTCAGAAAACAAGACTACAAAGAAAGGAAAAAGAGAACCTTGTATCTGTAATAGAAGTGAGCCCTCTCAGTATACAGCATGATTTTCTTCTCTCCCCTAAAAAACTGGCCTCGTACACTAGATATATCCTTAGGTTTAACGTACCTATATCAAATGATAAATAAATGAATGAAAACACTTGAAACGGTATAAATAGTTACCGCCATCTCTTCCATATTATCAGTCAGACTAAAGAAGACATAATTTAATTTACTAGAAGCTAAAAACAAAAATCTGAAAAAAAATGAAAAATATTTCTTACTCTCCAAACAGGCAGAAGGATGCACCCTGTGACTTGAGAAAATTTCGAAGACGAACGAACTCAAAGTACGAACTAATGAATATCATAACCCCAGGCTGCATAGGATGATAACATGGAAGGATCAACATTAGTATATACCTGAAAATTAAAGAATTCAACAATTTATATATCAAGCCTCATATTACCTGAACAGAATCTTTTATCTTAGGAAACACCTGCAAAAACAAAATATCACTCTACTGTGTTTGAATATAGTGTCTGCATGCAGATAGATAGATAGATATTGATACATAAACATTCCAAATCCACATTATAGTCAAATTCAACAAAGTCTAAGCCCATATTTATTATGTGTCAGCTAAGTAGCTCCTCACTTCCAAGTTCCAAGAAAAAAGGATCATCTTCTTCACTATTCTCAATCAAGGTCTATTTTCACGTCACTCAACCTCACACACGACCACCCTCCTTGACTTGGAACCACCTATGTTATAGTATAACGCCGCCAACACAAGACACCGGTAAAATCATATACCCTGACATACCCACAAAAAATTGAGCGTACATAAATCAAATACATTTGCATCACTGGTCACCAACTTAAATATATTTTCCTTAATAATTCGAGATATTCAAATACTTTCAACGTCTTTATTAGATATTGTGTATCAAGTGTGAATAGCCTTGCATCGGATTCCGTAGAGGGGTGGGTTGTCTAGTGGCTAAAAGTAACAATTTCCATGAACATACCATCGAAGTCAAGTTTTCTACGTAGATTACAATTCATTATTAACAGCACATTCACCAACTGTTTAAAATTACAATCTCCACTATTCAAGTAGACCTTGGAGACGTTTCTCTACGAAGTAGCTAGCTCTTACATTTCCAAAACACACTGTACATATTTTGAGAGAGAGAGATTGTTTATACTGAGAACCTGCAGGAGGAAAAAGTTTATTCCAACTCTTACCCAGAATTTTATACTTGCAATAATGGTTATAATGGTTGTTGCACCTAACACTACTTTAGCCGCCAATCTTCAGTATTCAACAATGGGCTCATAACTTCCACATTATTTACCCGAGTCACCATAGTAATCTGGTGGGTTTACAACTTGCATGCTCTAGGACTGTATTTCATTACATTATATACAGAACCTTCAGATGGATACTAGTAGCATTTTTTAGTCATCACGTGAAATATTTCTACTGAAAATTGATAGGGCAGCAACAAAATTCTCACTTGTGTCTCCATCTAGGCTCTCTGTGTTCTAGTTTTTCAATATCATCCTGATATTCAATTTGGTATTTATTAAACGCCATTAAAAACTTATCTGACTCTTTCACCTTCGGTTCACTGTAATTTCCTTTCCCCACATCTTCGCTATATTGCTTAATCCAGGTTCTATTTTGATTTCTACACCACTTCATTAGTCTTTCATTATCAATAAATGCTAATATTCACGTTTCAATAATTACATATTTACATTTGATTAGTTACGAGATATCTTCCAACAAGTGGAATATCAATTGAACTAGCAAAGTAACCAATACTACACCCCAGTTTCTGCTCCATTACTTGAAACTCAAAGACGATAAAACATAAGAATAGTCAAGCCAATAGCAATTTATTTTCTAATCACTAATCAGGCAGAGCAATTTCTGAAGGCCTATTCAGAATCCAACTACGACGTGTAAGTCAAATTGAAATAGGTTATACTGGCACAGGAACTCCCAAGTCCTGACAAACTTGGCTTCATCATGGACAATGTAATGGTTGAGATTCAACTGTGTATATAAAATTAAAACGAGAAGGAAAATATAAGAAACCTTTTTAGCAAAATATTCAAGACGATTGTCATCAGCCTCAACTATTGACTTTGTATTGAAACGCTCATAAATCTGTAAAGAAGAACACAAACATGAGCAAACTCAAATAAATCTAGGTCCCAGCAAGACAATTAATATATGACCCACGATTCAACACATTTAATAGAAAAATAATTAATTATAAAGCCTCTATATTTTTCAATCATGTGGACACGATAAACCATTATTAAATTCAACTAGATAGTGTATCATTATCATTATTAATTTGGTTGACTTATATTTGTTAGAGAAATTGCTTAGAGTAACATGTATGATTTTCAAGAATGACTTCATTCCACGCCTCAAAATATTTCTGAAACCAAAATTTTATTTGTTAAAAATTACACCATGGAACTAACACGCTTAATTTCTGATAATCAAATAATTTATTGTTAAAAATCTTCATGCCCTTGCAATTAGATAAGCGAAAGGTACAAAACGAGTTTGGCCTGCGGACGTCAACAAAATGATGACAGCGAGATTGGAAAGAATAGAAATGCAAATATAAGTATATATTTTTAATCATGGGTAGAAAGTATTCAACTAAGATCTATCTTTCTAAAATGTAAATTAGCATATTGAATTCTCTTCTTGTATTGAAAAATAATGTTAAAAGTAGGCAGTGAACACAATTCTTTTCTCACAAAATCTAATGAATCCAAGGAATTTGTAAGTCAATATAAGATTTCTTAAATGCTATAATTGATAAGCTTCAGAAGCCAATACTCATTACAACGATCCTAATTCTTACAATGCTTTTAGTAGGACATGGATTATATGAATGGACATACCTGCCGTACTTGAAGCAGAATTTTCGAAAGAACACCTTTATAACTGCATTCCAATTTTATCTGCAAATACATATCTTTAAACAAGTACCTTCTATGCTCCATCAAAGACAGAAAAATAACAAATATCCAAATGGGAAAACATCTCGGTAACAACACTTAGAAAAATCTCAGTAACCATATATTTTGGCAAATAGTTTCCAGCTTTTACGTAACTCTGCAGAACCTTATAAAAGCAGAAGACAAGCACACCAAAAGTGGGAATGGAAAAAAACTTAAATATTGTATATACTAGTGTCTACAGAGCCAAAATAATTTAAAGAAAAAAAACGTGCAGAGAGTGATAATTTTTTGAACACAGACAACCGAATCAGTCAAACCATAGTACATACACAATGGTGACATAAATACAATATGAAGAAAATGGACAAACCTTTCCTTGGAAGTTAAAGCATTGTTGATTGAACAGTGTATTAATGTCTGAAAAAAATAAAGAAAAGGTTGCAGAGAAACAATTGTCAGTTGCTATGCAAAAGAGAAATTGAAAATGATATACACGGACTATATAGCTATACTAACAACCAGGTAAATTGGCATGGTAGATTGAGGAAAATAATAAGTGAGATAAAAAAGAAGAGAGAAATGCATGATTATAGATTATGAGTGACGCTCATTTGCAACTAAATTATGCGATTTCATTTTTTAGTTTATGTTATCATATGTGATCCATTATTGCAGCAAAACCACCACCAAAAATTGAAACCAGTGTTACCTGGGTTCACGTGAGAACCTAAAATTATTGTTTGCCGAAAGAAACGTGCTTGTCCATCTAGATACCTAAGGATTAAAATAATCGAAGGCAATAGGAAAATACGCCATTAAGAGGCCATTCAAGGAGCAAAAATCAATTACAAATACCAAAAAAATTAGGAAACATACCATGGCCTTATGCGCATAATGTCAGTTCCATGCTGCTTAGACGGTATTTGATTCAAATGCTGAACAACAGTTTTCACATGGGACCAATTCTACAAAAATAATATAGGAAAGAATGATAACAGTATCAGTGTGATTCCATGTCATAAACAGATCATTAAGACTTCAAGAACATTAATAATCTACTTACCTGCATTACCATGACATCTGCGTGGTCAATTATTAAGATCTGTGACAAACAATCTCTTTCAATTAATTGACACAAGATACACTTGCACTACTAAGAATGAAAATGATACAAGTCATACATATTTGAAATTAATATATTATACTCACCTCTATAGAAGAAAGATAATCAACATCTTTTTCCTTTTCAACTTCAGCCTCCCCAATTTTCTGATACACAATAATTGAACAAGCTGAAGTCAGTAAGCATTTAAGTTAACATGCATGAGGAGAGAAACAAACCTATTCTTCTCAACAGCAAAGAAGCTCAGTAATCCATTAAAGATGTTCTCAAGTTTCATCCCAAAGATAATTATGGCACTTTAAAAACATTCACATCTTTTTTAACATCCCAACTAATGTTTTCTAAGAAAGACATGGTGGATAGAAAAAGAAACGGAGGGTCATGATAGCTGGAGAATAAGATCATCACTGGAATATGTAGAAATCGTTTATGGATGATGAACCAGAAAAGGGGAAAGAGTGGAGGAGCACATACTCATCGTAAAACGCCTAAAAACTATACTGGACGCTTACTTTATAATTGGTACCTTTTTTTTTTTTTTTTACTTTGCTGCATCCCTCCATACTTCCCAATAGAATCATACACAATAAAGAGATCAAAACAAGTACATAAAATTTATAATGGATAGTTCATAACAGGACAAAGACTTACAGTGATCAAACCAAGGGGAGAAGCAATGATCATATCTGAACTATAGAAATCGCTATACAACCTCATACTCCTAGAAAAAATGGAAACAAATGTACTCAAATTAGAAAATAGGACACAAGTAAAATAGCAATACAAGATTTAATTCTTTGATTTAGAAAATTGTCTATGATTCTTCCCATGAATCTCACATGAGCAAACCCCTAGTTTAGAAATATTAACTAACCATGCAATGCAATAGAAAAATAATATGTTTGAACATTTCTTTTTCCACATGTGAAAAAAGTATGGACTGGGAATATTGCAATATATGAACAAACAGAAAAGAAGTATTATGATAAATAATTTTAGCGTTCATGCATCAGACATCCAAGAAAAAAATTCAAGAAGGATTGAAGTAAATGTCTAGAATCTTACTTCTTGGTAAACTTTATGCCTATCATGAAGTGATCATTGTTATTATCTCGACCAAGCAATGCTTGAAAGTCAGAAGGTTTTGCAGACTTTTTAGATTCGAATTTTTTTGAGTAATCCTCTTCATCCTGGTCTTCAGTGCTTCCAGAACCATACTCCTCATTAAAGCGTCCAAAGTTTTCCACATTAGCCTAACAAAAACACAAAATAGATTGTCCCTGAAATCTATCTCATGTTTTCTCCCATTTTAAAAAGCAACAGAATGTGTCTCATAAACCAGTATCTCAACAAGAAAGCTAGTTAATCACCAAGAATAAGACATAGGATAACCGATAGATTGATAAACTTGGAATGCAACGACTCATTGTCTTGCATTCCCATTTCAAGTTCTTGTTTTGTTTTCAATACGAATTGAAAATAATTGTATTAATCATGATATCAGGATGCTTTAAGAGAACAATAAGTCCTCTTAAAAGCTAAACAAGTTCAAATTAAAATCAATAAAGCATCACATTCTTCCAAACAATGACAACGAAATAAAAGTAAATTCCTGATCTTTTTAAATATAGAAGTAATAAGAAGACGAGCTTTTCTCTCAAGTGTACCGCACTATTGTTATATCAAATATTATGGGGTTTGTATCCTAATTACTCAAATAATAGACATAACACAGCTTTCCAAATAACATCGCCCCCGCTTTTCAGAACCAACCAATAGCTTTTTCAATAAATATCCCATTGTACTATCTCAAAACATCCATTCAAAACGAGCTCGTCTTAGCAAGCAGCACCACAAACTTCAAGCAACTATAGGGCAAGGACAAGTGACAAATACCTTATCTCCTACACATCACACAAGGAGAAAGAAATGAATGTGGAACTTGCCTTCAAACTAGCTCTGTTTGGTAACACTAACAATTATAAATTGATTTATTTATGTTTTTAAGGTAAAATGTGTGGTTGAAAGTTAGAGAAAACATATGTGGGGTTAAAAAGTAGTTTGAGAAATTGTGATGTTCATAAATTGATTTATAAATTGTAATGATTGCGTTAAAAAACGAATGCTAAATCACAAGTGTAAATCTGCCTTTGAGAAAAACTTGCATCCACAAACATGAACAAAGTAACATGACATATTATTTGTGAGTCAACAATATAATAATGGAGCACTAAAGAGGACAGAGCCCATATGCTTCGCAGAAAAAGAAAACACTAGTAAAGACCTATGCCCAAAAACACCAAATAAAAGGCTATAAAACTCCAAATTCAAATATCTCCTGCTAAACTCGATCATTTTCGGTTTCACCATCATTTAACTTACAATTCTTTTATAATCAAGATTACACTCAATGATTAAATATTGTGAGATCAATGCACCAAACTCAGTCATCTTTTGATCGTTCTCTCACTCTTCTAACCCCACTACTCAATGAATTCAGTAACAGTCTCTACTCTCTTTGTAACTCTTCTAACGCCACTACTCTTAATCCATACCAGTCTCAGAGCTCTCTTGTTGATATATCCATAAGAATTATCCCAATTTCTTGCCCAATACATATCTTATTTAACCAACTTGCAATCTTTACCAGCCGGCATGGTAATTCAAGTCACAAATATGAACTCTAGAAAAGAGTTTCTTGGGTCCTTGAACCCCAGCAATCTGCCAATCTTCATATTTATCACCAACACCCACTGAAAACCACTCTACATCGTACTGTCAACCATTCACAACCATTTCAAATTACTTGATATGACAACAACCTCAATCTAGAAGTTCCAATCTATTATGGAGAATATGGAAACAGTCAATGAGATACATAAGGAGTGGCTAAGCACAATAAATTTTGAGTTCGAAGACAATCATAATTTTGACAAATGAAATGGCAATACCAAAGCATTTCAAGGTATAAACATGCGTCACCAATTCAAAAAAGTATAGGATCAACAATTGATAGATTATTTTAGAAATGTTATACGTGCTGCTGCTGCATCTACACACTTTTGATAACAATTTGAGCTAGAATATTGACACTGAATCTCCTCTCTTTCCTCTGGTGCAACAAGTAAACATCTTACAACATGCAACATTAGAAGTTACTTTGAGCAATTAGTCAATGAGACTACAATATACAGTCAAGTTAATATTTATATATTCACAATTAAGATCCTATAAATTCATTCAAAAAGCAATCTTAGCATCAGAATTCATGTTTGGCTCATGTACTGAAAAGTATATTACATTCTCTTCGTTACTGACATAATGCAAGCACGTTAGGTACCTTGTTCTTGGAAGGGGTCAACTGGATCAACCTCTTGATAATCCGTCGTGCAATGCCAGCTAGAGGCAAAAGTATCAAAACCTGACCAAACAAGAACAATGAGCCAAGGCATGTCAAATGACAGAATTGCAGAACAGGTGTCCAAGTGAAAGGTACGAGAAGTAGTAGAAAATTAAAAATTAGAAGATCTACAGTACTAGGAAAAAACAAAAATTCATGTAGGAAGCCTCCAAATAAAGACACGCTGGAACATATGGTCAAATATTAATCACGCAATTGCAGGCCAGGCACTAACCAAATCAACAGATATAAATTATGTGGTCAAGTACGTAAAACATTCTAGTGCTCTATCAAGAAAATGTGACTCCTGAGTATGTCAAGATAAAATGTCATATGACATAATTTGGAAAATCCTTAGACGTATTGTGTCTCAAGTCAAAATTATGAACTCAGGTACAATGCCATGAACCATAGTGAACCCACACAAAGGATAATCACACATTAACAATCCTCCGTAATTCAAAAGTAAATGTACAGTGCAGAACACATGATAAAACAACTATCTCAAAGAATAATATGAATTTAGTATTAAAATTTCGAAATTAGCAATTAGGGTTCAACATATTCCATTGTTCTGCAATGAAAGAATACAAACAACTGAACTGTATACTACATAGCCCAAAGACAAAGTATTCCTATATAGGACCTCGCTCTAAGCCCTATCATCTCTCTTTATTTCTTTAAGTCCCATATTCTGACAACCATCAATGACCTTTAGCTATGAAATCCATGTTGTTGAAAGTTTTGACAACAAAAAAGTATCTATCACTTGGGCACGAAGTATGCTATTGCTAGCACAAAAATATATGAAAAATACAATTTTAATCAGCAAAGAGGCAAATAACTCAAAAATGCACCTTATAAAGCACAGACAATACCTTAGGACGAGTAAACCCACGGTCGAGGTAAGCACTGCCTTTAAGAATTTCATCCTCCACGATCTCCTGATTCTTAGCAAGTTTCCTTTCATTTTTTGTCATGAGATCTTTACTTTTGAATGTATGATTTAACTGCAAAACATAATATTATTTTGCTAATGATACAAAGGGATGGCACTTGGCAATTGAGAAAATTGTAGCAAACAGAGCAACTAGCCAACTAAGAAAAGGTGTAATACAATGTCGGCAGAGAACAAGATCGAAACATGAAAAACATATTAATCAAAAAATAACAAGGAAAAGGACATATACATACAGAATGCATAAGGTAAGCGTCCATGATACTTGAATCTTCTTCCTGGCCTTTAAGATAAAATGGCTTCTTGTTATGGTGCATTATATCTTGATAGCTGTTGCCTGGAGAAAATAAGAAACAACATAAGAGACAACATTAAGAAGCTCACCCAATAGTTACTTGAAAAGGAAATGATTGGTCCTGGAATCTGGATGAAAATAAAGATTTGACTCTATATTTCTTGTTCTATCAAGATTGCAAAGAAGTTAAGATGAAATGAAAAGTAGATAACATATGCAAGAAGACTGACATTATCAACACCCAACAGAACAGAACATCCTTCATAAATTACTAAACAGCAACTCCTAGAAGAAGGAAGTTTCCACCATTAAGACCAATCTTGTAGGTAGACACAACCAAGGAGCAAGCAGTCAAAACTCCATAGTAGCATACAGCCACCAACACCAACAAAAGTGCTGTTTGAGGTCATGGAATATACTTAATGCTTCTGAAATGCAGTGGGTAACTACAGCCAGTGCTGGACATTGGGCTACTCGCTGGGAGAAAAACAATCTTGTGTGATTACACCACACTGTCTCACAAGAGTAGCTTAGTGTTGAAATATAAGGATGAAAGTATAATTGTATTTCTTGATAATGAAAGTGTTACAAAGCAAGGTATAAATAGAAAACCTAAAACACATAATTGCCTACTAATCCCTACACTATTCTAAACAACTATCTTGGTCCTTACAATATTAATCCTACATTTCAATACTCCCCCTCAAGTTGATACATAGATAAACATCAATTTGAAAATAATGTAAACAACAAACTTGAACAACAACTTCAAGTAAATAACAAAGTGCTCCCCCTTCTTCCAATTTCAATAGTCTTCTTGGATGATGTCATAACGAAGGATCAACTTGGATACATTAAAATCCACAACCCGTAAACAACGGAAAATCCATACTCCGGATACAAAGGAAAGCCAACATAAAGAGACGTAAACCAGTCAAGAGGCGATCACCAGGTCGACCTAATAAAGAAACTGATCTTACGAATAAAAGGCTAATAAAAAGACACCAAGAAAGTAAATTGAAAAGCTATGGGCTGAATTGCACAAAATGAAAGATCAGGGACCGAAATGCAAATTCTGAAAAATCAAGGACCAAAATGAAAATATTGAAAGTTCAGACTGAAAATGAACTTCCAGAAAGTAGAGGGACTGAAATATAAATTTTGGAAAATGAGGGGCCAAAAAGGTAATTTTGAAAAATAGGGGACTAAATTTGTAAATCAGAGAGATTAGGGGCTGAAATTGTAAAATTTGGAAAGTTGAGGGTCCAACTTGTCAAATCGATAACTTTGAGAGCAGAATTGGACAATAAACAGCCCAACAAGACAACAACCCAATAATGGGTCCAATTACAATATAAGCCCAATAAACCAACTCAACACTCCCCCACTCTTTAGGCCCAATCAACAAATAAAACCAAATAACCTCATTTATCTCCAAACCCTAACCCTAAATATTTCAGCCAGCCGCCATCGCCGGAGGTCCGGCGCCGCAATCGCCGGAGGTCGCCGCCATTGTCGACGACCGCCGCCGGATACCGGAATTTTTTTTTTTTTTTTTTTCCTTCAACACAGTCGGCATCCCTCACCAACCCCACACAGCCAGGACCTTCACCGTGCTCCAACGCCACCAGCAAGCAACCCAGATAACTTTCTTCACCACTGCCGCTAACCAGTCAGCCCTCATTACTACCACCGGGGCTTCACATAGCTACCGACCGACCCAGCCATTCCGACGCTGAGCCGGCCATTCCGGCGCGATTCCAATCTGCTGCCATACTTTCCCGGCCATTCCGACGCTGCCACCATCTTCTTCTCTCCCCCTCTCTTTTTTTCTGTCTCTTCCTTCTCCTTTCTTCTCCCAACACCACTCAGACTGACTGGAAAACTTCAAGCACAAAGTAAAATTCTGATTTGGAACCCAAATTTTGATAGCAAGGCAGAAAATAAATAAGGCACAATACTTGACCGGACGAGCGACAGAAGGCCGCTCGCCGGAAAACGGGATCAGACAGGAATTTAGGCCAAGTTTGAAATTGGCTCTGATACCATGTTGAAATATAAGGATGAAAGTATAATTGTATTTCTTGATAATGAAAGTGTTACAAAGCAAGGTATAAATAGAAAACCTAAAACACATAATTGTCTACTAGTCCCTACACTATTCTAAACAACTATCTTGGTCCTTACAATATTAATCCTACATTTCAATACTTAGGAAGAACCAAAAAATGAGAACCTTCATAGGCTTTAAAAATCCTATCTAGTCATCAGAGAAAATATAATCCATTTTAATGCAGTCAGCAATCCATCTGTGTGTGCACATGTTTTAAATGGACCTTTTCAATATGTTAGACAGTAACTAATTTATTACATATTTCCTATGATATGGGGCTACACCATTTCATCAAAGAAAATAAAAACTTGGTGGACAACAATACAAAGATAACAACGGACACCTCCTCGACATATTCTACAGTGAATATGTGAAATCAACAAGAATCCCATAAATTGTAAATCACCTAAAAGGTTGAAGCCATTCCTAGATATATATTTGCAACCAATAATGACATAATTAAGCAATTATAGTGGCAGAAAGAAGCTTACCACTCCATAAGACCCTATTTTCATGCCATTTTCTATTTTCAGTTTGCCAAAATACTGAAAACTTATTCACTTTTGTAATTTCGAAAATGCATTTCCGAAAACAAGGAAAAATTTTGTAGAGAAAACTCAAAACACCATATTTTCCATTTTGAGTGTTTTTAATGTTAAAAACGAGTTTTTGAGAAATAATTTTTTAAAATGACAAAGAAACACATTTTCAAAAACTAAAAAATAGATACTCAAAACACAAAACTGAAAAATAAATCCAAAACTGAATTGAAAATTGAAAAACGAAGAGAATGGCCCCTAACCTTCATAAAAATAAATGAAATAAGTTATCCTTAAAATCAGATAAAAGCCATATATAGATCTCATTTGAACCAAGTTTTAACTACCTGCAACAGTGTGCTTATATTTATGACCAAAGTAACGTGACAATCTACGTGCATATGATTTAAAAGCTCCTATAAGCAATTTGCAAATAAGATATATGTGAATCAAGTTATAGAATATTATGCGGACGTAGACACTTCACTACTTTTACTTACAAATGGAGAAAAACAATCTTTGTTTAGATTTATGAAATTCACTGCCTTTAAATGCATCATATGTTTCCAACCAATGCTTGTATAACCTTGGCTTTAGGCCATAATGTGAATCCATGTCACAATCCTGCAAACATAATCATAAAACTTCATTATACTTGTCCACTTAATAAAAGTGCAAGGCAGACCCTATAACATTTAAGTAAGCCACTTGAAGATAATAGTACATAAAATTTAAAAAGACTAGAAAAGGCAAAGGAAAAAAAAAATGAAGTGGAGTATATTATCAAATCCAGATTCAAATTTCCCAGACCTCTGGACAAAATAGCCAATTTTAACTTCTATTTTGGACACAATCATCCTGGCCATCCAACTGCCATGTACGGAATCAAGTTGTGTAAACGTCCAAATAAGGGGAGAACAGAGATAGATACTCACCAATTTCGGGTAGACCACCTCAGCAAAGTCCTATAGATAAGTTAGTAGGGAGTCACCCATTTAATACATCGTTTATTCCTTTAGAACATGATAGAAGGTTCATTTAGAAAAAAACTATAATGACTTTCTTTGCCAATCCCTGTGAAGGAGAATTGTTGGTGATGTCATAAATTGAAAAATTCTGCAAAATAAGATTAGGTATATACAACTAGCTCCATCCATGAATAGCAGAGGTCTTCCACCAGGTACCAACTATAAGAACTGAGGAGTTACGTTTAGGCATAGATAGAAGAACGTTAACTACAGCGCTTAAAACGTTATATACATTAAAAAGGAGAACTACATAGAAGATATTTCATAAATGTGTTGCACTCATTTCCTCAAGAAGTACAAGCAGAATAATTGGTGCCACAAGTGGGTCTTCATTGAGTAACTGTTACACTCGGTAAAATTGTTTTATCAACTTGAGTCGAATACTGAAGTGAGATTTCTACAATTAGCATTTCTGAATCTTGTTAGAACCATTCACAGAGAAGCAGGCCCAATCTATCAGTCTACATGATAAGCAGTGATAATATGGTATGTGAGACAAACTAGACCATGAGACAGCCATTAGCACGTCTGAAGTTGATGAAATAAAAAAAAAAATACAAGCAATAAATGTATGAAAGATCCCTCCAAACTGATAATAATACGACCAATTAAATGAACATAAAACCCAGTAATTTGCAAGACAATAAAACTAATATAGAATTAACAAGTAGAAAAGTAAAGAAACAAAAAAGGACGTCATAACAAACCTCAACTGAGCATACTCCTGTTCCTCTCCAGTAACTTTTTGACATATTAAAAGCAGGCATCTCCCATGAATAGCTCCATTTCCTTCTCATTAAGTGGTCAATCTCTTCTTTTGACAACTTGTAATCCAAATGATTTGCAAAATTACTGTGGACAAAGAAGACACTGTTGCAATTAATGTGAGCATTTCAATTGACTCTTTGTTGGGATCTTCCTCAGAACAACTAAAAGAACTTGTGCATTAACAAAAAGCCATCCGAATGTGAAGTTATATTTCTTACAAGTGAAATACAGAGTAAGTATGCTTTTTGTCAGGGGCATTATAATTTCAAAGTGCTATATTACATGATTCACTGAAATTATTACTAACTGAATTATCATTTATATTTCCCCTGAGAAACATTTGCTTTGAAAAGTTGACAAGAGAATAAGAAGGCAAAGCACCTTCCCTTCCGATAAGAAAAACAAAGCATGTTTGGAAATGTAAAGAAGCCCATAGACATTACATGGCCAAAGTAATATGCTGATGACGAACTCTCAAAAGCACACATTCTGAGCTAACTAGTAACTTGTAAGAAAATCATAAGACATTCTTCTGCAGCAAATCTTAGGACGGAAATGGAAGGAGCTGTTTAAACATATAATGACAGAAGAGTGAATGGATATGATTGGTGCCCGCAAGTTCTGATTCTAAGGGGTACAGTTTCATTTGTTTTAGGCAGAAATTGCGATATACCATTGGAGAGAGATGCAGCCTCTCGAAAGCTAGTCATTTCATTGTAATTCAATTCAATTTTCAATTCAATATATACATAAAAATACAATACAGATCTGATATAACAAATAACAGAACCAAATTTGTATTGTCGTTAGCCTGAAGGCTTTCTCCATGAATAGATAAAAACTCTGCCATCGTGTGTTGGAAACCATAAAAGTCCCCTATGTATACAGATCTGGTCAACTGTGACAGCATAGCAATTTAGATGCAGAAATATGTAGCTAGAATCAAATAGTTATTAAATATATGGGACATCTTTATCTTTATTTCTACTAATTTTAAAAATCCAAGAGTTGACTCTCTGATGTACAAAGTTTATAATGCTGTAGCACATTCTTCAGAGTTGTGAATAATAAAATCCATTCAACTCAGTTTGAATCAGATATCACGTAAAAGAGAAAGCTAAATCCATGATGTGAAACTCAAATAGAAGGTGTTCTTTATCTGCAGCTTATCTCAAAAAACTAATATCTATAGGCTCATTCTTCGGTTAACTGACCACGGGGTCTCTCTTCTTTTCAGGAAACCCCATGAGATCTAGACATATTAGACACTGAAGTTTTGGACAACAAAGAAGTACTGTTATCCTCTCTTGAAACTTCATATTTCAAGAGTACAAGTTTTATCTAATAATGTACGGCAGCGGGAAATGTTTAAAAAGCTTCAAGGTAATACTTTCCACAGGACCTATAGAGCCAAAAACCAGGATCAAATTTAACATCAATATGAGCTCAGTTACTGCTTTTTTGGATCTCTTGAAGGGATAGTCTCTAAGCAAAAGAGATCACATTTCTAATGGCAATTTGAGGCAAATAGTGGACAATAATTTCTTTGTCTGTCATATTTGGATATAGTATACCAAGAAATACAAACCAAATGTTGTAATATATGAAAGTTGAGAGACCTTGTGATCACAGATGCTTCAGAAATGGATTGACCCTTCAATCTCACATCACTATCTTCATCTGTGTCAGATAGTCCATCATCATCTATCCCAACATCTTCACTGAGTTCCATACCATCAACCAATTCAGAACCTTTCAATCCTTTTACACAAGTGTTACTCCTGGGAGACTCTACATCATTTCCATTACCTAGGAAAGAAATTAGGGTTAGAATGGAATACAATGACGTTCAAGATAAGAATTCAGATTGATGCACAATAAATGCTGAGCAGACCAAACTGCTTAAATGCCAAAGAAAAACAATTCTAATATGAGCAAATATAAAGACTGGAAAGGCAAAAAAAATTGCTCTCTACTAACAGTGTATTTAAGTATCTAAAACTCTTATTCATTAGCTGCTGTCGCAAATTAGTTACAATTCTTGAGCTCATAAGATAAAAAGGGTATAATGATCTTATGTTCATGAATTACTTATCCGATAGGTTACCAAAGACTCAAAGAGTCAACAGGACATAGTAGAGATACGTTCAATGCCTACTCTAAGTCTCCAAGACAAAATGTAGTACATTCAGTCATAAAAGTGCCATTAAGTAATCTTATTTTTCTTCCTTTTTTCTATCTTTTTGGTAGGATTAGGTCTGAGTAAATAGAGAGCGTGATAAATACTTCAATATTTAAGAACAGTGCGTGAGACAGATTTTAGATTGACTCTTGCTAATACGTAAGGAACTCATGACTAAAGACACTGAAAGATTTTAAAGATTAATTTGAACAGATTACATTGTGACATTTTCTCAGTCAAAAAGAGCAGTTTGTAGATATCCTCTCAGTCAACAGGAAAGCATCTTATATCAAAAAACTTTAGACAACCCTGGCAAACAGTACCACTTCTCAAGGTAATAAACATAATGCTATATTATTTGTCAAAGTTGTCTTTCAGTTAATATAGGTATATATATGAATTATCGAGGCTCTTGTAGAGAAAAGTTTGGGGAAATGATTGTAGATATATCATAAAAGCAGAAACTAAAAAACTTTTATAAATTTAATAGAAAACACACCATCATGCTGCTCATAGGACTCGCTAGAAGATTCAAAATCACCATCTACATCTTCTTCCATGTCACTTCTCCCTTCTTCTTCTATTTGCCTACTCACGATATAAGCACTCAATAATGTTTTAGCTATATATTTGCAATAGCTTTACCACAGAAATACTACAAGTACATGGATGAGTAATACCCTAAAGTCATAAAGGAAAAATTGATATAACAGTTTCTATCTTGAGATTTCGGTCTTTGCATCGAGTACATTGTTGTGAATTTGTGTTTCTAATCAAATTTCTTGAGGAACCTGACATTAAAAAAATAATTATACTGTAGAAGAAAATTCTCATTTATGTTCTAAATGACACAAAATTTGTAAATCTGCAAATATCAGTTCTCTTACACACAGAATTAATATTCTTCCAGCTGCGCACGTTCTTTTTAATTTGTTTACATTTGCGTGATACCCAAATTTGACAGTGCAAGTTTAGATCATTTAGTCCACTTGGATTCAAGATCATAGTCCACGTGAGTCTCTAAGATCTCTAACTACCCAAGCAAGCAGCAATTTAAAATCCATAAGTTTAGGATTTTCTTTAGATCAACTCTCTACTCATGTCCCTCTTTGCTCCTATCAACCTTATCTCACCGTTTCACCCCTTCCGACTTCCTACAGAATTGAAAAAAGTTTAATCTAGAGTACATATATATTTAGATAATGCTGTCATCTTGGATTTGAAATCCCATTAGAATATGTACGAGTATTTTCACCGCAATTGAACAATTGAACTAGCCCTGGTTAGAAATTAGAAGCTATTTAAAAGCTCGGATTTTTGGGACTTATCCTAACAATCCTCCTTAGTGAAACTTTTCACATCCCAAAACAAATCCCCTCCTCCCCATACCCCAACTAAACCTGCCATGTTCAGTTTAACAAGTTCGAATTGTTTGTTACCTAATGACCTTACATGTGTATCATGATGTCCTAGCATAAGCTGGTAAAGCATTTGATTTCCTTCGCTAGCAGGTCAAGGTTGCTGACTTTTGTACATTTTCCATTAATTTATGATATAATTATTTACATACGTTTGAAAATAAGTGAAAATTACTTGAGCCTTTTCACAAAACCTTTTCATAACCATGAAATGTTCAAAGATGTGAAGTTTGCATATACGGATTTCTATTTCATGTAATTATCCATCTTAAAACCTAAGCACTGGAATCTGCATTTGCAAATGCAACACTGAACCACACAACTCAAAAAACACTAAAAGAAGACACTGTTTAAGCAAAATTGAGTAAGAGATATCAATTACCTTCTTCTCAAAGCATTGGCAACAGTTTCATTTCGAGACCCCAATGTCTTCAACAAATTGTCATACATACTTGGCTCTCTATAAACAATATTTTTTGCTTCTTCCTCTTCAGAAGCTATGTTTGTTTGCTCCTCTGACAAGTCCCCTGTATTAAAAATCAAATTATTCATCCATGTTAAGACAGAATGTGTTAAAGCAATTTTGGTGTTTCCCCAACTTGAAGCACTTTCGAATTTTGTTTGATCTAGAACCGTTACATAACTTTGGAACTTCATTACTTTTTTATCAATCTTTGTCACTTCAATGTCTAGCGTTATATTGTTGCAAATGAACAGAATCCTATAAAGTGGCTACTCCACTACCTTTCTTCATTTCTTAGTGTTTCTCAAAACCACTGTTTCAGAAAACCCCACCCGTCCTTATCAAATTCAAAAAAGATTGCTCCTCTCAAGCGGAACATCCATACATAGACACAAACTTATAAGTGAATAATTCATATGCATTTTTGTAGGCAACATACCACAGGATATCTATATGTTAGCCATGCACGATCATTTTCATGTACTGGGCATCTCTGTGTTCTTTTGGTAATTCAAAACATTGAGTATGCAAGTTTTTTTTAGCATGTACAAACAGAAAACAAACTTCAAAAGATACAGAAATGACAAAATAAAGAAATTCAAATGTTCAGTCAAACACAACAACAGAATCATATCAATCAACTCACCTGAGTCGTCACTCGATGAGGAGCTTGGTGTGAACTTCTCATCATCGACATGGCGAATTCGTTTTAAATCTTCTTTCTCTGATAATATCTCTGCTTTAGACAGCCTCTTAACCCCTGTTCCTTAATATATATATAGCATCTCTTTCCTATCAACTTACTTATAAATGGGCTTAAAAAATTAAACTTTTAGTGAACTCATTTAATAAAATAGTTGAGAATTAATGGCTATTAGAGTGGAAATCCATAAATTTTTTGCAATAAGAGTAAAAAATCTACCTTTTTTACAAGCAAACCTCTTTTTTTCCATTGTAATCTTAGCGCGCATTAACACTGACAGAGAGAAGACACGATGTGGAAGAAAATTAAACTTTAAGTCATATCCAAACATACAAGCAATATAATGTATTCAAAGAAACAACCTCCACTCCTACCAACCAAACAAACATTTAACAAAAGGGGGAAAAAGTAGCTATCAAGGAAAAATAAATACAATTATGCAAATTGTGAGACATGCCCAAGTTTATGACTAGTACAAGGTAAATACCACAACGAGAATCAATCAAGATCAAGATTAAGTAAAACAAGAATAAAGAATAAACGAAATTAACCATGTTAAAGTCCTGGGAGGAACGAGGAATTTACGCATGAATAGTGATAAACCTAGAATCTCAAGAACAAATTTCAATGTCTTTCCTTGAAGATCTACAAGTACTGCTAGACTACAATCTCAATACGAACAATTCAATTGATTCGAAAATCCCTGCACTGAAATTTCTTCAAAGAAATATGTTACTTTCTTTACTAACAAATGCCATTTCCTCAGCAATAGATTTTGGGTCCCGAATTTACCCCTTTTGGTTCAAAGGTTCACTTATCTCTACTTTTAACCCCAAAGTCCAAACCCCCCTGTTTTTGCATTAATTAATCAGGTAATTGTAAAAAAATCAATAGGTAAGTGGGTAAAAAGCAGTAAGAACCAAGTATAGAGTTATACATAATTAAATAGAAAATCAATATCAAACCAAAAAAGACCAATTTGGGCGAAAAATTAAATGAAAAATAAACATCTAAATAACGACTCACATAAATCAAACTCAGAGATAAAACTTACAGCCTACCTTAGACAATGAAGAAGCAGATTCTTGGAAATAGAGTCTAAACATTTGAGGGCTGGTGAGGCGGAATATGAGAGAGACAGAGAGAAGAGACGTAAACCGCGAGAGACTAGAGGGTGGAATATCAAGATTTGGGCTGGGCTAATGTAATTATTTTTGGATTTTAATTTTTAGTTTTGAACAAAGGCTGATGTTTATTTGGACAGAGGCTGTTGTTGATTATGGACGTGGGCTAATTTAGAGAGAAAAGGCAGCATCTAAATCTGGGCACAGCTACGATGATTGAAACTCCAACAACTAAGGTGATTTTATTGAAAATTCTTTGTTTAAAAATAAAAAAAAAATCTCAGAATATTGGAATATGAACCTGAAGATTAAAAGTGCTTAAAGATTCCATAGAATAAATGATGAAGATACATATTGTTTTCATGGTATTTTCACATAGAAGTAACCGGAAAAAGGAGAAAAAGCGAAGAAGATAGAAAATTTGTCTCATTTTTTGAACCATTTCTAATCAAGTCAAAGATGATAGTAGTTTTTGAAAATAGAATAAATGACAAAGATACATATTGTTTTCATGGTACTTCCCCATAGAAGTAACCAGAAAAAGGAGAAAAAGCGAAGAAGATGAAAATTTGTCTCATTTTTTGAACCATTTCTAAAAGTCAAAGATGATAGTAAAGTCTGACTAATAAAATTAAACTTTAAAAACAGACATAAGAAGTGGCAAATACATGAATGCTGATGAGCTAGGACGGCCATTGACTATTAACGGTCGATCGTTAATGGCCGCAATAGCAAGATTATTTATTATTATTATTATTATTAAAAATTCTTCAAAAATTCTTAAAAATCCTACCCTGCATTATTATTTATGTTATCAAGGGCTAAAAACGTGTGAGCTCGACTAGAAGTAGTGGCGGGAATAGATGCACCACTAGAACTAGAAGTACTAGATCGATGCCTTCGTTTAGGTTAAACAAATGATAAATCGTTCCATAATCTGCGTATTACCAATCATCATCAATATATATAAATTTGAAATCACAATTCACATATCACAAATCATTAATCTATAAAACACCATACACCAAGCAACATTTATAAATAACCAATTTGTAAATCACCAATCAACACGTAAAAAGGTACTAAAAGCTCAAAAACATAAAGGGAAGTAGGGGCTCACCAATGTTTAAAAAGGTGGAACTAAGTACTGAGGCAGTTTTCCTCCGTGAGGCGAGGCTAAGCCTCGAGGCGGATTGAGGCGGAAGCCTCACAAAAACCTAAAAGTCCAGTCAAATAATTGTGGGCATAAATAGTAGATAGTCAATTTATAATAATATTTAAATATTTTTTGATATTTTTAATTTTTGTTTTATTTTTAAAGTGTAAATAATTTTTATTTTTATTATTCTAGTCTTTAAAATAATTTAATTTAATTTTTTAATTTTTTTAAAATGTAATGTAAAACTAAAATAATTTAATTTAATTTTCAAAATTTATTTTATTTGTATAATGTAAAACTATTTTTATTTTTTTACTTCATATATAATAATTTAATTTAATTTTTAAAGTTTATTTTTATATGTGTGTGAAGTAAAAGAATTTGGACTTAATAATTGACAAAAGCCTTCCAAGACTCTCCAAGCCCATTTATTGCACTTTGTAACATGCCCATGGTCCGCCCACTTCAACCCAACACCCTTTAAAGTTTTTAACCCAGTAGACTGTAACCCTAAATCTTCAATCATCTGGTAACGTAAAAGACACAAGACAGACACGGAAGCCGGAGGAAAATGGAAGAGAGAATAGCACCTTCTCCGGCGACTCCTCCTTCGACATTATCTGAAACAAATCCTAGGTAAGAATAGTCAATCTTTCTTCTTCTTATGAGTTATGGGAGGCGCGCACCTCATACCTTGTGAGGCGTATGCTTTGAGGTGTGCGACTCAGGTTTTGAGGCGGTCGCCTATGTTTTTTCGCCTTAAAATTGCCGACTCAAGGGAAAGACCATGCGTCTCAGTTTGAGGCGCGCCTCTGCCTCGCCTTTTCATACCATGGGGCTCACAAGCAAGGGCATATCCAGGACTTTAGGTTAACTAGGGCAGCCGTTGACCATTGATTGACAAATGTTTATGAGTGCAATAGCGAGATTGTTTATTATTAATTAATTGGTGTGCTAGACTAGACTCACCATTGAAATTGACATATTTGTCATTCGGTTGTTGACAAAAAAAATAGCTATCTCATTGTTTACTGTTGCCATAAACAAATATAGAACTTAAAAATAGCTGCTACGTCAAACAAAAACACGCCCTCAAAATTCAGAAAACAAAAACACAAAATTCTCACAAACTTTTCATAAAGGAAACTTAAATGTCTTTTCAGAATTAAAATTGCAATTCAAAAAAAAATTAAAATTGCAAAACCAATTCAAAACTCAAACTTAACATAATTACAGGAAAAAAATCAGTTTTGATTTGTTTGACTATTGCTTCTAAGCCTCTTTCTGATCACCTATGTTTTGTACTTATTCATTTTGTCCGTAGTTTCAAAATATAGTACATAGCTTTTGGTGCACAATCATGATTGCTTGTTGTTTTCTTTCATGCTTTTACATTCAACTAACTGGATTTCTCTTCATCGTCATTGCCATAAACAAACATTGAAGAACTTAAAAATAAATCTAAAAATAGCTGCTATGTCAAACAAAAAAATGCCCTCAAAATTCAAGAAACAAAAACACAAAATTCAACAAGCATTTATTTTGCATTCTTCAATAAGTTGAAGAAGACATTGGCTTTGAAATTTTCTATAAAGCACACGTTCAATCTTGTTGTAAGGAGTCGACCAGAGATGATGATTGTAAATAACAGGCCAACGGTAAGCTGTGAATCTCTATAGCCAGAACATGAGAAAAATATTTTCCAAATAATTAATCCCTTTTGTGCTTCATTACTGTGACTTATATATCAAGCAATTTACAAGTAAGAAATTATTTTTTTACCTAAAGATTTGGATTTAAATACGGTAAGAAGAATTATGATAATAAATCAAATATTTCCTAAATTTATTAAAGTTAAAACAAGGAAAGACAATATGTAATTAATTTAGGCTTATTATAACATATTTAACTAATATCTAGGATGGTAAAAAAATTCTATTAAACATGAGCTATAATAAATATTGCAAGAAAACATATCATGTCACTTATCGAATGCAATACGAATTGGTATCTCTAAGATTTCACATGAACTTACCTTCCATAGTTCTCCACGAAACTTACCATAATAGGCTCAACTTATCATAAATGCCAATGGTTCAACACAGACTTTTCATACACAGTTAGAGCTAATATGTTAATATACCATTGATTTTTTTGGATATTTTAAGTGTTGAATATAAGGAAAGTATTAATAATATATAATCTAACATTGTATGCACTTATTTAACAAAATATCTACGATGGTAAGAGTCTATTCTAATTCGAGTCGTAATAACATAAATAAGAAGTTATACCTTGTTAAGTATGGAAAACAATAAAACTCGCAACATAAAGATATTGGTCGCACTTACCATTCTGTGAGTTAGTATTAGGGTTGGATCCATGATTAAAGTCCGGGTAGAGCAGTCGACCGTTGACCAACGATCGCAATAGCGAGAACATTTATTATTATTTAATTAAAAAAATAATTATATCGAAGTATGAATACACTAAAATGTTGTTATAAAATATGAAAGTATAATCCATACAAACCAAAATTAGAGACAAAATACATGATATGACATCAAATCAAATATTTGTCAAATCTCAGTTCACATTATTTAATCAATAATTACAATTCACAAATCAAATCAAATATTCGCCAAATCTCAATTCACAATTCAATTAAAGGGAATATGGGACTCACAAGTAACCAAATTGCAAAAACTTAGAAGTAACATTTATCATTTATGCATGATTTCCACACTTCAATTTCAATTGCAAGGGTTGAGTTTAGGATCCATACATGATAATTCAATAAGAACTTGAGACCCAATAAAAAGGTTCCTTGCTAAATACTAAGCTGCTGCCAAGAGCACTGAAGAGGAGAAACAAGATTCGATTAGAACTTAAGAGTTAGAAATACAAAATATAATAATACAAAACATAAAAATTACAAAACCTGCTTTGAAGACCTGAAGTCTGAAAACCGATTTGTGAAAATTTGAAACTGAGAGTCTGAGACTAAGACTTCAGTTACTAAAATAGAGGAGAGGAGTGGCGTGCGCCGTGCAGGCAATTGTGAAGAGTGAAGCCACCTGATCGAGAGAAGAAAAGGACTACTATTGGCTTGTCGCTGGAGGAGCGACAGAGCCTAGAGGAGGGGTTGTCGTCGTCGAAGTCGAAGAAAGCCGGTGCTGGCACTACCGGTAGTCGGTGGAGTAGTAGAGGCAAGAGGCGTCGCAAGGGAGAGGGAGGATTCGATGGCAGAAGTTTTGAAGTTTGAAATTGGGTTTCAGACCTTCGGTATGGCATTATTGAAATGGGTTGGGTTAATATTGGGGGTGGTTTTGGGCTATGATATTTTGGGTTTAAAAGGCCATACTCAATTACCAAAGAGAAAAGGGAAAATTACATACAGACTTGTATTAATTATATTGACACTACTAAATTTGTTAATCACACTACTCTTTTCATATTTACTAAATTGACCACAATAAAATTGACTAAAATAAACACCCATTATATTAGTTTTCCTTAATTTTTATTATTGATTATGTACACAACAAATAAGATATGTATTACATGTTTTTTCAGCCTGCGATTCTTTTATTCCAAAAATACTCCATTGGTAATAGTACCAAAAATGCTTGGCAGTGCACACCTTTAAAACCCAAGCCATTAGCTCTGGATTCATATTGGGTAATTGGGATTTGGTGATATTGCTTTAAGAAATCTACACCAAAAAAATATCATAATCAAACTATGTGTATATTTTTATTTTTTTTCTTCTTTTTACGTCAGTAGAAAAAAGATGAAATTATTTCACGAATTTGGATAATCTTATTGGGTTCGTTTAAATCTTTGTTACATATATATGGGCTGTGGATTTGATTTTTTTTTTTTTAACAGACGCTACTGTATGTTTCTTGGGATATTTATATTTAATTAATTAAATAGTTGCAACAAAAAGTATTCACCTTAGCAAATAAAGTTAGGAAAGATTTAAAATGTATAATACTTTATAATGATTGAAACTGTAGAAGAAATGGTGGTGAAGCGGAATATGATGAATGATGGGGAGTGCATGTGGTGTCTCCGGTAGTGTGGTGAGTGGGTGTATGTATATTTGTGGTGTTTGTTATTTATTTTTATTATTTATTATAGGGTTATATTTGAAAAAAGGAGTGGTGTAATTATAAAATTTAAATTTTATAAAATGTGTATATATAATGTGGTGTGGATAACAAATTAAGTGGTGTCAATATAATTACCCTTTTAAATATGCAATTCAAAAATCTTGAGATGTAAGTGTTTTTTCTAAATTTCAAGTGCTAATTCATTTAATTAGATGTTTAATAATTAAAAATAAATATAATATTATATATAAGATAAACATAATTATCTATTATATTATATTAAAACTAATATAATATTAAATCAAAAACTCAAATTTTGACGTTACAACCTCCCTCACCCTTGCCCACCACCCCACCCTACACCAAAAATAATTTTTATTTTTTTCCTTCGATGTTTTCTTATCATTCTCCATCCCATCCCACCCCACCCTAACTCACCTCATCGCAAAGTGACAAATTGATCTCAATCTAACCACAGCCCTCGACTCCATCCCACCCCGCTCACCCACCCCATCTCACCACCCATATCCTACCCCAAAACAAAAATTAGCCCCTATTCTCTTTACTGTTTTGAGGTCGTTTTCTGTTTTTATTTTCGAAAACGCTAAAAACGCGTTCTCTTTACCATTTTCGAAAACGCATTTTGGAAAACAAAAAAAAAATTGTACACAAAACGGAAAACGCTCAAAATCTCATTTTGGGCGTTTTGTGTGTATTTCGAAAAAAAATGTCCAAAACGCGAAAAACGCGTTTTATGGGAAATTTTTTTTTTTTTTAATAGAATTATCTTAACTTAGAACTAAGTTTAATATAAAGTTTTTATTTTATTATTTTTTTTTAGAATTATCCTAGTTTGGAACTAAGCCTAAATAAAGAATTTTTTTTTTTGGAGAATTATCCTAACTAAATTTAAATAAAGCAGTATTGAATTCAATATCAACATTACAAAAAAAAATTAAGTGAGAATTCTTGTTGTTATATTTCAAAAAATGCACTGATAAATGGACTCTGGTGATTTTGAAAGAACTTGCATTTTCTAGATTTTAATAGAAGTAGAGCTTTCTAAAATCTCGAATCTGACCAAGTTGTGTTAATATAGACTCTTAATGCTCACATTAGTGTGTTGCATGTAACCATATTTTTAGTGTATTGTGAAAGGAAATTTGAGTTTGAGTTATTAGTATTCTGCAAGCAAATTAATTAAAAATAGTTTAAGTAGAATTCTGCAAAATTTCAAACAGAACGTGTTATCCAGCTTTTCATTTTCAAAAACAGTTTTCAGAAATGACAAACCAAACGTGTTTTCAGCAAATTTGAAAAAAAAAATGAAAACATGAAATACAAAACATTTTCTAAAATGAAAATACAAAATAAAATACAAACAGAACGCCACCTAAGTTTTTTTTTTCTCTCGATGTTTTCCCACACTTACCCATCCCACCCCACCCCAATCCGACCCTACCCCACCTCATCGCAAAGTGACAAATTGATCTTACCCCAATCACAGACCACGACAACACCCCGCCCACCATAACCACCCCACCCCACCCCACCACACCACAAAAATGATTTTTTCCTTCTACTTTTTAACCTACCCCCACCCAGCCTGACACCACCCTATCCTTCCCACCCCACCCAAAAATGATTTTTTTCCTTCTACTTTTTCACACCCCCACCAACCTCACCCTGACACCACCCTACCCACCCACCCCCAACAAAAATGAGGTTTTTTTATCTCTCCATGTTTTCCTACCCTACCCTTGCCACCCACCCCATCCAGACCCTATCCCCCACTACCCACTCAACCCAAAAATGATTTTTTTTCTTATAATTTTCCACATCCCGCCCATCCCGCCCTGGACCATACCCGCCATCTACCCAACCAATCGACCCCACCCCACCCAAAAATGATTTTTTTTTTCCACTTTTTCAGACCCCACCCTTGCACCCATCACACCACACCCCACCATACCCACCCCAAAAAATGATTTTTTTCTTCAATTTTCCATACCCCCACCCACCTAGCTCCCGACCCTACCCCGCCACCCACCCAACCAACTAACCCCACCCAAAAATGATTTTTTCTACTTCTTCGTACCCCATCCCGACCCTACGCCCGTCACCCAGCAACCCCACCACTACCCACCCCACCCAAAAATGATTTTTTTTTCTTTTTCACACCCCGTCTCGACCCTACACCCATCACCCACCAACCCCACCCCTATCCTAAAATGATTTTTCTTCTTCTAATTTTTCACACCCCGTTCCTATCCCACCATCCACCCAACAAACCGACCCCACCTAAAAATGGTTTTTTTCTTCTACTTTTCCTCGTCAAATGGTCACACAAAGTTATTGATGGTCACACAAAGTTATTGATGGTCACAACCTCTAATATAATTAGTCACAATCATTTATAGTTGGTCACATATTATTTATTTATTGGTCGCATCCGTACTCGTCACAAGTCACACAAAGTCACATTTAGTCGACATTTTGGTTACACTTACCTAATAATTCGATCACCCCACCCCACATGCAAAGTTACAATAGGTCACACAATGTCATAATTGGTCAAACATTATCACAATTACAAATTTAGTTGAAAAACCCCACCCACCACCCACTCATTCCTAAAGTCACTGTTGGTCACACAAGGTCATAGTTTGATCACACAAAGTCGCAGTTAGGTCACACGAGGTCACAGTTAGATCACAATTGGTTTTGTTGCAAAATTCAGTCACACAAAGTCACAATTCGATCACATAAAGTCACAGTCGGTCACACGAAATCATGGTTCGATCACACAAGGTCACAGTTTGGTAACACATGTGACCAAACTATGACATCTGTGATTGAAGTCATGGTTCGATCACACAAGGTCACAGTTTGGTAACACATGTGACCAAACTATGACATCTGTGATTGAACTGTGACCGAACTGAGACTTTGTGTGACCGAACGGTGACTTTGTGTGATCAAGTACGGGATGTGACCAATTATTAGGTAAATGTGACCAAAATATTTACTAATTGTGACTTGTGAGAAATGGGGGATGTGACCAAGAAAACTAAGAATACGGAATTTGAACAAATATTAGATATTTGTGACAAAAATATTAACTAATTGTGATTGTGGAAACAAGTAAATTATGACCAATAAATAAATAATATGTACCCATTATATGATAATTTTGATCAATTATAGGTAAATGTGATCAAAATATTGACTAATTGTGGGTTTTTGCGACTTATGATAAGTGCGGAATGTGATCAAGAAAACAAGTGAGCTGTGATCAATCAATAAATAAATAAATTATGATCAATTATTGATGACTATGACCAATTATTAGGTAATTATACCAATAAATAAATAATATGCGATCAATTACGGATGATTGTGACCAACTGTGACTTGGTGTGACCATTGGACGAGGACGCGATGTGACCTACAATTGTGTCAAATATGAGTAAGTGTAACCGAATTGTGACTTTGTGAGGATGAAGTGTGACTTTATGTGATCGACCTGTGACCTCGTGTGATCTAACCGTGATCTCGCTTGACCTAACTGTGACCGCCTATGGCCTAATTATGACCTCGTTTGACCTAACTGCGACTTTGTGTGACCGAACTTTGACCATGTATGACCAACTGTGACTTTGGAGGGGTGAAATTTTACAACTAAATTTGTAATTGTGACCTTGTGTGACTTAACTGGGATCTCGAGTGACCTTGCGTGATTGACTGTGACTTTGGGGGTGGGGTAGAGGTCGGGTGGGGCTAGAAAAAGTAGAAGAAATCATTTTTGTGGTGAGGTGGAGTCGGTGTTGGAAAAGTAGAAGAAAAAATTCATTTTTTTTGGGGTGGGTGGGGTGGAGTAAAGTAGAAGAAAAAAATCATTTTTTGAAGTGGGGTGGGTGGGTAGGGTGGGGTGGGGTCGAGGTCGAGTTGGGTTGGGTTGGGGGTTGGAAAAGTAGAAGAAAAAAATTATTTTTTGGGTGGGTAGGTGGGTGGGTGTGTGGGGTGGGGTAGGGTAGGGTAGGGTGGTGTGGAGATTGGGTGGTTGGGGTAAAGTGTGAAAAAATTTAAAAAAAATCATTTTTGGATGGGGCATGTGGGTGGCGGGGTGCGGTGGGATGGGCTGGGCTGGGGCGGTTGGGGGAAAGTGTGAAAAAATAGAATAAAAATCATTTTTGGGTGGGGTGGGGTGGGTTGGTGGGGTGTGAAAATATAGAAGAAAAATCAATTTTGGATGAGGTAGGGCGGGGTGGGGTCGGGGTCTGTGGCTGGGTGAGATCAATTTGTCACTTTGCGGTGAGGTGGGGTTAGGTTAGGTTAGGGTGGGGTGGGGTGGGGTGGGTGGGAAAACATCGATAGAGAGGGAGATTTTTTTTTTTTTTTTGGTGAGGTAGGGTAGGGTCGGATTGGGTGGGTGGGTGGGGGTGGGGTAGGTGATGGGTGATGGGTGGGGCGGGGGTGAGGGAGTTTATCACGTCAAAATTTGAGTTTTTGATTTAATATTATATTGGTTTTAATATAATATATAATTAGATAATTATGTTTATATTAGATATGATATTATGTTTATTTTTAATTATTAAGCACTTGATTTTTTTTTAAAAATGTTAAATTTGTTAGTTTTAGAAAGTGAAACTCAAAGTATTGTAGTTATGTACTTAAATCAAGAAAAAATAAAATTTGAAAGCTCCTGTAGAGCACGCGAATCTGCGCGCTAGCTCGTCTCACGATGGATTTGCCACTGGTTAGTATTGATTACTGGCTGAACATGTACTATTTTTCTTACAGCTTCTAGGGTTTTACAATTAAAAATCAACAAATATATTAAGTATTCCAACAAATAAAATATGTAAATATATAAAAATATGTTTTCCAATAGAATTAAATATTAAAATATACCAACACAAAGTCACTATTAGCTCTGATGTCCCGCGTAGTTTTTATTTCTTTTCCAAAATGTGGTATTTCTAATGGTATATGCAGAATGAATGAGTGGGTAGCAAGATTCTGCAACGTTAATGAACAAATTTATACTGTTCCTGTAATGATTGCAAAGCAAATTGTCCATCAATAGCCCTTTTTTTTATTTTTAGCCGAAAGAGGCGTCCCCATATTGGTGAATGCATTTTTCTCACAAGTCTTGATCTTGGGATTCAGCGTGCACGTCTAACTTCAATGATGTGAACAAACTTTGTGTGAGTATAGACTCGAACCATTATGTAACAAGTACAACGTTGAGAGGTTAACGACGTGTCGATGTTGCCAATGACCCCAGCTGCAACTATACAGTTCATCGATCATTCACAGTCGTAATTTTCTAAGTTTGATTGCATTTTGTAAATAGAAAAATACTTGTTGTTCCCCCGCCGTACCGCAGGGGTACCGCCCCCTCTTGTGAGGGGACGGTACCCCCCGTGGTAAGACGGTCTGTCTTTGAAAGAGTGTGTTTGATTTTAATTAAAATGAGTTTTTTTGAAATGAATAAATATTTTTAAAAGAATGAATGGTTGAAATTTGATTGAAAAGTCAAATATTGTGGACTTGACTTTTATTGAATAGTTGAAATTGAGTACTGTAAAAAAATGAGTTCATTTTAATGAAAACCAAACATGTGCTAAATATTATCATTCAATTCTAGTGCCGATTTTTACAGAATTTTGATCTGAAATTTTAGTGTTAGAAAGGTAAGGTGGGCCCCCTTCCAGTTGTATTTGTTGATTAATATTTGCTGAAATACCAGGACTCTCCTCAACTCAAATACAGTGCATTAAAGGTGAGAATGATGAATTTGTAATTATGCCAAAATCTGTTCAAATATTGTGACGGATTTCAAAATTACGACGGTATTATTTTTGCTGAAAATCTGTTGAAAATCGGCACCAGACAGGAGCATAATTGCTTTCAATTGTAAAAATATTCAATTGTTCTTAAATATTTATTAAGATTCTGCTACTTTTTTAACACTTTAGACATACGTTGAATTTAGATAAACTTTGAACGGATGTTACACTATTCACAATAAAAAAAAATTTAACTTAAATTAATTTATTATCTTTTTTAAATAAATTATTTTAGTGGGTTAAAAATAATAATAATGTTTTATTTACTTTTAAGGTTTTGACTTTTAAGTATCACTCTTGCATCAACCATTATACTTTACAGCTTCAGAAGTTAAAACCTTTGTGACAGTGGGTTCTCGTTCATTTCTTTTTAGACTATGTTCAATAGCGTTATAACAATTATAAATTATTTTTATTTATGTTTTCGAGGTAAAGTGTATGGTTAAAGACTGAAAAAAAAAATATGTATTATTAAAAGATTATTTAGAAAATTGTGTTGTTTATATAATGCTTTATAAATTATTAAATTATAATGTTTGCATTTAAAAAAATAAAGGCTTAACGATTGGACTGTTGGGTTGTGTGCCCATATATTATATTTTGCTATGAAAAATTAACATTTCATAATAAATAAATTGAAACAGTACACAACTCCAAGATATAAAATTGATTCTTTAAAATTAGCGAACTTAAGTTTTTTTTTTTTTTTAATTCAAGTGTTAAATAGAAATTAACATTTCATAATAAATAAATTGAAACAGTACACAACTCCAAGATATAAAATTGATTCTTTAAAATTAGCGAACTTAAGTTTTTTTTTTTTTTTAATTCAAGTGTTAAATAGAAATTAATAAATAAAATATTATATATAATATAAAATAGCTATCATTCATATATTAAATTAAAACTAATATAATATTAAATAAAAAACCTCAAACAACACTCCCACCCCACCCCGCCCGCCCGCCCGCCAGCCAAAGTCACTGACTCACTGTTGGTTACACAAAGTAGCAGTTCGATCGCAATTACAAATTTAGTAGCACATTTCATCCTATCCCATTCGAAAAGTCACAAATTGATCACACAAAGTCATAACTCAAACACAATTACAAATTTAGTCAAAAATCCCACCCCACTCCACTCCACTCCACTCCACTCGACTCCAAATGTCATAACTGGTCACATAATCACAATTATATATTTAATCGCAAAGTTCACCCCACCATACCCCATCCCACCCACCTGAGTCACAGTTAGTCACACAAAAGTCACAGTTCAATCATAATTACAAATTCACCCACTCCCACCCACCCCACCATATCGAAGTCACAGTTGATCACACAAAATCACAATTCAATCACAATTACAAATTTAACCACAAAATTCACCCAACTCCATCCTACCCCCACCAACCCCAAGTCACATTTAGTCACACAAAGTCACAGTTCGATCACAATTACATATTTAGCCGCAACATCCACCCCACCCCACCCCATCCCATCCACCCAACTCCCAAATTCGCAGTTCTATCACACAAAGTCACAGTTCGTTCACAATTACAAATATAGTAGCAACATTCACCCCACCCCCATTTTATCCCATCCCACCCAACATCACTGGAAAAGTCACAATTCGATTATAATTACAAATTTAATCGCAAGTCAAATTTTGTGTTCGATAATTTAATTAAACGGGACACATTCTGTAATCGTCATAAGTCGCACAAAATCACAATCGATACAAATTTTAGTTACAATTATAAATATAGTCACAATCAAATATTTTTTTTAATCACATATTATTTATTGGTAACATTTCATCATTTTCTTAGTCACAATTGATCAATATTTTGATCATAATTACTTAATAATTGGTCACATTTGTGATCGATAAAATTTTGTAGTATATAAATTAATTCAATGGGTCACGTTCAATGATCACACAAAATCACAATTGGTCATAATCCAACATATAATTGGTCACATTCGTGGCTAGAAGGATCACACAAAATCATGCTTGATGCAAATCAAACGGTCACATTCCATATTCATCACCAGGTGCACAATGTCACATTTAGCTACTGTTCGACGGCTTATAAGAAAAAAAAACAATTTTTTTTTTTAAGTAGATGGATGGTTAAAAATTGGAGAGAGAAAATGTATAAGGTTAGACTTTAGAGATTGATTTGGAGAATTGTATAGTTTAAAAACCAAAAAAACCCACAAAAAAAAAAAAAAAAGTTTACCAAACATAGGCTTAGTCAAAGTTTTAGTTATAATTACATAATAAACTGAACACATAATTCTGTACTGATCGCAAGTCGTACGAAGTCACAATTATTCAATATTTTGGTTACACTTACCTAATAAAATGATCACATCTTGTACTCGTCACAATCCAAAAAAAATCACAATTAGTCAATATTTTAAATACAATTGTCTAATAATTGCTCACATTCATCCAAACTGGTCACGCACTATTCAAAGTTACCTATCCCCAACTCATTCTCTTCCCAACCTAAACCCCTACACCACGCCACCGCCACTCACTCGCCACCGCCTGCACAACAATCTCAAAACCGTAACCACCTAAAACTTTACCAAAACCATTACCTATTAACCGTACAGTCCATCACCAAAATCACATCACACGGACGTGTTAGAAAATTCTATCACAGATAAATTATTTATCTGTGATCTAAAATCATAATGCTGAATTATCAAGAATTAAATAACTGAAGCGGAAGCATACCTTAATCAAATATGATTCACGATGAACGATTCGGTTGGTTGGATCTTCTAAATCGATACGTAGTCCTTATTTTCTCTCTGATGATGGGAAGTCAAAAAGAATGAACAATACGTACGATTCAGGAACCATAACCGACTTTATATACTGAATTGCCAGTTAACCAGATTCGGCCCATCATGAATTAGGTAATGGCCTGATATCTACACATAAAAGCCCATACATTAATTAGATGCATTAAGACTCGATATATATAAAATCCTTATTAGATCACTTTAAATGGGCTTAACCAAATTTGATAGCTTTTTATTCAATACACAATAATTCACATATAAGCCCATACGATTGATTAAAATCCTTACAATCTCCCACTTGGGCTATATGTGTAACCTTACAATTGTGTATCAATCATAACTTTATGAGTACTCAGATTTTTGCTATCATTACTGAATGCATCCCCAAACAATCCGGTCCATCAATTATATCAACATAGGATCAAAGCGGCTTTCGCTACATTAATCGTAACTAAACCTATCAATGGTCACGTATATCGACATAATTAAATGACATGGATCAAGTATGGATGTGTAGCATGGAAATTACATGTAATGTAATCTTCAACATGCTTATTTCCAACTGGTCCAACTTTAGTGAAATCATCCTCAAACGAGTTCAGAGATAATAAACCTGAAATCATACAGCTGTAAATAACTTTAACTTTAAACCGTATCCAAAAGGACAGTAAATGTGTCTAATGCACCCAAAATACAAACTCCCACTGAAACCAAATATCCTTAAGAAATACAACACACATTGTAATACTTTAGTAAGCGGATCCGTAATTATGGAGTTTGTCTCAATGTGCTCTTATTGACACGTATCCACTCTGAACTGTATCCTTCACATCCAGGAACTTATGTCAATGTATTTTGACTTAGTTGAGCTCCTGTTGTTACTGGAATATAAATTTGCTGAGTTATTATCACAATATAACTTTAGTGGTCTTTCTATACCGTACAGAATATGCAGCCCAGTGATAAAATTTCGCAGCTATATTCCATAATTAGTGCCCCCAAAATTGCTACAAACTTGCTGCCATGGTGAAAGAAGCTAAAGTGTTTGCTAAGTAATCCTCCGGAAATAGCTCCTCCAACCAGCAGATAAATATAGCCTGATATGAATCTTCTACTATTTTGGCATATAGCAAAAAATCGAAATCATAATACCATATGATATCCAACTGATCCGATTTTCTGTATGTGAGCATGTAATCTTTTGTTCTCTTTAAATACCTTATAACCCATGTTTGAACCCATGTTTGGCTGCTTTCCAAATGATCCATCTCAGGGTTACTTAAATATCTCCTTAGTATCCCAATAATGCATGCAATATCCGAACACATACAAACTTGAGTATACATCAGATTCCCTATAGCTTAACTATATGGGAGCCTCTGCATTTCTTTAACTTCAAGATAACTTTTCGGGCATTAGTTGAGACTAAATTGTCTCCTTTAGCGATAGGGGTGTCCCCTGATTTACTGTCTTACATGCCAAACCTTTTAAGTACTTTATCGATATAGCCCTTTTGTGACAATTCAAGAATACCCCGAGAATAATCCCGGTGTATCTGAATTCCTAATACAAAAGAGACGTCACCAAGATTTTTAATCTCAAAATTCCTTGACAAAAAATCTCATAATTTTATGTGACATACTTATATCATTAGTGGCATGCAATATGTTATCAACATACAAAATCAGAAAAATACACTTACTTCCACTGAACTTGTAATACACACAACCATCAACAACATTAATCTCAAGACCAAATGAGATAATTACTTGATGAAATTTGTATTACCCTTAACGAGAAGCTGGCTTGAGCACATAAATGGATTTCTTTAATTTGCAAACCATCTCATCAATGTCTCCATTGAGAAACGTCGTCTTAACATCCATTTGATGTAACTCAAGGTCAAAATGTGCAACAACCTGACTTTCCTGAAAGAGTTTTTCGTAGAAACCAAAGGGAAAGTCTCTTTATAATCAATGTCATCATTCTATGTAAAGCATTTAGATACAAGACGAACTTTATATCTTTCCACATTACCTTTCGAATCCCTCTTGGTTTAAAAATTCATTTAAGACCAATGGGCTTCGCACATTCTAGTAATGGGACAAGATCTCAAACTTTATTGTCTTGAATATGCTTATACTCCTTATTTATGACATCAATCCACTTCTGAGAGTTAGAACCCTGCATGGCCTGATGGAATTGATTGGACCATCTTCCACTATTCCATTATTTCCTTATATTCTTGGAAAAATACTATTTAAATTATCCGGAATAGCATTTTTTCCCTTTCTCTCGTGGATCTCCTTAATGGCTTTAGTTATTAAGGTTGTTGAATTTGTACTTCTGAAATTTACCTTATTTTGGATGTGAGGTTCTTCAATATTTTCGAATTGAGGTTCCGGATATGCTTGTTGATCAATGACATGCATAAAAACTTGCACATTGTCAAAAGCAACAATAGGAATCAAAACCGATCATTCCTCAACTTCTTCCTTAAAGACAATATCTCTAACCTTATTTCTCCCCCCAAACTCAACATCCTCAAAAAATGTTGCAGTTCCCGTTTCAAATTGTCTAAAGTGTGGGATCATAAAAGTTATAGCCCCTAGATCGATCAGAATAACCAATAAAGTAGCTGCTGACTGTTTTGGAGTCCAATTTCTTTATGTGGCCTATAAAGCCTAGCCTTAGCTGGACATCCTCAAATATGAATATGCTTTAGACTAAGCTTTAAGCCTGTTAAAAGCTCATAAGGTGTTTTAGTGGCTACTTTAGTTGGTATTATGTATGATCTTTATTCAAATGTCCAGAGTTATGGCAAAAGAAAACAATCCTTAATGTCTTTATGTGGTTTCTTTTGTTCTGAACTCTTAACAACTTTATTTTCTTTATGTGTTTTCTTGCCCTTATCTTTAGTGGTGTTTGCCAAGTGAACACTTTCAGTTTTGTCCTGCTTCAACTATTCTTCCTCTTGCACACAAAATAGAATGAGCTCGTTTAGAGTTCATTTCTCCCTTTAATAGTTATAACTGACCTTAAATTGACTGAATTGTGTAAGAAGCTTACACACTTTGAAATAAGCTCATTGAGAGTCTATTTCTCCCTTTGACAGTTAAAACCAACCTTAAATTAACTGAATTGTGCAAGAAGCAATATCAATACCAAATGCACGAGCAAGTCATTAGACAAGTCGAGTTTTAGTTCCTTAAGTTTTGAAGTAGTTTGAGACGTCTGTATGATGTACTCCCTTATTTTCTCATTGCTTTTATACTTTATTGAAATCAAGCTTTGCATAAGCGCGCTTGTTTCAGCCTTATCGTTTTTCGCAAAACGTTTCTTAATTTCGGTAAGGAATTCATTGGCATCATTTACCTCCTCAGATACTATGCCACTAAAGGCTTCCGGAATGCCGCACTTAATGATCATAAGACTCACATAATTTAAGCAATCCTACTTCTCAAAGTTCCTCATTTGATTAGATGAACTTTCATCCGTAAGAGGAGCAGGTTGCTCAATCCTTAGTACACGGTCTAGATCCATGCAGCCAATGAAAAGTTAATGTTCTTGTTTTGATCCTTGAAGTTTGTTCCATAAATACAGTGATTAAATTTGAGCTTGTAGATATACTATTAGCAGAATTTGAAACCAAATAGAGAATATTTAAACAAAATAGCTCACATAAGTACCTTATTATGCAAATCATACTTTCAAATAATGGTAGGGCTCATCACAAGATACCTAGCACAACATCAATATTTAGTCTTTGGACAGAAATATTGACTTGTAAGTGGTACTCTTGGTGTAGTGATCAAACACTGACAGTAAGACATGTCAACCAACAAACCTTTCTTTGGACCGATTTATTGATCACACGTAAAACCAAATAACCGTCACGTATTTATCACCACAAGTTCATGTGAAATTCGAGCCAAATATTGACCTTCCTTTGGGCCGATCAATATATGCATGAAATAACACACAAACACCTAGGGACCGTTCTCTTTGTGTTTCGATTTTGGATTTTGAGTTTTGCATTTTGTTTTGAATTTTGAATTTTGGTTGTTTGTTTTGGGATTGCTAAAAACATGTTCTCTTTGTAATTTTGAAAAACTGTTTTCAAAAATAGAAAACTGAAAAATGCGTTTACTTTGTAATTTTTTGATATATTTATTTTGTAATATTTTATATGTAAAAAATGATTGATTTGTTAAATATCATTAATTTTAATGTTAATAAATCAGTTAGTTCTCTATGTCAATAAATTCATCATTAATATTGTTTCAGCTAAACAAAAATTTAACCACATACCAACAAAATCTTAACATGAATCTATATATAATAACAAAATAACATAAGAACTTCAAGTGAAGGAACTGTCTCACATTTACAAAAAAAAAAAAAAAATTACAAAAAAAAAAAAAGAATTTTTTTTTAACATGGATCTATATAATGACAAAATAATATAAGAACTTCAGGTGAAGGAAGTGTCTCACTTTTACAAAAAAAATAAAATAATAAATAAATAAAATAAAATAAAAATCTTAAAATGGATCTATATATAATGACAAAATAATATAAGAACTTCAAGTGAATGAAGTCTCACTTTTACAAAAAAAAAAAAAAAAAAAAATCTTAACATGATCTATATATAATGATAAAATAATATAAGAACTTCAAGTGAAGGAAGTATCTCTCACTTTTACATAATAATAATAATAATAATAATTTACAAAAAAAAAATAAAATCTTAACATGGATCTATATATAATGACAAATTAACATAAGAACTTCAAGTGAAAGAAGTGTCTCACATTTAAAAAAAATATAATAATAATAATAAATAAAAAATTACAAATATATATATATTAACATGGATCTATATATAATGGCAAAATAATATAAGAACTTCAAGTGAAAAAAGTGTCTGACATTTACAAAAAAAAAATTTCAAAACGCGCGTTTTGGACTTTTTAACACAAAATATCCAAAACGTAATAAACTCGTTTTGAGTTTCCTTTGTAATTTTTTTGGTGTTTTGGAAAACTCGTTTCTGAAAATTGGCAAAGTGAACGTGTTTTCCATATTTCCAAAAATCGAAAACTCAAAACGGGCTCAAAACAGCAAAGAGAATGGGACCCTAATTTTCCCTTGGTGTAGTGATCAAATACTGGCAATAAGACATGTTAACCAATAAACATTTCTTTGGACCGATTTATTGGTCACACGTTAAACTAAATAATTGCCACGTATTTATCACCACAGGTGCATGTGAAATTCGAACCAAATATTGACCTTCCTTTAGGCCGATCAATATCCGCAATGAATAACACACACAAATACCTTCTAATATTCAAAGTTAATTAATATCTACAAGAGAGGTTGCTTTGGCAACATGTTGCTTCAACTAACTTACTTTCGAATATTATATCTCTCAAAAGATTCTGATGTACCAAGATTTGAAACTGAAATCACCGATTTGCATATATTTTGACTTTAAGATTTGAATTATAGAATTCAAAACTTTAGAATAAAACAATCCTTAAGTTGAGAGAGTCAATTGCAATATTCTTAAACCTTTGATGGCCAATTATACGAAAAGTTTTAAGATTGAAGGACTTAAATTATAATTTTTCCAAAACCTTATTGGTCAATTTAGAGAATTTCAGAACTTTAGGTTCTGTATTAGAAAATTTTCAAATCTTAGGGGACTGAATTAGAAAATTTTCAAACTTCAGGGACTGAAAATGAAAATTTTCAAACTGTAGGGACTGGATTGTGAAACACAGAACTTTTAGAGGGTCCCAACTTAAAAATTTATAACTTTAGGGACTTAGGTCGAAAATACCATAACTGTAGGGTTTAAGATTTAATTCAAAGTAAAAAGGGGGACCAGATGTGGAATTTTACATAATTTCCCAAAATTGCAACAGAAGTCCACGGAGACTTCTAATTTCCAAGAAAGACCCTTGCTCAAAAATTCATTTTCGCAGCAGATTAGGGTTTTCAACCCTATCCTCCGCCTCCACGATGCGGAGAACATGGCTCCGCTACTGGAGAACCGGGCGCCAAACGCCACTATCAGTCTCCTCACAAAAATTAGTGGTCGGGTCTTCGTCGCTCCATAGCACTCGTGCGAAGGCAGCCGGATTGAATCGCAACCCATGTCACCGGCGCTCGTTATGAACGCCACCTGACCCTATATCGATCTCCATCCACCGGCCATACCTCAACCATACCCAACATCATTCATACACGATACATTACAAATTCACAGCCAAAAATGTTAGCAAAGTTTTCACAATCCATACCCAATTCGTATATTCATCTGAATTCATACCTGATTTCGAAAAGTATGTATGCATAGATTCTATATGTATGCATCCAATTTTCGAAACTCAAGACTTTTTCATATATATGCTGGAACCAAAACCACAAAATCTGAATAAAAAAATGCCAAAATCAGAAATCCAAATTTGGATTCATAAATCCACAGATTCAACACAGAAATTCCAATTTTAAGGCATGTATTATGTCTGGATGATACGACAGTAAGCATATACATATATATATATATAATATCTCTTAACCATGTATAAAATTGAAATTTCTATTCCAAACCATACTATTAAACAGAAAGATCTGATAATTCAACATGAAGGTGGCTCTGATACCACTTGTTAGAAAATTCTATCACAGATAAATTATTTATTTGTGATCTAAAATCATCATGCTGAATTATCAAGAATTAAATAACTGAAGCGGAAGCATACCTTAATCAAATATGATTCACGATGAACGATTCAGTTGGTTGAATCTTCTAAATCAATATGTAGTCCTTATTTTCTCTCTGATGATGGAATGTCAAAAAGAATGAACAATACGTACGATTTAGGGACCATAACCGACTTTATATACTGAATTGTCAGTTAACTTAATTCGGCCCATCATGAATTAGGTAATGGCCTGGTATCTACACATAAAAGCTCATACATTAATTAGATGCATTAAAGTCCGATATATATAAAATCCTTATTAGATCACTTTAAATGGGCTTGACCAAATTTGATAGTCTTTTATTCAATACACAATAATTCACATATAAGCCCACACGATTGATTAAAATCCTTACAGGACGACCAACCACCACAGCAAAAAACCACCAGTAAGACCACCAAACTCCAACAATGAGCAAGCCAACAAAATATGACCGCGAAGAGGCTACCAACAATACCACCACACACATTTGCAATCCACCAACCACCACCATATCGCCACCAAAATCGCAATAAACGAGCCACTAACACTACGGTTGCACACATTTGCAATCCTGAATCCACTAACCACCACAAAATTGTCATCAAAATTGTCTCAAATAGGCTACCAACCACCATCGTGAAAGCTACACAAAAGGCACCACCATAAAACCTAAGTAGGACACCAACACTACAGCCACCAGATTCTGACCGTAAGGAGACTACCTCCAGATTGCCACTGTGAGCAGCTGCAAAAATAGAGAATGAATGGCCAACAAAAATTTGAGGTAGAAGCTGTGAGATATCGAAGCAGCAGGATCTCGTTGTCATCCCCGCTTCAAGGTAGCGGCGACGATCTGCTGCTTCACTCCGTCAGCGGTGGTGATGGAGCTTCTTTGTCTTTCTCCACTTTTGTTGGTTCATCCACAATGAAATTGACTTGGGAGAATTCCATTTATGGTTTGGGAGAGAATGGGGGAGGGAAATCAATGGTTGCCTAGTTGATTGGTCGGGTATAAAGCTTTGGAAGAGAGATGGAAGAGAGATCAGAGTTGTTCGACTAGAAGAGAGAGAGTCTTATCTCTTTTTTTTTCTCTCTCTAGATAATAGAAAGAGTCTATCATTGTGAACAAATAGTTTTGAAATTAAAAAGACAATTAATTATGTATTAACTAGTTTCACGCTCGTGCAATGCACGGACATATTCAATTGGATTAACAATAGAACCAAAAATTTCAAGAACATATTAAACCATCTAAATAGGAAGTAATGAAAATTAACAATAAGGGCACGCAATAAGTCCTAGATCGAGATTGTACAAAATTTTAGTTTTGAATTGCTAGAACAAACTGACCTTACTTTATTTTGATATTTTGAGAAGGCTAATTTTATTTAGTGTGTTCATTCCAAAAGAATTGGGTCATTTTCAAAATTCTATAAAGTCAAATCAAACAGGTAAGTATACAAAACTTCCATTGATCTTAAATTTATAGAAGTTAAGAACTGCAAAAATTTTAAATAGTGAAGCTTTCAACGCCTAAGCATTTGCAATAAGCCACGATCCATTTTACACGAACAGTTTCACCATGTTCAACAATGCATTCATCCCTCAACCTCTTTGTTTCAGGGCAAGCACAATAAATCTTCTTGTGATTTGGATCAGATGCAGATACTAATTAAACTGGTCCCTCTTGATCTTTCTGTGATTGTAAATATGTCACAGGTGGAAAGTGTTGTTTTGGTAGTCTATCCATTTCCACACATAGGTAAATAGCTCTGAATATCAATGGATTTCAAAAACTAAAAATAAAAGCTTACTCTATTTAGTTATACAGGAAAATAAGAGCACACAAATTTATCATTCACACTTCCATATACCAAAGCTATACACAATAAGAATAAAAAGCATTGAAAAGAGTATATTACGCCCAACAAATAAAGATCCAAAGATACTTTATATTGGGATGGGATTTCCATTAATGAGGCAAGTCCAGTCTCTTTTCGAGACTGAGGGGCGTTTTTATGCATAATTTCTCTAATCTATATATTAATAAAAGCACAAGAGATTCTGGGAATTTTCAATTGCAATTGAATGAATTGGAAATAGATTTTGATTCTATATGTATTTGAATTTGAATTTTTTAACCCATTCTGGCACACGTTTTTGGTCACAACCAAGAGAAGTGCATAGCAGTTACCTCAAATAAACAACCGCCTTTTCAAAAAGTTGCAGCACACGATTTCTATCTATTTCCAAGTGGTAACTGCCATATCAGTTCTCAACAGCTCCGAAGCATTAAGAAATTGGCTTCCCATTTATTTTCGCTGATCGACAATCTTTCACTAAAATTCTGGAAGCAAAAGAACAGAGGTTTTGAGTGTTTAAGAAATGGCGCAGCATAGCAAAGAGCCATGTAAGAAACAAGCCTGTGATATTCAACCTTGCCTTTCCAAGAACAATTTCCTCCCTCAAAAGTATGTACTTTTATTTTTCGTTATTGTTATTATTATTATTTCCTAATTAATTTGTCTCTGGTCATTCAAATACGTTAAAAGAATAAAACCCACTAATCAGTTCTTTATTGGATTGAATGAATTGAAATCAAGGTTTTTTTGTTTATTTTATATATATATATATATATATATATATATATATATATATATATATATATATATATATAGAGGAATGAAATTGCTTTTTAATTGTAGGTTTATTGAGAAGTCGTAACTTTATTGCATTTTATTGACTTTTGCCTAATAGAAGAAATTGAATTATATGGATTCCCTGTTCTTTGTTTCCTAAATTAAAAATTAATATTGAGTTAATGTATACCTAGGAAAGGTACTCTAATGTATCTTCAGGAGATTATTAGTTTTATCAGAACATTTGCTACCAATTACATTTTTCCTTCAGATTTTTTTCCTGGAGAAATATGGACATTAAAAATGTTAAGTTTTGATTTCTTTCATCAAAGTAGTATGTGAAATCTTTCTCATCCTACTGTTGGTAGAAAAAGGGAGAGCTCCTCCAGAAATATACCTCCTATTAAACAAATTTAAATTTAAATTTTAGATGAACTTAAAATGGATGTAGAATTTGCTTGGGCAGCTATGTGGTTTAATCCTGAAACGTGATCAAATCCACATATCTAATTAAATCTGTAAAAATAACGGAGAAGATAGAAGAATAACTAGAAGAAGTATTACACGGATCCCAATAGCATGATTTGTAAATAATAGTGTAAAAGGAGATCATACAGTTAAGAAAACAAATAGTTGTGAAGTATTAAACTTCTGCCTCTTTTTGATAATATTTAGTGCCTGTTTTGTGTGTTTGATGTAGGTAGTTCTTTCAGAATTTTCGGAAATTTCGAGGGAGATTGTAGGGTTGAAAAGAGATTGAAATGTGTGAAAAATGGTGAGTCCCATAGAAATTTGTTGTTGAAAATGAATTTGAGGAAACAGTTAAAAAAAATAAAAAAAAAAAGAGAATGGGAGCAAACAAACTCTGAACGAGTCATTAGTATACAACAAATTGCAAAAATATTTGGTTAATGAGACTCACTGCAATGGTTTTAAACAAGAGTCTATGTGACAATTAGTGTGGCTTTAGAAGCTTTTGTAGAAATTTATTTCTCTTCTTATTTCATGGAAGCTGTTTTTCTGCTGAACAGACGATAATCAAACATTTAGAGAGCATTACCGATGTGTAGTTTGTTTTATTTCACTGTTGAAGGTTACTACTTACTGGATAGGCATTTTATGATCCCTATTTCTTTTATAATCCGGTTTCCTTAGTAATGAGCAATACACTTATTATTTTTTGAAAGCGCAGGGATATCATTTAAGCAGATTTTGATTTGATCTTTTTAACTGGACAACTTTTTCAATTAGGTTCTTTTTTACATGAGCAGATTTTGCTTTTGTTGTTAGTTGTTCATAAAAGTTTTGGAGTGACGTTTCTCTGTTATGTTTACCTCATAAAGTAATTTTCTTTGACAAAGTGTATGTTTGACTGATTTGTTTTCCATGTATATTTTATGTTGAGCAAATATTTGGTTGGAAAATTGCCTAAAATGTGCTTTAGGCACTTGCACATGGAAAATATTTGTCATGGAAAATGTTCCAATCAAAAGAAAATATTTGGAATGATTTAATATTTTCCATGGCACATGTTTGTAACTAAACACACCCGTAAAATATATTTTCTTTTTCTTTGGAGGCAACTTTTGATTGTCTTCTGAAGACTTAAGGTTTCCTTTGGAAGGAGACTCGCTTTTCTAAATCTCATTTTCAAGATTACATTGATCTTTTGGCTAAGCCAACTATCAAGGTTGTCCACGTGGTGGAGGATGATGAGGCTGCCTGAGCTTTGAGGGCTATGTTGTTATGGTAGGAATCAAATGCCAGTTTAAATTTCCATCTCTTTTGAAGAATGTCCTTTAAGTCTACTACTTTATTGAGGAACTGTTTGTTTGTTCGAATTGGACATGATTAAGTTTTGCCTTTTTTTTTTTTTGTGCATTTTACCCTATTTGGCATATATTGGTTTGTTACTTCTATTGTAGGGAATGGTTTATTATTGAAATTGACAATGAATTTTCATAATTTTTGCTTCTTTTTTTTTTTTTTTTTTCAAAAAAATATTTTTCTGTAATTTAATCCTTGTCAATGGAATATGTCCGTGCATCGCACGGGTGTAAAACTAGTATTAACAAATTAAAAAAGAAAGAATTTTGATTAGTCAAGCATGTCAAATGAATCTAAATAAATGGAACTACTCATTTGAAAAAAGAATACAAATAAATTCAATAATTGACCTGGAATTATCAAAGTCCAGAACAGGGATGTTATCGCCAAACTCCTTCATCGTATCACAGGGGCCATCTCCAAACCCAACCAAAATAATTGACAAATGAAACTTGATATTGTAACAAAAAATATCAAGACTACGCTGAAGTTATGAAACCTAATGGAAATGATAATCACAAATGTACCTTGCATTTTGCTTGTACAATTTCTGTTCACGTGGAATTAATTCACTGTGTTCACTATCCACTTCTAGTTACCTACGGTGATGAATAAAGTTAATGAAATGGAGAAAAAATGAAACAAAAACACAAAGAGAATAAATCTGTTGCATGACCAACCAATTATCTAAGCGGTACACTACATTCATACCTGGAAGATTGAACACCGGAAATTTTACAGCCAAGTTCACATTATGTATCATAAAGACAGAACCATGTTCAAATATATTATATTTACTTCCAAACATGTCTGATGCCTAGTGAACAAAGTACACACACAGTAAAATTTACCTATCTAAGGAATAAATGCTTAACCTGAACATTGATCCAAGTTCAGTTTATAGTACCTCAATTTATAAAGCACAATTTATACGTATCTAAAGAAAAATGTTTAACCTATCTATTCATTGCTCTTAGTGAAATCAATACCCATAATTAGGTTGGAAAACTCAAGGCCAATACGTCTAAGAGCCTAAGTCACCTATAGAAAACTGTGTTAACATTTCAAGCTTTTGAGAAAGCTTACATGCTAAATAGACTCAATACAACATGCTAAACAGACTCGATACAAAAAAAAAAAAACTCAAGTCTCGAACAATTTTTCCTTTCCTTGTACGCTTTTATATCAACATCCAGATGAAATTGAATACTGCATGGGCATTCCAATAAAATTAAATTACTATTAAGTCCCGAAGTGATTTCATAACCAGCTAGAAAAAGGTACAGCAAAACACTCACTCTTTCTTCATCATTTAAGCATTCTTTCATCAAGATTTCATCTAAGAATTCTCCATTGCCATGTCATACACCAATTCTTTTCCTCTCAAGTATCGCTTCCATTAAAGTTGATCAAATTCTTGACCTAGCTTGAAGAAAAAAAAAAAAGACTCAAACTAAAGTAAAAAGAAAGAAAAAAAAATCGACATATAATTCAAAAGAAAAAAGTGGATTATAATTATAATTACCTTGAAAGCCTTGACATAAGCAGTCCCTGAAATGTATACTCCTGGCTCCATATTTTACCAGATTTTTCAACATTAGATGAAACATAAACTGCATTAATATAAGTAGATCAATATTCACTCAAAGAAGAAAAATAAAAAAGAGAGAGAATAAGAAGAAGAAATGCAATTTTACCTCTTTAGCCCGTTTAAAGAAGATAACCTGCTTTTCTTCTTCCCAGGATTCAATCAATGAAACAGAAAGTTTCTGTACATAATGAAGAAAAAATTCATGCCTCGACTTCAAAACATTAATAAAACTAATTGCATTACTTCTTAATTTTTTGTGTAGTTCTCATATATAAGACTATCAAATAGTAAAATCTCCTCCACACGAAGAAATGTTGTTTGTCGTTCAAAAAGCACAAGGGGTGTGTTTAAATATAGATTTGTTCATGCAGAGTTCTAGGTATATAATTACACAATATGTAGCCTAAAGTAATATTCTATGCACTGCCAATACAACTTTTTGCCAAATTTAACAATAGGATGCATAGTGGAGCAGTAATGATATATGAGCAAGAATTAAGTCATCATTTTGTTTTCCATAGAAATTAGAAGAGTTCTTCTACAGACAACAATAGAGGGACTCAAACATCTCAAATACTACATCACAAAGCACAATAATTGAAACTAAAATTTGAAAGGGAAAGTAAATTTCATAGAGAAATTAAATCCAGTATCGAAAGCCCATAAATTTTATGAACAATAACTGAAAAACCCATGAATTTTTTTACCATTATAGAAAACTCGATTCTGAATCTTTTAAATTAAATGGAAAGATGGAGCCAAAACCTCAAAAATTGTAGCAAGAAAACCAGTTTTTGCTTACATCAAACCCAACGGAGCTTTTGTGCAGTTTCTGTCTCAAATCTATTCCATAAGTAATTAGCCAAATTAAAGGAGAACCAAAATCGGATTAGAACAGTTAAAATGAAGAAATTAAAAAACCTGTTAACAGTTTTATTCTGAGCTTCTTCTGTGCTAAAGGTGGAACCATAAGTAGTGCGGATAATAGTTGAGTTGGAGCACTCGAATTCTCTACAGTTAACAATAAGTCCATTGTCCCGATCGAAGCCCCTAATTCAACTAAAATAACTTAGAATTTTTACCAGGAAAAATGGAAATAAATTTAAAAAACTTAAAGAACTACTCGGAAAAGGGAAAGAAATTAAAATACCTTTGAGTTCAAGATTTTGAGTCGTCAGCCCAAGGCTAAGATTACCAAAACCATCCATCCCTCTCAAATAATGGCCGGAAAAATCTACAGTAATTCACTAATTCTAATGAACCCATTTAATCTCCAGCAACCAAAAAATAAAATCAACTAAAATGCATTTTCGACTACTGTTGCTTTAAAACCGTAAGGAATGATAAAGAGGGAAACTTCTACAACTGAAATGCATTTTCCACTACTGTAGTTATAAAACCGTAGTAACTGCTGGGTTTGTATCAAAACCACGTTTTGCTAAGAAATAATCTGAGAAACTGTCGAAAAAAAAACTATCAATATTTTTAGAATGTTTGACAATTGAGTTTGACCAGAATCTCACTTATCACTTATCATTATATATATATATATAGATTAGTTGTTAATTATCAGCCGGAAAAAAAAATCTGCACAGGCTGTTTGAATTGCAAATTTGACATGTGCTATGTAATTTTCCCTAAGGAAATTCTAGTTTTTATTGCATTTATTACTGTTATAATATTAAGCATGTAAATTAAAGTACCTAGATCAATTGTGATAATATAAGTTGGTATTTGCATTAGAAAGTAAAATGTAACATTTAGGTGGCGTTTTGTTTGTATTTTATTTTGTATTTTCATTTTCGAAAATGCTTTGCATTTCCTGTTTTCATTTTTGTTTTCAAATTTGCTGAAAACGCGTTTGGTTTGTCATTTTTGAAAACTGTTTTTGAAAATGAAAAGTTGGAAAACACGTTCTGTTTGAAATTTTGCAGAATTCTACTTAAACTATTTTTAATTAATTTGCTTACAGAATACAACTAACTCAAACTCAAATTTCCTTTCACAATACACTAAAAAAGTGGTTACATGCAACACACTAATGTGAGCATTAAGAGTCTATATTAACACAGCTTGGTCAGATTCGGGATTTGGGAAAACTCTACTTCTATTAAAATCCAGAAAATGCAAGTTCTTTCAAAACCATCAGAGTCTATTTATCAGTGCATTTTTTGAAATATAACAATAAGAATTCACACTTAATTTTTTTTTGTAATGTTGATATTAAATTCAATAAAACTTTATTTAAGCTTAATTCCAAGTTAGGATAATTCTCCAAAAAAAAAAAAAAATTCTTTATTTTGGCTTAGTTCCAAGCTAGGATAATTCTAAAAAAAAATAAAAACTTTATATTAAGCTTAGTTCTAAGTCAAGATAATTCTTTATAAAAATTTTTTTTTTCTCAAAACGCGGTTTCCGCGTTTTGGACATTTTTTGTCGAAATACATACAAAACGCCCAAAACGAGGTTTTGAAGGTTTTGCGTTTTGTGTACAATTTTTTTTTTTTGTTTTCCAAAATGTGTTTTCGAAAATGATAAAGAGAACGCATTTTTAGCGTTTTCAAAAATAAAAACAGAAAACGACCTCAAAATAACAAAGAGAACAGGGCCTTATATTTTAATCATAAATATTTTGTTCACAACAAATGTGTAAGGGTTGGCACTTTGTACTAAAAGATTGTATTGTTGAAGCTTTCACTATTCGAATTTATAATTTGTTCTTACAACTTTGATCTCCTGCGCTAACAGAAATTTTTGGGATTGTCGGCCCTTTTTATATATATTTTTTAAATATTTTTTTATTTTGTTTTGTTGAGTGCGGCTCACTCAACAATATTTTATTTTTATTTTTTTTAATTCATTTATAATGTAGGTTTTTGCTGAGTTGCCTATTTATTTGTGTTTATAATTTTTCTTCTCGAATTTTTATTTCAAAAAAAAATTTCTTTACACTTGTCTCTTCAATCTCGATTTTTTTGTTCTTTCTATAAATTCTTTTCAACAATTTTTGGGATAATCTTTTTCAATTGTATTTTTTTGTCATTTTTTTATCATTGTTTTTCTTTACATGACTTGTCACTTCAATCTCGATTTTTGATGTATTTTTATATAAATTCTTTTCAACATCTTTTTGTATAATTTTTTTCAATTGAATTGTCATGTCAATTTTTTTTCCTTACATGAATTGTTACATCAATCTCTTTTTTGATGTATTTTTATATAAAAATTTTCAACTTTTTTTGTATAGTTTTTTCAGTAGAATTGTCATGTCAAATTTTTTTCTTTGTTTTTTTCCTTACATGAATTATCATATCAATCTCTTTTTTGATGTATTTTTATATTAAAAAATTTCAATTTTTTTTGTATAATCTTATTCAATAGAATTGTCATGTCAAATTTTTTTTTTCTTTATTTTTTCCTTACATGACTTGTCTCAAGAATCTCTTTTTTGATGTATTTTTGAATAAAGCTAGTGTTGGGTAAATCCAATTTTTGCATATTGCACACAAACCAAAACGGAAACACGTGATGGTTGCCTATTTCAGACAATGAAGGCTACCATCTTCTTTGTCCTGCAGTGAATTGATGCGTACAATGACAGGAAAAAAATAATAATAAATAAATAAAACAAAAACTGGTGTTGAATTTTCAATGGTGCTTTTCCAACTGTGGAATGTCTGAATGACAGCCCTTGTCAGTCCAAAAACCAATGGATGCAGACGTTAACATGGGTTTTGGTGAATTCAGATTATAATCCAACAGATTTTGCGTTCCAAACAAAGGCAAATTCTTTTCAAATTTTTTTGTATAATCTTTTTCAGTTGAATTGTCGTGTCAACTTTTTTCTTTGTGTTTTTTTCTTGACTTGTCAATTCAATTTCGACTTTTGATATATTTTTCTTTACATGATTTTTCATTTCATTCTCCATTCCGATGTAGTTTTTTTCTATAAATTCTCATCTTCTTAGCCATTATATCAACCAAATCATTTCATTCTCTTGTAACATTTCTCAAGCAGATTTCTTTCTTTCATTACAAGTTTATTTCAATTTTTTTCTTTTAGCAACATCTTTTTCGGAATGGAAGGGGGCGATAATATATTTGTACCACAAGTGATGTTGGTGCGATTCCGAAAATTAGACAAGAGTTTGAAACACTAGACGATGTGTACAACTTTTATAGTGAGTATGCAAAATTAGTTGGGTCCAGTACATGTATTGGTAGTAGCCGAAAGAATCTACAAACGAATGAAGTTGTCTGGAAGTCATATGTTTGTTTCAAACAAGGCCAGAAAGATGAGACAAACCAAGTGAAATTTAAAAATTTGGTGGCCCGTTTAAGAGAAAGGCAGCGAAGAGACTCTCGTTATGGTTGTACTGCCAAGTTAACTATTCTGAAGAAAGAAATACAAAATTCTTGGGTTGTAAGTCATTTCTCTTAAGCACATAATCACTCACTTTCCACACCAAACAAGATTCGCCTACTACGTACGCACCGCGAAATTTCGACCACGAAGAAAGCACTTGCGGAACAGTTTTCACAAGCAAATATTCCTACTTGCCAACAAATCAGACTCATGGAGATAGATGCTGGTGGTCCATCTTCGACTGGTTTCACTGAGCGAGATATGAGGAATCATCAAAGAGACCTTCGAAGGGAACACATTAGACATGATGCAGAAACACTGATAGAATACTTCGAGCTGGTGAAAAGAAAGGACCCGAGCTTCTATTATGCATATGAGATTGACAAGGATGGAGTTTTTGCTAGATATTTTTGTGCAGATTCCAATTCCAGAAGCTCATACGTCTACTTTGGAGATGTTTTTGTGTTTGACACGATCTATAATACGAACAAGTACTCGATGGTCTTCGCACCATTTATTGGTGTCAACCACCATCGTCAAACTATTGTATTTGGATGTAGCTTACTAAGTGATGAAAAAATCGAAACTTTCATTTGGTTGTTCTTGAAGTTTTTGGAAGTCATGCCAACACAACAACGTCCTGACGTGATTATCACTGATCAAGATAGTGCCATTTCGAGAGCGATCGGTCAGGTATTCCCAGACACACTACATAGATTCTGTTTGTAGCACATATTGAACAAATTTTCAGAGAAGATGGGTACCGTACTTTATAAGGAATTGTACTACAATTTTCTAAACATCATTATGGACTCTGAGACGCCAGCCGAGTTCGAATTCCGCTGGTTGGAATTGATGGAGAGCACTGCCTTAGGAGCTAACGAATGGTTGTGCAATGTGTATGCAAACGAGTGGCTGTGCAATATGTATGAAATACAATCCCGTTGGATACCAACATATGTGAGACACACCTTTTCTGCAGGGATGTCTAGCAGTCAATGATCAGAAAGCATCCATGCATTCTTCAAACGATACGTGGACAAGAAAAATTCGTTGATGGATTTCATCACAAGGTTTTCCAACACCCTAGCTCACCAACGACATGGTGAATTTGTTGCAAATCACACTGACCTGAACGAGAAGCCTTGATGACAACGTCATTCGCAATAAAAGTTCAAACGACCAGCATATATATAAAGACAATTTTCCAGGTCTTTTAGAAAGAGCTTACACAAAGTACTCACTATCTTTGTTCGAAGAAATCAACTTACAAGGGTCTTAAAACATATATTGTCATGCGTTTGAGACTGGAAAAACATTTGATCGAGAACTTGAAGTTGTCCACTACACGATGACTAATATTATAGCATGCAGTTGTTGGACATTTGAGTTCGAAGGATATCCGTGTCATCACATGCTTTCATTTATGATCAAAAAACAGGTTATGTTGTTTCCAGACCACTATATTGTACGTTGATGGTCCTAGACTGCAAAAGCAATTCCCATTTTTGAACCAATTATCGATCCATCTACTGGCAAATCTTTAATTTCACGCTACGGGATGTTATCGTGCACTGCATCAAAGTTGGTTGACGAGAGAGTATTGATCGATGCTCGATACACATTTCTAATGGATGAGTTTCAAAACTTGAAATTGCATGTTAAGGACGTCGACGATGGCGGTGATATGCGAAGGAGTATGATGAAGAACAAGAGTAAAGAAAGTACTCAACATGTGGTTGGTCCTATTCCGGTTATGACGAAAAGTTGCGAAAAGCGATTGTAGTCGTCGAAGGAGGTAGTCATGTCCCAATAACAGAGAAATTGTCGTGGATGTAGTCACAGTGGACATGATAGTAGAACTTGTCCAACATTACAACTGAGGTAAGTTAATAGACAATATCATGTTTAAGTTTTATTTTTCTCTCCCATAAAAGGTTCAATCTTTTTTTATTCATGACATTATGACGCAACTGGTGGACGAGCCACGTGAACCACAATACTCATGGAATGATAATTAAGATAATATGTACACCAACATTGCTAGCAATGACTATAGGGAGTTTCAAGATTATGGGGAGTTCCAAGGATTTGACAACAATGACTATCATTAAGTCGTATTTTCGTTGTATTTTTTTCAAATTGCATCTTTCTTAACTAAGATCATTTGTGTTAAATCTATTTTAATTTAATTTCTTTTTTTCGTTCAAATTAATCGTCAATAAATTTGTAGAAAATAATACAAAAAACTTTTGGAAGAAAGGAAAAAAAAAACAACGTTAAAAAAAAGAAGTTAAAACAGAAAAACAAACAAAGAAAATAATAATTAAAAAAAGAATTTAAAGGGCTGTCGTTACAGCCCTTAAATTTCAAAAAAAGAAAATATATATATGGGGCTGTCAGCCAAAGGGCCGAGCCCCATATTCCTCGTGGGACGCGCGGGTAAACAAGCTTGTTTGTTCTTATCACAGAAAATAGTTAAAGGTGACGCTAGTGCACTTGAAATGTATTCAACGAATCATATATCGAGTTTAATTCTATAGAATGACTGTGTGGAAAATTAATTCCACTTGATCTCCATGTATTTTATCTAAATCCCTTGACAGTGTTATGTTTATCTTCTCGTGACTTTATTGATTCTTTGATTCACTAATGGTGAGATCAATTTGATTGGTCAAATATTTCGGTGAGTTGGGAGCTTGAGAATGAACGAAATAGTGAACGTGAATTCTACTACTTAAGTATTTTCCATTGGACGATTAAAACACGATCTCAGTATTTGGCTAAATTTTAACATCTATGATTGGTTCACAGGATCATTAAAGAAAATGATACTTGAGTTAATGAGAATAATTAGAGGGATAAAACTCATCTCAAAATGGAATAAAATACATATATAGCAAGTCAATAAAAGTATTACAGTTTGATTAGCTCATTTGATCTTATTTATTCCAATAGTTCAGTCTTTTACATTTACTGGAAAAAGCAAAGATTAATAATTAGATTGTCTATTCTAGGGTCGAATAGATAGGATCTAATTATTGGAGCTCAGATAATATATGTCCGATCAGGTCCCTGTGGTAGCTCCACTAAGTATTGAAACTTCATTGCAATTAATATAAATATTTTGAGCTTAATTTTAATTACAATAAAGTTTTGTACTTATTTTAATTATCAAGAAAGTTGTAAACTTAATTATGATTGCACAAGAGTTCAAAGAATACACAAATAATTAAATATAAACTAATTAAACATTTGTTTGCTTTTCATTAAATTGCTCATTTAACTACAATAATGTTGACTTCATGGGGGCCACCATCATTTTTTCTCTCTAGCTGCCTACAATTCTTGACTGCTTTCGGTGTGCCAAAATGAAGTTTTGCTTATTTTAATGAAAAGCAAACAGGGACTAAATTTGGATATCGATTAAAACTCCTAGTTTGGTTTTAATTATAACTCCTGTTTGAACTTGAAAATCTTATTATTGGATTTGTACTATTTTATCTCTATAAATAGAGAGTATAGTGAATGAAGATCTTGTATTATAAAGAATATAATAATAGCTCCATAGTATTTATTTTAGAGAAAGAAAAAATATTTTTTTTTTTAAATAAATAATAATTTCTTGATTTAATTTAAAGAAGATGTCCATCAACTAGCTAGTGTGACTTTGGACAATATAATAAAAGATTTGGAGGTTTGGAGCATAAGATTTTTGGTGATCAAAAGACTGAAAGTTCGTGATTAAGATCAAATTCAAGAATTAATAATCAAATTTATTCAGGTAATAATTTTAAATTATTTATTCTTGATATAACTTACACGTGAACATGTAAATGATTTTATTTCTCGAATTAGAGAATTTATAAAATTTTCGAGTAATTCGATTTCCACATTCCAACATAAACAACCTCTGTGGGCCCCTCCCTACCTTTTTTTTTGGTATGCCAATTTGGGTCGCCTGTTTAACATTTTGCACAGCTAGTTTTTGATAAATAATACAAAAAACTTAAGTGATCAAATCTGGCTGTAATTAATTCTTTTTGGCTTTTACAGAAGCACAACTGATAAAAAAATTTGCAGCAGGATTACAAACTTCAAAAACAAAATCAGAAACTAAAATTATAGTGTATTTGGTGCATATTATTAGACAGTAGTGAACATAACCACATGCGAGATTTTGATCTGGTTTTCTTCTTTAGTCGTGTCCTCGAGTAATGAATTATCCGGAAGAAGTCTGATGACTTGAATCCCCCCAAGGAAAATCAGCCTCACTACTTGGACTGTTTGTCGACATGAGATTATCCACTGGCTGAGCTGAAAAAAACTGAGGAAAAGATGTTGTCGACGATGGAATAGACGAATTCGATTGAACAGTCGAACATGTTGACGACGAATACAAGTACTGATCCAACAAACTTGTGGGCTGTCTTTGAATTTCGTCAAGACTCATAAACTCTTTTCTGTTGGGAACAATGAGTGTTGTATTCGGAGATTTCGATTGGGACGAAGAAGATGAAAAGTGCCTGACATTTTCTGGGAAATTTAGTTTGGCCTTGTTGCCTCTAAACCTTAAAGCTGCCTCATCATAAGCTCTAGCAGCATCCTCAGCAGTGTCAAATGTGCCTAACCACACCCTTGCAGCTTTACATGGATCTCTTATTTCAGCAGCCCATTTACCCCCTGGCCTCATTCTCGCTCCTCTATATTTTCTCCTAGGACCTTCTGCAGCTGTAATGAATTCAACTTCATTAATAGCATATTCGTTAAAGAGACTAGACAGATTACGACTGTCTATATTTTTATTTATTTTAATTTTTTTTTTGGGTCCTAATATATACTTCCTGGTGCGACTTTTTCTGAAACATAAAATGGATGTCCCAATAAAGATTTAGTTCAATCTTTCGGCTTACGAAAACGAAAAAATAAGAAATAAATTAAAATCTTATTCACAATACTGTCCAATACGACTTTGTACTAGATATGACTTCTTTGTTTTTCCATGCAACATTATCTAAGATGATACAAATACATATTCATAGTAAGATATTTACGAGGAAAAAGACGAAAAGGAGTAATATAAAATAAAAATTGACATATTTTTTAGTGTGTTATATGGTGCAAACTACAAACAATTTTATAATATGTGAATCTAAAAGCTAGCTATGCAGGAATGTGTTCAAAATGAAGTATGAAATTGAGAGAAAGCAGTACAAACTTGAACATTCTAAAGAGGAAGGCTCAAACGCGAAGAACGCTGTCATCAAACTATGCTCCTACCCTTTTGAAGATTGCTTGAAGGATTATTACAAATATGTTTGTAGGATTAAACAAGCCTTGGGTCAAGATCAATACCAAGCAATGCAAAGAACTTGAGAGATTTGAAGAATACTTTATAATTTTGAGTTGGAACTTTGTAATTTCGGATCAATATTGATATAATATGTTTTTGATATTTCTATTTCAAGATACCATCTCGTTCATTTAATGTGTCGAGCATTCATTACGAAAAGATGCAAGAAATGAGTGAAAAGACACCAAAAATCATCAAACTGGCCCATTGGAATTCAAGCTCGATCAATTGTAGCAGCAAAGCAAATGCCCTCTGCATTGGCAAAGGGCTCCCCCATTTGTTTAAGCAAAAAACTTGAGCACAAACTCACTTAGACAATAATTTTGCATAAGGTATGAATATCCTCTTGTTTGAATTCAACATTAGTTTTATCGATCACGAAATATCATCGAAATCCTAGATAGCATGAAAGTTTTGAACCTATTCTTTCTTAATAATGATGAGACACATACATAAGTGTCATTGTTTTCTAAGTTCATCACAGCATGCTTAGCGCTTTTATAGTCTTGTGCTTATTCTATTCATGACCTATTAAGAGAGAAACTCAGACTCTATTGAGGCTACACCACCCCAAAGTTCATATAGGTAAAGTTCTTCCAATATATTTGTCACATTTAGAGATATTTGATCCAATTATCTGAACCTTATTGAGAGTTTAATCAAATTCAACCTTCATTTTCTGTGACAATCAAATCTTATATTTTAGGATACAGTTTAAATTTGAAGTGTTGAAAACTGTTGTACAACGAGCTGAGGTGGAAAATAGATTTCAATGGTCAAAAGGTGTCAATACATCTTCTAGTCAACGAGGTGCACCATAACATTTCTAGGTGACCTGAATATCAATAAACCTTAAAACAGATTCGACGGACCAAAGTTGCAGCTTAGCTATAGGAGGAATGAATTACTATGCCAAGGTGATTTATTTGACCGAGGTGATCTCAACGGGCGAGATAATTTCATGTGTACAAGGTGAAAGTCTCGACCCGACCTGAAGAGATCAGAACGAGGTTAAAATGGAGGCTCAGCGGAATGGTCAAATCAGCCAGATTATGTGTCAGTAATCATTATTATCTGTAAATGTGTCAGTGTAATCATTTGATAAAAGTCTATCGACAATGTCAATTATTGTTGTCAATCACGTCCTGTCAACATGATATATTGTAATGATTATGTCTCCACCTACTATGTTACTATAAATAGGAGGAGTAAATGCTCGTTTATGGGCAATTAATACAAGAATTACTCTCAACATTCGTCGTTTAAATATTAAATTCCTACCTGACTGTCAAATCAACATCAAATTGAACACAAAATTACTTCGTCATAAATTCAGTTCGCTCTTGATCTAATAACCTATTTGCATGAATTATTTTCTTGTTATTATCTAATTCCACTCACAAAGAAAAGACTTGTGTACTTAACCAAAAATTCAACTTCTTTCCACGTGAAAAGTCAAAATCGCATTCTACATTCTTGTTGACTAGCTTTGTTCTAAGAAGTGATGTCAACAAAAACTATCCACACATCAAATGACTTGTTGTTATCCTTTGAACTTGAAATGTACTTTTTAATAAGGTAGGGTAAGATTTCCATTATAAGTAGATCTTTATATAAGAAGTTTTAACCATATCATACTTGATGTAGTCCGTAATAATTCCCTTGTAAGCAGTTTATTAAGAGGCCTACTAAATTCTAACTTTACTTTACATAATTCCACTTTTAATTAATTTTCTTACATAGTCATTTCTTCAACTCATATGTCTAGACTTTCCATGTTACGCTTCATTATGCACTCCGACTAAAGTGGTTTAAAAATCACATAAAATAGAGATAGAATTTATATTTTTCCCTTTCAATGGCATCTCATACAATATATCTATTAACCATTCAGTTTATTATCCGATCTCAAACAATGCTACAGTTTTGAAATGTGTTATACAAGTTTGTTTCTTGAATCTCCAAGAAAATGCTGCTCCTCCCAGAATAAATATCCAACTAGCATTGGTAAGTCCTTCTAGGACTATCGAAAACATGGATTATTGAAAACCTTGATTCTTGGTTTTCTTCAAATAATTAAGGACCACTCCAATAGCCTTCTATTGTTCCTTACTTGAATTACTAGTAAACCTACTAAGTTTACTAAATGCAAAAGCTATATCGGGTCTTGTGTGTTACACCGCATACATGAGAGAACTGATAACACTTGCATGTTCAAGTTCCATCATTTTTAATAAGTCTGGTACTCAGATCTAATGGGGGTGTTTACTCTTTAATTACAAATAATTAAACTTGTCAATCATATTCTCAATATAAAATGACAAAATATAATATTAAAACTCCACTATTTTTTTATTTTTATTTTTTGTGTGTGATTTTGTAACGACTCTGGTCCCACTTAACGGGCTGTCCCAGCAGTTAGATGACGGCGTACTGTTTCCACTGTACCAACACGAGTTTTTTCAGCGTACTTTGTCCTCACTCGCATGCTCCCCGAGAAAATTTCCCAGAAGGTCACCCATCCCAAAATTTTTCCAAGTCAAGCGCGCTTAACTGTGGAGTTTCTAACGACGGGCTTCCGAAAAAAAAGATGCACACTGTTGGTATGAGTAGTACCTATCAAATCTTGTAACCTTTCCTGGCCTGGGTGTTACAATCACCCCCCGTTAGATTTACGACGTCCTTGTGGTACTTAAACTATTTGAGGATCCGTTGCCAGGCTTTGGAATTTTAAAGGTGGCTCTTACGGGTTCAAGAGGTGGTTCCCGCCCTATGACGTAGCACTTAGTTCCCGATTTTCGACTGGCGGCTGTCTCTGATACCATTTGTAACGACCCAGGTCCCACTTAACGAGTTGTTCGGCCGTTAGATGACGGCGTACTGTCCCCACTGTACCAACACGATTTTTTTCAGTATGCTTTGTCCTCACAGCATGCTCCCCGAGAAAACTTCCCAAGAGGTCACCCATCCCAGAATTCCTCTAAGCCAACTACGCTTAACTGTGGAGTTTCTAACGACGGACTTCCGGAAAAGAATGTGCACCTTGTTGGTATGAGTAGTACCTATCAAATCTTGTAACCTTTCCTGGCCTAGGTGTTACAGATTTTAATTCCTAGTATGGTATCTACTTGTCCAAGATCTTTCATTTTAATTATGAAAGATAGAAACTTCTTAGTTTATGCCTTACATATGATTATTAATTATCGACATATCATCAAGGTAAAGTCATATAAGCTCAACATGATTATCACACACTTTTGAATAAAAGCATTTATCAGCACTATTATGTTTTAGTTCAAAAGATGTGAATAGTTAAGTCATATTTCTCATGTCATTTTTCGGTCCTTTTTTAAACCATATAATGATTAAACCAACTTGTATACTGTATGTTCATTTTCGAGGAAAAAAAGCCTTCCAATTGAATGTAAACCTCCTCATCGAGGTTCCCATTCAAGAATGCCTTTTTGATATCCATTTGATGTATATGCAAATTATGGATGGAAGCTAAGGTAAATACTATTCTTGTGGAAGTAATATGTGCCACGACTGTATACTTATCAAAGCAATCTATTCCCTATTTTTTTGATATCCTTTGACTACTAATGGAGCTTTAATGGTATTAAGAGTACCATCTATGTTGTACTTCCTTCTTAATACTCATTTGAAAGTCTATAGGTTTAAAGTTGTTATGTAAAACAATAAGTTTTCAAGTGTTATTTGACATAATTGAATCCATTTCATCATTTTTAACATCTTTCCAAAAGATACAATCTCTCTATGACATAGCTTCTTTATAAGTATTATGGTTGATTTCTATATGAAGAACATTCAAAGTTGTTCTGATGACACTCTTTTGATTTCCATCAACTAAATAAAGGGAAATAAGTTGAGAGTCGATCTCATACAGTCTCAACACCTTTTCTTTTCTAGCTCTTTTACTTATATGAGGTTCATTAGAATCATCAACGTCTTTAGAAAATGTTTCCCCATGTGATTTGTAGAACTAGGGATCTCCATTTGAAGTTCCTTAAGATGACTATAATCTAAGGATAATAAATCCTCAAAGAATCTACATCAAGAAATTCAATTATCACATTGGCCTCCAAGTTCAATAGTTGATATGCCTTCCTATCTGCAACATATCAAACAAATGCACATTTGATCCCTCTTGGACATAATTTAGTCATTTTAAGATCTGTGTTCTTGCAATAAGCAAGATACACGCATACTTTTCAGTATCCAATGCTAGGTCTTCTCCTTTCTCATAATTCAAAAGTAGATACTTTAGTAGTTTTAATGGGAATTATATTTAATTTATGACATGCACAGATGCACTTAGTAAAGCTTTACCCCATAGGTTAAATGGAAACTTAGAATATATCAATATTGTATTAATCATTTAAACTAGTGTCCTATTTTTATCTTTGAACCAAACCATTTTGTTTGGATGTTTTGAGTGCACTATATCGATGTATTATGTCAAGTTGTTCACAAAATAACTTAAAATCACTAGAAAAGTAATCACCACCTCAATCACTTCTAAGAGTTTAAATTTTCTTATTAAACTAAATTTCAACTTCATTTTTATAAGTCTTGAACATATCAAAAGCCTCATTAGGTAAATCTAGAACAATAAATTATAAACACAATGAAGTATGTATTCCATCCCTTGTTCACATGCCGTTTAATTCACATATATTGGTATGTGCAAGATCTGATAAATGAGTTGCTTTAACAACACTATGAAAGGTTTTTTTAATCATCTTATTCCACACAAGTTTTGCATTTATAAACTTTATTAATTTCATCATAAGATATTAGGTCACATTCTTCATTCTTTTCATAGTATTCTTAACTATATGCTCTAATATAACTAAAATATAAAAGAATAAAGCATATGAGCAGAATTTACTTTCTATTATTGTCAACATCAAAAGTACAAAGTTTGATCATTATCTCACTAGAATAGTCTTTGCCAAGAAAGATCTCATTATGAGATAGTACAAGTTTACCACATTCATAAACACATTTGATATCAGATTTTCCCAAGAGACTATCACTAATTATAGCTCTATTTGTTAAAATTTTTGTGTTTACAAATATGTTTTTTTATGTTTTCGAGGTAAAATATGTGGTTGGAAAGTGGAGATAGAAAATGTCTATGGTTAAAATGTAGTTTGGAAATTTGTATTTTTTTTAAAAATACAATTAAACAAGTTTGCTAAACAGATACTAAGTTTCTATTCATGTCCGCAACATGAAGTAAATTTGTAAGAATAACTTTCTTTCGGGGTGTGAAGATGATATTGATATTCTTTTCCAACCACTTTGGAACAACCTTCGTTACCAATTTGTATCCCATATGAATCTTCAATTTTTTGATATTTTTTAAATAACAACTTTTCATAACACACATGTACTGATTAGTGTATTTTATACACATATTTCTATCGTAAAAGTAGGGTTTTAATTGTTTGTTCAAGAATATTTGCTATTTATTTCGTTGTTATTTGTTTATATTTCAAAAATAATCCCAAAGTCGAGAAAGTAAAGGAAATGGAGCAAAAACAAGTCATTTGGATGATATAAGAGCTAAAGTGTGAAAATCAAGAGTGGATGAACTAAATCAAAGGGCCAATTTGAAGAAAAGCCAAAGAAAGAACCAAATTGGAAGAAATTAGAAGTTTAAGGACTAAAGTATACAAAAAATTTGAAGAAGGACCAAATTTCAAATACTCAATGATTGATTTGGACCATTATACGATACTTGAAGATTGTTAGGAGTCAATTGGATGCAATTAAAATTAAAAAAATCAATGAAATATGATAAGAATATTACCATAAATTCATTCTAATCACACAAGATTTTCGGACAGATTTTTAGTCAGACTTTGAAACCTAGTTTCGGGGTAGAAAACGTTGGAATTGGAAAATCTTATTTCAGGGATAATTGTAGCCCTTTAAGTTATCTTTCTAAAAAAAATTGAATCACCTCAATCGGTTAAGGGAATAGAAAGATATGACCAAAATACTGAATGTTGTGCAGTGACAAAAAGATCTCCCGCGAAGGTAACTTTCCTTATTCTGTTGGAACTCTTTTGGAATCCAATTTGGACGTAATTTTCAGCATTCTTCTCTTCCAAATAACCTATACTTCGACCTAATCTATAAATACTAGACCTTAGGCACCTTTTTGGGGGGTTTTCCAATTTTCTTATTTCATGCCAAAGTGCCGAGGGATCCATGCCACGTCAAAAGCAAAATTGAAGACCAAAGAACAAGAAGATGATCGGGATGACATCCTTTTATTTTTCTTGTAATTTCTATTCAATTATGTTTCTAGGCTAGGTTAATTGTGTTATAATTGTGATGAAGTTTTGAATTCTTGAATCCATGTTTTAATATATTATTTAATTCATGCAATTATGGTTTTGATACAATTGATTCGTGCTTTGATTATTACATAATTTTTTGGCCAATTATTATGTGATTGATGTTATGATTTCTTAAGTTCGAAAGATTAGAATTTCATTAGACTTGTTTCAATTGCCACAAAGTCCGATATGGGATAGAAATATACCCATATGCTTTGTATTTTCTGCAATAGTATTCACAAATCTTTTAATGCTTTTTTTACACATTTGCATTCAACATAGAAATATAGTTGGATCGTGTGTAGGAATAGGTGTTAATACTTGTTCGAAATGGAGTTTTAACTACATTTAGAATATGAAAATAAAAAATCCGTGAATTGTATTAAAATAATTTGGTTAAAATATGGATAATAGAGTCAAAATGGATTCATGATTCTAATGCATTTATTTTCATAAGTTTTAAAATTAAATTTTCATTGTTCTTTAGTTTAATCTTTATTTTAAATTTCAAAAACAAAAATTTTCAATTTATTCAAATCTCTTGTTCCATTTAAGGTATGTAGTCTAAAATACAATTTACAACAATCTCTATGAGATTGGTACTTAAACTCAAGTCCACTTTATTACTTGCGCGACCTGTGTACTTGTGGAGTGATCAAGTACAGTGGCACAAGTGTCATATCACCAAAATTGAGATTTTCCTTAACAACATTGACTTCGCACACTGTAGCTACAATGTTGTCATCTTCAGTAGAGTTTACTTTGTGTTTCCAATTAGTTTCTTTCTATGTCTGCAAACCATAGCTAAATGTACGATCTTTTCACAAATATAGCATGGTCCTTTTGTTTTTTAATTTGAACTTCCCTTTGTCCCTTTTAGGACCAAGAGGATTTATCTTTTTTTTTTTTTTTTTGTCTTTGTTGGATTGATCTGTCTTTTCCACGTCATTTGCTTTAGATTTGCCCTCTTAAAAATTGTCGTTCTTATTCTTATTCTTATTCTTGCTCTTGATTCTTCTTCAATCCAGAGATATTTTTGTAGTTGTTGTAAAGAAAACTCTTTGGAACTATGAAGAATCTTCTTCCGATATCCATTCCAAGCACTTGGGAGTTAATCATTTCCCCCACTTGAAAGGATACTGGAAGATCTATTTTGACCGCCTTTAATATGTTGACAAGTGCTTGAAATTTATGCGCTTGCAGTAGAATGGAGATGTTATCCAAGAATTTAAAATCAAAGTATTTCGAAATCAAAAATTTCTAGGTACCTTTCTCCTTCGTTTTGTATTTATTTTAGAGTTGTATCCATATTTTCCTTTATCAAAGTTTTATTGGTGTATAGATTATAAAAATGGTTTGATAATGCATTTCAAACATGACCCCTGGAAATTAACTCACGATCTTGCCTTTTCTTCCTTTTGGTCCTTATGTTATTTGTACTCGTTTTCGTTGGTTCCACTAAAGGTTCCAAATTTGGATCCAAAATGTAGAAGATTGTTTAGGCGATGAGTAGGAACTTCAATTTGTTTGAACACATGTGAAGTTTTTATCATCGAACCTATCGAGCCTCACAAGATCTTGATTCATCAATTTTAAGATTGCTAAAGTTGTATCATTCTCCATTGATACAGTTATAGTTTGAGATTGTTAAAAACGAAGTAGGAAATGGAGAGAAAGCACAATAAACTTGAAAAACTTAATGGAGAAGGATTGAACGATGTACTCGAACTATATTTGCTCCTAACTGATTGAAGATTACTAGAAGGATTATATCAAATATATTTGTAGATTAAATAAGCCTTAGATCAAGTTCAATATCAAGCAATGCAAAGAACTTGAGAAACCTTGAAGAACACTATGAATTTGAGTTGGAACTTTGTAATTTTAGATTTATAATAATATAATATGTTTTTGATATTTTTCTTTCAAAATAACACCTTATATATATAATGCCTCAAGCATCGAATACTAAAAGATGCAAGAAATAAGTGAAATTACAAAAAATCCTCAAAAACCCATTGGTATTCAAATGGTCTAAAATGTGAACTAGGCGGTTGATCAACAAATATCGGGTTGTCGCCCAGTTGTTGAAAATGCCCCCTGCTTTGGAAAATGACAGCCGCAGTCATATAGCAAGGTGACCGCCCAGCTATATTTTCAGCAATTTCACTATTTTAAGGTTGCCTTTTTGTGCAACCCTATTTTGACATGGTGTAAACCTGACCCTCTCCATTTTGATCTAGTGTGAACCTAACCCTTCTTTTAACTTAATTTCATATTAATATAAACCCAAAAATGCTTCTCAATCCTTTGCTTAAACAATATTTTGAAAGAATCATTTGGTGAGCTACACAGAATATTTGACACTCAACTGTGTGTATTCATTCTTGACGTGTAATCAGTGATGGATCCAACAATTCAAGGGGCATGAGCGGTCAATTTATTACAGGAAAAAAAATTTGGTCGTCTAATTAAAAGGATTTTAATTTATGGATCCAGTATGTGCGGCTAGGTAGACTCGTCCATGTTGAGTGTATTTTACATGCATATTTCATACATTTATGGTAATACTTTTTTAGTAATTTGGACAAATACCTACTTAATTGTGCATATTTTTTGGTTAAATAGGTTCAACATTCAACTACATGGAGAAAGCACAAGAAAGGAGCTAAATGGATGAATAATTGAAGAAATTGAGGAGAAAATAGCCAAATCCTTCAAAGAGTCAAAGTTTGGGGACCAAATTGTCACTTACGAAAAAGTTTTCGATCACGTGTGTAATTGACTGAAGGACTAAATTGCAATTTTTCAAAGTTGAAGGACCCCAAATGCAATTTTAGAAGGACATATTTGAAAGAAATTGGAAACTGTGGGGACCAAATTGACCAACTTTGAAAGTTGGAGGACCTCGATGGAAATTTATTGAAGGACCAGACCGCCAACACTCATCCAGCTGAACCATGCAAACGCGTGGTCTGAACCAAGTGGCGCGCGCGGCTCAAGGCAAAAATCTGACCAGAACCGAAACTAAGTGAGCCACGCGATTGCGCGACAGTCAGGTGCGCGATCGCGCGGTTAAAAATTTGAAATGTTTTCTGGGCCGACCCGGGGCGTCCCGTTTCGGAAAAAATACTGTCAAACGCGGATCTACGTGATTTTTGGGTATGTTTGAAGGTTTTGGCTAGGGTTTCTTCATTCCTTCTTCCCATTTCTCTCCAAAACTATTTTTCTTCATTGTTATTGTAGATTTCTCTTGTAATTAGTTAGTTTAGTTAATGAATGTTGATTTAGGGGAGAAATACCAACATTATTGTAGAAGAATAGTGATATTTTGAAGCAAGAATCATTGATGAAGGGAAGTATTATTGTTTAATCTTCATATTTCTTTATTTACTTTACTTCATAGTTGAAAAAATGCATTTAATTCTTGAATTTTATTGTTATTTCACTATGAGCTAAGTTATTTAATGTTGGGATGATTAATAAAGCTTGACCTAGCTTAATTGTTTTTAATACTTGTATTAAGAATTTAAGCTATTTATTAACTTGTGCATTTATTGTTGTATTTATTGACTTGCATTTATTGTGGCCACATTTATGCTTGGATTTCATGGAATGTGCAATTATTGAGAAATTGTTGTGTATTCTAGATCAATACAAAATTTGTTCTATGTTCTTGTTTAGGATAGAGATATACCTAGAACCCTAGATGATTCAATGAGTTATTTTCACAAAGGCTTAATGCAATTGATGTGTTTTTAATCGACATAGAGATATAGTAGGTTAATTCCACTAATTAGGGTTGATTTCACTCGAGAGAGGTAATTGACTAAGCTTGAAAAATCGGATCTAACATGATTAATAAATTGTATTTCTATTTGCTTGTTGAGAATTCAATTAGGTAATGGTCAAGTGGAATCAAGAATCCCAACACTCCTTTATCATCGAGTTATCACCATTTTTCTAGTTATTTATTGACAATTGTGATTTTTATTCTAGTACTAAAACATTTTCCAAAACCAAAACTTTATTATGTGTATTTTTTGTTTAAATTGATTAAACTAGAATGTAATTGAAATATAAAATCCTTGTGAGATCGATAAACCGAACTCATTTAGTCCACTATCACTTGTATGCGATACGTGCACTTACAGTATATTTCTAGCGAACTGTTGCTTAAATAGCCAATGCACATTATGACCCCCGACAATCTTTCGAAAAGACACGTTTGTTCTAAACACACCAAGGGAAGTTTATGTATGTGTGTATTGTTGGAATAGTGTCCAAGTCTAATTGGTTGGACCAGACTTGAGTTACTTGTTGGACAAAAATGGCCCAAGTCCACTATCTTAACCCTAATTAGGGTATTACTTGAACCTACAAGAACTAAGTTTAGTTGCAGGATAATAGAGAGAGTCGCATTCTTTCTAGCGTAAGGTTTTTCTCTTGCTAGCACAAAGAGAAAAACCAATTCTCTCAAATCGATTCCAAATGTTGGAGATTGATGGAGTTCCAGATAAACCTCGCTGTGTGAAATTCTGTTAGAGGCTGGACAATTTGACAGCTAATGGTGACAGGATTGTACCTCCTGTTTCAGATTTACGACGTTCATCAAATGTATTATCTTTATCATAAATTCTCTCTAAAAGCAAGGTTGATTCGGGCTATGGTTTCGAGTTTCTTTTAATTTTCGCTGTACATGTATGACCCGAAACCTTACAGTGGTATCAGAGTCTGCCTTGTTACTTGTTAGAGTTTGTTAAGTCTTTGGTAAATTCAATACGACTGAAGTGGTTTTCTAGCTTTTGAGAAAGTTGATTTTCTTGTTCCAAATTTGATTTTGAAAAGAAAATTAACTTTGGGTCGAAAAATTGGATCGAAGAACGGATTGTGTGTGGCCGACGGTAGCAGCTGCCGGTGGTAGGCTGCGGTGCAGCAGCAAAGCTGCAGAGTTGCTGTCGCGCAGGCAACCAGCAACAGCAAACACTGCTGCATGATTTTGCAACAACAACAAGACCTGTTGCGGGCGGTAGTTGCACTTGCTGCCACTGCTACAAGGGAATACGTTGCGTTTGCAATTGCAACGACAGCATCGCTGTTGTACCTTAGGCGATGGGATACTGCTACTGCAGGTGAAGCTCTCCGATTTGGGAGTGAATTGGGGACGGGGGCTTCTCATGCAATTTTAGAAATTGTAGGGGCCCATATGCAATTTTGCATTAGTGTTTCGAATTCAGCAGGGGCTTCTCCTGCAAATTTAGAAGTTCCAAGATGCCATTTGCAATTTCAAAGAAAGGGTCAAGTTGCAATTTTAAATAAAGGGTTGTTTCTACAATTTATGAAATTGTATGGACTGTTTGAAATTTTAAAATTGGGTTAAAATACCATTTTCCTAATACCCTTAAAATGAAATTTAAAATGGGTTTTATATTGGATTTTCAAATTGGTTTGACCCAATTTAAGACTTTGACCAAAATTAATTTTGACCCAAATTCAAAATTTTATTTTAAAATTCACGACTTTCAAATTATTGTTAAATTGGATTTTAACAAAATATATGATTTTGACCATAAATTGAATTTTACTTTATCTAGGAGTTTTATCCTAAATAAAAATTTTAATTCAATTTTCCCTAATTTTAGAATTAGAGTTTGGACTCTAATTTGGTATTTAATTAAAATTTGATTTTAATTAAATTCAATTTAATAGTTAATTAATTCGATTAATTGATGATTAATTGAATATTCTTTGGGATTTGATCCTAAATTCAATTTGCCATAAAATCTTGAAATTGGAGTTGGACTCTAATTTAGTATTTAATTAAAATTTGATTTTAGTTAAATAAACCCGTCAGTTAAAGTAATTGATTAATTTGATTAATTAATTACTAAATTGAATTTTATTTTATTTTAGGAGTTTTATCCTAAATTAAGCCTCCGTTTGGTAACTGATTTTTTTTTGTTTATAAACATGTTTATAAACAACACAATTTCCCAAATCATTTTGTAACCACACACATTTTCTCTCTCCAATTTTCAACTATTACTTTTTACCTCAAAATCATAAATAAATAAGTTTATAAATGAAACAGTGTTACTAAACGGAGGCTAAGATGTTAATTCAATTTTCCTCTTTTTGGATTTAGAGTTGGACTCTAATTTGATATTTGATTAAAATATGATTTTAACTAAATAGAGCCACTAATTAAAGTTAGTTAATTAATTTGATTAACTAATTATTGTGTCGATCCATTTTATCTAAATTAGTTTAGACGAAAGTCCATATAAGATATGGATTTCAAAGGTCTAATGTTCCTCGCATTAAGATTTAAGACTTGAATACTTATTGGAAGTATTCCAAATTTGGATACTCTATAGCCTTATTCCAATATGTATATTTATGGGACATGCAAAAGATGGTTGGATACTATTTCTATGTTCCTATCGAGAAAGAAAGTCTATCTCGAATTTTGTCAATATCTTAGAGAAACAAGTCATATAATAGAAAAAAATGGGAGTAAAAGTAGAATGTGAATGAGTTCATGACTACACATATATATACTTAATTGATTAATTAAGCTAGAATATGTGCTTACATTGGATGAGGCACTGATCAATTCTTCGGACGCGCTTGCTACTCAGAAGTAAGAATGTGATGACTACTGAGACTAAATGAGATGACAAGAAGCCATGGAATCCGAGATAAAAACAAGTTTTGGAACTTGTTTGATCCGCCTGAAATGGGTAAGTACCATAGGCTGTAAATATGTTTACTCTAAATAAATTCGAACTCTGCTTGTGGTGGCAGCATGCTGTGATTTTGGGATTTTCGAATCCTTAAATATATAAATATAGTATACTATCTACAAAGATCTAATTATTGATTAAAGCAAGACTCATGGAGCTAAAATCTCAATTTTGATGAGATAATCAAAATGTTTGATTTTATGAAAAAATGTAGATAAATCATGTGTGTATATAAAAGGTTAGTGGGAGTGTTCAATATTTGTAATACTATATGTAGATGACATATTATTGATCAGAAATTGAATCTCTAACTATGAAAGTGAAAGTGCAATTATTTAAATTTCTCCATGATGGATGAGAAATAAAACTTTCAATTTGAGAACCAGAATTTATAGAGATAGATATGGAAGGTTGTTTTGATTTCTCAATCCATGTACATAGATAAAATGCTAATGGGGTTAGCATGAATGAATCCAATGTAGTTCTAACTCAAAAGGTTTGGGTTAATCTTCTCAAAATAGTGTTTAGAACACATATTGAGAAAGAATGATATGGAGAAGATACTTGATTGTTTGACAATAAGATCTTTTTAAACGAGATACTATGTACGACACATTTTGTATTATTGAGTACTTGAGAAGCACTAATAATACAATATATATATGAAGAGAAATGTAAACTTACAGTCTTTGGGTATAGAAATACCACCCTTTAATCTAGGAAAGGATGAAGGAAATATTCCATCTAATTGTTAATTAACTCATAGTAGTGGTGTGGTTAATTTGAAATGGTTCAAACAAGGGAGACCGCTAACTTTACAATCGAGACTAAATACATAGGTACTTATGAAGCAATCTCGATCGTTAAGCTTATTAGTTAATTATAAGTGTTCTTAGCATTGTAGCTTCAGTAATGAGTACTGTGACAATAATGGAGCCATCTCACAAGCGCAGGAACTGGGTCTTATCTATGATCTGAGAATGTATTGAGGAACTACTATCTCATTCGAAGATTGTAGAAAAATAGAATTCATGCCCACTAACCTTAAGAAGGTTGAATACGTGAAGAGTCACATATCGAAGATCCAACTGTAAAATCACTATCCCAATAGGAATATGATTATCATATAAACTCATTATGTATAGGATACATGAGTTATTGGATCTAGTAGGAGAATATCAATGTTATGCTCTAAATCCAATTGTTGGATAGAGTAACACATATTATCATTGTCTCAATAAAGGCAGATCTATTATTACATTGAGTTTAACTCATCATTTAAATAACAAAATCCGTAGAGTAAGTTTAAATAACTTGTAAGTTACAAGGTGTTGTGACTGTGAGATACAAGTCATTGATAACTTATTCTAAAATTGTCCCTAGTCGAAATAACAACGAGATACAGATATTGTTGTTGCAGTTAGAATAGCATGTGTTGCATTTCTTTCTTATGAAGACTGTAGTTTATCTCACAAGCTAGAATGTAGAGGGACAATCGAATGAACACATGGATGCATTGTTAGATGAACAAAGCATTGGATGACCCGCCTAGGGATTCCATATGGATAACTATCCAAGCGTCAATGGTGAATCTCCAATGCGAGGTTGTGGATTTGGTCATTTGACTTGAGGACGTCATAGAATCTTATATGAGGATTGTTATGCTTTGGCGAGCGTTGATGTTGGCTCTTAAGGGGGAGTTATCAGGATGATGATGTACGGGTATAGTGAGAGTCATATGAATGTTGTGTATGTCCAATATGAGGATTCGTCACTCCTGGGTTGTAGGAGATTATAACTTGTATTTCGCCCACTTAAGTTGATATAAATTCCTCGACCAGGGTGAAGTTATAAATTGAAATGGTGTTTTCAGTCATAACAAGATCAACTAAAAGAGTAGGTGAATAACATAATTGGTTGAAATGAGATTGACGCTATCCATATCTCTTAACCAATTGTGTTATATTAATGAAGGGATTATATTTTCACGGTAACCGCACATAAACAGGTATTGTCATGCCACATAACTTTTCCTTTCACATGGATTTCCTTGACACATTGCTAGATGTCAATCTTAGACGGCGATATGAATTAATCGATCTTGGTGATTCAAGGATGAATTAGAATTAGAGATTTCATTCATCTTGTTCTAATCAGATTGGAATAATAATAACAAGTCGTTTTCCATCGTAAACGGAACCTAATGGGTCACACAGAAAAGGTGATAATTGAGTATTTGAAATTGGGTCTTGTCCAAGTGGGAGATTGTTAGAATAGTATTCAAGCCCAATTGGTTGGGCCGGACTTGGGTTACTTGTTGGACAAGAATGGCCGAAGACCGCTATCTTAACCCTAATTAGGGTATTACTTAAACCTACAAGAATTATGTTTAGTTGCAAGAGAATAGAAAGAGTCGCATTCTTTCTAGCATAGGGTTTTTCTCTTGCTAGCACAAAGAGAAAAATCAATTCTCTCAAATCCATTCCAAATGTTGGAGATTGATGGAATTCCAGATACAACTTGCTGTGTGGATTTTTATTAGAGGCTGAATAATTGGACAGCTAATGGTGACAACATTATACCTCATGTTTCAGATTTCTGATTCACGACGTTCATCAAATGTATTATCTTTATCACAAATTTCATCTAAGAGTAAGGTTGATCAGGGCTATGATTTCGGATTTCTTTTAATTTTAGTTGTGCATGTGTGACCAAAAACCTTACATGTATGTATATATGTATGTATGTATGTATGTATGTACGTAACGTACGTATGTACGGATGGACAAACGGATGGATAAATGTATTTATTTATTTAGGTACCTGATCCCGTGCCGGAACTTTCAATAGAAAAATTCCTATCTGCCCTGCAAACCGTTGCAAGTGGTCCGGAAAACTGCTCATTTATTTGCTTAGCACGTCCCCTCTTATCTCCAACATTCCACGCCCATGCAGATATAGAACTAGCATCCGCTGCAAGGCCACTACCACTACCACCACCTCTGCCGCCTGCCTCCACCACCTCTTCATTCGCATCACCTGCCACCACATGAGTCAAAGCTGCCACCATTGCTGCCATCTCCTGCTCTCTATTAAAACCAGGTGAAAACAATGAATCCAACACATTATTCCCACCTTTGAAATTTTCGTCTCCCTGCATTTTCAACCCTATTCTTGTCACTGTTTTCGCTTAAGTTCGCCACGTAAAAATGTAAACACTTAGAGACGGAAATACTGTAACGAATAGTATAATTTGTATTATTTTTATAGAAGACGCAAATCTGTATAAACAATTAAAGAATGTTCACAAATATAAATAACTTGAGATAGATGTACTGAAATGAATACTATAACGTAAATAACAATTTTGAAGAATACACAGGAAACGACAAACAGTAAAAGAGCAATCAACAAATATAAAAACTGAGAATTCAAAAATTCTTTAACAAAGAATTTGTACAAAATCACACTACTAAAAATTATTAATTATTATTGATTTAATTATAAAAAATAATTTTGGTTTTGTATGTGTATTCAAGAAAGTTGATAAGAAAGTATTGAACTTAATTGTTATAGAGCTGGGAATTTTCTGGGATACAGCCGCCGCCAAATTAAGTTCATTATTGGCTCCCATTTTTTACAAATCAAATTTATTCAATACTCAATTTCAACCATTCATCTTAATCGAGTCTACTATTTTTGACTTTTCAAATATTTTTTAACCATACATTTTTTCAAACATACCATTCAAAATCACATTATTATCCAAAAAATGAGGGTCAAACAAGTGCTAAAGAGCTAATTCATTGTGAAGAAAAGAAATTCGTTTACTTTTTGACTTTATTTGGAATTCTGAACACGCGCTGATACACACACCCCCAAAAATAAATAAATAAATAAATTGAAGAGATAAATGGGTGAAGGGGAAATTCAGCTAAAGAGAAAAAAAAATTGAATTGAGTGAAAATAAGCAGAAAAGTGTCAAACATATAAGTGTGAATTCGCATACGAAAAAGGCGGTTTTGGAATCTTAGCATAAGAACCTAAGGCACGTTTTCAAGCTCATCGGTCGATGACGGAGTCCACAGCCGACATAGGATAGGACCACTTATTAATGTGTCAAAAAAACTTGGAACATTTCAAAAAAAAAAAAAAAAAAAAAAATTGGAATTATCGCATCTCTGATCAATGACTATGGTGCAATTGGGCTCGATTTTTACTATGCTGATAGAAAAGTTGCGAAATTTGAATTGCATTTTCTAGTCCAGGGCTAGACTATCTCGATAAATACTATTAGAGTCTGATTGCTAAAGTTAAAGATTTTACCACAATTTTTCAAACTCAATCTCAATCATCTATTCTTAGTCAAGTCTACCATTTTTTACTTTTCAAACTTTTTTAAACCACACATCCATAAAAAAATAAAAAATAAAATCACAAAAATCAAAAAATTTCACATTACCAACATACTCTTAATATATAAAAATACACAATTCAAAGACCTAGGGAAATGGCCCAAGGAACAAGGTCCAATTGGGAATAGGTCAAAATAAACTCACGTGCGAGAACAAAAGCAGAGCGACGAAGCGAGGATACCAGCATCGCTCAAGCTTGGAGAACGTCCAAGATCTGGGAAAACGATATCATTTTTTAAAATGATAGTTATTAAAAAGTTAATGGGCAACCTTATCACATTCCCATGATCCAAGGAATTCGGTTGAGTATTTGGAGTAATGGAAACGGTTAAATACAACGATTTCATGACAAGTCATTTATTATCGAGAAAGTGGACGGTTACAGGGCGAGGAAGCGGTTTGCAAGCTATTTTGGAAGATGGAAATTGTTCAAGAAGCATAATAGAGAAAAGAGAAGAAGGGATAAATCAATCATCTTTCCAAAGAAATTATGTAATTTTCGTTTCATTTTAAATTTCCTTGTCAACTTTAGTTTATTTTGTGTATTTGCGCCCCTTGAAGATGTGTTGTCCTCGTTTGTAATCTTCGTAAATAAAGCAGTTTTCGTTGAAATTTTGTTTCGAGAGATTGTTGTTCCTCACACATTGTCTGAGTCTCCTTTGTAATTTGTTAGCGACGTATCCCACGCTAGAAACAAATACAATAAGATCCAAATAGATATTATTTAAAATGTGTGTGATTAAAAAATAGTTTGAAAATTGTGTTATTTATAAATTGATATATAAATTGTAATCATTGCGTAAAAGAATGGTGTGTAATTTAATGTAACAGACCATCTAGCAGGCGTTTAAATTGCAGTAGGGTCGATGTCATAACTTTATTGGATCACATTGCCACATTAATTGGTACTACCCCGTCCCAAAAAGATAGTCTTGTTTCCATATTGAGCATATATTAAATATTTCATTTCCACATATATCCTTATTTAATGTATCTTGGTACAATACATATCAACTACTTAGCTATTGCATTTTCAAATTTTTGTAGAAAACGAAATTAGTTTACTTAAAACAATAAATAAGGGATAAAGGGTATAAATGAAAAATATTGATAAAATTTAAAACTCTAACTATATTAACTATTATTTTTTAATCCGTGTGAAAATAATTATAGGACTATCTTTTTGGGGGCGGAGGAAGTATTTTTTATTACAAACGACAGAGTAATGTCATGTAGTACCTGTCAATACAGTCATTAAGTTAAAATATATTTTTATTTTCGGAGCTAATCACATTTGTTATCACAGTTCTCTTCAAGTGAGCGTGCCACCCATTTCTTAAAATGGGCGCCGCTCACGTGGCAGTTTCACGCAGTCAAGTTTCAGCATCCCCCCCCCTCCCTCCCCCTCTTTCATCACCGACAAGAACCAACCCGCCCCCTTCTTTATATTTATTACTCCCTCCGTCCTATAAAGATAGACTTGTTTTTCTTTTTTATTTGTCTCATAAAGATAGACTATTTTTCTTTTTGAGAGTATATTAATGTCTTCATTTTCTAATATACCCTTATTTAATATGCATTGTTACAATAAATATAAACAACTTAATATTTAATGTAGGGGAATATTAGATAGAATGTAGGTAAAGTTATAGTTTCAACATATATTAATTATGTTTTTTTAATCCGTGTGAAAATAGAAGTAAGTATATCTTTGTAAGACGGAGGGAGTATATCATTATAATACCCCATCCCCCAAATACCATCCTACTCCTAGTACTTTTTCATATCCTCATTTCTTCTTAAATCTTTTAAAATAAATATATAAAATAATTTTTTTTTTTTGTGATTTTATATTATACAATTTAACAAGATCTTCAATATGAGTATAATACCAATACATAAATTTTTGTTATTTTTTAAAAAAAATATTCATCATATATAAATTATCAGATCAAATTATGCATAATCACAAGATATTTCGTTAACTTTTTTAGCTCCATTGGGTTTATATACTCAAATTTAATCATTTACATATCACAAAAAATAAAATAAAAATAAAATAATTAAATTACATGACAATCTCTTTAATTTACTTGTTGAATAAAAAAAGTAAATATAATTTATACAATCAACTATATTTTTTCTTGATTGAGATGTTATTTAAGTCCTCAATTTACGGTTGGCCAAATTTATACAATTTACGACTGGCCAAATTTATGCTTAACGAGTTTCACACTCGTGCAATTCACGAACATATTTCATTGACAAAGTATAATGTATTAGCACGAAAAAATTAAAAAACAATATCAAGTAAAAGTAACAACGGCAAGTACTAATTTAAATGTACAACTGCTTCTTTGTGACAGATTTAACAGGGACAAAACTATTAAAGCACCAAAGAAATTAAAAGAAGGTTGCTGAAATAAAGAGAGTGTTTCATGTCCGTATCTCTTTCATTTATTATGTATACAATACTTGAATAGATTCATGAATTTTGAACATGGCAAAAACTTCCTCATTCCGGATCTTGGTTATTTTATAACATAAAATATGAGAATTTCACTCGTCATTGTTTAATTCATTACAAGTCAGAACAAAAATAAATTAATTTTAAGTTGCAACATCAACTCTGAGGCCATAGAGTTGGAGAAATCTTCTGATAAAGGCCAATGTCCATGCCATTGTGTAACAAAAGGAGCATAAATCCACATATCATCAAAGCTTAATAACTGCAAAGAAGAAGTGCAAATTTGGATTTAGTAGATGTATCTTTGTAATTAATCTTCTGCACAAAAATTATTAAATTCTTTTAATAGTAGTTAATGGAGTAAAGAAGACAAAGAAGCTAAAATATTTTAGTAGTCTTTGTCTTGATTCTCTTTTCTATTTCATTTATTTGCTTTTGTGCATCCGCATAAACTGTATAACCAGTTTTTAAATGGAGATAAAAAAAAATAAAAAGGAAACCCAAGAATAAGATTTTCAATTCATAAAAAAATATATTGGAAAATCATTTAACCTTATATCCAACCGAGTTAGAATCATGAGGAATTATATCATTGTCCAGGCCTTCAGCAACCTTCAACATAATAGAAATCACCTCACCATCAACAATATGATATGAAGACATACTAAAAAAAAATGTAGATTTTACAAATAGAAAAAAAAAAAAAAAAGCCCTTGCCAGAAATACAAAAATGCGAATAATCATTCCTAGTTAACTTTTTTCTCACATAAAAAGAAGAGGGAAAAAATTGTACCCGTAGTTCTTTCACTGGTTGCATTTGCTAAGATCAATGGAAGAGCTTTATTACATTTTCAAGCATTCCTTCCTTGCATAGTGTAGTTAGTAAAGTGTTCTAGGTAGTTACAAGAATGCACATGTAATCATTCAACTTTAACCTAAAACACATAAACGACATGTATTCAATGAAGTTGTACGGTAACATTAAACTCGTAAAGACACAGCATGTAGATGGAATATGGAATAATAAGTTATGAATATGGAATTCAACAAAATCCTTATTAAGATGTAGACTAATATATTTATACAATTGGCAGTGCAGAATCCTCACACAACCGACTGTATTAAAGGTTGATGCAACCCATGAATAAAATTGTGAGATTAAAAAAATTAACAAATTCACGAAAAATAAAAAAAATGTTTATCAATCAAGGTACATAAACTGATAAACATGCACAATTAACAAGAGCTATCAATTCTCAGCAATTAACAAGACATCCAAGCATATGCAGTTGAACTCAATTAACAAGACATCCAAATTGGTATTAACTGAAAATCATTCCAAAATCGGTAATTTAGCCACATGTCCAGGTGCAGTCACGATGTATATAAACCAATTTCTCATGAAAAGTAGCAAAGAATTTAATTGTTATAATAAATCAAATACGTATCTTCGGATCTATATTCAGGTCTCCTCCCGAGTCAACAACACATCTTTTATTCTTCTCCAGTAGTTCTTTCTCTTTCACATGATCAAGTACGACACCATACCAAGTGAAATCAAATGCTTAGCAGCAGATTCAGAGAGCTTAATCTGAGAGAGTCAATAAGTGGTCAATGATAGAAAGTTAAATTTCTTTCGACTTCATGATTTTGAAACGTTAGAGATTGGTGTATCACCATCTTTTCCATGTTTCCCAGCAGATCTAACACCACTTTTCCCATGTTTCCCAGCAGATCTCTTTACTCTTGTCTTGAAAATCGGAGTGATATTGCCAATAGTTCTTGGAGCAGGGCTGGTAGTTAGCTTGGAAGGAACAGAAATCCTTCTTGGTGGCTTGGAAGCCTTCTTTCAGACAGATCAATTGTTGGAAAATATATTGGTGGCAATTGATTTTCACTTGTGTGAATGTGAAATTGATCCCACGTTGATTGAAAGTTGGGATTTGAAGAGGAGCCTTAAAAGGGATTACAATCCAACATTGGTTAGAAATGGAAAAGTGGGAATAAGTGGAGGCTATAAATAATAGTTTCATCTCACATTGGAAAATGGAAAAAATGTGGAAATATTGGGAATGGTTAAATGTTATCCCACATAGGATAGAAATAAGTTTGTGGACCAATTTATATATGATTAACAATTTGTAAGGTGTAACCATTTGTTGCATAGAGACTCCTCCATGGCCTACGCGCCCGCAGGGGGGTGCAAATCTTGGACCGACTTGGCCTTCGAGCCTTGAACTTGTGTGCGGGCGCGACCTGCATACGCCAATGTCGGACCGAACAAGTTAAAAATTGGCCACAAAGTGCAAGCCAAGTTTTGGAATGACAGCATTAAGAGGCAAATGCTCCTCCTTGCCTATATATATTGAACCAATTCCTCAATTAAAATATACCACAAACTCGAAATCTCTTTCCAGTCTTGGTGATTCTGTTCAAGTCCCGTTCAAGCACATTATCTTTCAACGAATCCTGTGTTTCATAATAGGTCCAAACACATAGATGTCAAATTTCATGTCAAAATGGTTAAGATCCGATTTCAGAACTAATCACAGGAACTGGAATGATATAAGGGGCCCAAATCGGAATGGATAGGATCATATACATATCGGGCCGAGAAAACAAATTATGGATGAGGGTGGAATTCCAAGCTCCAGAAGCATTCATAAGGTCTGAGACAGTATTAGCATCCAAAGAGGCGGGGGAGATGGGTCTGAACATAGGGGGACGAGGGAGCCATGGATCCTCAAAAATAAGAATGGATTTTCCATTCCCAACCCGCTAGCGGCAGCCCTTAGTGATAACATCCCGAGCCCAGATAATACTCTGCTAAAGATAAGAGTCCCCACATTTGGAACTTCAGCCCATTCAGAACCAGCTTGGTCCTTCTGCCTTCAGTACTAAGCCCATTTCCTCAAGCCCAATATTTACAAAGGATGCTGAGCCCATTTCTTGTTTAACCCGGAGCCAAAACATGTTTTAATCATAACACGATTTTATCTTGTTAACTGAATCTGTTTTCAACCATTTGATCAACCACCTGGAGCCGTTTGAACCGTTGGATTTGCCTTATCTTTTAAGTCAGATGAAAAGGCAGGACTCTCTGGAATCATCCATTCTGATTGAATCATTCATCTTCGTTCTGAACTTTCTCATATTTTCTCTCACTACGCCTCTTTTGAACTTGGCGATTTCCTTCTCTTTCATTTTGTTTTTCAGAAGAAATTTGTGGTGTTCTTTTGAAATTGTTAGAGGAGTTTATGTGTTCCTATAAACACAATTTGTTACTGAGATTTTGAGAGTTTTTGTTGAGAATTTGTACGCAGTTCGCGTCTTTGGTATTTTAGGTTTTCTGTAAATTTCTTGAATAATTTTTATTCAAACGTTTATACAATCTTTGTAAAGTTTTGTAAATCAATAATATTTCACAGATTTGTTGGGTTGTGTTACACTTGATCTCTCTACAGTGGTATCGGAGTTTTAGGGTTTCTGATACGGGAAAAAATTTTGGGGATTTTTCGTTTGGGTTTTCTGGGATCTTTGTTCTTCCTCTTGAAACTTCAAAAATTTGTGAAAAACCCCTAGATCTTACATACTCAGGGTTGATTATTTTTGAAACCTTTTGAGTTTTTAAGAGATCTGCATATTTTGGCTACGAATCTTGTGGTAACTTGGCATTTTGGTACTTGATCGTGAAAGATCTGAGGACAGATCGAACTTTGTTTGAAAGTTTCAAAAGAAACTTCAAAAATCGCAGAAATCAGGTGATATCTTGAAAATCATTTAGGGTTTTCTTTGTTTTCTTTTACTTTCTTTCTTTATCCCTTCGTTGAAGCCCCCTTGGACCCTTTTACTAGCCTTTGTCCAGGATTCCTTTTGAGAATCCGGAAATCTGAGGGAGTTCTTGGCCGACCCAAGTAGGGTTGAGGGAAAGAAAGTTACCTTTACTGATTCTTGCACATAGTTTGATCCACTACTGTATAATTTGCAATGTTTAGAAAATCGGAAACCGGTTCGAATAGGAAAAGGCAACGGGTCAAGGGTCAAAAGGTCCAATCGGGGTAGAACCGGTTTCAATTAAAATATAAAAAATTATTAAAAAATCACAAAAATTCTAAAAAACAAGTTATTTTACAAATAAACTAATATTTACTCATTTAGAAAATAAAATTATATACAAAAATAGCTTAAAACAACAAAAAATAATAATAAAAAAAACGAAAACCGGTTGAACCGACCGGTTTTTTACCGGCCGGTTTTTCCAGTCAAACCAGCAGGTCCGGTCCGGTTTTCTAAACACTGATAATTTGTTATCTGCAGTATTAATTTTGTGCCTTGTGTTGTAAATTGCATGTACAATTTGAAATTTGTAAAACCCTGTTTTACACTTGTTTGCATAATTTGCTTACTTTGTACTGTTCTTGCTCTTAATTGTGCATTCTTTGACTCCCATAATTGCCTTAAACATGAATACTTACTGCTAAGGTTGAAGTAGAAATATGGAATGGGAAGGGGAATTTTAGTTTATGGAGACAGAAAATTAAAGCCCTATTACTTCAACTAAAATGTGCTAAAGCCATAGATGAGACCTGGCCTGAAACTATGACTGAGGAAAGGAGAACTGAATTAGATGAACTTGCCTGGAGTACCCTGTTCCTTCACCTATCTGATACAGTGATTAGGAAAGTTGGAGATACCAAAACTGCTGCAGACCTATGGGACAAACTTGAAGAACTATTTCTTACTGTTTCTTTACCAAACAAATGTTTTTTGTGAAAACAATTTTTTAGTTTCAAGTTTGATCCTACTTTAGGTGTTGAAGAAAACATAGACAGGTTTAATAGGATAACTCATGATCTTCTAAATGCTGGAGAAAAAACCACTGAAGACCAGAAAGTTGTGTGTTTGTTAAATGGCATGGGGGATAAGTATAAGGACATTAGGAATGCTTTAGAGTATGGAGGGCAGAAACTGTCTGTTGAAATAATATATACATCTCTTAAGAATAAGGAATTAGAATCCAAGTCTGAGCACAAAGAGACCTATAATGTTGAGTCCACATTACATAGGGGAAGAAACTCCTTTAGAGGAAATTTAAGAGGCTAGACCCAAAATAGAAACAATCCTAGACAGGCTAAAGACTATCAAAATAGAAATTTCATACCAAACAAACCTAGGGATAAGAAGTATGACAATAAAATTTTTAATCAAAACAGGTTTGAAACTAAAAGGTATGATAATAAAATTGATAGGAAGCCTGATGAAACTAGAAAATGTTTTTATTGTGGTAAGATAGGTCATTTGGTTGATAAGTGCTTTAAGAAGTTAAGAGATGATGCTAGAAATAAACCACAGGAACCTACAGACATTTAAAATAATAGTGGAGTTGTTTATGTTACAACCACTTCAAATATGAAAGATGAATGGATCCTGGACTCAGGTTGTACCTTTCACATGTGCCCTTATAGGGATTTATTTGATACTTTTTCTATCCATACATCTGGTTCTGTGAAACTAGGGAATGATGTATCTTGTGACATAAAAGGAATTGGTACTGTGACCTTAAAACTTGCTGATAATAACAATTTGATTTTAAATCAAAACAGGTATGTCCCTGATTTAAGAAGAAACCTCATCTCATTGGGTATTTTAGATGATGAAGGTTATGAAATCAGACTCAGCAGGGGATACATAAATATTTTGAAACACAATTTGTTGTTTTTAAGTACAGTCAAGACCAATGGCATTTATATTTTGTCTGTGCAATATTCTCCTCCTACTTCTCTGACTATTGAAACTATTGACAATAACCTGTCTGACTTGTGGCATAAAAGACTAGGCCGTGTAGGAGAAAAAAGACTTAAAAGGTTAGAGAAAAATGGATTTTTTGGAAAAAATGTTTTTCAGAAACTTACCCCGTTCTCTTTGCTATTTTGAGTCCGTTTTGAGTTTTCGATATTTAGAAATATCGAAAACACGTTCACTTTACCCATTTTCAAGACGCGTTTTCCAAAATACCAAAAAAATACAAAGGAAACTCAAAACGATTTTATTGCGTTTTGGATATTTTGTGTTAAAAAGTCCAAAACTACCAAAACGCGCGTTTTGGATTTTTTTTTGTGTAAATGTGAGACATTTCATTCACTTGAAATTCTTATATTATTTTGTTATTATATATAGATCCATGTTAAGATTTTTTTTTTTTTTTGTAATTTTTTTATTTATTATTATTATTTTTTTTTTTAAAAATGTGAGACACTCCTTCACTTGAAGTTCTTATGTTATTTTGTCATTATATATAGATCCATGTTAAGATTATTTTTTTTTGTAATTTTTTATTTATTATTATTATTATTTTATTTTTTTGTAAATGTAAGACAATTCCTTCACTTGAAATTCTTATATTGTTTTACAATTATATATAGATCCATGTTAAGATTTTATTGGTATGTGGTTAAATTTTTGTTTAACTGAAACAATATTAATGATGAATTTATTGACATAGAGAACTAACTGATTTATTAACATTAAAATTAATGTAATTCAACAAATCAACCATTTTTTACATATAAAATATCACAAAATAAGTATATCAAAAAATTACAAAGTAAACGTATTTTTCAGTTTTGTTTTTGAAAACAGTTTTCCAAAATCACAAAGAGAACATGTTTTCAGCAATCCCAAGACAACAACCAAAATTCAAAATTCAAAACAAAATCCAAAACTCAAAATCCAAAATCGAAACACAAAGAGAACGGCCCCTTAGTTTTTGTGAAGAACTTGTTTTGGGAAAACAACAAACTTCTTTATTTGGTAAAGCTGTTCATAAATCCAAGGTTATTCTTGAATATTTGCATGCAGACCTTTGGGGTCCTGCTCCTGTTAACACAGTTTCTGGTTTTAGATATTTCTTGTTGATTGTTGATGACTATTCCAGAAAGTCTTGGGTTCATTTGTTGAAATCCAAAGACCAAACTGTTACTGTTTTCAAAAATTTTATTACCTTGGTTGAAAATTTGAAAAACAAAAAGGTTAAAGTGATCAGAACTGACAATGGTTTGGAGTTTTGCAATTTTGAATTTGATGATTTTTGCAAACACCAAGGCATACTTAGACATAAGACTGTTGCATACAGTCCACAGCAAAACGGGGTTGCTAAAAGATGAACATGACCTTGTTAGAAAGAACAAGGTGCATGTTAATCCAATCAAATTTGCCAAAAAACTTTGGGGGGAAGCAGTTAAGACTGCATGTTTTTTAATCAATTTGCGTCCTTCTAGTGCTGTGAACTACAGCATTCCAGATCAAATCTGGAATGATGCAGTTCCAGATTATTCTGTCTTAAAGGTTTTTGACTGTTCTGCCTATGATCATCAGGTTCAGTCCAAACTTGAACATAGGTCCTTAAAATGTGTTTTTGTTGGATATGGGGAAGGGGTTAAAGGTTACAGACTTTGGGTCAAAGAACAAAGTGAATTCAAAGTTATTTTAAGCAGGTCAGTCATTTTTAATGAAAAGATTTTTCCTTGCAAGTTTGAAAAGAATGAAAATCCACTTTGTGAAAATGATTTTTTGATAACTGAAGTAAACTTTGATGATTCTTACTTTCAGCCTGAGCAGCCCCAACACTTGCATAATAATGTGCCTGCATCACCTGCACCCACTTCACCCACTATATCTGAACATGATGAACCTGTTTTAGATAATTATCAACTGGCCAGAGACAGCACTAGGAGAGAAATTAGACCCCCTGTTAGATTTGATGATTTTGAATCTTATTCTGCTTCTGTTATGTCTACCTCTTTGGATCCTAAACCTTGCTCTTTTGAAGAAGATATGGGATCAAAAGATAAAACCCTGTGGATTGCAGCCATGCAAGAGGAAATGAATTCCCTGATTAAGAATAAAACCTGGACCTTAGTAGATAAACCTCCTGACAAGTAATTAATTGACTGCAAGTGGATATTTAAGATAAAAGATGGAGATTCTAAAGGGGGCAAACCTAGATATAAGGCTAGGTTAGTTGCTAAAGGGTTTTCACAAAAGGAAGGCATAGACTATACTGAAATATTTTCTCCTGTTGTGAAATATACTTCTATTAGAATTCTGTTTGCTTTAGTTGCTCAAAATGATTTAGAACTAGAGCAAATGGATGTAAAAACTGCTTTTTTATATGGTATGCTTGATGAAACCATTTATATGTCCCAACCAAAAGGTTTTGAACAGAAAAATAAACCTAATCTAGTGTGTTTGCTTCAGAAATCACTTTATGGTCTGAAACAAGCACCTAGACAATGGTACAAAAGATTTGATAATTTTATTCAAAGCTTAAAATTTCAGAAAAGTTTATATGACTCCTGTTTTTACTTTAAAAATAACTTCTCTAATCCTATGTATCTACTTCTGTATGTGGATGATATGCTCATAGCTGGTAAGAACCTGCAGGCTATCTCTAGTCTTAAACAGAATTTGAAAACTGAATTTGAAATGAAAGACTTAGGACCAGCTAGGAAAAATTTTGGTATTGATGTTTCTAGAAATAAATCTGCAGGGAAAATTTTTCTGAATCAAAAGAGTTACATTGAAAAAGTTTTGAAAATTTTTTCTCTATTTGATTCAAAACTTGTTTCACTGCCACTGCCTTCTCATTTTAAACTTTCAAATGATCAGTGTCCTAAAACTGCAGAAGAATTTCATAGAATGAAAAATGTTCCTTATTCAAATGCCGTAGTTTCAATTATGTATCTAATGGTCTCAATCAGACCAGACATTGCATTCTCTGTCAGTGTTTTGAGTATATTTATGAGTAATCCAGGAGAACCCCACTGGGAAGCTCTTAAATCTTTACTAAAATATTTGAAATGAAATTTGAATTTGAGTCTTATGTTTTCTAAATCCAAAACTGCCTTTGAACTTAAAGGATTTGTAGACTCTTATTTTGCTGGAAATATTGACAACATGAAGTCTACCTCTGCTTACTTTTTTACTCTAAATTCTACCTGCATCAGTTGGAAAGCACAACTACAGAAATTGGTTGCCCTTTCTTCAACTGAAGCAGAATACATTTCAGCCACTAATGCAGTTAAAGAATGCATGTGGCTGAGGGGTCTACTTTCTGAAATTGGGTGTTTGAGTAAATCTGAAATTCAGATTTGCACTGATAGTCAGAGTGCTTTATATCTTTCAAAGAATCCTGTGTTTCATAATAGGTCCAAACACATAGATGTCAAATTTCATTTCATAAGAGACATCATTGAAAAAGGTTTTGTGAAAATGGTTAAGATCCCTACTCAGCTAAATCCAGCAGATGCTGGAACTAAAATCATACCTATTACAAAGTTTAAAGATGCATTGAATTCTCTTAATATTTTGGAATTTGATACTGCTTTATTGTATTTTTGCAGGGAACTAAGTTTTTTTGGAAAACAGCTTGAAGATGCTGAAGGATTTCAGAACTAATCACAGGAGCTGGAAAGACAAAGCTGCAAACTAAACCAATTGAGGGGAATATTTGTGAAGTCAATTGGCCCATTTCTTCAGCCCATTCAGAACCAGCTTGGTCCTTCTGCCTTCAGTACTAAGCCCATTTCCTCAAGCCCAATATTTACAAAGGATGCTGAGCCCATTTCTTCTTTAACCCGAAGCCAAAACGTGTTTTTATCATAACACGATTTTATCTTGTTAACTGAATCTGTTTTCAACCATTTGATCAACCACCTGGAGTCGTTTGAACCATTGGATTTGCCTTATCTTTTAAGTCAGATGAAAAGGCGAGGACTCTCTGGAATCATCCATTCTGATTGAATCATTCATCTTCGTTCTGAACTCTCTCATATTTTCTCTCACTACGCCTCTTTTGAACTTGGCGATTCCCTTCTCTTTCATTTTGTTTTTCAGAAGAAATTTGTGGTGTTCTTTTGAAATTATTAGAGGAGTTTATGTGTTCCTGTAAACACAATTTGTTACTGAGATTTTGAGAGTTTTTGTTGAGAATTTGTACGCAGTTCGCGTCTTTGGTATTTTAGGTTTTCTGTAAATTCCTTGAATAATTTTTATTCAAACGTTTATACAATCTTTGTAAAGTTTTGTAAATCAATAATATTTCACAGATTTGTTGGGTTGTTTTACACTTGATCTCTCTACAAAGATAAATCTACATCATTTTTCATATTCCCCCTGGTTTTCTAGGTTGAGCTGCTTATACTATATCAATCATAGACTATCATTTGCAATCTTATGGATTAGAAAATAGCAGCTCTGAAAATTTTAATTTGCACACGTCTTACAGCTTTTGCAGTTCTAGTAAAGGCATTTATACTGAAAATAATAAATCGGCTATACATGTATCTTCAAAGTGAAGTATCCAAGACTAATTTATGAATCTTGACAACAATTGCAATAGAAAAAATAAAGCTGAATTGTGTGAACATGGAGAATTGCAAAAGAATTAAAAACATAAAAGAAAATAATATTTCAATATTTTAGTATAAACCATAATAAGAGCCAGGAAAAAACACACTAATCTCTTTAATGCTAGTCCGACTTCCACAGATCGGCTTCACCACCATTATTTCACCAGTCCATCTACCAGAGATGCACAGGCATTAAAAAAAAAACTGAATTGTATGAACGTTGAGAATTGCAAAAGAATTAAAAACATAACTAAAAAAAATAAAAAACAAATTAATAACATAAAAATAGAGAGAGAAACCTGTTATGAGTAGATGAAGATAGGTGTGCACAGTCGTCTCCAGTAGACAAAGAAAATCCGTATTGAGCGAAAATAGCAAAATAAATTCAGAATAATGTTGGGTAATGGTGGAAGATGAAGTATCTAGCATCCAAATCCAACAGTAAGAAGCCAAATGTGAAGAATCGGGAAAGAACCTGATAATTGTAAAGCACAGTGGATAAGTCTCTCTCCCACATTCCCAACTCTTTCTACAGATCCGAGTGGTGGAAAATAGGAGACGATGGACTTTTCTGATAAAAATGACATGAAGCCGAGAATTTTCTACTCTAATTTGCCTTCACGTACTGTTTGAAACTGCAAATTGGAAGTTTTTCAAACATGGAGAAAACTTTTTTGGGAGGTTGTAATTGTGGAGAAAGCAGTTTTGGATCCGGCATTCTCAAAGTTTTTGGTGAGGATAGGTTTCAGAGGTAGTGCCCATAAAAATCTCAACAGATATTGTAACTGCTAAACGTTTGTCAAAAATTCTATTCACACTATGGAATCTCTTCCAAATTAGAAATTGAATTGAGATTCCTAGAATCTGAGTTTTTTTTATTACAATAATGCTAGTCTCCCAATCCTCATGGCAATCAGGATAACAATTAGTAAGTAAAATGACTATAATGCCCTGACAAAAAAAATCAAAATGACGTCCAAAAACCTCTTCCTTCCATCTCCAACGATTCGAAGCACTAAGAGGTGCGAGGCTTTGGAATTTCCAAAGTTCGAATATTTTATTCTGGTGACTCGATTAAGGTCTACGAAAGAGGATATTCACTGTCTCCATCCTGACGGTGTGTGCTTTCAAATTTCAGATCTCGATTTGTTATGGAAGAAAAGGCAATGAAATCGTTCGAATCTGTCCATTTTTTGGCTTCATTTTTGTTTTGAATTCGTCGTTCCATGAATGCTACTTCCCAGTTTGCAAAAATTTAGTCCGAAACTTCGTAATTTAAGAAACCCTAATTTCGCACCAATACATTGTTTTAGGTATATCGGTGTATTCTGAGGTAATATTTTGTTGAAAATTGAATATTCTTTTCCAATTGTTGAGTGTATTATCATGTTTTTTGGGTTACTTTTCTTGTTGAATGAGTGTTTATCGGCTTTCCGTTTGTGTTGAATTAGGTATAGATTCAAAATGCTTCATTATTTCTTTTCCAATTCTTGAGTATATTATCATTTTCTTCAGGTTCATTTTCCTATTGAATGAGTGTTTATCCGGTTCCCTTCTAAGTATTCGGTCACAGAATTACCTTAATTCGGAATACATGTAATGAGATTATGAACTCAAATTAAGTATTTTGTCTATACAAATGAGATATATTTCGTTGTTGGACCAATGTTAAAGATGTAATTAGTTATCAAATCTGACATGTTTGAATTTATAGGAACGCATAATGAGGTGGAAGAACTGCTTGAGGTTGCAAAAATGACTTCTAACCAAGGGAGATAGTTCTACTCTTGTACTCAGATGAGATGACGATACTTCGATTGGCATGACAAGGGTTTAAGCAACCGCGGTGAAGTGAAGAACAAGGTTAAAGTAACCGTTGTAACATTTCGCCCTACTAAACAATGCCCGAGTGATAAAGGTAAGGGGGAAGGTGCAAGAACGAGACAACTGGTTCGAAATTATTTTTTATTTTTTGTAATTCGAAATTGTGGCATTTGCAACCAATGTCATATAGTAGATGAATCATGCGAAGTGACTTTCTAGTGCGGCTCTAGTTGGGTTAGGGTCTGAAATTTACATGGAGAGGATTAGGGATGGCAATAATACCCACGAACCCGATACCCGATGGAGACCCGACATAAATGGGCGGGGATTACCCGACTAAATGAGTTCGTGGGTAGGGTATGGAGGTACATTTTAAAACCCGACATGGGTATGGGTCGGGTGTGGGTTTTACTACAATACCCATACCCGACCCGCATACCCATTAATTTTCTTTAAAAATTATAGAATTTGAAATAAAAGTGATTGTTTAAAAAAAAAAAAAAAAAAAAGAACCAAAATATCTATTGACATTGTTATCATCTAAACCTTAATATGTTTAAACTATTAACTTTGTTAACGTCTAAAAAATTGTTCAAATTCGCTTGTATAATTTCAACATATAACAAGTTTTTTTCAACTCAAATTCAAGTGAAGCCCAATATTTAATTGATTCAAGTTAATGCGGAGCACCTATAACCTATTTATAGCTTAAAAAAATAATAAAAAAATAAATAATTAGTAATGGGTTTTAAATGGGTATAGAAGCAAACCCGCCTCCGACCCGCACCCAACCCGCATCCGACCCGCAATTTTTAAATGGGTATATGGGTAGGGTATGAATGTTGTAAATATTTAGTGGGTAGGGTACGGGTTTGGCAAACCCGACCCATTGACATCACTAGAGAGGATGTTAACTTTTGTGACTTAATATATGTGTTTTAATTTCTGAAGTTCGTTTCATTTTTGCCAGTTTTTCTATCGTACGTATACTTGTACAAGAAATCAACCTTCTGTTACCTAAAGGAATTCTATTGTAGTTGTAGTTATCCTCATGAATCAGATACATATTAAATCCTTATAGGATGCCAGAGTACATAGAAAAAAGTTGCATTTAGGGCAGTGAAATGGGAAACTGGAAAAGAACATGAGTTTCAAGCCTCAAATTCATTGAAAGTGACAGTATATTAAGGTCTGTGAATCCAACACTGAAAAGAACACACTATATTACATGATCCAACATTTGATTAATGTTGTCTTACACATGAACCCTGCCAAAAACTAAAACAATCTACCTCCAGGCTCCAATGACAAAAGATAAATTTCAACATTGGATTAATCCCTGTCCAATGTGCACCATCTTGAATTGATCAAACCAAAATTAAATACAGAATTTGGGATCTTGGCCTTTTTTAGAATTTCTTTTATGCACGGGAACCCTTCCTTGAAAGCATTGTGCCGGTAGAATTCAAATGCCTCGTCATAACTAGTGAACTTCATCCCAACTTTCGGAACAATCTCAATATCCTCGTACATAATTCTCTCGGTCAATCCAACCCAATTATTCAGCATTAGCTGATTAGTCTTCATACAATCTTTACCTGCAATTACTTGACTCTCATTGGTAATTTAAGTTAGATTACCTGCCCCATTGTTCCCAAATTTGAATAGAATTCAAACAACTATAAATGTAAATATACTTAAAAACTATTGAACAGGTATACATTTTTGGCCACTGTCATTCAAAGTAATAAAGGTTATAAATATGTACATCAATATGGATTTATAGCAAATGTTGTATGCAAATTCGAAATTCTTGGCCAAGGTTACTCAAATTAATAACATGAACATAGTCACATACATATACATTTTCAACAAAAAGAAGAAGATGAAGATGAAGATGAAGAATAATACAAAACTGCTGCAAACTGTACATTACACAAATAACAAGTGCTCGAGGTAATATTCTTACCAAGATCCAACATTAGTGCTAGAAATCTATAGATTATCTGTTATTTTCATGGATTGCGACCTGTGATCAAATTTCGAGTGTATGGTTCCTGAATAATCTGTAGAAATAGAAAGAGTAACGTGCCGGTGGTAAAGGCGCAACACTCGGCGTCGTCGAGTTGTTCCGGTGGTAAAGTGCACCCAGCGCAGTCCACGTGTTCTAGTGTTAGGTGTGAGGCAGTGCTTTCAGCTCGTTTTTTAGCATTGTTTGAATTTAGGGCTTGAGCTACTGTCTATTATTTCCCCCGGATGGATAAAATGTTTTGTTTAAAAATCACGATATTTTGTTTTAATTCATATCTTGAGAAGTTGCTACAGTTTGTCTCCCGAGAACTCACCAATTGTTAACCTGATTGTCATCAGGATTGGGAGGCTAGCATTATTGTTTATATATATATATATATATATATATATATATATAGATGTTTTCAAATGCAATATTAAGCATAATTTTTATGCTTAATCTTGTCGTTTGCGTTTTACGAGATTAACAAAAATCAGTTAATGCATCTCTAAAGTCTATCAACGTCCACTCTCTAGTTAAATAAAAAATTAACGAAATATCTTGTAATTATTTATGTTTAAATTGAACTGATAATTTATATATGATGAATTTTTTTTTAAAAATAACAAAAAATTTATATATTAATATTATACTCATATTGAATCTCTCGTTAAATTGTATAATATAAAATTAACGAAAAAAATATTTTTTTATATCGATTTTAAAATATTTAAGAAGGAAAGGAAATGAAAAAATGATAATAGGTGTAGGGTGGCTATTTGGGGATAATAATAATAATAATAATAATAATAATAAAGGGGGTAGGGGTTCTAGGGATGGCAACGGGGCAGGGCAGGGTCGGCATGCCTCGTGCCCCGCTTAAAAGCAAGGCAGAGCAGTGCGGGTTATTGGGGGGCGATAAATCGTCCTATTTAGTGAACAATTTATATTTTTATAAAAAATCACCAATTTGTCAAAAATAATAAAAGAATAGAGTTATTTAATATAAAAAAATTATAAAACTGTTAAAGAAGAGGAAAAATTATGCAACAAACAAATGGTAATTAACATCTATCCAAAAGGTAATTTATCCCTACATTTTACACTACCTTGCACCCACTGACCTAAATTCTTGTGTCTGTCCCTACATCTGGTTCAAGCATTTGGTCAAGAAATGATAAATCAGCTAGTGCTCAGATTCAAATCAGCAGGAGTATAGGAAAGAGTGCAAGTTGTTACATTATTTTTGGTCACCTGTAACATACCTATAACACATGAAAATGGATTTTTGTCCTAGCCTTAACTGAGCGCATCCCCAGAGATTTGAACATTTGACCTCATGATATGAGGTTTGTTGGATCGAATCCCTGGGAATGTGCCCAACCAAGGTTGGGACAAAAATCCCCTTCAAAGGAAAATAATATGTGTGTTACGAAGTATGTCACAAGTGATAAAAAAATACCGAAACACAAGGATTACTAGTAATGCTGAAGTTAAAGTGCCAATCCATGAATATTCCCAAACTGAACTAGATTCCCAAGATCTTTGTGCTGGTGGAGACATTGATTAAAAAAATAATGATAAATAAAATAAATAAATAAAAAGAAAAAAAATATTTACTCAAGACAAGGAAAACTGCTCTCCCAAGTCACCTCTACTTTATTCTTTGGAGAACATAGGTCAAGAGAATTCGAGGAGTGAATTCATTTCAAGGAGTCTATTTCATTGTGCCGACCGAGACAAAATTTTCACTCTAGAATATTTTGAAGTTAAATCTGTGAGAAATATTAGAGAATATGAAATCAAAACCGAAGGCCCATGATTACATATTTTCCTTAAATCGAATTCGCCGCCCCACCGGTGTTCAAGAGGTTTTAATCAGTATTCGATTATCTGGATAAAATATGTTGTCAAATCGCATTGTACTACGCTCACTTCCTATCGAACTAGCTGTGTGAAAAAGAAACGAGGAAGTGGAAACTTGAAAGAAGAAGCTAATGTGTTCTTGGTTTTTCACTTGTGTTTGTGGTGGTCTCAATTGAGAGGAGAGGATGGCTATATATAAGCTATTTGGGAACTGAAAATTAATAACTTAATTTCAAAGTTTGAAACTGACATTAATCACTGTTGAATTAACAATTGAAACGGATTTTTCATTCACTCAAAACGGATGAAATCTGAATTTCATTCACTCAAAACTAATGAAACTAATGAAATTTTCCAACAATCCCTCACATGAATGAAAATTTGCTAAAACAATGATGAGAGAGAGAGAGAGAGAGAGAGAGAGAGAGAGAGTAAAACGAATCAATCATGCATAGGATATGTGGCAATTAGCTTTGAACATTCCCTCGTGAAACATATCGAGTATTACTAGCAGAGTAGCAGATCTAGTGCCTTGAACTGTTCTATCATTTGTGTAAACCAAGACAATAGATCTCATACAGGACCATTCTAGACACAATGTAGTTCTCATTGTTTTTTTCATTTTGGCCATAAACATGTCACCTGGTTCTGCAAGTGTTTGTTCAAAGATACCTTCCCAATCCCTATAGAAGGGGCCCCACTTCACACTCTCATATGTGACCTATTAACTCAGCATTTCACAACAACACTTAAGGGTCATTAAAAGTATAGCTTAACATGCATCTTCCAATCACCGTGAACATCGTAGGAATGAGTAGAAGGAGAAACTTCTCAGTTATTCATACAGATATACATGATTTTGTGGTCCCTTAGAACCTATATCTTGGGATCTTCATTCAGCTATGTTTGGTTTCCACCATGATACCTTTCAACGTCATAGACTGGAAGCCCATTCCCCTCAATGCTTTTACAACGAACTCACGGGTTAACCTTTTGGTTAGTAGGGATGCAATATTATCCTTTGACTTCACATAGCCAGAGTGATAATACTTTGTGAGAGTACGTTTAATAGCAGTTAACTATCTTGAAGATTTACAAGGAAATATATTCTCAAAGAATTGTGCATTTCTAGACTCCATGATCGTGTTCGAATGAATATCATGTACATTTGAATAATCCACATGAAACCTATATGCACTACTATTTTGTGCATAACCAATGGACACACAATCAACCGTCTTAGACCCAATTTTGTCCTTCTTATGAAGAGGCACTGCGACCTTCGCAAGACATCCCGACATTCATAAGTATTTATACGAAGGTGTACGACTTGTTCAAAGTTTATAAGGGGTCTTATCCATATTCTTTCTTAACACTTTATTCAATATGTAATTTACAGAAAGAATAGCCTCTCCTCACATATTCTGTGGTAATCCAGAACTAATCAACATGGCATTCATTATTTCTTTTAAAGTTCAATTCTTACGCTCAGCAATTCTGTTATGCTAAGGTGAATAAGATGCAATAGTATGGTGAACTATTCCATGTTTAGCACAAAATTCAGCAAATGGTGTTTCATATTCACTACCACGATCACTTCATAGCACCTTTATTCTTGCTAAGTTGATTTTCAACTTCACTCTTGTAAAGAATAAATTTATCAATAGCTTCGTCTTTGCTTTTAAGCAAATACACATAACAATATCTCGTGTCATCGTCAGTAAAAGTAATAAAGTACTTATTGTCGCCTCTTGTTTGAACAAGTTTCAAGTCACACACATCACTGTGAACTAGTCATAATGGTTCGGTACTTCTTTCAATATTATGAAACGAAGACCTATTAAGCTTAACCTCAAAGCAAGTTTCACATTTATGATTTGAATCAATTTGAAACCTAGGCAAGTATTGAGTTTACTTAGTCTACACAATACATTGTAGATTTGTAGTTTATGTGACCTAATCTACCATGCCACATATTAGGAGACTCGAGCAAGTAAATAGAAAGATTTCTCTTATCATTCATAATAGTTGGGGTTACAACAATTACATTTAATTTAAACAGGCCATCAATCATATAGTCTTTCCCAACATAAACTCCTATTTTGTAATCACCAGCTTATCAGCCTCAAATACCATGCGGAAACCATTCTTGTTCAAAAGAGATCCAGAGAGCAGATTCTTGTGAATCTCTTGCACATAACAGCACATTAGTTAGAGTAAGCTATCTGACAGAGGTCATCTTCATAATCACCTTGCATTTATCAAGCACTTCAGAAGTTGAAGAGTTTCCCATGAACAACTTTTCAACATTTGTAACTGGTGCAAAAGTAGTGAACGTGCTTTTATTGGAGCAAACGTGGAAAGTGGCCTCAAAGTCTAGCCACCACTCTTTTAGGTTAGACTGTAACGCCCCGAATTTCGTAAAATTCGGGACGCCACTTCGTCCTTTAAATCTGACTTTATTGCGGAAAATAAATCTAATTCTAAACATCACATTCATTAAAAAAAAAAACTTAAGCGGAAACTTAATCAAATGAATAAAAAAATAATTCTTAAATCTCGATTGTTTAAAAGAGAGCTACAACATTCATAAAAATTTACTAAAATATCATCATTTATTAAATTTTCCAACGCTGCCCCTTTCATTCGCCGCCATCTCCGAGATCTGCAAAAGCTGTTAAAAATGGAATGAGCATTTCGAAAGAAATACTCAATAGACTCATCGCCAATAATTAATTTACAGAATAATTTAACACATACTTATGCAATCATACAGTGACATCATCATCATCAGGGGCTCTTTTAATAAAATCAAAGGCTCTTTAAAAATCATAGGGCGTGGGTAGTCTCGTCTCATGCATTTAAAGCATGTAAGTTATGCATAACATCATTTCTCATTCTTATCTCATAAGAGAATGTTCTTGTCTCATCTCATGCATCAAAGCATATAAATCACGTAATTTCACATAAAGCATGTAAATTATAATTTAAACTAATTAATCGAGGCGAGTCTACCTTAAATTTGCGAGTTTGAAAGTAGAGCAACAATATCACGTCAATCTTCTAAATCACCAAGTGTATCGCCTAGCCAAAAGAAAAATTAAACTGTTTTAGTATTTCGAAAATTGAAATATTAAAGTGAACAAATAAATTTTGGTGGATTAAATAGACTTTTCGAAAATTAGTGGGCTGACTTATAAGATTTTAAAATGCTAGGATTCAATTTAACTCATTTCAAAAGTGTAGGCATTAAATTAAAAGACTTTAAAAAAACCAGGAACTGAAATAATCACTATTCAAACGTTGGGGCTTAAACATTAATTTTTCAAAAAAAATTAAAATATAACATATAACTTATCTCTCTCTCTCATGCGTGAATTGGAGAAGAGAGACGAGCGAGAGCTGGGACGGGAGGGGCTCCTTCGGTTCCACGTTGTCGGGCATAAATCTGGCGGTGGTATTGTCGCCGAGTGGTGGCGACGAAGAGGTGAGTGTGAGTGAGTTAAAAGAAGGAAGTTTGGGGAGAAAATCCGAGGCCAAACTGAGGCTTGAAGCTCGGATTCATGGGTTTTCCGGTGATAATACGGTTGATGATTGAGGTAAGTTTGTTGGCTTAGTTTATTCTTTATTTTTGGGTTTGTTTTGAGTGGATTTGAGGTGAGATTGAAGTTGGACAGTAGGTGGGTTTGGTGATGTTTGGGGATTTTGATTTGGTTGGGGATTGAAGTGGGGGCGTTCGGTTGATTGGGTGGTAAAGATAGCGGTTTTGAGAGAGAGGCGGCGGCTTTGGAGTTGCAAGCAGTGGTGGCTGGTGGCGTTGATTTTCGAAATGGGCAGTGGAGTCGACATTGGTGGTGGTTCAGTGATTGAGTTTCGATTGATGGCAGTGGGCAGGGGCGATTGCAGGCTGTGGTTGGTGTGTTCATTGTGAAGTTGGAGTGGCTCGATGGTGGAGGCTTGGCAGCTTGGTGGTGGCATTTGGTAGTTTATTCTTGAATGTGCCATGGCAGATTGTGGGTGATTCGTGCGGTGGTGATGATTGGTTATTGTTCACGGGTGATGAATTGGTGATGTTATTGTGGTGGTGTGCCGGTTCAACTATGGTTCTAGAATTGGTTGAAAACAAGGCAGTGTGCATATTGAAGATGGGAAAGTGACTACCTTGCTCAAGTTCTGAATGTGTCTGTGTGAATAATGCAGGTGAATGAGAAATTATATCATTTTGGTTAATGTGTGGCAGCCTTTGGTTTAGGAATGTTGAGGGAATATGCAAATAATTATTGGCTAAATGGGGGGATTGAAGGATAGATTAAGGGTGCTGATCAGTTAGAGGAAATAAACATGTGAATGAATTTTAGCTGTGAATGACAGGAAGAAAACGTGGGGTGATGATGGGGAAGGAAAATTGTGAATTTGGGAGGATTTGGCTGGTTATTGACTCAAATTTTTGGTAAGTTATGACAGGTTTTAGTTTAGACCAGAATTGTGGGCATCTGTAAGGGAATTGAGGTTGATTGAGGGATTGAAGAGTGGTCATGAGAAAGAAAGAAAAATGTGTTGTATATGCAAATGGAAGCTGGAGAGGAAATTTTGGGATTTAAAATAAAATGAATGTGAATTGGGTATTTTTAAAAAAAAAATTGAGAATGAATTTAAATTGGAGTTAAAATATTTTGGACTCAAATATTTAAAGTTTGGACTAAATTTTATTATTAAAGATACATTTGGAAACTTCTTAAAATTGAAATTGGACTTAAAGATAAATAATGAAAAGGGAAACTTTTAAATAAAATTTGAAAGTCGAAATAAGATAAATTTGAAATAATTTAATTTTACTTCATTGGCTAGACGATCACGTTTTTAAAATAAATTTGCAGAGTCGTAGCGACACGTCTTTTAAAAATAATTAATATTTATAAATAAGTCATGAAAAAATTCTCGGTCGCTACATAGACCCCCACCAGGTTAACCTCACTAATCACCCGCCGTAAGATTTAGGTCAGACATGTCATCTAAAAGATAATCTCTCTCATTTCCAACTATATTAGCCAGAGGACGTTGCTTGTTATCCCTCCGCGGACAATCTGCTAATCAATGCCCAAATTTGTCAACGTTTCATTGAACTGGAACTTAGGTTTCTTTCCTACCCCACCTATAGGCTTCAACTGAGAACCTTTAGTAACCTACTTTTTATCTTTCCAATTTCCATTACCATGGTTGACTTTAAAAGATTGACCTTTCTTGGTACTGGAACTCTGGTCATGTTCCAATATATTAGCTTCTAAGAGTAACAATTCTCTGACTTACGTTCAGCCAGTTTGTTATCCACCTCAAGCGCAGCTTGATAATTAAATCCTCGCCTTCTAAGAGTAACAATTCTCTGACTTACGTTCAGACAGTTTGTTATCCTCCTCAATGCGCAACTTGATAATTAAATTCTCGAAAGTCATATCTTTCCTCTTATGCTGCAAATAGCTTTTGAAAGCTTTCCATTGAAGAGCTAGCTTGTGAATAGCAGTAGCCACCTGTAGGGATTCTAAAATAGTCAAACCATCGGCATGCATTTCTTGTAAAAGCACTTGGTACTCCTGCACTTGGCTCACCACTGAACATGAATCTATCATCTCGAAGTCCATACACTAACTAGCCAAGAATTTTTTTAGACCTAACATCCTCGGTCTTGTACTTCTTTTCTAAGGACTCCCAGAACTCCTTACCAGACTTCTTTACCACATACATGTGATACTGAGGATTCTGTAGGCCATCCAAAACATAGTTGCAGCACAAAAAATCAACACTTTTCCAAGCGTCTCAAGTTGCATGCCTATGCATATTAATGTTGTTTTCAGCTACGACAGGGGCATCCCCAGTGAGGAAACTTGCAAGGTCCTAAGTAGTAGATAGAAAACCATCTTATTTTGTCATATCTTAAAATCAATCCCCGCAAACTTATCTCAGCGAATTGCATGATTCACCAAAAATGGAGCTGAAAATGATGGCAAAGGTACCTAGGCCGCAACCCTAAGCACTGGTAAAGGTATTGTGCAAAATTGGATTGTCGAGGCCACAGCCGTAAGCAATTTATGTTCACTCAACATGAGGAATCCCGCGACCAATTATCCCATCGGTGGGATGAAATCCAATCGTGGTCTTCATAGGGTTAAAAGGTCATTACAGGATTTGGTACACTAGTACCAACAATATTACTTCCGTTGTTCACATCGTGATTTCCATGTGACGCCATTGAACCTTAGAACAAGTAACAAATAATTTAAAATAATAACAAGATTGTAAGTGTATATAAATTAGAGATCTGAGCTATCTTCAATTTAAGAAAACAAAACACATTAAACAGAATTATATCCCATGAAATATCGTAAGAAAATCAGGAAAAAGAATGGAATCAATCACTACAAGTAAAGGTAGCAATCATTATAAATTTATTATGATTTCACTTTCTTGCAGAGACATGTCAATGTAAAATCACCTACTTTAAAAACTATAAAACCATGCAAAACCATTTCCATGAAACCATGCAAAGACAACTAACCATAACAGAAATATTTTTTTCCTTTTAAACCTTACTGCAAATTGTATGCAAACAGTAAATATAACCTTTTGAAAAAATAAATAGAAAGTGGAGAGTTAAATAGCGAACAAAATTGATGGAAAAAAACCTTGTAAACAGAAACAAAACGGACTGGTGAACAAGGAAGACAAAATCTGATTCTCTAAAATTCCAAAAATGAAATTCTTTTTAAGCTTGTAGAAAATATTAGCAAATCAAACCAAAAATTAGAGAATATGAAATCAAAGCAAAAGACCTATGATTACATAATTTCCTTATATCAAATTCCCCGCCTCACCGGTGTGCAAGAGGTTATAATCGGTGTTCAATTCCCCGGATACAATCGATTGTCGATTCACGTTACACTACGCTCTATGTCTATCAAATTAGTTGTGTTTATACTCTATCTCTCAATGAAATTGAAATTGAAGAAAAAACGAGGAAATGGTTGCTTGAAAGAAAAAGGTACTATATTCTTGGTTTTCCACTTGTGTTTGTGGTGGTTTCAACCGAGAGGAGAGGATGGCTATTTATAACTTATAAGCTCTTTCGCAACTGGAAATTAGTAAATTAATTTTAAAGTTTGAAACTGACATTAATCACAATTGAATCCACAGTTGAAATTAATTTTTCATTCACTCAAAACGGATGAAATTTGATGCGGGAATTTAATTTTCATTCACTCAAAACTGATGAAACTGATGAAATTTTCCAACAAAATCACCAAAATTATACCTCAAGTTCTTATCTTTAATTTTTTTGTGAAAGTGTCGAGTGACAATTCTCGAAAATATTTGTAACTTCAGTGACCAGTGCCGTAAAATTGGAACTTTACTGATCATTTCGAAATTTTGCTCAAGCTTTCAGTGACCGTTTGTGAAATTAATCCCGTTTTTTAAATTATTTTTCAAGCACATATTTTATCTCAAAAATAATAATTTTTTTGTTTATAAATAAAAAGTTTTACAAAACTCCGAAGATAGGAAATGACATACAACGACTCACTTCCAAAGTTATATAGACTAAATATTGCAGTAATAAATAATTTATAAAATTGGTCAGTGGACGATCAACAATTTATTTGTGATCCTTTATTCTACTATAGTATGTAACACGTTCGGTGTTTTAAGGGATAAAATCTAACATCGAATAAAAATGAAAACATACACCAATTTATAAGAGTTGGATTACTCCTCTTAATAAGGTTGACATCTTAAGATGGAACCACAAATCTTTAACATGATATCAGAACACATTAAGCTACAACGAATGATTCGATCCGATTAAGACTCAAAAAATAAACATACGAATTTCAAGATTGGTCTGCTCAAACGAGCCACCATCTTGAGGGTGCATGTTAAGGGATAAAATCTAACATCGAATAAAGATAAAAACATACATCAATTTATAAGAATTTGGATTACTCATCTTAATAAAGTTGACATTTTAAGATGGAACCACAAATCTTTAACACGGTGCACGTTATATTATAACGATATTTTTTTGATATTTTTTATTCAAGTATATATGCTTTGAAATTGAATGGAAATTGTCCACATTTTTCTACACATATCACCTTAAAAAGTTGCAAAATGTTGAGTTTGCCAATCTCAATACCGAACTCAATTTATCTTAAACATTATTCAAATTCCTATTTAGTATAATATTATCACCTTTCTTCTTCTCATTATTGATTGTTGACTTCTTCAAATTTTTTTTTTTTTATTTCCTGAAATGCATTCTTTAGGTAACCTTATTTGAAAAAAACTGTACTTGTGAGGAATTTTTCTTTTTTTTCTTTTTTAATGGGTATATAGTGCATGATCAATACATTGATTAGTAGAAAAAGAATGATATTCAACATTTGATAATTTATCCAAATTTTAGAATCGAGTTGAAATCAATCAATTACAATCTAACACACAAAGAATGTTGATCGTGCATGTGACTCGAAACAACATCTTATCCTAAATGTTTAAGAATAACTGAGATGTATCTAACCTAGGATTCATAAGTTAATTGTCTCAGTAATCACTAAACTTTTGCACATGTCTATGACTGGTCACTGAAGTTTAAAGTGTCGAGTTTTGGTTACTAAACTTATGTTTATGTCTTCAACTGATCACCTAAATTTAAAGTGTTGAGTTTTGATAATTAACTTATAAATTAATTGTTTCAATAATCACTGAATTTATGTATGTGTTTTCAACAATCATTAAAGTATCTAGTTTTAGTCATTAAACTTATCAAAATGTTGAATGTTGGTAATTAACTTAACTTTTGTAACATATCATGTCAGATTTTACTGTCCAATCATGACTCACCAAATTGACAAATAAGAAATTTTTAAAAATATTTTCAATTAGTAACTAAGCTTTTAAAAAATGTCTGTCTTCGACTATTGATTTGTTATATGCAACTTATAATTTGGAAGAATATTTATAAATTTTCAGACTGTCGTATCATTTTTACAAATTTAATGATCGAACTCAACTACGTTAATGTTTGGTGAATAATGGATACATTTTTACAAGCTTAGTGACTAAGTTAAGTCATTTTAAAAAGAAAAAAAAAATACATTTTAGTTTAATGTCATCAATTTCGTTACAAAAATTAAGTCAGTAACTAACAACTAACATCCAACATTTTGATAAGTTTAATGATCAAAACTCATCAATTTAAATTTCAACAATCAATTGTAGACATAGATATATAAGTTTCGTGATTATTTGAACAATTAACTCATAAATTTAATGACCAAAACTCGAAACTTCGATGATCGATTTCGAACCACTAAAGATGTCATATTTAATTAAAGTATCAGAAAATTGTTCTAAAATTGATGCTTCTCAAATTCGTGCATCAAACAAATTGATTTACAGTCCAATGAATCCCAAAGAGGCATGTTCAAACCTTTAAATTGATAAAACCACCACAAATCATTTCAAGTTTTGCTACAACATAATGAGATGTGGTCAATGATGTGACGACAAAAAAAAGCAGCAGCAAAATACTTTTAAAATAGGAAGCTCTTTTATAAATTAGTTTTCAAATAAAAATGAATATTACTTACTTAAAAAGCTCTTTTACAGAAAACAATTGTAAAAATCTTACCAAACATGCCAATGTTCTAAAATAACAGGAAATATTTAACCATTAAAATGGCTGACAGTAGTAGACGTGCAAATGATTACTTAGTTTTAGGTTAGCTGAACAAATGTATAATGAAGAATAACATATCCGCCAAGTTCATGACACTAGATATACTTTGTTGTTGCAGACATACAACAAAATTGAACAAATCTCTATGTTGCTATCAGAAGTATAAATCCCACCAGCAGTAGCTGAAGCACTATTCAAATAACAAGTTCCAAGGATAAAGAATACAACAAAGGAAACAAATGTATGCACCATCAGAAGCACAAATTCATCAATAATCCGAGTCCCGTACGCCATTTTTCATCACGAATCATATTAACTGCCCAAATGATCCTTCTTAATTGGGACAAGTTCCATCAGCATATTCCATTACACTAAATTTCTATTGGGGCTTCTACTGCGCTGTGCACCATACCTATTGCTGCACATATAATAATATAGAGACGACGTGTATCAGACTGCAAAGCCAAACATAGAAAAGCAAGATGCAATGTAAAATATACGTTAGATTTACTAGTAATATAAATACAACAAACATTTCTCAACTTGAATTGGTGCCTACTGCCTAGAAATTTGTAGTGAAGCATGTTTCCCAAATGAAAACGTGGTGATTAACTAAAAATTTAGACATTTTTATAGTTGTAGGCTGATTGGGCAACAATAGCAGGAAGTCAGGTAAAGCTTACTCCTTTTAAGAAACTGGGGACCAACTTTCTACCGAGACAGTACTCTACGGATCAATACTGCAAATTTCCCAATTAAAAAATAAAAAAAGTAATTGTAAGAACCAATAGAAAAGAATCATACCTGCCACGCCCCACATCTCGTCCGCCATAGCCGGAATCAAAGCGTCCAAAATGACCTCCACCAAGGATGCTAGGGCCTGAACCCCACTGACGTTTTGCCTTTCCCATTCCATTTCCACGTACAGCCATATCACGAATTTCAACGGGGACACATTGATTTGCTCCATTCAAAACTTTGACAAGATCTGATGCATGTTTAGCATCCTGGTCACAGAAAAAAGTAAAAGCAACTCCAGTGGCACCTGCCCGTCCAGTTCTTCCAATTCTATGAACATAATCCTCTATTCCCATGGGAAAATCAAAGTTTATTACCACCCTGTAACAATTGAAGAAAATTAATGAAGGAGGAAAAACCAAACAAAAGAAAATCACGAGTAACATAATTCACAGCGTCACAGATTTGTCCATGCTTTCAACGTAATCTCTTTTGAGTATTAAGGTAGGGAGGATTCAATAGCACTAGACTGTATTAATGAAGAAAAAGAGCTAAGAATCATTATACTATTGAGTATTAATATACTATCCACTATTGTTAGTGTTAAGAAACATGAATGAGAAGATCTCATGTACATGCTGAAATAAGATTTATGGCAAAAAGAAAACATTATGGAGTAGCCAATCTAATTTCTCCTACAAAGTGCATATAATTGATCGTTTAAGTTCTGATTATGACAGAGACCCTGCTTCATAATAATTACAATATTCATGTATCAACAACTTGCCTAATATCTTTAACGTCCAGGCCACGAGCAGCAACATCAGTGGCTACAAGCACTGGTGACCGTCCAGTGCGAAACTGACTCAACACATGATCTCTCTCAACCTGAGATTTGTCTCCATGAATAGCAGCAGCGTCAAATTGGCGGGTTAGTTTACGTGCAAGTTGATCACACATTTTCTTTGTTGAACAGAATATTATTATTTTTGATCCTGGTTCTTGTGATCTCAATATCTGGTCCAGCCGCCTGTGTTTCTCCATGGGTGAAAGGACTTCAACATACTGACATATGAGATAATGCTGTCAATAATTCTATTCAAATTATCCAAACATAAAACAAAAATGATACGTAACTATCGAAGCAGTAAAGATAAAATAAAAGCTGAAACTGCAATTATGAAACAGGGTGATGGAAATTTATAGGAAGAGATAGACCTGGGTAATAGCCTTGTTTGCAGCAAGCTCATCAACATTTCCAATGTTAATCTGAACAGGTCTAACCAGTAGATCAGCAGCAATTCTACGCACCTCTTTTGGCCATGTTGCTGTGTACATAAGTGTTTGCCTGCTAGTAGGAACCTCCTTAACAATCTTTCTTATCTGAGGCTCAAACCCCATATCCAACATCCGATCCGCTTCATCCAACACCAAGTACGAAACTCGACGGAGGCTTATCCTCCTCATCTCTAGAATATCATTCAAGCGACCAGGAGTAGCAACTACTACATCTATACCACTGTCCAGGTCTCTCAACTGAGGACCTTTTGGTGCACCTCCATACAAACACTGCATTGAACAACAAATCAGAACTGGAATCAGCAACAATATTCATTCATCCGCATAATAATAATACACTAAAACATACAACAGTATGGTGTGCTCTTTTGTTTTGGATGGTTTATAGATGTGTGCATGCGTATAGATATTGCACGGTCAATAAGTAAACAAAAATAGAAAGCAACTTTATAACAGCGACAAAATCCAAAATAAGCAGCAAACATCATTAAATCCATACCGTGCAAGCTATCTTGGATGATTTTCCAAACTTCACAGCTTCAACTTGTATCTGAGTTGCCAACTCCCTCGTTGGTGACAACACTAAAACTGTTGGACCTAATTTGGGATTATTACTTCGTTGCTTTATGTGAGTAAAGCTAGGAATCAAGTAACCCAAAGTTTTCCCAGAGCCCGTCTTCGCAATGGCTACTACGTCAGAACCTTGTAGAGCAATTGGCCATGACTGTGCCTGTATTGGTGTGGGAGCAGAAAATCCAGCATGGTAAACCTAAAAAAACAAAAACCAACCCACAATCCCAGTGAGCAGAGTTTAAAATTTCTGAAAGGTTACCATTTTCAACTTATTCAAGTAGACAATGCAAGAAGAAGCATCATCCCACAATGTAGACAGTCATTCTTACTGATGAAAGCTAGAGTAGGAGGACGCCCCTTCTTTTTGGACCAAACAGCAGACTGAATCAACCACCAGAAAGTCCCAGTCACGAACTTGGATGATTCGAAAAGCCCTTCAGAAAATTTGGTCCACCAAATAAGGGCAATCCAAATATATGCAAGCCCCGTACGAGGGCAGCACAGTGTACGACATTTGGCTCCTCCTTGGAGCAAACATCGCACCTGCGACAAAAAGTACAAATGGAAACTAAGAATGAGTTCTTAATCTCCACATTGGACCTCCTCCGTTAGTCAACAAATGTAGCAAAAGAACAGTGGACTCACAGTTTATTATTCATACCTACAAAGTTTCTATACATCCAAGAATTTAAAAGAATAAAATTAGGTCCATACCTCTCTAAGAATCTCTGAAGGGAAACCAGTAGCTTCAAATGAAGTGAAAGGTTGGGGCACATTATCTCCCTAGTTTATTGAAGTACAGAAAAGCAGTTAAAACACAAATATGATTGATTTAGCAATAAAAATAAAGAAGATTTATAAATGACCAAGTATGTGCAAGAAAGCATAAAAGAACAGGAGAAAGTGCACAAATCTAGATGACAACCATGGATTTGACACCAAACTTACAGTAACTCGTTTATCTATCTAGCTAAAACAACCTTATACTTTTGAATGCTTCAAATTAAACCTAGGTTGACAAAAACCAACTGAAGCAGTATATTATTCAAATCCATAACACTGCTGCCAATATCAACAACCTATGTGTGATGTATTTTCTATTAGTTCTATTGAAGGGTTACAATTTTTTAATTTTTACGTTTTAACTCTATGATTATATGTGAGGAATATGTAAACTGGAAATGAGACGATACTACCAAGAATATTCCCAAACTAGGTCAATGATATTGAAGTTCGGATCTCTAAATGTCCAAGTTAGTTTTTACACCACCGGTTACTAGGTTTTAGTCATCAGTATATATCTCTAAAATTGATCTGTCAGGTTGGGGTAGCCAAAAGTTTTAAGTTGATCCAAATAATTGGAAAAAACTGGGTCTTAAGGCGGATATGGTACTCTCTCTTCAATTAAGACAGACATCAACTCAGTATCAAGCTTACAAATACATTACAGATGCTTACAGTTACTGTTATGTCATGCCTCAACTAAGTATCAGGTTTACAAATGCATTATAGATGCTTACAGTTACAGTTATGTCATGCCGATGACGATAAGAACTGATAGATAAACCACTTCTTTCTGCAACTTTTGAAGAAAATGATCCGAGTCCAGAACTCGCTTTTACAATCAGATCATCGTGTGAATGATCTGATCTGCTTCTTGCACTCTGGTAAAAAGTGAAGAAAAATTAACTGGTTAGTTCATTAAAAAGGGACAAAAAAATTAACTAACATGCAGAAGAAAGAGACTGTGTGAGTCAAAAATATCGACAAACATCCAAGTCTTTTTTATGCATAAACGCTGTTATAATTACCCCATGTATATTAGAACTCCAAATAAGTAAAAGGAAAAGGAAAAATGGAAGAGAAATATTTGTAATGTTACTTTTGGAAACTGAAAAGTACTTCAACAGCATCAAGGAACTAAAAACCTAATGGAACTACACGAGTCCAAAAGTACCTCATCAACATCATTGAACTGAAATCCTAATGGAACTATACAAGTCCAAAAGTACTAATCCCACATCCAACTATTCTTTATGCACAAACACTGTTATAATTGTCCCAAATATATTAGAACTCCGCAAAATAAAGAAACTATGAGCATAAATACTACTATAATTTTCCAAGTTATACTAGAACTCCGAATAAGTTGAGGTAGAAGGAAGATTGTAAGAGCAGATAAACATTAGTAATGTTACTTTTTGGAAACTGAAAAAGTATTTCATCAGCACCACAGAACTAAAAACCTAATGGTACCAACTTCAATTCATTATAATGGACTCTATTAACAAGCTCAGAAGCTTTAGAACAAATCTTCCAAAGTTCGATAAACTTTCAAAGGTGAGATTCATCATCTCTGCAACTGGACAATAACGACCCTTTTTGAACTTCTTCAAGTATTGACAATACTGCCAGGACAGTAAAAATAAAGAATGCTCCCCTGAATGTCTCATTCGATGTGATCTTCATAATTAAGAAAATTCTCATAAACCATCTAATTTGCCATACGGAATAGCAAAATGATAAGAGATGAATATTCATATAGAGAGATAGGCCTTACAAAGTTACCAAAATTAAACACTGGTGTCAACCTAACAGATAGAGAGATAGGCCTTACAAAGTTGATGTCACTAATGCAAAAATATAAACAATAATGAAGGCAAGTAAATACATCAGCATAATATCACCAACGTAACATTCAGTTTTCTTTTCTAGAAATCATTCACAACAGTAATAAGAGAGGGATGTAATTCAACTTGTGCAGCTACAGTAAATGTTCTTTTTACAAATGTTGAGCATATTTCTTACAGAACATTAAGCAAACATGACAGGCAATGTATCCCCCAAAAATGTGTCCATTAAATTAGCATCATAGATATCAACCAATACTTGGATTCAATCAAAGCTAAGTTCATGGTTGTGAATACATCTCCTTATAAAAGAGAGGTCTAAAAACATAGTTGCGTTAGCACCTTATAACTTGCTGTCCCAGAAGCAACCTTCATTGACCCACTGTTGAAACCTTTGTTATATTTATCATCGTCGTCATTCTCTGTGCAACAACCTTGAGAAGGCTTTCGAACTGACAAACTCAAAGATTTGTAAGGCACAGCAGAGCTTGCATTCAATGTGTTAATGGGCCTCTCATATTGGGTAACGTTGGTCTCCGGATTCCAGTAATAATGATACCCGGTCTTACCATCAACCAGGCCTTTCCATGGATTTGGGAGGGTGGGATCATCTGGCCCATATCGGATGTCAGTAGAAGGGGCAGTTGCAGTAGCAGCCATATCAAAGGTCCCTTTTAATTATCCTGTAGTTTCAATCAACAAAATTCCAAAAACTACAGTAAATAAATTTCTATGGAAGACAGCGTAAAACTCATGTCAAGTTGTCGAGAAATGATAAAAGATCTAGAACTAGCAAATTTATTACTCGACATAAACTAGAGGTCGAAATAATCCCGCATGGAACGTACATAGCTTCACTGTCCAAGAGATAGACCATAAAATCTACACCTAGACAATTGACCTTAAAAATCCTGATCTAAGACTAAGACCATAGATTGCGTTACTGCGATGTGCCAATCGCATGCGTAAATGAAGAATTATATTCAGATCTGAAAAGCTATAAAATAAAAACCCTAGAAATTAGATAATTTACAGAGAGAATCGTACCTTACCGCGTCGACTAAGGACTATAACGAGAGGCCACAAACGCTCTCTCTCTCTCTCTCTCTCTATATATATATATATATATAAATCCACTACAATGTATAAGCTCAAGAAAGAGAGGAATGCTTCCGAGAAACCAGAGACAACTGGGAGAGGTTTAAACATTGGGTATGGCGCGTCTATTTATTGAGGGCGGTGAAGTTCAGAGCAAATGTTTTTATTTTTTAGTTTTTGATATATCTATGTATGTAGGACTCTTTGTTTAAAAGGCATGGTCAAACAAAAATTTCATTTAAAAAGACCCCTTTCATAATTTATTAGTTCAATAGCCTCTTAGTTGGAAAAAATAAGAAAATAATTTATACAATTACCCAAATGTCCTTGCCAAACAAAACCTAATTTTTTTTCCCTGGTTCATTTCACGTTCGTCATCCCAGTTGATTTCCTCTGCAAAAGTGGCTTCTTCACCAATCAGGTTCATGCCCTTCTTCTCTTTGCTCTTCCTTTTCTTCAAAATCAGTTCATTCATATTCTTTTTCTCTAAAAATGGACATTGTACTCCATTTTATCTAAACCCACATTTTATTTAGTGTATTGAAAATCCATTTTCCAACATTAATATTGAGTGTTTGGAGAAAAAGAGAAGGTAATGTTGAATTTAAACAATTTTTAACCATTTTAGTTAAGCAATATCTGAATCAATTCATGCTGATGTAATTTTGCTGATTTGCTCTTAATCCGCGCGTAACGAGTTCGAAATCGTTTTGGATATATTGATGTCGTTATTATTAATCTGTTCTTGTTTTTAACTATTTTTTATAGTTGAAGTAATTTATATGTTGATAAATACAAGCTTCTCATGATAACTAAATTTGGAACAATAACTAGAGCATGTTCTTTACATTTGTGTTTCATAGCAGTTAGATATTGCATGTTATACATAAAAATGCTATGTTGAATTGCAGTTATGGGCAATGTGGATATGGTATGGATATCGACATGTTACTAGTTGAGTTTGAGTAGAATCTCGAATGTTTGTAGATATGAAAATATGTGGGGAATGCAAGAGGGAGAACATTGCATATTCTTGTGTCGAGGACAATTTCATATGTGAAATTACATGACATAGTGAAACAGCTGCTGAACATTGATTTAAGGATACATGAAATGGAGATGACATGTCATGTTCCAATAATCGGTCCACTTGTACGAGCTTAGGAGCTACGGATTAGCAATAATGTGTGGAGTGACAAGCTTCTTTTGATATTATAATTTCATTTTCATTTGCTCTTTTGTTATTGTATTTGTTGTATTGAAACGATGTTAAATTCAATTTATGTTGTTATGAATTTGTGTTCAATGATCATGTACAGGATTTAAATGATAGCTGTAACGTTCCAATTATGAATGTATCACACTGTGTTTAATTAAAGTACCATATATGATGGTATCTACAAGCTTCTCGTGATATTTAAAGTGCAACATCATTTGAGAACATTTTTCGTTACATATGTGTTTCATTAACTGTTAGAATTTGTCTCGTTTTCTTAAAAAAGTTATGTTGAATTGCAGTTATGTACAACGCCAGGTTACTGAATGATTTGCTTGAGAGTTCAACATCGTTCCACTTGATAAGAACTTGAAGTACATTGAATTTCTCCAAGGAAATATGGACGTGAATGCAATCGCTTGAAATGCGTACCAATGTAGAGGAAGAAATTGACCGTGGAGTTATTGGCATGGAACTTCGAGCCTTAATTTGTATTGATGAATCTGGATTTTGTTTGTCTAGTTAAGAATCTTTTTGTGTTGTTGTTTATATGTGGAGGAAGAAATTGACAATGGAGTTATTGGCATGAAACTTCGAGCCTTAGTTTGTAGTGATGAATCTGGATTTTGTTTATCTAATTAAGAATCTTTTTGTGTAGTTGTTTATTTGTTTGGTTTGTATTAGGAACTATGTTTATCAATTTTTGTTGGAATAAGAATGATTGATTTTTAGCAGGATGTTATTCATTTGATTTTAAAATATAACGAGGTTTAATTCGTTAATTTGCACACATAACGACTTTAACGTCGTTCCCGTCTAAAAAAAATAGTAACGAGGTATAAATCGTTACTTCATAAACATTACGTGTTCAACATCGTTCCTTTTGAAAAAACATTACTGCTTTATATCTGTCCATAACGAGGTTGAACTCGTTACTGTGTACACGTAACGACTTAAATGTCGTTATAGTTACTGCTTCGAAGTCGTTCGTAACGATATTAATGTCGTTACAGTTGAAAATACCTTACTGCTTTACTGTTGTTTATAACGACATTGAAATCGTTACTTCATAAAAATAACAACATAAATGTCGTTACATATATTTACGGATATGTCCTCGTCATCCAAAATTCCCAACAGTCAACAAAGTCGCACTAACTTTTCAAAAACGATGTTTAAATCGTTGTAACGACTTCAAATCCGTTATCGTTTGGAAGATCGTTTCATTGTAATCGTAACAACATTGAGCTCGTTTGTGTAGAAAATAGCCTAAAACGATGTGGAACTCGTTACTGTTTCTGTTGAACGAGTTCGAGATCGTTATGTTTCAGGCTCAGAAAGTCACGTAACGATAATTATGTCGTTTGTTTACAAATTTGACGACATTAAGATCGTTCCAGTGTACTATATTACCAAAACAATGTCAATGTCGTTTTTTCGATAACAAAACGATATTGGAATCGTTATGTTCATAGCCGAATAAATATCATAACGAGTTAAATGTCGTTCTTTCTTAAGTTTGGCGAACTCTATATCGTTTCAGTATAAATTATTACTATAACGTCGTTTGTATCGTTTCTTCAATCGCAACACGACATGTATATCGTTATGACTCAAATCGTCGATCCGATCATTTTTTGCTGTCCGAAGTGCCTCCAATAGACGTAATCTAACAAAAATGGGTCATAAAAAGTGATTCAAACACTTTGTAAATCGACATGATTAGAAAGATAAGATCAATATGAGATGAAGTTCCTTTAGTTATCTATTACCTTGGAACTTCTACACTTGGGAGAAATGATTATATCTTTCTAATTATGTCGATTTAAAAAGTATTTGAATCATCTTTTACGATCCATTTTTGTTAGATTACGCCTGTTGGAAGCATTTCGGATGGTAAAGAACGATCAAATCATCGATTTCATCCATAATGACACACAAGTCGTGTTCCACATGAAGAAACGATATCTAAGCCGTTATAGTTATAATTTACACTGGAACGAGATGCATTTCGTTAATTTAACACTATAACGATATGGAAGACGTTATGATGGTTTGTCGATTTTTGACAAAACAATTTTAATATCGTTATGTTTGCAAAGAAACGATGTAAAAATCGTTTTAGCTAACATTTCAACTATAACGATCTTGATGTCGTTCAATTTGTACAGAAACGACATAATCATCGTTATGTTATTTTCATATGCTGAATTAGAACGTTATTTAACTCGTTATATGTAAAATGAAACGACATATATATCGTTTTAATTTTATTTTAAACTCCAACGATCTCAAAATCGTTATTATTACATTGGAACGATTTATTAAATGATCACAATTTTGAAATCGTTACAACGACTTAAACATCGTTACAACAAAATTTGTGCAAGTTTGTTGATTGTTTGGATTTATGGACTACGAGAGCATTATTATAAATATGTCATAACGACATAAACCTCGTTATGTGTAAAAAGTAACAACTTCAATGTCGTTATGAATAGATCTGAAGCAGTAACTATAACGACATTTAACTCGTTATGTATACAAAGTAACGATTTAGACCTCGTTATGAATAGATTTGAAGTAGTACATTGAATTCGTTATGCATACACAATAACGACTTCAATCTCGTTACTACATTTTTTCAACTATAACGACATTGAACTTATTACATGTGCAAAGTAACGATTTAGACATCGAAACAGTTCTCATATCGTTATGAGTTCCATTACAAGATACCTATGGCGACAAAAACTCATCTATAGCAATACATAGCACATTTTTTCAAATAACTTTTTAACCACATAAATTTCTCAAACCACTTTTGAACCACATAATATACCTCGAAATTATCACATTCCTTGTTTATAAGCAAAAATTATTTATCAAACAGAGGCTTGATTTTCAAGATAAAAATCTACACATACGGGTGAGTTTGCATATTATTTAGTGCATTTGTGTTGTGTGAATTTGAATTTTTTTCTCTTATTTTCGGTCTCTTTAAAAAAAAAAAATTTGGGGGCACTATCCCCAAAGCCCCGAAATATTCATCGCAAAAAATACACGTTCATCTCTGTGTCTTACTATTACTAATTGTCTGCGTCCAACACTGCTTATATGTTTACTAGATATTAAATTTTCAATTCCTTGCAATATTAAATTTAAAATATTTTTGGAATATAATATATATTTATTAGTTATAATTCATTACATAAATTATTATTGGTTCAAGTGGTTGAGTTTTTAAAATATTCAAGGTTCAATTCCTTGCAACTTTATATTTATGGGAAATGAAATACAATTTTTTAGAATACAATATATATAGGTTAGAGATAATTTGAACACATAATGTTGTTGGTTGAAGTGGTTGAGTTCTCAAAGTTTTACCTATAGGTGTAGGGTTCGAATCTTTGCACATCTAGAAGAAGGAAATATATTTTTTAGTTTTTCCATCAAGGATAAAAAGGTCATTTGATACTTTAAAATGTTTTTCCTTTTTTTTTATATTCTTATTTTAGTCAAGGGGTTAGTTGGACAAAAGTTTTGTGAGTGAGGGTTATCCCAGCTAATTCCCCATGTATTTATTGGACTGTTCGCAGCCATTTAAGCTACGTATGATTCACATGTTTTTTCAGGAAAAATGACATTTTTCAAGCATTTTTTCATTTTTAGAGAGATGTTTGATTGTCAATATTTTTTAAAGAAATCATTTCCCATTTTCAGCTCACGTAATGTCATTTTCTCCCAAAATCGAGAATTCCTTTTCTTGGCTAGGTAGGTATTTTTATTTTTTTGGAAAAATCTCCCTCTCTCAAAACCCTCTCAATGCACACAACCAACAAATAAGTCAGTTTTCAGGTCAACTAGATGATGATAGACTAAAGAAGATGATGATCCCACACACTAAACAATAAATTCATCTATAGTCCCCTTCATCCGTTACCTTTTCTTACCTTTTTGTAGGATTTTCCTTCTGCACTGTTTTGGTGGTAGTTAAAATTCTGGAATTTGAACATGAATATTTGTTTATGATGGAAGAAGAGTGCACCTTTTTATGGATAAATTAGTACTTGCAACAAGGATGATTATTATCACCTATAAATAGATGTGTTCTTTATCTGGTTGGGCGTGTGGCATATAGAAAACATTTTTAGTTAGTCCCCTCTCATTGATTGAAATCAGCACTCAGTTTCCATTTTGCAAAAAAAATTATTAGATGTCCCATATTTCGGACCAGTCGGTTCTAAATTTTATTAGAAATTGTAGGAGAAACTACAAAATTGGAAGAGATTGAAATGAAAGGTGCTATTTTACAGAAAGAAAAAAAAATCTGAAGATGGACAATTGGTATAGTAATTAGAAATAGCAATGAATACAAAATAAAGAACCATACAACAAATTAGTTGGGTTTTGCATAGGCCACCTAAATCTATATTATAATTAAATGATGCCATTTTCATGTTCTTTAAACAACTAGTATGTTTTAGGTGACCTTTGACGTAGATGGACCTATGACTCACTTTCTAAAGGAATTGGCGATTGAAATTGAACAAATTACTTTACTATATACAAGAGGAATCCTTTAATCACCTAAAACCAGGGATCAACTCATTCTAATAATAGAGTTCAAGCTTTTAATTCGAAGTAAGTTTGTTTACAAGAGGAATTCTTAATCCCCTAAAACCAGTTAACTATTTAGTATTATATACCATATGTGCTACTTTGTCTGTGTTTTCTTTAAGTATTTAATATTACTTGGTAGTGAGTGCCATGGATACATAGAGGAGGCAACGTCGGCACCAATTACAATGCATGGGCTTGTTTTGGAGTATAGTAATCCGAGCAATTGTGATTCATGAAGGTATTAGACGTCGCGCCCGAAATCTTCCTAGGGCTCCTCATAGAAATTGGGATATTGAGAGAGAAATGATACTTACACGAATGTTTGGTACAAGTGATATAATATGTCGTGACCTTCTTAGGATGAAAATAGGTTCGTTTCAAAGATTATATGCTCGTCTATGAACCTTCGGATTGGTTGATAGTAGATCAGTCCAAGTGGAGGAACAAGTGGCTATTTTTCTTAACACTATCGGGCATAACCAACGTAATCACGCTGGTAGTTTTACTTTCTTTATATCTGGACATAAAGTGAGCTATTACTTCCGTAGAGTATTGTATGCTTGTCTAGGATTGCATAGAGAAGTCGTGACCAATGCCACTATCAATAATTCACCATATGAGAAGGATAATGTGAAGCAATGGTACTCGTATTTCCAAGTCATTTCTCAAAATGTTTTGGTGGCTTGCACATTTGATATGAAATTTACATATGTGCTTGTTGGTTAGGAGGGATCGGCACACGATGGTCGATTATTAAGAAGCACAATTTTACGTGAAGGACATAAGCTAACAATTCCTATGGGTGCGTTTTTTCATTAGTGTAATAGCATTTTGATGATATATTTTAATTGAAATTAAGTGCGTAAAATAATCATTTCATAGGTAAATTCTACCTTGCCGACGCTGGATTTCCTTTGGTTCCAGGATTTCTTTCACCATATCGTCGAACTCATTACCATCATAGGAATATCGAGGGTCAGCCCCCATAAAATAGTAAGGAGCTTTTCAATTTTCGGCATTCATCTCTACGCAATGTGGTCGAGTGAACAATAGGCATACTTAAGCAAAGATTTTCTTATAGGAATCAACCATTTCAAGAAATTAGCACATAAGCAGAGATAGTCCTCGCTTGTTGTGCTATTCACAACTTCCTAAGGATTGATGATGCAGAGGATGTCTACAAGGAGGACGCAAATAGCATCGATGATGAGGTTAACCCTACTCCAGTTGATGTCCAAGAAGAAGCGACTCCAAATGCTCATATATTCTTCACCGCTAAAGCAGCGTGGTCAAATAACAAGGATGCAGTGGTTGAATTAATGTGGGCAAATCATAATTCTAATGTCGATGCTGAAATTGATTTCGATTAACCATTATGTTCAATTTTCTGAACCTGAATCTTCTGTAATAAAGCAAGCATTGTTGATTGTATTTTAATTATGAAGACATTGCATCTTTGTAATCACTTACAACATTAAGATAGACACTAATATCCTGCTATTATTTCAGTTTGTTTTTGTTCATGAGTACAAGTGCTGACAATATACTTATTTTGAACAATGGATGTAACACTTCTCTTTTGAATTTCTCTTTGTTAGTTAGTACAGAGAATTGATGGCATATCAATGATAAAGCTTTGCAATCCCAGCCCGAGTACCAAGACCAACTAATGCTTCAAACACGGAGGACATAGATACAATCACTACTCAGGTTGATCCTAATACTAAGACTCGACATGTACGTTGGAATGACGAAATGGATGGAATTATGATTAATGCACTAGTCCATCATGTGTTGGTCGGCCATAAAAGAAGTGAAAATGGATTCACCTCATTTCAAGTATCAAAAGCAAGTGAAAGTGTAAACAAGGGGTGCGGAGTGGTCGTATCAGAGAAGAATGTAAGGGCGCGATTGAAGACTCTGAAGAGGGAATATGCCGAAGTCAGCCAGCTATTAAGTATTAGTAGCTTTGGCTGGGATGCTGAAACTGGACGGATTACTACCGATTCACTAGCTTAGGATGAGCTTGTAGCGACCAAGAATTTTTACGCGATTAATAATTATTTTAATAGAAAATCGTGTCGCTACTATTTCACCCATTTTTATTAAGTTAACGCCACGACGTATTCGTATAGCCAAGTCAAGAAATAATCGAGATCGTTCGATTTTAAATTAAATTCCGAATTTCTAAAAATATCTCCATTCTCTTGATTTAAAGTATATTAAGTCCAAGTACTTAATTCAATGTTATCCCAATATTTATTTATACAAAAATTATTTTTATTATTGAAATTAAGAAAATATATGCAAGCATGAGAGGTTCCATTATATATAATAATTATGAGAATCTTAATTTAATAAATATGGAAAAGTATATGAATGAATTATATACTCCATTATATGTAATCATGAAGAGCATAATATTTGTATAAATATGAAAAAGTATATGAATGAATTATATACTCCATTATATGTAATCATGAAGAGCATAATATTTGTATAAATATGGAAAAGTATATGAATGAATTATAGACTCCATTATATGTAATCATGAAGAGCATAATATTTGTATAAATATGGAAAAGTATATGAATGGTTGATAAGATTCCATTATATGTAATCATGAAGAGCATAATATTTGTATAAATATGGAAAAGTATATGAATGGTTGATAAGACTCCATTATATGTAATCATGAAGAGCATAATATTTGTATAAATATGGAAAAGTATATGAATGGTTGATAAGACTCCATTATATGTAATCATGAAGAGCATAATATTTGTATAAATATGGAAAAGTATATGAATGGTGCTTTACTTTAAGAAAAGGATGTGTTAAAATTAATAGAATTGAATGATTATGTTTACAATATGCCAACTTTATACATCTATTTAAACCCATCTCTTTTACACACAACTCTACACATATACACTTATTTCCAATCTCTTGACAAAATCCACAAGTAAGAGAAATTCAAGGTGGTCAAGAAAGTTTTGGTCCATTTACTACTACACTTCATTTTAATCTTTTAAAAGGTAAGTATATCTTATGTTTTTATGAAAAGTAAGTATGTTTTTATGAAAGGTAAATACACCTTATGTTTTTATGAAAAGTAAGTATGTTTTTATGACAAGTAAGTATATCTTATGTTTTTATGAAAAGTAAGTATGTTTTTATGAAAGGTAAATACACCTTATGTTTTTATGAAAAGTAAGTATGTTTTTATGACAAGTAAGTATATCTTATGTTTTTATGAAAAGTAAGTATGTTTTTATGAAAGGTAAATACACCTTATGTTTTTATGAAAAGTAAGTATGTTTTTATGACAAGTAAGTATATCTTATGTTTTTATGAAAAGTAAGTATGTTTTTATGAAAGGTAAATACACCTTATGTTTTTATGAAAAGTAAGTATGTTTTTATGAAAGGTAAATACACCTTATGTTTTTATGAAAAGTAAGTATGTTTTTATGACAAGTAAGTATATCTTATGTTTTTATGAAAAGTAAGTATGTTTTTATGAAAGGTAAATACACCTTATGTTTTTATGAAAAGTAAGTATGTTTTTATGACAAGTAAGTATATCTTATGTTTTTATGAAAAGTAAGTATGTTTTTATGACAAGTAAGTATATCTTATGTTTTTATGAAAATGTTTGGATCATTGCTATGAAATCAATCTCACAAGATTGTTATGAGTTCCATATGATATGTTTATGATTATGCTAAGGGGACCGGAGTTTAGTAGCGCTACACATAAGAATTCTTGCCATTTAAGTTCGGTAAAATTCTTGTGTCTCCCTATATTTATGAATATTTCAATCCTATCCTATGTTATGATGAAAATGATCCATATGCATTCAAAAGAAAATTTATGCTTGGTATACTTACTGGGATTTTATAAATCTCACTCCACGATATTTACCATTTTCAGATAATTGAAGGTTCGAGGCGGTCAACATGGAAGTGGCAAAAGTGGTTAAGATTGATGAGATAATTATGTTGAACTTTATGTAAGAAAATTATGTTCTATTTTTATTCACAAATAAAATTATGGGATTCTAATTATTCTTTTGAATAATTTTACATTACTATTTAAGTCTCGATAATATGATATGAGTCACTTTTTGTGGCACTCGAATGGTCGAGAATTCGGGTCGTCACAGAGCTTGTCAAGGTATGATTCTCATCGATAATATTTTAGCTAGTCATTCCAATGTTTTCTTACACTTTATTGTGCACGAATATGAGCTATTTTCTGTATTTTGGTGGGAAAAACCTGAGTTTGTAAAGTGAAGGACCAAACTGTGTCGTCATTATGATGAAATGGAGGCTATTTTCGCAAACGACACGACTACAGGAGATCTAGCTGTAACGGGCTTCAATAATTTCTCGTCGATACAAGGTAATTATCATTTATTAATAAAAGATATATGTTATTCATATTGCAATGTACTTGCAATAATCTATTTTGTAATTTGTTTAATACTAGTTGACGAAAGTGTTAATAAGTTTGACACTTTAAATGAGGACACTGATCCAAGTCCAATTCCCTCGAGTAAGCGAAAAACTAAAGAAGGGACCACCAAAGTTCGACATAAATGCATAAAACCTTTTGATGAAATTCATGGTTCCTTATCGACCCTAGCTGAGTCATCGAAATCAATTTCTCGAGCTTTACAAATGCAAGCAACAATAGATATACTGAACCACGTCAACTGGCAGTTGATTACCGAAAAGCTAGAAGCCATGGATCTCGACTTGGTTGACATCATGAAAGTCATGAAAGCTTTTCTATTGAACGGTGATTTGGAAAAGGTATTTATGAGCTTGACTAATGCAAAAATCATGCGTGCTTTGGTGTATGAGCAGCTTGGTCGTGATCCTCTTCCATTATCCTAGATTAAGCATTATGAATGGTGTAAATATGTAATAACTAGTATGTTTTAGGTGACCTTTGACATATGGCATACTTTTTTTTGTCAATTATGTCCGCTGCAAAAAAGGGGTCCGTCTAACTGAGGTTCAGGTCGGTTTTGTAACAAGTATGTCTAATTTTTTTTCCGTATAGGTCTACCATCTTTTGTGTTGTGCGTTGGTAGAAAAACGTTGTCCTCATATCTTACATATGGTTTTGATCATGTTTGTAATGAAAACAATGAAGGTCGCCTTCTTTGTAATTTGAATCCTTTATCTTCACGTTTTTCATGTTTATCAAATGTGTTGGAACATTTTCTTATGTGTATATTTGACCTTTGAAATTGCAATATCGCAATTTAATTAGGGAGCTAACATACAAGTGCTTCATTGCTGATATGACCTTTAAGTAACTATAACATTTATGCGACGAGAGATGATTATGAGAATATTTGAGCCTTCTGTTTCACGCAACTTTGAAAGATTATATCTAGGTGCAACAATATATCTTGAAAATCTAAAAAAGTAGTGGGTTTTATAAAATGTATGGTTGAAAAGTGAATAAAATCAGTTTAAAATTTAATTTAAAAAATGACGAATAGTTATTTTTCAATTTTTCTCCCCAAAATTTTCCATGGAATTTGTGATACTTTCTTGGGAAAATAGTAACTATCAAACAACAAAAGTTAGAAAAAGTTACAATTTTCATGAAAAATGAACACAATCACACAGAATTAGTTGGAAAATTACAACAATTTCTAGGTAGAAATTTAATTCAATCAAATGCACTTAATTAACAATTTCCAAGAAAACAAGTTCTCTTCAATTCAATTCCCTAGAATTCATTTTCTTTCTACCCAAATTCCATGTTAGCAATCAAACATAGCCTTATTTGATTTTTTTTGTTTATTTGACTTTTTTATTTTTTTAAGGTAAAATGTGCAGTCAAAAATTAGAGAAAAAAATATGTATGACTAAAAAGTGGTTTAAAAAATTGTGTAATTTATAATTCATAATCATTACCAAAAATATATATATATATAGCCGAATGCACTTTATATATATATTCAATTAGAAATTATATATGATGCTCACTGAGGGCACATATTTCCCCCCTAGTGGATACCGGACCCCGCTGACACCCAATGACAATGCCCACCTGCCAACTAGCGGGTGGGCATTTTTTATGGTATCCCCAAAGGGCATCATAAATGCTTTGTCCATTATATATATATCATACTTCTCCTTTGTTGATTTTCATTAAAATTTTCTTTTGTTCGTCGAATCAGGAAGTGGAATTAATCCCGATTCTATAGCTTTTTACTTACTTTTTTTCGTTGGACTAATGGATGGGTCCCACGGTTTCACCTAAATGCATGTATATCGTATATACAGTATGATTAGGAACTAATGTTACACCATCACGTGCTACTACACTTAGAGATGACGAAGTAGAATTATACAATCTAATGGAAGAAATGAGTCAAATACAAGGAACTTCTTCTTACAGTACGTCTCCTAGTTGCAACGAATCAAGTCCTCTTCAAATACCTAAAGAATTGAAAAATTATTTTCAACAAGATCTACTTAGAAATGTGGAGCCAGCTAATTCTTTAGAATTTGATTTACTTCAATAGTAGTGAACAAACGAACGAAGATATCCGATTGTTTCCGCCATTGCAAAAGATCTACTTACACCTCCGGTTAGCACGGTAACTTCGGTGTCGCTTTTAGTGCACGTAAAAGGGTTTTATCAGAAGTCAGGAGCCAACTCAAAGAAGATATTTTGGAAGCATTAATGAATGTCAAAGATTGATAAGACGGTAATTTACGCATACAACATAAATATGCCTAAATTGCATACGGTCGAGTAAATGATATTAATTAACTTTAAACTTCTAATTTCTTCATATAAAATAAAATACAATTTTGATTTCAAAAAAAAAAAATTGTACACGTAACAAATTGTTCGTGTACAATTTTAATTCCGCCTACTAAAAAAAATCAATTATTCAATTTAGTAGCCGGTCTCAAGCCCGGAAAAAAGGATGATGGTTTTATTTATGAAACTTTCAAATTTTAATTTATTTACTCAATTTTAGTTTTTGTCTTTTCAAATTATAATAGGAGATTTGATTATTTGAACAAATTTTTACTTACATTATAAACTTATAAATTATAATTCATCATTTCGGCTTTCAATTTCATTCACTAACAAGTAAAAAATAACAATCTAACATTACTTCTTTACTTATTAAGTTATTAATTTATTTATTATATAACTAATTACTCTCGCTAATATTAATATTCAAGGTCGTCAACTATTTTAACTACCGAATACCAACTTAATTAACGTAAGAGATAAATTTTTTTTTTTTTTAAAAAAAAAATCCGAGCCAAACGAGCCGAAGCTCAGCTCGGCCTACAAGCTGCGAGCTCGTGACCACGAACGAGCTCAGCCGAGCAGTCCAAGCCTGCTCGGCTCAATGCCATCACTAATTGCAGTGGGTAAATCAAGAAGGGTAATGCCCCCATTCGAATTAATTGATTGCAATGGGTAATTGTTTATTGCACTGGGTAAGCGTGCTGCTATAAGCATTACGGGTTTAGGAGAAAATTGTATACAGGGTATTTCCAATGGATTTGCTGGGTATTTTATACATTCAATCTGGAATCAGGCATATGCTTTGGTATTGATTATGACTTATATTATGTGCCTCTTTTTTTAAATTAAAAAAAAAAAAAAAATCACTTGTATGAAGATTTTGTTTCAAATGAATAAAAGTTTCCTTTCACCAAATACACATTTGTTACTTTTATTACAAGTTGACATAAAACTGCGCCCTTGAACTTCAATTAGTTCAAGTCTTTCCATGTCAATGATTAGTAACCTTGCCATGCTAAGCAATTGATAGTTTCACACTGTACCACGTGAAATACAGTCTACCTAAACAAATTGTTGGCTTTGGTTGTGATTGTTCAATTCTAAAGGCTAATCATTATATAACATGGTTGATAAATATCCATATTTTGATCAACAAACTCACTCCATACTAAAAAAATGTCAGTAACGCTTCGTTTTGTCATGTCAAGTCGACAAATTTTTTGTCATGTCATGCTAAATAAGGTATATCGATAAATATTCATACTTTGATCAAAAAACTCAATACATACTAAAAAAATGTCAGCTTCGATTTGTCATGTCAAATCGACAAATTTTTCGTCATGTCATGCTAAATAAGCTATGTCCATAAATACACATACTGATCTCCTTTACTAATAGTATAACATGATGCAAAATTAATTACTTATCTAAATCTTTTTCTGTGTAAACCTCATTTTCTTGGCTAAATTCATGTACCATAATCTCATAATTAAAGACCCCATTGGGGTGCCTAGAAAGTGATGTATCATTACTAATCACATCTTGTGCCTAAATGTGACACAATATGAACAAGTACAGAAGGGGAAACATGTGATCTTGGCAAGGATAATAGAGACAAATACCTGGCGAACCACGCTTCTTAAGTGGCCTTTGTGGAAATGTTGGATTAATTAATTAAAGATATAGCATTTGGTGTCCTCCTCAGTTAATGAATCTCGATGATGGTACTTTACAATTGCCAAGATTCAACTTATAAAGTGGATGATTGATTGAGTCAATCAAGTCATCTTGTACAAGTAATAATTGAAACTTAGTGTTTTTCCTCTTTTTTTTTTTTTTTTTTTGGTTAAATGATATTCTAAGATCACACAATTTCCTGGGAAAAAAAAAATGAAGAGGTGTAGCCCACACCTTGATGGCCATAACCGACCCTGCCCCTGGGTCATAACTTTTTTCTACAGCAATCAATTTCAATCATCCAAAAAAGTCAAGTTCACAATTTTTTACTTTTCAAACCACTTTTTAACCACACGATTTCCCAAAACTTTTTTTTTTTCCCCAAAAAGTTGGTTTATTAAACACACTCTTACTTCAATCAAAGTTTATTTCGTGTTGATCATCAACCTTTAGTTTATTTCAAATTAGTCAGTTAACTCATGCATGGCATTAAGACTAGCTGGGATTCATGCACTTGTCTTTGGTTTCTTTTAAGATATAACATCTGTGTAATTCTAAGACTCCATTTTTCTTTGAATAATTGATCCAGGGATTCTTAGGTACTGGACTCCGGTGATCAAGAACTTAGTAGGGAAGCTCTCTCAAGCTGAATCCGAGGAGGATTCTAAGTTGAAGACCATTTTGCAAAGGTTAATTGGAAAAGTTTGTGAGCATCATAATAAATGGAGACAATTGATTTCTACTATCTCGGTATTGATGCATTGTGGATATTGAATGGAAAGTATAAATCTCAGTTTCAGTCAACTACTATGTTAACCTATGGGTCTTTGTAAGTAGAGACGGTCATGAGGGTTTGCGAGAGGTGCGAACCCACAGGGCCTCAATGTTTTATGGGCACCAAATTTTTTATTTTATTATAGGACACTTAATAAAAAATTGAATATAGGATACAAAATTTTTTTACGAGTCATTATTTCAAATTATCGCACAGAGCACCCAAAATCTCAAGTCCGACCCTGTTTGTAAGGATCTTGCATCCTTCACTTGGACACACAATATTTGTTTCAGGTTCTCATGTGCTTTTGGCTACTTTGCTGGAATTGTAAAATTGCTTTTTATGGTCCAAATTAGGAAATGGGTAATTTTTGGTTGCTTTACAAAACATAACTAAAATGTCTGGTTCATTTCTGTCTTGGCTGATACTCTTTGCAGAACTGGACGTCTTAGCCCCTGTTTGGCCCCCCATTCTTGGGAAATTTTTTGGTTTTGAATAGTGTTTTTGGGAGAATGTGTGGTTAAAATATGTTTGAAAAGTAAAAAATGATGGGCTTGACTAAGATGGATGGTTGAGATTGAGTGTTAAATAAATTTAGTTTTTGAAAACTGGGGGCCAAACAAGGGCTTAATCAGCTTATCTATTGGTAGTGAACATTATGAAGGACCAATGTGTCGCCCAATCATCTCTCCAGTATCATCTCCTGATGAAGTGCCGTGCCTGATTGCTAAAAATTGAGGACATCATGTTCTCAGGAGTGATACGTTAGGAAAGGGTACCTTGTAATCAGAGCCGTACCTGTGATTTTGTAGACCTGAAACAAACAGTTGTTTTTCAAGATATAGGCCCTGGGCTTTACGGGGCTGGCCCCGAAAAATTTTTTTTTAAGGAAAAAACTGAAAAATAAAGATTAAATAAAATGTAACACCCCAAGTTTAAAATCTTAAATCTAGGTATGTTAACTTCCTTTCACATTAAATGCGAAATTAAAACATTTCAAATATAAATATTTCACTTATCTATTACAAGATTCTACAAAATTTTTGGCAAAGTCTCCTCTAAAAATTGGACTTAACCAACCTGTAGAGGAATCTCAAAATATTTTAAATCATCAAACACAACTCATTCAACATCCAACATTCTACAATAATTTAAGATTTATCCCAAACTCCTCAACATAATTAAATTCAAACCATGATCTCCATTTAACTAAATGGAGAATTGATAAACTACTAACGAGATAAATAACTTATCAAAATTAAATTCAATAAACAATTAAAAGAATGAACTAATAAAAATAACCAAAGAAAATATTTATGAAATTTCAATAAAGATTAAATTCATATTTTATGTCCAAGGTAAAACTATGAATTTTATTCACTTAGGTAAAAATAATTATTTCTTTATTACAACTACTTTTTCTTTACTTATTTAAGTAGTTTCTATTCATTTTAAATATTATCCTGATTTTTAAAAAATGGCTCTACTTAAAATAATAAAAAATTCAACATTGGGTAATGCTTGTTTGGTGGAGGTTAAAAAACTGGTGCTTTGTCATTTAAAAAGATCTCAAATGATTCAGATAAACTTTGCCCCAAAGAATTTAAGTAGACACTATCCAGATTCCAGATATCCGAAGATGCACTTCATTGTTGCACACTATCTACAAACATAGCCCTCAATGTTCTCTAAGCAATTATTATTCTTTCCCCGGATCCGCAAAAACATAATAATCATTTAAAACATGTTTTCTATACCCAAAGCAAGAATCAGCACTTTTGCATCTCTTCAAGTTACAGTCTCAATTAACCAATCTACAATTCTTTATAGGTAAATACCTCCAAGAGTCTCCAACCTTTCATAAGCGTTGTAGGCTTGTAGCCATGTCCTAACCTTCCATTTATTTACGGCACAGTCGGCACTCATGTCCCCAACCTTTTAACACTAGGCACCCTCCTTAGGGCTTAGTTAGAAGCTAGAAATTGAGAAACACAGATTCAAATTAGAAGTTAGAAATTATGAACTATAAAAAATTACAATTTACAAAACCAAAAAATCAAAATTTATAACTTACCATCAGTCCACGGCGAGCTGGAGCTTGGAGCCGGCGGCAGTGCAGCCGTGCAGGCGCTGGCGTGAGTGTGGAGAGGAGGACACAAGAGGAACTACCTGCAGCACAGTCTACTGGAATGGAGTCGGAGAGGCTGGACTGGATTTCTTGGAGGTAGAACAGGTTACAGCTGAGCCGGGGATCAGTGGAAGCCGGGCGTGCGCTGTGGCTGTGGTCGAAGCTCTGCGTGCGCTGTGGCCTGTGGCTGTGGTCGGTCGGACACTGGTGGTGGAATCGCCGCTCGCAAGACCGCCGGTGGCTGGCCTTGGCTCGGCCCTCACGTCGCCAATCGTCGCAACTCGCAAGAGTGGGCGGGCAGTGCAGTGGGTTGTGACTTGTGTCGTGATCGTGTGTTGAGACTTGAGAGTGATTGGATTGGATCAGATTTGTTATAATGGTTTATTGGTTTGGTTGGTTAAGTTGGGCCGGGCTATTGATTGCTGAAAACCCAAAAGAAAAAAAAAAGTCCAAAAAAAATAGGCCTGTGGGCCCTGAAGCGGCGGCCTCTAGGCAGGTCCGGGCCTGCTCGTAACTAATGATGTTTCACTTGGTGGTTCTGGTCAAGCCAACTTTATCCTTCTTACTGGTCCTAACATGGGTGAGACTTAAACTGTGATTTTGGCACAGGTAGATTTTGTAAATTCTCTTTTCTTTTAGTTATGATTCATGAATCTCTTCTAAAATATTTGTCAATGTTTTAGCTTTGACTCTTCCCAGACAGGGGGCAGATGTGCCGACAGAAATGTTTGAATTGTCTCTTGTTTGAATTGTCTCTTGTTGAACGTATTTTTGTTCGAATGGGTGCTAAAGATCAAATATGGCTGGGCATAGAACATTCCTGATAGAGCTTCTGGAAACTGCCTCAATGCTAGTAAGGGTTACACATTGGCTAGATTTTAAAAAAATAAAAAATAAAAAATAAAAAATCACTTTTTTACTGAATGCCCTTTCATCCTTTAGATGAGATAAGAACGTGGTTTTTGTTTAGGGATGTCAATAATACACACGAACCCGATATTCGCTGAAGACTCGACATAAATGGATGGGGATTACCCGACTAAATGGGTTCGTGTGTAGGGTATGGAAGTAAATTTTAAAAATCGACATGGGTATGAATCGGGTGCGAATTTTATTACAATACCCATACCCAACCAGCATACTTATTAGTTTTCTTAAAAAATTATAGAATTTAAAATAAAAGTGATTATGTAAAAAAATAATAAATAAAAAAATAGAACTCAAATATTTATTGACATTGTTAACGTCTAAATCTTAATATATTTACACTATTGACTTTGTTAACATCTAAAAAAATTGTTCAAATTCTCTTATTTAGTTTCAACATAGAACAAACTTTTTTCAAGCCAAATTCAAGTGAAGATCAACATTTAACTGATTCAAGTTAATTCGGAACACCTCTGACCTATTTATAGCCCTAAAAAAAATTAGTAATGAGTTTCAAATTGGTATAAAAGCATACCCGTCCCGACCCGTCATTCTTCAATAGGTCTATAGGTAGGGTATGAAGGTTGTAAATTTTTAGTGGGTAAGATATGGGTTTGAAAAACCCGATCAATACCCGACACATTGTCATCTCTATTCTTGGAGTCTTAAGTCAATGATATTGTCTAGCTTCGTGGTTTGGGCAACCATACACATGAAATTTAGAATTTATGCAAGGAAAGAAGGACATCAAGTAGGCACTTCTTAGATGATTTAATTTGTTTATTGTATTTGTTATCGTTAAATTGTTGTAGCACTATATCCAGTTCCATTGGTGTTACATAGCATGAATTGTCTGTTATCATTTTTTGAATTTATTTTTCATGGTTGATGTGGGGAGTTTATTCAATGTAAATTTTGAAAGACATTTAAAGACTTTTTTTAATGGATTTTATTGACTTTTATGAATTTGTATAAACTTTCAAAGACTTTGACAGACTTTTATTTAAAGGACTTTCATAAACTTTCAAAAACTTTTGTAGACTTTTATTTAAAACAATTTCATAAACTTTCAAAAACTTTTATAGACTTTTATTTTTTCAATTGACAAACTCGAATATTAATAGATTAATTTTTCTATGTGATTATTAATTTTTAATAATAATCATATGTCAAGTGAATCAAAAAAACTGGCTTGAAAGATAAATAGTTTTAGTACAAAGAAAGATTTGTAATAAAAAATGGAGAAAAATAAAATCGCGTTTGATATCGACATAAAACTTGTACTATGTTCATAAAATTTTTTGAATATACAATTTTTTATAGATTTCGATTGACTTTTAATTAATATTTTTGAATATACAAATATTTCTGGGGAAAATTCTAGAATCACTTTGCTTAATTATTATTTGTTTTGATAAAATTTAATTATTATTTTTCTATAAGATCTTATAAAATTTTAGTTGGATTTATTTTCATAGAAAATTGAAGAAAACGATGAAAAAGAAGAGAACCCAAATATAAAGAAAAAAATATTAGAAAGAAAAAAAATACAAAAAGTTGAAGAGAAGAGAAATAATTATTTGTTTATTCATAGATTTAATATTTCTAAAAATAACATAAAAGAAGAAAAATATAGAAGAAATAAAATTAAAAGACCAAATATATTATCACTACAAATTGTACTCAATACACCACATTATTTTGTCGCAACTTATAAAATATAATTTTTATAAATACACCACAATATATATATACAAATATACCCTTATCTAATTATATATAAAAAAAAGGTAAAAGACGTACACCACAATCCCAACTTACAGCTGAATTCCCTTCCCCTCTCAGCTCACCCCTACCACCATTATCAATCCACCCTTCAATTTTGTGTAAACAATGCCAAAATGCCTTTGCATAACAAACTAAAGGGCTAGTTGTAAGGCTGATGACAAGTTGATCGAATATGTCTGAAAACCTATGATCGCACACAGTACTAAGCACTTGTTTGGCCCCCCCTTTTTTGAGTAAAAATATGGTTTTGAATAGTATTTTTGGAAGAATGTAAGGTTAAAAAATATTTGAAAAGTAAAAAATGGTAAACTTGACTGGTTGAGATTGAGTGTTGAATAAATTTGATTTACAAAAAATGAGGCCAAATTGGGGCTAAATAAATTAGCACCTTATTAGTTCAGTACATTTACCAGTCCTCTGATTTAGTAGAAGAGGTCTCTCTCAACAATTGCTCAATACTTGAAGATTTTGGAAACAAAAAAAAATGAAACTGGCTTGAATTTTTCAAAATAATGTTTCTGTTATTCAAACGGTCGTAATGTTCAACCATGTTCTCAAGGTCTTCATCTGAAACAACGAGGATTAATGAGTCCAGACTTCATTTCTGAGTTGGTATTTCAACGTGAAGGGCTTATTTTTTAACATGGTTTTTGAGAGACGGTGGTGGATGCCGAAAAGGAGGTGTGGTGGACAATAACAATCATAGAGGTGTCGCCGCCGTCCCACCTAGCTGCAAATGAGGCGAAACTTCGGCAATGATGGATAGTTCCAAGAATCAAAGGAAGTGATGATGACTAGTGGTTGCAAAGGCCTTGGTTGCAGAGTCTCCAATGTGGTGACAGTGATGAAGAGAGTGTGGAGTGGTGATGGAGGCTCCATGGAAAGGGTGGAGTTGGAGAGAGAAAAGGTGATGCAAACTCCTTCGGTGCGTTGACCGAAAATTTCCACAACAATTTTAATACCAACCCAAGAAAGCTAAAGTGGTAAATAAATGGATAAACACCTTAACCCAAGTTTAAATCTAACCCAAAATTCAAGGATTAAATTAACCCTAACCCAATGGAGAGAATTAAACAAATTCCAAGGTGGCGGAAATAAACAACAACACAAGAATAATAATACTCAAGCAAAGTTGATTAAATTCCAAGAAGATAACAAGATCAAAGAGGTTTAATCTTACCTCAAGAAGGGGGTCTTCAAGACCTAGCTCTCAAGAGCAATTTTCTTAACATCAAAAAGTTATTACAAATGAACAAGAAATGTGAATATAATGTACAAAATGGGAAAAATGTGCAATTTCGGTATTTACAAGAAAAATCCCCTTTTTTTTGTAAAATGAAGTGTTTCGGTCGACCGAACTTATTTCGGTCGATCACTGGGTCGACCGAAACTGGACTTTCGGTCGACCGCCACTCAGCCGAAAACGCCTGAGGCTGGAACAAAATTTCTCTGCAGACTTTCGGTCGACCGGAATGATTTTCAGTCGACCGAAATTGGCTGATTCCAATTTCTTCTTCTTTTTGGCTCCAACTTTATTCTCGGCTTCTTTTCTTGATTTATTCACATTGTTTAGCCTCGAATCTTGAACCTCTTCAACTTCGGATCTCGTCATGGGTCCCACGGGCACGTGCATCGAGGTTTGACTTTCCCGATTCTCATCATCCCCTCCCTCTTGAAAATGATTCGACCTCGAATCTTGCTTGAATGCACTGTCGTGAAACTTCTTGAACTTTGATCTTGCAACATTGTGTACCACAGGTTCACGCAATGAAGTTGGACCTTCGCGATTCTCATCATCTCCTCCTTCTCGAAAGAGATTCGACCACGAATCAATACCTACAATAAAAATAGAAAATTCAGACACAATAAATGTAACTGAAATTTCATACTCACCGTGCAAAATCAATTTGTAGACGCTGCCAAGAGTTTGAGATGCGCCAACACCACAGAGTAGTAGTTTGGATTTTATTTGATCGGGGGGTCGCTCCTTCCACGAATGGGAACACGTCCGGCCGCCTGGATCAAACGGAATATGTTTCCCACCATGGTTGGCATCGGAAGCACATTGCATTCCAATTCCCCTAAATGGAAGCTCGAGCCTCCTGCAAAGGGGCTTAACCAAAGGTGCATTCTTGTGCCCACCTAAACCAACTCTTTCTTCGATAAACATGTGCATAAAGTTCAACAGAGTTAATAGGATAAAGTCACAAGCATCTTTAAGTGGAGAAAACTTGCTAAAATGATGAACAATTAGATTATAAGCAAATTTAACAACCACAAAATTAGCACCAATTTCGTGCAATTGCACAACTTCCTGAAAGAAAATATTAGTTATGTTGATGACCTTGTTGATTTCGTTATATGCAATCAAATGCGACGTTTTAATACTCCTACCAACAATCACTATAAAATTCATAGAAATAGCAGTCCAAGGTTTACTCAGGATGGGCAAATATGCATGGAATTATTGGGGCAAAAACTTGAGTTTAGCCAGTTTACAAGTTCGGCATGTACTACAAGTGCAAACATGTTCAACACCAAGCTTCAAAGTAGGCCAATGAGATTGATCGCATAATACCCCTAAGACCCCGTTGATTTTAAATCGCCCCATCAAACAACTATCATGTGTCTCTCCCATTAGCAATTTGCACATTGCACATTTAAAAAGAAACAATCCAATTTTCCAAAAAAAATAATTATCATGCCCATAGAATTCATCAAAATATCGCTCACAACATGATTCGCAAATGTTTAATAAATTTGGATTATTAACATGTATGCCCTTAACATGTTCAAAATAAAATGGGGGGGCATCAAGAGATGTTAGAAGTGAAGTCCTATTATCACCAAGACATCTCAATAAATTTCTCCCATGGACTCCCCTAGCTAGCAATTTCTTTAGAGAGCAAATATGCACGTCAAGCATATTTTCAAAAAATAAGGATTCAACATGCCCATGAAATGTACTATATGCAACACTTTCACACAAGGATTTGGTACTTATGTAATTGAGCACATGCAAAAAGTTGCATTTACAAATCAAGCACTCATCATGACAATGATTCCTACCACATGTGACATTTTCACAAGTCAACACACACTTATCAAATATATATCAAGATCATACAACCCTCTAATGTATTCAAAAGACAATAACCTTGCATTTAAAGAATTGTTAGGAGCATACCTCCTAAATGTTGCATTGGTTATCTCATTTTCTTTACCTCGGTTGTACTTGTTGTTGTAGGAAAATGTTTACATGAATTTCTTCCATAAGGCATGCTTTTGGAGTTCTTTGTTGCCTTGATAAGTTGGCCTCACAATTTCCTGCAACAAAGACATGACAAAACTAGGGAGGGAAGTATTAGAGTACTCAAGAGTAAAGAACATTTCGGGGTGATCTTTTCTCTCAATTTTCTTGGTGGCATTCATCACTTCCTCACCTTTTTCTGAGGTAGAATCCTCAACCCTCGGTTCTTCTCTCACCTCTCCTTTTTCTAGAGTCGTGACTCCAACCCTCATCGCATCTCTTTTTTCTAGGGACGTGGCCCCAACTCTCATGCTCTCATTTTTGTTTTCTTTCTTCTTCTTCTCTTCTTCTTCATTTTCTTTTTCTTTCTTTTTCTCATTTTCTTCCTCAAATTCCTTCTTGAGCTTCATTTGGTCTTTGCATACCTCTTCCGCGCTCAAAGACAGGATCACAACCTTTTTCCCATCCATTTGGAAGCTACACCGATTCTTCCTCTTGTCATGTGCCACACTCCTATCACTTTGCCAAGGTCGCCCCAAAATGATGTGTGTAGTGTGCATGGGAACTACATCACATATCACTTGGTCACAATAGGATCCAATGTTGAAGGCAAGAAGAACTTGTTCACTCACTCTCACTCCCCCATCATCACCCAACCTTTGCAATACATAGGGTGAGGATGCTTCATAACCGGTAATCCCAATTTCTCCACCCTACTAGTACTCACCAAATTCATGTCACTCTCCCCATCTATAATGAGGCTACATGCCCTATCCCCCACAAGGCATCTAGTGTAGAAAGTATTTTCTCCATGTCTTTCCCTCTCATTATCATGGTCCAAAAATTTTGGTAGCCTAGTATTCATCTCCTTCACTACTTCTCTACTTCCACTACCGTCCCTCCTATGGAATGATGAAGTCTTCATTTGCACACTATCAATATTTTCATCAACTCCATTCCTATCTACCCACTCTCTTCTTCCTCTACCCATTCTCCATTTTTCTCCAACTTCCCCTTCATTATCACCCCTCCTATAGACTGATGGACTCTTCATTTTTGCTATATCAATATTACCATCAATTCCATCTCCACTCCTATCTACCCATTCTTTTCGTCTTCTACCCATTCTCCCATCTCCTTCAACTTCTCCTTCATTATCATCCCTCCTAATTTTCCTATTCAAACTCCCATTTTGTTTTCTACTTCCATCCCTATTTTCTTCACCCATACTAGTTGATGTACTCTCCCCTCCTGTTCCTAAATTTTCCAACTCACCCACAATATTCTCCATTTGTCTAGCCATGGTGGTTGAAAGATTTTCCAACAAGTACTTCAAATCTTGAGTTTGAGAATTGAAAATGGACATGGTGTGCAAGTGTGAAAGTGTTCTCACAAGAAAATATTTCTCTCGTGTTTCACTCAAATTTGGCTTTTACCCTCTATTGAGCTCACCACTCTTGCCTTTTTCCACTCAAAATCTCATTTCTCAAGTTCTCCAAGGAAGGTAATCAACTAAACCACAAAGTATACTTCTTGTGAAGTCAAGGAAATCACAAACAAAGGAAGAAGGAATTTATAACAAGTAGATACAAATAGCAAGTAGGATTTATGTGCTTGCTAAACTCAAAAATGAAAAATAGTTATGTAGGATAGGATGCTAGGGTCACAATTTAGCAATGGGATTGACAAACCACAAAGAATAAACAAGGTATAGATATAGAACAATAAGCACAAAGAGTGTAAATTTTGAATGAGGCAATTTATCAAACACTTTGTACTCAATCTTTGAATGACCTTGAATGTGGATAATGTGGATATATGAAAACTCCAAACAACTCAAATTGTGGTAAGGAATGAATGATCAACAATTACCCAATGTATGGAGCAAGTAATATATGGGATACAATGTTGATAACACTATCTCGATAATGGGAATTGGATAGCCCCAAGTAATTAGCAATATATGGGTATCGAACAATAAAGCACTAAGGGAGTATTTTTCTTTGGGACAATTTATCAAACACTTTGAATACACAATTTGGAAAGTGTAGGTTTTGTAATGAATGAATATGGAATTCCCCCAACAAACTCACAATCAATCTACCCAATACATAGAATCAACAATACACATGGACATATAAATTTTCCCCAATTTTTTTCAATTTTCGTTTTTTTTTCCCACAATGACAAGAACAACAACAAGAAAGTAAAGATAAGTTTACCAAATTAGAGCCAAGCTCTGATACCAAAATGATGCGAACCCCTTCGGTGCGTTGACCGAAAATTCCCACAACAATTTTAATACCAACCCAAAAAAGCTAAAGTGGTAAATAAATGGATAAACACCTTAACCCAATTTTAAATCTAACCCAAAATTCAAGGATTAAACTAACCCTAGCCCAATGGAGAGAATTAAACAAATTCCAAGGTGGCGAAAATAAATAACAACACAAGAATAATAATACTCTAGCAAAGTTGATTAAATTCCAAGAAGATAACAAGATCGAAGAGGTTTAACCTTACCTCAATAAGGGGACTTCAAGACCTAGCTCTCAAGAGCAATTTTCTTAACATCAAAAAGTTATTACAAATGAACAAGAAATGTGAATATAATGTACAAAATGGGAAAAATGTGCAATTTCGGTATTTACAAGAAAAACCCCGTTTTTGTGGAAATTGCAAGAAAAACCCCCTTTTTTTTGTAAAATGAAGTGTTTCGGTCGACCGAACTTATTTCGGTCGATCACTGGGTCGACCGAAACTGGACTTTCGGTCGACCGCCACTCAGCCGAAAACGCCTGAGGCTGGAACAAAATTTCTCTGCAGACTTTCGGTCGACCAGAATGATTTTCGGTCGACCGAAATTGGCTGATTTCAATTTCTTCTTCTTTTTGGCTCCAACTTTATTCTCGGCTTCTTTTCTTGATTTATTTACATTGTTTAGCCTCGAATCTTAAACCTCTTCAACTTCGGATCTCGTCATGGGTCCCATGGGCACGTGCATCGAGATTTGACTTTCCCGATTCTCATCAAAAGGCGTAGATGCAGAGGAGATCGACTTCGTTTTGAGAAATTGTGGTATGTAAAAAGATTAGTGATGGAGAATTAAACGATTATTCATGTAATTTATTTTTGTTTATTTTTGTAGGTATAGAAAATATTTAAAATTGTGGCGTAGAAAATAATTTTTATGATGGTAATATAGTTACTCAAATTACAATTTAAAAGAATATTTGTTTTAAAGTCTTTCAAAATTTTGGAGGTTAACGATAGACAAATAAAGAGATTTTGTTGTTTTACTTTATGTTTAGAAGTTAGTACATCTGTACATAGAGAATTTCTTAGGAGTCTTTAAAAGTTATTGACAATTTTTTGAATAACATGGAATTTTTAAAAGTCTTTATACAATACATCATGATTTCTATGAATTTTTTAAAAGTCCATTAAAATCTATATTAAATATATCAAATCAAAATTTTTATAGAGGTTCTAAAGTCTAAATTGAATACACTTGAACTTTTCAAATTCTTTAAAAATTTTATAAGTCTTCCAAAATTTACATTAAATATACCCCGTAATCTACAGCAACCCGTAATTCACTTATGACATTGGATGAGCTTGGGCGGGGGACATCAACGTCGGATGGGCAAGCCATAGCTCAAGTGCAATTATAGAGAATTAGATATGCTGTTCTAGATTTCGAGACAAGATATTTTTGTTCAATCAAAAAGCCACAAATTCCTTTAAACTCGCCAAATCATGCGAGTTCCATTTATTATTTCACAATTTTCAACCTTCATTGGTATCGGCCTATCGGGATTATTCGACTGCTCGTGTGAGTTTTCTATAGGTGTTGAAGTTCTTAAACGTGCTGGCCTTGAGTCTTCCAACCAAATTATCGGTATTGATTTCACTAAGAGCAATGAATCGACGAGTTAAGCATTTTTCTATACATAGGTAAATTATGCTTTATAAATTGAGATACTATAAACTGAACTTGGATCCATGCTTCGTTAAGTTATTGTATAATAGTCAAAGCCTATATCATATTGGGTGGTTGGAATCCTTACGAGCAAGCTATATCAATTATTGGAAAAACATTGCCGACTTTTGACGATGATAATTTGATTCCCTTCTTTTGGATGTGGAGAAGGTATTTTAATGATAAATTTTGTTCTTTTTTCTCAATTTATTTAACTTGATAGCATTCTTAATCATAAAAATTGTAACATGTTTTTCATTCTATGAATTTTGGCTGCAACAACCCAAGATCAAGATATTTTTAGTTTCTACCCAGATAGATTTTGCAATAAATTTGAAGAAGTATTAAGTCATTACAAAAAAATTGTTCCTCATATAAAACTAGCAGGTTTGTTAATTGTTACCTACCAATCTCTAAGGTTTTTTTTTTTTTTTAATTGCTAATTCGATTTGTAGCTGAGGTTCTTTCTATTTTTTGCAAGGCTAATGTCATTTGCTCTTATTATCGAAATGGCTATGTTTGGTACTTAAGTAATGCTAACAGGACAAACAAGATTATTATTATTTTTCCTTAATTCGTAGTTTTTGCTACTTTTTTTTCCCAATTGTACGTTTTTCATAATTTTGTCATTGTTAATAGAATATGTTCGTATATAGTACGGGTGTCAAATTAGTTCATTATAATAACATGAAACTTTTGAATATCGATTTTATCCTTATATATTTAACTATATACTCAATATACATTTACCCAATATCATCTTTATTTAATAACATTAAATAATTCAATATATTATTTTATTATAATAATTATAATAGTTATTGTCATAATTAATAATGGAATGCAAAATCGATGCATAGAAAATTCAATTTTTGAAATTTTAGATGTAATGTTTTAAGTATTAAGCCTCTGTTTGTTAAAAAAATTTTGTTTAAAAATATGTTTTTTTGTGTTTTCTAGGTAAAATGTGTGGTTAAAAATTAGAGAGAGAAAATGTGTATGGTTAAAAAGTGATCTGGGGAATTGTGTAGAAAAAACATGTTTAAAAACATGTGTTGCCAAACGGAGGCTTATTAACATACACTAGTTGTCTACCCGTGCGATGCACGGAATATATAATTTTTAAATCATAATTTTAAAAACATTTTGATTCAATCATATCAAATAAAAAACATAATTTAAATGAAATTTTAATACAAAATGTTATTGAATTTGAAACTTTAAAAAAGATAAAACTATTCAAAATAAAAAAATGTTACATGTACATTTAGTATACCGTGCCACTCAAAATTTGACATTCATTTAAATTTTCTATATAATTTTTTTTAAACTTTTATTTACATTTTTCTCTGAAAATTTGCCCACTTCATCATCTATTTCCCTTTTAATAAGTTATAATTTATTATTAACTATATTTTTTAATGTGTTACTTAGATATATTGTATTTTTCCTTATGTTTTAAACATGTCAATTTTTATCAAAATAATAAAATAATTAAGCCTCCATTTGGTAATAATTTTTGTGATATGCTTATTGAAGAACCTACTCATTTATTGACATATTAGAAAGTAAAATTTCAATGATTTTATTTATTTATTTTCAAAATATATTGATTCAAAATCTTCATTTTTAACTTAACAAATTTATATTGCATGGATTTTTTATTTTCAAATATATTAATCCGAAGTTTTCAATTTCAATTTAACATATTTACATAGATATGACATTTATTTATATTCAAATATATTAATACAATTTTTTGATTTCATAAATAAAATAACATATTTACATAGATATTATATTTATTTATGTTAAAATATATTAACTCAATTTTTTCATTTCCTACATAACACATTTACATAAATATCACATTAATTATGTTCAAATATATTAATCTAGTTGTCTACTCGTGCGATGCACGGAATATATAATTTTTATATCATAATTTTGAAAATATATTGATTATATAATCATATCAAATAAAAAAAAAACATAAATCAAATAAAATTTCAATACAAAATATTGTTGAATTTGAAACTTTAAAAAAGACAAAACTAATCAAAATAAAAAAATGTTACATGTATACTAAGTATACCGCACAACTCAAAATTCGACACTTATAAATTTTTTATATAAAATTCTTTTGATTTTTAATTACATTTTTCTCTTAAAATTTTTCCACCTCATCACCTATTTCCTTTTTAATATGTTATAATTTTTTATTAACTATATTTTTTAATGTGTTACTCACATATATTTTATTTGAAATCCAATATATTAATTAATATATTTTATTTTTCCTTATTTTTTAAACATGTCAATTTTTGTCAAAATGATGTAAAGATTAAGCCTCCGTTTGGTAATATTGTTTGATTTATAAACCTGTATAAATGATTTTGAGGTAAAAAATAATAGCTGAAAATTGGAGAGAAAAATATGTGTGGTTAAAAAGTTGATAGAAAATAATTAATTATTTTTGTAACATGCGTATTGAAGATCCTACTCATTTATTGACATATTAGGAAGTAAAATTTCAATGATTTTATTTATTTATTTTCAAAATATATTAATTCAATTTTTAAATTTCTAACTTAACAAATTTATATAGCATATATTTATTTATTTTAAAATACATTAATCCAATTTTTTCATTTCCTCCATAACACATGTCATTGAGTTTAAAATTTAAAAAAAAAACAAAAAACAAAACTAATCAAAATAAAAAATGGTGCACACACAGTGTACTGCACCATTCAAAGTTTGACATTTATTTAAATTTTTTATATTAAATTTCTTTTGACTTTTATTTACGTTTTTCTCTGAAAATTTGCCCACCTTATCACTTATTTTTCTTTTAATATGTTATAATTTTTAATTAACTTTATTTTTTAATATGTTGCTTACATATATTTTATTTTTCCTTATTTTTTAAACATACCAATTTTTATTCAAAATGATGAAAGGATTAAATTTTCTACCAACTTATCATTAGCTGTAAAAGGTTGATAGCAAATAATTAATTATTTTTGTAATATACTTATTGAAGAACCTACTCATTTATTGACATATTAGGAAGTAAAATTTCAATGATTTTATTTATTTATTTATTTTCAAAATATATTAATTCAAATTTTCATTTTTAACTTAACAAATTTATATAGCACGTATTTATTTATTTATTTTCAAATATATTAATCCAAAATTTTCATTTTCAATATAACACATTTACATAGATATGACATTTATTTATATTCAAATATATTAATACAATTTTTTCATTTTCTATATAACACATTTAAATAGATATCACATTTATTTATGTTCATTTCCTACATAACACATTTACATTGATATCACATTATTTATATTTAAATATATTAATCTAATTTTTTTCATTTCCAATGTAACACATTTACAAATATTACATTTACTACAACTCTTACTAAATATATAATAAATAATAAATTTTCCAAAAAATCTTTATCTTTTCTATATTTATTTTATTCATTTATTTTCAAAATATATTAATTCAAATTTTTAATTTCTATGTTAGCAAATTTATATAGCATGTATTTATTTATTTTCAAATATATTAATCCAAAATTTTCATTTTCAATATAACACATTTATATAGATATGACATTTATTTATGTTCAAATATATTAATACAATTTTTTTCATTTCCTACATAACACAATTAAATAGATATCACATTTATTTATGTTCAAATATATTAATCTAATTTTTTCATTTCCAATGTAATACATTTATACATAATATATTTATTATAACTCTTATTAAATATGTAATAAATAATAAATTTTTCTACAAAAGTCTTTATCTTTGATTTATTTATTTATATATATATATAAGTAGAATTGAGGAGAGAGAATCATTAAATGCAAATTTCCCTCCAAAATGACTCTCTCTCCTCACTTCTACTTTTATATATACTAGTATTTACCCCGTGCGATGCACGGGAAGAAACGTTTGAATAAATATATTTTATATGAAATTATATGAATCCTTAGACGAAATAAATAACAATCGCAAATAACAGATAAGAACATCATTTATTGGTTTCATATTACTACAAATTATAGAATACTTCTTTGTACACTACATTATTTGTTAAATTTGTTGGTCTTTCATTCTTGTCATAAATCAACATCTTTAATCCGAAACGATTTGTCACCTTATAAATGGCAACATAAAGTTGTCCATATGTAAATACTGACCTTCTAAGAAGAAGTCACGCATGCGAGAATGATTGTCATTGATTCTTATTGGTCTATAATATTAATAAGTTTTACCATTGCACCAGAAATCTTGAATGATTAAATGTGATTAAACTAAATAATTGCAAGAAATCTTTGTGGATCAAAGATGCATCGTTGAACTTGTCAAAAAGATAAGATCTAGTATTCTTAGTCCTAAATTATTTTTGCATTTCTATATTGTTTTAGAAGGTTTTTCTACATTTTTATTGTTATATTTTTTTTTTATTTTTTGGTCAGAAACCAAGATCTATATTCTTCGACTCAAGTCTTAGCTGATCTTGTCTTGAAGAAAAGAGCAGTCCCTTTTTATTTTTTATTAAAATAATTTAGGATTCTTTTGGTCTATAATATTAATATGGCTTTAAATTGTTTTTTTTTTTAATTTAACTTAGTGTGAAAGTAAAGATCAGTCAACTTCCAAAGATTAGAAAAAGAACTTCTAGTAACTGTATTTACCAAAGCCATGCGATGACCAAACGGAACGTCAAGTCGTCAACGCAGAATGGAGCTGCAAGCATATCACACCGAAAAAAGGTAATCCGTTCCCCAAAATTCAGATATGTTTCGTACATAAACCCGCTAGTTCAATTAAAATGTTTTGTTGACCACATAACGCAGTATAATATCTGATAAAAAATTGCACGAATAATTGAAAGTAGTATTTATTTGGATTTTTTTTAAACTGCTTAAAATTTAGTAGCCTATCATTCTTGTAAATGTATTATCCAAAACCGTGCGATGATCAGTGGAACATCAACGCAGAACAGAGAGCCGATCACATCAAACCGAGAGAGCTAATCCCCCCCCCCCCTCAAAACTCAATTTGTTGTATATAAAACTGCCTATTTAGCCTCTGTTTGTTAAAACTTTTTTGTTTAAAAACATATTTTTTATGTTTTCTAGGTAAAATATGTGGTTGAAAAATGGAGACAGAAAATGTATGTAGTTAAAAAGTGATTTGGAGAATTGTGTAGGAAAAAACATGTTTTGCCAAACGGAGGCTAAAATATTTTGTGCCCAAATAACTAAGTTTAAATATGAATTGCATAATTCCATTTAGAAATAGGATTACGGTTATATCAACTATAACCTTAATTATAAGAACATATATAATGAAGTTCCAAAACACAAATAGTAAAACTTATAGAACATTTATCATAATTAATTATATTATTATACATAAAATCTATATAATAATAACACAGGAAGGTATAAATGAAGTTTTCATATTCTATCTTCATACATAAAATAATTTTTAATTAAAATACTAAACTCGCGTAAATTAAAACAATGGTTTGAACACTATTGTTCTGAAACAGTTAGTACTATATGTTTGTATAAATGAGTGAACTTTAAATAGGGTTTAGAGTTAAATTTCGAAAATGTCAAAACCATTAGAAAAATGAAAATCGAAAATCAATAATTACTGTTTAATTAGGATATAAACAAAAAGGTTTCATTATAAAAATTTAATTATGATAGAAACAAACAGATTTTGAAAATAAAAGCAAGAAAAAAATTAAAGAAAATCGGATCTTGAGGCAAATTATTGGGTAGGATTAGAATATTAGTGTGAACGCATTAACTACAGCAGACCAATAAAAAAAGCTTTGGAAAAGCCCATCAACATAAAAAATATATATATATATCAATATATGTAGAGTACTTGAGTTTTGGAGGGAAAATGTATAGTTGACCCAAGTTGACTCAGCTACTTTTATATATTATATAGATATATAGACTAGTGAATCACCCGTGCGATGCACGGGAAGTAATGTCTGAGTAAAGAAACAATGATTCGATAATACATGATCCACTGGTTAAGATTAAATGAAATTAGCAATTCAAATGTTACATCATTAAGTGTTAATTTCGCGTTATTACCAATTGCGCCGCTCCCTTATCATTTCCTCCATGGCTTCCTCTCGTAAACCTTAGCACAGAAGATGAATTTATTTACCCAATAAAACTTTGTCTTCAAAGTTATGCCCGTTACTCTAAACAGTCATGATGTGACAGATCTTTACCCTATGTGTCGCAAAATTAGAAAATCCATGAATGTATTCCAAGATAAATTCGAACTCTATAATGGATCTAAGATTTATGAAGGAATCTCATGCACATACTATAGTTACTATAATTTGTTTCTTATTTGGTTAGTTTTCTATGATGACTGAAAACTTCTTGATTTGTGATTTAAAACCTAACTTCTCTATTTTTCCATAGAATAAAATATTTTAACTTTAAGAATCTAGACCAAATTAATTTATTTTTTAAAAACAAAATTAAATAAAAAGTGTAAATCTGTATTTTTGGTTCGGATTTCACATTGATATATAACTTGAAGTTTTTTCACACAAAAATCATTTAAAATATATATTTCTTAAAACAATTATTTAATAAAAAATTTCACCACCATTCTAAATTTTATACCATTCTTAAATTAGTCTTTTCTTTTCAAAAATAATTTCAACTATTTGAAACTGCTCCATGTAAAACTAATAAAATTTATACTTTATATAGTTTTTGGATCTACCATATTTTAAAATATAGAATAGAAAAAATATAATTACATGGAGCATTAGTTTTTTCACTTTTGCTGCTCTGTTTTTTCCCGTAAATTTCCAACCCAAAACTGTTATACTTGCATTTTCATCCATTTTGCTTTAGTACGGTCCTTATGTTTGATTGATAAAATTTACCAACACTGTTTCTTAAGCCTCTATTTGGAAAAAATGTTTTTAAACGTGTTTTTAAAAACACTTTTTTACAAACCACTTTTTAATCACATATATTTTCTCTCTCCATTTTTTAACCACATAGTTTACCTAGAAAACATAAAAAATATGTTTTTAAGTACAAAATTTTTAACAAACAAAGCCTAATGTATTTCTCGTAGAGTAGATTTTTTCTATTAGGATAGGTTTTTTATACAGTACATCGCATTTAGAAAACAAAAATATGTATTACTATTTGAAAACAAATACAATCTGTAATTAGAAACAAAACAATCTGTAATTTGAGAATAAAACAATAAAAAAATATTGATTATTATTGTAGTGTCAAAACAATAACCTCTTAAAGAACTTGGGAACGTTTTTTAATTTGTGCTATTTTTTTAAAATCCAAATACTGAAAAATGTTTTGATATTTAATGGACTTTATGCATATTATTTGACTCGTACATCAACCGTTACTATCTACTTAAACTGTTTTAAGTTTAAATGTAGGATTAGTATAGATGTTTGAACCATATATAACAACTCCATGCATATTCATTTAATCGTATATCAATTATTAAAATTCTTTTAAACGGTTGGTTTTTAGTTTTTATGTATGATTGTTACAGATTATTTAAATGGTAAAATATATACTAATTAATCAAGTGGACACCTTGTTTGTAGTTAAATATCATTTTTACAGCTATAAAAAAAATCATAATAGAACAATTTAAGAAAATAGCAGCAATAGACATAATATACGATAAATAGAATTCGTGCAAAAACTTCAAAAATTGGAGGAAAAATAGTAATGACAATTAAAACTTGTAAAATTAAGTAGATATATAGTTTTCTTATAGTTGAACAAATTTTGCCCTCAATATGTATGAAGTGAATACTATAATTAATTTTGAAAAAATTCTTATAGCTTTCTTATAATTGGAAAAATTTGAAAAGCAAACATATACACATTATTATATATATGTGCTGAAACCGAGGTGATTGAATTTTGGTAATCAAAGTGCTAATGTGGAAAATCGTGAAACATTGAAGTCAAATAATAATAATAAAAAAAAATCTGGTGAAAAAAAATGTATATAAACTCTCATTTGGGCAGTCACTTTTGGTGGGAAATATGTAATGGGACCCGCATTAGCTCAGCTACTGTTATATATAATATAGATATAGATATACATTTACTTATTGTTGTAGAAATTAAGAATAATAAACATTGAATTAAAATATAACAATTAATATCATGGCATAGTTAATTATTTTTAAATTTAGACTTAATAGTTAGGACAAAAAATCATTAATAACTATATCATTTCAAAACAATATAAATAAATTTGTTACCTGCTAATGTTAAAAAATGTAATATGAGACTTTCTGGAATAAGAAATTAAATAATAATTAAATGTAATTATAAATAAAATTATTTTGATAAATAATCTAATAAAGAAAAGAATGTTATTATGTATATGTAACAAAGAACTTAAAAGTATGATTATTTGTAACAAAATTTTATACAACTTGAATAAATATTGGATATAAACGAAAATGATTCGACATTGGATTTGTATGACTGAACAAAATTATTTATCTATAAGATTAAGACCAATAAAATATCACAATCATTATAAATACTTATTTACGTATTAAATGTAACTTTTTATAAAAATACTCATTAATTTAATAAAACGCAATACAAAGGAGTTCAAATTTTAGATTTACTAAATAACTAAAAAAATAAGATTATTAATAAAAAGGTTTTATACGATAAGATTTATTTAGTATTAGATGTGTAATACAACTTCAATATAATTTTGAACTGAAAATTTTACATTGAATTTGTATGATTGAACACAAATACTTATTTGAAAGATTCAAACATTAAAAGTTTAGAATAATTTTCTGAAAAGAGATGTTTAAAAATAAATAACCAAATATAAATAAGTAAAAAATTCTCTATAATTATGCATCATTCCGTAATTGGTCAAAAGTAGCAGCAGTGTGAACATAATAAAAGCTGAGTTTTGGCTAGCAGTAGTGTGAACACAATAAAAGCTGAGTTTTCTCGCCAAACTTAGCTAATTTTATAAATTATATAGATATAGATTTACTTATTGTTGTAGAAATTAAGAATAATAAACACTGAATTAAAATATAACAATTAATATCATGGCATAGTTAATTATTTTTAAAATTTAGACTTAACAGTTAGGACAAAAAATCATTAATAACTATATCATTTCAAAACAATATAAATAAATTTGTTAACTTTTAATGTTAAAAAATGTGATATGAGACTTTCTGGAATAAGAAATTAAATAATAATTAAATGTAATTATAAATAAAATTATTTTGATAAATAATCTAATATAGAAAAGAACGTTATTATGTATATGTAACAAAGAACTTAAAAGTATGATTATTTATAATAAAATTTTATACAACTTGATTAAATATTCGATATAAACAAAAATGAAAATTCGACATTGGATTTGTATGATTGAACAAAATTATTGATCTATAAGATTAAGACCAATAAAATATCACAATCATTATAAATACTTATTTACTTATTAAATGTAACTTTCTATAAAAATACTCATTAATTTAATAAAACGCAATACAAAGGAGTTCGAATTTTAGATTTACTAAATAACTAAAAAAAATAAGATTATTAATAAAAGGTTTTATACGATAAGATTTATTTAGTATTAAATGTGTAATACAACTTCAATATAATTTTGAACTGAAAATTTTACATTGAATTTGTATGATTGAACACAAATACTTATTTGTAAGATTCAAACATTAAAAGTTTAGAATAATTTTCTGAAAATAGAGGTTTAAACACAAATAACCAAATATAAATAAGTAAAAGAATTCTCTATAATTATGCATCATTCCGTAATTGGTCAAAAGTAGCAGCAGTGTGGACATAATAAAAGCTGAGTTTTGGCGAGCAGCAGTGTGAACACAATAAAAGCTGAGTTTTGGCGAGCAGCAGTGTGAACACAATAAAAGCTGAGTTTTCCCACCAAAATTCAGCTACTTTTATATATTATATAGATATAGATATAGATTTACTTATTGTTGTAGAAATTAAGAATAATAAACACTGAATTAAAATATAACAAATAATATCATGGCATAGTTAATTATTTTTAAAATTTAGACTTAAAAGTTAGGACAAAAAATCATTAATAACTATATCATTTCAAAACAATATAAATAAATTTGTTAATTGTTAATGTTAAAAAATGTGATATGAGACTTTCTGGAATAAGAAATTAAATAATAATTAAATAAAATTATTTTGATAAATAATCTAATATAGAAAATAACGTTATTATGTATATGTAAAAAAGAACTTAAAAGTATGATTATTTATAATAAAATTTTATACAACTTGATTAAATATTCGATATAAACGAAAATGAAAATTCGACATTGGATTTGTATGACTGAACAAAATTATTTGTCTATAAGATTAAGACCAATAAAATATCACAATCATTATAAATACTTATTTACGTATTAAATGTAACTTTCTATAAAAATACTCATTAATTTAATAAAACGCAATACAAAGGAGTTCGGATTTTAGATTTACTAAATAACTAAAAAAATAAGATTATTAATAAAAAGTTTTATACGATAATATTTATTTAGTATTAGATGTGTAATACAACTTCAATATAATTTTGAACTGAAAATTTTACTTTGAATTTGTATGATTGAACACAAATACTTATTTGTAAGATTCAAACATTAAAAGTTTAGAACAATTTTATGAAAATAGAGGTTTAAACACAAATAACCAAATATAAATAAGTAAAAGAATTCTCTATAATTATGCATCATTCCGTAATTGGTCAAAAGTAGCAGCAATGTGAACATAATAAAAGCTGAGTTTTGGCGAGCAGCAGTGTGAACACAATAAAAGCTGAGTTTTCCCGCCAAAACTCAGCTACTTTTATATATTATATAGATAAAGATTATAGTCATAATAATAATATTTATTAAATGATTTTCTTTTATCTTAAATAAACGAGAAACTACAATAATATGAAATTGTATTACAACATTGTAAATAGTTAGATAAAAATTAATCTAATAATAAATAAATGAGAAATTATAATAATATGAAATCATATAATAAAATTATAAATTTTTAGATAATAAATTCATATATGTTGTAAATATTATATTATATTAGTGAATGACAATTGTGCCCCTGTATAGTGAATGACAATTGTGCCCCTGTATAGTGAATGACAATTGTGCCCCTGTAACCTTATGTATTATTACCTTGTGTATCACATATTCCCCTATACATATTGTAGCGCCCCGAGTTATAAATACCCGGTTCACCACGTCGTCATCTGATCTGACTTTTAAAATAATATTTTAACGGAAGAAATAACTGAAATTCATTTTTGGCAACATTAAATAAATTGTAATGGTCGATAAAATTGAAAACATTTATGGAACAATTCGAAATTATAAATCGAGCCATTAATATTGTAAAGCAATTGACAATGTCATAATTTCTCAAATCTAGAAAACCTCAAAATTATCCAACGTTTGGAAATACGAAAATCATTAAAATAAGTTTTCAACCATTTAACGTCTATTGCCACAATCATCCATCACTTGCCACCCTCTCCGAGATCTGCAAATGTTGTTAAAATAGACATGAGCATTTCATAGAAATACTCAGTAGACTCATCGCCAATTAATTAATCTACAATATAATTAAACACATAAATGCAGGCTCTTTAGAAATCATAGGGTGTTGGTTGCTCTTCTCGTGCATTAAAGCACATGGCTTCTTTCTGAAAAATCATAGGCTCTTTAGAAATCATAGGGTGTGGGTTGCTCTTCTTGTGCATTAAAGCACGTGGATTCTCTTTGAAAATCATAGACTCTTTAAAATCATAGGGTGTGGGTTGCTCTTTCTTCTCGTGCACATAAGGCACATAAGTTATGCATAACATCATCATTTATCTTGCAAGATATTCTCTTCTTTCTTTCTCATGCATATAAGCAAGTAAGTTATGACAAGCATAACAACATAATTATTTTCGAAGAAATACATTCTCGTCTCTTTTCATAAAAATGACTTTCACATAAGTCACATAATATACACATTCACATGCAATCATAATTTAAATCAATTAATCGGGGCGAGTCTACCTTAAACTTGACGAGTGCAAAGTTAAGCGAGAAATGACTTCAATTCTTTAATTCTCCGCACGCTTCGTCTAGCCAATTAGAAGATTGAGTCGAATTAGTCTTTTGAAATTTATAGTTAAAATGATAAATTACAATTTGGGGACTGAAATTGATGATTTGAAAGTTGAGGGGTTAAAATGAATAATTTTGAAAGTTGAGGGACTAAAATGAATATTTTGAAAGTTGAGGGACTAAAATGAATAATTTTGAAAGTTGAGGGACTAAAATGAATATTTTGAAAGTTGAGGGACTAAAATGAATACTTTGAAAGTTGAGGGACTAAAATGAATAATTTTGAAAGTTTGGTTGAAACTCAAAATGGATAATAAATTATAGGGTTGAAATAATAGATTCTAAAAAATGAAGTGGCTAATTAAAACATTTAAAAACTTTAAGGGGCTGAAATGATGAGTTTTAAAAATATAGGGACTGATTTAAATCATTTTGTAAAATTGGGGACCAAAGTGCAATTTTCAAAAATTAAAATATTAAAACCTAATACTATCCTCTCCTTCCCAATTGAGGCAGAGAGAAGCGAGAGAAGAGAGAGAGAGAGAGAGAGAGCGAAGTGCGAGCTTCGTGCCCTGTACGCCGGTGATTCGCCGGCGAAAAGCAGGCGTAGAGCGACGGCAAGCAGCGGCCAAGAAGAGGTGTAGGTTCATGGGAGTTTTGGTACGAGATTAGGTATAAAAACCGAGGCAAAACGAAGCTTAAATCGCTGTGTATTCCGACGGTAAAACCGGCACCACTCCGGTCGAAGAAGCGGCGGTCGAAGGTGAGTAGCTTGGGTAAGTTATTTTTGGTTTTAGGTTTGATTTGGGGTTGGTTTGGGACTGGGCAGTAGAGGCGATGGGGTTGTGCGGTGGTGACGGTTTGGAGTTGAGTTGCTGTGAAGATGGGTTGAGAACTTGGTTGCTGGAAATGGGATTGCGATGGAGTTGGGAGGAGGCTGCTGGTGGAGGTGAGTTGGAGGTGGCGGTGGTGCTCGTGGAAATGGGTTGTGCAGTGGGTGCGAAAAATGGAGGTGGTGCTGCTGCTGCAGGGGGTGGTGGTTCTTGGTCTTGCTGGAGGTTGGCCGAGACTGCAATGGGGCTGAGTTGGTTGCAGTGGTTGGTCAGTGGCTGCGTTGGGGGCGGATGTATACTGCAGTGGTGGGGGTAATGGTGATGGTGATGGTGAAGGAGAAGAAGGGCATTACCTTGCTGGAGTGGAGGTTGAAAATGGAGCTGGAGCTTGAACAGGGACGGTTTGGGGTGATGCTGAGATGGGTTTGGTGGATCATGGTTGTGGGGTGTGGTGATGTATAAAGAGGGGTTGGGAAATGTGAGAGTATGGTATGGGATTGATGTGATAGGTGGGAGTTGATGTGTAATCTTGACAAGCGATGCACGTAGTTCGAGAAAAATGATACGCGTGAATTAACTGGGTCGGAAAAGAATCTGTTGAAATGAGCTGATGGAATTTAATATGACTTTGAAAATAATAATTTGAATAAATAATTAAAATAATAAAATTTTGGAAATTCGAAATTTAATTTAAAATCGAACGAACTCGATAATTCTCGACTTGGCTAGACGAACGCGTCGTGAAGTTAACTTTAAAATGGGCGAGATCGCAGCGACACGGTTTTCGAAATTTTAAAATAATTATTTAATCGCTTGGAAAGTTCTTGATCGCTACACATATGGAGGCTTTAGTTGATAATAATACATACAAGTTTATTGACCTATGAATTTATTCTACATTTTCTTTCTAGTTTATAACATGTTATCAACACGAGTCTCTATCAAATTGAGTTAGAAGGTATTATCGTGTGCGTCAAAATTAATTTGATGACACGTGAATTTTTTTATAAGCATAATCATTTATAATGTACATCAAAATTAATATGGTGGTATATGATTTTATTTTTATGCATCCGAATTCTGATTTGTTGCTACCGAATTCTTTTCAATTGATTATGCATTGGTTTAAAGGAATAGTTTTGAATTCTGATTTGCAATTGGTTTTTCAATTCGGAAACATGTATGTTCAAACCAAAGAATTTTGGATTTTCTAATTCAAATTTTAAGAATTCGAAAGTTATATTATTGATGTGTGCCAGTTTTAATTCAATTGAAATTTCTAATTCCTGTTTACTCGTGTTTGATTTATATATTATTTTTATTATAGAATTTGTTTATTTCTTTATTTTTAAATTGATAATTTATTATGTTGTTGCTCTTGAAGTAGCACAACAATATATTAATCATAAATTTGTTCATTACAAATTTATTAATGTTATTATGTTGCTCCTGAAGTAGTATAACAATATATTAATATTCCATAAAAATATTAATCTTATGTATGTCTATTACAAATATTTGTTCTTACTCTAAGAAGTAGCATAATATTATATTTAAAATTTCAGAAGAATATTTCGTTTTTATTCTTGAATAAACAAAAATGTATTTCCCATTGAATATTCAAGTTTAATATGTTTGATATGTTGCTGCTCTCGAAGAAACATAACAATTATAAAATAATATTATATGCACTTGAAGAGTATGATATTACAATTTTAATATTATAGAAGAATATTAACATATTGATTTTTAACGAGCAATAAAAATGTGCTTTCGAAGTAGAACATGTTTCGAAGAATATATCATTTTTAGTTCATATTTATCCCTGAAGGAAAACATATAATTAATGTCATAAGGATATTGATTAGTTCAACTACTTGAATGATATATAATTATATAATGTTTTAGCAAATTATTCGAATTTAAATAATTGATTTATATCTTATATTGAACTAGAAGTTCAATTTGATTTTATTATTTGGCATGATCAGTTGGACCATTAATGGATTAATAATGATGTGAAATTAAAATGGATACTCAATGAAGAATCAGAAGAATCTTCAATTCAATCCTATACGATATTTGTTCTCTTTACTGAAATATTTTCATTAAACATCACTAGTTAAAATATGGATTAAATTCCCTATATTTTTGAAAATCAATTAGGGTAATAAATGGGGCTCCATCACCCTCCACATTGATCATCTAAATATTATTTGTATCTAATAGATTTGATACATATACTTGATGATTGCATAGTATTCGCAATCTAAAATTTGCAAAATTATTACTCAAAATTTAAATTATGAGCATAATTTTCAGATTATATAATCAAGAACGCATCTTGATAATGTTAGTAAACACGAATCTCAACATTTTAATAAGTGTTAGTTGGAATGCCGATAAATAGTTTAACATTATTACTTGTTAAACGTCTTCAATTAATTTAATTGAGAACAAAATACCTCCCACTTTTATATAGGGAAATCCTATTATGCATCATGATAATATAATAATTCTTCCTGTTATAATTGGCTTATAATTAGAGTCTAATTTTTTCATCTAATTTTTTGATAGTGCAATTGATCAACCACAATGCACTGAAATGAAAAATAAAGAATGTTGAGAATAAATGCGTGGTTTGAACATATATCCCAAATTTGTGATATTTTATAACGCCATAAAAATGATTGTCAATTTGAATTGAACAATTTTCTCAGCATTAAAGGAAAAATCATACAAATGCATCATATTATGTTATATATATCCTCACAATTGATAATCTGAACCAGAAGTTCGATTGGAAATATGAACGAAAAGTTAAAAAGATAACATAATTACAAGATGCAAAATCTATGAGAGATTAATAAGATCTCATTTACTAGCTATAGACGCTCTATTTCATGTTGATGTATGGCATGTCTGAAGCGTAGCGATATCTGATTTGAATAAAGATCCTCAAATGAATAAAAATAGAGCAAATGATCATGATGGTCTTACTGAGGAAACATATATTAGTGAGAGAGTATATATTGACATAACTAATTGTAAATTTGCAGAAGAGGTTCAAGTACTTGAAATATTGAAAAATTGAGATCTCTATAGCTATGTTATTGTGGGGGGAAGGAAATCAAATTGAAATGATAATTGTATCAACACACTTTACAAAGTACTTGTACAAAAGCAAATAGTGAAGTTAGCCGCATCATAATATGAATGATAACGAGAATAATAAAAGAAAATATGTCGAAGAAAATCGACATAAAAATAGTTGGCAAAAGTATGCGTTCAGGCTAAATTGAACTTACTACAAAACTTGAAGTATATGTAATATTTTATTTGCCTGACAATGCATAATAAGTGACAATAAATACATGATTATTAGTAATGTAAATACTGAAAAATGATTGACTCTAATTACTACCTCGCGCTCTTTGATGTACTAATAAGTGATATCAAAATGTATGATCATCAACTCGGTACGTTGGAAGTACTCTTTGAAGTACCAATGAGTGAGATTAAAAACGGTAATCAATACATCGGTACTTTGATATTGCGGTGTAATAATTAGAAAAAATATATATTTGAAATATAGGAATCGTTACTTATCTAAAGTTTCACGACTTAAATTTGGTGGTAGAAATTTGACAATTGCAATGTGAAACATATACCATGCCTGAACCATACTATATAATCCTTGAAGGATTAAATATATCTAAAATATATGGTTCATGTTTTTAAGAAATTTGTTTGATCAAAGTATACAGATACAATGTCAATATAATTGTAATATTTCCATGTGGGGAGCTAATATGCGTTACACTCTTTTTTTCCTTAGTTGAGGTTTTTGTCACACAGGGCTTTCCTAGTTAGGTTTTTAATGAGATAACTGCTATCACGTATTGATGAAGAATTATCAATAATGCCTATATAATACAAAGATCAATTTTTGTATTTGTTATTATCACCATTGATAATTTAAATATGGTTGGATTTCTTGAAGAGATTTCAAAAACACTTGAGAAATTGATAACAATGATATACAAATCTCAAGTAAACAATGAGCCATATTTTTTGTATAATGATACTACATGGAGAATATTTTTATGATCATAATAACATATAAGTCATACATTCCCATGTATCTATTGATATACTCGCCTATACGAGACTTCTGAAGAGATCAAGATGTGGATGATTCAATACAGATTGAATCACATGGAGTAGGTATATAGATGATTCAATACAAATTGAATTAGGGGGTTCAGGTTTTGTCCCACTAGGTTTTTCTAACAAGGTTTTAACGAGGCAATATCAAAATATTCCAAAATTTTCAAAAAATTTACAGTGACAATGTAGTTGATTTATCCACAAAAGCACTGCCAACATCTACATTTAAGAAATCAGATCACAAGATTGAGATGCATTGACTCGATGATTTACAGTGATCAATGCTAGGGAGAGTAGCTGTACTCTTTTTCCTTAGCCAATGTTTTGTCCAATTGGGTTTTTCTAGCGAGGTTTTAACGATGCGTTATTCATCTTAACACTTCAAGAATAACTGTACTTTTTCCTTCGTTTGATATTTTTGTCCCGTTGAGTTTTTATCAAACAAGGTTTTAACGAGGTAGATATTTTGTAATCTATCTATATCTATATCTATATTCTATATACATCTTTATAATATATAAAAGTAAGGTAGTTCCTAAAAACAATTTTCCGTCCATTTTTCTATTTCTATAAATAGTAAGGTCCCATAGAATTAAATAGTGTGAATGCAAATTAGATTAGTGTGAATGCAAAATTTGGAATATATATATAACCATCAATATAAAAATTGTGTTTTAATTATTAATTGTCAAATCATTTGTTATCTTTAATATTAAAAACCATATTTTCTGAAATATATATGTAGTTGAAAAAATGCGCTGCTTATAAATAATAAATAATTTATAGAAAAAGTTATTGAACGAAAACTAATATTGAATAATTAATGCTTTGTTTTCTTTTTAGTTAATAATATCAATAAAATGATTTATATTTTTAATCATTCTTAATTTTAATAATTTTTTAAAGACTATAGGGTATAAGATTATTTGTATAATTTCGTGATATCCAACTTCAATCGATTGTCGTATCATGATAATTGCGAGATTTTCAAATTATTATTGACTATTTAACTTTGATTTTTTGAGAATTGTTTTTGTGAAATAGTGATTTTTTAGAATGTATAGTTAAAAAGTAGTATGAAAAATTGTAAAATATAATTTTTTAAAGAATGTGTGATTGAAAATGAATGTTCAGAAAAATTGATTCTTGAAAAATCAATTTCATATGAGTAAGTGATAAAATATTATGTCTTGTGAGTTAAACAACCGTGTCGCTTTTATGAATCGAGATGTATAGATGATTTCTTAGTAAATAAAGTTAAATATATTTACGATATATATTCGTTAAAATTTAATCAAAATTAACATTCCCTGTTGCTTAATTTGCTACAATTATTTAAATATATGACCACATATGTTTAATTTGTAATATTAAGTAAATATGAAATGAGATATTTGTTTAATAACTTTAAATATCAAATATTGTAATAAGATAATTAGTACCAATTCTAATAGTACTATTCGGATAGTGATAAATTATTTGTGATAACCTAGAAATTATATTTTGAAAAGATTAATTACATTAATAATCATTAAAATTGAATAGTTATGCAAATGATCATTGAAGTATTTTTTTTTTTAAGTTGTAAGTTATTTTAGTTCCTAAGTATTACAATTTTGGAAAGTTAGTTAAAAAAAAAAAAAAACAGCTCCTATAATTTACATATAAATTTAAAAAAAAATCATACTTTTTAACAGCTCATTATACCAAAATTTACTGTTACGAACTATATTACTTGAAATAATGAGTCTCAAAAAGGTGCTTAAGTATACATTCTCCACAAAATCATTATTATTAAACTAATTTTGTAGATAATGAGGGCTCAAATAAGGACTAAATATGATTATGAAAGAAAAACGTAATATATAAAGAGAGAGCACTTCCTAAAAACAAGTATTGAACAATTTTCCTATCTAAAACATATTTTCTAAAATGGTAATTAGTAGTATTAATTCACTATTTATTATTCATGTTGGACAAAATTTAGATTTAAATTAATCCAAACGAATGCAAATTTTTAAATTGCTGCAATTTTCAAGTCCCGAGGTTTCTTGGTCCGTCTTCCCCTCTTAAAAACTAATTACATTTTTTTTAAAAATAAAACTTTGTCAATATCACATAAATATTTTTATTTAAAAATAGAAAATGAAAGATAATGAAATAAGAACGTTCATCAATCTATTTTTCTTTTTCTTTTCATTTTCGTTTTAATAAAATTCTAAGCGTATATCACAAATATATCTATTTTTTCTATTTATTACAAATTTTATTTAAAAGTAATTTTTCTTTTCCATTTGAAGTTTTAAATCAATTCAAATTACAATATTTAAAGAAATTCCTGGAACGATAAATATACGAACCGTAAAAAAAAATTAATTAAAAAAAATTAAGGTATGTGTAATGTATATTTGTAATTAATTGTCTTCATTTATTTCTCATTTTTAATTAAATATTCATTTCATATGTTAAAATATAAATTTGATATGTAGGTAACAAATGACCGTGCATCGCACGTGGTGTAATAGTAGTATATATAAAATTAGAAGTGAGGAGAGAAAGTCATTTTGGAGGGAAAAATGCATTTAATGACTCTCTCTCCTATTCGAAATAAAAATAATCCTATTCGAAATTAAATAAATCTTCAAACAAAATAAATAACATTTACAAATAAGAAATAAGTTCATCATTTATTAGTTTCATGTATGTTTATCAACCTTTTAGGGAGAAGTCATACATGCAAAAATGATTGTGCCGGACTCTTATTGATATTCATGGCATATGACACTATCAATGAAATTTTATTTTTTTTAAATCTAATAAGTATCCTAAAATTCGAATGGCTTAACGATATTCTTGTAATAAAGAACTTATGTCCTGCATTACTACCAGATAGAATTTGACCTTATAGAATATGATCGTCAAGTTTTGTAACGATTATTTACTATCTCCTCGAACCAAAATTTCGCCTTGCAAAATGAACACTTAAATGTAGGATCTCCGGTATTCATGCACTCTGAACATTCAAATAATAGATGAAAAAGTTAATAATAGAGACCATGCATATAAAAGATAAAATTCAATATTTTGACCATTGACAATGAAAAACAACATGTATAATAATAATAATAATAATAATAATAATAATAATAATAATAATAATAATAATAATAATAATAAAAGAAAAAAAAATTGCGAGGTTGACAAAGATATTGCATCAAATTTATGATATTTTAGGTTTTCAATATTTATACAACGTAATTATTTTCTGATTGAAATTATAATTTACTATTGATTATCTCAATTTTTATATTATTGTGAAAAAAAAATAATTTATATATTATTGTGAAAAAAATATCATAAAATTTGAATTAAAATATAACAAAGAATATCTTGGTATGGTTCATTACTTTTTGAAATTTTAAAATTAACAGTTAGGACAAAAACCATTAATAACTATATCATTTCAAACAATATAGATAAATTTGTTAACCGTTAATGTTAAAAAAATGTGATATTAGACTTTTTGGAATAAAAAATTAATTAAGAATTAAATGTAATTGTCATTGAAATAATTTTGATAAATAATGCAATATAGGCAAGAACTTTAATATGTATATGTAATAAATAACTTAAAAATAGGATTTAGTTATAAAATTTCAATACAATGTGATTTATAAAAATACAAATGTGTATACGTTTTAGATATAATTTTATTTGAGAATTCGAGATTGGATCTGTATGATTGAACCAAATATTTATCCATAAAATTAAGACCACTAAAATATAACAATTATTATAAGAAATTAATTATGTATTAAATATAATTATCTATAAAAATATTTAATAATTTAATAATACGCTATAAAAAAGAACTCCAGTTTTTAGATGTACTAAATAACTAAAAATAAGATTATTTATAAAAAAAACTATATGTATGATGTGATTTATAATTTAGTACTCCCTCCGTCCCATAAAGATAGTCATCTACTCATTTTCACACAGATTAAGGACAAAATGGAATATAAAATATTAATTTCACTCTTAAAAAATAAAGTAGACTATATTTTTGAGACGGACAAAAAAGAAATAGAGGACTATCTTTGTAGAATAGAGAGAGTATTATCTAGTAATAAAATTTAGACATAATCTTTAACTGAAAATTTTACTTTGGATTTGTATAACTGAACACAAATATTTATTTGTAAGATTGAAAACATTAGAAGAACACATTTTTTTTTTATGAAAATAGAGGTTTTGACACAAAAAAGCCAAATATAAATAAGTAAAATCAAACATATTATCGTTCTTATATCATAAAAAATAAAATAAAAAATTCTCGGTAAAAGCAAATTTAAAAAAATAATAATTCTAGTTTCTTGTTTTTATTATTTTTTATACAATGTGATATACAATTTCATCAAATATATATACTGACACATGAATAATATGTTTTTTCTTCACTCAACGGCTGAAACAATTAACATATCTATCCAACCCAAAACTATTCTAATTAGCCCAACATTAATTAACACGTTGCAACCCCAACAGAGAAATCTAGAACATAATATAAATAGACTATTAACAAATCATCTTATTAGTCCAAAATAATTTTGCATTCTATATTGTTTTTGAAGCTTTCTCTACAATATTATTGATTTAATATTTTTTCTTTTTTGTCAGAAACTCAAATCTATGTTCTACGACTCAAAATATCACAGGTCTTGAAGAAAAGAGTTGATGAAATTCGAAGCGCGAAAGAAACGCCGGAAAGTTCTGAACTTAGGTTGTGATTGGACGGATGAATCATGACCCGATATTCACGACGCGATGGCTCGAAAATGCGGAATAAAGAACCACGACTTTCGAAACGCCACAAGGATTTGCCCAATCTCCCTTATGAGTTTCTGGTTTTGAACGCCACAAATACTCTCGCGAATATTTGATAAGTTCTGAATGAACGCTACAAGATAATCAATCTTGATAAGTTCGGATTTGTAATGTGAATCCACACATTAAACAATTGAAAAATATTCAATCTCTTTTTATTCAATAATCAAAGTCTAATTTTACATTGAATCGAAAAAGCGTATAAATAAGCAAACAAAAACCTATCAACCCTAACTGGCTCAAAATAGAATTTTAATTAAAGTAAAATACTAAAATAACTAAATAAAAGAAAATGAATTAAAAATCTGCAAAATATGGAAATTCCTGGAAATCTGATCCGCCGCTCCTTTACGGCCGTGAAGAATCCAGTTACGGCCGTAAATGATTCTCTGATCCAAAATTGATATCGCATGTTACGGTCATGATTGAAATTATTACGGCCGCAAGATTTCCTTCCTATGATGTTACGGCCATGACGGGTTTGTTTACGGCCGTAAGTGTAAAATTGAAATCTCGCATCTTAACCAGTAGCTTGATTACAGTCGTGACCTTCTGGGCGTTACGGCCGTAAGGATCAAACTGGTCCTTTTTGCTCCAGTTTTTGCACTAATTTGCAATTAACTCCGTTTTGGCTTGAATTACTTGAATTTTTCCGTCAAGCCTGCTATGACTCCGATTGTCGAGGGTCCGGAACACATCAAGAGTAGTGCCAATCCTTTTTACTTTTTCAAAAAATAATTTATGATTTTTTATTTTCAACTGGTTTGTAATATTAATAACTAATAAGCATTACCACCGCACCAGAAATTTTGAATCATAAAGCGTGATAAATAGAAGGTGGAGTGGAGCATCATGTTAAACAGTACACATTTTTTCAAAGAAATAACCCTTTAATTGAATCTTTTATTATTGTGTATATCTTCATAATAATTATATATAACAGAAATGAAAGAGGTTGTATATAGGGAAATGGAAAAAAAAGGATATAGAAAACAAAAATGAATAAACAGATTTTGAAAAGGGGAAAAAAATGAAACAAATTCTGAAAAAGCGAAAAAGGAAAAAAAAGAAGAAAATAACTGACTTTCCAGTGTAATTAGGCGGCGTGAAATAGAAGCCATGTAAACACAATAAATATTGAAGACTGTAAGTAGACGTCAGCGATTTTGAAAATAATAAATAAATATTGAAGGTCCAACTATTTTTGAAGTGGGTTTTGAAGTTGATTATTGGGCATGTTGAATCCTTATTTTGTGAAAATATGGTTGACTTGCATATTGGCTCTCTAAAGGAATTGCTAGTTAGGGAAGTCCATGGGAAAGATTTATTGGGATGTCTTGATGATAAAAGGACTTCGCTTCTAACATTTTTAGATGCTCTCTCATTCCGTGTTGAACGTAGTAAGAGCATGCATGTTAAATATCCGAATTTAATAAACATTCACGAATCATGTTGTGAGCAATATTTTGATGGATTCTATGGGTATGATGATTATTTGTTTTGGAAAGTTGGATTGTTTCCTTGTAAATGTGCCATGCGTGAATTGCTAGTGGGAGGAGTACATGATGATTGTTTGATGGGGCGATTTAAAATCAACGGGGTCTCAGGGGTATTATGTGATCAATTTTATTGGCCTAATTTGAAGATTGGTGTTGAATATGTTTGCACTTATAATAAATACCGAACTTGCAAAATAGCTAAACTCAAGTTTTTGCCCTAAGAATTCCATATATATTTGCCCATCCCGAGTAAACCTTGGATTACTAATTCTATGAATTTTATAGTAGGTTTACTTGGAACAAAGAAAGAAAATGATGCTATTTTTGCGTTTGATGGTGGGAGTGTTAAAATGTTACATTTGATTGCATGCCACGAACCCAACAAGGCCATCAACATAGCTCATATTTTCTTTCGGGAAGTCGTGCATTTGCACGAAGTTGGTGCTAATTTTGTGGTTGTTAAATTTGCTTGCAATTTAATTGCTCATCCTATTAGCAAGTTTTCACCACTTAAAGTTGCTTGTGACCTTATCCTATTAACTATATTGAACTTTATGCACATGTTTATCGAAGAAAGAGTTGGTTTAGGTGGGCACAAGAATGCACCTTTGGTTACGCCCCCTTGCAGGAGGTTCAAGCTTCCATTTGGGGAAATTGGTATGCAATGTGCTTCCAATGCCGACCATGGCGGTAAGTATTCCATTTGATCATGGCGGCGGGATGTATTCCCATTCGTGGAAGGAGCGACCCCCCGATCAAATAAAATCAAAATTGCTACTCTGCGGTGTTGGCACATCTCAAGCTTTTGGCAACGCCTACAAATTGATTTTGCACGGTGGGTATGAAATTTCAGTTACATTTATTGTGTCTGAATTTTCTATTTTTTTTTATTGTAGGTGTCGATTCGTGATCGAATCTCTTCCGAGATGGAGGAGATGATGAGAATCGCGAAGGTCCAACTTCAACGCATGAACCTGTGATCCACAATGTTGCAAGATCAAAGTTCAAGGAGTCTCACGACAGTGCACTCAAGCAAGATTCGAGGTCGAATCATTTTCAAGAGAGAGGGGATGATGAGAATCGAGAAAGTCAAACTTCGATGCACAAGTCTGTGGGACCCATGACGAGATTCGATGCTAAGAAGGTTCAAGATTCGAGGATAAACAAGTAATTAAAGTCAAGAAAAGCAAGCCGAGAATCAAGTTGCAGACAAAAAGAAGAAGAAATTGGACTCAGCCAATTTCGGTCGACCGAAAGTCATTACGGTCGACCGAAACTCTGCAGAGGATTTTTGAGGGTTGCCTCAGTCGCTTTCGGCTGAGGGTTGGTCGACCAAAAGTCCCATTTCGGTCGACCATGTGATTGACTGAAAATGGTTCGGTCGACCGAAACACTCCGTTTCACAAAAACGGGATTTTTGTTGTAGCAATTTCCGAAATTTGCACCTTTTGCCCAATTTTGTACATTATATACTCTTTTCTTTTCATTTGTGAAGATAACTTGGTTGTCATATGAAGTGCTTTTGAGAGCTTGGTCTTGAAAGACCCCTTTGAGGTAAGGATAAAAACCTCCTTTGTTCTTGTTATCTTATTGGAATTTAATCTCTTTGTTTGAGTACTGTTATGTGTTGTTGTTTATTTTCCGCTACCTTGAAATTTGTTTGATTGATACCCATTGGGCTAGGGTTAGCTTAATCCTTGAATTTTGGGTTAGATTTAAACTTGGGTTAAGGTGTTTATCGCTTTATTTACCACTTTAGCTTTCTTGAGTTTTGTATTAAATTGTTGTAAGAATTTTCGGTCAACATACCGAAGGGGTTCGCATCACCATGACACGATGTCAAATAACTATTGGGACATAATACATAAAATTAACAAATAAAAGACCACATCATGAAATGTTGGCTTTGTATTACTATAAATTTTGAAAAACTTTTTTGTACACAACATTTGTTGTTGAATTTTTTGATCTTTCATCCTTATCGCAAATTAACATTCCGAATGACTTATCATCCTTGAAATTGCAACATAAAGTGAACACCAACCTTTTAAGAAGAAGTCCTACATGCAAATGTAATTGTCCCGGACTCTTATTGATGGTCATGGCATATAGGACAATATCAATGGAAATGTCTTCTTTGAAATTTTACAAATATCCAAGTATTCGACGGGTTCAATGACATTCTTGGAATAACAAAATTTATGATTATCCAGGGAAGAATCGTGTGAATATTGAGTTCGATGATCTTATTTTGATGGTTTATTGCATTATGGTGAAATATTATCTACGATTGAGAATTGTCATTTTTAGTCATAATATATGGGTTTATTTAAAGATTTAGTGATACAGTTTCGATTAATTATTATTGGTTGTACTTTTGAAGTGAGTAAATATTTTGGCTACAATAATGGAAAATCTGAGATGATCAGTTGTGTGATTTTAAATTATGGGATTGTATCTTTGGGTTAAGCAAATTTGATGAGGAATCCTATATGATTTACAGAAGTCTTATTTAATGGTGATAAGATTAATCAGAGTATTGTTCATAAAGTGTGATATGAATTGAAGTTTGGGAGAATAGAAGATTTTAATTTTGAATTTCAGATTTGGGAAATTAGTGAAGTTTCTTAAGTTTGAGAATAACATATCTGATCCTTGTGATGCTGTTTTAAGTTAGTATCTTAGCTCTCAGCTAGAATGAGTATTTGATACCGAGTACTTGATGTATGATTTAAAGTATGGAATAGAAAAATGAAAAGTGGGAACAAGAGTTAATGCGCTGTTATTTTTCTCGACAAAAGAAAATTTGATGATAAGATTGGAGATATGGAATATTTTATTGGATTTTGGTACTGATATTTTTGATATAATAATCAAGGTATAGTGAGATGATACGGGAATACGTGAAAGTGAAATAAGGACTGTATTGAATCAGAATTCATAAGTTTGTATAAGTGAAAGAAATACCTTGCGGGGAAATGTTGTGATATATGAGTTAAGAATTTTAATTATTTGGGATATATTTGTTTACTAAATTTTAGGGTTACAAATATTGGAAAGATAAGTTGATGATATTATGTTGATATGTTATTGGGTATATTACGTAGAGAGAATATTCAGGAAATTCTTTGATTATTTTGGGAATATTCAATGACAAAAAGTTTAGAGATGACAAATTATTATGGTTTGATATGTCAGTAAAGATTTATGGAAACTTGAAGAGATTTTTTTATGGAATTACAGAAATTAGTAAAGAGACATGATGTTGTTTGGGATTATGTGAGATAATGATGATGGACATAAGGTTAGATGAATATAAAGGTACAATAGAAAATTGTAAGGAATGATATGATGATGATAATTGAAGGTGATGATGTATTGAGATTATGAAATAAGTTTATCATCTATGAATAAGTTATGTTGTTTTGGGTTCATAAAAATGGAATTCAAAGAATAGTGAACTTTCAGTCACATATGATTCAGAAGAATTTTTGAGTAGACACATATGTCTATAGAAACGTCCATGTTCTTAAGAAAACAAAGTGATGCATTTAGTCAAAGTCCATTGTGTTAGATATGGTAGCGATGATGCTACATAAGAGATAGAAGAAGATTCTGATTAAGTATTCAGAAATCATAAGATCAAGTAAGTTTAATTTCGAGGACGAAATTATTTTAAGGAGGTAAGATTGTAGCGACTCAGAATTTTTACGCAATTTTATAATTATTTTTAATATTTAGAAAATTGTGTCGCTACTATTTCACTCATTGTTTTGAAATTAACGCCGCGACGGATTCGTCTAGCCAAGTCAAGAAATATCGAATTTGTTCGATTTTAAATTAAAATCCGAATTTCTAAAATTATGTTATTTTAATTATTTATTCAAAGTATTATTTTCAAAATTATTTTGAATTCCAAATTTATTAAAATATCTCAATTTTCCTTATTCAAATTATTTCAAGTCCAAATACGTAATTCAATTTTTATCTCAATATTTATTTATTTTCAAATTTATTTTCAGTCCAAAAACATATCTGTTTCAAATACGCTTCTTGATCAAAGTTAGTTCAATTTTAGTTAAGTATCCTAAATTAAGCCTATTTAACCTAAATCTAATCACACCCGTCGTTTTATATTTTTCCCCACCTTTACATCTAATATTCTCCAACACCATCATTATCATCAACTACAACTCCAACTCACGGCCAACCTCACAAGTTGCTTTTCTTTCCACATCACATGGCACAACTCACATTTCCCTACCTCTCTTTATCATCATCATCGGCCAACCCCATTTCCAATAACATAAAATAGAATAAATCATTCTCATGATGTTTCCACTCAATTATTTTTCCCTTTTTCCTCCATTATCACGAAACCACCTGAATTCACAGCCAATTCAATCCAGCCATCACCACTGATTCCTCACAACACTTCACAAACTGCACAATTCAGACCACCACCTCGCCATTTATTATCATCACCAAATTTCACTTTCATTTTTCCATCATCAGATTCCACAATACAATATATATAAAACATCATCATCCTCAGCATCACCTTTATCTTTAGTCGAAAGCTATCTCTCCACCTTCAGTGCTGGACCACCAATTCCACCTACTTCAATCCCACAATATACTAAAACAAATCTGTATAAAACTAACACTGATTACCTCTTTCAGCAACTGCATTCAGACCAACCCAGTATCCTTATAACACCATCACCAATCCTCCAATTTCTCTGCAAGAACTCAATCTGCAAACCAAGATATTTCCACCATCGAGCCTGCAGAAATCACCCTCACTGCCAATTGAACATTCAATATCAAAATCAACATCAAAACCTCCATAACCGGCCAGCTTCCTCCCAGTTTTCCTCCAGTCAACTACATCCAATTCAATTTCCATTTTCAGAATTCCCATTTGCAAGATCAACAATCTCAGCCATTATCATCAATTCTGATACCCTGCACCCAAATCCGAAAACTCGCACACCATAATCCTCGATCCCAACTCGATATAAACCCAAAACCAAGAAATAAACCAAGCCCAAGACTTACCTTCGAACGCCGTTTCTCCGACCGGAGTATCATCGCGAACCCAGTTTCGCTTTTGACCACGGTTTTGCACCCAACCTCGCATATGAACCCCAAATAAGAACTCCCACACTTTGCCCGTCCTTCGCCTCACCTAGCGCCGGCGAATCGCCGGTTAGAAACCGGATTTCCCTCTCTCTGTCGACTCCGTCTCTCGCTTTTCTCTCGAGTCCTTCTCTCTGATCCGAAATAGAAAGAGAGAAATGATATTTTTAATATTTATATTTTGATTTCAGAATTTGCACTTAAAGCCCCCAAGTTTTGAAATGTTTCAAATCAGCCCTATGGTTTTAAAACAATCCAATTCAGTCCCTTTTAGTTTTAAAGGTTTTCAAATCAGTCCCTATGTTTTAAAAATGTTTTATTTCAGTCCTTTCAGCTTTTAAACTTATCAATTTCAGCCCTTAAGTTTTAAATGATTTTATTCAGCCTTCATTTTCAAAATCTACTATTTCAACCCTATTGTTTTGAGTTTCCGATTCAACTTTCAAAAGTATTCATTTTAGTCCCTCAACTTTCAAAACATCAATTTTAATCCTCAAATTATAATTTATCATTTTGAACTATATATTCGATAGACTAAAGTGACTTATTGGCTAAGACGAAGCGTACGGAGAATTTAAAGAAATTGAAGTCATTCCCGCTCAACTTTGCACTCGTCGGATTTGAGGTAGACTCGCACTTATTAATTGATTTAAATTATGATTTCATATAAATGTCACGTGACTTGTGAAAGTCAATTTTTAAGAAAAGCAAGTATGTTTTTATGAAAGGTAAATATACCTTATGTTTTTATGAAAAGTAAGTATGTTTTTATGAAAAGAAAATATACTTTATGTTTTTACGAAAAGTAAGTATACCCTATGCTTCACGAAAATGTTTTTTTGGATCATTGCTATGAAATCAATCTACCAAGATTGCTATGGGTCCCATATGATAAGTTATGATATGTTAAGGAGACCGGAGTTTTAGTAGCGCTACACATAAGAATTCTTGCCACGAAGTTCGGTAAAATTCTTGTGTCTCCTATGTTTATGAGGATTTGCCACGAAGTTCGGTAAAATTCCTATGTTTCCATATGTTTATGAGGATTTGCCACCTAAGTTCGGTAAAATTCCTGTCTCATATGTTTATGAGGATTTCGATCCTATCTTATGTTATGATGCAATTGATCCCTATGAATTTCAAAAATTATGCTTGGTATACTTACTGCATAAGAATTCTTGCCACCGAAGTTCGGTAAAATTCTTATGTTTATGAGGATTTCGATCTTATCCTATGTTATGATGAAAATGATCATTTTGCTTTCAAAAGAAAATTATGCTTGGCATAATTAAAATGTGTTTTATAAGAACTATTTTCAAAGAGCTGTTTTCAAAGAGATGTTTTCAAAGAGTTATTTTCAAAGAGCTGTTTTCAAAGAGATGTTTTCAAAGAGCTATTTTCAAAGAGCTGTTTTCAAAGAGCTATTTTCAAAGAGCAGTTTTCAAAGAGCTGTTTTCAAAGAGATGTTTTCAAAGAGCCTATTATTTTCAAAATATGTCTCGTGCTGTAATGCACAATATGAGTTTTATCAAGAGCCGTTTTATAAAGAAGCTCTATCAATGCCCGTTTTATAAAGAGCCGGGATTTATGTGTTTAATCATCTTATAAATTAATTAATTTGCGATGAGTCTACTGAGTATTTCCCCCATGAAATACTCACCCTACTTTTTAACAGTTTTGCAGATTTCGGAGACGGTGGCGAGCGATGAATGATGGTGGCAATAATCGTTAAACGGTTGAAAGTTTGAAGTTAATGATTTCCGTATTTTTCCAAACAATCGAATAATTTAGAGAAGTTCATTTATTTGAGAAATTATGACATTGTCAATTTCTTTACAAAATTAATGGTTCGATTTACTATTTCAAATGGTTTCAATTTTATCGGCCATTACAGTTTATTTAATGTTGCCAAAAATGAATTTCAATTATTTCTTCCGCAAAAATATTATTCGAAAAATTTAGACAGAAAATGACGTAGTGAATCGGGTATACGGAACTCGGGGCGCTACAGGTTGTGGTTGGACGGATGAATCATGATCCGATATTCACGACCCGATAGCTCGAAGATGCGGAATAAAGAACCAAGACTTTCGAAACGCCACAAGGATTTGCCCAATCTCCCTGATGAGTTTCTGGTTTTGAACGCCACAAATATTCTAACAAATATTTGATAAGTTCGATATTTGAACGCCACAAGAAATATTCTTGACAAGTTCGAAAAACATAGGAATCCACCTATAACTTTTATTGAATCCTCAATAAAAACTGTTTATATCAAAATCGAAGTCTCAAGTCTGAATTATAATGAATGGCAAGGAATATAAATAGGTAAAATATCCTAGCCGCTAATTGACTCAAAATCGAAGTCTCAAGTCTGAATTATAATGAATGGCAAGGAATATAAATAGGTAAAATATCCTAGCCGCTAATTGATTCAAAATAGAATTCTAATTAGGGAATAGATAAAATCTCTTATAATGGAGTACTAATTTAATTGGAAACAATAATAAAGACAAAGTAAATATAATCCTATATTTATGGAAATATAGTAAATTTCCGTCTGCATCATTGATTTGCCAATTTGAAGCTCCAAACGATGAAATTTGGCCCTAAAATCAATGGGCTCAAGGGTTTTAGCCCATGAGTCTTACTCGGTGACCTGTTTCTACTCGAAAAACATATATTATCCATCCAATTCCGACGTGGTTGACTGGATTGCACTTTTATTTGGCTTGAATATTTAACTTTTTCCGTCAAGCCTGCTATGACTCCGATTGTTGAGGGTCCGGAACACATCATACCCTCCTTCTTTACGATGATTCGTCCCGAATCATACCTTTGTTCTTGTTGTGTCACTTCACCTCCTGAATCAAACGGAAAATTATTGCTTCCATGCCATGAGTTCAATAAATTATGCTCCTTTGATTGAAAAACATGGAAGAGATGGAGCTTGAACTTCCTTTGCCATTTGCAGTGTGGTTGAAGCTTCCAAACATAATTAACCTGCAAAAAGGATTTAAACAAAATGGGGAGGGACATGTTAGCTTCATGAGGTACAATGTATGGATCCTTGTATTCATGATAAACCACCACCAACTCCACTTCTTGAACCACGAGGCTCTTCTCTTCGCCTCTTTTCTCTTTTGCAACTTCTTGTTCAAATATTTCATCTTCAAACTCAACCACATCTCCTAACTCCACACTTTTATCGCCATGCTCGTGCACTACCTCATTACTACCCAAATGTGGATCTTCCAATTCAAAGCTCAAAATTTGAACTTCTACCCCAACTTCCAATTTTTCTTCATCAAATTTTGGAGTTTGATCACCTAACTCTACATTTTCCTCATCAAGTTTTGGAGTTTGATTATCCGTTTTTAATTTAAACTCCCCCTCCTTCTTTTCAATATCCTTATCCCCACGATGCCTCTTATTACACCACTTTTCACTCTCCTTCCTTACTTTCCGTGAATCTTCTAGTGCTTCATCTAATGTCAACTCATATAGTGCACATGTTTTCCCTTTCTTAAGGAATTTGTATATGTGCATACTCTTATCATAAACAGCCTCCCTCCTATGTCTTCAAGGTTTTCCCAATAAAATATGATAAGATTTCAATGGCACTACATCACACCATACATCCTCACTATACCTTCCCTGGGTGATAGGTACTAGAACATGTTTGGTTACTTTGAAATTTCCAAACTCCCTCATCCACGTCATCCTATAAGGTTTATAGTGTGGTTCTAGGGGCAATCCTAATTTTTCAATCACGGTGCTACTAACGAAATTAGTAAAACACTTTCCATCAATCGCTAAACTGCACCCCTTATGATCCACATAACATCTAGTTTGTAATAAAGAGCCCGGATCATAATCCATTCCTTATGTGGCGTTAAAAAAAATTCAAGAATGAAGAGGATTTAAACATCAAATAGTAAGAACGACTTTTATTGACTTGGAAGGAAACGAATATCAAGAATTTAAGGAAATTTAAGAAAGTGGTTCTTGAATCTTGGAATATATATATATATATTTTTTTTTAAATTTTGGATGAATTTTCGGATTAAATAAATAAAAATAAAAAAAATTTTTTTTTTAACAAATCCGAAAAATTCGATACGAACGCAACAAAACAAACGGCACAGAATTTGGATAAGAATTAAATAAAATAAACACTTTTGAATTTTGTTGGAACGACTTTCTGGATTAAAGACTCAATAAACTAAAGAAGAACGCAAAAAAACTGAAAACAAAACACTCAACAAGATATGGATGATTTTTATGGGACTTGATGATAAATATAAAAATCAAACTGGATAGAAAAACCTGAATTCAGAGTCCAGCTCTGATACCAGATGATGAGATTCGAAGCGCGGAAGAAACGCCGGAAAGTTCCGAACTCAGGTTGTGGTTGGACGGATGAATCATGACCCGATGACTCGACGATGCGGAATAAAGAACCACGACTTTCGAAACGCCACAAGGATAATCCCAATCTCCCTGATGAGTTTTTGGTTTTGAACGCCACAAATATTCTAACAAATATTTGATAAGTTCGATATTTGAACGCTACAAGAAATATTCTTGATAAGTTCGAAAAACATAGGAATCCACCTATAACTTTTATTGAATCCTCAATAAAAACTGTTTATATCAAAATCGAAGTCTCAAGTCTGAATTATAATGAATGGAAAGGAATATAAATAGGTAAAATATCCTAGCCGCTAATTGACTTAAAATATAATTCTAATTAGGGAATAGATAAAATCTCTCATAATGGAGTCCTAATTTAATTGGAAACAATAATAAAGACAAAGTAAATATAATCCTATAATTATGGAAATATAGTAAATTTCCGTCTGCATCATTGATTTGCCAATTTGAAGCCCCAAACGATAAAATTTGGCCCTAAAATCAATGGGCTCAAGGGCTTTTGCCCATGAGTCTTGCTCGGTGACCTGTTTCTACTCGAAAAACATATATTATCCATCCAATTACGACATGGTTGACTGGATTGCACTTTTATTTGGCTTGAATATTTAACTTTTTCCGTCAAACCTGCTATGACTCCGATTGTCGAGGGTTCGGAACACATCAACCACACTAACACAAATGCGGAAAACAAAATTCTTACAAAAATCAAAATAAAAAATTTAATATTGATTTCAAATTTCAAAAAAAGAAGAAAGGATATATATATATATATATATATATATATATATATATATATATATATATATATATATATATATATATATATTTCAAATCACGAATATTTAGATTTTGAATCTTTATGCTATTTACTTTACTTTGCTTAGTTCAATTTTTTTTTTTTTTTTTGACGATATCAGATTCAACTTTTTTACCATTTTAAAATTCAATTTTATATATGATAATTTAAATTATGAGATTGATCAAATTTTTATAATTTCAAAATTTTCAATATCTCTTATTAAATTGAATAAGCTAGCATATGCAAAATTTGTAAAATTGGCTCAATATATAGGCCCAATAGATAGGGACAATACAACACAACATTATAGGCCATACCACTAACGATATTATAAATCGACGGGAAATGACTCACATTTGTGTGTGTTGCACGGTCTAATAAAAATATAAAATATCATCCTTCTAAACAAACCAGCTAGAAAGCATGTCTTAAATCGGATCCATGCTGCACAAGTGGAGTTCGGTGCTTCATTTTGGCTGCAACTTACACTATATGTCTCTATTCTCCCATCTTGAGACTTAAGTTTTTTCAATGTTTCCAAAGTATTATTCATTAAATATGCTAATACATATGCTTTTTGAACATTGTGCTCAGGTCGAGGGTTGAACGGATAAACCCGTTTGGAACAGACGGAACGTGTCATTTAATGAAAACACTTATTTTTATTTGGTGATTTATGTACAATGTTAAATCACGATTTTAGAAAATTACCTGTCTGTAATATTAATATATATTTTTGTTTGTAAAATAAATTTGACTTTAGTTTTTATTTTAAGAGTGGAATGTAAACATGAGAGATCTATATATTTAGATCTGTCCAAAACTTCCGGAAGCCATTGAAGACAACTCAACAACCGGGCACACACCAAAGGCAAAGCAATCGGGAAGAAACTTTGATAAAAGGTTCTTTTTATCATATATATCTCCTTTCATATTTGTTATGTTCACATATGTAACATTTTTTTGTCTGCTGCTCATAATTTAATGTGTACTAATTTTGCCCGATAATGATTTGAATATTGGTATATATTTGCTTGAAATCCTGAATATTTCTTAAGCTAGCGGACCACTAATTTAAATCTTTTTAACAATTAAAACTAATTTTTTAAATATTGTTAATTTTTTGAAAGTTCAAAATGTAGAACCCATTTTTCAATATTGTTACTAATAGTGATATAGTTTTGCATTTAAATACATACACCTTATTACAAAACAACGACAATTGTTTAACATAACATAGTTGGTAGGACATAGATTAATCAATTTTTTTTTTTTTTTTAAAAAGACACGTTTAAGACCTAAATCTTCTAATATTTTAAAAAAAATGAAATTTTCATAGGATGTTTGCATACTTTATAGTAAGAGAAAAAATGTAAGAAAATCACCTAAGAAAAAGAAAAATAAATAAAGTATTATTATTCGTCCAGACTTCCTCAAAGTAAAGAAACTATATAAGTGAGATATCATTTATTTGGTGATGTGATTAAATTAGTATTACGTGTTAAAATAGATAATTAAATAAGTTATATTGGATGAAAAACAAAGCGCTAAAGAATGAAAAAAAATGTATCATTACATAAGGTGAGTTGGAAAAAAAAATGCTAAAGAACTAAAATAAAGAATGAAAAAAAGTATTATATCTCATCCAAGAAAAATAATTCATAATATATAAACATATTACAAAATATTCTATAGCATAATTTTTGCTTATATTTACTTTATATCTTCAAACACGTTTTTGCTGGAAAGAGCATCTTTGGGTGAAAATTTCTGCACAAATGAAATATAAAGGAAGGTCACCGATACAAAATAATTTTATTATACCCCACCAAAATTAACAACACTTTAATTAAAGTAACATCAAAATATGGTGGATGTAATGTAGTTTTTATAAAATAGATTAATCAAATATTTTAAGAAAATAAAATTTCTAGACCTAAATCTTCTAATATTTTAAACTTAAATGACGCTTGCATACTTAGTAGTAACAGGAAAATAAATGTCAGAAATATTTCCTAAGAGGAAGAACATGAAATAAAATATTAATACTGGTCCAGACCTCAAAAAGGGAAAAAAAATCATGATATATCATCTATTAGGTGCTTTGGTTAAATTAGTATTTCATGTTAAAATAGATAAAATAAAGTTTTTTTTATAGAGAAAAATAGATAAAATAAAGTTAGTTGGATAAGAAAGCTAAATAATTGAAATGCAGAATGAAAAAAATATAATATTACCTTCTAATATACCTATTTGTGGATGGATGTGATTGTTGCATATTCTTGTTTTGATGTATTCTGAATGTCTCCTTTTGTTTGATCTTTTAAAATCAACATGCATTATGCCTCGACATATGTTCTTCGTTGATTGTTGATGAAGACCGGCCACTAAAATCCTCATGTGAAGATGATGAAGACCAGTCAGGTTTATGACCAAACTATAAAAAAAAAAATGCACACAAGGCTAAAAAATTTTTTAAAAAAAAATTACATTTAACCTACCGCTTCATCTATAAAGACGAACTCCAGAATGGTTTCAGACTTATCAGATTCTGGGGCGAGACCTTCAAACATCATTCCATAAGTTTCTTATTGATGTCCTTGAAAAGGCTAAACGTGGCCATTTACCTTTTATTATGACAATCTTGAAGTAATTGTTTAGTAGAAAAAGGAATGCAAAATTGGCTTAAGTGAATTAGATAGATGGCAGAATTATATAAATGGTAGCAGGTAGTTTAATGGTCACAATAGTTGAATTAATGAGGCTCTATTGGAAAAGAAAAAAGAATTGAAAAAAAAAATGTAAAGGATCTCTGCAGAATTTGAAGGGGCAGCACGGGAAAATGGGAAAAAAGAATTGAAAAAGAAAAGAAGAAAAAAACAAATAAAGCATCTCATTTTGAGCGGGAAAGTGGCATTGGGATATGGTGAAGCTCAACAACTTTAATATATTATATAGATATATAAAAAAATAAAGAAAAGATAGAGATTTTTGTAGGAAAAATTATTATTTATTACATATTTAGTAAGAGTTGTAATAAATGTACTATGTGTAAATGTGTTACATTGAAAATGAAAAAATTAGATTTATATATTTGAACATATATAATGTGATAACTATGTAAATGTGTTATGTAGGAAATGAAAAAATTGGATTAATATATTAGAACATAAATAAATGTGATATCTATGTAAATGTGTTACGTAGGAAATGAAAAAATTGTACTAATATATCTGAGCATAAATAAATGTCATATCTATGTAACTGTGTTACATTGAAAATGAAGATTTTGAATTAATATATTTGATAATAAATAAATACATGCTATATAAATTTGTTAAATTAGAAATGAAAATTTTGAATCAATATATTTTGAAAATGAAAAATAAAATCTTTGAAGTTTTACTTCCTAATATGTCAATAAATGAGTACGTTCTTCAATAACCATATTACAAAAATAATTAATTATTTGCATAAACTTTTTACCACCAATGATAAATTGGTAAAAAATTTAATAATTTCATCATTTTGAAAAAAAATCGGTATGTTTAAAAAAATAAGGAAAAATAAAATATATTAATTAATATATTGGATTGGACTAAAAATATATGTAAGCAACATATTAAAAAATAAAGTTAATTAAAAATTATAACAGATTAAAAAGAAAATAGGTGATAATGTGGGAAAATTTTTAGAGAAAAACGTAAATAAAAGTCAAAAGAAATTTTATATAAAAAATTTAATTAAGTGTCAAATTTTGAGTGGCGAGGTAATCTTAGTATATTTATAGAATTTTTTATTTTGATTTGTTTTTTTTTTTTTTAAGTTTCAAATTTAATAACATGTGTTATGTAGGAAATGGAAAAAATTAGATTAATATATTTGAATATAAATAAATGTCATATCATATCTATGTAAATGTGTTATATTGAAAATGAAAAATTTGGATTAATATATTTTAAAATAAATAAATATATGCTATATAAATTTATTAAGTTAGAAATGAAAATATTGAATTAATAAATTTTGAAAATAAATAAATAGAATTATTGAATTTTCTATCAATTTTTTAACCACACATATTTTCTCTCTCCAATTTCAGCAACTACTTTTTACCCTAAAATCATAAATAAACAAGTTTATAAATCAAACATTATTACCAAACGGAGGCTTAATCGTTTCATCATTTTGAAAAAGAATTGACCTACTTAAAAAATAAGGAAATATTAATTAATATATTTGATTTCAAATAAAATATATGTAAGCAACACATTAAAAAAAATATAGTTAATAAAAAATTATAACATATTAAAAGGAAAATGGTGATGATGTGGACAAAATTTCAGAGAAAAACATAAAAAAAAAGTAAAAAAAAATTATATAAAAAATTTAAACGAGTGCTAAATTTTGAGTGACGCGGTATACTTAGTGTACATGTAATATTTTTATTTTGAATGATTTTGTCTTTTTTAAAGTTTCAAATTCAATAACATTTTGTATTGAATTTTTATTTAAATTATGTTTTTTTATTTAATATAATTAAATCAAGATATTTTCAAAATTATGATATAAAAATTATGTATTTCGTGCATCGCACGGGTAGACATTTAGTACATATATAAAAGTAGAAGTGAGGAAAGAGAAGCATTAAATGTCATTTTCCCTTCAAAATACACTTACAATTTTAGGAAAAAAAACTAAAATAAAAATAAAATAAAGTAAAAATTCATGTAGATAATATTTATTATCCTTTAAATAATAAATCATATTTTCTAAAATATATATTATATATATTATTATTAACTATTTAATAAATTAAAATCTCTTTTCAAATGCTTTGTTTTTGTTTATAAATAAAAATTTGTTGTTTTCGAGATAAAATATGTGATTGAAAAATTGTTTAAAAATGTGTATAGTTAAAAAAATGAGAGAAAATGTGTTATCTGTAAATAAATTTATAGACAAAGTTATCGAATGGATGCTGATATTTTTAATCGTTCTTGATTTTAAGAACGTTCGGTAAATTGTTTATAAACAAGTTTATGAAAATACATTTTTCAAATTATTTTTTAATCAATCACATTTTTTCAAATTACTTTTTAATCACACATTTTGCTTCTAAAACATCACATTCTTTATTTATAAATTAGAAAAAAAAAAAAAAAAACTTTTATCAAATACAGGCTTTTTTTTTTCCTTTCTTCAAAGAAAGTCTCAAACACGACATAAAATTTCCATAAAGTAATTTGATTCTTTTCAAGCTTATTCAAACATGCTCTTGATTTATAGATGTACATAAAGCCACGTGCCCACGTTAAGAATAATTAAAATTGTTTTGTAAATCTTTCCTAATTCAAGAAATAATTTCCTTTTTTTCTCTCGTTATTTTATTATTATAATATAAACCGATCAAAAGAAACAATTAGGGTAAATTGTATGTTAAGTTCCAATCTTCAAGAAGACTATGATCATGTCCCTAACCTTTACTAAATTAGCAGAATTCGTCCATCACAATAATTTGTTAGCATTTGATATGTTAAAAATCCAATTACGAGAGCTGCGCACACACCTTTAACATGTATTTAAATATTATTTTTTAATTAGAAAATAATTAATTTTTTTTATGACATGGTTGAATTATTAATTCGAAAGTTGAACCAAAGACCCATCTCGAATTTAATAATTGTTTTAAAACCTAAAATGGAATGATCGCTAAAATATTATTCGACTCCACTAATTTACTAAAGATTTGGATAATAATGGGGTGAAAATAAAGTCGAGGACGCGATCGATATTTGTATGAAAGGTTGGAGACTACATATGAAAAGATTTCCCAAAAATTAATCCAAAAGTAGTATAGTCATCTCCTGTAAGTTACTGTCTGCGGGCATTAACTTCCTGTAATAATAATTACTTTATTTGAAAAATTATCCCAGAAATTTGTTTCTTCAAATCCTCAACTCGTTATTAAAACCCTAATTTTAAGGATTTTTTTCCTCTGTTAGCTCTTATACGAGCAAATGCATTTTTTTTGGAAGAAGAAGAAGATAGCGTGAAACTTTATTCAAAAGATAAGATTCCTTCCCGTTCTTCAGGTATTTAACACCTTTTTCCCTCTTTTTCGTTAAAATTACTTGTTTCAAGTAGTATTCTTTGATATACTGTGTTTGTTAGTTCAAGGTTTGATATAAACAAATAGAGTTGTACGTGTGTGTTTACATGTATACAAACACGCACCTGTATAATAGTATCTGGTTTATTGTTGGGTTCCTTTTCTCTTATTGGAAATGAATCATCAGAATAGCTTTTGGTTCATTTCTAGTTGAGTGGCTAATGGTTATAGTATTTTTTTACTTACTTTCCCTTTGGTTTTATAGTTATTATTGATTTTAGGGGTATTTTATCAGTTTTTTTTTTGTCCCCCAGAATGGCAACTCTTGAAGAACTTGTTGCTGCAACAAAAATCCTAAGCGAGTCCGCTGGTGAGGCGATTAAGGAGGCGAATGCCACGAGCTTTTCGGGTTTAGAACTTGGGGAAAATGGGGTTGAGGTTTCTGAGTTGAATAAAGCTGATGGGGATAATGATTACTCTCTCTGTGCAGCCACTAAGCGAGCTGTTGAGACCAAAAGAAACGTGGGGGCTACTTTTGTGGGCAAGGGTCGGCAGCGTCGGCTGCAATCTCACTTGAATGTTGAAGAGAATGAGGAAAAAGGGGCTGAGAATGAAAATTTTGCATCTAGTGATGACGAGAGCGTTTCTGCCAGAGAGGAAGAGTGTAATCAGAATGGAATTAATCTTATAGTGGACGTTCTTGGTTCTTTGGATTGTGTCGATGGGAGCAAAAAATATTATGAAACTGACGGCGGTGAAAGCTCTTCGTTAAAGAATGGAGGAGGCTTAAATATTACCTGTGTTCTAGATATCATGGGTAGAGATTATAAAGAAGAGGAGGATGGTCAAGTGTTGGATAAACAGGAGCATGGTTTTTGTGTGGGAGATTTTGTTTGGGGTAAAATTAGAGGTCATCCTTGGTGGCCTGGACAGATTTATGGTCCTCAGGATGCATCAGATTTTACTGTGAAACATAGTCAGAGGGGTCGCCTCCTGGTCGCCTTCTTCGGAGATGGTTCTGGTTCTTGGTGCTTGCCAACGCAGCTTATACCTTTTTCGAAGAATTTTGAGGAAATGTCGAAAGGAAGTAGTTCTAAGAGCTTTCTGAATGCTGTGCAGAGGTCTATTGATGAGGTCGGAAGGGAGTTGGAGTTGGAGATGAGTTGCAAGTGTATAGCAGAGGAGAGAAAAGTCGGGCTTGCCAGGCCGTTGGTGGTGAATGCTGGGCTAAAACCGGGAGTTCTCATGCCAGAGGTAGATATTAACCGCCTTTCTGTTCCTAGATACGAACCTGCTGAAGTATTTGCAAAAGTTAAGGACTTTGCACAGGCTGTTTCTGTTGGCAGTATGCTTGAGCTTGCAGTCTTGAAGAGTTGGCTCTCTTCCTTTTATCGTTCGAAGGGAGGTTACCAGTTGGCTGTACATTATGAAGCCCTTCAAATTGAAGGTCTTGAAGACACCAGTGAAACTGGAGATGTAGTTGCAAATGGTTTTAGTCTTCCAATTGAAGGCCCGATTTTAGGTCCCCTTGAAGACGATTGGCTCCCCTCATCCTGTGCAGGTATGCTTCAGTCTCCGGCACCTTCAGGGGATAAGATTTATCGTAGAAGGAAGCAAAAAAGTGTTGCAGAACTTATGGGAGAAACCAGTGATATTAAGCTCAAAGATAAGAAAAGAACTGCAGCAAAAGATAGAACAGATCTTGTGAAGCCTACATCTGCAACAAGGAGAAAGAGCAAGTATTCATCTACCACCTACTCAGAGAGGGTAAATGAAGTTTCTGCCGTTGAAAATGTTGTCAGGGAAGAAGCTAGTGAGGCCACACCAAGAGAAAGGAAGAAGAGCAAGTATTTATCTCCCCCCTACACAAATCTTAAACGGAGGGCGGGAAACTTGAGCTCAAAAGGAGAGACAGAAATTGAATCTGAGAAAATGAAGATAGTTCCCGTGGAAGAGCGCATGACAAAGGCTGATCGGGATCTTTTTCCATCTCCTTCAATTTTTGATCCTGTCTCTGCAAATATACTTCCTAGTAGACAGCAAAAGGGTATTGACTCGTCTACTTGTACAACTTCTCAACAGGATGAGAATTATCTGAAGAAGATTTTTGATAGAGTAGATGTTGATGCATCAGGTGATGGAGTGTTATCAAAAGTTCAATCTGCTGCAGTTAATCCTCTTTACTTGAGCAAGGAAGGTTCCCTTGATATGATTAGGGAATTTTTTTCAGCATTCAGGAGCTCAATTTATTTAAATGGATCGAACTTTAAAGAATTTCATGGGCATCGACGAGGTAAGAAGAGAAAGTCATTGCATTCTGATCCAGAGAATCAAGGAAATGACACGAGTGAAACGAAATCCAAGACGTCTGAGCCCAAAATTCCTGAAGCAGTGACCGATAAGATTGACAGGAGTGCTTCATCAGCATCTCTTCTCATTACACTTTCCCCTGGATTTACTTTGCCATCAAAGGATGATGTTATTGGAATGTTCAGTAAGTTTGGGAGTCTGAACGAGAGAGAGACAAATTTGGTGATGGATTCAAATACTGTTCAGGTTGAGTATGTTAAGAATTCTGATGCAGAAGAAGCCTTCAGATCATCAGTAAGCGACGAAGTATTTGGCTCTGCTATTCTCAACTGTAGGATACAGCACTCTTCAGTGACCCCTTATGAACCTGGCTCCGCACAACTAGCAGATGTGATTTCAGATATGGGTTTCATCAACCAAAAACTCGAAATGATGTCAAGCATGCTGGGAAAATGCGACTGTAAGATTTCACCAGAGAAATTGAGCCTCAAGGATGAGATGAAGCATCTCTTGGAGAAGGTCGGAACAGCCGCGGAAAAGGTAAGAACCATTGTTGAAAGTACTTCAACTTAGGAGGAAAATTGCTGCTATGTGAAATTTCAGATTTTTTTTTTTTAAAAAAATATTAAAGTTTGTGGTAGTTCGCTTATGATGTTGCTCTTCCGGATTCCTGTATGAAAATAGGAGAGAATCGATTTATATACCAGAAACTGCTAGTAATATTTGTAAGGATTATCTAAATCTCTGTTATTTCTGATTTCGGCTTTCTTACTTTGCCAGTTTTACTTGATGGAACCTTCACTCACAATCTCAACACATTACAATTTAGTCAAATTAATCAAAAATTTATAGGGAAAGAATAAAAGTCTTCTCCACGAGATAAAACAAGCAATGTTTACAAACATGCAAATAGTATCCTACAATATTTCCAAATAACCATATCCAATAGTTTTAAGAATATATCAGAAATTTATTTTAATGAGAAAAGAGCTATAAAATAAGATCCACAGACAACACCAAAGGAATATTAACATGGAGGAAGATATGAAGTTCTATAATGAATCTCAATCATCAACAGGGTCTTGAGGAGTCTCAGACGCCTTCCTCTTGATTGCAATGACAGGGCATTCAGCATGCTTTGCACAAAATTCACTCACAGTTCCCACGAAAACCCTGCAAATAATTTGCAATTTCATCATCTTATAATTAAGTTATTTGCAAACTGAACATTTAAATCTGGCAGAAATATAAAATTCACAGTACAAATGAGGTATATATACCTTTGGAAAGGACCTAGGCCCCTACTTCCAACGACGAGAAAATCTGGTTGGACACGGATTACCTCATGGCAGATTACCTCTTTCGGATCACCTTTCTTAATCCATGCTTCACAGGCAACCTACAAAAACAATAACGAATGAGTCGGTACTTTATTGATAATAAATTTTTTGAAGAACGAGTGTTTGGTACCCCTATTTCATGGCAATGATTGACAAAGAATTCCAACAAGTGAAGCCCCCTGATCTTGTTCCGGTGCTTCATGCTAGCAAAATCATCAGGAGATGCGAATATGCTATCCATATCATCAAAACCTAGGAGAAAACGATGTGTGTGTCACAGGCATGAGATGAATGCAGTACAACAAATCAACATGTCTAGTATTATACATCGAACAGAAATTGTGCCTCAATGTAAGAAAAAAATCACTAGACCATTTTGGAAGAGAAACTAATTTCCACAATCAAGTGTAGGGAAAAAATCAATTTTCAACCAAAAACTATGATACTTGTTGGAAAAATCAAATCCCACACAAACAACGGAGCCGAACATGATAAAATAATGAAATCAAAAGAAAATAAAAATTTAAAGTGACTCAGCAAGCCACAGACAATCACGAGAGAAAAAACACTTTTATTAGATGAAATAAATTTACTCGTACAATATTTTCTCACCTTACAACTTCTCTCTAAACAAAACTAAAAAGAACAACGTACGCAGTACTTCCACTCGTACCATTATCTTCTAATTCATCATTTCACAACTTTTCTACCTACAACCCAATCTCTTTGAACCTCTACCGTGTTCCATTGTACTTTCTCCAAAGCATCTTCTCTTTTTATATTCGGTTCACCATGATGGACGAGTCTCATGTGCACTCCACTGTAAAACTCAATCCACCACGCGCTCACGTTTCGAGCCTTCTTTTTCTCATATAACTCTACAAGGTTGCTTTTCTTTTTTCCCAATTTTTGGCTGATCCCTTTTTCTTCCTTCACACCAAATGTGTTATATAAATAAAGGACGTACCATAATGGGCAAAACTTAATCACCAAAACAATAATTCTTGGGCTATAAATTATTTTGGGTAAAAAAACCCCAACATTAAGGTTCTATTAGAAGCATTATTCCATGAATTGACTAAAGAATACAATTTCCAATTGGTTCTAATTATCACTGAAGGATGCATGAAACGCTTCCTACTTTGTATGTCAATTCAACCAAAGCACTTTTCCACTGAATTAACTTCTACGATGTCAAATATATGATCAAGAACTTCTATACACTTGACATGCTTCTTCTTCCATTCATTTCTACGTAGAAGAGGAATAATAAATCACATCTAGACAAGGAACCGATAAGCGTATCCATCTACATGGTCATCTTAGTATAGTGAGAGAATGTGCAAATATTTGGCATAGTTGTTTGCTATCGAAAACATAAACACAGTATTCGACAATCCTTGGAGGAAGTTCACCCTTGATGTCATCTCACAAAAGTTGAATGCAACACAAAATACATACAAACCCAAGATAATGTAAATTGGAAATTCAAGGTTTCTCTAATCAAAATAAATCAAGATCAAAGTTTTGAGGGGAAAACCTGTAAATGCAACTTTCCAATCGGGTCAGTGAAAAACTCAGGTAGCTGCCTACAGCTCCAACAAAAAGTGGATTTATTCTATTTTCCAACTGCATATTACTCAATTCATTAAGCAATTAAGCCTAAGCACTATTGCTCAAGTTTCCAGACGGTACAAAATCCAACCAGAATGTATTTATCTAATAAAAATAATAATAATAAAACAGTTAAATCAAGGAAAAATACCCAAACTAGAGACCAGATGCAAGAACAACCGCGCAAAAGATTAAACACTCCCACAGCTACACAGGTTATATATAATCTACCAGTTCATAGATACTAGCAAAGATATATACACGGATATTCTAGAGAGAGAGAAGAGGAAGACCATCTTCGTCAGGCACTTGGACATGGAGAAACAAGAGCTTGAAACCAGAGGTATTGGAACGAACGATTTTCTTCAAAGTCCACTCGAATGCTCCTCTGCTGCTTATCGACGCGTGTGGATACCCCTTTATCGTGGACTCGTTCACCGCCACCATTATCCGAGTCGGTTCACTCTCTGCTGCCATCTCACTCGCTGAGACTCAGAACTCGCTGCTCTCCCTTTCTCTCTGCGAAGTGTCTAGACGAGTCGATTCAGCGTTTCTTGGAAGGAAAAGGAAATAGATCCTTAAACGTGTGGTTTCGAGTCCTTGGTTTTCAAAGTCGAAGTTTTGGATCTCATATCTATTACCGACCTATTTCAATTCTCTATAAATTTGAATTTTTATTTAAAGAAAATCGTCACGTGAAGTTAAAATTACATGCAATTCTAAGTGAATTAAAGCTAATGTAATAAATTCCTTTTAAAAAAAATACTAATGTAATATAGCTTATAGTCTGTTTGGTAAAAAATTGATTTATAAATTAAAAATGTAATGTTTTCGAAGTAAAATATGTGATTAAAAAATTGTGTGAAGAAATGTGTGTGATTAAAAATGGTTTGATGAAATGTGTTGATCATAAAATTTATTAAACGGAGGCTAATAAATTTTCTTTTTAACATTTGACGGAGTCCGGGGGTCCTCATGGGGTCCAACCCCCAATTTTTATTTTTATTTTCATATTTTTTTATTATTTAATCTTTAGGTTCAATCTAAATTATTTTGAAATGTGTTAATATGATATATTAAAGCATCTTCAACAGACTCTTTAAACTCAAAATTTTTTCTTTAATTTAAAGAGCAAGGTCCTAAAATAATACTCAAACAGCCTCTTTAAATTAACTTTTAAATTTAGAGAGTGGGTTTGGCTCTCCAAATTTGGAGAGCCAAACTCACTCTCTATTATTAAATACATTGGAATATTTCACTTTTCAATACCCTCCCTCTTTCTTTATTAAATATCATGCACAATTATCAACTCCATTTTCAACTACCCTTGTATTCACCGTCCACGCTATATTCGTATGTGTGTATATTTGTTCTCTGTGTTTGCAATTTTTCTTCAACGTGATTTTTTTTTTTTTTTTGGGAAACCAGTAACGTGAATTTTGTAATTGATAGGGATGAAAAATCAGTACAATAGCTCAAATGAGAATACTTGACAGGGAAGAGGTTTATTTAGAACTAGAGGAATAACAAAATTTGAGGGAAAAAAACTTAATGCTCTTTGGAAAAAGAAAAATATAGAGGAAAAGATAAAGAGGCTGTTGGAGTAATTTAAAAAAAAATAGCTCTCTAAATTTATAGATTCTCTCTAAAGTGTGAAAAATGTTCTCTAAATATAAAGAATCTGCTGGAGATGCTCTTAGCAAAGTAGGAGAATTCGTAAGGAAAACTTGTAATAAATATTTAAAAAATTCATCATTATTATTTTATTTTAATACTTTTGTGTGCTTTAATAGAGGACTAACCCAAAATGAATGGTACCTGGTAGAGATTTCAAGACGGATGGGCCGATCAGATCCGTGAAAATCGGCCCGAATCGATCTTGGACGGCGGGCCAACCTGTGATCTGTGTGGACGGTTCATGGGTCAAGAAGTTTTGAACCGCAGGTTTCGCGGGTCAAACATTTACGGGCCGCAGTTAACCCGCTGGACCGTGGAAAAAAAAAACTATTTTTATTAAATATGGTAACATTGAAAATCTCCATTTTTCTACAAACTCTAATACAACTTTTAAAGCAAAATCTTTTTTTTCCCTCCCTCATAGCTAAGAAACGTAATGTTCTTTAATAATAGTAATTAGAAATATATTTAACATTTAATTGTTATTTGTTTATGTTTTATTTAAATTTGTAAAAATAGAAGTAATTCATGTAACATAAAATATAAATTTATATTATATGTAAATATTTTATGTTATAAATATGAATTTATCATTTTAATCATTTTGTATTTAGAAATTTGACAAAAAAATTGCTATAAATATGAAAAAATCTATGTTTTTATTCATACGAGCTAAATCAAAACGAACTGTAACCCGCATGGGCCAATGGGCGGGAATGAGTTGTAGTTCGAAATTTGTAGGCTGACCCGGAACCGACCCGAAACCCACAGTGGACAAACTTTTTTTCAAGCAAGCCGCTATCGGGCTTTTATGCTGGCGGCTGATCGAGCTCGGACCACCCGAATTGACACCTCTAGTACTTGGCTAGCACATGGTATTTCTACATTGGTGGTGATCGTGCATTGCACGATCGCTGTTATAGTTGTGAAAATGATCATGATCATATTAAACTATAATCGGAAAGAACTTGTAATTGATTACCTCTACGATAATAAGAATGTACAGATAATTTGTAGATGCATCCACTTTAGAAAGATGTAATTAGAAACGATAAAGAGTAAATTACAACAGGAAAAATGAGTTCAGGTGAAAAGTCAATATATTTTAAAGTGTGAAAAGGGGTACAAAATAAGTGACAACATTGAAAATGAAACTAAAACCACTACAAACTATGTTTTTGTACACCTTTAGGGAAATTGATGATATGGACTCTCTTGAACTGCATTCCTAATGATTGGAGTCATCAAGCCCTGTATTTCAAAATGAAAAATTTTATTCACATTTGGGGAGGGGAAAATAAGTTACACCAAAAGCTCATCATTCATCATAGATAACCTGATGCGAATTCTTTCGATATATTGATCGAAAATTTTCAAAACTATCTAATATCAAACCCAAGAAAACTAAAGTGGTAAAATAAGCGATAAACACCTTAATCCAAGTTTAAATATAACCGAAATTCAAGGATTAATTAACCATAACCCAATGGATATCAACTAAACAAATTTCAAGGTGACGGAAAATAAACAACACAAGAATAATAATACTCAAGTAAAGTTGATTAACTTCCAAGAATAATATAACAGCAAAGAGGTTTAATCTTACCTCAAAAGGAGTCTTTCAAGACCAAGCTCTCAAGAGCATTCAAATGAACAACCAAGTTATCTTGGTTTGAAATGAAAAATGTATATATAATGTACAAAATTGGGCAAAAGATGCAATTTCGAAATTTGCAAGAAAAATCCTGTTTTTTCTGAAACGGGGTGTTTCGGTTGACCGAACGGGTCGACCGAAATTATTTTGGTCGATCACATGGTCGACCGAAATGGCACTTTCGGTTGACCAACCATTAGCCGAAGGCGACTGAGGCTACCTTCAAAATTCTCTACGGACTTTCGGTCGATCGGAATAACTTTCGGTCGACTGAAATTGGCTGAGTCCAATTTATTCTTCTTTTTGGCTCTAACTTGATTCTTGGCTTCTTTTCTTAACTTTAATTACTTGTTTAGCCTCAAATCTTGAACCTCTTCGACGTCGATCTCGTCATGGGTCTCACGTGCACGCGCATCAATGTTTGACTTTCTCGATTCTAATCATCCTCTCCCTCTTGAAAAGGATTCGACCTCGAATCTGGCTTGAATGCACTATCGTGAAACTCCTTGAACTTTGATCTTGCAACATTGTGGGTCACAGGTTCGTGCAATAAAGTTGGACATTCGCGATTCTCATCATCTCCTCCATCTCGAAAGAGATTCGACCACGAATCGACATCTACAATAAAAAAAATAAAAAATCAGACACAATAAATGTAACTGAAATTTCATACTTACCGTGCAAAATCAATTTATAGGTATTGCCAAGAGTTTGAAAGGAGCCAACACCGTAGAGTAGCAATTTGAATTTTATTTAATCGGGGGGTCGCTCTTTCCACGAATGGGAACACATCCGGCCGTCTGGATCAAATGGAATATGCTTCCCGCCATGGTTGGCATTGGAAGCACATTGCATACCAACTCCCCCAAATGGAAGCTCGAGCCTCCTGCAAAGGGGCTTAATCAAATGTGCATTCTCGTGCCCACCTAAACCAACTCTTTCTTCAATAAACATATGCATAAAGTTCAACAGAGTTAAAAGGATAAAGTCACAAGCAACTTTAAGTGGCAAAAAATAGCTAATAGGATGAACACTTTCATTGCAAGCAAATTTAACAACCACAAAATTAGCACCAACTTCGTGCAAATGCACGACTTCTCAAAAAAAAAAAAAAGATTAGCTATGTTGATGACCTTGTTGGTTTCATGATATGCAGTCAAATGCGACATTTTAATAGCATTATTTTCTTTCTTTGTTCCAAGTAAACCCACTATAAAATTCATACAATTAGTAATCCAAGGTTTACTCATGATGGACAAATATGTATGGAATTCTTGGGGCAAAAACTGGAGTTTAGCCATTTTGTAAGTTCGGCATTTACTACGAGTACAAACATGTTCAACACCAATCTTCAAATTAGGCCAATAAAATTGATCATATAATACCCCTAAAACCCCATTGATTTTAAATAGCCCCATCAAACAACCGTCATGTGCCTCTCCCATTAGCAATTCGCGCATGGCACATTTAAAAAGAAATAATCCAATTTTCCAAAACAAATAATTATTATGCCCATAGAATCCATCAAGATATCGCTCACAACATGATTCATAAATATTTAACAAATTTGGATTATTAACGTGCTTGTCCTTAACATGTTCAAAATAAAATGAGGGAGCATCTAGAAATGTTAGAAGCGAAGTCCTTTTATTATCAAGACATCCCTATAAATTTCTCCTATGAACTCCCCTAACTAGAAATTCCTTTATAGTGCAAATAGGTACATCAAGCATATTTTCAAAAAAGGATTTGGTACTTAAGCAATTTGGCACATGTAAAAAGTTGCATTTACAAATTAAGCACTCATCATGCCAATGATCTTTACTAAATGTTACATTTTCACAAGTCAACAACACACTTGTCAAATCTACATCAAGATCATAAAACCCTCTAATATATTCAAGATACAATAACCTTGCAATTAAGAAAATATTAGGAGCATACCTCCTAGATGTTGCATCTGTTATATCATTTTCTTTACCTCGGTTGTACTCGTTGTTGTAGGATAATGTTTCCATGAACTTCTTCCAATTGACATGTTGTTGGAGCTCCTTGTTGCCTTGATAAGTTGACCTCACGATCTTCTGCAACAAAGAAGTAACCAAGCTAGGGAGGGAATTCTAGAATATTCAAGAATAAAGAACATTTTTTGGTGATCTTTTCTCTCAATTTTCTTCGTGGCACTCATCACTTCCTCATCTTTTTCTGAGGTAGGAACCTCAACTCTCGGTTCTTCTTTTACCTCTCCTTTTTCTGGAGTCGTGACTCCAACCCTCATTGCCTCTCCTTTTTCTAGGGACGTAGCCCCAACTCTCATGCTCTCAACTTGCCCCTCCTTTGTTTCTTCCTCTAATTTTTCAATGGAATTTTCTTTTTCTTTCTTCTTCTCCTTTTCTTTTTCTTTCTCCTTCTTCTTTTCTTCCTCCAACTCCTTCTTGAGTTTCATTTGATCTTTATGAACTTCCTCCAAACTCAAAGGTAGGAGCACAACATTTTCTCCATTTAATTGGAAGCTATACCGGTTCTTCCTCTTATGATGTACTACACTCCTATCACCTTGCCAAGGCCTCCCCAAAATTATGTGTGTAGTGTGCATAGGAACTACATCACATAACACTTGGTCACTATAGGTTCCAATGTTGAAAGTAAGAAGAACTTGATCACTCACTCTCACCTCCCCATAGTCACCCAACTTTTGCAACACACAAAGATTAGGATGTTTCATAGCCGGTAATCCCAATTTTTCCACCCTACTAGTACTCACCAAATTTGTGTCACTCTCTCCATCTATAATGAGACTACATGCCCTATCTCCCACAAGGCATCTAGTGTAGAAGTATTTTCTTCATGTTTTTCTATCTCATTAAAGTGGGCCAAATATTTTGGTGGCCTAACATTTATCTCTTTCACTACTCTTCTACTTTCACTACCTCCCCTCCTATGGAATGATGGAGTCTTCATTTTCTCAATATTAACATTCTCATCCATCCAATCTACATTCCTATCTACCCATTCTCTTCTTCTTCTACACATTCTCCAATCTCCTTCAACTTCCCCTTCATTATCCCAAACACCTTATCTAATTTTCCTATTCAAACTCCCATTTTGTTCACCATCCCCCTCATTTCTCCAAACATCCCCACTCTTACCCCTAACTCTTTCCTATTCTTCCTTCCCATTCTCCCATCATCCACCAAAACATCTCCACATTTATTCCTCATTCTTCTATTATCTCTTCCCTCTCCTCCATTATTAGTCGATGTACTCTCCCCTTTTGTTGCTAACATTTCTAACCCTCCCTCAATCTCCTCCATTTTACTAGCCATGGTGATTGAAAAAGTTTGCAACAATCCATTCAAGTCTTGAGTTTGAATATTGGAATTTGACATGGTGTGCAAGTGTGAAAGTGTTCTCACAAGAATATTTCTCACTCGTGTTTTACTCAATTTAGGCTTTTACCCTCTAATGAGCTCACTACTTTTGCCTTTCTCCACTCAAAATCTCCTTTCTCAAGTTTTCCAAGGAAGGTAATCAATTAAACCACAAAGTATAATTCTTGTGAAGTCAAAGAATCACAAACAAAGGAAGAAGGAATTTATCACAAGTAGATACAATAACAAGTGGAATTTATGTGCTTGCTATACTCAAAAGGAACAAATGTTATGTGAGATAAGATGCTAGGAACACAATTTCAACAATGAGATTGAATAACTACAAGGCATAGATGAAGAGCAAATAAACACAAAAGTGTAAATTTTGAATGAGGCAATTTAGTAAACACTTTGTACTCAATCTTTGAATGGTCTTGAATGTGGATATATGAAAAATCCCCAACAACCTAAATGTGGTAAGGAATGAATGAACAATAATTATTCAATATATGGAGCAAGTGATATATGAGATAAAATGTCAAGAACACAGTTTCAATTATGGGAATGATAACCACAAGTATCTAGCAAGACATGGGTTTTGAACAATAAGGAATTAATGGAGTATTTTTCTTTGGGACAATTTATCAAACACTTTGTGAGTACACTTTGGATAATTTAGGAATGTAAGTGTTTTCCCGATGAAAACCCTCAACAAATTCAACAATCAATATACCCAATATGTAGGAATCAAGAAATACTCATGGACATATGAAATTTTTCAATTTTTCTTTTCAATTTTCGTTTTTTTTTTTGAACGATAAGAAAGTAAAGATAGGTTTACCAAATTAGAGTCAATCTCTGATACCAAATTATGCGAACCCCTTCGATATATTGACCGAAAATTCCCATAATTATCTAATACCAAACCCAATAAAGCTAAAGTGGTAAAATAAGCGATAAACATCTTAACCCAAGTTTAAATCTAACCAAAAATTCAAGGATTAACTAACCCTAGCCCAATGGGTATCAACTAAACAAATTTCAAAGTGGCGAAAAATAAACAACAACACAAGAATAATAATACTCAAGTAAAGTTGATTAACTTCCAAGAATAATACAAGAGCAAAGAGGTTTAACCTTACCTCAAAAGGAGTCTTTCAAGACAAAGCTCTCAAGATCATTCAAATGAACAACCAATTTATCTTGATTTGACATGAAAAATGTGTATATAATGTACAAAATTGGGCAAAAGATGCAATTTCGGAATTTGCAAGAAAAATCCCGTTTTTTTGAAACGGGGTGTTTCGGTCTACCGAATTGGCCGACTGAAATTATTTCGGTCGATCACATGGTCGACCGAAATGGCACTTTCGGTCGACCAACCCTTAGCTGAACTCAACTGAGGCTACCTTCAAAATTCTCTGCAGACTTTCGGTCGATCGAAATTGTCTGAGTCCAATTTCTTCTTTCTTTGGCTCCAACTTGATTCTTGGCTTCTTTTCTTGACTTTAATTACTTGTTTAGCCTCGAATCTTGAACCTCTTCTGCGTCAGTTCTCGTCATGGGTCTCACGGCCACGCGCATTGAGGTTTGACTTTCTCGGTTCTCATCACAACCACATCAACAAAATGGAAAGATTTTGCATTGAATAAAAAATATAATTATACCATCTATCGATGTCTCAACACCCCTAAAGACTTGAATGTTGTTGTAGCACTAAGCGAATATCCAAATAGCTATAGCCTAGCAAGAACCAAATCAGATGCATTTTTTTTTTAAATTTTTTTGAGAAGAAAATCAGATGCATATTTTGATATGGTATATATATATATATATATATATATATATATATATATATATATATATATATATATAGGTTGGAACTAGTTATGGGTTAGGAAAACAAAATTATATAGAGCAAGTGCTGGAAAGAATGTTGACATGTTCTAAAAGTTCCTTCATCACCAAAAAGTGTGATAGCTTGTTTGTAGCTATACAAGAAGTTTGTTAAACTTTTTTTTGTTTAAAAACATGCTTTTTATGTTTTGTAGGTAAAATATGTGTAGTTAAAAAGTTGGACTTTTCAGATATTCTCTTTTGCAGCCCAAAGTGCTTAATAGCTAAGGACTCTCCAAATTCTACACCATCTATTAAGTATTGCTACTACTAAACCATTGGAAATAATAAGTTGGAAGTTCTAACATGAGTTGATGTAGAAAAAAAAATCTAAACTAACAAAAAGGACCTTCACCGCGAGAAAATCGAAACGTGGGAACGTCATGTGTCAAAAATAGAGTGTTAAGATATTTTGCATAAATAATGTCATATGTAGGGACATTTTGCGTAAATTACCATTCATTTCCTTCTCTCATCCTAATTTGGTGGTATCCACTTCTCAAATCAATTTTGCTAAAAATGCAAGAACCATGCAACTCATTTAGCATATCATCTAACCTAGGAATGGGGTGTCGATACTTTACCGTTATATTGTTGATGGCTCGGAAATCGACGCACATTCTATAGGTTCCATCCTTCTTGAGCACTAGTAGCATGGGAACGGCACAAGGACTCATGCTCTCACAAACATATCATTTGTTCATCAACTCATCGACTTGATTTTGGAGTTCCTTGGTCTCTTCCGGTTTATTTCGGTATGCCGGTCTATTTGGGATGATGACTCCGGGAATGAAGTCAATTTGATGCTCGATGCCCCTAATGGGTGGAAGTTCACTAGGCATCTCCTCCGGGAAGACATCTTCAAACTCCTGCAACAAAGAAGTAGCTAAAGTGGGGAGGGAAGTGTGAGGTCCATCAAGTGTAAAGAGAGACTCCTTATACACCATCAAAAGGATTTGATGCTTTTCTTTTAACGCTCTCTCCACATCTCCCTTGCTAGCATAAAAATTCATTTTTTTCTCAACATCTTTCACTCTCTTTCTTTTCTCTTTTACCCCCTCATTTCTTTCACCACTTTTCTCCCCTTTTTTTCATTCTCTTTTTGTCCCCCACTCAACTCCATCTTTTTTTTTCTTTCTTCCTCTTCCTCCTCCCTTTTGAGTTTCAATTGGTCTTTATAAACTTCTTTCGGACTCAAAGGTAGTAGTGTTACGGGCTTCCTATTCATTTGGAAGCTATACCTATTTTTCCTTCCATCATGCAATACTCTCATATCATATTGTCATGGCCTACCCAATAATATATGTGTAGCTTGCATGAGAACCACATCACAAAGTATTTGGTCTTCATATGTACCAATGTTGAAAGTAAGAAGTATTTGCTTACTTACCTTCAACTCACCATAATCACTCAATCATTGTAACTTATAAGGATTAGGATGTGGCATTATGAGTAATCTCAACTTCTCCACCATACTAGTACTAGCCACATTGGTGCAACTTTCTCCATCAATGATGAGACTACAAGCTTTGTCCCTCACAAGACACCTAGTGTGGAAAATATTTTCTCTTTGCTTAGTCGTCTCATCCACCTTGGCTTGGTGTTGAGAGACCTAATGGTGACCAAGGACTTGGGTGGACTAACAACTCCCTCCACCTCTTCTTCCTCACCATCACTATCATCCCCACCTTGCACTCTCTCTTCGCCCTCTTCATCTTCTGAGTACCACTCCCCATTCTTAAGGAACATCACCCTATTGTTAGGGCACTCTTGAGAATAATGCCCCCGACCCCTACATTTGAAGCATTCAATATCTCGACTCCTAGAAGTGGTAGGAACAACCTTGGACTTATCCTTGACGAAGTCAACTTCCTTCCCTTTGGATGTTTCAATGTTATTCTTAAGTGGAGCTTTATCAACCTTATCACTCCCCCACTTAGACTTCCATGTGGAACTAGGACCTCCCAAATAATTTTCTTGTCCTTTCTTTTTAAATTTCTCCTTCTTTTTCAATTGAGCCTCCACTTTGATAACCATGTGCACCAACTCTTCCATCTCCACATAATGGTGTAACTCCTCCACATTGGCTATCTCTCTATTCAACCCACTCATAAATCTAGTCATGGTGGCTTCTCTATCCTCCTCTATATTAGCCCTCATCAAGGCCTTCTCCAACTCCTTATAATAATCTTCAACCCCCCTAGATCTTTGAGTAAGAGTTTGTAGTCTTTGATAGAGCCCTCTAAAGTAGTGACTAGGTACAAATCTTCTCCTCATAGGACTCTTCAATTCATCTCAAGTATCCACACTACCCTCTAGATTCCTTCTCCTAGTGAGCAATAAATTATCCAACCAAGCTAAGGCATAGTCGGCAAACTCCACTACCGCTAACTTAACCTTTTTATCCTCGGAATACCTATGTCATTCAAAAATCGATTCCATTTTCCTTTCCCATTCTAAGTAGGAATCTGGATCACTCTTCACATGGAAAGAAGGAATTTTCATCTTTATGCTTCCAAGATTACCATCCACTCCATCCCTACCTCTAGGGTTCCTCCTATGACCTCGACCAACTCCCCTCACATTCCTACCTCCTCTATTCCTACCCATGTTCCAATTTAGGTCACCACCTCCTTCACTCTCCAATTCATCATCATCAACGTCATCATCCTCATACTTATCTCTAGCCCTTCTCCTATCACCCCTCCTAACATTATCATCCCTTGGAGGTGGAATTTCCCTCCTAGTCTCCAACCTTGCTAACCTTCCCTCCAATTTTCCTCCCATATCCGTAATGGTAACCGTGAGGGCTTGTATCATATCCCTCAACTCTTGATTTTGTGCATTGGAATCTTGTCCACTTGAAGTATATGTATTAGCCATGGAGTGTAAGTGTGCAAGTGTCCTCACAAAATATTTTCGCTCGTGTTTCACTCAATTAGGCTTTTTCCCTCTAATGACCTCACCACTCTTACCTTTTACCACTCCAAACTTTCTTACCCAAACTCTCCAAGGAACGTAATTCAACTAGATTGATAATTCAATTCTTGTGTAGCATAAATTCCACAAACAATAAGGAAGCAAATGAAGGATTGACACAATAGCAAGTAGAATTTATTTGCTTGCTATTATACAAGAAAGTAAGGAATTGAACTTGATTAACAAGGTTTTCAAGGGTATAGTCACAATAAGCTTGATAAAGACACAAGGAATCAACTAGGAATGTGTTTGGTAAATGAAATGTAGGATTCAACATGAAAACACTCTTTGAGACATTTTATCAAACACTTATGATTTAAACTTGAATAGTTTATGATTTTCAAGCGTTTGTTCAAATGTAACCCCCAATATTTTCAAATTGATAACAACAATAATACCCAATAGGTGTTTTTTTCATATGGAGAATAACAAAAACAACAAGAAATTTAAAGATAGGACTATCAATTTTAGAGTCAAGCTCTGATACCAAATGATGTGAACCCCCTTGGTGTTTAAACAAAAAATTCCCACAATAATTTTTGTATCAACCCAAGAAAGCTAAAAATGGTAATAAATGGATAATCTTGACCTAAGTCTAACCCAACCAAAATTCTAAGAAGATGAACCCTATCCCAATGGAGAGATTAAGACAAATACCAAGATATTGTGGAATTAAACAACAACAAATACACAAGACAAATTATCAATATATAAGTTGAAGAAAATTCCAAAGATAGTTTACAAGTGAAAAAATGATGTTTACCTCTCTAAATGCTCTCCAAGGAGTGTTCTTAATGCCAAAACTAAACTAGGGTTTTGAAGCCAATTTACAATTTGTAATTTGTAATACAAAAGTGAAAGTAAGAAGTTTGAAAAATTACACAAAAAATCCCCTTTTTTGAATCGAGGAACTTTCGGTCTAACACAGGGTTGACCAAAATGGCACTTTCGGTCGTACGAAGCTCATCCAAACTCGACTGAGGCTACCTTTAAAATCTCTGCAGAGTTTCGATCGACCGAAATTCCCGAGCTTCCAAAAATAAGTAATTGACCTCAATCTTGCTCTCTTCCACGTGGATTTGATTTCAGAGCTTGAAAATGAGTCCTGCCATCGACTCTTAGACCTCTTTGGTCTTGGATCTTGTCATAGGCCCCACCGATTTTCTTATGGAGGGTTGACTTGTTTGATTTTGACTTGGTTGACTCCCTTGATTCTCATCATAACCTCTAAGTAATAAACCATCAGGTACACCTGATGTGATGTTGCTGAAGCAATTAATTTTTTTATCTAACAGTTGCAAGCAATTTACGATACAAGAAGTTTTTCATGTTCCATCAGGCTCGTAAATAAAAAATAAACCACCTTCATTATTTAAAACTATATCTAAAATTGCATTGTAAGCATTTCGTTGGTCTTCGTTAAGCTTTTGCATACAAGAAATATCATCTTCAATAATTAATATTCCCAATTCCTCATTAAGCATTTTGGTCAATATTTCTTGTTCTCCAATAGTTTTTAATTGTAGAAAGTATTTCAACATTCATTTGACAATCATTTAGCTAATAAATATGGATTACAAGGCACAACCCATCAATTATCCAACACGTGTTTTCTAACTTTAAGTTTTAAGTTAGTATGTCATCTTTTGTATTTTAGACAAGAATTTTTATCAAATGAAATGTCTCTACTATATTCTTTTGGAAAGTAGTTTTTGCATTTTCTTTTATGTTACATATATATATTATTTGGATTTAATGTATCACAAGGACAATGCAATGATAACTACATTTTTTGTACTTATTTTTATCTCAAATTTACACAATTGTGGGTATTTTAGAGTTTGATATTTCTTAATTGTTTATTTACTTTGATTGTTTTAGGAAAAACTCAAATTTGGAGGAGATTGAAGCAAAATGAGAAAGTCATGTGCAGAGTATGTAAATAAATCAGTACACAACTTACAGTACAGATATCTCCATGAAGTCCATAATATATAATTGAAAAGATAATTGAATGTAGAGTCCAATGCAATAAACGAGCAAAATTTGGATTTGTAGATCAAAAGTTATGTGCATTTGAAGTTCAGCTAACGAACCAGAAATTTAAACCGCGGCCGACCCGCGGTCCTGTCTGGCCTTGTTTGCTGTAGCCCAACCAAGGTTTGCAACCCGCGGTCTGACCTGCCTGTGGGGTTTTTCACGATTTTTGGTTTTTTCTTTATTTTTTCTATTTGTTTTCAAGTCTAACAAGGATTAAACCACTTTCTTGACTTATAAACTATAAAAAGACATATTTCAACCTAGAGGAGAGTTCCTCAATTGATGATTCATAGACATTCTACAAGAAATCAAGAAGAAATTCCTAGAGCCAAAGGACAATTCAAGAACTTGGGATGAAGATTGGATCTTGGTGAAAGAATTCTTTCTTCTTCTCAAATCAATTCAAGAATTTGGTGATGTTGTCAATTTTTCACTCTTTTTTTTTTAATTATGTGTAAATAGATCAATTTGTTGGCACAAACGATGTGATGTTGTTTGAATATTCAATTTAATTCTCAAGTTTTTGGGTTTAAAATTTTATGTATTGATTTTATTATTGAGTTTAATGCATGAATTGCTTTATTACCAATTTAATGAACTGTGGGTTGTTTTCATAATCCGAGAAGTGAGTTAACACCTAGACCAAGTAATAAAATCCGGTAATTGACAAAAGGGTAGAGATATATATATTTGTGGTTGTTGTGATCATTTTGAATTTTTGTTGTCGAATGCATTTAATTAGAACTTATTCTGACCAATCATAGAGACATGTAGTTGACCAATTTAGATAGAACCAATTTAAACTCGAGAGGGGAGTTTTGTATACAATTGTGAATTCAATTAAACACTACTTTCGGAATAGTACATGAGATGAGAAATTGAATAGGATAACAAAGTTACTATCGCGAGTCCCAACATTTTCCATTCATAAGAAAAACAAAAAATCAAATCATTTTAATTGTTTTATTTTCACACTTCTTTGCTTTCGTTATTTAAAAATTCAAAAATCACAATCTTGACATTTATTTGTAGTTTAGGAATTGATTAATCAAAACTAGTAATAAGTAAATTAGCTTTCGTGGGATCGACAATCAGAACTCAAAAAGTTCACTTTTGCAATATTTTCACAATAAGTTTTTTGCGTCGTTGCCGGTGACTAATTTTTATTGGTTATTAGTTTAGATTGATTCCTTTTATTTGCTATTTTTATTTTTTTCTTATTAGGTATTGATACTCAACATTTGAGATGGCTACGGTTGATTTCAACAAAATGCTTGTACGTGACTTTTTCATAAGGCAACAACAATTGATACCTCAAGGAGTTGAAGAGGAAGATATGCTTACGGGAGATTGTATCATAGGGTATCAACTACAAGAGATAAAAGCCAAATGTGGAATAAATGAAACTGTCCTTGATGACTTACCTGTTGTATTATTTCTCTCATCTAACCATGATGTGAGTGATTTACCCTTTGAAATACTTTTTTCACTAAGCGTTAATGGACATCAATTAAGAGAATCGCTCCCACCGAGTTTTCAAAAAATAGAACAAGAAGAAAGGAATTGACATGAAAATGTCATTGTCTCTTTGTCAACAATGTTGAATCTGGACATCGAGTTTGAGGAGAAGGACAAACAAGTGGATGGTAATGAAGAAGAAGTTAAGGAACAACCTGCACCATCAAAAGAGGAAGAAGACCATGTTGAGACTGATGATTTGATTTTAACGATGAACGTAACAACTGACGAGGGCGGCGCTATCAAGCAGTCCTTGGACTCAATTAATTATCTGAAAATTGATTTTGTGCTAGGGTTCGAAGAAGAGGTTGAAATTTATGTAGTTGAGTTCGAGATGAATGCTAAAATTATTGCTGATTTTGAACAGGGCAACATTGAAATTTGGAGCAAAAGTATGAATGGGTGCAAATACAACGTCAGCAAATATAGTAGATTATCAAAAGCCTTATTTAGAGTACCTTGAAGCATTGTTCAATAGTCAAGCTTGAGACTATAAATCAATAACTAAAGGGCTGTATCACGACTTCTAAATCCTAAACTTTTGTTCTTTAATTTTGATATCATATAGTTTGCGTTAAGATTTGCATTAGAATTTATGATACGTTTCCCACAATTTTTGTGGAGTTTTTATTTCTTTGAATAAAATTTTATTATCGCTGCCTCCATAACTAATAGATTTTTACACAAAAAAAATTCCCTATTTATAATGTTGCACCTAAATTTTTGATTTTCAAAACAATTTGTAAAACTTATCTTTTCCTATTTATAGGATTTTTGCAGAAATGTACATTCTGTTAAGATAATTTTTATAAAATTAGAGATTGCAAATCTTCTTGTTGTGGATTCATTGCTAATTTTTATATCTTATATGTTATCATTAATGTCTATTTTGAATTCTTACAGGGAAAGTTCTAGTCTAGCAATGAGGAAGAAGGAAGATTATTTTGACATCCATCGAGCAGAATTATCAATTGTCTCCACCAACTTCAAGCCACACCCAGGGGAGTAAATTTTACCTTCTCATGTTTTATTAGTTAAATAATTTTTGACACATTGAGGACAATGTGATACTTAAGTTTGGGGGTGTGTACAAAAATCTGAGTTAAATTTTCGAAAAATAAAATAAAATTGTGTTTTGTGTTTTTGCATGTTTGTTTGTTAAGTTTAATAGCATTGTCGGTACTTGATGTTTGAAACTGTGTGATTAATGAATTGTGGACAGATGTGTTATACTTGGAGTAATTTGATTCATGCTGGATTATTATTTGAGCACATAATTGAGTTAAGAACTAAACACTTAATTGAGTCCAGCTTGACATTGAGTGTTGGGTTGTTCCGAAACCATCGATGAACACGATCTCCAAGAGTTAAAGGGAATGCCCTGGACATTATTACATCATTCGCTCCTTCCAGCTCCATCTAAGACATGAATTGATCTAAATGTGAAACAGGATCTGTTTCACCAATGTACCTAGTGAGGTGTAGCATCTATATCTTACTTGGTAAGGGTTGAGCCAATATAGCGTCGATAAATGGAGATCTTCTTTTAGATACATGCTCTGAAGAACTAAGGCCCTCTTTGTTTCGCCTCCAATTCCGTCATTTGCTTCTTCAACCGTTCAACTTTTATCAGATCCAGTTTGGCTGAAGGAGGAACTGGAGGTGGCTTAACATGGAAAGTTGAATTACTAGTTAGATGATCTTCAGGACCTTCCTCCCTATCTTTGATTGGTGATTTGTTCCCATTCTCCTTGACCTTCCATATTTCATTTGTGCCATCTCATCTATTTCGCTTCTCTGAGTGTGCTCCAAGTCTGTTAAATACACTATCTTCTGGTTGCCTCTTGCGACTTGGAGGCCTGGGACTATGGGATCGATGCGTACTTTCTCCCACCGTGCTTCTTGTTTGATCTAAATATTCGGTTCTATGATGATCATAACGAGATGGATTATGGGATCGTTGAGATTGAGATTGCACTTCATCATCTTCATGTTACCGATCAGCATTCTGGTTCTTACGCATAGTTTCCATTTCTCTTCGCATCCAATCCAATCTATTCAAAACTAATTCCATTTTCGGATCTATCGAAGGTCGTGTGCCCATCCTGGATCCGTGGGGATTTTCGATTTGATGCATCACTAAGGTGCATTTTGTGACTACCGGAGCTCTGCCTATGACTCATTATATCCATGAAGTAGAATTGCGGCTATTAATGTAGCGACCAAGAATTTTTACGCGATTAATAATTATTTTAATAGAAAATCGTGTCGCTACTATTTCACCCATTTTTATTAAGTTAACGCCACGACGTATTCGTATAGCCAAATCAAGAAATAATCGAGATCGTTCGATTTTAAATTAAATTCCGAATTTCTAAAAATATTTCCATTCTCTTGATTTAAAGTATATTAAGTCCAAGTACTTAATTCAATGTTATCCCAATATTTATTTATACAAAAATTATTTTTATTATTGAAATTAAGAAAATATATGCAAGCATGAGAGGTTCCATTATATATAATAATTATGAGAATCTTAATTTAATAAATATGGAAAAGTATATGAATGGTTGATAGACTCCATTATATGTAATCATGAAGAGCATAATATTTGTATAAATATGGAAAAGTATATGAATGAATTATATACTCCATTATATATAAACATGAAGAGCATAATATTTGTATAAATATGGAAAAGTATATGAATGATTGATAAGACTCCATTATATGTAATCATGAAGAGCATAATATTTGTATAAATATGGAAAAGTATATGAATGATTTATATACTCCATTATATATAATCATGAAGAGCATAATAATTGTATAAATATGGAAAAGTATATGAATGATTGATAGACTCCATTATATATAATCATGAAGAGCATATTATTTGTATAAATATGGAAAAGTATATGAATGGTGCTTTACTTTAAGAAAATGATGTGTTAAAATTAATAGAATTGAATGATTATGTTTACAATATGCCAACTTTATACATCTATTTAAACCCATCTCTTTTACACACAACTCTACACATATACACTTATTTCCAATCTCTTGACAAAATCCACAAGTAAGAGAAATTCAAGGTGGTCAAGAAAGTTTTGGTCCATTTACTACTACACTTCATTTTAATCTTTTAAAAGGTAAGTATATCTTATGTTTTTATGAAAAGTAAGTATGTTTTTATGAAAGGTAAATACACCTTATGTTTTTATGAAAAGTAAGTATGTTTTTATGACAAGTAAGTATATTTTATGTTTTTATGAAAAGTAAGTATGTTTTTATGAAAGGTAAATACACCTTATGTTTTTATGAAAAGTAAGTATGTTTTTATGACAAGTAAGTATATCTTATGTTTTTATGAAAAGTAAGTATGTTTTTATGAAAGGTAAATACACCTTATGTTTTTATGAAAAGTAAGTATGTTTTTATGACAAGTAAGTATATCTTATGTTTTTATGAAAAGTAAGTATGTTTTTATGAAAGGTAAATACACCTTATGTTTTTATGAAAAGTAAGTATGTTTTTATGACAAGTAAGTATATCTTATGTTTTTATGAAAAGTAAGTATGTTTTTATGAAAGGTAACTACACCTTATGTTTTTATGAAAAGTAAGTATGTTTTTATGACAAGTAAGTATATCTTTATGTTTTTATGAAAATGTTTGGATCATTGCTATGAAATCAATCTCACAAGATTGTTATGGGTTCCATATGATATGTTTATGATTATGCTAAGGGGACCGGAGTTTAGTAGCGCTACACATAAGAATTCTTGCCATTTAAGTTCGGTAAAATTCTTGTGTCTCCCTATGTTTATGAGTATTTCGATCCTATCCTATGTTATGATGAAAATGATCCATATGCTTTCAAAAGAAAATTTATGCTTGGTATACTTACTGGGATTTTATAAATCTCACTCCACGATATTTACCATTTTCAGATAATTGAAGGTTCGAGGCGGTCAACATGGAAGTGGCAAAAGTGGTTAAGATTGATGAGATAATTATGTTGAACTTTATGTAAGAAAATTATGTTCTATTTTTATTCACAAATAAAATTATGGGATTCTAATTATTCTTTTGAATAATTTTACATTACTATTTAAGTCTCGATAATATGATATGAGTCACTTTTAGTGGCACTCGAATGGAAGAGAATTCGGGTCGTCACAATTAACCACAAGGATAGGGGCCCTCCTTCTAGCGCCAATTTGTTGACGTCACTTCCAAAGCAAAAATGAGTCACTAAGGGATTTATTGAAGACTGAGATATTTTGACTTTTCGTGAACTATTGAATTTTTATTCTAAGAATTCAGGTCGGTCGCTAAATGTAAGTTACTTCCAATGAAAATTTAAATAAAGTAAGATAAAGTAGCAATCAGATTAGAAGCGAACTGAGAATATTTCGTATAAATAAAAGCCTCAGTTTGATGATGATATGGGAGCCAACTCTGAAGTATAGATCGAAATAACGAAAGTTTGAGAGTGTTTCTTGTATTAATTTCCCATGAATGAGCATTTATCCTCCCTATTTATAGTCATTTGGGAGGTGGAGACATAATTATTACAATACATCTTGTCGTTCGGTCGTGATTGACAACGATGATTGACATTTCTGACTGATTATTGACAAATAATTATATTGACACATTACAAATAATGATATTACGGACACATAATTTACTGATTTGACCATTTAATAGAGCCTTCCTTTTTGTCTCCTCACGACAATTTCGGTTCACCTCGTAGATTCACCTCGTTGCGTGGAATCGACTCACCTCACAGAATTAGCTCGTCTTTCAGGATCACCTCACCTCTTAGAATCAACTCGCCTCATAGATCAGCTCGCTTCATAGGGTCAATTCGCTTCATAGAATTGACTCATGTCATCCTCCAGTTCATTTCGATAATTAACCGTGGCTGAATTTTCGCTTTAGCTTGTTGATTCTAGAGATGGCCAATTGACTTTAAATCGACTCGGATTCTTTTCCGGTTCGCATCTTCAAATTTGAGCGATACATTGACCATTGAATCTTTGAAATTCTCGATGAACAGAATAATATGAACAATTTTTTTTTTTATAATTATCAATTTTATACACGTATAAGTCTCTTTGTGTGATGTTGAACAAATTCACACTCGTTTTTTTACGAGGGGTATATTAAACTTTTCAAACTTTAATCCATTTATTTATTTTTTTAGGGTAAATATATTGTTACCACACTTTTTATTTTTCAAACCACATTATAAATACACCACATTTAAAACACATTTTTAATAAATACACCACTATTAATTTACCAATATAACCCCATAAGTGTAAAAATAAAATAAAAAAAACACTCTCCCTACATTAAAAAAGTCAAAAACCGAACTCAAAAATAGAAGTTCCGTTTAAGCAAGCAAGGGGATGACATCTACAAATTGCGTGGTCATACAGCTAACAGATGTATAGCTAAGATTTTGCTAGTCAAATTAGCTCTAATGTTCTATTCTTTCACACGAGTAATACCAAAGGGACTGATTATTTCATCAAGCATGGAAGAAGGGGGGCCATAAACTGCTCCTTACAAAGTCCATAACCGTAGAAACTGAAGCTCTATAGAGCTACTTAAGAATAAAGAAAGAGAACAATAATAAACTGAGACATCTCCAACAGTTTTACATCTCAACAACACATTCCTATTTTTATTTTTGTTCCCTAGCTATGATCAAGAGTATTTGTAAGCTAGATACAGTTGGCATCTGCAATAATTCTAAAATCACAGTGATCGTATTAATTTTCTTCAGATTTAACATTTCCAAGCAAAATTTTTCTGAGGTTGGTTAATATTTAAAAAGTAACATAAATACAACGATATATTCATATAAACAAAGCAAGAAGATGACTTGACAATGATCAACTTTTGTTCATTTATCTTCTCATTTTCTCAACTTTTGTTGTACACGGTCACTTGAAAATTTTCTTTTCTTCTTATTTATATAATTTTATTTATGTTTATTTTTGAAAAGAAAGAAAATATTTAAAATTGTGATATGGGAAATAATTTTTGTGGTGGCAATATAGCTATCCAAATATAAATATAGATAAGAAAAGAAGATTATTTTGGAGATTGTGGTTACATAAAAATAGTGAGAGAAAATTAAAAGGATATTTATGTAATTTTATTTATATTTAATTTTGTAAACAAAGGAAATACTTAAAATTGTGGTGTAGAAAATAAGTTTTGTGGTGTCAATGGACAGAATACATAACTAAGGTTTTTAAAGTACACATTTTCAAAATTAAGAAACTTAAGGTTTTATTTCAAAAATCAGGTCATAATTAATTATATATTTTGTTGCTTATGGTCACAAGTCACAATTTTTTAGGTCACAGCTTATTATGGTCACAAGTTACAATTTTTTAGGTCATAAGTCACAAATCAGGTCATAAGTTTATGGTCATAATCACAATTTTTTAGGTCACGATTTATTTCTCGGTCACAAATTTCGAATTTCGTAGGTCACGATTTTTTTCGATCACAAATCTCGAGTCAATTGATCACAACTTAACAAATTATGAGTCACAATTTCTTTATTGGTCAAAACTTTTTCTCGAATACAAATCAAGAATTTTTTAAGTCACAATTTCCACAAATCAATAGTTTTCTTGGTCCCAGATCATAAATTTTATAGGTCACAATTTATAAAATTATTTGTTTGACTCATTTTTTGGTCACAAATTATCGATTTAGTTAGTCACAATCTATTTCTCGGTCATAAATCACAAATTTTATATGTCACAAATTAAGGTCACAACAATTAATTGATCACAACTTATTTTTGGGTCACAATTATCCTTTATCACCGACCGACCGACCGACCGACCCAATCCCAACCCCACATCCACTGGTGTTGCTGTCGAAACTACCATCGCAAATCAACACCATACACTGATCCGCCCCGATCACCACCATAAAGCCACAAACCGCTACACCGTCATACCACCCATCACCGCCGCCAACCACTCCAACCAAAGAACACTGAAAACTCACTTCACTCAATCCACATGCCCAAATCATTACCCTAATCATATTCCTCCACCATCACCTCACCACACCACACCACACCATCGCCAGCAACACCACCACCTCCACACCGTCGCCGACATCACAACGACTTCCACAGTCACTACACAACCACCACAAACCATCATTGTTAACTCCTCAACCACCATACACACAAACACCATGAACCACAATTGTAAACTCCTCAATCACCACACACACACACACACACACACACCACTACCACGAACCACCAATGTTATCTCCTCAACCACTACCACAACCACCATAAAATCACCACAAGCACAAAAACAAAAAAAACTACATTCAACACAGCCACCCAGATCCCTGCACTCTGACCCAAACTCCGGTGCAAAAATATCGACTGATAACACCCAAAAACATCATCACCACCACCACGAAAACAACCTGCAAAAGATGCAGCAGCGTCGATCGAACTACTGTCTCTCTCTGCTACGATGATCTCTGGCCTTCAATGAATGACGGTCGTTCATCACCCAAGGGATTGCCTGCTGAGCTTCACTGACTGCTCATGGTTGCAATGGCCGTTGTCGGCGGTGGAGGTGTTGGTGTTGGTGTTGAGGGCGGGGATAAATGGGTGATGTGGGAAAATGAGTGTTTTAAATTATTTAGGGTTAAGGGTCGAGGGGCGAGTGGGTAGAAAGGAACTGGGTATGTATAATATTTTTATTAATTAATAATTAAAAATAAATTAAAAGCTGAAAAATGTATAAAAAACTTACAAAGTTGATTTTTGAAGTGTGGGTTTTAAAAGTAGGAGGGGGTGTAATTTCCACTACTTAAAATTCTATTAGTGAAAATTACATTCATCCCTACTTTTAAATGTCCAAATTCATAAATAAGATCAAACTTAAATAACTTCATAAATCAGGTCGTTATTATAAATTTTAATTTTAATGAAATATTATAAATTTTAGTAGTTATTAAATCAATATCTTAAACCCTAATTATAATTTCAAACTACTCTCTCTCTCTCTCTTCCATTTTTAAATCCCTAACGCCTCCAGCTCCTACAAGCTCTACCCAAAAATCCCCAATTCCACCACCGTGCCCCATCCCAAATTGGCGAAACCTGCTCCTCTCTAGCGACCACCGGCACAGTAGTAGCGACCGACACTCACAGCGGCGATCCATAGTGTAGTGATCTCTACGATCACAACGCAGGCGACTGTAGTGGCGCTGTGCAGCACAACGCACTCATTAATGTGAGCGGCACCGTTACTATAGATGATGTGCCTCAAATCGCAGTCTCTGCTGTTGCAGCGAGCATCGCTCACGATGCCTTCGCTGACTGTAAGTTGGGCCACTGTTGCAACTGTTGGCGACTTCGCTGCATGCGGTGTCGCAGTTGCAGCCGCCGACTCCTCTACCAACGAATGCAGTGGCTTCAGTTTCTTTGTCTGATTGTTTCTTGAAGTTACAATTCGTGCCAACGAATTTTTGGTTTTCGAATTTGGAGTTTGTGTGTGGTTTCTGGTGGCGGCGTAGGCCGCGTCGACGGTGGGGGATATTCAGGGATGCCATCGTGGTGGTGGTAAGACGGTGACGACAGTGGTATTTATGGTCTTGTGAACTTAAATCAGACCTAATATTTTACATTAAATTAAGTCTTGTGACCTTATAAAAATTGAGATATGGTTGTGCTCGTGGTAGCCATGGTCATGGTCACGGTCTTGGTGGTTGGAGGAGGTTGTAGTTGTGACCTTGAAATAAAAATGAGAACTTTGTGACATTAAAATTAATCTTGTGACCTTGAAAAATGATGATTGTGACTTTAAAAATGGAGTTTGGTAGGTTGTGATCGAAAAAATGGTGATTGTGACTTGTTATCCTAAATAATTGTGACATAGCTGTGATCTTAAATATGTGACTTAAAAGATTTGTACTTTCTGACCTGAAATTTTACAATATTGTGATCTTAATATTTATAATTAATAAAATATTGATAATTATTTAATTAAATTAATTGATCTTAATTATAACATAATTTTTGAAATTATCCAAGTTTCACCTTAATTTTGAAATTAACATTTATAATCAACTTATATTTTTCCAGTGTTCTAAATCCGCGCATTATGCGCGCGACGCGCACCTCTCGCGCGTCGCTTTGGCGAAAAGTGCGAAAAACACGTTTTGAAATTTTTTTATCTAAAAAGCGCGTCCGAAGCGCGCCCGATGCACACTTAAGCGCGTCCGAAGCGCAACTGCCTTTTTTTTTTCCTTTTTTTTTTACTTGTTCAAGTATGGGTAAAATTTAAATCAAATATCTAGGAATTGAAAAACGCTTTTTAACTATTACTTTTGCTTAAAACTTGACTCTTAAACTTCAAGCTTCGTCACGCTTCATGCTTTTTAGAATATTGTATTTTTCCCATACAATTATTATGATCAAAAGTATTTTACAAATTGGGCTCGTTTCCGGTTGACTTCTTGATCTTCCACTCTCTTTAGGATACAATCCTTGAAACCCTAACCATAGAGCGATGGAAACTTCAAGCCCTACTTTCCCCGTACAACATTCCAATCTATCTCTCGATATTGAGGCAAGTTATTTAATTTTGAGTGAAATTTTTGTTCCGTTGTTCTGAGTAAGATTGAATATAGGAAAATCAAATGTTCCTACTGCCTGTTTGCATATAATATTGAGTAAGATTGAATACAGGAAAATCAAATGTTCCCACTGCCTGTTTGCATATATTACTTGTTTGCTCTTGTTGTGACAGGGGTATAAAACAGATATCATCATTAGCGGTTATGAGGATCATTTCCTTGTGAGTTTCTGGTGCTGGTTTTTATTGAAATATATCTCTGTTTACGAGCAATTCTCATATCTTAAAACTATTCTAGGTTATTGTGACTCAAATTGGAAGCATGGGGACAATATTGCATGCCAGGTGAGCGAACTCTTTTAATTCATTAGACTAGATGGTGTTATGTTGGAACTCAATGATTTTGTACTTTTGATTTTATTTGGCATAGAAGGAGAATGTAACATCAGTAAAATTGGTCGAGTTGGCAAATTTGGCTGTTGATATATTTCTAATTTGGCAACATCGAGGATTAAGTTTTCCATGTATGTCTCAATTCCCAGGTGAGGTGGCCTTTTACCTTGATTTTGTAGAGATCTAAGTGAAAGAAAAGCAAAATAGATAAAGAACAATAGAAAGGCAAAAGTCTAGGTTTCATTCTTATATCAAGATAAGGGACTAAATAGTGAAGAAATTTTAGAGCAAGACTTGAAAACCCATATTTGAGGATGAAGAGAGGCCATAGACAGACAACCTGGATTGAATAGAAAAAGTTTCATGGCTCTGCACTCTTAAGCCTTCATTTGGAAAAAATTATAAATATTTATAAATGTTCAAAATTCATTTTCAACTGCACATTTCAATGGCCGCCACAAGTACTATCCATTTATCGTTCACTCAGTTTATCTATTTATAAATTTAATTGTTTATAAATTCTTCCCCAAAGAAGGCTAAATATCTGTCTTGAAGACCTATTAAGGAGACCATGGTTTCCTATAGAATTTTCAATTAGTGCATTGGCCCTTTAAGGCTTTGTAAACGTTTATTTGCATATACAGCATGTATCTTCAATTTCCCCCAGTTACTTTTATTTGTTTCTTGCAACTTTTGAGATTCTCTCTATTAGTACTTAGGAAGAGAGGAAAATGATTGAATAAGGATGTTATCTAATTAGGGAGCAGAAATTGCGACCATTACGTTAAAACAAGTTTTACTGATTGCGACCATTGCGAGCTAGTAACTTATAAGATACTCCCAACTTGTGATTAGCTTAAATCGCCAAACTTAAAAATTATTTCTAACATTTTCTTCAATAGGTAATGGTATATCAGCGGCTTACGGTTGTACAATATTAGTTTTTTCGTGTATATTAGTTGCTTGGTTTGATCTTCCATTTGTTCAAATCTTCTGTCTCACATTTTGCTGCCAAGGAGTTGCACAGTCCAGTGCTTCTAATTAAGTAATAAGGTTAGAAGATTGTGTTTGCTTCCTGAAGTCGTATAAAAACCATTGATGTTTAACATCCTTCGCCTCTGATTATGATCTAAATGACCTAACAGGTAAACTTGTCTATTTTGTGTTTAGTTATCGTGAGTTCAATACTTTACAATTTACATCATTCTAATGGGCAATCAATTATGTGGTTATAATCCAACTTCTGTGGCCATAGTCTGTATGTAAGGAAGGCAAACATGAATGCAAGTGTTTTAATCCACTGTGGGGTGTGAGACCAAAAGCATGTGATCTAGACCTATTTCCAACCTTTATAGGTATTTAAATCTGTGAGTTTTTCCATTGGTCTATATTGTATGTTAATGTTTTCATGACAAATCACATGTGAATTAGGAAACAAGGCATGATATTTTACTATTTGACACTATGTTCTTAATATGTATGCTATCAAAAGAATCAATTTGAGAATGTTTGGCTTGTAAATTTATGTTGAGTTTTAGAAGTGGTAAATTTTGAAATGTTTATTGCTGTAAATGAGTCCCACGTTTTCATTATTAACAAATAATATGCCTGATACAACTTTTATAGCATGTTTAGTAGAGTTGGATTAGACACTGTCCAATAATATTAAGGAAGAAAAGAAGCTAAAATCTTTACTTATGTATTGTGCAAGTCCAATGTAGTACTATGTACCAAATATGGCATAAAGAGTTGTATTTTTTATTCCCAGGAAAGAGGAAGGGGTGTCAATTCATCCAACTTTCAATGTTTCTGTAACATTTGGTAAACGTGACGAGGTAAGCTTTCTGAGTTGTCACTTGTCAGTCAGTAGTCTTTGCTATTCCATTAGCTTAAATGACTCGTCGATAGAAAAAATGAACTGATTTGCTAGATGACCATGTGCAGCCAATGCTGGTTGCATGTGCTCGACAATTGATTGAACAAATAAGGTATATATCAATTTGATTTTCCTAATTTCTGTCAGATCAACTGTGCAACATTCTGATGTACTCTGTTGCATTCGTAGTGCCTCTGGATATTCTAAAGGATTAGTACTGTCCCTTGGCCTTAGGGATCACTCTGTGGTACTATGACATATCTTCATTTATTTTCTAGAAATTGCAGCACGGTCCTCAACTTATTGACTGAGTAGCAAGTTAAGTTTTGACATTTGATAATATTTGCACAATCAGTCCCTAATGATCGTGAGCGCCCAGGTATCTTATAAACCTTATAGAAACATTTTTCCACTTCTAATTTCTAGACAGCAGCCAAAGTTGGTAAGCAGAGTCTAGCAGCTTCCTAATGTTGGAGTTGGAGAATGAGGGCCATATAACGATTTAACAGATATAAGTACAGTTTTCGTCTCTGAGGACTGATTGTGCGGGTATAATGAAGGGTCATAAAATACCCTTTTTCTTTTTTAATGTTCTGGACATAATTGCTACTTGTCAAATTTTTGAGGACAAATAGTATTTTCCTTTATTTTTTATACATCATACTAATATGCTTCCATCTATGCAGGGGATGCTGAAACACATCGTTTCTGCTGTAATTGAGAATTTGCCTGTAAATTAGTGTTTTATTATCCCAACATTTTGCGTTTGGTGGCTAGTTTGCCCTGCCTCTGAGTAAATTTGAAAAAAATACTCTTTTTTTCTTTTCTTTTTTTCTCCCCTTGTGGCCCAACAGTTTCAGTGGCATGACATTAGAACATTGTATCTTTACGTGACAATAATTTTCTGCATGACATTGAAAATTTTGCCCTTACATCCATAATATGATATAACTGTGCCTGTAAGATTAATAAGATATATAGATTGGTATTTCTGCCATCCATCCTCCTCAAGTATTATTCCATTTCGGCATCCTCTGTGAAGTAACCGGAAACCTAGTGGAAATAAAATAATAGAAAGTTTATGTCTACTGCTATTTGTGACAATTCTCATGGTTTTTGGGCCTTTATTGCATACTAGTTGGAGCATTTACTTTTTTAAGTTTTTAATACGTATGCCATAAAAGAACTTGTCTTTTGTATCTCCTATGTAATGAAATATAAAATAAAAATTATTAAAATAATCATATTATTATACATATATAATTATAACTCATTGAATATAAAGTATAATAAATAATACATTATTATTTATGATATATAGTATTAAGGTATATTAAGGAGTATATTTAATACTAAATTGTGTTAAGTAGAATAATTTTAAATTCTTATGATCGTGTCAAATTAATTATTATTGCTAATTTTAACTTAAATAGTGAAAATAATTATTCATGTGAAAATTACTCGATTATTTATTTATTTATTAACTTGTGAATAAATTTTGTAATATGCATTTTCAATTTTCTCAATTATTAAGTACACACAGTGTTCTAAAACGCGCGCACAGTGTGCGCATACGCGCGACGCGCGCCTCTCGCGCGTTGCTTTGGCGAAAAGCGAGAAAAACGCGTTTTGAAAAATTTTGTTCTAAAAAGCGCGCGCGAAGCGCGCACAACGCGTGCTGAAGCGAGCTTAAGCGCGCATTGTGCGCGCTTAAGCGTGCCCGATGCGCGCAGCTGGCTTTTTTTTTTTTTTACTTGTTCAAGTATGTGTAAAATTTAAATTAAATATTTAGGAATTGAAAAACGCTTTTTAACGCTTTTTAACGCTTACTCCCGCTTAAGCTTCAAAAGCTTGACTCTTGGGCTCCACGCTTCGTCACGCTTCACGCTTTTTAGAACACTGAGTACACATCATGATATTTTTGTAACAAAACAAAAATTCAATAAGTTGAAAATGTATTTGAATCATAGAAATATTTTATTTTTTTGGGGTCAGATTTGAACAAACGGGATTTTTTTTTTTTCATTTGATAATGATTTAAATCAGATTTTTATTAGATTTTGATAAAAGTTGGTGACTTTGTGTGGTTAAAAATTTGTAGGTTTCATAAAATATTTGGTTGAAATTAATTAATAACTTTAACTTAGATTAAAATCTTATTAAAAGCAACACCAAACAGGGGCTTAACTATGTTCATCATATAAGTGAAGATTGAATACTTATTTATTTATGAATATGTTTTAATAACTTACCTTTTATTGTACTTGATTAAAAAAAATATATATATATTTTTTCAAAGTGACTCATGTGCTAGCCCAAATAAATAGCTCTATATTTTTTATTTTTGATTATTCAAATAGTTATTGATTTAAAATGTATTTACTTTAATATAAATAGTAGTTTATCAATTATTCATTATGTCGATTATTTTAACTCTCCATACCAATGTTTTTAGACTTGGCCCGGACATTGACCAGACCGAGAGACTGGGTCAGAGGGTTAATCTGGAGTCGACTCAGGGTCGACCCGGACATTAATTAATATTAAAAAAATATTAACAAATTCAAAAAAATTAAAAAAAATAATATAAAACTCGGGTCAAACCCGAGTTCGGGTATTTCATGTCGGTCGGGTTTTTTGGGTCAACCCGGGTCATTAACTGAGTTTGACTCGATTGGGTTTTTAAAGTGACCCGGCTCGATTTTAGGCCGGGTCGCTTGTTTTCGGGTCGACCTGTGGGTCGAGCCTGGTTTGACAACATTGCTCCATACTATTTCTATTGTGAGATTATCTTAATTCTGTTATAATATTATCGAAATCTTGTACTGTATAAAACAAATTACGTCTATGTTTGATTTACGTTGTAAACTTGTAATGATTTAGTTTTAGAATTGTATAAACATATGTATCGAATTACAATGTGGTATAAGATTGAAAAGAGTTATCAATAAACATATTTTATAAATTATATGCATCGAATGTAAAGACCTTATATTGGAAATTGAATTTATAGTTTAATTAAATCAATATTTGAAAAGTCATTCAACATTTATTTATGTGGGTTTGATATTGTTTAAAAAGAGTTTTTTTGAAATGAATAGTGATTTTCAGGAGAATGAATGATAAAGATTTGGTTGAAAAATCAAATATTGTATGTTTAACTTTTAATAGAAGGTTGAGATTGAGTATTATAGAAAAAAGAGAATTTTAAAAAATATCAAACAAGGGCTTATATATATATATATATATATATATATATATAATTAAGAGTATTATAGACATAAGAAAAATAGAAGTAAGGATGTAATTGACAGTTAAAAGATTCCTACACGTCCATATTTTTATATATTAGTGATAGTGATTGGGGGGGGGGGGGGATGTAGCCCACACCTTGAGGGCCCCAACCGACCCTGTCCTGAGCCATTAGTTGAGGAGGTTAATCGCAGGTTATGCCTCCCAAAGTCAGGGTGGAGGACCTGATGGTAAACTCAAAGTTTGGGTAACTCCCGCTTGCAATAAGGCACAAATCCAATATTTCAGGGTTCGAACCCTGCACACTGCTGCGCTGAGCCTTACCAACCTTCCCTTTAGCCACTGGAAGATGTGCCCTGAGGACAGTGATAGTGAAGTGATTAGTGATGATAATTAGTAATAGTGATGAGTGATATGTTTTAATAACTTACATTTTATTGCGCTTGATTTAAAAAATAAAAAAATTCTTCAAAGTGACTCTCATGTTAACGTTCAAATAAATAACTCTATATTTTTTATTTTGATTAATCAAAAATGTTATTGCTTTTAAAATGTATTTATTTTAAGATAAATCGTAGTTTACCAATTATTCATCATGTTGATTATTATAATCCTATCGATATTATTTCTATTGTGAGATTATCTTAATTATGCTATAATGTTATCGAATCTTGTATTGTATAAAAAAAAATTATGTTTATGTTTGATTTACGTTGTAAACTTGTAATGATTCAATTTTAGAAATGTATAACACATATGTATTGAATTACAATGTGGTATAAGATTGAGAATGGTTATTAATAAACATATTTTATAAATTACATATGCATTGAATATAAGGACTTTATATTGGAAATTGAATTTATTGTTTAATTAAATCAATCTTTTGAAAAGTCATTCAACATTTATTTATGTGAAAATATAATTTTTTTTTAATTAAGGATATTATAGACATAATAAAAATAGAATTAAGGACATAATTGACAATTAAAAGATTCATACACATCCATACTTTTATATATTAGTGATAGTGATGATTAGTGATGTTTAGTGATAGTGATAGCGATGATGATTAGTAATAGTGATAGTAATATACATGTCGAAGCTTTATGAATGTGAATATATGCAGTTAATTTGCGTAACATCGGTACCTGCGTTTCTCTAAAAATATTAATAAAAAATTTGAGAACAACCACACACCATGTTACCCTTGTTTGAGTCTCATTTTGAGGAAAAATGAGTTTCGGAGTAATATTTTTTGGAGAATTTATGGTTAAAAATAATGAAGTAAATTTATGTGTAATATTATTTTATTGAAGAATATATGGATAAAAGTATGTAAGAGAAAAATGAATTTTGTTTTAATAGAGTCCAATATTAAGCAATATAAGTCCTTTTTTAACAAAGAAAATTTGAAGACAGTCACGCCATATATTATCATTAGTTTTAGGGATTAGAATACATCCTAAATGTAAGATGTATTTACATTTTACATAGCATATTTTTTATATTTTTATTTCGCACACTATCTTTACAACATGGTAAAAAACTATCATTTTGTTGAAAAGCTAACAAATATAATTTTGACTAGAATTTCAATTATCAAATATTCCTAAAATCTGTCAATTAAACAATATTTTCCATTACCATTCAACAATTTCCACTATTTAGTTTGATTAGAACTAGGGTGACATTTGTAATGAGCAGTTTTTTACATATATATAGGTTATTGGGTTAATTTCAGGAAATGCTACTCAAATTTTAGCTAATTTTCAAACATGTCATTAAAGTTCAATCATTACATAAAATGTCACTCAAGTTTTTGTTGATTATTACTCAAAATGACATTTTGTTGACTTTCCTATCCAAAAATTAGCGACAAGTCCTTCAAATTTGGAAAAATCGCTCAAATGGTCCTTGACGTTTTATTTTGATATAAAAGTCCTTAATTTTTTTTTGTCTAAATTAATAAAAGTAATCATTTTTTTTATTTAAATGAATAATATATTCTTAATTTAAATATAAAGTTTTACAACTGAGTCGCAACCTTTCCAAAAGTACAATTGAGGATGTTCATAAATCATAACTTTGCTTTTTATATTTAATTGAATAAAATTAAGAGATTAGTTTTTTCGCATTAGGATTTTATTGATCAAATGGATAATATACATATAAATTTGTTTTTATAATCTGATAATTATTATGAAATAAGTTAAATTAATATTTTTTTCGGAATAGATTTTTTTAAAGAAAAAGATTATTGAACAAAAAAAAATCATTTTTTTTTTACTTGAATAAACCTATTAAAAAATGAAATGAAAAATAGATATTTTTTAATAAAATGTGTGGTTGAAAATTAGGAAAACTTTATGGATCCCTTTAAAATGTGTGATCGAAAAAAAGATACGAATATACTCAATTGTACTTTTGAAAATGTTACGATTCAATTATAAAATTTTTATTTAAATTTAAGAATATATTTGATCATTTAAATAGAAAAGGACCACTTTTGTAAATTTAGACAAGAAACTAAGGACTTTTATATCAAAAAATAAAATGTTAAGGATCATTTCAACGATAATCATAAATGGGTTGCCAAAAACATGGTTCCAACTAACAACGATCCCAAAGTTGCACCCAGCATGACGATCATGCTTGTGGACCAGGAGGTATTTCGTTCAGTCCCATCATTTTACAATCTGTAACATTTTCCTGTTTCGATAAATTAAGAGGGATACGTTCACAAATTTTTCCTTAACTTTTTACGTAGGGCGAAAGAATTCAGGCGACGATAATGCCTATCACGTCTCTAGATTTGAACCGGTGTAATGAAAATCCTTGAGTGAGAACACCAGTGCTAGTTGGGTTGAACATTGCAACTTTATTGTGGTAGAGATGGTGTTGAGAAATTTCTTTTCTCAAATGAAATATGTGCTATAACGAAGTTAACACAAAACTTGAAATAAAGAATCAAGAAGAAATCAAAATTGTAAAACGACTTGAATCGCAAAGAATGCTATCCTAAAAGTGAAATTTGCGTCCTCTCGTAATGAGAATGCTAAAGGGCCTCCAAGCAAATTACTTTAACGGATTTCAAGTCTCAAACCAAGTATCAAATAGCACAATTGATAAACTTGAAGAATATGAACAAGAAGAGCAAATTTGAAAGATTCTAAGTATAAAATATCAAAGTTTTGGAATGATAATCACAAAAAGTGTATATAGATCAAAAGGTTGTTTAAAACCATGAATTCTATATCTATTTATAGAATTTTATCATCCCAATTCGTTGTTCATGCAACTCTTCACGAAAGAGTACCAAAAATTGTTGCAAAGGTGTATGAGAAAATCTGAAAAAATTCTCCAACGGTCGAATTATAACACCACGCGATCGCGCTATACAAGGCTCACGCGATCGCGCGATGCCATGAAAATTTGTGCAGTGACCAAAATCACTCAATCACGCGATCGCGTGGTTCTTCACTTTGGCCGGACCTCCAGTTTCGGTCTGGACCAATTGGTCCGTCCAGTTGTATTTGGTCCGATTTTCGTACTTCTTGAAGCGATTCTCTATATTTTAGACTGATTCTTGTACTTCTTCAACTTTATATATATATATATTTGAACAATATTTTCATAATATATGACAATGGGACGAAGGAACCCGCCCTTCCCTCACGAGAACTCCGAACCCACCACCACCTAGTCATAATGGGGCAGCGCAGCCTAGGCAGGTAATTAGGTATGGGTTCGGAACGGGGCATCCCGTACCCGCCCCACCCCGTTTATTATTTTTTTCGTTTAAAAAAAACTATTGGAATAACATTTTAAAATAACACAATTATAATCAAATAAAATTTTTTAGATCCTTCAATATAGTCAAATATTCATCATAAACAACAATTAACAAAACATAAAATATTTCCAAACCATATAGTAACAATTTTTTTTTTTTTTTTTTTTTTTTTTTTTTTTAAATTTACAAAACCAGTCCGCCCTGAACCCACTTCGAATTTTTCATTTTAATACATACTCGTTCAGCCACCCCGTTGACCCGCGAGGTGGGTTTTTTGCCATCCCTAATTGTGGCTTTGGAAATTTGTGTGTGTGTGTTTTTTTCCCCTTACAATGGCGATGAAATTTAAGATGAATATTGTGTGTGAGGAATGGTAGGAGGCGGAGCTGGTTTTGTGAGGCAAGAGGGTTAGTATCAAGTGTTTTGAGTGAGAGAGAATGTGTCTAAGATAATGGAGTGCGGCAGAGAGAGTGGCGAGTTGTGAAATTAGGTTATCTTTGTGATGGAAGAAGTGATATTGAACTGCAAATTGGCAGCGAACTAAGGTGAAGCTTCAGAGACAGTAGAGTGCGACGGGAAAGTTGAGAGAAGTGAGGACTGACATTAGGGTTTCTGTAGGTTGAGTGGAGTGATAATGAGCTAAGGGTGTATTTAATTGGATACATTTTTTAGAAAAATGTCAATCAAAGAAATTTATTTTCTTCTTCTTCTTTTTTTTTTTTATACAAAATTTTATCAAGAAAATCATTTTATAGATATCATCATCCATGTATGTTTTAGGCAATTTGTTAAGAAATTTTTTTCTCACCATTTTGATGAGAAAATACTTTTTCATTAACATGAAAAATAATTTATTTTTCACCTTCTTGTGTATCAAACACACCCTAAAATTAGTAGAAGCGTCTAAAATGTATGTCCTGTTTGGTTTGATGATTTTTTTTCCTAGTCGAAATTTTATTATTTCTCTCACTTAGCCTTAGTTATTTAACGTGCTCATTATAATTTATAAATTATTTTATAAACAATACAGTTTTTCAAACGAGTTTTTTACTCAAACATATTTTCTCTCTCCATTTTTACCCACACATTTACCTCGAAATCATGAATAAATTCATTTAAAATTGTTACAATATACCGAACAGAGCCCTACTATTGGTTAATTTACTCATTTTTTTAATCAACATAGATGATAGACGTTTTTTTATTTTATTAGCCCCCGTTTGGTTCTAGAACTTTTTGCCACCTCAAACTAATTTTTAAACACAAATTTTTATCGGGACCCACCTCTTATATAGGAATGACAATGAGGCGAGGATGTCGTCCCCGCCCTGTTAAAGATTTACCATCCTCATTTGTTATTAATTTTTATTTTTTTTAAGTTCTAAAATAATTTTATACAAACAATATAAGAAAATATATAGAAATAATCCTAACATTTTCTAAATTTAATAATTTTTAAACATTCTTTGAACATTAATCGAATATATACATTCATCTTTATTTGTGTTTTTAAATTTTAATGGAAATTATTAATTGAGGATGGGGATCGCGGGCGGGATGGAGATAAGATGGTCATCCCTGTCTCCGCCCCATTCGGGGTTGATCCCTGTCGGGTTCAGGTATTTCTCGTCCCGTTACCACTTATACACTTTTCAATCTCTTCACAAACACACATTCTCCAAAAAATAATCTAATTTACTTAGGAGTGGGCACGGTCTGATTCGGTTCGGTTCGGTTCTGAAAGGAACCGTACCGAATCGATTACCAATGAGAATCTTGGTAATGGAACCATTGGTTCCATATTTGGCTACGGAACTGGAACCGACCAATTAATTTCGGGTCTGTCCGAGTCGGTTCTTTACATTTGAAAATGTTAAAATAAAATGTTCCCTAATAAAGATTAAAAATTTCTTTCAACGCTAATTTTAAAAAAAAATTCTTTCAACTCTACAGTTTGCGCAAATTTGCCTTTGAAAATTGATATTCCATATCAACAGCATTTAGAGTTTTTTTTTTTTTTTTTAAATTACTTAGGATTTAGGTAATGCCGACAGATTTAGATTTGGGGTTGAGAATTGTGAGTTAAAACTTAAATTGGGAGTTAAATTGATTATATAAAGTAAATAATCAAAGAAATTTGGTGAAATTGGAGGAGGATTCTGTTTATGTGGGAAGTTGGGAATGGAAATGAATTTTGGTCAAATGGGAACTTGCTAAAACGATTTCACCGCTTAACGATTTATATTAAAAAAAAATTCAATATAAAAGGGAATCGAAGTACCGTCGGTTCCAATTAATAAGAACCGGGGAACCAATCCGGTTCCCGATCAGTTCTAAATACAAGTACCAAATCGTGAATTTTCCTTGGCCAAACCGGATCTGGACGGGCCGGTTTTAATCGGTTCAGGTCCGGTTCCACCGATTTCGGGAAAATGTGTCCACTCCTAAATTTACTCCATAATATCCAACACCGAACAACCTCTACTACTATTTATTAATGCTTATTTATCCAAATTATCTACAAAATGTTTTAGTCTGTCACTTAAATAATATTTTCACAAAAACTAAAATTAAATTGTTTTTAATCATAACTTTAATGTGTTTAATACACCCGCTTTCAATGGGGATTTTTGGCATTAGAGCTTTTATTAATATACAACCGTTTTTAATATTGCTTTTTACATATAACATTTGGATGTTTGATTGTCAATTTTGAAATTGCGGTTAATGTTGATCTGATTGTTTGGCATTAAAACTATAAAATTGAAAGTATATAAATAATAAATTGACCAATATCTCATATTTAACTAAATATTTATTATTTCTTATGCATAATATATTTTTCCATCATAAATAATAATAATAATAATAATAATAATAATAATAATAATATCATATAAAATCCAATATGATTTAGTTCTTTATGATTTCCATAAACCATAAATTGCCCTCATTAATTTTTTAAGTAAAATGTGAAGTTAAAAAATTCATGCATATGGTTTGACATTCCAATCCAAACAAATCACGTGAAATCAAGATAATAGGTCAAAACGTAATACTATTAAAATATGTATAATGTTCAATAATTTGAAAAATGTACATGACACTGCTATATAACAATAAATAATATTACAACATTAATGCATCAATTCTTTGTTTGAATTTTTTTGGGGAGAGAAATTGATTTGTCTTCTATTCTCTCTTCATATGTTTAGATGTAGATACGTTTTGTAAAATTAAAATGTAAAATTTACTTTCCTACGTTATTGTGTTACCACGTTTCGTACAAGTTAATTTGAGCCCTTGCAAGGTTTTCATTAAATTTTTCTACAATACTCAATTCAACCATCAATTAAAAGTCAAGCTCATAATATTTGACCTTTCAACCAAATTTCAACCATTTATTCTCCTAAAAATCACTATTCATTAAAAAAAAAAAAACTATTTTTATACAATATCAAACACACTCTGAATTTGTCTTGCCCTCAGAGCATCCCAACCGCTAAAGGTTGGGGACCACAAACGCGATAATACAGAGGTCACATGTTCGAATTTTTTAGGCATTTTGTCAGTCAAGTGGATAGTACTCAGATACTGATTAGTTTGGGCCATAACCTGCGATTTACATTATCTACCAATCTCAAGGCAAGAGCGATGGGAGCACCTAAGATTGACGTTCAATATTTTTTAAAAAAAAAATATGAATTTATCTTGAATAGTATCAAATTTAAATTGATTATTATTTTATGTCAATTCATTAATTGTTTACATTGTAGTTATTGAGCATTGACTCTCAGTTGGTATCCATACATTTCTTTAATTGTAACTAAGTATCTACATATTTAATTGATTAAATGATCGAAAATGCATATCAATTTTAAATTTAGAATAAGTGCAGTTTAAACTCCAATAATATTGGAATTAGTCAAAAATGATGAAAATATAAAAGAATTTAACTGCATCCACAAAAATAAAAAACTAAATATGTCAAAATTATTACTATTATTTCATTTCACCATCGCTTTTGTTATGTTTTCTTCATTTTTTTTTCTCATTGTTTCATGTTAGTATATTATATTTTAATAATTGAATATGTCCGTGCAAAGTATGATTGTGAAAGTAGTTGTAAATAATTAGATCAAACTGTCTGGAATTAAAATAGTAAATCACAACCTCTATATTATTATTCAACACTTCACACGAAACGGAAATGTCTTTTAATTTTTTACATTTTAATTTCAATTTTATTTTCATAAAAAGAGAAATTATTTTTTTGTCCTCATTTCATCCATCTCCTCTGTTAAATAATTTTCCGTTGAGTGTTTTGACATCATTTACTTAATTTTTTCCATTTTCATCTTTTAATCAAATCTATCTATTTTTTATTAACAATATTTATATATAATATCTTGCCTTCTTGCAAATAATAATAATAATAATAATAATAATAATAATAATAATAATAATAATAATAATAATAATAATAAAAATAAAGAGGAAAATATTTTGAACAAAGAACAAATGACTTACACATGCAATCATGACAATTTAAAACAACAAAATTCAATTCAATATAAATAAGATATTACTTTTTAGTCGAAAATTAATAACTGATAAAATAATTATTTTATTTACTTACTTACTTTTAATGTTATCTATATATCTATACTATAAAACACAAATTATTATCAAGAAGATGTAAATTTGGGGTATTTATTTTTTATATGACCAATGTTGGAAAACTCAAATAAAATCTTTTTTAGTTTTTAATACACTAATGACGTATTGAAATTAATTGACATTGCTTATATATTAGAGTTTTAAAAAATTAAGAAAATAAATCTTATTGAAAAAAGAACGTCAGTAACTTGTACACTGCCTCTAACACCAACATTCACCATATGCTCCCATAAGCATTAGTTATTCGGTGGACGACCTTCAAATCGCAGCTCCTCCATCACACGTCGGAACACATGCCCCACTAAAAAATAAATGACTTTTTCCGACGAAAAAATCGGTCGGTAAAAGGGTAATTTTCGTCGGAAATGCTTTTTTTGACGGACTTCAACCTGTTAAAAATCCGTCAGAGAAGCACGTGTCGATAATACTTTTGCTACGGGAAAATTATTTCGGTCGGAAATTTCCGACGGCTTTTATATGCCGTCGAAAACTTCCAAAAAATTAACAAATATATATATATTGGTAAGCCTCGACCCGCCCTGCCCCACCTGCCCAACTTATCCGCTCTGGAAGCCCATCTTGGACTTCAATTGCTTTTTACAAATTGTGTAGTGGGGGGAATTCGAATCCTTGACTAAAGGATAAGGAGGAAGCAACCCAACCATTGGGCTAATTGAATTCTTGTAAATGAATTTGTTTTCATAAATATATATTAGTTATTTGTGTTAGTTAATTGAACTCAATTATTTTAAATTAATTACATTTTTAAAAATGATAGTTATAATTTGTAAAAAATAATTACATTGTTAATTAAATCATTATTTATATTTTTGAAAATTTTCGATGGAATGCTTCTAATAGTGCCCATTACATTCTCATGGGCCCTGCAACATGCACTCTACAAAACTCTTTGAAAGGTACCGACACAATCGCGCAACGCTGCCAGCACACCCGTCTTCCCCATAGCTTTCTTTTTCGTGTTCTGCATGCTTGTTGACACGATCCATGACCCAAAATCTTTTCTCTGCAAGAATTCATGTAATTGATCTCCTATAAAACCAACAACGCATCCAAGCTCTGATACTAACTTTCACGGATTGCAGGTTTAACTCCCAAGGTATCTCACCCTAGGTAACTTACCTCTCATTCATTGACTGGCAAGACAGAACAACTGGTACACAAGCACGCTGATGGGTAGGACGTAAGGGAAATACCTGCAATATGATCATATCATTAGAGCACTTCATGGTATAATAGGTCAATCGTCTAGCTGTTGTCGACTTGCCTTACCGAATGGGGAGATAAGCATTCTCACTGCGTGACGCTATGGCAAGGTGAGTGTATTTTCTTGAATATTAATCGTACTTTTATTCAAATTCAAGAACTTATGGTTCAGAATTCATTTCTTGTTTCTCTTATTGGTGATAACATGAAACATAAGGATTTTGAATGATCATAGCTCTAAAGATAGAATCATAAAAGAATTTGATAACGAAGAACAAATAACTCAATTAGCTGGATGCAAGAAAATTAATTATTTCTTGAATTATTGTTTTACTCCCGTGTTTTAATCCGGCAAAGGCTTTAGGATTAGTTCCCTTAGATCCCTTTTGTCAATAATACTGAATCAAAGTGCCCCCAGGGCACATCTCCTAGTGGCAAAGGGGAGGGATGGAAAAGTGCTCAGTGCAGTCGAGTGTAGGGTCGAATCCTAAAATAATGGATTTGTGCCATGTGGCAAGCGGGAATTATGACTTACCACATCTCCACCCTGGCTCTGGGAGGCATAACCTGCGATTTATCTCCTTAAGCAATGGCCCAGGGCAAGGTCGATTAGGGTCCTCTAGGTGTGGGCTACACCTTTTTTTTTTTTTCTGAAACAAAGTGTTTTTAGGCACTTGATTGCTACAAATGTCATTGCCTAATGAAACACGCGTAAGTATGATATCTTATTATTCTTTGTTCCGGTAGTATAATTTGTAGGATTTGAAATCTCAAATATATATTGGAGCTTTTATATAACATTATTTTCTAGAACTCAATTTAAAATTTCAACTGTTTTTCTGCATTATTTAACATTAAGATGTGCACTTGATATTATTGTTGTTGCTCAGTTCCATTTTCATGTGAAAAGACTTGAAAGACTTTTGGTTTAGCTAAACAAATCTAGCCATTACGATTTGGTTGAACAATTTCCAACTTTTATATCGAGTCATCTCGCAGTCATTTTGTGGTACTGTTGCCAAGGAAATCAACTTCTAATTCCCAATAAGTGGTATCAGAGTATCAGGTGATTCATAAAAAAATTTGAAGCAAAAGAAAATATGTCTACCAATTACAACATGGAGAAATTTGATGGGAGGACCGATTTTGACTTGTAGCAAGTGGAAGTCAAAGATGTATTGATTCAGATGGAACTGCAAAAAGCTTTGGAGAGAAAATCAACCCCGAGTTTTGACCAAAAAACTGAATACAGCAAGAGTGATGAAGATTTGGATTTGAAAGCTGCTAGCATGGTACGACTTTGTTGTCAAGAATGTTCTTGCAAATATTTATGGGATATCTACTGTGAAGGAACCGTCAAAAAAACTGGAAGAGTTGTATCAGACGAAGAGCTTGTCAAATATGTTGTATCTGAAGGAACGATTTCATTCTTTGAGAATGATGCATGATAAGTGTGATTTACACACTTATTTAGTTCCTAAATTAGCAATTTAATTGACAAATTGAGCAAATATCTACTTATAAATTGTGTTTATCTTGTACAATTAGGTACAAACTCAATTGGAAAGAAAATAGACAATATCAGAGAGCAATTGAGCTTAAAGATGAGCAAATTTGAAGTTCAAGGACCAAATTGAAAGAAATCAAAAGTTTGAGGACTCAATTGCAACATCCCAAAAAGTTGAGGACCAAGGTCTAATACTCAAATCCAAGGATAAAACCACGATATAAAGCAAAATGATTGCTTAATTTATGAATTTGAGTGAAAATGGATCAATCGCATACAAAAACATGAAGTTGGGGACCAAAGTGCACAAGTGCCAAATGTTGAGGACTTGGGCTGCAAAATAAAATTTGAGGGACTTGGAAACCTTTTAAAATTTGTTTTTATCACTTTTCCGCAGATTTTTGTGCTTGGACACATCAATTAAGAGAAAAATAGAGTTTGGGGACTATTTTGCTCAACTTTCAAAACCTCAAGGACCAAGGATGCAATTTTCGGAACTTCCACTTGATAAAACCTGAGTTGGACAGCAGCGGTCATTCTGTCATCTTCTTCATTTTTCCCCAGCAGCTGCGTCTTCTTCCTTCTTCTTGCTTCTGCCGTTTTCTTCTTTTTCCTTTTTTTTTTTTTTTTTTCCTTTTCTTTATTTTCTTTTTCTTTTCTTTTAACTACTTGATAATCTTGGGGAACAAATCAAGAGCAAGGAGAATACATCTAAAGTGGTGAAATATTTGGGGAAATCTTAGCCAAGCTTCAAAAAAGGGTTTTATCTATAACTTTGTATTTTCTCCATTATTTTGTCAAACTTGCAATGTATTGTTATAAATATTCTCATTTGTATCATTTATATAACATGGGCTAATTAATTGTGTTGGGATTTATGGAAGTAATTTAACCTAGTTTGGATTAGTTTTAATATTTGCTATTTGATGATTAAATGCTTATTTCATGTGTATTTGTTATTGAGATTATTCCATGTGTTTGATTGATCACCAAATATATGTTTTGTGGAGTGTATGATAATCGAGAGATATTGTGCATTTTAGACCAAATAATAAATGCTCTAGGTTCTTGTTAAGGATAGAGATATACCTTAAACCCTAGATGATCCGTTGAGCTATTTTCACAAAGAGTTAATGCAATCGATTGGGCTTTAATCAACATAGAGATATAGTAGGTTAAACCAATTGATTAGGGTTAATTTCACTCGAGAGAGGTAATTGGCTAAACTTGGAAAATCGGGTCTAACATTGTAAATGAGTAATTTGTTAATTTGCATGTTGAGAAATTAATTAGGCGACGGTTAAATGAAACCATGAATCCCAACCACATTTTCCCCCAAGACTTTCAAGTATTTTTATATTTCCATCTTTAGTAGACTCTTAGTTAATTTCCAAAATCCATCTTTAATTGTGTGTTTTATTTGTTAAGATTAAATTAACTAAAATGTAATTGAGTATACATTCCTCGTGGGATCGACAACTCGGACTCAAAAAGTCCACTTTATTACTTGTACGCGACCCGTGCGCTTGCGGTACACTATTTTGAGCGAACAATGCATGTATGAAAATCTCAAACCATCTTAGTATTCTCAATGAGATTGTTCTGAACTAGAATCTATTGGAGTTAAAATTGATGATGAGGATAAAGCATTGAGACTCATCTGGTCTCTTCCATCCACGTTTGAGCACATCAAGCTGATTTTGATGTACGGGAAGGAAACGGTGTATTTTTCAGAATTTAAAAGTAAGTTGATTAGGTTGAAGAGACAATTCATCTTAAAATACTTTGCTTGTTACTGTAAAGTGGAAGAGGGATAATTCCATGAAGAAGAAGGTAATGTGTTGGAACTTTAGAGAATCTAGTCACGTGAAAAGAAATTGTCCAAAAGGTGAGCAGACTTGGCTAATTGGTCGGAAGTGGACAATGCGACTCTCCTGGTGGAGAGTGGTGATGATGTACTTTAGTAAAATGGGACATCTTCATGACATGAAGGAAGTTGCCATGATAGATGATGTGTTCTTATCGACGGGTACATGTTTATTGTACACGGGCATTGTTTTAATATTTATGTAAGGTGTGTGGTGAAATTGATGTCGATGACAGATGAACTCTCAGGAAAAGCCAAAAATTGAGAGTTGCATTGACATAGGCCGATGAAAAGCTCGGAGTTCGTTGATAATTCTGAGTGGTTATACTCATATGATGGATTATGTTAATTCTCTAGTTTTGAGAATTGGGACCGTCAATGTAACGACTCGGGTCCCACTTAACGGGCTATCCTGACAATTAGATCGACGACGTATTGTTCCCACTGAACCAAAACAGGTCTTTTCAGTATGCTTTGTCCTCACTCGCACACTCCGGGAGAAAAAATTTCGGAGAGCCACCCATCATAGAATTTCTCCAAGTCAAGCATGCTTAATTATGGAGTTTCTAACGATAGACTTCTGAAAAAGAAGGTGTACCTTGTTGATATGAGTAATACCTATTAAATCTTTTAAGTTTTCTTGACCTGAGTGTTACAATCACCTCCCATTAGACTCGCGACATCCTCGTCACGCTTAAACCATCGAGGATCCGTTGTCAGACATTGGGATTTTAGATGTGGCTCATGAGGGTTCAAGAGGTGGCTCCCGCCCTATGATGTAACACTTTTTCCCGCATAACACTTAGTTCCCAATTTTCGACTGTTAACCAGCTCTGATATCATTTGTAGCGACTCGGGTCCCACTGACGAGATGTCCCTGCTGTTAAATTGACGACGTACTGTCCTCACAGTACCAACATGGGTCTTTTCAGCATGCTTTGTCCTCATTCGCACACTCCCTGAGAAAATTCTCATGGGGTCACCCATAATAGAATTGCTTCAAGTCAAGCACGTTTAACTATGAAATTTCTAGCAATGAATTTCCGGAAAAGAAGGTGCACCTTGTCGGTATGAGTAGTACCTATCAAATCTTTTAAGTTTCCTGGCCTGAGTGTTATAATCAAAGTGTGTCAAAAGTTTACCTGTTTTTCCAGGTATTATGAACAAAAGAGATAATAGAATTTTGGCTCGTTTTCAGCAAGGTGGAGATTGTTGAATAATTATCTCAAATTGTCAAAAGTTGAAGGACTTAAATTGTAATTCGAGAAAAAAGATTCATAATTCAACTGCTCGGTTATTGAAATAAGATTAAGCCTCTGTTTGTTAAGTTTTTTTATTTAAAAACATATTTTTTTGTATTTTCGAAGTAAAATATGTAGTTGAAAAATGAAGAGAGAAGATATATATGGTTAAAAAATTGTTTGAAGAATTATGTAAAAAAAATTTGTTTTTAAATAAGGCTAAAATCCTATTAGAAGTAAATGAGGAATTGATTTTAGTGACTGATAAAAAAAAATTAAACTGATAAAAAAAAAAGGAAATGATTTGAGTGTCCAATTAATGCTTGCATGTCCTAGAGGATTGAGAAGTAGTAGTTGACTACGGAATGGGGAAGCACTCTTCAACCGGAATGTGGTGCTGGAGACATGACGGGAATTTATTCTTTATAAATACACGTATTATTATCTTTTTGTTAAAATACATTGACTAAAAAGTTTTGTGAGGAAATATATAGTTTAGCATCTTTTTTTTTCTTGGTTTCTTTATGAATTGTACAAAGAAATAGAAATCGATAGATGTGGTAAAACTTGATTATTTTTCCTACAATACTTGGGGGGTTTGGTGAGTGTAAAGTCTATACAATTGTAACAATTTATTATATAATGAAAAAGTTTTGAAGGTTCGTAAATTTTGCATTGATTTATTTTCTTATTGGATCAATTATTTATTGAACATAAAAAAATTTCTGTAAAATTAATTAGAGAAAAAATTGGTGTGTAATTCCCAACAATGTTTATTGGGATGGGGGTGGAGGGTTTGGCATTGTGCAAGTGCTTTAAACTTCTTAAAGATAATTACTCTTAACTATGGTGTCATCAGTTTGATTTAGCAACATATGCTTAACTTCCATGTAGCTAATGTTTATTTTTATAAGTACGTTACTCAACAATGCTATAGTACGTGCGTCTCACTAGTAGTAAATAAAAAAGATGAAGAACCATGTTTATCTTTTTTATTTGAAAATCATGTTAAATTATTATTTTGAGAAGTCAGGTATCAATAAAATGTGAACTATACACTTAGAGCATTCACATTTAATGTGTTAAAATAGATATTAGTGACATAAATTAGTAAGGGAAATTAGTGTCTACATTGGATATATTAAAACACAAGCTAAAGGAATATTTTTAATCAAGTGTTAACTTTCTTGTTAAACTTAGTTATAATTTTAACTAATGAAATGACAATTTGAAGTTAAAATGTTTGAAAATGTCCAATAAATGCCGTGCAAGTCAAAACCCCCTCACCCCCATCCCCTATTTGTTCAGTTCTCTTTTTCTTCTTCTTAAATTTCTTAATATCAATAAAAAAAATTAACTTTTTTATTGATTTCATATCATATGATTTAATTAATGAGATCTACAAAATGAGTACCGTGTTAATATATAAATTTTCCTATTGAAAAATAAATATTCATTATATTCTTGGACTTAGCTAAAAATTAACGCATCTATTATGATAATAATGAATGTGTTAACTTTAACAGAAACATTTATGTTTTACATATGTGACCAAGTAATTCTAACATGTCTATTGCGAATGCACTAAATACATATTTGATAATTTCATTACGCAAGGCGCAGACAATGACTAGAGATCTCGAGATAACCATGAATCAATCAATGAACACTTCATGACAAAATTTTCAAAATACAGGTTGCGCTTTCTACTTGTCATAATAATAATATATAAATAAACCTTTGTCACTACATGAAATTTGCAGTCATTATAAAGAAATAGCCATTAAAGCGTCTTTAAATTTAAGAAATCTAAGCTTCTGTTTGTTAAAATTTTGGTGTTTAAAAATATGTTTTTTTATATTTTTTAGGTAAGATGTGTGGTTGAAAAGTGAAGAGAGAAAATATGTGTGGTTAAAAAGTGATTTGGGAAATTGTGTTGTTTAAAAACATGTTTTTTTTTTCTTTTGCCAAACAGAGGCTAATATTTTATATATTTTAACAAGGGATAATTATATTTGCACCGCTATTTCTTATAACTACACCATATTTGAATTATATTATTGGACCCTAATTTTTATAGATTATTATATTTATGTTCATTATTTGTTTATCAAATTCTTCTCATTAAATTTTCAACAATTATCAAATTTTGTTTTTCATGTCTTTCATAATGGTTTTCGTCCAATTTATTATTATTATTATTATTATTATTATTATTATTATTATTATTATTATTATTATTATTATTATTATTATTATTATTATTATACTTTAAAACAATGAACAAGTATATTAAAATTTTGATTTTTTTACTTATTAAGTGTACAAGCGGTAAATAAATCTTTTTAATCTCTCTTAATAATTTTTTTGGATTGAAATCGATAGAAGAGACGAGTTATATTAATTAATAAAAGAATTAAAATAAGAATACAATGAAAAAAGTTGGGAGACATAATTGTAATATTGATTAAAGGTTATGAATATTTCTTGCAATTAAAATGTGGTGCACATATAAGAAGATGTGATGACAATATATTTAGTTCAACAAGCTCTTTACTGCTAAAAAATACGATTCAACCGCTATTCGGCGATTGAGTTTAAATAAAAAATTTAAATTACACAATTTCATAAATCTCTTTTTAATTACATACATTTTTCCTTTTCAATTTTTAACCACACATTTTGTCTAGAAAATCCAAATAAATCAATTTACATGGCTTTGTTCAGCCACCGAACAGTGCCTATTTTAAAATCAAAGTTAACAATTTATTTTAGCTACACAATTTATAAGACTTACAATTTTTAAAATGCACATTATATCTCAAAATTTATTAAAATCCCGATTTTAATGTCAACCAAACATAAATCGACATTTTACTTTTTACAGAGTAATTTGAAAATGTTCTTAATATGGTGATAATTAGAATTACTATTAGATAATCATAATTCACAACTATTCTTGTAAGACCGCTTTTCATTTCTCGTGTAATTTTAAATTTCACGTAATACTGTGATGAATGTTATTATAAATTATGATTTTTTGATCTTTAATGTCTATGATTGAAATTATTTTTTGCAGTGGAAGAACTTGGACGCCGGCTCGATCAATGTACCAATTTGAAAGATTATAAATTGGTTATTTAAATTAGTTACGTGCAATTCTATGTAAATAATTATTTTATTGCCTCAGCACGTTATTTTCTATTTTATTATGCCAATTTGAAATTTGGGGGGGAAAGTGTTGTATCAATCGAGGGTAAATAGAACTTATAAACTTACTTAAACAAAAGAGAAGAGTTGAGGGACTGAGTTGCAAATTCCAAAAGATTAAAAAAAAAAAAAAAACCTTAACCTAACCTAAATCACTCTCTCACTCACGCCTCTCCCTACTCGGTCTCTCCCTCTCCGCGCTGCTCTCCCTCTCGTCGCCTCTCCCTCGGCACTCCCTCGATCGCGACTTTCCCTCACCTTCGGCCACCACCATCACCACCACCGTGCGCCCCCACCACGGTAATACTCCTTTTCTCCTCACGAAACACACGCACACACCCGAAACCGCGCACACACACGCACGGTTTCACACCACTTCACGCACACACACATACATAATTCGATATACACATGTATGTATATATATATTCTATGTAAATAATGTATGTATGCAACTTATATGTATAAATTCAGACTTATGGGTTAAATTTTCAGATTTCAGTTTTTTATTGATTTTCGAATTTTAGCATAAATTAAGGATTTGGGATGTTTATGTGTGTGAGTATTTATGTAGATGAATGTGTATATTATTATGTATGTATAGATGTGTGTAAATATATAAATTTTGGATTTTTATGTGGACATAGGTATATACTCAGATTCTGATTATGATGAAAATGAAATTTTAGACTTTCCAATTTATGAAATTGGTGAACTGTAAATGAGCATAACAATGTTGGACTTCGAAATGTAGGAATTTAGTATTATAACTTATATGCATAGTTATTTTCAGATTTGATGGGATTATGAAATTAGCTAATTGTTTGGTAATGTTTGAGTTGTAATGTAAAAATTTGGATTTAGGAATTTATTTACAAATTTCAGATTTTAGCAATGTCAATTTTAACAACGTTGACCTGTAATGGTAAATTGATATTTTGTAAAGTTGAGTTAAGTTAAATATTTTAATTTGGGTTTGAATTTAAAATAAAAATAAAAATGAGAAGACTTTTTAATGTACATTGAGATTCATTCTTTGTCTTGAACATGGGTTTTATGTGTTTTTGTCATATCCTAAGGTCACACTTAGGTTAATTTGAAATCTTGATCTCGATTGGATGTTCTGCCATCATTAAAAAGGATAAGATGACTTTGTAATGTTCAGTGAAATTTTATTGTTCGTTTCGAATATGGTATACTTGGGATTTGGTTAGTATTAAAAAGAATTTCAATTGTATTTCGAGTCAAAAGTCATATTTATTGATGAATGTGAATAATTAGGACTTTTGGTACATTGACGACACGGGCAGTCGAAGTTCCTCCACTTGCAAATTCAGATAACGGTAAATGCTAAGGACTTCAGGTAAGTAAACTCCCCCTATTTTTATTAAAGTTGAAAGTTAATGTGAAATTTATGTGCTCAAGTGACAACTTTGTATATTGCTCGTTTTCGATGCTTTCGTTACTTATAAAAATATATTGTTCAAATTGGAAACTGCCCAAGCATTCATATATTTTATGTTAATTGCACCATCAAGCATGCATTTGTCATTGAGTACTGGGGAAGTCAAATGATTTTAAAGGAAAAGTGTGGAAAGTTAGATTGTTCTCAAAGAGTATGTATCCCAAGTTTTAAGAATAAATGAATGTACTTCTATGCCATGAAAGATGTGAGTAAGAAATGGGGCGCGGTGGACCGGCGTACCCGAATTAAACCGCTGTTGCGGTGGTGAATATTAAACCGCTTTGCGGTGACGATTGCTTAACCGCTCGGCGGTGGCAAATATTAAACCGCTTTGCGGTGACGATTGCTTAACCGCTCGGCGGTGGCAAATATTAAACCGCTTTGCGGTGACGATTGCAAAACCGGTTGACGGTGGCAAATATTAAACCGCTTTGCGGTGACGATTGCTTAACCGCTTGGCGGTGACAAATATTAAACCGCTTTGCGGTGACGATTGCTTAATCGCTCGGCGGTGGCAAATATTAAACCGCTTTGCGGTGACGATTGCAAAACCGGTTGACGGTGGCAAATATTAAACCGCTTTGCAGTGACGATTGCTAAACCGTTTGGCGGTGGCAAATATTAAACCGCTTTGCGGTGATGATTGCTAAACCGGTTGATGGTGGCAAATATTAAACCGCTATGCGGTGGAAAAAATGATAATCTGGTCCTAAATAAGGGATATTGCCCACTGCATTGTAATTGGCTAGAAGATACACTAATTGAGTTCACGATAGAAATGAAGTTAAAGTTTTTGGAAACGTTTAACTGAAAATTGGGAAGGTATGAATGTCTTGAAAAGTAAAGTAAATGAGGGGAATTACTTTGAATGGTTTAAGGAATTTCATGTCATGAGCATGCATCACGTGCATAAAGTTTACTTACTGAGCTTTAGCTCACCCCAATTCCTCCCCAACATTTCAGGTGATGAAAGTTAGGTGATCCGAGGAGAGCACTCGGCAGCTGACTCAGGCTATCCCCGCTTCAACCCTTTTAAAATAAAGTTAAATTAGAATTTATTTCAATTTCTCATTATTTATTCTTTAATTCATGTATTATTGAGGTTAAATTTCCTCTTATTTCATTTGCTAAAGTTTATTTACTTGAAATTATATTGTTGAGGAGTTTGGGACTTGTTGTAATGGTTTGGATGATGTTTTGGATTGAATGAGTTGCGATGTGTATTTTAAAAATGGTTTTGATGTCCCTCTACAGGTTGGCTATGTCCAATTTACAGAGGAGACTTTGTCGAAATATTTGTAAAATTTTTATAATAGTAAATGAAAAGTTTAAATGTTTTAAACGATTATTTCCGAATTTAATGTGAATGGAAGTTAACACGCCTAGGTTTTAGATCTTAAACTTGGGGTGTTACAATTCTTGAATGTCATTAATACATTATGAGGTCACAACTTTGTAAACTATCACCATTCGAGCACCTAGATTTGATTTGTTGCCCAACGTGACAAACATAAAATTATCTACAGCCAATAATAAATCGTCACGTGTCCAACATTTTTAAGAGCACCTTTAATGCACTTTGTGGATTGAGGTTGACGTGACAATAAAATTGACGGACATCTGGAGAACATGGATAAATTGACGGAGATGTATAAAATCTCATCTCCAATGGTTCCGTCTACATTTAAATATTATTAATTATGTGACATTTTTTTTTAAATTTAAAAATAATAATATATAGAGAGAAGATGTGTGTGTGTGTGTGTCTATATATATAGATATATATAACCAGGGCCAGCCCTGAGTTTTCAGGGGCCCAAAGCGAGCCTCTAACCTCAAAACTTATTAAGGCCCTAGCCAAGTGCAAAACTTTTCGTTGACAATTTCAAAGATCCAATAATTAATAACTATAAGTAATTTTTATAAAATATACATTTTATATATAATGTTAATGACCATTATATCCCTGTAAACTTTACATATTACGATTGTGCATTTGTCCACTCCTATAAATAAGAGCATTATTATTATTATTATTATTATTATTATTATTATTATTATTATTATTATTATTATTATTATTATTATTTCACCCGTGCGATGCACGGAAGTTATTAATCGCAATATTTATGTCAATAAGTATTCGTAAAATTTTAATATTTATACATAGTCAACACATATAAATGCATAAAAAAATATTTTCTATTGCAATAATTATTAGGATTTAAAAAAATAACATAAAAAATTCAAATTATCAAAAAATTCTTTGAATAGTAAACGTATATTTATATATTAAATAATAAATTACTATTGATTTCAATAATTTTAATGAATTATTAATAACTTCATTGAAAATATAAATTTAGTAGTTTTTTAACAGTATATCACATTTGATATAACATTATGTGCACTTATATTGATGCATGTGAAATATATTAGTATATTTCTCATAACTTTTACATCTGCCTTTAGTATTTAATGTACTTTTTAATTTTCATTTAAAAACATCAATCACAATGATTAAAAAAGAAATAGTCAATAAATTTTTTATTTAATCAATAAAACTTTATTTGCAAAAATAAGTAGTCATAATAATTTTTACCTCGAAAATATCACATTCTTTATTTTCAAACAAAATTTTTTAACTATCATTATTTTTCATATAATTTAACAGTGTTTTTTTTTTGGAACAAATGTATGTAGTGCTCAAAAATGTATTTCAAATTTGTAATCATTACACTTTCCAAAATGCAAGAACTTTTTATTTATTTTTTAATTCTTGTGTTTTTGTCAAAACATTTCCAAATTTAGTAAGTACATTTTGGAGGGAAAGTGTGTGTGTGTTTATTTTTGGTAAAGACTTTGTTTTTATATATAGATAGATGTGTTGTTGAAAATAAATTTGAGGAAAAGTGTGGAAATTTTACCACTACCAAACATACTCTTAATCACACGTATTTTTTTCTCCACTTTTCAATCACTAATTTTTACCTCAAAAACATCACATTCTTTATTTTCAAACAAAAATTTTTAACTTTCATTATTTTTTATATAATTTAACAGTGCTTTTTTTTTTTTGGAACAAATGTATGTAGTGCTCAAAAATGTATTTCAAATTTGTAATCGTTACACTTTCCAAAATGCAAGTATTTTTTATTAATTTATTAATTCTTGTGTTTTTGTCAAAACATTTCCAAATTTAGTAAGTACATTTTGGAGGGAAAGTGTGTGTGTGTTTATTTTTGGTAAACACTTTGTTTTTATATATAGATTTTAATTCTTGTGTTTTTGTCAAAACATTTCCAAATTTAGTAAGTACATTTTGGAGGGAAATTGTGTGTGTATTTATTTTTGGTAAAGACTTTGTTTTTATATATAGATAGATGTGTTGTTGAAAATAAATTTGAGGAAAAAGTGTGGAAATTTTACCACTACCAAACATACTCTTAATCACACGTATTTTTTTCTCCAATTTTCAATCACTAATTTTTACCTCGAAAACATCACATTCTTTATTTTCGAACAAAATTTTTTAACTATCATTATTTTTTATATAATTTAACAGTGTTTTTTTTATTGGGAACAAATGTATGTAGTGCTCAAAAATGTATTTCAAATTTGTAATCATTACACTTTTCAAAATGCAAGCATTTTTTATTTATTTTTTAATTCTTGTGTTTTTGTCAAAACATTTCCAAATTTAGTAAGTACATTTTGGAGGGAAAGTGTGTGTGTATTTATTTTTGGTAAAGACTTTGTTTTTATATATAGATAGATGTGTTGTTGAAAATAAATTTGAGGAAAAGTGTGGAAATTTTACCACTACCAAACATACTCTTAATCACACGTATTTTTTTCTCCACTTTTCAATCACTAATTTTTACCTCAAAAACATCACATTCTTTATTTTCAAACAAAAATTTTTAACTTTCATTATTTTTTATATAATTTAACAGTTCTTTTTTTTTGGAACAAATGTATGTAGTGCTCAAAAATGTATTTCAAATTTGTAATCATTACACTTTCCAAAATGCAAGAACTTTTTATTTATTTTTTAATTCTTGTGTTTTTATCAAAACATTTCCAAATTTAGTAAGTACATTTTGGAGGGAAAGTGTGTGTGTGTTTATTTTTGGTAAAGACTTTGTTTTTATATATAGATAGATGTGTTGTTGAAAATAAATTTGAGGAAAAGTGTGGAAATTTTACCACTACCAAACATACTCTTAATCACACGTATTTTTTTCTCCACTTTTCAATCACTAATTTTTACCTCAAAAACATCACATTCTTTATTTTCAAACAAAAATTTTTAACTTTCATTTTTTTTATATAATTTAACAGTGCTTTTTTTTGGAACAAATGTATGTAGTGCTCAAAAATGTATTTCAAATTTGAAATCATTACACTTTCCAAAATGCAAGAACTTTTTATTTATTTTTTAACTAGTTCATCCACCCGTGCGATGCATGGTTTAATTTTATATCACAAAAAGATTTGAATAATGGACATGTATAAGTAATTTTCTTGTTCTAAATTAAATGCAAATGCAAATGCATAATAAGTATAAAAATATGATACATGTTACATTGTTGACTAATTCAAATTTTGTACTAAATTAAATGTAAATGCATAATAAGTATACAAACATGATACATGTTACACTGTCGACAAAAATATACAAAAATTCATGAGGATGACATTTTAGCTTCTCCTATTGTCTAATGCTCATTACCTGGAGGAAATAAAATATAAATTCTGTAGATGAATGATGTCTATATCTTTGTCTAGCTAGCTAGGAAAGAACTTGCTTTGATTTATTGAAATAGATAGTACAAAGTCCATAAATGAGAGGTAGATTAATAATAAATTAGGCTTCAATGGAAAGTATAAAAGACCATTACAGAAATGAAAATCTTAAAATACACCTATCAAACTGAAAAGTGCAAAAATTAAAGTCATTGCTGCGGACCATTTGTAATTCAAAATATTAATGGTTCGATTTGAAATTTAAAACTAAACCGTTTCTTGTGTATTGTGTTTACTGCTTGAAGTACTTGCTGCAAATTACCTGAGCACCTATTTTGGCAACATTTTTGGCCCACAAAGCAACTATATCAAATTCAAAGACAGCCACAGAGATGAACATCGAATTTTTTGGCAACATTCTTGGCCCACAAAGCAACTATATCAAATTCAAAGACAGCCACAGAGATGAACATCGATTTTTTGCCGAAGCAATCTCCAGTAACATCAGTTAATAATGTAAACAGATTCATGTGTCACACATATATCTACTTATATTTACACTCTAGCAATGTCAAAGTAAATATTTAAGAAAATACATATATTACAATACAATAAGATTCTATCTTTACCTTTTCCACCAATCATTTGTCTGATGCATTAGCGATGATAAGAGAAATAAATTAACAATTCAACAATCTAGTATCAGAACCAATAAACAAATAATATCCAATGAAAATAGCTTCAACATTTTTATCTAAAACACAAGCAATAAAATAGTTACCAATTTTTTTTCCCATAGTAGCTTGTAACATATCTTCCCACCTCGATACATCTGCATAAATTTCCCAAGAAAAAACCACAAGATCATAAACCCCTAAAAAAACCAATTCCCTAAAAGTAAAGATCAAAATTAAAATAAAAAATACCTTTTGATAAGAATTTGAACTACATGGCCACAAGAGCCATATTAAGAATGTCACAACCTTCGAATATAATTACAGAACTACAATTGCACATACATATAAAATAAAAGCATCCAACTACTGCTAACACTAGTAGAAGCTTTCTCTCTCCAATTCTAAACTACATATTAAAGAAAAATGCTTCTAATGACTTCTAGCACTCATACAAAATCTTGCATTAATGGCTTTGATTAACTTAAAGCTTCACAAAATTTAACGAAATATTAAATCCTATTACATTGCAATCCATCTTTTTTTTGTCTCATAACTAACAGCAATGTAACACAACTCCATTGAAATTGGTGACAAAAAGAGTATTACGACACTTGGGTTTCTCTCATGCAATAACACATTTTAATCATTATATGTTTTTCTTATTCTTTGAGCCATTTTTATCAAGTAATAACAAACTCAACCCAAATACAACAAAAAAATTGAAAACCACGATATAACAACTTATCCTTATTTCACAGCCTCAAGAATCCCCTTCGTTCTCCTCATTCATTCCTCTATCCAGCCATGAAACCACATGTAGACAAAGGATCAAAAGAAAACGTCAAAACTTCAATATAAATATAAAATATAGTTTCAAGACACAGGAAAGCTTATAATTAAAATCAAATCATCCTACAAAAGACCCGATGAATTTAATTAACACCAAACCTTCAAAAAGATGCCCTTTTCAATACCTTTCTGTCAAATAAACCTCAAAGACAGCATGACATATACCCTTCAAAAAATATTTGATGTGTCAATCACTTCAAAATTCAAAATGGTAGTACTGGTGTTGCTCTGAGGAAGCTTCTAAACGCAATTAATGGCAGAAAAAGAATTGGTGTGTGCCGAAATTTGGTTTTTGGGGGGAAACTTTAGGAGGGAAAACAAAGGCTGATTTCCTTCTTTATAATATTAATTAATAAGATAAGACAAGATAGATTGGATGTAAATGAAATGAAAAAATATTAGACAAAGACTTCAATCTCACAGAACTTACCTATTCCTTTGTTGATCTGTATAAACAATACTTATGTGGAATTGGCTTTAAAAGAAAAATTGAAATACAACTACCAAACAACAAATATGAAATATCTTATCATTCAAAATAAATAAGCAAAATAGTGGACAGAAGCATCGAATTCAAGCAATGCATAGTCAAAAAAAAAATGATCACATGAATATGTATTTTGTCTTATATTACAGATTAATTGCAATGGAACCACCATGATCTAGAATCCACTTTTGTCCTTTCTCCGCTGCACCATTTCCATCTTTCACTTCTTCACCAAGCAACCACAGGGTAACATAATTCAACATAGAACCGAACATGGTGCTTGTGCCCTCAATGTGTAAAGAAATGCCTAATTCTATCAAAGATAATGCAATTACACCTGAATAACATGTCTATATAATGACCTGATCTGATGGAGGAAGGATTCCTCTCTCTACATGTGATTAGTGACTACAATTTTGAGAATAAAATGGTATACAATCAGATAGAAATTTCCATCATCACTGATGATCTCACAACCAGAAGATGGACTTTTTTTTCTCTAATAAGAAAGAATGGAATATTGAACTCAAGGCAAATATAACATATTTTAGTAGTATATTGTGTGACAAAATGAATTTAGCAGATCAACAAAACAATCTCAAAGTGAAATAAAGTTATAAGCCTCAAGATTACAATAAAGAGAAAATGACAAACTGCATAAGAATAAATTTATCTTATATCACATCCACCTTCAACTCAAATTTTAACCGGAGACAGTATAGCAAGTGATTACTTTGGTTTTGTCCTCTTTAGATATATTAAACTAAATTCTAATAAATAATCAATAACCGGTGAAGTCACTAAGTGAAATGATCTTAAGAAAAATTGCGTCAAGGTTTGATTCAGCTAGTTGATAGACCTGTTGAAATTAAAGGCAAAAATAATCAATTGAGAAACAATCCAAAACAAAGATACAAACATGCTGACACTGAGCTTTTAGTGGTCTAAAGAATACTAAGATTTTGTCCTCGTTTTTGTTATTTTTTTTACTTGACTTTATTAATAAGATTAGCCTTAAGTCTATCAACTTTGGACCATCCACTTCACTTTTGATGGAAAACAATTAAAAAATCCAGAGGACAAAATAAATGAAGCATGATCCTAGAGCTTTCAGATATTGAACATCAACTCTACCTACAATCATGATCCTAGAGCTTTCAATTGCCCAACAATATTCAAGCAAGTTCCAACAAAAAAAAAAAATATTGACAATGTTGACAGAATGAAAAAATATGGTACTTGAAATTAATTAACCTAATGCATTAATTAATTTCATTTACAAAAAATATTGACAGAATGAAAATTATGGTACTTGAAATTAAAAGTTTGCAAAGCATAATGCAGTAGTATTACAATGTTTACCATCGCAATATAGCTCCGTTGAAAACCCATTAGAGTGGTTCCATCTGAATATTGCATTGACTGTTCAATCTCCCCAAGGTCTTCCTCATGATTCTCAGGCAATGTAACAACATTATACCTGTGGAAGAAAGGAAACACAATGTAACAAAATATAAAAACTAATATTCAAATACTAATGCACACTTGAACACACTGACTACGAACTTTACAACACAAAACGAATTAAACTTCTGAATTACTGAAGAAACAACCTCAACGTCTCAAAACCAAATCTGGAAACCTTCTCTAATTTTGAGTCCCATGAATTTTTGGTTTCTTTTTTAAGAATAAAGATGAGACTGATACTCCAAATTCCAAGTTCGAAGATGGAAGGATAAAAACATCAAATGTTCCTTGTGAGATACCACAAAGGAGGGACTTATATTACATGTGAGAAATCGAGCAAATATATTTCTAAAAATCAATAATAGCAAGTTAAATGAGAGTGCAGAAATTCCTTTGCTACTGAAACATATAACCTGCTTCAATTAAGTTCATGTCCGGTCGGCGATTTTGGAAATGCTCAGAAGCTCAGTTTTCCTTTGAACTTTCGGCCAGCCTCTGTCTCGACGACTTCCTTTCTGCTTCCACCGGTTTTTTCTTTTATAAAAACGTCAAATGTTCCTGTTGAGGTACCACAAAGGAGGGACTTCTATTACATGTGAGAAATCGAACAAATAGATTTCTAAAAATCAGATCCACAAGTATAGAAAATGAATCTTCACTTTGAAGCTTTTACTTTCGATTCTATTGGTGGCCTTTGTTCAGCAGTTGTCTGGTCGGCGATTTTGGAAATACTCAGAAGCTCGGTTTTCCTTTGAACTTCAGTCCAGCCTCTGTCTCGGCGACTTCCTTCCTGCTTCCACCGGTTTTTTCTTTTGTTACTGCCTTCTTCTTGGTCAGCTTCACTTCACTCTGATTTTTGGTCGACCACTTCAGCCTTCACAGATTTGAGCCTTCGGTCGGTGCTCTGGTTTGCTGCCTCCTCGAATTCAAAAATGAAGTATTGAAAGTTTTTTTTTTTAATGTGGAGTGGTGGAGTGGCTATGGGTTGCGTATCCTGAAAGATTTGTACAGATATTCATTTTGAATTTTTCTCTTTGAAGTGACTTTTTTTATTTGGGAAAAAATTTTCAGCAGATTCTTTTTGGGGGAGAGATTTGCTAGGCGGGAGATTTTGGGGGGAAAAGTTGGACTACTAAGCTCCTTTATAATAATAATAAGATTCTTGTGTTTTTGTCAAAATATTTCCAAATTTAGTAAGTACATTTTGGAGGGAAAGTGTGTGTGTGTGTTTATTTTTGGTAAAGACTTTGTTTTTATATATAGATAGATGTGTTGTTGAAAATAAATTTGAGGAAAAGTGTGGAAATTTTACCACTACCAAACATACTCTTAATCACACGTATTTTTTTCTCCACTTTTCAATCACTAATTTTTACCTCAAAAACATCACATTCTTTATTTTCAAACAAAAATTTTTAACTTTTATTATTTTTTATATAATTTAACAGTGCTTTTTTTTTTTCTTGGAACAAATGTATGTAGTGCTCAAAAAAGTATTTCAAATTTGTAATCGTTACACTTTCCAAAATGCAAGCATTTTTTATTTATTTTTTAATTCTTGTGTTTTTGTCAAAACATTTCCAAATTTAGTAAGTACATTTTGGAGGGAAATTACGTGTGTGTTTATTTTTGGTAAAGACTTTGTTTTTTTATATAGATAGATTATTATTATTATTATTATTATTATTATTATTATTATTATTATTATTATTATTATTATTATTATTATTATTATTATTATTATTATTATTATTATTCTCACACCTTAATGAGAATTCTTCTCTCATTCTCTCCATCTATTTCTTGTTCTAAATTTTGGTAGTTTTATAACACATTATCAGCACGAGTCTCTAGCCAATTGAGTAATATGATGGGAGTATGCTCTACAGTTGTATCTAAGTGATGAACCTCTGTATCAAAAACCTGATTATTATTAATCAACGTTTTCCTTTTCCAAATCAAACGCTTTTGGCTTTAGAAAATAACCCATTTATTGTATATCTGAAAACTTCAAGAAAGATGGATACTTTACATGATCCAAAAAGTTCCACAAGAGGAAAGAAACATGGTCTCGATGTTGTGCAACAAGAAAAATTGAAGAAATTGTACAATTCGAAACTTTCAACGTGGATCTACGCCAAACCATATATCCAATCAACAATCGGAGGTCAGATCTGGAATCACGACGACGAGAAGAATCTTCGGCACCAACGCATGTCGACGGAGATGCACCGGCGCGACGGTGCGTGAGGACCACGCGTAGACGTCGAGACGGTGCATGTGAGCACGTGTAGCAGAATTCGGAGACGGTCGCAACAGACAGTTTGTTCATCTCGAAATTTCAGATTTTTCTGTGGTCTTACATTTTTATTTGGTGTAGTTTTGGACATTTTCCGGTGGTCGAACGTGGCGACTTCTTAAAAACTATTTTTGAAGCACTTCCAATGGGATTTTGGACTACGGACTAAAAGTAAATTTGTTCTAAATTAAATTTCAAACATATTGACGGTTTCGATTTATTCATATGATAAATATATTAAAATATGGACGATTTTCCCATTATAATATGTTAAAGTATATTAATCGTGATTTAACTTATTTGATCAATCTGATTATTGATATGATGATAAGTGCTAATAGAATATATATATATATATATATATATATATATATATATATATATATATATATATATATATATATATATATATATATATATACAATTGTTACCATGTCGTGATGTATCAATAAGATAAATTAAAAAGTCTAAACAAGCTACAAGTAATACAACTGTTACCATGTCGTGATGTATTGAGTTATCGATTATCTATAACTCATTATCGTAACAAATTGGACTATTATAAATGCATTGACTGGATTTGGAGATACGACTTGCTCATTTATGAAATGTAATTATTGCATGATGTTGAACCCCATCTATATGGTTGGTTTTATCAGCTTTAAATATATATATTACGTTACCACCTATATGGATGGTTATACTGATTTTAAATATTTCTGCTCCTATAAATTTGATATATTATTGTTGTTTGATATTTCAACAAATGGTACCAGAAGTTACCATTACCAAAATGTTGTTGGATTTTAATGAAAATATTTTATCAAACGGTACCACAAGTTACCAATATCTGTATTGAAATGACAGACGAAAATAAATTATCCAACAAGAAAAATATTGATGCATGATAAGATAATATCACATGATAGCACAGACATGGCTAATGTGAAAATAATATCATCAATATTATGAGATAAATATTATATGATTGAGATAAACAGATTTGATCAAAGCTCTTGCACAAGCACTTATGTACTCCAGAAGAAGTACATATTTACTTTAGAAGAAGTAAAGATTATCATCTAAACATACTGAAATGATATTATTATTATTGCTCCTGAAAAAGTATAAATGAGTCATACCGAAACATATCAAGAAAAGAGATACATACAAAACACAAAAAAGGGGAAACATTTATGATCCTCAAAAGTAGAGGTGTGTCTCAAGAGTAAGAATACAGTGTACTCTATCACCTCTAATTTTTTTTGTGTCTCAAGAGTAAGAATACTCCGTACTCTACCACCCGTAGTCTTTTTGAGGTTCACAAGATTAAGCTCAAATATTCATAAATATTAGAGGTATGTCTCAAGAGTAAGAATACTACATACTCTACCATCCACAATATTTTAGAGATTCACAAGGTTAAATTTACATTAATCAGACTCTATTTTCGCTTGGTGCCCCTTCCTTGTGACCAATTTATTTTAACTCCTGCTGGATCTAGTGTTGGCAACGGGGCGGATCAGACCCCGATCCGCCCCGCCCCGAATTTTTTTTGCCCGATCCGGATCCGCCCCGCGATCCATCAAATTTCGGGTCGGGCGGATCGGTTCACCGATCCGTGGACCGATCCGCCAGAATTTTTTTTATTTTATTTTTTAAATTTTTTAAAATATATTTTAAATTAAATCTTTTATAAAAAATTTAGAAATTTTATTTTTTTATTAAATTTTATTTATTTTATTGAAACGAGACGTATAAAGACCGATTCGCCGATTCAACAGATCGAGTTTTTTTGCCATCACTTATTGAAATTCTTTCTTCAAATGAAGAACATAAAAATGTGTTTTCTCTAAAATGCAAAGATTGCAGCTTATTCCCAGAAATTAAAGTTTGCTACAAAATTTACATATTAAATTTTTATACATCATAAAAAAATTATATTAAAAAAAATATCGGATCGCGGATCGGGACGGATCGGATCAGTCCCGATCCAAATCCGCTCCGTGAATTTTCGGATCGGGGCGGATCACATAAATTTCGATCCGTCGATCCACGGATCGGGATTTTTTCGGATCGGATCGGGTCGACGGATCGACGGGGCGGATTGGATTTTTTTGCCATCTCTAGCTGGATCTTGTATTGGAACTTATAATTGTAACTTTTCCAACAGTTCATCAATAGTGGGAGTAGAAATAAAGATCCTCTTAGAAAATGGAGAGATAAATCCCTATTCCACAGCATAATCAAGAAATGTTAGTAAATCATCAAAGAAGTTGTTAACATTTAAAAGCCCAATAGGCTTATTATGGAGACCCAGTCGAGCCCAAAAGGTAATATTAAAAATTTCCTCCAGACATGGCAATGATGGCATCAGAACCATATAACATGCAAGTTATGCCGTTCATGGATATATAACGTCTGTACTTTATACCTCGTGTTTTGCCTGCAATATTAGTTAAAGGAACAAGTATAATACTTATCACTCTCGCTCTCTCTGTTTGAGCAGATTGAGAAACATAACCCATCAATCTACTGCTACCCCCTCCATACACTAGATTGATACCTCTCTCTTCCAACTTCTTCCCTAGAAGCACTGATACTTCTAGATACTCAAAGTCTTTCCCAATATTTGATCCTCAAAATACACAGATAGTTTTGATTTGTCGAAGTTTTGATCCTTCTATCTTTTAAGAGTATAAGGAATGAAAACTTACAGGAAAATGTTATTTTGGGACGCATTAAACTGCGAAATTATTTGACTTTTTAAACTCGAAAATATTCACTATTTACTGCTCGTCTTTTGAAAAAGTTGCTATTTACTTTTAACTATATGACACCACGTTTGATCATATCTCTGATAGCATATTTAATGCTCCATAATGGACACTCTTTCGGTGGTCTCTCAGTGACAATATGTTAATACGCGAAAAATGAAAATATAAAATACTTTGTTAAAATATATATATATATATATATATATATATATATATATATATATATATATATATATATATTGATTTACTTTGTATCAATGTTGAGTAATCAAAACATCATTGTTTATAACAGATTGGTAAACATGATCTTTTGATATTATATTGTTGAGACTATAACGATCTTTCCCTTCGTTGAATTGAGCCCATAAAGATAGTAGCTCACGTTGCACATACTCACAAGGGTGTGTCTCAAGAGTCAGTGAATATTATCCATCAGCAACCTCAATCTTTCAAGTCGAACTCGGTAAATCTTTTTTAAAACATTTATCCGAATATTAGAGTAGTATTTGTGAATATTTGATAATATATCATCCATTTTGATGGATCTAATCTTTTTTTTCCAAATGATCTATTTAAATACATTATTTAACATGTAAAAGAGTAGTGGCTCCGCGTCTCTTTGATTTCACTAAGAAAAGGGGAAAAGATTTGTAATCAAAAGATGGAGATAATGATCATTTTCTTGAGATTTCAATCTAATCACCTTTTTAGATATAATAAATCAAGGTATACTGATTTATAAATTCGAACAAGTAAATATTGTATTGAACCAGAAGTTCTATAATGAACGATTAAATAATCCCGATTAAAAACTTCAAATTATTTACTATAAGAATAACTTGTTTAGAAATTGTTTATCATCTAACAATATTCTGTATATGTCAATATGATGAAATATGGATTAATTCAAGAAGCTTTACGATTTCTAAGAAGTGTAATATTTAGACACTCCACCAAAATGTACTCAGATATATGAATGAGATTATATCCCTAAATATGAATGATATGCGTTGCAGCATTTTTAGCCGATTGATATAATATAAGATTTGTGAACATTATGGGGAAAACACGCATGAAGCGTAATTATGCCTGAGCATAATGACAATCGATTCCAAAAAAAAAAATCTCTTGAATAATTGAGATGATCCCTTTGAGGCTAAATATTCATGGTGAGTAAAAGGGACATAGTTAAATGATAAGAAATTCATGTAATTGATGATAGAAAATATAAAGAGATCTCTATATGTTATATTAAGATGAAATGCAATCAATAAATAAATCGAATACATACACAACTCTTTTGTTAAAATGAGGTTGATGAAATTATAATACTTTGGCCAAATATAAAAATCCCAATGTAGGGATTATTGTTCAAGGACCTGAAGTCCAAACACTTAAATGTGTAAAGCCAGTAGTTATTCGTACAAATGAAAAATATTACACAGTCGTAAAAGACGACTCATTGCGCGTGAAAATTTTCATAGAATTGACATGACATATGGTGGATAGACTAGAATTTAAATCACTAGCTTGAACTCCTTGATATACTAATGAGTGAGTTGAAAATGTATGACCTTATCTCAGTACTTTGGGAGTATACTTTGATGTACCAGTTGATCGCGGTACATTGAGATTTCAAGTAAAATGATTATAATCATATGTCGAAATTGATATATATTTCAATGATTGATTATACTTATATAAATCAGAAATTGTGGTTTATGAGATGCAAGAACATACATGTATAATCACTGAAAGATTCAATACTTCCAGAGTAGTATCACTATAGAATGATACAAATGACTCCATGATATAATATGTTGAAATTGAAATTGGAGTATACTATTTTTGACATTTGGGAAATTGATTATTCACTAGAAGTAAATTTGAAAATGAATATTTTATTATTCACCAGAAGTGAATATGGAAATGAATATGTTTAATTATTCACCAAAAGTGAAAGAGGCAATCGATAAATTAGTAAAACATTGCTTGATATAGCATGTTATAACATCATAAATGAGCTATAAACAATTTATATAAAGTTCATCATAAATGATATGTTTGATGAAAAGATTCGAGATTGCATCAATATACTTGTGAAATTCCATGAAAAGAATAAGTTGCACTCTTTTTCCCTTAGTTGAGGTTTTGTCTTACAGGATTTTCCTAACAAAGTTTTTAATGAGGCAGCAGTTGTGGCGTATTAATGAGAATTAATGAGAATAATGTACTCTTTTTCCCTTCGCTAAGGTTTTGTCCCACATGATTTTTCTAGCAAGGTTTTTGAGACATTATCAAAGCTATTTATGAGCTATAATTCAACAATATGTTTTGTGCTGGAATGATATCAACAAATGGAGAAAGTCATAGCCACCTTATGAAGAATCTAATATCAGCGGCTACACACAATGAGACTTTCATAAATATACATATTCCAGATGAAATATGATACCAATGTTCAAAAGGTACTAGATTGCAAACTTCAGGGGGGGATCATGCTGTACTCTTTTTCCTTCGTTTAGGTTTTATCCCACTGAGTTTTACTGACAAGGTTTTAACGAGGCAGCACTTCAGAATTCCAAACTTCAGCACATGATTTGTTCTACTTATCATTTGATGTCATGATTCATGATGACCAATATCAGGGGGAGCAGTTGTACTCGTTTTCCTTCGCTTAAATTTTATCCCATTGAGTTTTCTTAGCAAGGTTTTAACGAGGCAAACAATTGCGTAATGAGTCATTCAAGGGGGAGTGTTATAAAATAAACACCAGTGTTACACCAGTGCGATGCACGGTCATTTATTACTCACATATATTAAATTTACATGTTAACATATGAAATGAATATTTAATTAAAAATGAGAAATGAAGGAAGACAATTATTTATAAAAAAGGTACATTACATATACATTAATTTTTTTTTATGGTTCGTATGTTTATCGTTTCAGGAATTTTTTTAAATATTATAATTTGAATTGATTTAAAACTTAAAATGGAAAAAAAATTACATTTAAATAGAATTTGTAACAGGTAAAAAAAATAGATATATCTGTGATATACGCTCAGAATTTTATTAAAAAGAAAAAAAAGAAAAATATCAAAATCAAATAGTTAAATTCCGTATAAACCGATCTACAACGTGAAACCACCACAATGAGAGAATTTTAAAAAAATTACAAATTATATATACGAACTATCAAAATATTCAAAACTTATTCAATAATTTCCTATACAACGTGACTTTTCATATTCCACCGAACAGTCAAAGTATTATGCTACCGAAAAAACTATTTTTATACGTTTTAAATAAATCTATTTCATCACACCCTATTTTGAAATATCATGAGTTTGATAACATTCCTTTATTATTATTTTGATAAAAAATAGTTAAACTAATTGTTAAATTCAGTAATATGTATTTTGCATATTTTTATTATTTAAACTTATAGTATTAAATATAAATAAATGAACAAAATGAATAAATAAATAAATTAACAAAAATGAGTAAATAAATTAACAAATGAACAAAATGAGTAATATGGGTGTCAATTCGAATTGAAATTAATTATTTATGACCAAATTAAATTTTATTTAGAAGTTATAAAAATCATTACTTGAATAAAACAATTTTAAAATAGTGTGACATGTGGAAAAATTAAAATGTACAAAATAAGACTTTTACATTTAATCTTTGATATGATTTCAGAAAATTTGGTTTTTAATATTAAAGGTAACAAATGATTTGACCATTAATAATTAAAACATAATTTTATATTGATTGCTACACAAAGAATTTATAGTATTAAGAACAACAAATAAATAAAATAATAATCAATATATATATATATATATATATATATATATATATATATAAGACAATAAATGCGTTCACATTTATCCAGATTTTGCATTCACATTTAACATACATTCATTTTGCATTCACACTAATTCACTTTGCATTCACACCGTTTAATTTTATGGAAACTTACTATTAATAGAAACGGAAAATGGGCGGGAAATTGTTTTTAGAAACTACCCAACCTTTATATATTATATAAAGATTTTATATATAATGTGAATAACCATTATATCTCTGTAAATTTTACATATTACGATTGTGTCATTTCCACTCCTATAAATAGAAGCCTTATTATCATTTATTCTTACACCTTAATAAGAATTCTTCTCTCATTCTTTCCATCTCTCCATCTATTTCTTGTTCTAGATTTTGGTAATTTTACAACAGTAATAACTAAATATTAAAAGATTCACTAATTTTTTAAAGAATTTTTGAACCAGTGACCTATAGCATAAGCAAAAATTACATTCCACTACTGTACCAATTATGCTAAGTTCAAATTATTATCTATCATTTTACTTTCATAGTATATATATGTAAAACAGTAGGTTTGATTTTTCGACTTTGGGGGCCTTAATTGGTCGGGGCCCCTAAGCGACAGCCTTGCTCGCCTATGCTTAGGGCTGATTCTGTATATAACATTCCTTTATTTAATTGTTAAAATAATTATAAAATAAAAATAAATATTGAATCATCAGGTCAGACAGAGCGTCAAGATGCGGACGGAGCACTTAACATTGTCATTTTTTTTTTCAGTCACGTCAGCTTAACATTGTAATTGACATTATGTATTTGAGAGATATTTTTAACCTATTCCATCAATTTGCTAACGTGTCAAATCATTTTTTCCAATTGATGATATGTATTGGAGATGCTCTAACATTAGACACTTGACAATATTTCACTGACTGTGGGCAGTTTTTTATTGTCTACGATAAGCAAGAGATCAAAAATTCTCGAGCACCATATAATTCAATTGCAAAACAATCGTGCCATGATCGTTTCAAATATTTCATTTCATATATATATATATGCTGTTTACGATCCAGATGAGTATTCAATTGAAAATTCAATTCATGGTCATACTATATTGAGAGACCACACAATATTTTCATCAGAGGATAACATTTAATTATTCTACGAACCATAATATTTCTGGAACTCCCAGTTCGGTCACATTATTCGTTTTGTAACTTATTTATAAATAAAATAAATTTATAAATAATATATTCTCAAAATTATTTTTTAATCACATACCATTTTTAAAATCAATTTTCAATTACTCCTGCCATTTCATGAAGATAAGATTGCTCCTATTTTCACATAAATAGAAATGTCAATTAATGTGATTGGAAGAGTAAATTTGAGATTCATTTTTTCTTATTCAATACTTGTTCATTAATAATAAAGTACATTAAATAAGGACATACTAGAAAATGAGAAAATTAAATATACATTTAATAAGATAAGTAGACTATAATTTAGGATGTACATAAAGAATATAAAGAATATAATTCTATCTTCACGGAATGGAGGGAATACATATTTTATTTCGAAAGTAACAAAAAATTAAAAGAAGATTTCAAGGTCCCATTAAAGTTAGGGCCACAAATGAAATATCTAAATAGCTATGTAAATAATAAGAAAAGATTGAACTCCAACATTAGAAGCCCCTGCCATGAGAATTTTTAGAGAATGTAAATTGCGGAATGTACCTTAGTGGAGCAGAGTTTAGAGCTTGCTGTTTAACTGTACTTGCAAGGGGCCTCATCTATATCAAAGGTAGGATTTGGAACTCCCACCCTGTTGTTTAACTGTACTTGCAAGGGTCAATAGCTATGTAAATAATCTCTGGAGAAAGATACGTTAAGCCATTGTTTATTTGGATTTTTTCAATTTTTTTCAGATTTATTTTCAACAACACATTCTCTTAATAAAATAAATTTGCACGTGAATTCATGAATTTCACTATTTTATATACGTACATTCTCTAAAAAATCACTTTTTACAAAAAAAAACTTCAAAAAGTCGAAGTTAAACAAGGGGTTTTCCTATTTTATTCCTGAACTAGAGTACACACACGAGCACACGCGCGCGCGCGCGCGCACACACACACATCACTATCTCTATCTCTTCTCTACTATATTAAAACATAAGGAAATCTACTTTTCATGCACTGTTCATTTGATGTCATGTCTGACGTTAGCATAAGCTAGGAAAAACGACTTCGTTTTATGTCTGAGTTATACATACCGAAACAGGGTTCGATATTTCACCTTTCGTTCTTTAGGCTTCGAGAGAAAGCTTCGACTAGGGTTTCAACTTCAGCCTCTTTGTCACCAAAATGGATCTTATACATATCTTAGAATTTATCTACTCATTAAGAGGTTTGAAAAGCTTATAAATATGTCTGTTTTATTCCTTGCACTATTGTAACATTAACAAGTTCGCTTAATAAAGTACTCTATGGAGTCTTAATTTACTTTCAACAAATTGCCGATCAACAACAGACAACAGTGAAAAAAAGTTGCATTTATTATTGCCATGAGCTTAAATAAATTTTGTCTCGGAACTGCTATACTAGTTTAAATAAATAAAATAAAATAAACAAGATTGTTGAATTTCCCCTTATTATAGCATCAATGCCACTGCCTGATTGTGTACTTTGCAAAATAAAACTTTTAATTCAAGTGTTCCTTGTACAAATTTTGTTGATAGTTGGGAACTATACTTACTAGTAAATAGTTTACAGGAGTCATTGCAAAAGGAGCACCTTTATTGAATCAAGGAGCTAAGGAAGTGTGTGCTTGCAGCACTCATGCTATTTTCAGTATAATTTTTTTATTTTTCTTGCAGCTTCATCTAATCATGTGTTTTAAGGTAATCATTATTAAAAGAAATTGACATATTATTCACTAAATTCTACGATGCTACCTTAATAACTCAATCTGAGGTCAATTATTGTACCAATAAGTGTGGCTTAATATATTTGTTATATTTTCTTGGTCAAGTTGGTTGAATAAACACTTCCATTTCACAGTGTCCGCAACAGAATAATGATGCAAGTTACTGTACCCGTAAAGTAGAAAAGCTCCATTGATGTATTTGCTAAAATTCCGAACAACAACGGCACAAAGTGATTCTTTGACATAGCTGAGGCCATGCCAGTATTCTTCCTGCTGGTGCTGGAGCTAATGTGCTTTATCAATACATGTTAATACAAAATTCTTGTGCTGATTAGTTCAACAATTTGTCACATAAAATTTTCGTACTTCTAGATTAAACTCATGCAGTACTTTCCATATTCATAATCACATCACACACAATGTTCGGGGTCATGCAACGCACTACGTCCAACTAGTAGTTACAAAAAGAAAGTAGCACTAAATTAACAAAAATATAGATTAAAAAAACTTTATTTCTAAAAAAATAATAATATTAAACTGACTAATTTTTCAAAGTATGACACAAATAATAGTCACAATCCAAATTCATGATGTATCAAGTTACACTATATATCTTCGACATTTTAATGTTTAGACTTTATCAATTTATATTGTCAAACTACTTATTATTTGTAGTATGTAATTTTAACATTTATATTGACAACTTCAATCTAGCGAGGATTTAGATTTGTTTTAGGCTAAAACCTCATTTTAAAAGATCGATTAAATAGAACTCTAATTTTCTTGAAGTTTTATTTTGGAGTATATTTATATATTTATGTAATCATGAGCTTGGTCCCGAAGTTTCTATTTCTACCTTGCCATATATTATTAATGCATAACCTGGTTCTGAAAGGTGTAACCTGCTATTAACCTTCTCAATCAATAGCTCAGGATAGGGTCGGTTGTGGCCCTCAAGGTGTGGGCTACATTTTTTTTATTAATGCAAAATATCCAAATCGTCATTGGTGCGTCAACGACTTAGATTTGTCTACATTTTACTACATTAGACCGATTATTTTGAGCGGTATGGATAAATATTTATGGGTACGTTTGCCAAACATGATTAATTACAAGGCTAATTCTATTGTACAAATGAAATGTTCATAAATGACAAGATCGATATAGATTTTTGAAATTCAATCGATTGATATATATGTCAAGTTGCCTATATCTATGGCTCTAATTACAAAGACGTATCCAGACACCATATTTATTTGACCAAATTTTGTGTTTGGACTACAAAATCATTTACCTAAAATTCGTGCCTTTATTTAAGACACATTATAATTAGAATATTGGAGATAATGTATTTTGGAATAGTGATTTTTTTAAGAATGTGCTTAAAAATTAAGAGAGAAAAATATATTTGAGAATGTGTAGTTGAAAGTAAAATACATAAAAATCAATTATAATGAGGCTCAAACAATGGCATAGTAAAAAATCATCATCTTATTATAAAAATACTATATTTGTATGTCAAATAATATTTAATTTACATTTTTTTTGCACATCTCTCTCTAGCGTGATCTTTAAACTTTAGGGACATTTTTCAGCTCTACTTGATGGCTAAATAACCCACTTGATGGTAGAGCTAGGAGATATACCGTGCCAGAGATGCGTCATAGCTGACTTTGTGATGTGATGGTGTATTTTCGTCGAATTATGATGCCGTCCTAGGCCAACCACTACTTCATGAACCGAATGCTGCAATTTCTATCTATCATTGTTGTTTGAATTTTTCCACCTCTCATGAAGTTGTTACCATCCGAGGAAACCAAAGAGCTATGCGGGAGTCAGGGACGAATCCAGGATATTAGTTGAGTTAGAGCAGTCGACTGACGATCCACAACGCCCAATAATGAAATATTATTTAATTAAAAAATTCTACAAACAACATATTAATGCTATACAATGTAATTGTCATGTAATATGAAAATATAGTCTAATACAAAACTTAGTAGGAACTAAATTTTTAGGTGGAATTTTTAATAAATATTAATTAAACTGAAAACAGTGCCTCTTTTTTTTTTTTTTTTTTTCCAATTTCAAGAAATACAAATAATCCACAATATTCACTCCCTAAAAACTGTATAAATCTTCATATATTGGAGAATCTAGTAAAGAAAAAACCTTAATAGGGGGTAAAAACACACATCTAGGACTAGATGGATACACGCATCCAGAATTTAATGCTGTAAATAATCAAAACAAACAAAAAAATAAGCAAAAGGGTAAAAATCAGCTTAAGTAACGGTTGGGTTTTAAACCCCAAACAAAATAGATTTTTATTTAGAAAATTGACTTTACAATTTCTGGACAACGCAGACAAGACCACTATCTACATATTTTATCCCTCAAATAAAAATCTCTCTCTACACCAAAAAGGTAAACACACGGCTCACTCACCAGTCACCAGACCCACTACCTCTCTCTATCACCATTCACCAAGACACATACAATCTCTCACTTAATTCTCTCAACTCTCATACATATATAATACATACAACCATCACATATATATGGGCATGAAGGTTATATAGGCAGGAAGGTTGGTTACTTTTTCTTCTACAGAATTCTATCATGTTGGCCTGCCTTCATATATATATATATATACAGAATTCTATCATGTTGGCCTGCCTTCATATATATATATATATACAGAATTCTATCATGTTAGCCTGCATCTTCAAAATTATAGTCCATATATATATATAATGAAATGATAAATCGGAAAATTTGGTCGAATCCAGCACGAGCGGTCGACCGATCTCGCCGCATGCTGGATTCATCCATGGCGGGAGTGTGACTTATCCTACATCTTAAGCAGAGTTCGAGCGATTGAACAAGGAAATGAAATCATTGAAGATCTACAGACATTAGATTCCATAGAAAAAAAAGGAGAAGTTCATTTCGGCGATGTAGAGGAACTGAAGAACATCCAGGTTGATGATGCAAGACTAACAAAAAAACTCGGAATAGTAAAAGATTTGAAGGAACTGAAAAGATGAGAACTCGTCAAATTTATGAAAAAGAACACGAATGCATTTGCTTGGACTCATTCAGATGTGGAAGGAATTGTTCCAAACCATGCTTTAAATACTTCCCTATTGATCCTAACATAAAATCGAAGAGGTAAAAACCTCGAGTTTTGAATCAAGAAAGATATGAAGCTTTGGTAAGGGAAGTTGTGAAATTATTAAGCAATGGCTTTATACTCTCTTAATTCACAGTGGATAGCTATTCCAGTTCTTGTAAAGAAAAGTGATTGGACGTTGGGACTTTGCATAGACTTTACCAATATTAATAAAGCTTGCCCAAAGAATAGCTTTCCACATTATAGAATTGATTAGATAGTGGATGCCATTGTCGAACACCAACTTGAGCTTATATGGATGCGTATTTTGGTTAAAATTAGATCCCCATGTAAGGATGATGAGCATACTTCGTTCATTACAGAACAATGTCTTTATTGTTATAAGATGATGCCCTTTAGGTTGAAAAATGTGGGAGCCACCTGTCAATGATTGTGAATGGTATATTCAAGGACTTGATTAGCGGAACCATGAAAGTCTATGTGGATGATATGTTAGTTAAGAGCATATTTGTGTCAGATTATGTCTCATATTTGGGCGAAATGTTTAATGTCTTGAGGTCCTATTCGATGAATTTGATTGCTAATAATGCTTGTTTGTGGTATTATTTGGAAAATTTCATGGATATATGGTTAATCAAAGGAAAATTTAGGTGACCTTGGAAAAAATTTGGGACCTAATCAATATGAAAGCAACAACAATGGTCGACGAAGTGTAAATCTTAATAAGAAAGATTGCAGTTGTTAGTAGGTTTGTGTCTAGAGCAACTGATAATTATAAACCATTCTTTGAAGCAATAAAGAAGAATAAACATTTTCAATGGACCGAAGAATGTCGGGTTTCCTTTTAAAAGCTGAAAAAGCAGCTCGTCTCTCTCCCTTCCATTCAAAACAACATCTGAAGAAGTACTATCTGTCTACGTGGCTATATCTAAATGTGCTTTCAGCGCCATCCTAATATGAATTGAACACGTAATTTAGCAATCGGTCTACTATGTTAGATAAGCTCCTCATGATGTCGAGCTAAGATACTCTACAATTAAGAAGTTGGCTTACGCTCTAGTAATGTCGTCCAAAATGTTGAGACCATACTTCTTAGAACATTAGATTGAGGTCTTAACCAATTATCCACTTGTGTAGGAGTTACCAAAGCTAGATATGCCGAGTTGATGGTTGAAGTGGGCAATTAAGTTGTGAACAATTTGACATTTGCTTCAAACCTCCCAATCCCATCAAAGGTCAGGCTTTGGCGGATTCTATTACCGAGTTGACTCTTACTCTTTAATTAATGGACCTTAAGGATGAGAAACTGTGGTAGTTGTTTGTTGATGGTTCATCAATTTGAGGTAGTGTCGAAGTGAGGGTACTGTTTATTAGTCCAGACAGGCATCATTATTGTCAAGCTCCCGATTTTAACTTTTATCTAATGAATAATGAGGTAAAATATGAAGCCTTAGTTGCAGGACTGATTATGGCCGAAACAATGGGAGTGAAAAAGATCTTTGTACATATTGAATCCCAGTTGGTGGTCGACTAGATCCAAGTGTTGTTATAAAATCGAGGATGAGAAAATGCGTCTTAAAATATAATGGTAACTGAAGAATTGAAAAAAATCGATATGTTGGAAATTAGACATGTATCCTGAACTAAAAATAGCCAGGAAGATGCACTGTCAGGTCTAATAACAATTGAAGAATGATTGAATTGTATACCAATCTGGGAAAGTTAAGTATCTAGCTCTACATCAATTCAAGGTTACTTTAATGCAAATATATCTAGGGAAAACCTAGATGGATGAGATCACCTAGTACCTGAAAGGGGGATAAGCTAGTGTTCGGTAAACCAATTTATTTGGTTTATAAACCAATTTATAAACTACACAATTTCCCAAACCACTTTTTAACCACACACATTTTCTCTCTCCAATTTTCAACAATTACTTTTTACCTCAAAATCATAAATAAACCAATTTATAATCCAAACAGTGTTACCAAACTTGAACTATTCACTCAATTCAGTTTCTCTCTCCTTTGCATGAAATGAAATGATTGGATGAAATCACCTAGTACCAGAAAGGGGGATAAGTTACTTGAACTATTCACTCAATTCAATTTCTCTCTCCTTTGCATGAAATGAAATGACTAATATTATAATAATTATACTCAAACTAAGATTTTAATGTGGACACTTACTCCATTTTGCCCTTTAAGTGACATGTATTGATGCTCATATCTAGTTAACTCGAGAATGGCACATCCAGTCACCTCCCATATAGAATCAATTATCCTTCTAGAAGTAGTAATTGAATTCCTCTACAGTGGGAATTTTGAACCCCTTCTTATGGAATTAAATGTTGAATTCAATGACTGATCTCCACCTATTAGGTAGAGTTGACTTGGTGCAGTTCCCTACTCCTTATTATCTTAGGTCCAACTCATAGTCACTTCTACATTTTCATCTCTTTCCTAGGACCAGACTCTACCCTCACTACTACAAGTGACCTCAAATCACTCATGATTACTAGTTAATTAGTGTCGATTTGAGTACTTAAGATTTTTCTTAAAAGAAGAAAAAAAGGAAAGAGAATGAAATATAATGCCATGGATTTCTAGCTGGAACTCACATTGCAATAAAATGACGATTTGACAAAGTCTGGAGTTGGATGTTAGGTTTGTTGAAGAGCCAAATGTTAGTTCGCCGATAATTTACAAAATCTTTGAGAACTTTTCAAAGATAGAAAGGAAAGAGATAAGAAAAATGAAGGCCCTTTGTATAGACACAGGAGTAGGGCCCAACGATCATTTTGAAATGACAAATTGACAATCAATAACGATGGAGGCCTCACCTTTTTCAAGAGTTGCACAACAACACGCATTTGCCACATGTTACGCGTGATCTCGAGTCTAGTGTACGAATGCAACAAATAAAAATGTGTTTACTATTAAGGATAGTCGGAGATCAAATTTTGCATTTTCTAAGAGCCGGTCTCGATGATGAGCTATCGATAAGTCAAAGTGGTTAAATAGTCAATAATGTACGTGGACTTCAAGTCAACCACGTTGATGAATTCAAGGTGGAATTCATCAATTCACCTTCCTTTTATAATTGCAGTGGACCATGATTGCATGTATAATAGGTATATTTGTGCTTTAGCTCTACATGATGGCTAAATAATCGACCTGAAGAGATGAAGGTGGAATAAACTCAAGGTGCGAGCTGATCTTATAGACAATAGTGGAAGGCATTTTCAAATCAATCACATAATTTTTTGTCATCACCTAATATGAATGACATGTAAATGAGCATTTAATAGATATATAAGCAATTGATAATTAATGCTTATAAAACAAAAAGTCCCTTACTTTAACTGCGAGTTGAGCTCCAATCCATACGCAACATGACCTTCAGTTTATATATGATCTCACCCATTGTTTGTTCATGATATGAGTTCCAATTCATAGAGGAACTAAAATCTAGCTAGTTCAGAAAATTATTTCAAACAAATTCCACGTAAGCAGTCAAACAACTTAGAAATTAATGGTCACATCATTTTCATTGTTGGCCTGGACTCCATCTAAATGTCAACACAAAACCTGAAAGAAAAATGAACCCATCATCAAAAGTCATCATTTTCAAAATTCAATCTACTTTATTTAGTTAAATAATAAATAAAGCTTGTATCTAACTCATAAAAAATTTATACAACCTATCCCATCTTTACTATGTTTTGCACTTATGTCCCTCTCATTTCGTGGTCATGTTGTTCTCAACCTTTCATTTATTGATAACCACATTTCCTACTAACAGTTTTCGTCTTAAATTGATGTAAAATGCTAATTTAACCTCAAACTTAGACAAAGAAAATAATAAACATGATAAGAAAATAAAGGGAAAAACAAAAATGAAAGTTGTACATCATCACATCCAACATCAACTACTATCACTCTCAAATACCACCCATATCCATCACCATAGGTCTCAACCACTACAAGCCGACGATGCTCGTAACCCCTCATTCGTCTCAAGATCAACACAACACAAGATTCCCTACACTTCATGTTAACAACAAGAATTGCAAGTTCCTCGTCGTCATATGCCCACCAAGACAAGCCATCCATCATCAAAAGCTCTTACCATTAAATACTCTGAACCAAATTTGGACGTTATTGAACGCAGCAAAATTTTAGTTCAAAAACAAGACTTCGTAATAACCTCAATGCCAGATATGTTCTTCCACTATTGTACGAGTATTAAATTACTTATCGTGTCTGAACTTCGACGAAAAACGATTTCTTGTCAATGAAGACAAAGTGCAAGATATGTAATTTCTCAATTTTGTCAAGGAGAATACTTTTTCTTAAAAAAAGGTAAAGTTCTTGAATTCTCTTAAATTTTGTGTCAAAGTTCATATGATAACAATGCAATGAATTCTTTTGAATTATTTAAAGATCAACAATTTTCTTACAAAAGGGTCTTTAATACTATTTTCCTAATAATGCCCACCATGAATTAGAAAAATGCCTGATTAGAGAGTAAATTCTATAGTCAAATGGTGGTTGTCGACTTACAATGATTGTGGGAATCTATGTGTAAATGGTTGAGACTTGGGAGTTGGGGCTATGCCGTTGGTGATGGGATGCATGTTGATCTCACTTGTTTTGTTCTTGTCCTTTGTCCTCATTATTTTTTAGTTATTCAAGTTTGAGGTTAATAAAAGCATTTTTAGATCAAGTAATGCTATTTAACTCTATTTGATGCAAACCATGTAGCAATTGCAGCTACGCAACCCAAAAAAGATTGACTCAACTCAAGAAAACCAAAAAAATCTCGATTTATGGATCCAATTAAAATCAATTGAATCAAGCAACCAATACAATCAATTGATATATTAACCTCTTGATAATAGATAATATTAATTCTCACTCAAGTTTGAACAAACAAGAATAAACTAGCTAGTTCGAATTTTATTCAATGAAGAATAAGTTGTTGATAGCAAAATAGCCTCACAATAATCTCTCAAAGTTGTCTAACCTAATAATGAAAATTACAACCCTTTAAATCGGGTGAAAAATAGACTTAAGAGCTCTAAGACAATAAGGAACGTAATTGTTTCAAATATGGAAAGAAAATAAAAGGAAATTTCTCGCGGAACATAGTTACGATCGTGACAATCTAACTTACGGCCATAAGTTGGTCACGGGTTAAGCATTACGGCCGTGAGAATAAGACTTACGGCCGTAAGTCTAATTTTCCACGAAACTCCATTTTTCGGTGTCACTTACGGCCATAAGTTGGTCACGGGTTAAGCATTACGGTCGTGAGAATAAGACTTGCGGCCGTAAGTCTAATTTTCCACGAAACTCCATTTTTCGCCCGAGGGATGATTACGAACGTGACCAGGATTGTTTACGGCCGTAATTGTGGTCTCTTCAAATCCCACTTTAACTGTTTGGATAATGTTGATCCACCTATCTTCTCGGCTAGACTCCAACATGAAACTTGCTTCCTTCTTAGCCAAGAATGTTGTTTTGTCCATCGTTTTTCATTCTAGCTTGTCCATTGCTTCTTTGACTTTCTTCGTCTACAATCAAGTCATTGGCCCTCCTTCAACTATCAACGGGTCTTTGCGCAGACTTGCACTCGTGATTTGGATCACATCACTATTGATGCTAGAACATCAATTTAGGTGACATTATATGATATGCTCAACAATATAATTAAGTGTCTCATTTTGTACATTTTATTTAATGTCATATTAGTGTTATGTAAATTTGTATTTTTGAAAACAGTGGTACTAAATAACCTTACTCTTTTAGATCGGTTGAATTAGTGAGATTGGGGCAGCAAATTAATAAAGAGTTGGGGACAACATAGCCAAGAAGTGAAGGTTGGGGGCTAAAGTCCAAAGAAAGTGAAGACTAGGGAGTGTGGATGCAAATTACCCTTCTAAAAATTGTAGATAATACAAGTCTTCACTCAACCTTTTATCATTCGTGGATGGATAAGATGAGTACTCTTCCAATTTACAAAAATGACATGGTACCCATGAAGGGTACAACTTGTGGAACGATTCACCCAAAAAAATTCTAATACATCACCCCCGTTATGGTTCCATCCCCCACCATCTTCTCTCTGTTGGACTTGGGTGCAATAATCTAGTACCCTTCATGGGTATCAGATGAGAACTGGTCCAGTTTATTGAGAGAAATTATTTTTTTGTTTTATCTTGGTTTTATTTATTTTTTTAAATTTAGTTAAAACTTTATTATTTTTCATCAAAATAAGTTTTGGATAATTCATTTCTCGAAACTATTTTTTCCACCAAAATTCTATAAACAAAATCACGTTGTTTCTCCTGCTCCACACTCAGCTTCCACTACAGACTCACATTTCTCTCCCTGGAACGTGCGTGTGTATTTTTTATATGCTAGCTGTGCGTGAGGCTGAGGCCCAATGGCGGAGGAAGGAAGTGATATTTCATGAATACTCTGAAATGATTTAATTTATAGGATTTAGAGGTGTATAGATAGCATGAGTCAGGATGGTTGAATTTGGATATGTATTTGAGGTTGCTTTCGATCAAGAATGACAAGCTCACTTGTGATACTCGGCTCTAGATTCTGCTACAGCTTTGCTAAATTTTGTTCATTAATAAGCATTTATTGCATAGATTTAATATCTATCCATGCATTCTAAAATTTCCTGAGGAAAAAGCAACTGAGCAGAATAGTTTTAAATTGGGGAAAATGACTGGTGATCGGAGGAGTGGGATACATTTTAGCAGGATTTACTCATTTTCGTTGGTGCGTTCCATTTTTAAAAATGAGCATAGTCAAATTGGGCAGAAAGGTTATTCGAGGGTTGTGTATTGTAATGATCCTAATAATCCAAAACAGCTTCAGCTTAAGTACAGTAGTAATTATGTGTCTACAACGAAGTACACGGTGCTTAATTTTGTTCCCAAGTCGTTATTCGAGCAGTTTAGGAGGGTTGCAAACATTTATTTCCTTCTTGCAGCTTTGCTCTCATATAGTCCTCTGGCACCTTATTCAGCTTCTAGTACTCTTGCTCCATTGTTGGTGATAATTGCAGCGACTATGATAAAGGAAGGGGTTGAAGATTGGAGGCGTATGAAAAAGGTTAGTAGTTTAATAGCTTAAGAATTTTTTGAATGCCTATTTTGCTCCAAGTTTTATTTTTTTATTTTTATGCTTGGTGTTCTTTATGTAAAGTAGGTTTTCAGCGTAACAACTTTTGTTTTCGTAATCATCTGTGTGCTTTTGCAAACTTATTTCTCCATAATATGGGAGTGATTTGTTGTATAGTACAAGTAAGTTGTTGAAATATGGCTCAAAAAATTCTCATTTCTCCAGTACTCTGCGATAACTGATTTATCATTAAAAATAGAAATACATTGTTTTACACACAGAGATCAACAGAATATCTAGTTTTCTGCATTCTGTCCTACACCTCACTGCCACAATCGTCAGTTAAAAAAGGTTTTTTGAAGTAAGAGTTCAGGTTTATGCTTTGCTGTTATTTTTTCAAATTGTATGGGACGAAGTTGATCTGAGAGAATCCCTTTGCTTATTTCATTTTAATTGTATTGCACTAAAATCTTTTCAGGACATTGAGGCTAATAATCGGAAAGTGAAAGTCTATGGTAAAAATCGTAATTTTGAAGAAACCAGGTGGAAAACTTTACAAGTCGGAGATCTTGTAAAGATAGACAAGGATGAATATTTTCCTGCAGATCTGTTTCTGCTTTCGTCTAGCTATGAGGATGGGATTTGTTACGTTGAAACTACAAATCTGGATGGTGAGACTAATCTCAAGGTGAAGCATGCTTTAAACGCTACAGCTGGTCTGCATGACGACCAATCCTTTTTGCATTTCAAAGCATTGATCAAGTCTGAGGACCCAAACGAGGATCTTCATTCTTTTGTTGGAACTCTGTGTTATGAAGGCCAACAGCACCCACTTTCACTACAACAGATTCTTTTAAGAGATTCTAAACTTCGGAATACAGGATTTGTCTATGGTGTTGTTGTTTTTACTGGCCACGAAACAAAAGTTATGCAGAATGCTACGGATCCTCCTTCTAAGAGGAGTAAGATTGAGAGAAGGATGGATAAGATAATATACATCCTTTTTAGTACTTTGATTTTAATATCACTTTTTGGTTCTATCTTTTATGGGATTGAGACTAAGAATGACATTCATGATGGCATGTCAAAGAGGTGGTATCTCCGACCAGACAAATCAACATTCTTATATGACCCAAAAAGAGCAGCACTATCTGCATTCTTTCATTTTTTGACTGGGCTTATGTTGTATCAATTTTTGCTACCAATATCGTTGTACGTGTCCATTGAAATTGTAAAGGTTTTACAGAGTATATTCATTAATCAAGATCAAGAAATGTATTATGAGGAATCTGATAAGCCTACACGCGCTCAAACATCTAATTTGAATGAGGAACTTGGTCAGGTAGATACTATACTCTCTGACAAGACTGGTACCTTGACATGCAACTCAATGGAGTTTGTTAAGTGTTCAATAGGGGGAATAAGTTATGGACGTGGTATGACAGAGGTAGAGAGGGCTCTAGCTAAGAGAAAAAGTATTGCGCTACCTGAGGTTGGATATACTTCCCTTGATGAGTACATGCACTCGGGAAAATCTTGCAAAGGTTTCAACTTCAGCGATGAGCGAATTATGAATGGTAAATGGGTTCATGAATCTAATGCATATGTAATACATAAGTTCTTTAGAGTTTTAGCACTTTGCCATACAGCCCTCTCGAATCACAACCAAGAAACAGGTGAAATATCATATGAGGCCGAGTCACCAGATGAAGCTGCCTTTGTCATAGCTGCAAGGGAGCTTGGCTTTCAGTTTTTTGAAAGGACGCAAACAACCATCTCTTTGCATGAATTAGATTACGAGAGTGGACAAATAATTGACAGGTAATGTTCTATTAGTTCCATATCCAGTTTTGCTGGAAATTCTTACTTCATGATAATTTGATAGTCAAGACTAATAAATTTTGTAGCCACTGGGATTTCTTTTCTCTCTCCTTTTTTTCCCCCCTAGTTCGTGGTAGTGGCCAGACAGCTGACTCAAGTTACCAACTAGCCTCCCATCTTACTCTTATGTGCCTCACTGCCACTCGGAAAATTCCTACCCAACCATTTGAGAAAGGGGTCAATACAGTCCTCATACTCCTACTCGGGTCCAATGTACAACCAGTATTTTAGTGCTAGAGCAAGTGTATCTTGTATATAAGGTTATTTTAGGAATTAGCCTGTGCATTTGATATTTGTGTCACCAGTTTTCATCTTGAAGTCTGAAAAATTTGGCACAAGTCTCTGACGACCAATGCTTACAAATTATCTTCATCCTAGGGTTTTCAGCTTAGCATTTTTTGTTCACTATCAAAGGTTTCATTACTTCACGCAGATTATCATCTTCCTGAAGTAACTGAGACGTGGCTCTTCGAAAGCCTAGAAAGCCATTGTAGAATGAACAACAGGGAAATTGACCAAGGAACACTAATGATGCGAGTATAAGCTAACTCATCTAAGAAATGTGGTTTGTGATAATAAAGAAAATATTCAATAGATGGAAATTAAAGAGCATATGTTACAAATACGAAACACAACTTTGTTTTACAGAAAAGATGTGGTTTCAAGAGAGCTTCTTTATATTTCATGAAAAGAATGTCAGATTTGGAATTCAATTCTAAGGCTTTATTGGGAATTTACCTGCATACATTTACTTGGCTATTAGTATATTACTCCTAAGTGGCAATACATCTGCTAAGTGTCAGTAGAGGATGGTAACTGGAAATGCAAGCTCTGTCCCCCATGCATAGTATTCATTACCGGATATCTATATTGTTCACCAACCTCCTACTTTTGTTGCTCGAATTCGAGAGATGACCTTTCAAGACAATAGACCTTAGGGGAATATAAGACAGACGCAACACTCATCCTGATGGATGTGAGACAACCGATGGTGGGATGTGTGTTTCCCAAGGAAAGAATGCAAGAGAAAGAGATCAACAACTTTTACATAGCCCAAGCAATGCGCTTCAAGCCTATATAGCTTCCCCTGCTTTGCCTCCCTGCTGCTCTGCTCCCCCTTCGAAAGGCGAGTGGAAGACATTGAGAAGGGCTTCACATACCTTTCAGGGCTTTGACGTTTTAAACGTGGTCGCGCTCTGATTGACAGATTCCAACGCTGAGGAAGTACTGATATACGCTTTACAATATTATTAATTCTTTGCCCTGCGTAGATATTTTTATTTTTATCATTTTATGTTTTTAATCTCTATAATGGAAATGTATCTGACATGACTGCTCTTCCAGATCATACAAGCTTCTTCATGTCTTAGAGTTCAGCAGTGCTCGGAAAAGAATGTCTGTAATCATAAAAAATGTTGAGAATCAACTGTTGCTCCTGTGCAAGGGCGCAGACAGGTTTCTCACCTTAACACATTGCTGTTGTAGAAGTATCAGGATTCCACACAAGTCCATCCTTTTCAGTTGTTTGCAATTATTTTCCTATTGTGTGCAGTGTTATGTTCGAAAGGCTTGCTAAGGATGGACGAGTTTTTGAGGCTGCCACAAGGGATCATATTAAACGCTATGCTGAAGCAGGTTTACGGACTTTAGTAGTTGCATACAGAGAGTTGGGTGAAGAAGAGTTTAAATCGTGGGAAGATGAGTTTCTGGATGCCCAGACATCAGTAACAGCTGATCGAGACGTATTGGTGGATGCAGCTTCTGATAAGATTGAAAGGGATTTGATTCTGCTTGGTGCTACAGCTGTAGAGGACAAACTGCAAAAAGGGGTAAATATCTGATTTGCCTCTAATTGCTAATTTTTTTATTTTTTTTTATCTTGTCAACATCTTATATGAATCTCATTTAGCGTGCCAGTATTATCTGTTTGGATAATTAGGTTCATCATGTGAGTACTTTAGTAATGTTTCTGATCCACCATTTTGTTTTGGAGTTAAGGTTCCAGAATGCATTGAAAAGCTTGCAAATGCTGGAATTAGGATTTGGGTTGTCACAGGTGATAAGATGGAGACAGCAATTAATATTGGGTATGGACGACACTTGATTGTTAAACCATTTTGTTCAACTTCTCTTCTGTTACCGGCAAGCAGGTAAATTGTGCGTCGTGCAATTGTAATGTTATTACATTTCCTGCAGGTATGCTTGTAGTTTACTGAGAGAGGACATGGAGCAAATTGTAGTCAATTTAGATTCTCCGGAGATAAATAACTTGGAAAAACAAGGAGATAAGGAGGCTATTGCAAAGGTACAGAATCCTACTAAATTTTTAAGTGGTGAAGTCTGTTTAGTACCATGTTTTCTAAATGGAGAAGGATATCTTAGGCTTCAAGTGCAAGCATAACAAAGCAAATAAGAAAAGGAATATCACAACTCAGTTCAGCAAAAGAAAGTTCTGTTACTTTTGGTTTGATAATCGATGGGAAGTCATTATCTTTCATTCTCGACAAGAATCTGGAGCATACGTTTTTGGAGCTTGCAATTAATTGTGCATCTGTAATATGCTGCCGCTCCACTCCTAAACAGAAAGCTCTTGTAAGTTTTATGCTCATGCTAATTTGTACATTTTAGTAGAGCTTTCCTACTTTTGAAATTGTTGATTATAGATTTACTGGCAATAATATAACCTAATAAAACCATAGATTGTTGATTATAGATTTATTACTGGCAATAATATAACCTAATAAAACCATAGAAGATATGCAGGTTACGAGATTGGTGAAAAGGGGAAGAGGCAGAACAACATTAGCAATTGGGGATGGGGCAAATGATGTAGGCATGCTTCAAGAGGCTGATATTGGAGTTGGCATCAGTGGCGTAGAAGGCATGCAGGTCTTTTTTCATTTCCATTTCATCTATATTTTGTTTCTTCACCTTTCTCTCGTTTGCAGATTTTTCTTCTGGGTGGTGGTTGATGGGTTCTCTTTTCTCCCCCTTCTTGTTGAAGGTTTAGAAATGTCTAAATTTTCCGATTTGTGGTTAAAGTTTTAATACCAGTTAGTTTCAATGGAAGGGCTAGGATTGCCCGTGGGACCAGTTAGTTTAGCTGTCGAGTTTTTATTTTATTCTTTTCACTTAGGATGATAGTGTCGAAGTTTCAACTTGCGTGCATTCTTTCTTCAGCACATACATATGTCTAGTACTAGATGTTAATATTTTCCGGAAGAAATGCAAAATTTTCTTGTTTCTGATGAAGGATAAAGCAAGAGTAAAATGGAAAAGGATGTTTAAAATGTAGGAGGAAGAGAATCTTTGGTACTGATTATACAACATTTAGAAAGGGTAGGGTTTAATAACCTGAAAAAATTGGGAAGTTTCCGTAACCAATTGCTTAGCTTAATTTATAAATTTTTTTGAACTCTCTACATTATAGTATTCAGAATGTATTTAAATATATTGAAGTACTTGTGTCTTCTGCTTATTTCATGGCTGTCTAGGAGACTGATGTAAATTGTAATGTCACTCCTGTCTCCCTTATTTATCTCATTCTATCGTGCTTACTCTTGATTTATTCCATTAACTATTGATATTTCCCCCTAGGGCAGGGGGTTGAGAGAGTCATAGATAACTTCTTCTGATGTCTATCAACTTTATTTCAATTCAGGCTGTGATGTCCGCTGATTTTGCCATAGCACAGTTCCGGTTTCTCGAACGTCTGCTGTTGGTTCATGGACACTGGTGTTATAGGCGAATATCTATGATGGTGAATTTCTCCCTTCTCTCTAAGCCATTACGAAGGACTTTATCAAATTCATCATCTATATCCCAAGGAAAGAAATTACTCTTTAGATTTTGGTTTGTTATCAATGTCTTATTTGTTTTCTTATTATCTTAATAGAAGAAGTACAATTCTAGTTCCGGTCCCTCTACTGCATCCTGTACATTTAAAATAAGAAGTTTGTCATGCTAAAGAAATGATGACTAACAGCAGTTAATAGTTGACTTATTGACACTTGCTGATTAACACACGTTTTCCTTGCCGAATGAAAGCAGATATTCTACTTCTTCTACAAGAACATTACTTTTGGGTTCACTCTATTCTGGTTTGAGGCATATACTTCCTTCTCTGGCCAAGCTGCTTATAACGATTGGTACATGTCACTCTACAATGTATTCTTCACTTCTCTTCCTGTGATTGCTCTTGGAGTTTTTGATCAGGATATCTCTGCTCGGCTCTGCCTTCAGGTAAAAATATTACTTAAAGGGATGCATTACATTCCGTGTAACTTCCTCAAGTAAAAATAGTAAAACACTGAAAGACTAACAAAACTTTCATGTTTAGCATGCAGTATTGGATAATCAGTCAGTAGACAAAACTATCAGTAGACAAGATTTTAGTTTCTCTGTCTTCCTTGATACTGTCCAACTTTAGTGCATTCCTATTGAGATCCTTCAAAGTCTATCATTTATACAAATTAATGAGGACATGATGTTGTTTGCATGTGTTTGACAGTATCCTTTGTTATACCAAGAAGGAGTGCTTGGCACGCTCTTCAGTTGGATGCATATTCTCGGCTGGATGTTAAATGGTGTTATTAGTTCGATAATCATCTTCTTCGCCGCCACCAATTCTGTCCTACATCAGGCTTTCCGTAGAGATGGTCATGTTGTTGATTATGAGGCCCTTGGGGTTATGATGTATACTTGTGTTGTCTGGACAGTGAACTGTCAAATGGCACTATCTATTAACTACTTCACTTGGATCCACCATTTCTTCATCTGGGGCAGCATTACCTCTTGCTATGTATTTTTACTGGTCTATGGCGCTATGTCGCCTATAATATCTACAACTGCCTACCAGGTTCTTGTGGAAGTCTGCGCTCCAAGTCCGCTTTATTGGATGGCAACACTTGTTGTTGTTGTTTCCACTTTATTACCAAATTTCACGTACAGGGCTTTTCAGATTCAGTTTCAACCCACATACCACGACATTATTCAAAGACGAAGCTTGGAAGGTTCAGAGACAAACTTCTGTAGAGGTGAGACGCGGGAGAGAACAGATCGCATGAAATATAAATTGGGAGATGAAGAACCATTGCTGGCTCAATAAGTTTAACTTCTGCAGTGATATGGAGACGAAGTACGTGAGTAATGGGCCAAGAATTTAACTTTGAGGCTGTTGGTTACAGTCTCGAGCCTGACGATGCAGGTTTGCTGGATAGATAGCAGGTCTGTATTTCAAAGATTATCACAGTGAATCGAATTTAGCTAAGAGTAGAAACTTTTCCATTTCTGTAGCTTGGAATTCCAGCTAATACTTGTTAATTGTTATAAATAATGTATATATGTGAATGACATTATCATTATATCCCTGTAAACTTTACAATATTACAATTGTGCCATTGTCCACTCCTATAAATAGGAGCCTATACTTACCAATTTATGATACCAATTCTTGAATGAAGAATTCTATTCATCTCTTTCTCTTTCTAATCTTGTTATTTGATTTGATAGTTTTACAACACGTTATCAGCACGAGTCTCTAACCAATTGAGTAATAACGGGAGTATGCTCTACAGTTGCATCTAAATGATGAGCCTCTGTATCAGAAACCTGATTATTACTAACCAATGTTTCCTTTTCTCTCAAACTGAAAAAGAATGATTCTGGCCGATCCAGATATCCGATCGACGATCGGCCACCGCCATCAGAACGGGCTTGTCAAGGAGAAGACTCGCCTAAAATTTGGCGCAGAACCAACGGCTGAAACAAAAGATATCGACCGAAGAAGAAAATCTGAAAAACTGTGCAAAAACAGATATCTGACCGAAAATTGAAATGCTTATTCCGGACGATTCTGAACTCCGATCGACGATCGGCCAGCGGCATATCAACGGGTTTTTCTAGGAGAAGACTCGACTGAAATTTGGCGCAAATCCAACGGTTAAAACGGAAGTTATTGTCCGGAGAAGAAGATGCTGGCGGACTGAAAAATGATGATTCCGGCCAAACGGTTGATCTTTTGGAAAATCGGAGAACACCGGCATGTTCAGGACGCCGAGGCACATATTATGGTGATGGGTTAATTTTTCCGATCACCGGCGCGTGGCGGCCGGCGGCGGCGGCGCGTGGCGGATCCGGCGATGACGAAAGGCAGTTTGTCCGTTTTGATGAATTGGATTTTTCTATGATCTTATTTTTCTGTTTTGTGCAGTTATTAAAATATTCCGGCGGTCGAACATGGCGGTTTTCTTAAAAACTGTTTTTGGAGCAATCCTGACGAGATTTTGAACTTCGGACCAAAAGTAAGTTTGTTCTAAATTAAATTTTAAACCTATTGACGGTTTCAATTTATTCATATGAGCAATATATTAAAATATGGACGATTTTGCCCTTGATAATACATACAAGTATAATAATCGTAAATTAACGATTAATATGTGATCAATTGAATTATATTATGCTGCCACCTACATGGTTGATTTTACCACCTACATGGTTGGCTTTACCCGGTTTAATTGTTTCATCTCGTTGATACCGTCTATATGGCTGGTTTAATTATTTCATCACGTTGACACCGCCTATATGGTCGGTATATCAATTGAATACATATAAACACCTCAATTGTTGGTTAATTGTAACATATTAGAGGGTTGTTGTCAACATATATACTTGGTGGTATAACCCCAGTATCGTTATTGTTAATATATATATACAATATTATTGTTATTTGATACTTCATTAAATGATACCAGAAGTTATCAATACTAAAGTTAGAAAATATTTTATCAAATGATACCAGAAGTTATCATTACCAAAAGGTTGATAAATATTAATAAAATGTTTTATCCAATGGTACCAGAAGTTACCAATATCTGAATTTGAATGGGTGGATGAAAATTATTCAACAAGAGAATGTTGATGTATGATAAGATAATATCACATGATAGCACGGACATAGCTAATGTGAAAATAATCTCATCAGTATTATGAGATGAATGTTAGATGATAAGTGCCTGGAAAAGTTCTTGCACGAGCACTTATATATTCCAGAAGAAGTACATATTTACTCCAGAAGAAGTAAAAATTATCATCTAAACATACTGAAATGATATTATTATTGCTCCTGAAGAAGCATAAACGAGACATACATGCAAAATGCAAAAGGGGAAAACATTTATGATCCTCAAAATTAGAGATGTGTTTCGGGAGTAGCCGTATCCTACCACCTCTGACCTTTTGAGGAAATAAAGAAAAAGGTGTGTTTCAAGAGTAAGAAATACTCCATACTCTACCACCTTAAATCTTTGAGGTACACAAGATTAATACATTGATAAAATCCTAGAAATTTATGGTGTGTCTCAAGAGTGAGAATACTCCGTACTCTACCACCACCTATTCTAGAGTTCACAAAGATAAATTTACATTAACCGGACTCCATTTTCGCTTGATTCCCCTTCCTTGCGACCAATCTATCTTTACTCCTGCTGGATCTTGTATTGGAATATATGATTGCAACTTATCCAGCAGTTCCTCGATAGTAGGAGCAGAAATAAGGATTCTCCTAGAAAATGGAGATATGAATCCCTGTTCCACAGCATAATCAAGAAATGTTAGCAAACCATCAAAGAAATTGTTTACATTTAAAAGCCCTATAGGCTTAGTATGGAGATCTAGTTGAGCCCATGAAGTAATATTAAAGATTTCTTCTAAAGTACCAAAACCTCCAGGCAGGGCTATGAAGGCATCAGAACCATATAACATGCAAGTTATGCGTTCATGGATAGATAAGGTTTGTACTTCATGCCCTCGTGTTTTGCCTGCAATATCAGCTAAAGGAGTAGGTATAACACCTATCACTCTTGCTTTCTCTACTAGAGCGGATTGTGAAACACAACCCATCAATCCACTGCTACCTCCTCCATACACGAGAGTGATACCTTTCTCTCCCAATTTCTTTCCTAAATCCACGGCTGCTTCTAGATACCCAAAACCTTTTCCCACTTTTGATCCACAAAATACACAGATAGTTTTGATCTGTCGAAATTTTGGTCCTTTCATTTTTGAAAGTAAAGAAGGAAAAACTTACGGGAAAATGTTATTTTGGGATGCATGAACTATGAAAAATGTTTGGCTATTTAAAACCGAAAAACTTCACTATTTACTGGTCGTTTTTCGAAAAAGTGAAGATTTACTTTTAACAAAATCATCCTACTCACCTTTCGGCGATTTAATATTTTTAACCAGCCTTTATCAAAACTCGTGAAAGGAAACAGAAAAATATTTTATATGTGCATATATATCAAATGATTTACCTTGTATTAATGCTGCATAGCCAAAGCATCATTGTTTATAACAGCATGGCAAACAGGATCTTTTGCTATTATATTTTTGAGACTATATCTCTCTTTATCGCTGATGAATTTTGCCCATAAAGATAGTAGCTCACGCTGCACATATCCACTAGGGTGCGTCTCAAGAGTCAATCGGATATCATCCAATGACTCCTTACTCAGTCCACCCTTAATGAAGTCTATCTTATCATCTCGATTTATGGATGAATATCCTATTGATTTACAACGGGTATCACATGTCCATCGAGCACATTTGTAGCAACTATTTAATCTTTTTGCTCTTCGCTTCTTTGCAAAAGTACTCTTACCTAAGCCAGGCTTGTGCTTAGAAAATGAATCTGGTAATTCACCAGCTAATCGAACTTTTGCTTCGATCAACCAGCGAACATCTTCTGGCATGCCATGATCCATCAGCAACCTCAATCTTTCGAGCCTAATTCGATAAATTTTTCTCAAATCATTTACTGGAAGATTGGAATAATATTTGCGAATATTTGAAAGTATGATATCCATTTTTTATGGATCTAGCCTTCTTCCCAAATCATCTATTTAAATGCATTATTCAACGCGTAAAAGAGCGGCGGCTCCGCGTGTCAGTGATATGGATTCCATCAAGAAATAATGGAATAAAATATTGAAAATGTGAGATAATATGCCATTACCTTTTTCGATATAAGGGAAGATTTGGCGACAAGATTGAGATTATGAGATATTTCCTTGGATATTGTACCTGATTTTTCGGTATACTAAAAGTAATAAAGGTATACTGATTTGAACTATATAGAATACTGATGAAATAAATGTTGTATTGAACCAGAAGTTCATACATATGTACAAGTGAAATATCTTATTGAACCAGAAGTTCATACGTACAAGTGAAATATGTATATAGTATGAACCAGAAGCTCATAAATGAAATATACATTGTATTGAACCAGAAGTTTAGCGATATTGTATTGAATCAAATATTCATACATAGAAATGAAATAAAACCGTATAGAACCAGAAGTTCTATAATAAACGGTTAGATTATCAAAAGTTCCAAATTATTTTCTATGAGAATAAATTATTCAGAAATTGTTTATCATACAACAATATTCTATGTCAAACAGGGAATAGCTCAAGAAGCTTTATTATTTGTAAAAGTGCGATATGCATACACTCCACCAAAGCGCACTGAGATATATGATTGAAATTACATCCCTAAAAGAATGACATGTGTTATGGCATTTTAGCCGATTGATAATATTTGAGAACATTATGGTGAAAACACGCCTGAAGCGTAATTATGCCTGAAGCATAATGACTATCGATTCCAAAAAATAAATATCTCTTGAATGATTGAAATGATTCCTTTGAGGCTAAATACTCAAAGTAAGTAAAAGGGACATAGTCAAATGATGAGATATTCAGGTACCTGATGATAGAACATATAAAGAGGTCTCTCCACGTTATATTGAAATGGAATCGATAAATAAGTCGACTGCATACCCTTTTATGAAATAAGATTGATGAAATCATAATTCTTTGGCCAAGTATGAAACCCTAATGTAGGGATTATTGTTCAAGGACCTGAAGTCCAAATGCTTAAATGTGTAAAGCCAGTAATTATATGTACAAATGAAAAATATTTCACAGTCGTAAAAGACGACTAGTTGCGCGCGAAATTTTTCATAGAACTGGCATGACATATGGTGGATAGACTATAGTCTAAATCACTAGCTTGAGCTCCTTGATATACCAATGAGTGAGATCAAAATGTATGATTCTCATCTCGGTACTTTGGGAGTATTCTTTGATGTACCAGTTGATCGCGGTACGTTGGGATTTCAAGTAAAATGATTGTAGATTATATGTCGAAATTGATATCTATTTCAATGATTGATTATGCTCCTGTAAAATTAGAAATTGCAGTTTATAAAGTGCAAGAACATACATGTATAAATCATTGAAAGATTCAATATGCCCAGATTAGTATCACTATAGAATGATACAAATGACTCCATGATATAATATGTTGAAAGTGAAATTGGAGTGTACTATTTATGACATCTGGGAAATTGATTATTCACTAGAAGTGAATACGAAAATGAATATTCACCAGAAGTGAATTTGAAATTGATTATTCACTAGAAGTGAATTTGAAAATGAATATTTAATTATTCACTAGAAGTGAAAGATGCAATCTATGAAAGTGAATTATAGATTTGATTATTCACCAGAAGTGAATTCTAAATTTGATTATTCACCAGAAGTGAAAAATACAATGAAAAGATTCGTGATTGCACCAATATACATGTAATATTCCATGAAAGGAATAAATACGCGTTGCACTCTTTTTCCCTTAGCTGAGGTTTTGTCCCACAGGGTTTTCATAGCAAGTTTTTTAATGAGGCAACAGTTGAGGCGTATTGATGAAAATTAATGAGAATAATGTACTCTTTTTCCCTTGAGGTTTTGTCCCACATGGTTTTCCTAGCAAGGTCTTGGAGGCATCATCATAGCTATCAACAAGCTATAACTCAGCAACACATTGTTATACTGGAATGATATCAACAATGAAGAAAATCATACACATCTTATGAAGAATGTTATGATATCGGATACACACAAGAAGATTTTCATATATACACATTCCAGACGAAAGATGATATCATTATTCAAAAGGTTCATGAATACTTGATTGCACACTTCAGGGGGAGAATCATGCTGTCATGCTGTACTCTTTTTCCTTCGTCCAGGTTTTGTCCCACAGGGTTTTCCTGACAAGGTTTTAACGAGGCAGCGGCTGTACTCTTTTTCCTTCGTTCAGATTTTGTCCCATTGGGTTTTACTGACAAGGTTTTAACGAGGCAGCACTAAAGTATTGAAGCACTTCAGAACTTCAAAGATTCAATACATGATTTGTTCTACTTGAACATTAAGACTCAACGATTGACGATGGCCAATATCAGGGGGAGCAACTGTACTCTTTTTCCTTCGCTCAAGTTTTATCCCATTGGGTTTTCTTAGCAAGGTTTTAACGAGGCAGACAATTGCGTAATATGTCATTCAAGGGGGAGTGTTATAAATAATGTATATATGTGAATGACATTACCATTATATCCCTGTAAACTTTACAATATTACAATTGTGCCATTGTCCACTCCTATAAATAGGAGCCTATACTTACCAATTTATGATACCAATTCTTGAATGAAGAATTCTATTCATCTCTTTCTCTTTCTAATCTTGTTATTTGATTTGATAGTTTTACAACATTAATGAATTTAAACAAGTAATAGAATATTCCAGACTAAGCATGTGTTGTACACATACCAGTCAACATAAGATTTTTCTCCAAGATTGTAGATGAGTTGACGAGTCGTTGCTAAAACTTAAGACCTGTTTGGTGGAGATTAAAATCAAAATTTTAGTAGATTTTGATAAAAGTTGACGAGATATTTGGTTGAAATGATGTGGATTTCAAAAAATATGTGATTGAGATTACTTTGACTTAGATTAAAATCTTCTTTGACTTAGATTAAAATCAAGATTTTAATTCGTACCAAAGTGCGGCATTTGCATTACATATATCAATGAAGAAATGGAGTTGGCACTGCTATGCATGGCAAACCAAATGTAGCTTCTAGCATGGGCATTACTGAAGGTAGAAGAACGGGCATATCATATTTCCTAACATTCGCTGGATTAATTCTTGATTTTTTTTTTTTTTATTATTTTTTTCGTAGGTAAAACCACCAATTTAATTTAAAGGGAAGGCTCATTACTTCAATTGAGATGAGATGATGCTAAATCATTTCACCTTTTTTTTACTTGTGAATAAAATTATTATGGAATCCAATTGCAAAAAAAAAAAAAATAGATCTTTTGTTATTCTTTCTTTCCTATTTCTTTTTCTCTTAGATTCTTTTTCGATCAAGATGTATAGATCCCGTTCATGGATTAACGAAAATGTACAAAAGCACTAGGAGAGGAAAAGAAAGTGATTATTTTGGGCATTAAAAGAGTCGTAAGATGATTATTTAAGAAGGCTGGGAACTTGTGGGTCATTGGAAGGAACTGAAAGTCAATTGGAAGATTCCATAAAATTTAAGTAGTAAAATGATAGAACTTGAAAGTTTAAGGTCCAAATTGGGTGAGTTTGGAAACTGAAGGACCTAAATAGTTGGAAGCATAAAGAGTAAAGACCAACTGTACCATAAATAGTTAAATGCCTTGGTTTGGACATGGTTTAGTTCGTTCGGTTCTAAAGAGAATCAAATCATAAATTTCAGATATTTAGATCATTTTCAATGAGAAGATGTCCAAGATAGGAGAGAGAAAGAGATAAATATATTATTTTATTTTAAGTGGAAGATATGAAATAAGAATGTGAGAAAAAAGAGAGGAAAAGTAAAAAAGAAGTGAGAGAGATAGATACAATTACAAGTAAATTAAAAAAAAAATTAGTGAAAGATGTGAAGTAAAATATGTGAACGTGGAAGATGTAAAGTAGGAATGTGAGAAAAAGTGAAAAAGAAGGGAGAAAGTTGAAGAGAAAGAAGAAAAATGTGATATTAAAGTGAGATCTACGATTTTATGTGTGTGTGTCTCTCTCTCTCTCACACAGTTGACGGCTTCAAGTGCATGTGCCACTGGAGATGCTCTAATGATTTATGGATATTTTGATCTATGTGGCACTTATGTAGATAATTATCTCACTTATATTGATAAAATAGATAGTAAATTTTAAAGCTTATTCCCAATGATATTTGTCTACAATTTTTTATGTATACATTTTCTAGTAAGTTATCAACATCTAGATATAGTATAAGATAATGTCTCTGTCACGTCAGCGCCACATAAGCATGCAAACTAATCATTGGAGATTAGATTTTCATATCATTAATTATTTTTTATATGTGGCAATCTATTTTTTCCTAATTAATATACCATTAGAGATGCTCTTAGAAGTAAACAGTTGGGTCCAAATTTAATTTGAGATAAATACATATGTAAGGGTTTAAAAGATGGAATTTAAAATTTAAGAAACTTGTAGTTCTAATACAAAAATCGGGCTTTTAATTAAAAAGTATGTAATTTAATACGTAATTAAATAGGTTGAGGTCACAATTATACAATTTATGGTTACACACACAAATCACAAATTTTATAGATCGCAAATTATGAAATTTTTTTATCACAAATTATAAAATTGTTTGGCGATGAATTAATTCCCAATCACAAATAATAAATTTATAGGTTATGACTAACTTTCTGTCACAAATTATTCTTCCATCACAAATATTAATATTAAATATCAAGACTTATTTCTCGACCACAAATATGACTCACAACTAATTTCCTGGTCACAAATATTTGGTCACCATTATTTTTCGATCACAAACAAAAAATTTATAGGTCACAACTTATTATTCGATATAAATCTTGAAATTCGTAGGTCACAATTGTTGTCTTGATTACAACTTAAAAAATTATGAGTCACAATTTCTTCAATGGTCACAAATCACAAATTTCATCAATAACTTTTTTCTCTAAAACAAATTACGAATTTTTTATGTCACAATTTTCATAAATCATAAGTTTTCTCAATCACATATCACGAATTTTAAGGGTCACGATTTATTTCACTCACAATTTATCAAATTGTTTGGTCACGACTCATTTTTTGATCACAAATTATCAATTTAATTGGTCACAATCTACTTCTCAATCACAAACCACAAACCACAAATTTTATATGTCATAAATTGTGGACAAACTAATTAATTGGTCACAACTATCAAATTATTTGACCAAAAATTCAATTAAATATCACAAATTATCCTTCATCACCCACCCACCCACCCAACCCCAACCTTACAACCAATGATGCCAACATCGAAACCACCATTACACACCATCATTATCACCATTAATAGATCCACTCCAATTACCACCCCAAAGCCACAAATCGCCACCACACAACCAAAAACCGTTGTAGCCACAAATCGCCACCATCGCACACCATCACCAAACTCAGATCCGCCCCCAATTACTGGTCTCAAACAACTTCCACAAAGCAACAAATCGCCGCCATGACCCCACCACAACCATCACACATCCAACAAATGATTGTCGTCTCCGTCGCTACTACAGCCACCGTCGCCAACAACCACCAGTTGCCTCACCACCACCTGATAGCAAAGACCACAATCAAAACCACACTCCACCATGGCTGGTCACCATCATAACTGTTATCAAAAATGAACTTACCTTGAGAGGTTGGAGACGAAATCATCGAATGCTACTTGAAGAATCACAAGCCAAAACACATGGAATCATCCACTTGAAATCATGATATGAATGGAATAACGCCGAATTATGGAATTAAACAAGAGGCTTGAACACGTGATTACACGTTGTCCTAAAAGTACATTTGCTCCCTCTCGTTCGAGATGCTTAAAGGGTTAGATAGCAAATGCTTTAGCGGATTAATCAAGCCTTCAAACCATGTATTTATTAAGCACTAATAATCCATGGAGAAGGAACAAAAAACAATTGAAAAATGAGTATTGATTTTGGTGGAAAATGGCTTCTAAATTTTATGGATGTTCTCCCTCATATATCATATATATTGAATTGATCAATATAACATCCTTTATATAGAGATTAATCCACCTTTTATGAAGTACACACCTCTTAGACAAAATGGCACCTTTTGGTGCAAAAAACCAACTTAGGCACCAAAAGGTGCCTTTCGGAACCACCACGCGATCGCCAGTACAAGGCTCACGCGATCGCGTGATGCCTCTTTATTTTGAACAGATTCAAATCCGTTCAACCACGCGATCGTCGGACCACCAACCACGCGATCGCGTGGTTCTTCATTCTGGCCGGACCTTTAGGTCCGGTCCGGACCAGTTGTATTTGGTCCGGTTTTTTCTCATTCTTTTGTCTTCCTTATCAATACCTCTTTGTATTGATTCAATTGTGTACTTCATCTTATCATCTTTAAATATTTGAACAACCATTTGGAAACACAATTTTCCAACAATCCCTCACTTGTTCAAATATTTTCACCAACTCATTTTATAACGGTGTTATGCATAAAGTAAGGTATCTTTCGATTTGAACCTTACCTTAGTGTAAACGTCGCAAAGTATTATCGATATCCCGGGTAGCCTTAGCTTTGAACCCGTTATTCCATGTAACAATACCGGCAACATCACACACACAACACTCAAAGTCTTTTGTTCCACACAAGTTTTTGCTTTAGCGCGTTAATGGCCTTGCGCCTATCCGATTCGGGAACTTTTCAGAAAGTAACTCCAAACTTCCCTTGAAGCGGCACCACTTCTAAGTTCATATAGGTGAAGTTCTTCCAGCATCTTTGTTACATTTAGAGATACTTGTAATTCTGAACTTCATTAAGAGTTTTAAAACTCAGCCCTCCAACTGTAACAACCAACACTTTTAATCTAGAATGAGGTATGTTTTGATAAAGTGTTGAAACTATCCACATATCGAATGACTTGTTGTTACCCTTTGAACCCGTGAATTACTCATTTCGTAATGACAGGTAGGGTTGCCGTCATTGGCGGATCTTTTATAAAGGAGTTTCATCTCATCCTACTCGATTATGTTCTTATGATTTTACATAAGATATAAAGTCAAGTTTTAACTTAACTTTTTCACAAGTTATTGAATCATTCTTTGATTCAATTTATGTCTAGACTTCTTTAAAATATTTAAACGTGATCACTTCTCAATTATTTGACAACACTTGTCAAATATTTTACAATATTTTGTAGTCTATTTTGTGCACTTTATAGACTTCAAAATAATATTACTTTAAACTTTATTTAAACTTTAGTTATACTACCCCCACACTTATAGGGTAGACTCAAAAATTATTCTTTCACTCAATGAAAGAATCTAACTTTATATTACAATTTATTTACTTCATAAAATAAATTGTTTTTCGCAATTCTTTCACTCAATTGAAAGAAATAGAATCGTAATTCCATGAACACAATTGTTCTATCAATAATTTAATTGTCTCCTTAACGAATACAATAAATATTTTACAATATTTGTTTGAATGTTACCCCCACACTTTGGGATAATCTTCAAATTTCTCAATTTCATTTAAGTGAATGATTCTCTTTGTGAACCACAATGTTCAACAATAATCCATATTCACTTGTATGATTCATATTATTACTCTCCATTAGTAATAATGCTTTTCACATATACATGATATCAACCATTGATATCAATATCAATTAGATAGACTCATTCTATCTTATCATCTTGCATACTTTCTCAAATTATATAATAATCAAACTGGATTATACACAATAGTATGAAATAAGATGATAACAAATTTGAACAAAGATTTTATAAAATGTATTTATGTATAGTAAATAAACTTCTATTTGTTCAAATTTCTCAAATAAGACAAATTGATAATAAATACTTCACATAAGTATTTGCAAATGATTCACATATTTTAAACAAAAATACTTTATTGTCGCGTGATAAATATTTATCATTTGCCTCATATCAATGCTTTATAATTATCTCATATACCAAATCAATTTAGTATGTAGCAATTTATATTATGAATAAATATAGCATATATTTATTCCTCAAAGAGTCCAAGCAAATGAAATTTACATGATTCAACATTTATATCATGTTGTTATAAAGAGTAACATACTTATCAAAAATGAAAATTTAAGGAAACCACTAAGGTTATTAAAATCTCATGCATTCATGAAACTCTACTTTCATAAATTTTCAAATAAATCATATACTTCATAATTTTCAAATAAATAAGCAATATGCTATAATCAAGTTAGATTATCACATAATCAATGCACCAATAATATTATTAAATATGGTATTTAATAAATAAATCCAATTTCAATGATATGTTATATGTCAAAATAAGGTATAACAATATAGTATTCTATATTGCAAATTTGACATGCATTTCATTCATAGAATATATTATATAAATTTATAATGCATAACAACTTACTTACCTTTGTCACCGCACTCCATGATTTTTCTTTCTCCATTGCTTGTATCCATCCCCTCACAACTTTTAAAAATCTCTTTTAGGACTTAATCATATTACCCCCACATTTGAGGTATAACAAAATTAATTTCAATATTCTTTTTCGCAAAAAGAATACTTTTTGTCAAATGTATTTTAGTGATTACACTTAATCACTTCTTCAATTGACAACAATATTGTCAAATACATAAAGTGACTCAATCACTTTATTAATTTATACTTCTCTCTTTTAGAAGTATAGATAATTTTGTTTATGTGATCCAACTTAATCACTTGTTTGCATTTTAATATCCTTTAAACTTGTCAAAGTTTCTGCTAGGATATTTGATCACAATCACAATATAATTTCATTAATTTCGGAAATTATAATTTGAATCTTTTTCCAAAATGTCACTCTACATTTTAGGCTAAATTCAAATTTTATGTATAATCTTTCAACTCAATTGAAAGAAATATTTTGTAATAAAACCTCAATTGTTTTATTGCTATTTTTGTTACAAAAGATTATTGTCTCCACTATGAGCACAATATAATTTTCTTTTGTAATGCGCCTTATCTCCACATATTTGGAATAAGCACAAGTTTCTTAATTCTTTCATTTCATTTGAAAGAAATAAATTTGTAATTCTTTCACTCATTGAAAGACTAATATGAGCAAATTTGTTTTACAAAACAAATATCAATGTTAATCAATGGTCGTGATAAAATCATATTTGTGATCTCATCATCCAATTGTGTAAATATTTGTCACTTTTCACATGACCATTTGTTGTGCAATTTGAGATCGCAAGTGTACGATATCGCAATCAAGTAAAAAGTGGACCTTAGAGTCCGGATTATCGTTCCCACGAGGACTGCTATTAATTACCGAAATATTTCAGTTCTTAACTTTATTTGAACAAATGAAAATCGTTTTAAGAATAAAAATCTAGAATTAAGAAATGGAACTAATGGATTAAAATAATTGTTAAATTGTTTTGTGTTTAAATACGATTGTAAAGTAGTTGGGATTCACGATTTCACCTATCCAATTATATTAACTCCAATTCCATTTTTATTTCCTAAATATGCATTCGGTCGAATTCACTAATTTAAATTGAAATTCCTCTCTCGAGTTTAAATCAACTCTACTTAAATAAGTCAACCATGTATCTCTACAGCGGGTCTGAATATTCCTTATCTAGATGCATTACATTCTAGAATTCACACACGACCGCAATAATTACAAGAGTATATCTCTATCTCTCGTTCAATTACCGAATTTATTACCTAGATCTATGTTATTAACTCACCTCTCGGATTATGGAAATAACACATAAAATCATGAATAAGTGGCCAGTTCATTCACGCATTAAACGCAATAATAAATCAACACATGCATTAAAGCGTTAAAATACGGAATATGGGATTAAAATAATTAACTAGGCTACATCGTTCATCCCAACATTGAGATTAGTTACACATCATCATGAAATAACAAAAACAGTAAAAATAAACGTTCATTGAAAAATAATATAAGGAATGGAAAGATTGCACCAATTATCAATTCTTCAATTGTTCTCAATTCAAGCCCCTCTGCGATGTGGAATCTCCAATGATTTGATTTTGAATTCTGTGTTGTAGCTCGTTCTATGGAGAGGCAAAGGTCTGATTTTTGTGCCTTATGTGTTGTATATATAGGTTTTGGAGAAAACCTAGGTCAAGAAGAGGAAAGTCTGATAAAAATCGCGAGAAAAAGCCCACAGTTGGCCCAGCCGGATACTCACGCGATCGCGTGGTATTAACCCTAGCGATCGCGTGGACTTCATTAAAACTCTCGGGTTACAATTTTGAGTCTTCTCGCGATCGCTTGGTGTGTGACCAGCGATCGCGACTTCATCATTCTTCCGGCTGTGCAAGTTAGTCCTTGACTTTTAATTGCACCTTCAGTCCTCAACTTTCAATTGTTGCAATTTAGTCCCCAAACTTTATCTTCTTCACGGTTTGACCATTCAAGCTCTTAATTCATTCAATTAGGTCCTCCAACCTCTGATTTAGTCCCTTTGGCACCAGGCATGTTTCCCGGTTGTTGTCACAAACTCCTCACTTGTCCAATTTAGCTCCAATTAACATCCAATCGTGTCATTTTTCTATTAATTACTTCATTCTTCTTCAATTGGGACATTTTCTGAAAGGTAAACAAATAAACATGAATTAAATAGCAAATATTCCAAAACGACAATAATTAATCCTAATTTAGACATACAAATAAGTGTATAAAATACACTTATCAAATACCCCCAAACTAGAATTATTATTCGTCCTCGAACAATTTAAACTAAACTACAAAAATCAACGAAATAAGAGAACAAATATTTTTGTTGCGTCAACATGTTTACCATATGCCTCCAAAGTCCAAACCAATTTAAGCTTTAAGCAAGCATCATGAACAACAATTCGAAATAATTTCTAGTTGTATCTGCCAGATTTTTAAGTGTGTGTGTGAATAGCCAATGTCAAAGGCATACTTATGCAAAAGATATACTCAACACTGTGTGGCTCATTATGCATAATCTAGTCTAAATCCCATGTGGTCAATCTATGATTTCTAATAAAATTCCTTTCAACGCTCATGGATGATCACTACTTTCTGCTTTTTCTCTCGCATCCCAGGTTTTTATCTATGTGGGTTCTAAAAATATTCTTAGCTTTTTTCACACAAGGCAGTCAAAATCAGAAATATGTATGCACAACTAATCAAAAGAAAGCAGTCCCCAATTCTACAACCTCAACCACCACAGTTCAGTCAACAAAGCTTATACCATGCAATATTAATTTTTTTTATGGACGACTTTTTCTTTTAATTGTCCATGTCTTTTACCATCTTTGTGCAGAACTTTTCATACGGGCTTTCTATATGACCCCTGTAGCGGGTTTTCAGATCGGCAACTCCCAAACCAGACGGCTTTAGGGTACCAGGTTCAGAGAACCCCTCAGACTTACTTGCCCGAGTCATAAAGGCTTAAACAGAAAAGTTAAAGATGTTATAATGTCTTATGTGTAAGTCCACTCTCCGTACTCGCTTTCTAATTGACCCCTGTAGCGAGCTTTAGGTCGATGACTCCCAAGCCAATTGGCTTTAGGGCACCAGGTTTGAAGGACCCCTCGGACTTACTTACTCGAGTCAAAAAGGCATTTGAAGAGTCGAATAAGACCTTCAGCATTTTTCTGTTTTTATGCTGGAAATGGTTTATACTCGTTGACCAAACTGTAATGACTAAAGTGCAAAACCAAGAACCACAGACCTCCAACCCGTCAATACACACAAATTCCAACCATTTTACCCCCAAACTTGCCTTTTAACATGATTGGTTCTAATTTAGGGGTGGGATGTCTAACGATCTAAGTTCAGGGTTTTTTGAGTCATTCCTAAGTTCAAATTGCATAAACTCTGCCCCACATGTATTAAACAAAATCCCACACACAAGCAATTATCCAACACTGGCTATGTGCGTAGATAGTATGAATCTAGCAAAACATAACTAGTTCAAAAATAAGTTCCTGCTTTTTCATGTTGTCCAGTTTTCAAGCCTAAGCACAAATTGATTCAAACTATTTCCTAGGCAATAAATATGTTAACAAAGTTTTCAAATTTTTTTATTTTTTTATTTTTTTTATATTTTTTTTTTGTATCCCAATAAAATCGAATGAATATAAAATGAATGAAGAATGCAATGAATTTTCACCCCCAAACTTGAAATGAACATTGTCCTCAATGTTTGTCAAAAAGATTCAAGAATGTAAAACAAGACAAAGAAAAGAGAACGAGAACTTCCCAAGTTTAGAGGATGTAATTCTTTGAAGCTTCCTGTTGCACTGTCTTGGATGAATCGACCATTTTCTTGCTTTTCCCGATTTGGTTTGAGGTGTCCTGATTGATGTTTACCTTGCAAATAAGTGATAAGTAACATTAGAAGTCATAAACATCAATAAGAAAAAATAGAAGTTCAGTACTACACCCCCAATCTAAAGTCAATTTTTTAATTTTCAACAATGGTAGACCACACATATTCAAGCCTTGATATAACCTAGAAAAACACAACTTTTTCCGAGCCATATTATGATATGTTAAAGTTCACAGCATGATCAACAATATATTAAAAATTCAGCTCATTTGAAGGTCAATAGTGTCATGCAACAATGTGGAGAAGTAGGTGACGTGAGACAGTTTCTGGGTGCAATGGCCTGCAATGGACTTGCAATGGGGCTGCCATGGTGCAATCATTGTTTTAATGGATTTCATGCCATGTAGTGTACTAATTCATGAACTAAACACACTTACTCAATGATAACCATGTCATGAAGATAAATGCTCGGAAGAATCTCTAAAATTAGCACAAGAATGTCTTTGTGGCATTTCATCAAACACTATATGTGCACTCCATAAATTAAAGAACTTGCATCAATTTGGAAACATGGATTGACCAAGAAATTTCTACTTATTAAAGCACAAATCACATTCTCCAACAACTAACTTAAGCCCATACTCCACTCCCCAATAAAGTTGCACTTATGAATTCAAAGAAAATTTCACTCTTTTGAATAACTTGAAGGAAAGTGAAAACTTCATACCTTTGATTGAGTTTTGTAGGTAATGAAAGCAATAAGTTTGATGCAACAAGGTGTTGATGACAAGCACACAAAATGTAAGATCAAACATGAGGTGATTAGGGGAGAGAAAACGAGTGTCTAATGTTTGAAATTGAAAACATGAAGCACAACACTTAAAACTGCCGATTATTGTCCCAGAGTACCCACGCGATCGCTTGGCTGGAGTGCCAGCGATCGCGTGGTTCACGGTTAAATAATCTGTTGATTTTTTAATGCATTGTCATGATCGCTAGAGCCTATAGGCCCGCGATCGCATAGTTCACGGCAATAATGAAATTTTTTCCTATTTTTGAAATTCAAAATCATTTTTATCCCCCTAATCACTTCATGATCGATGCAATGATTTTTCAAACATTAACTTCATGATCCAAACTAGTGTGTGTGTGAGTTTGGAATGACGATAAAAATCTAGCCTAATGTAAACATGCAAAATCAAAAACATACCTAAATATGCAATAATAGACTATTATGCACAAGTGCTCTTAACATGAAACATGCAAAACACTCGAACATATTTCCTACCATGCATATATCTAAAATTCAGCAAATAAATAACTTATGAAAGCGTAATAAATAAAAGGGAAGAAAGGTTGGGTTGCCTCCCAACAAGCGCTCCGTTTTAAGTCTAAAGCTCGACTTTTTGCATTCTTTATCATGGAGGCTTGAATGATCCTCTTGAGGCTTTGCATTTCTTGCAATTCCCTGCCTTGCATATCTCCATTCGTTTTCTCACTTTCTTGAATTCCAAAGCCTCACTTTTAGCCAATTGTTGAGGGATGTTCGGCTTTTCTTCCTTTTTGTCCCTCCATCCCTCTTTTTCCTTTATGAACTCATATTTTGTGATTAGATCATCCTCGAACTTAATCCCTTGCTTCTCATTTTCTTCTGGTTTCTGAATTACTCCCTCCACCTTGAAGCAGCTTTCATTTAGACCTTCAAGATCTTGCCTTGGCTTGATGCTGAACGTGACTTGTTCCTTCTCGACCCTAAAGATGATTTCTCCCTTTTCAATGTCGATTAAGCATCTTCCAGTAGCTAGGAATGGCCTTCCAAGAATGAGGGGCATTTGGGCGTCCTCTTCCATGTCCAAAATCACAAAGTCGACTGGGAAGAAAAATTTGTCTACTTTTATAATCACATTCTCAACAATCCCATATGGATATTGGATTGATCTGTTCGCCAGCTTCAGTGTGATATTGGTTGGTTTAGGCTCCCCCAAACCAAGTTTCCTATATACAGACAAAGGCATTAAATTAACACTGGCCCCTAGATCACACAAAACATTATCAAAACTGAAATTACCAATAATGCAAGGGATAGAGAAACTCCCTGGATCGGTCAATTTTTGTGGTAATTTCTTTTGAAGTATGGCGCTGCACTCCTCACTCAGTGCTACTATTTCATTGTCAACCAATTTCCTTTTATTTGACAGCATCTCCTTCATAAATTTCAAGTAGAGTGGCATTTGGGCTAACGCTTCTGCAAATGGGATATTTATGTGCAGTTTCTTGAATATCTCCAAAAATTTTCCAAACTGCTGCTCCAATTGATGCTTTATCAATCTTTGTGGATAAGGAACTGGTGGCACATAAGCTTTGACAGGTAGTCGAACTCGAACTTCTTCTTCAACTTTTTCATGAACTTCAGGAGTCGCCCTCTGTTCTTTTTCACTTTTCTTCTCTTCCACCACATTTTCCTTTTTGTTCCTCTGATTTTCATATTCTGCTTCAGTCACTTCAGAAAGCTGAACCCCACTCCTTGTTGTTATTGCATTACATTGCTCCCGAGGGTTTATTTCAGTGTTACTGGGCAACTGTCCTGGCTGTCTTATTGAACTACTAGCTGCCAGCTCTCCCATTTGTCTCTTCAAATTCTTAATCTCAGCTGCTTGATTCATAATTTCTCCATTCTGACTCTTGACCAGCTGGATTAACACTTCTATGTTCTCGGACATGTTTTTCTGAGATTGTTGTTGTTCCTGATATCCAGGCGGCCACTGCACATTCTGATTGTTAGACCATGAAAAATTTGGGTGATTCTTCCATTTTGGGTTGTAAGTTTGTGAATAAGGACCACCCTGCTGCCTGTTTCCCACGAAGTTGACTTGTTCTGGATTTGATTGATTTTGTTGAAGTGGGCAGAAATTTATAGCATGATTTTCGAAACAAAAATCACACAAAGTTGTTTGAACCGCATTCACTGGCTGCACACCCATACCGTCTATCTTCTTGGTTAACGCATCCAGCTTAGCATTTAATGCTGTGATCTCGTTAACTGCAACCATTCCCCCAGAATTTGGTGTAGCTCTATCTGAATACCACTGATAACTGTTCGCAGCCATCTTCTCAAAGATCTCAGATGCTTCTTCATATGTCATATCCATAACTGATCCTCCAGCTGCTGAGTCGGCGTACTTCTTGTTTTCATTTGTCAGCCCATTATAGAATGTCTGAACCAAGATCCAATCTGCGATTCCATGGGTAGGACACTGTCTGATGAGCTCGTTGAATCTTTCCCAAGCTTCAAAAATTGATTCCCCAGGTTGTTGACTGAATGATAGAATCTCACGCCTTAGCTTTGACATGCGGCCAGGTGGGAAAAATTTATCTACGAATTTCTGGCTCATAACTTCAAAAGTGGTGATTGTGTGTAGGGGCAAAGAGTAAAACCAGGCTTTTGCTTTATCCGCCAAAGAAAAGGAGAATAGCTTTAATTTCACGGCATCCTCTGAAACTCCATTCATGCGTTGCATATCACATAGTTCCAAAAATGTCCTAAGGTGCGCATGAGGATCTTCAGATGGCAATCCATGAAAAACGCATGAATTTTGGATCAAGGATATCAAGGAAGTCTTGATCTCAAAATTATTAGATTGTTATCAAAAATGAACTTACCTTGAGAGGTTGGAGACGAAATCATCGAATGCTACTTGAAGAATCACAAGCCAAAACACATGGAATCATCCACTTGAAATCATGATATGAATGGAATAACGCCGAATTATGGAATTAAACGAGAGGCTTGAACACGTGATTACACGTTGTCCTAAAAGTACATTTGCTCCCTCTCGTTCGAGATGCTTAAAGGGTTAGATAGCAAATGCTTTAGCGGATTAATCAAGCCTTCAAACCATGTATTTATTAAGCACTAATAATCCATGGAGAAGGAACAAGAAACAATTGAAAAATGAGTATTGATTTAGGTGGAAAATGGCTTCTAAATTTTATGGATGTTCTCCCTCATATATCATATATATTGAATTGATCAATATAACATCCTTTATATAGAGATTAATCCACATTTTATGAAAGTACACACCTCTTAGACAAAATGGCACCTTTTGGTGCAAAAAACAAACTTAGGCACCAAAAGGTGCCTTTCGGAACCACCACGCGATCGCCGGTACAAGGCTCACGCGATCGCGTGATGCCTCTTTATTTTGAACAGATTCAAATCCGTTCAACCACGCGATCGTCGGACTACCAACCACGCGATCGCGTGGTTCTTCATTCTGGCCGGACCTTTAGGTCCGGTCCGGACCAGTTGTATTTGGTCCGATTTTTTCTCATTCTTTTGTCTTCCTTATCAATACCTGTTTGTATTGATTCAATTGTGTACTTCATCTTATCATCTTTAAATATTTGAATAACCATTTGGAAACACAATTTTCCAACAATAACAACACAGGACCATCACCACTATGACTTACCACCATAACCACCGCAACACCTCTCTCAATCCAACACATGCCTATCATTTGTTTTTAACCCATCATATCAACATCAAAATCAAAAGCTCAAAATATTTCGGTCATCCAAGGTGGGTGACAAAGTAGCATTTTCCACACCTCTCTATCACTACCAACAACCACCACAAAAACCAACCACATAACCACAAAAATCTGGAAGAGCGCGACACAGCACATAGGCGATGCCTCTATCATCGCGCATGTGCTCACAAAGTGATCTGCTCCATTTGTAGCCAAAATCCTCCTTCAACCAGAAAACCTCCACCGTACAACTCCATCTTCAGACTGATTTCAGTACCCATTTTTCTAGTTAAAGCAAATAATGCATACATCTTCTAAGGATTTGGTCTCGATTTGATAATTGCCAAATGTTTTGAGATTTGAATCGGGTGGGTTGGGTGATTTTGGGTTGGTGCGTTTTACTTTTTATTGTTAATATAAATATAATGATATTTTTATTAATATTAAAAATATTAATTAAGACCTAATTTTTTAACTAATAACTTTTAAATTTTATTTTTGAATTGTTAAGTTGAAATGTGATTTCCTCATTTAATTATCGAATTAGATTTTTATATTTACAACAACACTGCATAATCCATCCAATGATTTGATCAATTTCAACTCTTGTAAAATAACATAATTCAATTTAAAAATATGCAAATAACAAGTTGTCTAATAAGATTCATTCATCAATATATAAAAATTATCAAAAACTAAATAACAATGTTAAAACATCGGTGATTTGGCTTGGCCTTGGAATTTTTTACATTTACAGCATAACTACATTAATTCAACCAATCTTAACTCTTTCAAAATAGCCTAATCAAATTTAAAAATATGCAAAATAACAAGTTGCCTAATAAGATCCATTATCAATGCATACATGGGAGTTGGGTTTGATCTTGGAATTTTAAACTTGATCACTTAATTAATTAATTGACAAATTTATTTAGAAATATTAAAAACACCTTGGCTTCTTTAATATAAAAAAATTAGGGAAATTCAGTTCTTATTCGATTCTTCATCTAAAAATGCGAATAAAACCAAATTCGTCTTTCTTAATTCGAGTACCCATTTGAGTATTTCACCTAGAAAGAATCAAATCGAACCACACGATTCAGTTCAGAACCAATTCATTCTGATTCGATTCGAGAATTTTGTCCAGCCCTAAAAATTGCTTCAATGCCGCTAGTTATGTAGTTTGAGGTCACAAAATTGATTGAACTTTGATATCCAAATCTCTGTTGGTCACAAATTGCGCCCAGGTGATCTACGCCAAAAAATGCTCGAGAATGACAGTTTGAGGACTCAAAATGCTCGTGAAGGAAACGCTTTGGTCGTTCAATTTCAATATAGAAACATGATTTTTTAGTATTCTGCTGGGAATTAATAACAAATTTATTGTGCACTAATTTATATTCCAAAAAAAAAATCGACATAATTTCGACTTCTAGAATGAATGAAATGTTGGATATTGGTTTAATAAATCAAGAAATTGGTTAAGTATTGAAAATCGACCAAAGTAACTTCGTGTCGACTTCGACCAAATATTCAAACTCGGCCCATTTCGTTGAGGCAAATTAGTTTGTCACTTCGCCGCTTCGGGACGCAGAAATAGGAAAAATTTTTGGTCGAATTTTGACCATGCGAACACACGTGAAAAATATTATTTTCTGTTTTCACCTAAAGCCGTGCGGTCGCAGAGCTTATGATCATGTGGTTAAACGGTATTCCGAAAAGTTGTGTATTTTCGAAATTATACATGATTTGACTCCACATCACTTTATCCACAACCCTTCATCATCTATAAATAAGACCATTGGGATGTCATATTCCTCACATCAATGATATGCTATCACAATATCATTCTCTCCTCTCCCTTCAATCAAATTCTTGCATTTTGTTGCATACTTTTGATATTCTTTTTCACATTCATTTTTGGAGTTCAAAAAGCACATTTTGGTTCGTTGTGCTTGTGGTTTGGGGTTCTACAAACACAAGTAAGAGTCGTTGTGTCTTGAGAGTCGATTGTCATAAACCGTAGGCACCGTTACGTGACAAATTCGATTTAAGGAAAAAGTGTTCAATGCTTGCCTCAACTTTGTCTCTTTTTCTTCTCTTTTCTTTTTCTTGTTTCCTCGCCATTATTTTGTCCAAATCTCGGCATGTGTTTACATATAATTATATTATTTATTTTTCGTCACTATACACAAAATATTCCAACATGAAATAATGTACAATCAAGGTAAGAGTTCGAATATTTCTCCTTAAGATGATAATGTCCCATACTTTTACTGACGGTTGATAAGTGTATTTTATACACTTATTTATGTGCCAAAAGTATGATTTTATATGTTTGTTTAAGAATTATAAAGTTTAAGAATATTTTCTAATCATTTGTTCTATATTTGCTTATATTTCTGAAGATTACCCAAAATTGAGAAATTGATGCCAATTAAGCAAATATCGAGGAATTGGATGGTTATTGGAGATAATTTGTAAACATGAAGAAGTGTAATGAGTTAATTGAGAAGAACAAGGAAGAAAAGAGAAGAAACTAGAAGTTCAGGGGTTAAACCGCTCAAATTAGAAGATGAAAGAACAAGCGTGCAAATAAAAGGAGAGGACCAACTTATAATATTTCAAAAGTGGAAATTGCATATTGGACAGAGAACCAAGCGGCCAGAAGTTTCAAGCAACGTGGTTGTGCGAGAATCAGCAAATTAACATAACCTTATTTGGCATAACTGTGCGGCCACCAGGTTTACTACTGCGTGGCCGCCCAGCTTTCTGGCCCATCCGCCTGTTCTGCCCATGCGCGAATTTTCATGATTTATTCTCTATTTTTTTACTTAAACCTATAAATACTAATTGTAATGCATGAATTAGGGGTTCCCATCATTATTCTCAATTGTGCTTTCATGTGAATTTGCTGCTCAATCGAAGAGGGATCCACGCGAGGTCAAAGAGAAGATTGAAGATACAAGATTAAGAAGATAAACGTGGTTATCTCTTTTCATATTTCTTATAATTTATTTTCAATCATGTACCTAGGCTAGACGTTAAGTGTTGGGAATTGCAATGAAACCTTATTATTTTGATTTTATGCTTTGACTATTGTTTATATTATACAATTCGTAGGTTTGAGTAATTAAAGTATACTTTTTTATCTTATGCAAATTTCTGGCCAATTTTTGTAGAACTGAGTGGCGTTTTTCGAAAATCGAGAAAGTAGAAGAACATTAGACATGTTTAATTATCGCTATGTACGATAGGGGATAGAGATATATCACCTATGCCTGGTGTTATCCTTGAAAAGTGTTCACAAAACTAAAATATTTTTCTAGTGTCAATTCGTCATATAGATATAGTCGGGTTACATTTTAGAAAAAAAGTTTTTAATGCATCCTTGAGAGAGGACTTAATAGCATTTGGAATACATATTTTCAAATTCCCATGAATTGTGGTTAAACAATTAAGTCAAAGTATAGATGATAGATTTAAGGTGGATTCTCAATTTCCAACACGTTTGCTTTCATTGATTATAATTCAATTTTCTCATTGCTTTCTTAGTTTTATCCCTAGTTAAATTCATTCAACAAATCACCATTGAAATTCTCGTTCCGGTTAAGGAATTCAACCTAAAATACAATTTGCTCAATCCCTTGGGTATAATATCCTTACTTTTAGTTCACTTTATTATTTGTGCGATCCATACCTTTGCGAAGATTTTTGCTCTCTCTGAACAATAAGAGGACTAAAATTTACAAAGAAATAATATTTGGGAATGAAATGCAACTTTTAAGATATTGTAGGAAGGAAGTGAATAATGTTTTAGCAAGAGAAATTCTGAAAAGATTTGGAATGAAGAAAGTCTACCATATGGGGTCAATTTATAAAAGTCGAATGATTGTGTTTGAAAGATACAATAATCGAAAAGTTGTATCTTCAATAGATACAACCTGTTTAAGCCAATGTTTTTAGACCCAGACCGATCATAGACCCAGTCAAGGAATCGGGTTGAGGATTAGTGGCTCAACTCGAGATTGACAATGACATTAAAATAATATTAAAAAATATAAAACTAGGGTCAAACCCGAGTTCGGGTCGACCGGGTGTGACCATACTTGATTTTGGGGGTCACCTAGCCCAATTTTGTCTTGGGTCACGAGTTTTCCTATCGGGTCGACTAGCCCGAATCGGATTTGAAAATAGTGGTTTAAACATACAACAACTCTTCAGACAACATAGAAAACCGACACTTCTAAAAGACGCCACGTGTCGTGCACAAAAGATTCGGAAAAAATAATAGTTTATTTAATTTATTAAACAATATAATATAATTAACCCAAAAATATATATTAACTTGGTAAGAACAAGTTCAAGATCATTTCCTAGCCTGTCGATCGAATGACGTTGGTGCGCACGTGTGGATTTTGGCCCAAACTACTAGCATGTAAATCTTGAGGAATTAGTGGCCAATAGCCGGATCCTCCAACCCATTTTTCAAAATACCCTTTAACCCATTTGTAAGTTAAAAAGAAAAAGCAAAATTGATTTATTATTGACAAAGTCTAAAATATCCTTATAAGTATTCAAAAGAGTCCGGCCTCCTCACCATTTCTAGAGTTCGGGTCCGGCGAAAAAAAAGTCTCCTCACCATTCTAGAGTTCGATCCGTCCAAAAGAAGAAGTAGAAGACTCCGGGTTGTTCAAGAATCAAACTTTAGACAAGGTTATATTACATTTTTAGCTTTGATTCCTAGATTTATAGCTTGAAGTTTGAAATTTTTCTTATGTAAATCGAGTTTGGGTTCATAGAAGCATTTTTCTTGATCCGTCATTGTTGGAGCTTGCGAAGAAGATGAACTAATGGTCCGACCGGACCAATTTTGAAAAAGGTCCGACAGGATCAAAATGGTCCGGCCAAACCATTTTTGCAGCCGGACCAATTTTGAAATTGGTCCGGTCAGACTGTTCTGACTACATCTTTTTTTACATTATAAATAAATTTTAAAATTCTAAATAATTATTTTATTCTTAATATTATTTATCATTTATTACAAAAATAATTTCATTACTAAATATAATTAGAATTAACAAATGGCTAACTATGATCTCATAATTGTAACAAAAATTTAATAATTTCACAATGTTGGAAAATGTAATTATAATGTCATAATTTGTTAATAATAATTACAAATAAGATATGTAATTATAATTTCTTAATAAAAATGAATTAATAATTTCATAATAATTAGAAATAAGATATGTAATTATAATTTCATAATGCAAATAAGAAATTTATTAATAATATCAAAATAAATGTAATTATAATAATTAAATAATGTTGATAAAAAAATTATTAATATTTTTAATAATAATTAGAAATAATAAATATGGACTATAATTTCATAAATGTAAAAATATATATAATAGTTTCATAACATTAATAATTATAATTACACAACTTTAATAAAAAAAATAATACAATAATAATTAATGTTTTTTATATATAAATCATAATAATAAAAATAATAATAATAACGTTTTTGACTACATCTTTTTTTACATTATAAATAAATTATAAAATTCTAAACAATTTTTTTATTCTTAATATTATTTATCATTTATTACAAAAATAATTTCATTACTAAATATAATTAGAATTAACAAATGGCTAACTATGATTTCATAATTGTAACAAAAATTTAATAATTTCACAATGTTGGAAAATGTAATTATAATGTCATAATTTGTTAATAATAATTACAAATAAGTTATTTAATTACAATTTCATAATTTCTTAATAAAAATGAATTAATAATTTCATAATAATTAGAAATAAGATATGTAATTATAATTTCATAATGAAAATAAGAAATTTATTAATAATATCAAAATAAATATAATTGTAATAATTAAATATTGTTGATAAAAATTATTAATATTTTTTATAATAATTAGAAATAATAAATATGAACTATAATTTCATAAATGTAAAAATATATATAATAGTTTCATAACATTAATAATTATAATTACACAACTTTAATAAAAAAATAATAATACAATAATAATTAATATTGTTTATATGTAAACCATAATAATAAAAAATAATAATAATAAAGTTTTTCTTGTAATGTTTAATTTTCCTACTTGTTCATTTACGTGCGGTAGTCTACAATGTAGAATTGTTAAATATTGCGACATACTTTTTTGAACTTTGATTTTAACATTTGAAATTATTGCAGGATGGAGTATGCGGTTGGTCTTGAACTGAGAGGGCTTCCAGCTAAAGTTTCCCAGTACAGGGAATGTGACTTTGACACAGTTCTAAAGACTCTTGATGAGTATCATCAAGATATCTTGAAGCGATCATTCCTTGGCGATTCAAAGAATTGGCCATGATGCAGTTTGCACCACAGATTATAGATTCTCTGGTACTTCGACTTCTGAAGCCAGTAGACGGTGGTGTATATATTTTTTGCTTCGGGGATGACAAGATAGTCACATTCTCGACATTTGAGTTTTCCCTCATCACGGGATTAAAGTGTGATGGCCAAACGGACCCAACGCCCGAATTACTCTCAAAATCGAGGCTTCATCTGAAATACTTCGAAGAACAAAGGACCATTTACAGGGGGAGCTTTGGAATACTTTAAAGACTTGTCCCGATATGTTGGACAAATTGAAATTATGCACGGTCTATATTCTGGAGAGCTTCGTGAAGGGCAAGCAAGCAAAGAATGATATCGAGTTATACCCTTTGGAACTTGTTGATGATATTGAAGCCTTCAACAACTATCCATGGGAGAATAAAATTTATGTCGATACTGTTAAGATATTTAAGAAAACTCATTCTATGCCCAAGGCGGAGACGGGCCCCCGGAAGTATGATGTGTACGGCTTCCCTTTTGCTCTGCAGGTAATAATTTTAAACTTTTCATTTTGAATTAGTTTATTATGTATTTCATCGTCATAATAATTGCAAGTTTCACAGATATGGGCGTATGAGGTTATTCCCGCCTTAGGTGACATGTGGGTAGTTAAGACTGGGACGCGATTTCCTCGGATGTTAAATTGGAGAGCAACGGAGGCGCCAAGTTCTAGGCAGCTTTCGGCTATCCTCGATGATCCCGAGGTGATTGTTTAGAAATTGTTATTAAAGTAATATAATATTTGACACATGATTTATAAATTGTTTGAATGTTAATATATTAGTTCGAAATCCTTCATGCGTTGACGGCTTCGACCGTAGAGGAGGAGTAGGACTACATGCGTGGACTGGTATGTAATGTAATTTTAGATTGTTATTTACCTTTTGGGTTAAATAATTAATCTTCACTTTTGTTATATCTAGGATCAATGCAGTCCAGTACAAGACATGTCCCCGTCGCTCATGAGATCTCATTCATCGGGGGCATCTCGCGGACATTTACGCTCCTCCACTCCCCCGGTATGTTCATGGATTCAATAAGATATAATATTTTACTGGGGGTTCGTTTATTTCCTATTATTTATTTGGAGTTTATAATTTGAATTTCATATGTTTATGAGTTGAGAATTATTTTTGGAGTAGTCGGTGATATGGAAGTATTATTGAGTTGTGGTTGGTGTTTTGAATTGTCATGGTTGAATGTTTTTGCTTTATTATGAGATTTTGATGTCCCTTTACATGGTGGCTAAGTCCAATTTTAAGGGGAGACTCTGTCAAAATTTTTGTAGAATCTTAAATAAACAATATTCGACATTTAATTTCCACTTTTGTTATATTTAGGATCAACGTAGTCCAGTACGAGACATGTCCCCGCCGCTCATGAGATCTCATTCACCGGGGGCATCTCGCGGACCTTTACGCTCCCCCACTCCCCCGGTATGTTCATGGATTCAGTTTTCAATAAACTATAGTATTTTAATGATCACATTTACATGTTATAATATTTGAGTTAAATAATCAATTGCCATTTTTGTTTTCAGCGCCCAGTACCTCACATTGATGATTTGTTTGAGCGTCTGGTGGGGGTCATTCGTAATGAGATGCATGCCCTTGGGGATGAGCTCCGAGGTAAGGTCGACGCCCTCGAAGTGAAGGTCGAAGCCCTCGGAGGTAAGGTCGACGCCCTTAGGGATGAGCTTCGAGGTGGGCATGTAGTATCAGATATGATGCCAGAGCATGATGAGCTGGATGATATGATAGCTTGGATGACGGAGCAGGATTTTTACAAGATGCCGACTTGGTTCGCTGGAGATGTGACTGAGGGGGTGCCTCGGGGGCGGCGGAGGAGGTGCCTCGGGTGGCGGAGGAGGAGGTGCCTCGGGAGGCGGAGGAGGAGCTGCCTCGGGTGGAGGAGGAGCTGCCTCGGGAGGCGGAGGAGGAGGAGGAGGTGCCTCAGGTGTCGGAGGTGCCGGAGGATGAGTCGACTAAGCGGCTGACGGAGATGGTCGAGAAGAGGGGACGGAAATGTACTGTCGAGGTGAAGGAGCAGATTATAAGTAAGAGGACAAGACAACCCTCACAGCATGTTCTTTCTCCCTTCACGGCCGAGGCGAAGAAGAGGACATTCGTGGACGGCACTTATGTCAACTTATTCCACGAAATCGATCCGGCGAAGCAAAAGGTGTTCGATATGTGGTACTCTCAACTTAAGTCGAAGTAAGTTTCTGATGATTTTGTTTATATATTTCTTAACTGTTAAAATGATTGTATATGAATCTCTAATTATTTAGTCGTTCAGGTTTCGCTTCGCCATTGGGAAGACAACAATATCTGATGCCAAAGATTGGTTCGCAATAGTCCTCAGAAGCGAAGCTTGGCTTACCGACGATGTGAGTGCATAATCGTAATTATGTGAACTCACTATATTATTTGTTGATTAAATAATATTTAATTCGCTTGTATTTTATGTTGTAGCATGTTGATCTTGCGATGGAGTTGCTGCGTGATCGAGCTAGTAGGTACCCGAAATCGTTCGACTTTCCCGGGCGAGTGATCTTGTGTTGTGGCTTTAAAAACCCTGTCGAAATTGAGTACTCAATGTTTGAAAAAAACCTTGCCTCGTACGTGTTTCCAGATTACAAATTGGACTACGTGGTAGGGGCAGAGCCCGTGTGTGGCCAGTCGTGGACGGGTTGTACACACATCTATATTCCGGTGATCGCGAACTCGCACATCATTACTGTTGAGGTCGTGTTCACCGAATCGAAAATGTATGTGTACGACTCCGAACATGGTTGTTTCACAGAGACCCAGCTCCAAGAAACTCTAATGCCCTTGACATTCATTGTTCCTCTAATGGCTAAGCGTGCAGGAATTCATGTCAATGATGTACTAGCCATTGAGAGGATCAAGGGGATTTCCAAACAAGGTGTCATGTAAATTTTCTTATACTCGTATTTTAGTATTAATTAAATTCTTAACTATGTTCATTTATTTCACTAAAGTTTTTTTTTTTAACTTACAGTGGAGATTGCGGGATTTTTGCAATAAAATATATTGAGTTCTTGAGCATCGAACGAGATGTCAAGATGATCAATCAAGAACATATACAGAAGTGGAGGATAAATTTGGCTACTGATTTATTTACCTACAATTGTGATCCATAAGATTTAGAAATGTAAAAATATAATTTTTATATGTAATTGTGTAACAATATATTTTTTGGAACAAAAAAATAGTATATATATATATATATATATATATATATATATATATATATATATATACCCTAAACCCTAAAATAGAAAACTATACCCTAAACCCTAAAATATCTTTTTTTCCCCAAGAAACATTTATCATCTTTCATCGTATAATAAGCAATTCACGAACTTTATTAACATAGACAAAAAAAGATAATTTATTATCAACAAAACTACAATTACAGTAAAAGTTTTAATAGTGATAAAATTAATTATTCAAGGGAATCTGATTTGTACAAGTTTGGCGAGTATGACCGACTGCGCCGCACCTGCCGCACTTTCGCGGTCTGGGAAACTCTCCAGTTTGGGAAACTAAATAAGTGTGTAAAGCACACTTATCACACCCCCAAACTTGAGCTTTTGCTCGTCTCGAGCAAAATTATCTACTAATGCAATCAAGTAACATGGAATATAGATCAACAATGTTAGATAACTTGCAAATTACTCATGAATGCAAAATTGTATAATCAATTCAAAAGTGTAATTCCAAATAATGCTACCAAAAAGAAGTTTAGCTTATCCGATGTCCGATCGGTGTGTGTGTGCAAAGTCACTTTCAATTGTCAATTTAATTTCGAGAATGTTGATGAGTAAAGAGGTTTCAAGTCAAAACTACCCACCATTAATGGTCAATTCTTTTTCTTTCCCACTCATAACATTCATCCTCCAAAATATTTTTCTTTCCTCTCCCGGGATGCAATTCTAGAGGGCACTCTCAAATCACTCTTTTCTTTTTCCACTCTAGTTTGTGTGTGTTTTACCGACAATCTCGACAACCTAGAAATGCGGTGACTCTCCACTAATGAGTGTTTCGACATTCAAGTTTATACTAAGCAATTCAAACCCAGTATTCATCTAAGCCCTTATGCAAGTACAAATGCATGATTTCTAACAACTAGCGTGATGAATGCTCGTGTCTTCCCCACTCCCTTAAGCTTTATAATTGACCCATGTAGCGAGCTTTAGGTCGGAAACTCCTCGATTGTTTTAAGATCAAAGGGTACCAGGTTTCAAAATACCCCTACGGACTTAATAACTCGAGTCAAAAAGGCTACAAGTGAGGTAGACTTATTAAGCAAATGCAATAATGAAGTACTTTTTTTTTCTCAAGTGTGTGTGTGAGTACCCTACTCATTAAGCTTTCTAATTGACCATTGTAGCGAGCTTTAGGCCGGTGACTCCCAAGTTTCAAACTTAAGGCACCAAGTTTCAAGATACTCCTACGGGCTTAATTACTCGAGTCAAAAAGGCTTCGAGATAGGGCAATGCAATGCAAAAATTAAAATGGGCTTAGAAATTTAGCATACGGTCATTACTTAGCTTATACTTGGCGAAATACACTCCACACAAAATTTATTTCCAACATGCATGGAATCACCACATGTCTAGACCGTCTCCTTCACCGGGTCGACCATCCCCAAACTTGTCTTACAATAGGATCAAGAGATTTAGGGTTTTGGGAAACATTTGATAGGTTGATAAAAATTAAAAATACAAGCTCACAACCTAATTCTTCTACTCCATTAACCTCTTCACCGTTCAACAATTCCCAAACTTCACCAACAATCATTCATGAATATTGTGCTCAAGATAAATATGATCTTGCATGGATAAGCATTTTGTAAAAGTAGACACAAGTAGCATATTGGTCATAAATCATGAATCAATAACAATTTTAAACATCTATGTAATCCTAGCCAGCAAGGCTATCTAACATGTCAATACACAATAGAAAATCACCCCCAAACTTGAAATGCACATTGTCCTCAATGTGTAAAATAAAATCAAAGTAAGAGGAAAGAAGTTACTAGACATCCCAAGAAGTGGTAGGGGCACTCATAAGTAGTCTTGGGCGTGTGAAAATCTCATTGCAAGCACCACCAATCCACCCCCAAACTTGTGTTGAAGCCTCCAATCAATTGAACACACATTTCTCTAATGAGGCATTTCATCGAACACCTTATGAGCATCCTATGAAATTACACAAGAAAAGAGTAGATATTAAATGGTGAATGATCAAAAAATTTTAAATCACATTCAACATCTCAATTCTAACTCATAAATCCAATATAATTTGCCCATCCACATCAACATTAAATCACACTTGAAGATAAAAGACAATATGAACCAAGTGATTTAAAAATGAGTTTTAAGCAAAAATTGACTTTGAAAGTTTGATATGTGTATATGTTAGAATTAAATGAGAATGCATTGGAGCTATTTCACACTACCCAACTTGAGGATAATAAATGTAGAAGATAGAGACTTGGTCTAACCAATTTATTTGCAAGAAAGTAAATAAAATGCAAGAAAGTAAATAATATGCAAAAAATAAAAATAAAGCAAGTAAATGATATAGAATGGGTTGCCTCCCATCAAGTGCTTATTTTAAAGTCATTAGCTCGACTCTCCGCATAAGCACTTCATGGCACTCTAAATATAGCTTTTGATGCCTTCCCCATTTTGCTTCTTTTGGTTTTTTCCCACTCTTCATTGATTCGAAATACTTGCACCTTGCCCCTTCCAATGTTATGGGACTTGCCTATTCCATCCAATTCAAACTCAACTAAATAGACTTGCACCTCCTCAAGTGGCTTAATCACAAAATCAATTATTGGACAATCAATGAAGTTGAGAGAATTTGATTTGATTTCTTCCTCATTAATTGCCACTTCCTCATGTGATTCTTGTGTGATTAAATTGTCATTCTCTTCAAGCTCATCTTCTTTAGTTGATGTCTCCTCGGATTGAATGACCGATCCATAATTTGAATCCATGGGCAACGGCAAGTTTTTCCTATTAATTCCCAAGAGTGGGTTATACCCCCACATTTGGAATCCTTCCCAATACATGGCATCCCTCATAAGCATATCATCTTCATCCAAATTGGAAAAATCATTGTAATACTTTGCAAGTACCTTCTCATTCAATAATGGAGGACCATCTCCCACAAGAGTGATGTCCTCATCCCAATCATCCGGTACACAATCTCCCAAGAGCATGTAACTCACATACAATGTATCAATTGCTTGTTTTCGGCATTTCAAATATTGTCTAAACCCAATAAGTTTCGACGTAATCAAATCATTCCCCGAAAACAAACATTGTCCATTACAATGCATCTTGTAACAAATTTCACAACTTGAATATTCTTCAAGCATGTATTCATCACCCATGTTGAGATTGTTCAATGCAATTGCTTTCCTATTTTGTCAATATTAAAATCAAATATGCATAGAAAGAAAACCAAATACAAGAAAGATTAGAATAGTGGTGGTTAACCAAATGTAACAAAATAAAACATAAAAGAAAAATAATTACAAATTGTTAAAACTAAAATTAACTAAAGTAATAATCAAAGTAAAAACATTCCCCGGCAACGGCGCCAAAAACTTGTTCGCTCAAAATAGTGTACCGCAAGCGCACGGGTTGCGTACAAGTAATAAAGTGGACTTTTTGAGTCCGGATTGTCGATCCCACGAGGAATGTATACTCTAGATTGTATAACTTTAATTAATTTAATTCTAACAACAAAGAGAAACACACAATTAAAAGATGAATTTTTGTAAATTCTAAATTAAAGAAAATAATTCTAAACCGAATTAAAATAAGGAAAATGGAAGATAAAATATTTGAGATTCATGATTTCACTTAACTCTTGCTTAAGTAATTTCTCAACACATGCAAATTAATAAATTACTCATTTACAATGTTAGACCCGATTTTCCAAGCTTAGTTAATTACATCTCTCGAGTGAAATCAACCCTAATCAATTGGTCTAACCTACTATATCTCTATGTCGATTAAGGCCCAATCAATTGCATTAACTCTTTGTGAAAATAGCTCAATGGATCATCTAGGGTTTAAGGTATATCTCTATCCTTAACAAGAACCTAGAGCATTTATTATTTGGTCTAAAATGCACAATATCTCTCGATTATCATACACTCCACAAAACATATATTTGGTGATCAATCAAACACATGGAATAATCTCAATAACAAATACACATGAAATAAGCATTTAATCATCAAATAGCAAATATTAAAACTAATCCAAACTAGGTTAAATTACTACCATAAATTCCAACACAATAAATTAGCCCATGTTATATAAATGATACAAATGAGAATATTTATAACAATACATTGCAATTTTGACAAAATAATGGAGAAAATACAAAGTTATAGATAAAACCCTTTTTGAAGCTTGGCTATGATTTCCTCAAATATTTCACCACTTTAGATGTATTCTCCTTGCTCTTGATTTGTTCCCTAAGATTTATCAAGTAGGTAAAAGAAAAGAAAAAGAAAAGACAAAGAAAAGAAAAAAAAAAGAAAAAAAAAAAGAAAAGAACAAGAAAAAAGGGCAGAGGCTGGAAAAAAAAAACAGGAAGAAGAAGACGTTCCAGCAGTGTCAAAAAATCAGGTTTTAACTTTAAAACCTAGGAAATTGCAACATTAGTCCCAAAAACTTTGGAAGGTATGCAAAAAGGTCCCCAAACTCTATTTCTCTCTTGATCCACGTGCCCAGCTCAATAATTCTGTGGAAAAAGATGAAATCAGATTTTAAACTGCTGCCAAGTCCCTCAACTTTGATTTTGCAGCCCAAGTCCTCAACTTTTGACACTTGTTCACTTTGGTCCCCAACTTTACTTTTTTGCGTGCGATTGATCCATTTTCACTCAAATTCATCAATTAAGCAATCATTTTGCTTTCTATTGTGATTTTCTCCTTGAATTTGAGTAGTAAACCTTGGACCTCAACTTTTTGGGATGTTGCAATTGAGTCCTCAAACTTTTGATTTCTTTCAATTTGGTCCTTGAACTTCAAATCTGCTCCTCTTTAAGCTCAGTTGCTCTCCAATCTTGTCCATTTTCTTTTCAATTGAATTTTTACCTAATTGTACAAGATAAACACAATTTATAAGTAAATATTTGCTCAATTTGTCAATTAAATTGCTAATTTAGGAACTAAATAAGTGTGTAAAACACACTTATCAATGGTATTCTAGACGTACGTACATGTCTAGGAGTACGTCTTCGGACATTCGATGGCAGTAAATTATCAAGCAGGAGCAAGTGTTCGAGAAGTTCTCACTCAGCATCATTTGGTAGAGGAAATATAGTTTCAGCATATGCTTCTTTCCACAAAGCAGTGGTATAGTACTCAGTTGATAATGACTGTGGTGAAAAGCCCCTATGTCTAGCAACTGCAACTGCATGAGCGCATGGAAAGCGCTCAAGCTGAAACTGTCTACACGTGCACGTGTTGTCATTCAAGTCCACAACATAACCAACATTACGTTCGCATACAACGTTGAATCTAAACTGATCCAGTGGCTCCACGCCCAACCTTTTAGCCAAGTCTAATGTCTTGAAGAGTTTGGTTTCCATGGCAGGGGTGAGATAAGATGTGCATGATTGAGATTCCTCGAGTCTATCGTGAAACCAAACCTGTAACTTCTCCCTAATGTTCTCAATCATTGCCAGAATTGGTAACTCTCGATCCTTTTTAAATAATGCATTCAAAGACTCCACGTTATTTGGCGTCATCATATTGTATCGACGTCCTCAAAATTGACACCGTGCCCAATGTTGAATCCCCAATTTATCTATTAAGTACTCCGAGGCTTTCTTACTCTTGTTATCTATTTCGATCATGAACTTATTATAATCTTCAAAAGTGTAAGTCTCTACCGCTCTCTTAAACAAGGAAACGATCCCAGTACCACGGTACGTCGTCTTCAAATTTCCTTGTATATGGTACATGCAATAATCATGGTGTGCCTCGGGAAAAACTTCAGCTATACCTTTTATGATGGAATTTCCCCGATCAGTTATAAAAGCATGGTCATGGACATATCCAATTACGTCCCTCAACTTTGAGAAAAACCAATTCATCGCTAGATCATTTTCGCTATCCATTATACCGAACGCAAGAGGTATATTTGAATGTTGGCATCTTGACAGGTAGCAATAATTAACTTCCTTCATATCTAGCTTTCAGTGTTGTACCATCTACTAGAATTAGAGGTCGCATCGATCTTCTAAATCCATTTATACATTGTCCAAGAGCCATGAAAAAATACTTGAAGCGATTTTCGTCGTCAGCCTCAATAAAGAATGTCGAACCAAGATTAGTTCTCGATATATTACGACAATACCTGACTAATTTCGCATAACTTTCCTCGAGTGAACCCATTAAATCCTCTAACGCACATTCTCTAGCCTTCCAGGCCTTCTGGTAGCTCATGGTCACCCCAAAATCTCTCTGCACATCGTTAATGATGTCTCTGGGTCTGTAAATAGTCGTTGGGTCATCACAAACTTATGCATTGTCTGTCGTCCTATAAATCATGAACGCGCTTATCTGTGATCATTTCGACGAATGCCCACTTGACAAGTTTGCTCTCGTGCATACTTGCGAACTACGAAGAATTGATTTGTGTCCATCCTCGTTGCTCGCAAACGCCAACTGCAATTATCATCTACACAGACAATTGTGTAGGTACTCCTGTCTAACTTCTTCACTTTAAACTCAAAATTGTGCTTAAGTGCAATACTGTGCACCGCTTCTTGGAGATCTTGCTTGGTATTAAATAATTGCTGGACTTCCAAATCTTCATCATCGGAACCACACATGAACAATTAGTCGATCGTGAACTTGGCCAAGCCTGTGAGTTCTCGAAGTGCTCATGTTGACGTCTGGATAAATTAATCAGATCATTGTTTGTAAATGGAATGTCCTCCTGATTGTCTCCGACTACATCGAGACCTCTATGGGTGATAAGAGGATCATGGAGTATAGCAACTGTATCAGGAATAACATCATCATTCTCACGAGCTATTTCTAATGTGTCCCAAATATCATTCACATTCTGATCCCCACCATCGAATTCTTCATTCTGATTATCGGGGGTATCCTTTCGTACTAAAGTTACACAGAGAGGAATAGTTTCCTTTTTATTCGCCTCAATTAACCACGTAATTTGTACATCAGAAGTAACAAACAAGGGTGGCAATGCAACAGTAGAATTAAAGTTATATAGAAATCCAAATTTCATGTCATATTCAGATGGATCAACTTCGAGTTGATCTTGTAGTTTGCTGTACATGTCTGTAAATGACATACCTGGAGTTAACAAAATTACAGAAATGTTTTGATCACTTGTATATTTCCATGACCATCGCAGATTTTCATCAACCACGAATTCACCAAAATAAGAAACTGGTATGAAAGTCATATCTGCATTAATTAAAAATAATAAAATTTCAAAACAACAAGTTAGGAAAAATCAGAGTAATTGAAAAAAAAATAATTGTAAAAAAAATAGTTGTCGGGCCGGAGCCTCGATCCGGCCGGACCATGCATCCGCAATATTTAACCATTCTACATTGTAGACTACCGCACGTAAATGAACAAGTAGGAAAATTAAACATTATTTAATTATTATAATTATATTTATTTTGATATTATTAATAAATTTCTTATTTGCATTATGAAATTATAATTACATATCTTATTTCTAATTATTATGAAATTATTAATTCATTTTTATTGTGAAATTATGAAATTATAATTACATATCTTATTTGTAATTATTATTAACAAATTATGACATTATAATTACATTTTCCAACATTGTGAAATTATTTAATTTTATTTACAATTATGAAATCATAGTTAGCCATTTGTTAATTCTATTTATATTTAGTAATGAAATTATTTTTGTAATAAATGATAAATAATATTAAGAATAAAAAAATTATTTAGAATTTTATAATTTATTTATAATGTAAAAAAATAATTTAGAATAATTATTTTTAAAATTGGTCTGGCCGGACCGTGGCATTGGTCCGGTCGGACCAATGCACGGTCCAACCGATTCCATTAATTTTCATTGTTTAGTCTACATAATTATAGATCTATAATTATTATTAACTAAAAAATTAACAATATATGATTTTTTCGTTAATTTTTTGTTACTGAAATTATAGATCCGTTGAATAAATTTAACAACGAGAACAAAATTAAATACAATATAATAAATATTGCTAAATCAACTTACCGATAAGAAGTAGCGAATGAAATTTTTTAGTTGAGGTTTGTATATTTTTTGCGGATTTTTTTAGCACAAGCAGATAAAAAATGAGAGAATAATGAAAAGTGAGAATTGTATTGTTTTGTTTTAATATAAATATGAAATAAATGAAGGGTATAAGAGAAATATGGTTATTAAGGGTATACACGTTATTTTAAAGAAAAAGATGTATTGTGGTTAGTTTTTGAAAAGTTAAAGTATTTTGACTTAGTCCATGTTTGACTTGAATATTTTTAAAATTCTCCCCGTAAATCCTGTCCCTTTAGTTTTTTTATGTGTGGAATGTAGTTGACACATTTCCAATTTTTTACTAATTTTTATTCCTAATTTATTTCAACTTCAAGTGACATACTGACATCGTTTAGCCTTAATTTCTCAATTACTCGAAATTGAGTTTGAGAAAATAGACATTAATCAACTCAAGAAGCAAAACACACTTGGCCAAATAAACCTTTCGTTTGACAATTGAATCCTGGCAAATAACTGGTCAAAATTTGGTCAAACCAACTTGTAAAATTTATTATCCAACAGATTCTATAACGCCCCAAGTTCCATTAATCCGAAACACTATTTCATCCTTTAAAATTAACATTTAAACTAAGCTTTTTAACCATAACAATTGAAATTTAAATCGCATAATTTTATTCTGAGCTTCCAACGGAAATAATTCAAAAATTTTCAACACTTCTTAAAACATCAAATCAAATTAACTTAAAACAACAAATTTAAACTTTAAAACAAATCATTTATTTGTCCTTCTGTCATCATTGTCCATCACCCACCACCGTCTCCGAAGTCTACAAAATATTGTTAATAACGGGGAGAGTGTTTCCTTTAAAATACTCAGTAAGCTTATCACAAAGTAATTAATTCATACTATGAAAGTACACGTAAACATACAAATCATGCTAAACATTTCATAGCATTACATTATATCATATATTTACATAAGTGTGTAAAAGTAGTATCGTCTTATCTCAACATGCAGTAATGCATATTTGTTATAGTGCATATATAACATCATAATTTCTTAGTTCAAATTCAATAACATAACTTCGTCTCCTCTTGTCTATTCTCAATTCATATCAACATATGAATAATCACATTTTCACGTGCGAATCATAGCTAAAGCAATTAATAAGAATGTGTCTACCTCCAAACTTAAGGAGTTTGAATCGAGCGCAGAAAAAACTAAGTCTCTAAATGTTCGTTCGTGTCATCAAGCCAAAAGAAAAATAAATCTTAAATTAGAAATTTAGATATTAAAAGTTTAAAAGAAAATAAAAGTTTTGGGGACTAAAATGACATTCTAACATAATTTAGATTGAAAGATTTGGGACTAAATTAAATTTTTTCAGAAATAAAGGGGCTGACTTTAAAGTGCAGGGCTAAAATAATTAATTTTGAAAATTAGGGCTGAAGATTTGAAATATCACCGAAATTAATAATTTTGGAAGCTGTGGACTAAATTGATTTTTTTTAAAAATCTAAACGTAAATATAACATTTCTCTCTCTCTCTCTCTCTCTCTCTCTCTCTCTCTCTCTGTGTCTTGGGGAGAGACGACATGGAGGAAGGGCGAAGCCCCTTCTACGAAACCAACCGATGAAAGTGCAGCCGATGATATCTCTGTCGCTGCGTGGCAGCGATCGAGGAGGGGTGCTGGTGGTTGGCGGAGAGGAGGAAGGATTTTGGTTGCTATTTGTGTGAAGAAACGAGGGCTCGGGTTTGAACTTTGTGGGTGATTTTCGGCTATGAAGGTAAGTATTAAGTTTATTGGTTTGGGTTTGGAGTTCTTAGAATCGATTATGGTGAATTCGGAGATGTTTATTTGGGTATGGGATTGGATAGTAGCCACCGGTGGTGACTTGGAAGTATGTGTGTGTGAAGTTGAAGGCAATGTTCTTGGTTGGATGTACGAGGTTGAAGGAAATTGTTTGAGATAAAGGAATTTCTTACCCAAACTTGTAGTGTGCGTGAGGGAAGAAAATGGGGTGGTGGAGTTGAGTTATAGCCGATTCTTGGAGGAGAAGGATTTGTAGTTGAACTTTGATGGGAGGAAATGAGGGGTTAGTGCATTTCCAATGCCAAAATCAATTAGGGAGATCAACGATATAGAAATAAATAATCGTGGATCCCATCGTAATATCTATTTTCCCCTCTCTTCCACCTTTTTTCCAGCTTTTTCGTACTTCGATACTGACACCATCTACAAATTCACCTTCTTCTATCCGACTCTTCAACTATTATTTAATTTATTTTTGAATTAAGAAAATGTTAAAATAATTAAATTGGACATGACATTAAAATTTGTAATTTTTGGACTAAAAAATAATTTTGGACTAATGATTTAAATGAATTTAATTTTTCATCATATAGTCTTTAAAATAATAATATGGTTAGACGAACAAGTTTTTATTAGAAATTGGGTGAAGTCATAACGACATGTTTTAATAAATTTAACTTTTATTATAATAAAATTTCTATGTCGCTACAGATTTGGCTCCAAGTTAGGCATGTATCCGAGCTACTAAAACCCCCTGTATGTATGTATGTATGTGTGTGTGTGTGTGTGTGTGTGTGTGTGTGTGTATTCAAAGTTCCCCAACACCATAGAAGACCGAAAAACACACCATATGCATATCCATGTCCTAGAGACAGGGACGGAGCCTGTACATGTCCAGTTGGGGGGGGGGGGTGTAGGCCCCCACTGGAAGAAAGAAAAAAAAAAAGAGTCCAATATACTGGGCCGGTCCACATGAATTAATTTGACCCAAAAAAACTTAACAGTTCGATTCCAAAACCCAAAGAATAAACAAGAGTTTAAGACATTCAAAAATCAAACCCAATTACCACTTCATTTTCACTTCACGCTTCCTGCTTCCAGTCGCTCCCGCTCCTCTCTCCGTGTCCCTCCGTCCAGTTGGCGGTTCTGCGTCACCGCAATCTACAGAGGCAAACGGTGGAATTTTTTCCAATTTCAACTTTCCAGATAAGTTTTACATTTTAACTAATTGTTTATCAGTTTATGGGATTTTGTTTTGTTACTTGTGTTTTGTGTTGTCTGTTTGCAACTTCTTCGTCCTTTTTTTAAAAAAAGATTTTGTCCAGGCTATAGGCAGTGAGATAGAGTTGTAGTTTTTGGTTTATTGGATGAAATTTAAGATTAAATTATCTGATTAGGTGGTTTAAATTTGTGAATTGAATTTCATTATTATTAATATTCTGTCTCTCGTTAGTGGTTTATTGCCCTACACTGGTTAGTTGTTACTTGTTAATTAACTTAATTTTGTTTTTTGTTTCGTCTTTTCAATCATTTTAGTTTTAAAAAAATTTTGGGGCTTCGCCCCCGAACCCCCGGGAGGGAGCTTTCCCCATCCCACCATTTGGGATTTTTGGCCTCCACTCGCTCAAAATCTTAGCTCTGTCCCTGCCTAGAGATCAATTGAAAATTTGAATGACACCATAACTCATCAACTCAGGGAAAATAAAGAGAAGACCCAAGGAATTTATCGAAGATCCAAGCTTGAAAGTTTTCGGATTTCTTAAGGTTGAAGATCAAGATTGAAGAGATATATTCCATTTTTTTGTTCCTAAAATAAACGTATGATATCTAGGTCAACTTTTTTCTTGTTTTATTTTTTTCTTTATCATGTTTCTTGACCAAATAATTTGTTGGGATGATCGATGTAGTTAATTGACTTCAACTCATTATTAAATTTAGGGTTATAATTCGAAACCGTCAAATCGCTAAATTGAATTGAAACCGTAATTTTGAAACCGTTGGTTCGGATCCACCGGACCCTCAACGTTTTGATTTTGACTCAAATCGAACTACTTTCAAATAGTTTGGTTTAAGTTTCACTTCTCAAAACCCGTTTCAAATCGTCAACCTGCAAAAGAAAAAAAATTAAAATTAATATTTAATGACAGAATTACAGATTTATTTTACAGTTAATTTTTTTTTACAGAATTTGACTTAAAAAAATTTCCAAGACTTATTCTATAGGCTCTAGTAGTCGAGTCCATACTTAATAAACATGATCAACCAGCTCTATCAAAACACAATTACCTTGAAAAGACTATTTTGAAATTTCATTATCTGATTCTCATTTCAAACCAATAAATCCAAACATACATATTTTTATACAGTAGCAGGAGACCTTGGAAGGCATTTTGACAAAGGAAAATTAAAAGAAGATATGGAGGAACTCCTCCAAATTACCCTTCTGTAATGAGTTTGTAAATCGACCCGAAACTACTATTGGGCCTCATTAAGAACAATGACAAAAAATTACTGGGCCACAACCCGCGAAAGAAATGTCCAACAATTAATAAGATCATGCTGCAGGTGAATAATGGAATCACCTATAATCAAGTAGCTAGAATAGGAAGAGAGCTGGGATCTAAATCAGACCAATCTCATATACTCATCAGATTGATTAGTGCATCACGAGGAATGTATGGAAATTTGTCCAGGAATCTGGCTAACCCCAAAAGGAATGAAGCAAAAATGTTGGCTGAGGTAGGGGGGGGCTAAAATGGGTAAACTGAGAAACGAGTTGTTATAAGAAGGAGACGATAAAGAAGAAGAGGGGGACGAATTGAAGTAGATATAAATCACATTCATATTTTACTTAGTCCAAAATTTACATCAACAGTTTGGTGCTCACCATGGGGCATGAAAGAAAAAAGAGAAAAATGGTGACAACTCGGCGAGCAGTAGAAGAAGGTCCATCAGATACTCGTGCCTCTGAACAACTAAATGAATAAGAGGTAGATACAAGTCCTCTCGAACGAGAAAATCCCCTTATGATACCTTCAGATCAAGAGTCACACACAACTATACCCACAACAGAGCAAATCAATGAGATGATCCGGATGGCAGCAGCAGCAGCCCTGGCTACGAGAGATCCGCAAGACGAGCGACGAAACCGAACCAGGTGACCAATTGGAAGAAAGTCATCGACGAGTAGAAGTCCGTACGCTGGGTAACTCATATCCCGACGAATCTCAAGAGCAAAAGAAATGATCCAATCCATTTACACGAGAAATCTTGGATGAACCACTCCTATGAAACTTCAAGCTACCTAACCTGTCAGAATATGATGGCATGTCCGAACCCAGGGAACACCTAGAAAGGTTCAACAGCATGATGATACTTTATGGCTTTATGATACCATAACAAGTCAAGTGTTCTTGACCACTCTCAAAGGGAGAGCTCAAACCTGGTTCTCCCAACTGCCCATAAATTCCATCTCCAATTTCGAAAATTTCTCTAACTGCTTCCTCAAAAACTTCGACAGTAGCAAAAGGTATAGAAAGACCATTGGATAACTCATGACAGTCAAGCAACAGTAGGGCAAAACCTAGACATTACATTCAACGCTTCAACAAAGAAGCACTAGAAGTCCCCAACCTAGATGCCAAACTATCTGCTGCAATCTTGACTAATAGATTAAGGTAGGGACCTTTTTTCATATCACTAACGAAGAGTCTGCAAACCGATGTTTATGAATTGCTTGCAAGGGCTGAAGAGAGATCAAAGTTGAAGAAGCACAAAAAGCAAAAGAAGAAAATGAGAAACACATAAAGAGAAAGGATGAAAAAAATCCTCCAGGGAGGATCATAAGAAGTAAAAAGCTTGGGACTCAAACAAAAACTTTCGCGGCTGGTACAAACAATACACACCCATTAACATCTCATTGCAAGAGACATCATGTCAGTCTCCCAACAAAGGTGTAATCACATGGCCGATGCCATTGAAGATCGACGGACGACATCCCGTAAACGATGCATGTTGCTAGTTTCATAAAGGATTCAGCCATAGGACAGAAGATTGCTACCAACTAAAAGACGAAGTTGAACGCTTAATTAGATTGGGGTAGTTGGGACAGTTCATAAGAAAAGACAATGATATGGAGTATATGGGGCAGCACACCTCTCCTAAACGAGGCCACCCCAAGCATAATCAACTACAAAAAACAGATCACCCACCAAGCGGTGTGATCACAGTCATTACCAGAGGACCTTCATGTGTAGATAGCAGGTCAGCAAGGAAGCTTTACGGACATGACGTCTGAGAGAGAACATTTGTGTGGGACCGCATTGAAAATCCAAAGTATTATCAGTAACTTCATTCCTATCTTATCTTAAGGAAATCTTGATAACAATAAATGCAAAGTCAATTATTTGCTTGAATTTTTTTTAAAGTTAGTTCTTAACTCGAATAACCTTTCAACGGTCGATCATAGTAGACAACTGGTTAATGTGGCACTCAATGCTTGAATATCCAGCCACGGTAAAACAACCTGGTCATGGCAGCTATCAATGGACAACTAGCCGACCATGGTAAACAACCTGGTCACTACAGCTACCAAACACAAATAGTCGACCATAGTAGACAACTTCGTCAATGCGGCCCTCAATGCTCGAATAGCCAATCACGGTAAAACAACCTAGTCACAGCAGCTATCAACGCACAACTAGCCAACCATGGTAAACAACCTGGTCACCATGACTATCAAACATACAAATGATCGACCACAGTAGACAACTGGGTCAATGCAGCCCTCAATCCTCGAATAGTCGACCACGGTAAAACAACCTATTCACAACGATTATCAACACACAAACTAGCCAACCATGGTAAACAACTTGGTCACTACGGCTATCAAACACACAAACGGCTAACCACAGTAGACAATGGGGTTAATGCGGCTCACAATGCTTGAATAGCTGACCACAGTAAAACAACTTGGTCACGATGGCTATCAAATCACAACTACCCAACCATGGTAAAACTTAAAAAGCTAAAATTGAGAATCTTTCCCATTGGTATGGTCTAGAGTTCCTCATGCCTAAAAACATATTTAAATTTCAACTCGATCCAACAGTCGGATCAAAAGTTATGTCTGTTACGAAATTGGCCGACGAAATATATCGCCATGTGATGCAGTCCCAGCAGCGAGCTGGGGGCATACATCTCAACTCGCCATGGCAAGCTGGGGATATCACTCCCAGCTCGCTTGATGAGCCAGAGATATCACTCCCCAGCTTTTATGATGAGCTGGGGATATCACTCTCCAGCTCACATGACGAGTCGGTCCTCAACTCTTACGATGAGTTGGAGATATCACTCTCGAGCTCGTCGTACGAGCTGGAGATATCACTCCCAACTCGCATGACAAGCAAGGGATATCACTCTCCAGCTCGCATGACAAGCTGGGAATATCACTCCCCATCTCTCATGACGAGCTGGAGATATCACTCCCCAACTCTTATTGCAAGCGGGGATATCACTCCTAGCTCGCATGACGAGCTGGAAATATCACTCCCCAGATCGCTGTGAGCTGGGATGCACCCCCAGCTCGCACAGCTAGCTAAAAAAGTTATTTACTACGGTTGGAGAATTACCTAGTGCCAAGCATACAAGAGGGGCTCCAGTTTTTTTTTTGCGCACACGTGATTTCACTTGCACTTAACAATATTCATATATTAAGATCACTGTTGCACGAAAAAAGGGGCAACTGGAAATGAGTTTGTAAATCAACTCAAAATTACTATTGGGCCTCATTAAGCACAATGAGAAAAAATTATTGGGCCACAACCCGCCAAAGAAATGTCCAACAATTAACAAGATCATGATGCAGGAGAATAATGGAATCACCTATAATCAAGTAGCTAAAATGTTGGCTAAGCTAGGGGAAGCTAAAATGGGTGAAATGTATGGGCAATCGTTCAGGAATTGACTAGCACATCATGAGAAATGTATGGACAATCGTTCAGGAATCTAGCTAACCCCAAAAGGAATGAAGCAACAATGTTGGCTAAGCTAGGGGAAGCTAAAATGGGTGAACTGAGAAAGAAGCTACTATAGGAAGGAGACGATAAAGAAGGGGGGGGGGGATGAATTGAAGTAGATATAAATCACATTCATATTTTCACTAGTCCAAAATTTACATCAATACCTTCCTTTTGGTCAATTTTAGGAGAAATTTTAGTTGAAATGATTAGATATGGATCACAGTATTAGGGAATTCTTTTCTATTCCAATATTTATTTCAACTCGATCTAAATATATTAGTTTAGTTTCGTTTACAAATTGCGGTTTGAACCTGCAATAAATCACAAAAATGGTATGTTTTGATTTGGTTTAGGAAATTAAATGGTTTTGTCTGGATTGGAAAAACATCAAATCGTTTTAAATGATTTGATTTGAAAATTTATCAAAAATCGTCCAAATCGAATCGTTTACCCCCTAATTTAATTTATTATTTTGAATCTTTATTTATAAATTTGGTTGAACTGACTTGGCTCATTTATTTTCATGTTTGAGAACTATAGTATTTGTTTACTTGTTTGATCGAGATATTGTATGTTATAACATTAAATCTTAATTTTCATGAATCTGTTACGAAATCGTGAGATTTTTACTTGTTTATGCAGTTGTCCTAAATTCTTAGATTGCTTGTTTTAGTTGTTAGTTATAAATTATACTCAAAACAAGAATTGAAACTATGTTCTCGTAAGTGTTAATTTTAATAAAGTGTGATTGATAATAAATCATCGTGGGATGGTACTTTACTTGGGGGCGGATTGATGTGATCCGAAGTAGGCGTCGAAAGCAGAAGTCGAGCTATTGTCGATACGACAGTGATTTACGTGAGAAACGAAGCAGATTCTGTGTTGGGCCCGAACCAAGAATCAAATCGAATCACGTTGTTTTAAAAGGAAGAAAAAATGTGCAGTTGGGACTACCACCCGATCACGTGGTGAAGAGGACCGTGCGATGGCATCAAAATTCCACCCTAGAGTTTCAGGCGACTCCACGCGATTGCAACAAGTTTTCCTGTGCGATCGCGCGGTTGTGACAAAAGCATATTTTCGTAATTTTTAAATTAGTTTTCATTTTTATTAATTATTAATTCCATTTTCCAACCTAATGCGACTAGGGTTAGTACTAGGTCGTTTTCCATTATATTATTCACAATTTCATTATTGTAAGACAGTTTTGGTTGATTATTGAATTAATTGTGATAGAGTTTTCTCTTGAAAAGGTTGAGGAGTCCCCTTTTCTCGAACTTACCAAAGATTAAATCTTTGTGATGTTCATCCAACGAACTTATGAAGGAATTGACAACCCTTGTGGCGTTCATCAATCTTGGTTCATATTCCGCACCGTTCTCGCGTCGTGAATATTGGGTCAATGCTTTACCGTCCAATCTATCTTTATTTTCGTTGATTAGTTATTGTTTTCTTGTGTTCAATCTGATTTAGATCTTTCCTAGATTATTATTTTGTTATTCCGCGTTTTCGTCGTACTCCCAATTGGGATCGCGTTATCTGGTATCAGAGCTTGGATCTATTTCAGATTCTTGGCTTTTCTTGATTTTCGTGTTCTTCATAGTTTTCCTTGATTTGATCCATTTAAAAATCTCATAAAAATTAACTTGTTTACTTTAGTCAATTCTTATTCAAATCTAATCCCGTTTGTTTCGCTGCACTCGTAGTTGAATTTTGGATTAAAAAAATTGAAAATTTCCAGAAAAATCCCAAACTTCGAGAATTTTTTCAATTTCTTTCTACTCTTTCGTGTCTTCCATAAATTTCTTGATTGTTGATCCTTGTTTATTTCTTGGGTGAAATTTGAAGGATAGAAGAGTGATACACGAGTGAAAATACACGTGAGGAGAAATTTCTTTTGTTATTAAAAATGTCTTACAGAGAGGGATCTACATCATCATCATATGTGGGTGACAAGAAACAACCTAAGATTCTGGATAGAAAAATTGAGCAGGGGAATAATGATATTTCAGCGATGTGGGCACAATTTGAGAGATTTATGGCTCAGATGGAGAATCAAGGTATAGAACGTGATCAAAGACCTCTGGATCAATCTCATAATGGTTCTCGGGTTAAGAGAAATAATAGGATTGTGGTTGGTGTGGATGATGACGGCATGAGAAGTGAGAGTGGTAGTATATCTTCAGTAGCAAGTATGCGAAGGAGGGATATAGGAGGTAGGTATGAGAGGAGGTATGATAGGGAGCATCGTCATGCTAAGAGGGATCGAGGAGGTAGGGATGTTGTGGATGAAGACATTGGAAACATTAAAATGAAAATACCAACGTTCTAGGGTAGGAGTGATCCGGAGGCACACTTGGATTGGGAGACTAAGGTTGAACTACTCTTTGATTGTAATCATTATTCTGAGAAGAAGAAGGTGGAATTGACAGTGATTGAATTCACGGACTATGCACTCACCTGGTTTGATCAATTGGTGACGGGTAGGAGAAGGAATCTTGAGAGGCCGGTCGAGACTTGGGGTGAGTTAAAGATTATAATGAGGAAGTGATTTGTGCCAACTCATTATTATAGGGGTATCTATCAGAGGCTGCAGGGTTTGACTCAGGGAACAAGGAGTGTAGACGAGTATCATAAGGATATGGAGATGGTGATGATTTGGGCCAATGTGGTGGAGGATCGGGAAGCTACAATGGCGAGATTTTTGAGTGGGCTAAACAGGGACATTGCTAATGTGATTGAGCTACAACACTATGTGGAGTTGGAGGACATGGTGGACATGACAATGAAGGTGGAAAGAGAATTGAAGCGAAAAGGGGCAGCAAGACACTTATCGGGGTCTTATGCTACATCACAACCAAGGAGGGATCAAAATGATGAAAATGTCTCGAAAGGAAAGGAGGAAACTACAACAAAAGGTAAAAATATTTTTGATTCTCAACCCACTAGGGATAGAAATATTAAGTACTTCAAGTGTTTTGGTTTGAGTCATATAGCATCCCAGTGTCCAAATAAGAGGGTAATATTTTTGCGTGATAATGTTGACATTAGTTCGGAGGATGAGTTTAAGGGGATGCCTAGATTATAAGATTCGAGGGTAGTAGTAGTGATGACGAAGGATTGACTTATGTTGTTAAATGCTCGCTTGTTAATCGGCGTGTCCTAAGTTCTAGAGTTGGGGTGGATGAAATCGGTGACCAAATGGACAATCTATTTCACACTAGATGCTTAGTGGGTGAAAATGTTTGTGATTTGGTGATTGGCGGGAGGAGTTGTACTAATGTGGTTAGTACAATGTTTGTTGAAAAATTGGGCTTGAGTTTGAGGAAACACCCTATGTCTCATAAGTTACAATGGTTGATTGAGTCGGGTTAAATTAAGGAGAACAAGCAGGTTTTGGTGGGTTTTTCGATTGGTGGGGTATACAGATGAAATCGTTTGTGATGTAGTGCCTATGCATGTTTGCTATATTTTGTTTGGAAGGCCATGGCAACATGATAGGAGGGTGGTCCATGATGAGTTTAAGAATTAATATTCTTTTGTGAAGGGTGGGAAGAAAATTACCCTTGAGCCTTTATCCTCTAAGGTAGCCCGAGAGGATCAATTGAAAATTAAAGGTGAGTTCAAGAAAAAAAATATTAGTGTTAATGTCACGACCTCAGAAAAAGGAGAGAATGAGTACAAAAAGAAAAAAGAGTCCACGTACAAAATGAGCTTATTTGTACAACGGTTGAACTACAAGACACCATCTCTTGCACTTAACCAAGCTAACAAACCCCTCTGCAACTCTATTTTGTAGGTGCCTAAATCAAATCATGATCCTAAAATAAGGAAGAAATTCATTAGCACAAAGGAGCAGCCCAAAAGGTCGAAAAAAGTTGAAAGAAAGCATAAGGCATAATCATGATCATCAAACCAACAAACACAGGAGTGACAAGAGGATTATACCAGTTCCAGATTCGAGGTATAATCCTTTTCAAGAGAGGGGGAATGATATGATCCGAAGTAGGCTTTGAAAGCAGAAGTCGAGCCATTGGCGATACAACAGTGATTTACGTGAGAAACGGAACAAGTTCCGTGTTGGACCTGAACCAAGAATCAAACCAAATCACGAGGATCGTGCAATGACATCAAAATTCCTCCTGAGAGTTTCAGGCGACTCCATGCGATGACGACCAATTTTCCCGCTAGATTGCGTAGTTGTGATAGAAGCAGAGTTTCGCGATTTTTAAAATAATTTCCTTTTTTATTAATTATTAATTCTATTTTCTAACCCTAATGCGGTTAGGGTTAGTACTAGGTCATTTTTCATTATATTATTCACAATTTCATTATTGTAAGACAATTTTGGTTGATTATTGAATTAATTGTGAGAGAGTTTTCTCTTGAAAAGGTTGTCTCTTTTTCTTGAACTTATCAAAGATTAAATCTTTGTGGCGTTTATCCAACGAACTTATCAAGGAATTGACAACCTTTGTGGCGTTCATCAATCTTGGTTCATATTCCGCACCGTTCTCACGTCGTGAATATTTGGTCAAGGTTTTACAATCAAATCAATCTTTATTTCGTTGATTATTTATTGTTTTATTGTGTTCAATCTGATTTAGATCTTTCCTATATTATTATTTTGTTATTATGCGTTTTCTTCGTGCTCTCGATTGGGATAGCGTCACGGATTCAGCAGGCTGCGAGAGCGGACGACAGTTCGTGTACGATCCACCATTTTTTTTGGCTTTTAATTCAGCGGTCAATTTTTTTTCTTTTTCCCTTATGCGATTGCTCGTGCTCCTTTTAATCCCCTCATGCTCACTTGAAGTCCTAGAATTGCTCCTCAATTTACTCATCCTTTATTACTTGTATGCATGTATTATTTTGCAAAGGGTTGGAATTTTTTTTTAGTTAGTATTAACTCTTTAACATTTTTTTGCTTTATGAAATTTTATTTTCATCGTTACATGCCAATGGATGCATTGTTCAAAAAGTCTTAATCTAGCAATTACTTTCACTACACACTAAAAGGGCCAAGGTGTAATTTATTGTTCATTTTTCGGTCCATAATAAAAGCGTGTTTTCCTACCCTTTTTTTAGGCTCTTCACAAAAACACCATACTTTTAGGAATCAAATTGAAATTTATTTACATTTTTTAAAACTTGAAAATTACTTATGATACTTTTTAAACATGTTGGTATTACAGTATGATACTTATGATTATGTTGGTATTACATTATGATATTTTTCAAATATATTAGTATTACAATATGATACTTATGATACTTTTCATTTTTTTTTTTTAATATCAAAATATGATACTTATGATACTTTTTCAATTTTTTCTAATATTATATCTTGATACTTTACACATTTTTATGATACTCTGTCTTCAACATAAAATGAAACAATTTTCTCATACTTTTTTAAGTATCACAACTTGATACTTTTACAAATTTTTATGATACTTTGTTTCAAACGTAAAATCAAACACTTTTTATACACTATATTCAATACATTTTTCACACCCACACCTCATTCCAAAAGCCCATGCCATTGCGGGTGATTTTGACCATTCTTCACTTGTGAATTTCAAAGGAGAATTCTTGATCCTCCAACTGAATGTAATCTCACTTAAGCAAATCCAGAACAACCAATATCCGAATTTAATTTGGTGAAATGGTCCTTGGATATGGACTTTGCAGGTCTTTTAGAACAATCTGTCTGAAATTCGTTGTCGAAGCCACTGCCGGAAACCGCCAAGGCCGCTGTCGCCGGCGGAAATATGCCCGACACACTGGAAGATTCTCCTTGATCTTGTGAGTCCAATGGCCCAAACAGCTTCTCGATCGGAGCTCCCTACCGGCAAGAATTTGGGTTTTAAGTTTCGATTTTCACTTTGAATTTCCGGTTAATTCCCTTGCCTTCAGCCGCCGATTTCCGCCCACACTCCGGTCGAGTCTTCACCTTGACCCCACGGTTCTACTGTTGGTTTTAGATTAGCTGTTGGCCGGTCGGAGATCGAATTTTGTAAAATGGGCAGAGACTTCTTCTCCTTCTTGCTTTCGGCCGGTTTCAGCTCCACCGTCACTGGCTTCAACTGATTGCTTGGACAGTCACTTCTGTCTTAAGGTCGGGTCGACTGGGAGTTTGCAAAGAGGTTGCTGCTACTATTGATGGAAAGATGAAGAGACGAAGTATTTACCAATTTTTTTATTTTGTATAGTAAATATCATTTTAACTAACTAATGTAAGTAAACTATGCAATTAATCCCTCTTTTTATTCCATTTGCTAAACGCATAAACCTTGCTTCGGATCACCAGATGATTCACTTTCCAAAATCCTCCTTCTCCTTCCCGTTCTTTGACATCATGTTGCCGTTGATGAGGTCATCTTCGTCCTTGAAGGAGTGGGTCTTGTTCTTCATCTTCTGATAGAGATGGATCCACGAATTCCCAAGAGGACAGGTCATCAACGATGTCACATGCTTCTTCGACGGAAGAGAATGAACCTCTGTTGGATCCATTGCTTTTAGCCATGAATTTTTTCGATTTTTCTCAACATTTTCATTGTGATTTTGAACACGTGTTATAAGTGTTGTATATTGACTTAATCATGTACAACGAAATTTTAAAAAATTTTAATTTCCACATGATGATCTATTTTGTATTTCGATAGAAATCGTAATAAGAACATTATCTTTTGGTTGTTCTCTCAAACTAATTTGAGAATCTGTATTTCTCCAATTTACTTGCACGCCACAAGAGTTCAATTGTCCAACATCCAACGGTAATCCACACGAGAAAAAAAAATTAAAATTTAGATTTTCTCAATTCTTGTACTAGCAAAATAATAATGAATTGGTGTAGAATTTCTAAACTCATTTGTATATTGATAGATGTTGGAGTGGACTTAGTGGAAATTACAGACTACCCGGTTTATAAAGATTGAAATTCAAAAATCAGGCCAAACCTTAATAGATTCAATTTTCAAGTTGAAATTAGGGTTTTTTTATAAATTATTAATCATTTATCATTTATCATCTCACATAACCGTTTCATAAAAATCAATAAGAAAAATTTACGCATATTAGTATACCTAAATATCCGACTACTACCATATTGAAACCTCACCGCTTCTACTAGAGAATACACTCCCGCCCACACTCAAAATTCATTATACTATTGCCCAACCACGCTGCAACACACAATCTACTTCATCCTCGAAATTTGAACCGAATAGAGCATTTGAGGGAAATGTTGAAAATCAAGAAATCACACCTGAATTCACTAACGGAGAAATGAGATACCGGTCATAAAAGGGTCATAAAAGGAAGATGGGAGATGTCGACCAAGAAATTCAGACTAATATCCTGCTCAAATCTGAAGATAGCGAACCCGATGAAATTCAGACTAATATCCCCTCGATTGTGACCTAACAATTAATTTGTGACCTGCGCATTGTTGATGGGTATGTTTTTTTACTGCACGACAATCTGACCTGGACGAAGCATTAGTTAATTTATGTGTTGCCCTTTTGTGATTTGGAACAATGTATAAAATGTGACCTAAGAATCGATTAATGTGATTCCCATTAAAAATATACCTTAATTTGATGTTATGTGAAGAGATTCGTGTTCAATTACACGTGACCTTGAAGAAACGGAATTGTGACCAACCCATATACATATGACATTGATTTTTGTTTGAGTGGTGCATTGATCTGAATGGAGAACATTTCGGAACATGTGAACAACACTTGCATGAGGTCACAATGTTCACAATTTACACACCATCGAATTGATTTTTGTTCGTTGTACCATGCTTCGCTTTATACATTGGGCACAAATGACATTCTCACATGGTTTATTTTATGCAAGTGTTTGAGCAATGGAAGAACGAGGTGGAAGAGCAATTATCTTTCAAATGACATTCTCACATATACTAGGCAGAGATAAATGAAATTCGGTACAATCAGTACACATAGTTTTGTTTATTGATTGCTTTTGTTTAATATTTTAAAACTAAGAGATGTAACGGATTTCCAACTTAGGTAATGGAATACATTTTTTCAACAGATTTCATGGAGTACTTTTGCTTAGTTATTTTTATCATTCAGGTCACAGTGTCATTTCATTCATGTCACATGCTCATATTTTCCCCCCTCGGTCATGTTACAATTTGAGATGCACCTCTCTCACAGGTCGTCTATTACAGTTGACATGTTATAAATGAGGTCACATTTCATAAGACCCAAATTACATGTACAGTCAGATGTTATAAGAATTAGGTCACATGATATACCACTTAGGTCACATGTACTACTCCATTCACATGTTTTTACACCCAGATAAGATGTTTTTGAAACAAGATCCAGTATTCATCCTACAAGTTAATACGAAGCATTAACGAGGCCACATTTGAGAAGTTATTTCAACCAGGTTACAGTTTCGTGATAATCATGGATGCATACTTTTCCTAGCAATTTTTTTTCATCACGCATTACACAATATTCAACGAATTAATGTGCATCTGGTATTTGGTTCTATCTAATTAATAACAATGGAAAACTTAAATTTTATAGGCAAGTTTCATCAAGTCACACTATTTGAACAAGGCTCAACACATTGCCTTCCAAATATCACAAATTCGTAAATTTCATAGGCAAGTTTCATCAAGTCCCATTGGTTAATCACTCTGAAGGGACTTAGGTCACATTATCATTTCAAGTTGAGAAGTCCCATTATTTATGAACATGCCATATATATCTAACCAATCCAACAGAATATAATATCGAAGGTCACTTACGTATTTTATTTTTTCCAAATATTCAATTAGAACAGGTTTTCAATTCTTAAGTTTAAGTCCAGGTCTCAACTTTTAATAGGAGTAATCCAATCAGACAACACCCCCATCATTTGGTAAATTATTCTCACCACACCAGGTCACATATATTAACATCATTTCAATGTAAAAAAATAAACAAGGTCACACACATTAATACATATTACACAGTGGGTTCATTGTTTACAGATAAGGCAAGGTCACACAAAGTAATGGCCTTTACACACTAATTTATTTAGGTCACACATGCTAACACCCAAAATTATAATTCATTCAAGGATTCCAGTACTGTCGGTTCACAAAACATATCGTCAAGCAGACAAACTTCGAGGTCACATTTGCTCAAACTGAGGTCACACTAGATCAAGTCATATATATTACCGATCATTTCAATGTTAAAAAGTAAACAAGGTCACAAGCCGTAATACAAATAAGACACTGGTCTCAATTTTTACATATAAGGCAAGGTCACACAAAGTAATGGCCATTGCACACTAATTTATTTAGGACACACATGCTAATACCCAAAATTAAAATACATTCAAGGATTCTAGTACTGTTAGATCAAAAAACATATCGTCAAGCTTACAAAACTCGAGGTCACAGTTATTCAAATCGAGGTCACACTACACATATTAAATCTCAACACAAAGTCATTTCAAATTATTACATTTAAATCACCGGATGGAGTACTCCAAATTCAAATACATTAAGGTCACACAATGCGTGATATCTAATCTACAATCATGTCACACTACGCACAGAAATGAAAGAAGCTTACTTATGTGACCTCAATGTTTGAATTAAACATCTACTGTGCAGTAATACTAGCTTCAAGTGGATAACAAAGGCTAATACGTTGGGTCACAATGTGATATCCTTAACGAGATGTATAGGATACATTAAAATTTCAAGAGATTCTGGATGTGATCCAACATTCTTCGGAATAATACATAAAATAGACAGATTAACTTGATTTTTAATGCTTCTTCCACAAAATGCAACGGGTGATGTTTCTTGACGGTGTTCTGATGTCGGTTCTTGACGACTTGTGACCTGATATGGCGTCTGTATCGAAAAAATGGTATCCAGGCGTTGACGGTTTCTAAAATTTCTGCCCGATCATTTTGTGTGATGAACGAAATCCTGATCCCGTCACTGAAAGATTCAATGGAGAGACCAAGTTCATATGGAAAGGTTGCCATAACTGACAGTGTGATTTCAGGGAATTTAGTTCGCTTATATATATATATATAGAGAGAGGACCGGATTATTGAAAGAATTTTAGTTGTTTTTCAATTTTGAAATGGCAATCTATAACAACCGGACATATGAATTTTTCCCGTGGACTTAACCCATCACTTAAACAAGACCCGGTCCGTGTGATTTTACTGTGGAATAATTGTATATATTACTTAATTTAGATGGCAAAATTGATTTTTACTATAAAAAAAAAAAAATTGAAAAACAATTCACTGTTACTAAAAAAAATTGAAAAGTATTATAATGTGATACTTTGATAAGTATCAAATAGTAATACTTCACGTGATTATGAAGTATTTTTCAGTTTTAACAAATTTATGATAAGTAATTTTCAAATTTTATAAAATTCAAGTAAATTTCAATTTGATCCCTAAAAGTATGGTATTATGTGGACAACCCGTTTATTAATCTGATTAATTAAACAATGTCCATAAGTTAATTAATCTGTTTAACAATCTGTTCGACAGCATTCATGCACATGTTTTTTTGTTTTTTTGTGTTTTCTAGGTAAAATGTGTGATTGAAAATTGGAGATAGAAAATGTGTGTTGTTAAAAAGTGATTTGAAAAATTTTGTAAATTATAATTTGGATTATAATACCCCAATCGAACACACTGTAACTAAATCAGCTCGTAAATAAACGCCCTTATTAATTAATTGTACAAATATTGAACATTTGTTAATTAATTAATTAATTCTAATTACATTCTCTAATTCTTTCACTATGTGTGATCCTTTAAGGTCTCGATCACAATGTGGAACAATGTGAATTACAATTAGGATAGTAAGGCTACATTGATCATTTATATATACTATCCTTTTGAGTTTTCATAAACCTTTCATGAACATTAGGACTATTTCGTTCTGTAGTAGGAGGAGTTTGCAACTTATCAATATTCGATTGATTGTCCATCAATCAAATATATCGAGTAAAGAAAAAAGAGGGGAAAACCATTTCCAAACAAGAAAGGTATTTATCTATCAACATCGTGGAATACAGTTGTTAATTGTTAACTTTCATTTCATAAATTATTTATAAACAAATTTATAAATAATACATTTTCTTCAATTATTTCTTTAACAAATCTCAAATAACTTTTCAAACAAATATTTTGTTTCGAAAATATTATATTCTTTATTGATAAAAAAAATTAATCAAGTTAGAGTCTGTTTGGTAATGTGAAAAATTTTAATTTTTGTAGTTTTTTTAGGTTTTTTGATGGATGTGTGATTTAAAAATATTTGAAAAGTCAAAAATGGTGAACTTGACTAAAAATGGTTGATTGAGATTAGGGATGACAAAACGGCTCGTCGGCTCGAGTTGCTCGAGCTCGACTCGAAAAAAGTTCTGGCTAAGCTCGGCTCGCGGCTCGAGCCTAGCTTTTTTTTAGAGACGGAGTTTGACTCGGCTTGGCTTGGCTCAAACCAAAAAAGCCCGCTAAAAAAAGCACGATGGGAGCTTGAGCAATGAATTCGACCACGAGCTCTGCTCAACTTGTTATATATTTACATTTTGAATAAAAATTTTATGAATTTTTGCTATAAAAATAAAAAAAAATTAAAAGCTCGGGACTTGACTCGGCTCAGCTCGGAAAAAGCTCGAGTCGAGCCTAATTTTTGGGGACGAGCTTTAGCTCGGCTCGAGCAAAAAAAAATTCGACCCCTAAAAGTTTGAGCCTTAATCTTCGACTCGCGAGTCGACTCGGCTCGTTTCGTCTCGTTGACATCTCTAATTGAGATTGAGTTTGAAAAATTATGATAAAAATTTCACCATTACCAAACAAGTTTTTATATGTAAAAAAAAAAATTCACCATAAAATTGATATAATACTTTATTGATACAATCTTACAATTTCACACGTCACATCAAGTCATCAATAGCATTTTTCAATTTCGTGTATCATATGGGATTAGGTTTCTAGACACCGTACTCTGTTTCATTTTGCCAACTTTTTCTCACTATGAGGGGCCCACTAATGGAAGCATCTAAAAGACGGCAAGGAAGGAACTTCTTCTTCACTTATGGGTGGTAAAATTTAGCCTCCCTTTAATATAATCATTATTATAATTTAGGCACCGTTCGACGCTCAAATTTAATTTCACAAAAAGACAAAATTGTAGAGATGACAAAACGAACTGTAAAAATCGTGATCTGCGAAGTCCCACCTCTATTAAGGGCAAAATCGTCATGCATAAATGGATCTGTGAGGCGGATACGGGGCGGGGACGGTTTTCCCCTGTCCCGCCCAGTCCCGTTTCGCCCGTCCCGATCTCTAGTTAAAAAAAAAAGATATGCTTGACTAATTAATAAATCAATGTCGCGTGGGAAATCAACGGATCCTTCACTATTTTTATTCTCAATCCTTATTTTATTTTGCATTTCCTCCATTTTTAATTAATGACAAGACAAAATTGTTCATTCAATGGAATGATTTTGAATATAAAAATGAATTATGGAAGCAGACAAACAAGAAAGATCAAAGAAAATAAGTCAATTTCCTACAGAAAATAATTCAGTCTTCTCTAGAGTAGTGTAATTTACTATATATCTCTCCAATTCAATATTGTTAGTTGCTGCAAGAAAAACTGCAATGTATGCAAGAAAAACTGCAATGTAGATGGTTAATTACTTTTTTCAAGCAATTTTATTGATGCAGTGTACAATGGCAACAACCAATTTTAACACTAAGTAGGAATCCTTTTGTATGTGTGTGTGTGTTTGAAGCTTGTGATTTGGTTTTGATTCAAAATAGTTTAGATTTATTAAACTCGCCTCGTCCCATTAATATAAATGGTTAACTAAATCGGACGATTTGTTGACCTATTCTATCTCGCGCCCCGCCCTGCCTTTAAGTGTGGGGAACTAGGCAGATGCAGGGCAAATTATCCAAGAGGGGCGGGGCATGAGGCACGCCGACCCGACCCCAACCTGCCCCGTTGCTATCCTTAAAAAATCTATCAAAAAATTAATTTATACAATTGTCCATACCACTTTTTAATCATTCATATTTTTTCTCTTCAATTTTTTTACCGCATATCTTACCTAGAAAACACAAATAAATTAACCAAATAATTTATATTCCATTTATTTCCAAATTAAATTTGGCCGGACAGAAGCTTATAAATAACATATTCTTTAAATCATTTTTTAACTACATATTTTACTTCAAAATATAAATAAATCAATTTATAACTATTACGGTGTTATCGAACAGAGTCTTATTTATACATTTGGTTTATGAACGATCATATGATAACTTTTTATTAGACAATTTTGATTGGTCTAAAATTTTTGTCCATTATTTTTGACTTTGTAATAAAATGGACCAACGATATATTCTGTCACTTCATTATTTATAAATAATATTTATAAACAACTTTGTTTGGTAAATTTGTTTGCTAATAAGTTTCTAAATAAAACAAGTTTATAAATAATACATTTCCCTATATAACTTTTTAATCATACATATTTTTTCAACCTAATTTTTAACCACGTATTTAGCTTAAAAATATCACATTTTTTATTTGCAAACAAATTTTTTTACCAAAAGAGAGGCCACTCCAATTACCAAACAAGGTTTACAAAAAAATTATATAATTTAAATAAATTTAAAAAATTGATACATAAACGTAAAAGTAATTTATCGCCATTTTTTTTAACCATTACATTTAATCTATGTGTATATATATATATTAAAAAAAAAAATAGTCAACTAAGATTATGAAATATTTTCCCCACATAATCTCAGCTGGCATAATAATTTGCCACTTAACACTTGTCCCTAATTTTAAACATCTAACAATTAGTTTTTAGCCCGTGTTTCGTTACAATTTGTAATACAACATTTTAATCACACACATTTATTAAAATCACTTCTAAACCACAAATTTTACTAAAAAAACATCAAATTTCAAATATAACGGCGACTTGTTGCCGCAGAACAGAGACTTAGTTTTTTCTTTTTTGAAATACTTTTATCTATCCACCCACTAAGTACAGTTTTTGGTACATGATTACAAGTTACAACCATTTTCTTGAATTTTATTTTGTTTCACCCACTAAGCAGATGGTTAAACATTTTCATAAATTGTAGCCACTTAAAACTATAATCCATGTATCATTTCCATCAGTAGCGGAGCCAGCTTCCAAAATTTGGGGTAGGCCAAGTTTTTTTTTTTTTTTTTTTTTTTTTTTTTTTTTGAGGTTTTTTGCAGAAATTTTTTATGCAAGGCTCAATCGGCCACCCTGGCTCCGCCCCTTATTTCCATGCAACTTTTTTTTTTCCAGCAATACATGTGCATCCAAACTACAATTTAAGTACACTTGTAAATTTTAGCACTACATGTTCACACATTTTCACGTTTCTGCCTAACTCTCCACATACGAATTGCATCATTAAGTCCAAAATTGGCCTTCCTACGACAAAATGCAGGCATCTTTGTTGAAAGACCTGAAAAACGAACCATTTGGATTATTAAAGTTCGTATAGCTAGAAAATACGTTGTTTAGTGAACAATAGTGTGAAAGCAACACGCAGCTTGGAACTTGAGCTCGTGGACAATGAGGTAAAAAATCCGGTCATTCTTTGTGTGTGTGTGTGTGTGTGTGTAACGTCCCGAAAAATCATGAGGTCCTTATCTACTTATAATCATGTAATAAATGCATTTTTGGAAGTTATTTAATTTTTATGCAATTTTAAGAAAGAAAAACGAAATTATTTTTGAAATCGAAAAGTTACGAAAAAACGTGATTAAACGTCTATCTTTAGGAGACTTGTTTGACCACTTCCGGCCTATGATAAATGCATATGTTATATAAACAGATAAGCACTCAGAATGAATTTCGAGAATCTGAAATCTGTTTGTCGGTTTGATCAATGTACAACTCTTGGCGAATTTTCAAAGTTGGTTCCACATCATACGGTTCGTAAAAACAGTTTCGAGTAGCCAATGTTGGAGCGCCATAACTTTCTCATCGGTTAACCAAATCTTATGCAGTGAAATTTATATGACAGTACTCCATGAGTAATTTGAAATGGTATAAAAAACACTCAATTTGAATCTCGTTTACTACCTCCAAACCAAGCTCAAACAAGGCACCATGAACTGAAATTTTTGGGAAAGGACTAGCATGAGGTGTCAACTTATAGTTGTTAGCTTCCATTACTCACCTCATATACATGGAAGACACCTCCTACTTGCATGAATACGCAGCTCCAGCACCAGCTTGGCTATCATGGTGGAATCCTTCTTTAGCCTCCAAGAATAATCTCCTACAACCATAACCATGCCCTCATTTCATACAACCAACTTCCTCTATAAATAGAGGAGAGTTTGAAATAGAAATTATGCTAAAAGTTTAAGTGAAAACATTGCAGGAATCTTACTTCCTCCTCAAAACCCTAAGCATGGAATTTATGCAGAAATTATTGTCATGACCAAGATCAAGGTTGACGAGTCAATAGTGTCAAGCTATTAAAAAAAAAAAAAAAGGAAGTGAGGCGTCATCGACAACGTGGTTTATACTATAAAACTTTTATTAGTCGATTTTGAAAGGTAAGTGATATTTATTTATTTCAAAGTTTTGTCAAATTTAGGGTTATTAGATTATTAGTTTAAATTTAATTTTTATTAAAAGGGAATTTGCCAAAAAATGAAAAGATTATATTTTACTATTGCCTTTATCAATTATTGAGGTAGTTGATATGGTTAGTCGTTGATTTAGATATTATATCAATTTCAGGCGGTAACGAATCGGTTGGGACAACTTACCAGCCGAATTAGTTCGCACGTACATAGACAGCGAGTAGAAAAATTTAATTATTTTCAAATATTGATAAATTACTTATATAATTACGTAAAACGTGATTATGTGATTTATATGTCCAATTATGTGATTATTGTGAAATATTATGAGAATATGAGATTGATTTGGAATTGGAAAGATTGTGAAACGATTATATGTTGAAAGAAATGTAAGACTTATGATGGCAGTCAATGAAATGTGAGATGAATATGTGAAATTGAAATCGGCCAGAAAAGTACCCGTGATTATATGCTTATTCTAGTTCACTGAGGCGACCTTGGCCGTGTTCTATACTACACCTGAGTGGTCTTGACCGGGTATGATATTACCTTGAGGCGGTCGATCGTGTACAATATAGTTCACCGAGGCGGTCATGGTCGTGTTCTAGAATTGATTATCAGAGGTTTTTAAGACTAGCCTGAGAGGCAGTCTATACATGTATGACCAGATTAATCAGAGGGTACATTTTTGGTTGATTTGTTATGGTATGGCCATACCTAGAGATTACAGATATGATGACAGTATTTTATTGATATGGTGATTTCTATGTCATTAATTTGACTAGAGTTTGATATTTATCAGCATTAAGAAAATGTCTTACATTTTGACTTTGATTGTATGTTATCATGTGAATTACTAAGTGATATAAAGTTGATTTTCGATAAAGTGTATAAATGAGAAAGTATAATTATTTTCGAAATTCTTCACTCACTGAGCTATCAACTCATATATTTTCCCACGATTTTCTTATCAGGTAGCAGTTGAGTTCCTGGGCAACTTTTGGAGCGAGCCTTTGATTTTGGAGTCGGAGCCACACGACAATGTTAGCTAGTATGACTCATTTCATAGAGCATGTAGTCATTGTTTTGGGACGCGTGTTCATTTTTGGATTGCACTTGTGCATCACATGTAGATAGATGTGGGGCTCACTTTGTATTTTGCGTCCATATGTACAGTTTATGTTGGTTTTAAAATGAAAGTTTGAGAAATTAGCATATCTTTATTGTGATGGAAATTATGGTGAGTTTGTTGGGATTTTTTGTATTAATTACAGGTTGTTTAGTCCATATTATAGAGGAGATAATGCCAAAAATTTTCTTAAAAATAAGTTGACTAAAGTTGCGGTTTTTAGTAGCCTTGATGGTGGGTCATACTTTTAGTCGGTATCCATCATCGGTGCACGTCACGTTTCGGGTCCACTAGTGTTACTTGGGGCGAGGCGTGTCAGTTTGCTATCAGAGCATAGTTTTAAGTCCATATGCTTACATTGTACACACATTCTGATGTTTTGCATAACATGCATATAGGTGAGTTATGGTTTGTGGTGGCAGAAATCGAAGGCTCCAAGATATATTGCCCCAGACTCATAATGCTCCTGATAGAGGGAATATTGGAGAGGCTGAGAGAGTAGAAGAGTCAGTCCGTCAGCCATCAGAACATCCACCCCCTGTTTGTTAAAGACAGAATGTAGTTGAAAATCATCCTATTGTTGTTGAAAGGGTAGAAGAATCTATTCATCAACCGAGAGATGACCTTAGAGAGCCTGAAAGGGTAGAAAAATCTGTTCACCTGTCATCTGAACATTTGGGACAAGAAAATGTAACGGGAAATGATCCTATTGATGTTGAAAGGATTGCTACTGCTGTTGTCACAGCTATGCGTGGTACAGACATAAATTTTAGTATTGAGAGAGCAACAAAATTAGGCGCTAAAGTGTTTACAGGCATAGCTAATCCTGCAGGTTCTCAGGCATGGATGATCAAAGTGGAAAGAGTTTTCGATGTTATGGGTTGTCCAGATGATCGAAAATTGTGCCTCGCTACTTTCTTTTTAGAAGAGGGGGCTTATGATTGGTGGCAGTCAATACGCAACACATATCGGGATCCTTCTATTATCACTTGGGCAGATTTCAAAAGTGTCTTCTATGATGCTTATTATCCCCATGCCTTTAAAGATGCAAAGCAGGAGGAATTCTTGAAGTTAGTACAGGGCCACATGACTGTTGCTGAGTATCAGGTGAAATTTATTGAACTTTCAAAGTATGCAAAAGTTCTAGTTAGCAATGAAATCGAGAAATGCAGAAGATTTGAAAATAGTCTAAAAGAAGAGATCATATCAGCAGTGACAGCTTCTGGCTGGAACGAATTTGGGAAATTAGTAGAATCGGCTTTGAGAGTAGAGAAGAGCATTTCAGAGAGATCAACTGAAAAAGAGCAGACACATTTCAGAACAAGTGGCAGACAGACATGGCCAGGCACTTCTAGCTATAGACCACCTCAGAGGGATAGCAGAGGATTTTGACCAGGTGTGTCCACTTCAGGCCAATTCAAACCCAAATCAAGAGGAAGTCAAGGTTCCAGATTCAGTCATAGTATTGTACAACAACCTATCTCAAGTTGTCCTCATACTTAAGGTTCTTTCCAGAGACCATTCACTTTCAGACAAGATGAGAGTTCCAACAGTGTTAGATTTCCTCAATGCCAGTTATGCGAAAGATCTCATCGTGGTGAGTGCTTAAAATTCCAGGGAGTTAGTGTTTGTTATCATTGTGGTCAAGGAGGACATATTAGAAAGAATTGTCCCATCTTATTACAAGAAAGCGGCATGTCCAGAGGATGTTTCCACATCAAAGTATTGGTGGCACAAGATAGAGTCAAGTCCAAAGAAATACTTTTGACAATAAAGCAGACACAAATAGCGGGGTCCAGTCCAATGTAGTGGGTAGAAGCGATGCTAAACCAAAAGGCCAGGCAGGAAGACAGAAGACCCAAGGAAAAGTTTTTGTTATGACTCAGCAGGCAGCAGAAGAGTCACCAGATGTTATTATGGGTACGTTATCCATCTTTGATAGAGATGCTCGTATATTGATTGATTCTGGATCTACGCATTCTTTTATTTTATTTTCACTTGCTATAAATGCGAACCAAAAGCCAGAACTTTTAAATAGTTGTTTGGTAGTTGCTACCCCAGTAGGAGAATCACTTTTGACTGATAGTGTATATCGAGATTGTGGGATTAGAGTGAATGAACGTGAGTTGAAGGCAAATTTGATACCTCTTGGCATACATGATTTTGATATTATTCTGGGTATGGACTTTTTATCTACAAATCATGCTTCAGTTGATTTCTTCCGAAAAGAAGTTGTGTTTAGACAACCAAGACAACCTGAAGTTATATTTCATGGACAACGTAGAATTTTACCATCTTGTGTCATTTCTGCTATTGCCGCTGGAAGATTGCTCAACAATGGTTGTTATGCATATTTAGCTCATGTTATTGATACTAATGTTAGCAAAACAAAACTTGAAGACATTCCAGTTGTCCGAGAATTTTCTGACGTATTTTTAGAAGAGTTTCCAGGTTTACCCACCAGACAGGGATATTGAATTTACTATGGATTTGATTCCTGGAATTACACCTATTTCACGGGCACCATACATAATGGCTCCAGCAGAACTAAAAGAATTGAAAGTTCAATTGCAGGAATTGGTCGACAAGGGTTTTATCAGACCTAGTGCATCTCCATGGGGAGCACCAGTTTTATTCGTGGAGAAGAAAGATGGTACTATGCGGCTATGTATTGATTATAGATAGTTGAACAAGGTGACAATCCGCAATAAATATCCTTTGCCACGTATTGATGACCTGTTTGATCAGCTTCGGGGTGCTACAATATTTTCAAAGATCGATTTGCGTTCTGGATATCACCAGCTGAAAATCAGAGATAGTGATGTACCGAAGACTGCTTTTAGAACAAGATATGGCCATTATGAATTTCTTGTGATGCCGTTTGGGTTGACCAATGCTCAAGCTACATTCATGGATATGATGAACATAGTGTTTCGACCGTACTTAGACAGGTTTGTGATTGTATTCATTGATAACATATTGGGGTATTCTCGAGATCATGACGAGCACATAGAACATCTCAAAGTCATTTTGCAAACCTTGCGAGACAAGAAGTTATATGCTAAATTCAGTAAATGTGAGTTTTGGCTCGACAGAGTGGTATTTTAGGGACATGTCATATTAGCTGAGGGAATATATGTAGACCCACAAAAAAAAAAAGCAGTCGTGAAATGGGAAAGACCTACTAGTGTGACAGAAATAAGGAGTTTTCTCGGATTAGTAGGTTATTACCGTTGTTTTGTGGAGGGATTTTCTAAACTTGCTCTTCCTTTGACTAGTTTACTAGAAAGAATGCTAAATTTGTGTGGACAGAAGAATGTGAACAGAGTTTTCTAGAATTGAAGAATCGATTAATTTCAACTCCAATTCTCACTCTTCCATCTCCAGGTGAAGAATTTGTGATATATAGTGATGCTTCACGTCAGGGCTTTGGCTGTGTGTTGATGCAAAATGGTAAGGTTATAGCCTAAGCTTCTAGACAGTTGAAGAAGCATGAATTGAATTATCCTACACATGACTTAGAGCTTGCCCCAGTTGTTTTAGCATTGAATATTTGGAGGCATTACTTGTATGGAGAGAGATGTCAGATATTTACAGATCATAAGAGCTTGAAATACATTTTCGACCAGAAGGTATTGAACTTAAGGCAAAGAAGATGGTTAGAGTTGATAAAAGACTATGACTGCAAGATTGATTATCATCCAGGGAAAGCCAATGTAGTTGTTGATGCTCTTAGTAGGAAGACAGCTAGTTCTACAACACAGACAGATGCAGTTTGTTCTTCTTTGTTTGGTGAGTTCAGAAATTCACATGTTCAATTGTCAGTGACCCGGTTGGGAGCATTGTTTGCTAATTTCCAGGTAAGACCTTTCTTGATTGACACAGTTATCGAAGCTCAGACTCAAGATTCAGTATTAAATAAATTGAAGGAGGAAGTTAGTAATGGTAAGCATACAGATTATACCATTCGAGGTGATGGAGCTTTGGTTATTGGAAAAAGTTTATGTATTCCTGATGATTCAAAGTTGAAGAGAGAAATCCTAGAAGAAGCACATAGTTCAGGTTATGCAATGCATCCTGGTAGTACTAAAATGTATCGCGTACTCAAAGAACATTATTGGCATGTAATGAAAAGAGAAATAGCTGAATTTGTATCCAGATGTCTTATTTGTCAATAGGTAAAGCCAGATCGTCAGAAAACAGCTGGGTTATTATAGATCTTGCATACGCCTGAATGGAAATGGGAACATATCACTATGGATTTCTTATTTGGACTTCCTCGTACACGGAGTGGTCATGATGGTATTTGGATCATTGTTGACAGATTAATGAAGACTGCTAGATTTTTGCCTATTAAAGTTACTTACTCCCTAGACAGATTGGCAAAAATATATGTTGATGAGATTGTCAGCTTATATGGAGCACCAGTATCTATTGTTTCAAATAGATATTCTCGTTTTACTTCTAAATTTTGGCCCAAGTTTGCAGAAAGCTATGGGTACTAAGCTACATTTCAGTACAGCTTTTCATCCCCATACAAATGGTCAATCAGAAAGAACTATACAGACTTTGGAAGATATGTTGCGAGCTTGTGTGCTACAGTTTAAAGGGAACTGGGATACTAATTTATCTTTAATGGAGTTTTCTTATAATAATAGTTATCACTCGAGTATAGAAATGGCTCCTTTTGAAGCACTGTGTGGTAGAAGATGCAGAACTCCAGTTTATTGGGATGAAGTTGGCGAGAGAAAATTGTTGGGTCCAGAATTTATTCAGATCACTTCTGAGAAAGTAAAGATAATCAAAGAAAAGCTGAAGACAGCTCAAGACAGGTAGAAAAACTATGTTGATAGACGAAGAAGAAATCTTGAATTTGAAGTCGGGGATAGAGTGTTCTTGCGATTATCGCCCTGGAAGGGTGTTATTAGATTTGACAGACGAGGGAAATTGAGTCCTCGATATATTGGCCCTTATGAGATTGTTGAGCTTATTTGTCCAATTTCTTATCGATTAGCTTTTCCTGGCGAGTTGTCCAGAATTCATGATGTGTTTCATGTTTCTATGCTTCATAAGTATATTTCAGATCTATCTCATGTTTTGGAATCACAACCAGTGGAATTGAAGGAGAATCTTACTTATGAAGAAGAACCAGTTCAGATATTGGATATAAAAGAACAAGTATTGCGCAGTAAGACTATTTCATTAGTTAAAGTTATTTGGAGGAATCATGCGATAGAAGAGGCAACATGGGAAAGTGAAGATCATATGCGTTCTCAGTATCCTCATCTCTTTGGCTCTTAACAGATCGAATTTCGAGGATGAAATTCTTTGAAGGAGGTGAGTTTTGTCATGACCAAGATCAAGGTTGACGAGTCAATAGTGTCAAGCTATTAAAAAAAAAAAAAAAAAAGGAAGTGAGGCGTCATCGACAACGTGGTTTATACTATTAAACTTTTATTAGTCGATTTTGAAAGGTAAGTGATATTTATTTATTTCAAAGTTTTGCCAAATTTAGGGTTATTAGATTATTAGTTTAAATTTAATTTTTATTAAAAGGGAATTTGCCAAAAAATGAAAAGATTATATTTTATTATTGCCTTTATCAATTATTGAGGTAGTTGATATGGTTAGTCGTTGATTTAGATATTATATCAATTTCAGGCGGTAACGAATCGGTTGGGACAACTTACCAGCCGAATTAGTTCCCACGTACATAGACAGCGAGTAGAAAAATTTAATTATTTTCAAATATTGATAAATTGCTTATATAATTACGTAAATCGTGATTATATGATTTATATGTCCAATTATGTGATTATTGTGAAATATTATGAGAATATGAGATTGATTTGGAATTGGAAAGATTGTGAAACGATTATATGTTGAAAGAAATGTAAGACTTATGATGGCAGTCAATGAAATGTGAGATGAATATGTGAAATTGAAATCGGCCAGAAAAGTACCCGTGATTATATGCTTATTCTAGTTCACTGAGGCGGCCTTGGCCGTGTTCTACACTGCACCTGAGTGGTCTTGACCGGGTATGATATTACCTTGAGGCGGTCGATCGTGTACAATATAGTTCACCGAGGCGGTCATGGTCGTGTTCTAGAATTGATTATCAGAGGTTTTTAAGACTAGCCTGAGAGGCAGTCTATACATGTATGACCAGATTAATCAGAGGGTACATTTTTGGTTGATTTGTTATGGTATGGCCATACCTAGAGATTACAGGTATGATGACAGTATTTTATTGATATGGTGATTTCTATGTCATTAATTTGACTAGAGTTTGATATTTATCAGCATTAAGAAAATGTCTTACATTTTGACTTTGATTGTATGTTATCATGTGAATTACTAAGTGATATAAAGTTGATTTTCGATAAAGTGTATAAATGAGAAAGTATAATTATTTTCGAAATTCTCCACTCACTGAGCTATCAACTCATATATTTTCCCACGATTTTCTTATCAGGTAGCAGTTGAGTTCCTGGGCAACTTTTGGAGCGAGCCTTTGATTTTGGAGTCGGAGCCACACGACAGTGTTAGCTAGTATGACTCATTTCATAGAGCATGTAGTCATTGTTTTGGGACGCGTGTTCATTTTTGGATTGCACTTGTGCATCACATGTAGATAGATGTGGGGCTCACTTTGTATTTTGCGTCCATATGTACAGTTTATGTTGGTTTTAAAATGAAAGTTTGAGAAATTTGCTTATCTCTATTATGATAGAAATTATGGTGAGTTTGTTGGAATTTTGTGTATTAATTACAGGTTATTTAGTCCATATTATAGAGGAGATAATGCCAAAATTTTTCTTAAAAATAAGTTGACTAAAGTTGTAGTTTTTAGTAGCCTTGATGGTAGGTCCTACTTTTAGTCGGTATTCATCATCGGCGCACGTCACGTTTCAGGTCCACTAGTGTTACTCGGGGCGGGGCGTGTCAATTATGTTTCAATTCATTTAAAACCATCATTATGATCACCAAACAAACATGTTTTCTCAAAGTTATTTATCAAATTATGTTGTTTGGGATCAAAAAAATCAAAGAAATGGGGTTTTAGACTCTAGAAGTACGCTTGGTGTCGACACCTGAAGATTTGGTGTTGACATCAAACGTAGAACGATGAACGTGGTGTTGACACCTATGTCGAGACCAAGTTTATTTTCAGATCGATTATTATATGAAGTTATCTCATAATTTTCGGGTTGTTATATATTGTATAATCATCAAAACTGTAAGTATTTGATACACCCTCATATGTGTTGCAATATGTGACAAGTTGATTTCATGATATGCCTTTCAATTCATATTGATGATGGTATTAGACGTGATATGATTCAAGAAGAAGTTTTGTTAATAAAGATTATAGATTTAAACTCTAGTCCCTTCGGTAATCAATGTATGTTTTTTGATATCGATGTGTATCATGAGGATCTTGCGACTCCAAAGCTTTGACGAACGACATGGTTATCTAGTAACCCTATTGGAGTCGATTAGGGAGGAAGATGATAGGATGTAGAATTCCTAGAGGATAAAGAAATCATGAATAACTTGATCATATTTATGGTCATCTTATCGATATCCATGTTGTGAAAATGTTAAGCGCTTTGGGGTAGACGAGATAATCTATAATCGAGCCCTAAAATCATGATTTTGAAAAGAACTTGTATGTGTATCGAATGACTTGTTGAATTATCAATTTATATTTTCATGTTTTCTAACTTGTAGATGCTGCACTTTGATAATATCGAAGTGATCTCTTGGGAGTGGATCAAATCGGCCAATGGACAACATTATTTGTATGTGGTGGAGATTCATACATGGCAGGCGTACCGTGATTTTCTTGCTTTGACCCATTTTCTACGTTCTCACTTTTACGTAAATTTTTATGATTGTGTAACTATGGAGTACAAGTACTCCAATGGCTTTCTTGGTGAAGAAATATGAAATAATGCAATTTCTTTTTTTAGTTTATTTAAAATAGGGATGATGATGTTTTGTATTCCTTTTGTAACCTCTTCCTGAACCACGTTGTAAAACAGTTTCGACAATCTATATATGTGATATGTTTTGAGTTTTTAATAATTGTTTTGTTCATGCTACCCATTTTAATGCATAAACGTTGGTTTTTTGACTATTACGCGTAGACACAAAAACCTATATTTCAACACCGAAAATTATTTTGTATGTAGGGCGAAAGAATACAAGCAACTGTAATGCCTCCTTACATTTCAAATTTTGATGAAGTTGCACCAACATATGATTTTTCTACGTGACTAATTTTACAATGAAGGATAATAATGGCAAATATCATAAAACCAGTAATGTTGATCCCCTTTTTATGCTTATTACTAAAGTGATAGGTGTGGTTAACAAGAGATTCTCGAGCTCTATATACAGTTTCAAGAGCATTTTAGAAACTGAAGGAATTGAAAACATTGATGATGTAGGACTATTCGGTAGGGGTGCACACGGTTCGGTTTGGGTGGGTTGTGTCATATCTTCAACTCAAACCATTTTATGCGGTTTAGAATTTTCACAAACCAGATCAAGCCATTATTTGAGGAATTTGATTTGGTTTTAATCCAATATTTATCTATCGATATTATAGTAATATTTTAAAAATTAGTTAATGTAACATTCATACTTGTCCGACATCCGAAAAACAAACAAAAGGCGGAAAATAGTAGCAAGTTAGAATCTTGCAAAATGCCAATAGCTCTCCACTCAAACTGTCACAAACAAATGAAAATTAATTTTTGAGATATGATTTAAATATATTTTAGCAAAATATACATGTGATTGAACTTATGCTATAATTTGGAAGATGAATTGTTGTAATTGTTTTAAGTCGCGTAGCAAGACAAATTGGAAGCTGTAGATTATCTGGTTTAGGGTTGTGCAATATATATCGTGAAATAAAATCTTCAATTCCTTCCAATATTCGGTATTCTAATATATTTATTTGTTTTTTATTATTATTGGATAGTATTATTCTGGTCCTACATTCTATAAATATATTTATATGTTTACATGGTTTCCACACTTGAACTATGTTTGATAGTTTGAACTCTTGATGTAGTAATACTTTATAGCTTATACTCAGTTCCTTTGAGTATTAAAGTATGTGAGTTTATTTATTAGAATAATTTATTTTTTGCATTTTAGCATATCTAGCTAATAAAATGAATGTTTTTTTTGTTTATGTATTACGATTCTTGTTTTTCAAAAATGTATATTGTAGTTAACATTTATTGTAAAGATTACATATTTTGATTGAAACGTGAATAGAAAAATATATGTATTCGTTGTGAACAAAAAAATTATATTTTTTCATTTAAAATTTTTAAAGCGGTTTGGGTTTTCGAAAATCAAAACCTAAGCAAAACCATATTGAAACAGTTTGGTTTAATTTGCAAAAAAAAAAAAACGTGTCCATGCGATTTTTTTTTTTTTTTTGCACTCCTACTATTAGGTATGAATACTAACATCATAAAAGTTTGTATTCTACTTTTAATAATTTACATAAAGATATTTGATAAAAAAAAAAAAAATTAGATTTCATTGGTAAAGTTATTGCCAAACACGCACTACAGAATAAAAAAATTAAATGTATCTACAACGGTTTCGAAACACATTGATATAGTGCTGCAAGATCTTTCACTGATACCCTAATTATTCACTTTCTACAACTCAAATGTCGAGGTCGATTGTGTTTTTAAATTCATTCACTTATTTTATATCCCTATAGAACTAATAGGATAATTTTCATAGTTTGAGGATCATATGGTGATGAAATCAACGACTACCTCGAGGCTAATCATTACAAGACTTAGTCATCATGTTCTTGAAGCTAAACTTATGTCTAGAAGCAATGTTGGGGAAGAGGTTTTTTTTATCCCAAGGACGTCACTAACTCAATTAGATACAAGATTATCTTTCAAGTTGGAAAGAAGATAATTTTCCATGATTGTTTCATATGCTATAATCATCAATAAGAGTCAAAGTCAAATACTTTTGTATGTAAGACTATTCCTAAAAAGTCAATGTTCAGTCATGGGCAATTATATATAGCAGTATCGAGAGTTACGAATCGTTCCAGTCTAAAAATATTGTTATACGATAACGATAGAAACCCAACAAATATGACTACTAATGTTGTGTTTAATGAGATTTTCAAAAATTTGTAATATTCTTGATAATAGTAGTATTATTACTATTTGAATTGTTATTCGTTGTTTTTACTTTTTATTGATTTTTTTTTCATGTTTTGTATCAATACATTATGTTTTATCAATGAAATACCTCGTGCATCGTACAAATGTGAAACTGGTTCTAATTATATATCTATAGTTTTCTTTTATTGCTATAGACTTCAAACCTTTTAGGTCAGTTAATTATGAATTAAAGTAATTTAAATCTTGAGAGTGTGAATAGTTGGAGAGCTAGAAATTCCAAAAGTATGTGTAGTTTCATTTTTTCCCTGTCATTTTGCACTTTATAATTTTTGTTTTGACTCTTGGCATTTGATATTTTGATGTAATTTCAACTTTCAGGTTTTTGTTCTCATTTTTCTAAAAGATGAGGCCATATTTTCTCAATGCTTTAACTTTTAACCATAACTTTTTCTAGAGTCAAAAAAGCTGACTTTTAAAGGTAACTGTCTTGTGAAAACGTATTCTAGGACCCGATTCGGTGTTTAATTTTTAAATATTTTGCCCTTTAATCAAAATCATTCTCATAACAATGTATAAGAAAACATACCTGTTAGAAAATTTTATTACAGATAATAATTTATCTATAATCTAAATAATCATCATGTTGGAATTATCAAGAATTAAATAACTGAAGCGGAAGCGTACCTTAATCAAACGTGATTCACAATAAACGATTCGGCGTTTGGATCTTCTAAATCGATACGTAGTCCGTATTTTCTCTCTGATGATGGGATGTCAGACAAGATGAACAGTACGTAGGATTCAGGGACCATAACCGACTTTATATACTGTATTGCCAGTTAACCTAATCCGGCCCATCATGAATTAGGTAATGGTCTGGTATCTACACATAAAAGCCCATACATTTAATTAGATGCATTAAAGCCCGATATTTATTAAATCCTTATTAGATCACTTTAATTGGGCTTAACCAAATTGATAGCCTTTTATTCAATACACAATAATTCACATATAAGCCCACATGATTGATTAAAATCCTTACAATCTCCCACTTGGGCTATATGTGTAACCTTACAATTGTGTATCAATCATAACCTTATGAGTACTCAGAATTTTGCTATCATTACTGAATGCATCCCCAAACAATCTGGTCCATCAATTATACCAACATAGGATCAAAGCGGCTTTCGCTACATTAATCGTAACTAAACCTTCAATGGTCACGTATATCGACATAACTGAATGACATGGATCAAGTATGGATGTGTAGCATGGAAATTACATGTAATGTGATCTTCAACATGCCTATTCCCAACTGGTCCAACTTTAGTGAGATCATCCTTAAACAAGTTCAGAGATAATAAACCTGAAACCTTACAGCTGTAAACAACTTTAACTTTAAACTGTATCCAAAAGGACAGTAAAAGTGTCTAATGCACCCAAAATACAAACTCCCACTGAAACCGAATATCCTTAAGAAATACAACACCCATATGAGTATTGTGCTCATGAAAGACCTTGTGTTGTAATACTTTAGTAAGCGGATCCGCAATTATGGAGTTTGTCCCAATGTGCTCTTATTGACACGTGTCCACTCTGAACTGTATCCTTCACAACCAGGAACTTATGTCAATGAATTTTGACTTAGTTGAGTTCCTGTTGTTACTGGAATATAAATCTGCTGAGTTATTGTCACAATATAACTTTAGTGGTCTTTCTTTACCGTACAGAATACGCAGCCCAGTGACAAAATTTCGCAGTTATATTCCATAATTAGATGCCCCCAAAATTGCTACAAACTGTGCTTCCAAGTGAAAGAAGTTAAAGTGTCTGTTAAGCACTCCATCCGGAAATAGCTCCTCCAACCAGCAGATAAATGTAGCCTTATGTGGATCTTTTACTTTCTTGGCATCTAGAAAAAATCGGAATCATAATACCATATGATCTCCAACTGATCCGATTTTCTGTATGTGAGCATGTAATCTTTTGTTCTCTTTAAATACTTTATAACCCATGTTTGGCTGCTTTCCAAATGATCCATCACAGGGTTACTTAAATATCTCCTTAGTATCCCAATAACGTATGCAATATACGAACGCATACAAATTTGAGCATACATCAGACTTTCTATAGCTTAACTATATGAGATCTTCTGCATTTCTTTAATTTCAAGATAACTTTTCGGGCATTAGTCGAGACTAAATTTGTCTCCCTTAGCGATAGGGCTGTCCCCTGATTTACTGTCTTGCATGCCAAACCTCTTAAGTACTTTATCGATATAGCCCTTTTGTGACAATTCAAGAATACCCCGAGAACAATCCCGGTGTATCTGAATTCCTAATACAAAAGAGACGTCACCAAGATTTTTAATCTCAAAATTCCTTGACAAAAATCTCATAATTTTATGTGACATACCTATATCATTAGTGGCAAGCAATATGTTATCAACATATAAAATCAGGAAAATATACTTACTCCCACTGAACTTGTAATACAACCAACCATCAACAACATTAATCTCAAGACCAAATGAGATAATTACTTGATGAAATTTGTATTACCCTTAACGGGAAGCCGGCTTGAGTACATAAATGGATTTCTTTAATTTGCAAATCATTTGCTTTGGGTCTACGACACAAAGTTTTCTGATTGCACCAAATAGATCGTCCCATCAATGTCGCCATTGAGAAACGCCACCTTAGTATCCATTTGATGTAACTCGAGGTCAAAATGTGCAACAACCTAACTTTCCTGAAAGAGTCTTTCATTGAAACCGAAGAGAAAGTCTCTTTATAATCGATGTCATCATTCTGTGTAAAGCCCTTAGATGCAAGACGAACCTTATATCTTTCCACATTACCTATCGAATCCCTCTTGGTTTAAAATTCTGTTTAAGACTAATGGGCTTCGCACCTTCTGGTAATAGGACAAGATCCAAACTTTATTGTCTTGCATATGCTTATACTCCTTATTTATGGCATCAATCCACTTTTGAGAGTTAGAACCCTGCATGACCTGATGAAAATTGATTGAACAATCTTCCACCATGGCATTATTTTCCTTATGTTCCTGGAGAAATACTATTTAATTATCCGGAATAGCATTTTTCTCTTTCTCTCGTGGATTTCCTTAATAGCTTTAGTTATTGAGGTTGTTGAGTTTGTACTTCTGAAATTTACCTTATTTTGGGTGGGAGGTTCTTCAATATTGTCTAATTGAGGTTCCGGATATGCTTCTTGATCAATGACATCCATAGAAACTTGCACATTGTCAAAAGCAACAGTAGGAATTGAAACCGATCCTTCCTCAACTTCTTCCTTAAAGACAATATCTCTAACCTTATTTCTCCCCCAAACTCAACTTCCTCAAAAATGTTGCAGTTCCCGTTTCAAAATTTGACTTAAGTGTGGGATCATAAAATTATTAGCCCCTCGATCGCTCAGAATAACCAATAAAGCAGCTGCTAACTGTTTTGGAGTCCAATTTCTATATGTGGCCTATAAAGCCTAGCCTTAGCTGGACATCCCCAAATGTAGAAATGCTTTGGACTAAGCTTTAAGCCTGTCAAAAGCTCATAAAAGGTTTTAGCAGCAGATTTAGTTGGTAATATGTACGATCTTTCTTTAAATGTCCAGATTTCTGACAAAAGAAACAACCCTTAATGTGTTTATGTGGTTTCTCTTGTTCTGAACCCTTAACAACTTTATTTTCTTTATTTATTTTTTTATTGCCCTTATCTTTAGAGGTGTTTGCCAAGTGAACACTTTCAGTTCTGTCCTACTTCAACTTTTCTTCCTCTTGCACACAAAATAGAATGAACTCATTTAGAGTTCATTTCTCCCCTATAACAGTTATAATTGACCTTAAATTAACTGTATTGTGCAGGAAGCGATATCAATACCAAATGCACGAGCAAGTCATTAGACAAGTCGAGTTTTAGTTCCTTAAGTTTTGAAGCAGTGTGAGACATCTATATGATGTACTCCCTTATTTTCCCATTGCCTTTATACTTTATTGAAATCAAGTTTTGCATAAGCGTGCTTGTTTCAGCCTTATCGTTTTTTGCAAAACGTTTCTTAATTTCGGCAAGGAATTCATTGACATCATTTACCTCCTCAGATACTGTGCCACTAAAGGCTTCCGGAATGCCGCACTTAATGATCGTGAGACTCACGTAATTTAAGTAATCCCACTTCTTAAAGTTCCTCATTTGATTAGATGAACTTTCATCCGTAAGAGGAGCAGGTTGTTCAATCCTTAGTACATGGTCTAGATCGATGCAGCCAACAAAAAGTTAATGTTCTTGTTTTGATCCTTGAAATTTATTCCATAAATACAGGGATTAAATTTGAGCTTGTAGATTTACTACTAGCAGAATTTGAAACCGAATAGAGAACACTTAAACAAAAATAGCTCACATAAATACCTTATTATGCAAATCATACTTTCAAATAATGGTAGGGCCCATCACAAGATACCTAGCACAACATCAATATTTAGTCTTTGGACAGAAATATTGACTTGTAAGTGGTACTCTTGGCGTAGTAATCAAACACTGACAGTAAGACATGTCAACCAACAAACCTTTCTTTGGACCGATTTATTGATCACACGTAAAACCAAATAACCGTCACGTATTTATCACCACAAGTTCATGTGAAATTCGGTCCAAATATTGACCTTCCTTTGGGCCGATCAATATCCGCATGAGATAACACACAAACACCTAATTTTCCCTTAGTGTAGTGATCAAACAATGGCAATAAGACATGTTAACCAATAGACCTTTCTTTGGACCGATTTATTGGTCACATGTTAAACCAAATAATTGCCACGTGTTTATCACCACAGGTGCATGTGAAATTCGAGCCAAATATTGACCTTCCTTTGGGCCGATCAATATTCGCAATGAATAACACACACAAATACCTTCTAATATTCAAAGTTAATTAATATCCACAAGAGAGGTTGCTTTGGCAACATGTTGCTTCAACTAACTTACTTTCGAGTATTATATCTCTTAAAAGATTCCGATGTACCAAGATTTGAAACTGAAATTCATTGATTTGCATCTATATTTGACTTTAGGATTTGAATTATAGAATTCAAAACTTTAGAATAAAGCAATTCTTAAGTTGAAAGAGTCAATTGCAATATTCTTAAACCTTAGGTGGCCAATTATGTAAAATTTTAAGCTTGAAGGACTTAAATTAAAATTTTCTCAAAACTTTATTGGCCAATTTAGAGAAATTCCAAACATTAGGTCCCAATTTGAAAGAAAAACAAACTTTAGATGGCCAAAATAGGAAATTTTCAATCTTTAAAAGTTGATTTTGAAAATTTTCAAACTTTAGGAGCCAATTTAGAAAATTCCCAAACTTTAGGGACTTAATTTAAAAAAAATTCAAACTTTAAGGACCAATTTTGAAGATTTCCAAACTTTAGTGACCAAATTAGAAAATTTTCAAAATTTAGGGACCAAATTAAAGAATTTCACAACTTTAGGTGCTTTATTAGAAAATTTTCAAACTTCAAGGACTGAAAATGAAAATTTTCAAACTTTAAGGGACCAAATTAGAGAATTTCAGAACTTTAGGTGCTTTATTAGAAAATTTTCAAACTTCAAGGGCTGAAAATGAAAATTTCCAAACTTTAAGGAACCAAATTAGAGAATTTTCAAGCTTTAGGGACCAATTTTGAAAATTCTCAAACAATAGGGGCTGAATTATAAAATCCAAAATTTTAGAGGCCCAACTTTAATAATTTATAACCTTAGGTGCTGAAGTTATAAATTCCAAAACTTGAAAGGCCAACTTAAATAATTTTGTAACTTTAGGGGCTTAGGTCGTAAATTCCATAACTTGAAGGGTTTAAACTTTAATTCAAAACAAACAGGGAGGACTTGAGGTGCAATTAGATAAAAAGTCCAAAATTGCACAGAGGTCCCTGAAGGCTTCAAATTTCCGGCGCAGCCCCCTCCCCCAAAATCTGAACCGCAGCTGCTAGGGTTTGTAACCCTAGCCGCAGCCGCCGTTTCCAAAACCGGCAGAGGCGCAACGCCACCACCGAACCGGAGAACGCAGCGCCAGCCTCCATCGCCTGAAGCGCGATCGACGGCGCTGTACCCAAGAACCACGCCGCGCGCTGAAATTCTTCGCCACAGCCAGTGGCGTCTCCACCAACTGCAACGCCATCGCGCGCGGCGACCCTTTCCACCTTCGTCCTCAACCAAAAAAAAACCACAGATTCATCACGCCGAACTACAATTTTCATCCAGATCCAAGACCCAATTCGAATTCATTGATTCCAAAAACCATAATTATCGATCGAAAAATCCGCAGATGCAATTCCAACAGAAAATTCAAGATTATCCCCATTCCTCACGACCTCCACAATATTAACCCAAAGGAAAAACACTTTAACACTGACTCCAGAAAGGCCTGTCAACTTTCCTTTGGAGATGTACCCACTGATCTTAGAGCTGTACTTTAGCTGGTACGAGCCTTCAAGAGAGAAACTGCAGGAACCCTTAAAATACGCATTAAATTTTCCTGTGGTTTTATCAAGATCGTAGTGGGTTACGCCTTCTGGGAGGATGCCCACCGGAAAGTCATAAGACTGGAGGAGTTCGTAGGCAGTGGTAGATGGGTTTCCGCCGCCGCGTGTGGTGGCGATGAGGACCGAGACGGTGAGAACGGTGGCAATGATTTCGTAGGGTTTTTTTTTTTTTGGTTTCGCATATACATAGCAGAGAATTAGGTTTTACATATATGCGTTCCAAATTGATCTGATAATTCAACACGATGTTGGCTCTGATACCACTTGTTAGAAAATTTTATTACAGATAATAATTTATTTATAATCTAAATAATCATCATGTTGGAATTATCAAGAATTAAATAACTGAAGCGGAAGCGTACCTTAATCAAACGTGATTCACAATAAACGATTCGGCGTTTGGATCTTCTAAATCGATACGTAGTCCGTATTTTCTCTCTGATGATGGGATGTCAGACAAGATGAACAGTACGTAGGATTCAGGGACCATAACCGACTTTATATACTGTATTGCCAGTTAACCTAATCCGGCCCATCATGAATTAGGTAATGGCCTGGTATCTACACATAAAAGCCCATACATTTAATTAGATGCATTAAAGCCCGATATTTATTAAATCCTTATTAGATCACTTTAATTGGGCTTAACCAAATTGATAGCCTTTTATTCAATACACAATAATTCACATATAAGCCCACATGATTGATTAAAATCCTTACAATACCTTGAAATAGGGATTGCAATAGGATGGATCAGAGTTTAGACAGGGTTGAGGGCATCGCGGGTCCATGCCCCATTGCCATCCCTATATCATATCAAGTTTAACATTTTTTTTTATCCCTACTTCTAAATTAAGCATCTTTATCTAGGGATGACAATGGGGGCGACGAATCTCCAAACTCGACAGGAATCAGTGCCGAACGAAGCGAAGAATCCCTGATAATAACGGGAATGGGGTGGGACCGATGATGAAAAAATATCCACGATCGGGAATGGGGCGGAGATGAGAATTGCTATCAAATCTCCATCCCAACCCCAGACCCGTCCCGAAACCATCTTCGATTAATAAGTTTAATTTAAAAAATTAAAACAAATTAAAAGTGTCATAAACCGCTCGACGCCCAAATATATAGTTTTAAAACCAAACCCCTACATTTCAACTATATACTACTCTTTATCTATCACTCTCAAGTCTCATCTCATTATCTTAAAACATACTTCTTAACATAATTAAACTTGTACCACTCTATAAAAGATATTATGAGTTTTTTGTATTAATGTTAATCATTCTTTAGAGCTATTAAATGAAAATGTTGTAAAATAATCATACTTTAAGAAAAAAGTTTGTATAATTAAGACATTATATAACTATTATAAAAAGACATTAATGGACAAATATATATGAGAATGTAAACGGGGATTATAGACATCTCCGTCTAAACCCGTCCCCGCCATGTTCCCGTTTAAATAGGGACGGGACGGGGACGAGGAGGGGGATGGGGATGTGAAATCTCCGACGGGAGGGGGACAGGGATTGACATTCTCGCCCCGAATCCGCCTCGTTGTTATTCCTATATTTAATTCTTTATCAACAATTTATCAATTAAATCGAGTAACAAATTTCTTAATTGAAGAAATATACAACATATAAAAAGAAAAGATAGAGGATAAACTTTTAAATAATTATTTTACGTTATATAGTTAACTTCATAACCAATATACTCTTGTACCTTTATTTAATAACATAACATTAAATAATACGTTACATTAATGATATTTAACAAATTACAATATTATAATATAATTTATTTACAATTTCATATTATTATAATTTCTAATTTATTTATTATTAAATTAATTGTTATACAACAATTTAAAATGTTGTTATATTATACTCATATTATTATACTTTTTCATTTATTTAGTACCAAGAAAAGAAGAAAAATACTTTGTGATTTAAGTATATAATACTCAAAATATTGCATCCAAAAATTTTAGAAATTGAATTGTCTACCCAAATTTCATAGTTTAGACTATATATATAGTGAATATAAGTACAAAATGGACTTCAATCTAAAAGCTTATAATTCCATTAATCTTTGACTTTTATATTCATAAGTTATATGAAAGAAATATTTTGCAATTACATTTAATTTTCCTTTATTCTTTTATTATTTTGGGTTTTATTCTAAATAAATTTTCAAGTTTTATACTGATTTTTTATTATATTTTAGATTTTAGATTTCATATTACGTAGTTTATTAATAAATATTATAATTATAGCTATGAAAATATTAATATAATACTCAAAACATTACATCTAAAATTCAAAAAAATGGATTGTCTACTCAAATTTACTGTTTACAATGTATATTATGAATGTAATAACTACATGACATTAATTCAAAATGTTATAATTTCATTATTCCATGACTTTTATTTATTTATTTTTGATAATATCCGTGACTTTTATTTCGTTACATGAAAAAAATAGCTTACAAATTTTAATTCACAATTACATACAATACATTTACTATTACAATTATATTATATTAATATAGATTGATTTTTGAATTAATACTCATGTGACATTACACACACCGGCTAATTGACTTCCATATAATATCTATCCGCAACAATTAGAATCAATAATCTAAACATTTACCATATACCATAATATTAATTTATTATCTAACAGTATACAACATTATAATATATTATATTTTATATGCAACTTCTTCTGTTATCTGACACAACATAAAATTCTTTCAACAAGAAATGAGTACATTGACAATCTCAATGACAAATTAATTGTGTTGTATCCTAAAGAAAGTGGGGAATTTTTGTCAACTTTGACAAAGCAATAAATGATAAAACTTTTTTTTTTTTTTTTGTCAAGAAGAGTTCTTAAATACATTTATTTTCAACTCACCATGTAATTAATCTTGAAAAGAAATTGATGAGTGTCGCTCTTAAAAAATTTAGACTCATCCAATTATTTTTTGCATTTTAATAGCAAAGATTTATTGTGATTTAAAATAATAATGTTTAAAAAGAAGTGTTTTTATAATCAAAACATTATATGTCAATCTATTCAGCATTTTAATATTATATACATAATTTCGTGAAAAAGATTTATTCATATGTATATTCATTTTTAGAATTTCAGTTTTTGTTTAACAATATCAATTACCTAAGTTGCTTTAAAAAATAATTTTTAATACTTCAAAAATTTTACGTATATAATTCATGTATTTACTACTAGAATAACTCAAAGAAAGCTCATTAATTATTCAAAAATAAACTCTTGAAACTTACGTGTGAACCAAATAATTCTAGAAACTGACGTGGGAAAGTTACCGCGTGAATTGTGTGATCGAATGGCTCCTACAACTAACCACCGTTAAATAAGGCTCGTATAACTAACGACCGTCAAATATTTATCGTGCAATTGAAATCTGCCATTGACGTTAATATAACTATATAAGCCCCTCCTTCCCCAGCATGCTCCTCGTATCCCCAGTGAAGAAAAACCCTCGCCCCTTCTCCATTTCTCTCTATATAGGTATAGGCTTATATACAAATATATATATATATATATATATAGAACAGGCTGAAGATAAACGAAATGTCGGATGGTGAAGAGGAGCTCTGCATTTGCCTGAGTTTCAACAGCTATTCGACAGATGGACTTGCAGAAATTGCTGCAAAAGTAACCGGAATTAACAAAAATGACGCTGTAGAAGATGAGAAAGATGCAGACAATAACTATGATGACGATTTTGAATTTGCTTTGGTAGGTGAAAATCAAGGGGTTTTGGCCGAGGAATTCGACTTCGACGGACAAATCAAGCAAGTTTTCCCCGTATTTAACAGAGATCTTTTGGCAAATTGCGACGATTTTGGAAAAAGTGAATCTGATGAAGGATTGGAGAGTATTAGAGTCCCTTTGAAGAAGCTTTTTACGGAAAATCGCGAGAATGAGTATCCTTCATCATCCTCATCGGAAGCCGATGAATTGGAGACCATATCTCCGGAAACGTACTGCGTATGGAGGCCTAAAGTCTCCGAGTCTTCGCCGAGTCAATGTAGAAAGAGCAAGTCCACGGGATCGGCATCGAAGCGGTGGAAATTTCGCCATTTGCTCCGCCGGTGCAACAGCGATGGAAAGGACTCTTTCGTCTTTTTAACACCGAAACATAAAGAAGAAAAATCAAAAGAAACTGATAATTCTAAAAATTCAACGACGAGGCGATTCATCTCCGGAGAGAGATCGGCGGCGAAATCACCTCATGAAGCATTTTATGTACGGAACAGAACAATAAAGGAAGGTGATAAGAAAAAATCTTATTTACCGTACAGGCAAGACCTGGTGGTAGGAGGATTAGGCAGGAGTTTTCCGCCGTTCTAGAATTCGCAGTTTTTTTTTCGTGATGTTTATTTATTTTCCTTCTTACTTTTCTGGTTTCCTCATTGCAAAAAATGATTATTAGATAAATGTTTTTTCTTGTGGTTTGAAGAGTAAAAATTCCAAAGAAATGCGAGTTCCAGCGCTATAGAGCTTTTGTTTGGAACCACATAACATCACCTCCCGACCACTTCCGAAAGCATCTCTTTGGCAAACTTGAGAAAAATATATTTTTAAACAACACAATTTCTATAATTACTTTTTTACCATACACATTTTCTCTTCCAACTTTTCACTCACATATTTTACTTCGAAGACATTAAAAAAAATATTTTTAAATACAAAATTTTTAACAAACAGATATAATTCAAATTTCGACACTGTACCCTTAAAAAATAACAGTGATAATTGATATTTTGAGTAACTAAATTTAAAGAAATATGCCACAATTTTCATTTGTATTTTGTAATATATTCTGGACTTTGTTACAGTGCCCGCGTGGTGTACTGCGCAGGCTACCGTCTCCTCACATGGGAGGGGGGTCCCACCTATGTGAGGGTCGGTAGCCCACACGGAACACCACGTAGGCGAAACAGCAAATTCCTATATTCTGATACATTAAACTATCACTGTGTATGTTCATTTGTGTCTCCATTTATTTGCTGGTGAGTAGGTAATATGTCCGTATCGAAAAAATGACTACTTGAAGCTAATAAAATGAATGGTGCATTTCTTTTCAATTTTCTAAAATACTGAAAGCTTGTATGCATAGCTGGTGGTTCTTCAATATTTTTTGGGGTAAAAAACCATATATACCCCTTTTAAAAATACATTTTATGATATACTGTATGTTGTGTTAAATACTAAATATACTATTTAATAAGTAAAATAAAATTGAAATTTTTTTTCCATTATTACTTTTAACCGCCATATATATATATATATATATATATATATATAATCTAAAGAAATGATCTGTTGTTCGAATCGGGTACAATATGTTGCCCGGTACAGGTATATGTTGTATTAGATTCATAACCAAATTAGACTATTTTTCATTAAAAAAATAAAAATGGTAATCATGTCAAATGTGCTCAGGAAGTATGAAGGGTGGGACTTCATTTCATTTGAGGAAATTGTATAACTATATTAATAACAAATGGAAAATAAAATCACATAAATACTTACTTGAAATTGAAACAATAAAATGAATGCAAATGAAAGATCGAGATGAGAGTTCAACTCTTTTTCCTTAATACGTAATTGTCCTGCTTCGGTGCTAACAGTGTTGAGCAAACACCTCCTAAAATACAACGATCAACATCCTTCGATAGCAGCACTACAAACACGAAGGAACAATGAACCGAAATTGTTTTGTACTCTCAAATGAAAATGATTTTAAAATAATGTAAAAGTTTTTCAAAGTGATTACGCAATGCACAATGAAAAAGGAATGGATAAACCAAGCTTAGGGTCCATTTATAGATGTTGAAGTGGTGTGACCGAAGAGACACACCCCAAAGTCGACACTGATTCGAACAGTCATGATTGCTCACTGTTCCAGAAAACGCTTGAATCACACTCAATCCCACTCGAGTGATTTTCAAGAACAGCTCTAATCACGTACGATGACTGCTCGAGCGGCTCAAATCACGCACGATGACTGCTCAAATCACGCACGATGATTGCTCACTGTTCCAGAAAACGCTTGAATCACACTCAATCCCACTCAAGTGATTTTCAAGAACAGCTCAAATCACGCACGATGAATGCTCGAGCGGTAATAGCAGATTCAAAAAACTCGAATAGCGCTCGAGCGGTCGACTCACACTTAAAATATTTCAAAATAAGTTTCAATAAAAACTAAATAAAAATCTACTTAATTTCTATAGAAAGAATATACATATAAACTAGACTCACGGCCCGAGCCCAAGTTTTGAACCAAACCCAATATGATCTAAATCATCCCTCCTTCAAACACTATTTGTAATACTGCAAAATGGAATTGGACACAAGATATTGCTGGAGTATGTGAATTAATTTTATTTTATTTATAGTTTTTATCTTATGCCAATGTCTTTTTTTTTTTCCCCTCTGTGTTTCGTTTGAACTCGATGGTGTGATCGTGAGACTACATTTTGTGCACCTGATCGGGTGAAGAATCACAGTTTCCCATTTTTATGTGACGTTTGCTTATTAATTCCATATGCTTATTTGATAGTGTCTATCATTTTTTATTTGTGTGGGTCTGAATTTAATAAAAGTGTTTTCACGTATACTACAATTTTGGGACCTAATTTATGAAGTTCGCTTCATGTCCCGAAAATTATAGGACCTACACTGTTTGTAGGGTCTGCTATTTATGAAATAGTATTTCGATAACAAGGTTAAACTTGTAAAATAATTCTGAAAACATAATTTTGACGTTTTGAATGTTTTCATTGAAAATTTTGAAAACATTCAAAATATGGGAACTGTGTAATTCTATTTACGCTACAATTTTTTATAATTACACCACATTTTAATTACATGAAAGTTTTTAATATTTGCTCACTTTTACTTTTATGTCAATTTTTTCCAAAGCCTTATTAATTTTAACTTTCAATTATTTAATATATTTTATTTTTAATCACAACTTATATCCAAATATTCTGCTATTTTTTTTTTTTTTTTTGAAAAGAGGGGAAAATATTTATTTTTGACATTTGTATTAGTTATTTACTTCAGTTATTTAGAAAGAAGAGAGATAAATAAGTTTAATTCGCCCTCAAAAGAAATATTTTAGACAAATATCATATTTATGGACAAGTTATGAAAATTAATAGATGGTTGAAGATAAAAGATTTATATAAAAAACTTGGGAGTATAAGTTTAAAAATAAGAAAAGTCTAGGGATATTTATTAAAAATAAAATGCGGTGTAGTTAACAAATATTGTAGTGTCAATATAATTACCATTTATTTCAATAGAAAATTTGAGTAAAAATCTTAAAAATAAAATATAACTCATAACAAATAAAATTTGAAAACATAAAGAATCTGAAAAAATTATAAAAGTTTCAATAAAATAAAAAAGATTTAGACTTTTAAAGATTATTTTCAAAAAAAAATCTAAAAGATATATAAATTAATATGAATAAAAATTATTCTCAGTCCACATCATCAATTTTTATTTTTATTTCCTATGTTTTGAACTTAATTTATTATTTTTAGCGAGAAAAAATATTATAAGATTCATCAACTTTAAAATGCATATATTATTTGATAATATATTAACATAAAATTGTTTATTTTCACCGAATAATTAAATTTGATGAAACAAAATAAATTTTTGAAATCTCAAACCAAACGTGTTTATATTATTTGGTTTTCTGAAATAAGTTTTTAAAATGACAAATTAAAAGCCTCTTCCAATTTTAAAATAGTATCTCACAGCAGAAAATCGAAAATGAACTCAAAACTGAATATAGAAACACAAATTAAACAGCCCCCAATGTTTTAAGATGTTTTTGCAGTGTGTGAACAATGTTGGACAAAAGTCTTGATATACCATGTTTGGGAATGAATTTTCATGGGACCCATTTTTCAGAAATATGAAAGTGGATTTAAGTTCTCTTCAATGAAAACACAAAAATTACATGCTTGGGTGAATGAGATGGGTGTCGGAAATAGGAAAAGTTTAAGAAGATAAATCTTATCTTATATAGGAAAATTATGAAACGTAGGACGATTTTATATATGGATTCATTTTGAGAGTGTGTAATCATGTGTGACATAGAAACTCTTATTTAACTCCACAATAAACACTGGGTAATGGGGTATTTATATACTAGAATTTTCAACTGCCTTGTTAACTCCACAATAAACACCAGTTAATGGGGTGTTTAATTTCCATAACACTCGAAACTACAAGGAGTGCCCATGCACTTATATACAGGTCTAATTACAACAACTCAAACATTAGAAATTCATTAGCTTCTTTCACTTTGTTCCATGAATATTCACTTTTCTTCATTTCAAAGTCTACTTGGTGCTTTTGTTCAGACAGCATTTTAGTTTGCCGGTGGTAATGACATTGTGCTAAGTTTACTACTGGTACTGTTGTTGTATCCTGGGAACTGGGAAGTAGATACTCTAATTTTCTCAAAGCACATCGGTGAGGGAATGAATCCGTTTCAAGAGAAATTGTGTCTATGTATGCCTCAATTTTCCAGTTTCTAGATACAGTTTCTTGGTTTCCAAATTCGCTTGTTCCTAGTTTCCAATTTCTAATTTCGAGAAAATGAATGACACTCTAGTGTATGAAAATCCCTTGGTTGAATAATAAATCTGCCTCCTTCTCTGTCTTGCTAATATTTAAGTTAAGATCAAAAGCAACCACTTTTTCTAGTGTATGAAAATCCCTTGGTTGAATAATAAATCTGTCTCCCTCTCTGTCTTGCTAATATTTAAGTTAAGATCAAAAGCAACCACTTTTTTTCTATATCTGTAACTGTTATGTGTTTGTTAAAAGAGAAAAGCAAAAGAATTCTACCAACTACTAGAACTAGTGAAGGAGCCTAAAATTAACCAAACAAATGACAGTCATTGATCTTACTCAATGGTCATAATTTGACCCTTAAACCTAGATCCAAGTCACTCATCTTTCATCAATCAAACACGATCAACTTACCAAAAGTAACAAATATGTCCTCACACATAAATCAATGTTGGTGAGATATACCATTTCATCAATAACAATGGTATGCAATTTTATCTTCTTTTTTTTTTTTTTTTTTTTTTTTTTTGGGGTATGTAGTACTCTTATTTCCGATTCACTCTTTATCATCAAACATTACAATTACTTCTCCACAATATTAAACTATGCAATGGAACTATAGTTCAATAATGAGTAATGCTATTTACTATTACTGGTGCCCCTAGGGCACATCTCCCAGTGGCGAAGGGATTGACCGATAAAGTACCCAGCGCAGTTATGTGCAGGGTTCGAATCCTGACGGCTGAATAATAGATTCATTCCCTGTGGAAAGTGAAGGTTACCTTGCTCCGCGAGATGTTACTGGGTTTCATCCACCCTGACTCTGGGAGGAATAAGCTGCGATTTACCTCTCGAACCAATGGCCTAGGGCAGGGTCGGTTCGGACCCCCAAGGTGTGGGTTACACCATTTACTATTACTGGTGATCACTGCTTTATATGGAAATTATGTAGCAAAGAATGACTATTATATTGTAATGAAAGGAGTAGTCTCATTGCACATAACCAAGCGACAAAGTAGGGTAGGGAATAGGGGTGAACAAGGTTTGGTTTGAGCGATTTTTGACAAAATTTCAAATCAAACCATTTAAATTGAGTTGTGATTTTTCCAACCCAAACCAAATCATTTCATTTTGTAAACCAAACCAAACCAAACATTTTTTTGCGGTTTGGTGATGTTTCAAATTTCGGTTTACAAACGAAATAAATTGACACGTTCTAAATAAGTTTAAGCATATATATTTGACTAGAATTTCGACTTAAAGCGTTGATACAAGTCAAAATAATATATTATATCACTAATAGAGAACAAAAAAAATACAAGATGAAGTATTAATTTTCACTTCTAATTATGTAATGAAGCGAGGATCAGTCAGCAAGAAAACAAGTTTAGAAAATATATTTCAGAAGCGGGTATAGGTATCCAGCTCCTCACCAAGAAAGGAAGTCTGAATCCTTTGGCAGTTTATCAGTACATCAAAAATGTTATTTTTTACTCCATACATATATTTACTTATTTACATTTGTGGAATATAAGTTTCTGCTGCATTTTTTTTTAAAATTGAAAGTTGGCCTTTTTTAGAGAAATCAATAGAGTAGTACCACAATTTGCTTCCTGGAAGTAATTGTAGTTAATTCATTTGCAATTTTAATAAGCCAAATGCTATAAAAAAATACGGATAAGTATATCATTATTGAGAAGACTAGCAACTAAATCATTTGAGAGCTTATGACTATATAAAAAATGTTATTTTTTCCTCCATACACATATTTATTCATACTTACATTGGTGGAATATTATAAGTTTCTGCTGCATTTGTTTTTTTAAAATTGAAAGTTCGCATTTATATTTTATTTTTATAATTTTTTAAATTTTAGCGGGTTGGCGGTTTGAAACTGCGGTTTTCAAAATTGAAACCTAAACCAAACCGTTTAAGGAGGTTTGGAATTTTTTCAAGCCAAACCAAACCAAACCATTTCACTTTTGAAACCGAATCAAACCAAACCATTTGTTGAGGTTTGGTTCGATTTTGCGGTTTATTTGTTCACACCTAGTAGGGAAGACAGAAGTACTTGCTCAATTGGTATTATAACTCAAGTCTCTTTAAAAATAGGGCTTGTGTTATGTGGATAAGTTTTAAGTTTTTATTTTATGTTTTTAGATTTTTTTTTCCACGTTAACAAATCGTTTGTTTGGGTTACATAGGGGTTGTTTAATGGGAAGAGTACACATAACAGGTAGTTATAAATTCACAATTCAACTGTCATAAATAATGTTTAAACATACACTAATCAGGTGGTAAATAAATAATGATATATATTTATATAAATTAGACCCACCCCGCCCACCCCATCTTCCATAACCACTGTGGTCCATCCGTCACCAACATTACCATAGCCGCCTCACCATCATTACTACTACTACTACTACCACCACCACCACCACCATCACCATGACCTTGGACGCACCATTACAACCACAATTATCATCACCATCATCTCAATGTCCCTCGACCGTCGCCGCTGCCGCCACCACCTTCTACCACCCCCACTTTTTAAACTATTGATAGAGAAATGGTGTGGGTGTGTGTGTGGGTGTGTGTGTGTGTGTGTGTGTGTGTGTGTCTCCGTGTCTTCAATTTTGAAATGAGAAAATATGTAACCTACCTGTGACCCATTGAAGTTGATACATGACATGGAATATGAAATGTGACCTGAGTTGAACTTTGTCATATGTGACCTTAAAGTGCAACTATGACCTAAACTATTAAGTGTGACCAGTTTCTTGGATTTGTTGAATTGATATGTGACTTATGAAATATTGCTTATGACCTCGAACTGTTACTTGTAATGTACAACATATGGACAGTGGCATGTGACCTTAAAGTGAGATATGTGACTTGAAGTATGAATCGTGACATATGACCTGTGACCTGAACTATTAAGTGTGACCAACTCTTATGCATGTGACTAGTTAAAATTCATATGTGATCAACGGATTTTATGACTTGTGACCTGTTAAGTGCAACACGTGACCTATGAATTATTATGTGTGACCTTCAACATATTATCTATGTCATGTGACCTTAAAGTGTAAGGGGTGACTTGTGAACAGTTAAAATTGATATGTGACACTTGTGACATGTGATCCCCATACTGGATATTTGACCTCCATACTAGGATATGTGACCTTTAAAGTGTGACCATTGCAGCCAACACCACCTCTATTTCCCAGCCTCCAGCACCACCACCTCCTCCACCGACCAACCACCCAATCCTCCATCTCCATTCTCTATGATGGAGTCCACTAACAACATCAGTGGGTTGAACTCTTAATACTCCTAGCTCAACTACCAAACCCCAGCACCTCCTCCCTCCACCTCCGACGTCATCACAAACTTCTTCCACACAAGCAAACGTTTCAAGATTTCGCATCACAATCTACAACAACCACATCAAAGCCATCACCGCTACACACAGGCAACACCACGACAAGGTCTCAGCCATCACAGCACACAATCACAGCCATTGACGCCCTACCACCACCTCTCCACACAGGCAAACATTTCAAGATTTCGCACCACAACCTACACCCAACTGCACCGATCGCACCACCGCCTACACTAGCACTAGCACCACCGCCTACAACGGCAATGTTGTGACTTGAGGCTACCAGCGACGAGATCTAGGGATGAAGATACAACATCTAGATCCAAGAAAATGTCCAAAATTAGTCACTCTGAAGGTGTGTCGCCAAAGGAGGTATGTCACCAGAGGGGAAGAGAGCGGAGGTATGGCGTTGGTTATGTTCATTTGTGGTCATCGTAGGGGAAGGGGGAAAATGCAAATGTGATGGTGCTGGGTAGTGATGTTCATTTGTTCTCAAAATGGAAATATTGGGGGCGGATGGTTTTTATTAATTGACACATGATTAGTGAATTAAAAACTTAAAAACTTGTTTGTTGAATTGTTGGTTTTATAAACCTATTGTGGTTTAATTACCACTTGTTTAATTAAACCGCAACCCAAACCAACTCAACACAAACCAAACCAAACCGATCCAAATTTGTATTTCTCAACCCATGAACCAACCCAGTCACCTAAAAAAAGACCTAAATCGATCAATTTAGGTTGCGTCGGTCGGGTTCGTCGGTTTGGTTCGATTTTTGCTCACCCCTACTCAACGCCATCATGAGGGATAAGTTGGACAGAGGCTATTCCAAAGCAAATAGCAGTATGATACAACAGCATGGGCACAGAGGTCTGGATTTGTTACAACCATAGTGGTTGTATTCGGTAGTGATGATGTACCCTCTCTTTTAAAGGGGATAAGTGCCTACCCATGTGTGATTTTGTTATTGAAAGGATTGTTTATAACGATGCTTCTTATCTTATTTATTCCAACATTGATTTTACACAAATAGGTGATTTTGGCACCATAAAGATAGGAAATGCAGGCCAATTAAGATTGTAGGGATTAGCGATATACATTTGTAAATAGATGTTGGTTGCACGTTGATGTTGATAGTTGAGAGGCGTATTCTAGATATGTATCTAATATAAGTTAATGCTCTTGACCGATACACGACAATACAAACTCAAGTCTATGAATTTTATTCGGTTCAAACAATATTGATAATTACAAGTGTAGCAAATATGATATGGTATAATAAAAAAATAATTTTCAAATTGTTGGGCTTGTAGGTCTAATCCATTTAATATTACATGGGTCATCCTTTAATTAAAATTTGAGGACCAAGTGGTGCAATTATAATTAAGTTAAATGACTAAACTTAATTTGAGTTGCAAGAAATAGAGGCTGGGAATTTCTTGCTGGGACATTTTCATATATTGACATATGGAGGCTTAATAAGCTTGCTGGCCATTTTCTCTACACACATATACACAACAACAATGGAATAAAATGTGCTATTTTCTTGTATTTACTTTGAAGAAGAAAGTGTTGAATATTTGGGGGCTCTTCTTCTTCAATGTTTGGTTGCTCAAAGTTTTATCTTAGAATATTTTAGGTGCCATTTAATATCCATATTATTGTTGTTGTTGGGTTCCATATATTGATATTAGATGATGTATATTGTTGTTGTCAAGATTAATTCTAGAAGGCTTGTATTTGGTTACAGTTTGTCGATTTTCCCCATCAATTTTCCCTTCCCATTGAAGGATTTTACGACGTGAAATAATTGTTGGTGTTATTGCATTGTTATTTAGAATTTCGATATTCTATTGCTTGTGGATTAACCTTGTTTGAATAGGTTGAATTCCTATTTTAATCACACGGAGTTTGGAGGAAATATGTAGTGTTGCTACTTGTGTTGGAAATCTTAGTAGTTCATTTCCCAAATGTGGTATCAGAGATTAGGTTGGATTATGTGAATTAAAATTGAGAATCTGATTGGTTGTGCTATGATTAGACTCACTAATCATAATTGGGTGACTTGGAATCCTAAGATGGAGGATATCCTTTATTGTAATGATTTAGATGATCCTATTGACGGTGACACGACAAAACCGAATGATATGTCCGAAAAGGAGTGGACTAAACAGAATAGAAAGACTATCAGAACTATAAGACAGTGAGTGGATAACAGTGTGTTTCATCATGTGGCACAAGAGACTGATGTACAGAAATTGTTGTCAAAATTGGAGGCTATGTTTGAGAAGAAAACTTCATCTAGAAAGTCTTTTATGATTAGAGACTTGGTTAACATAAAATATAGAGACGGAATGGGTGTGAAAGAGCACTTGAACAATTTTCAGAATATTGTAAATCAGTTGTCTACTATGGGTATGAAGCTAAAAGATGAATTGCAAGCTTTGTTGCTTTTTAGTTCTTTGTCGGATAGTTGGGAAACCTTTGTTTTGACTATCAGTAATTTTGCTCCCAATGGTGTTTTGACTATGGGTTTTTTGAAAGACAGTATGCATAATGAAGAATCAAAAAGAAAGTATTCATGTGTATGTACAGGGTCAAATCATAGACATGCTCTTGTATTAAAGGATAGAGGGAGAAACCAGAATCGACAGCAAAAAGGTCGCAGCAAGTCAAAAGGTCAATCAGAATCAAAAGACAAAGATAAGCATGTTATCATTGTGGCAATGTGGGTCACATTAAAAGAAATTGTAGGATTTGGTTGAGAGAGCAAAGGGAAGGTAGCAATCAGAATAAGGAAGATGAAAAGAACACTACAACCATTGTTTCTATCAGTGATGATGTACTCTCTTGTGTAAATGGTCATTGTCTACTCATGGGTGATCCTAGTACTGAGTAGATTTTTGATAGTGATGCTTCCTATCATATTTGATCGAACATAGACTTATTTGCAAATTACACAGCTGGTGATTTTGGTATTTCGAAGATGGGAAATACAAGGAAATCTAAAATTATTGGAATTGGTGATATTCACTTGCAAACAGAACTTGGTTACTCCTTGATACTGAATGATGTGAGACATATTCTTGATATGTACCTCAATCTAGTTTCAGTTGTGGCTCTTGACAGACAGGGTTATTATAACAGATTCAGTGATTTGAATTGGAAATTTTCAAAGGGAACTTTGATTTTCGCCAAAGGAAAAGCTTGTTGCTCGCTCCACGAGACTTATGCAAAAGCTTGTAAAAATGAGGTGAATGTAATTGAAGATTCTTCTCCTGATTTATGGCACAAGAGGCTTAGTCACATGAGTGAATGTTTTGTCTAAGAAGACATATATTCCCTTAGCCAAAGATATATCTCTAAACCAATGTGATCATTGTTTATATGGTAAACACTACAGAGTTTCTTTTGGAACTTGTACATTCTGATGTGTGTTCTCCTAGTGATGAAGCTTATTTGGGTGGAAATAAGTATTTCCTCACCTTTGTTGATGATACTTCTAGGAAGCTTTGAGTTAATATGTTGAAATCTAAAGATCATGTATTTTAGAGTTTTCAACATTTTCATGCCATGGTAGAATGAGAAATAGGGAAGCCCTTGAAATGTCTCGAAATTGATAATGGTAGGGATTACACTTCACATGAATTAAGGGATTATTGCTCAAAATTTGTGATTCAACATGAGTTTATAAAAGTGGGTACTCCTTAACATAACAGTGTGGCAGAAAGAACTAATCGTACCATCCTTGATAGAGTCAAATGCATGTTGAAGACAGTCAAGCTACCCAAAGTCTTTTGGGGTGAAGCAATTCAAACTGCTTGCTATTTGATTAATAGATTTCCATGTATTCCTTTGGACTTTGATATATTCTAGAAAGAGTTCGGATAGGGAAAGATGTTTCCTACTCTCATCTGAAGGTGTTTGGGTGCAAAGCTTTTGTGATCGTGCCTAAGGAACAGAGATCGAAGCTTGATGATAGAGCTATTCCTTGTACATTTCTCAGTTATGGTGATGAACAATTTGGGTACAAATTTTGGGATCTAGAGAAAAAGAAGACTGTAAGATGAAGAGATGTGGTCTTTCGTGAAGACCAAACTATTGAAGATTTTGATAAATGGAGCAGCCTAGAGTGACTGCAGTTGTTCCTAATCTCACATCTACTAGCTCTTTGACATCACATCCTACTGTTGAAGAGATTTTAGCTCCTACTAATGAGAATGTTAATTACATTGCTCATGATATTATACTAGCAGATGAGAATGTTAATGAGGGGGAGCAGACACCTGACACAGAAGAAGATAAAGAACCATATGTTAGAAGGTCTACTAGAGATCATAGGCCATCTACTAGGTATCCTACTTCTGATTATATTTTACTTACTACTGATGGGGAGCCATAAAGTTTTTGGTGGCACAGGCTAACGGAGATAAAATTCAGTGGATGAAAGAAATGATAAAATAGATGAGTTCCTTGAGGAAGAATGATACTTATGACTTGGTGAATCTTCCTACTGGCAGAAAAAAAAACATTGAGATATAAATGGGTGTATAAAATCAAACGGGATGGCAATGATGATTTGATGAAGTAGAAAGCTCATTTGGTTGTTTTAGGCTTTGGGAAAAAATACGGTGTTAATTTTGATGAAATTTTCTCTCATGTTGTGAAAATGACATCCAACAGAGTTGTTTGAAGAGATTTATATGTTTCAGCTAGAAGGTTTTGAACTAAAGGGGAAAGAACACCTTGTATGCAAATTGAATAAGAGTTTGTATGAGCTCAAGCAAGTACGAAGACACTGGTATTAAAAGTTAGATGCTTAAATGACAAGTTGGGAATACACAAGGACAACTGCAAATTCTTGTGTTTATATCAGATATTTTTCAGGTGACAAGTTTATTATTTTACTATTTTATACTGATGATATGCTTATAGTTGGCCAGGATGTGGGGTTGGTCAAGAAATTGAAAGAAGCCTTACATAAATTATTTGATATGAAAGATTTGGGGCCGGCTAAACAGATGTTAGGCATGGAGATAGTTCAAGAAAGAAAATCTAAGAGGTTGTGATTATCACAAGAAAAGTATATTGAATGGGCACTTGAAAGGTTCAGTATGATATTAGCTAAATCAGTTAGCTTACCTCTTGGGAGTCATCTCAAATTTACCAAAAAATCTTGTCCTTAACTAGTGAAGAGAAGAAGAAGATGGAATCAATACCTTATTCATCAACAATTGGTAGTTTGATGTATGCCATGGTATGTACTCATCCAAATATTGCACATCCAGTTGGCGTGGTAAGTAGATTTCTGTCTAATTCAGGCAAAGATCATTGGGAAGCAGTAAAATGGATTATGCGGTATCTCAGGGGAACTTCTAATTTTTGTTTGGGCTTTGGTGGAGCTCAGCCGGTTTTGACAGCGTATACAGATGCAGATATGCAGGAAATCTTAACAACAGAAAGGTACTTGTTTACGTTTGTAGGGGGAATTGTTTCTTGGAAATCAAGATTACAAAAATGTGTAGCTTTGTCTACTACTGAGGCTGAGCACATTGCATTTACCGAAGCAAGTAAAGAGATGGTATGCATGAAAAAAGTTTCTTGAGGAGCTCAATGTGAAGTAAGGTGAGTACATCATTTATTGTGATAGTCAGAGTGCTCTTGAGTTGAGTAAGAATTCTACTTTCCATTCTCGTACTAAACACATTGATGTGAGGTATCATTGGATACGTGGAGCGGTTGATGAGAAATTGATGCAATTGGAAAAGATTCATAGTGATAAGAATATTGCTGACATATTGAACAAGGTTATTACCAAACACAAGCTTGAGTTTTGTGCCGAGCAGGCCGGGATGGATTCCAAGTAAATGGAGTCTTGGGTATACCTTCCCCATGGACTGGAGGGGGAGATTGTTGGGCTTGTAGGTCTAGTCCATTTAATATTACATAGGTCGTCCTTTAATTAAACATTGAGGACGAAGTGGTGCAATTACAATTAAGTTTAATGACTAAACCTAATTTGAATTGCAAGAAACATAGGCTGGGAGTTTCTTGCTGGGATATTTTCATATATTCACGATCAAAGGTTGAAGAAGCTTTCTGGCCATTTTCTCTACATGTATATATACAACAACAAGGGAATAAAATGTGCTATTTTTCTTGTATTTACTTTGAAGAAGAAAGTGTTGATTATTTGGTCGTTCTTCTTCTTCTTCAATGTTTGGTTGCTCTAAGTTTTATCTTAAAATATTTTATGTGTCATTTAATCTCCATATTATTGGGTTCCATCTATTGATACTAGATGATGTATATTGTTGTTTCCAAGATTAATTCTTGAAGGTGAAATATTTTAATCACACGACACACGTAGTTTGGGTGAAATATTTAGTGTTGCTACTTGTATTGGCAATCTTAGTAGTTCATTTCCCAACATAACTTACATTAGCTTGTGTTAAGTCTTTAAGCTTTCATTCATTTCATGCAACCAAATTTTGTTAAAATCGGTGAAATTTCAAAAATATGTAATATATCGATCTCAAGAAACCTCTATTTGGCGGCTGTGAGCCGCTATTATTTTTTTTATTTTTTATGTTCTCTAGGTAGAATTTATGGTTAAAAAGTGATTTTGAAAAATATGTTTGATTAAAAAGTGTTATTAAAAATTGCAATATTTATAAAATGAGTTATAACACATTTATCGAAAGTCATAATAGGTTGCCATCGACATCAGTTAAGCGAGTGAGAGATATAGGTTGGTTGGTAGTCTTAATCAAAAGTTGTCATAACAACAAAAGAAAACACATTTCTTTCAGTATTTTATTAAACCACAAGACATACAAAGGACTAATGACAAATGAATGTCATCAACATTAGCAACAAAATCTGCTAAAAGCCAAATCCAAAGCATTTTTCAAAATAATAATCCAAGAAAAAAAATAATAGTGAATATTCATGATACCATAATTTTATTAACAAACAATGCCTTTAGGGATTTTGATTTTCTGTTCCTGACAGTTCCTGCATCTTTTAATAACTGTGATAATCTTTGCTTTTCATCATCTACATCTGGATTTGCTGTTCCAAGTATCTCTTCTCTCATCTCCACAACATATTCCAAAATTTCAATTGCATCAGCAGTCCTGAGGAAATTTTAGGCCTCCATTAGTTGAAAAGTTATAGCATATAGTACTGGATAGGACTAGACTATTTTTTCATTTAATACTGTCCAGTAGTGTCCATACTTAATGCATTTAGAGGATTAGAAAGTAAGAGTTTACCTGCCCATTGCATCATATGTGCCTGCAAGATTGCTATAAACTCCTAATGTATCAGCATGATATGGTCCATATTCGGTCTCTAAAATGTTCCGAGCCTCCTCGAACAAATCTGCAGCCTCGTTTATAGAATAAAGTTCCACACAGGCAAGTCCCATTTGATTAAGAGCAATCCCAAAAAGGGCTGATTTCTTTTCTCCGATTGCACGAAACTTGGACACCGCGTTCTTGAATGCATTATAAGAATTCGAATAACTCCCTAAAACGTAGTACAATACCCCCATTTGGGCTTCAATTCCTGCAATTGTGCTTTGCTGACCTGGTGAATTTCCGTACACTTTTATGGCCTTCTGAAGTAATTTTAGAGCACGATGAGGTTCATTCAATGATTCATAGATAGCCGATATATCGAGTAAGCCACTAGCAATCTCCTCTGCAGGACATCCTGGAAATGGCTTAGAATAAATTCGAAGTGCATTTTTAGTATAAGATCTCGATTCGCTGAATTTTCCTATCTTATTGTACAAATCAGCCAAGCGGACAAACACTGAAGCAACTAAAGGATGATTCTCTCCTTTTATGGACTTAAACATATTTACCGCTTTCTGATAAGAAAATATCGCCTCATCGTATTTTGCTAACGATAAATATGCATCACCTATGTTGCAGTCAATGGCTGCCACATTCGCATTTTGTCCATTCGCAGCCATAGCCATACTTGCCAAAACATAATGCTCAAGAGCACCTTCATAGTCTCCTTTGGATTCACAGATAAGTCCCAAAAGTCGCCTATCAGCAGCTTCTTCAAGAGATGCCGATATGCCGTTTTCTTTATGTATATCAAGAGCCATTAGACAAAGCTTCTCAGCCTTGTCGAATTGCATTGCCTGAACATGAGCTTCGGCTATATATCGACAACTATCACCAAATCGAGTGTCTTTTTCCCCAAGAACTTGGCGTTGGATTTCCAAACCAGCCGTGTAACAAAGTATGGAGTTCTCAATCTGCCCAAGCATTGCGTAGGTATCACCTAACTGCATGCACCCTGCAAATTTAGCAAGCGCGTGATTTTGGCCTAAATCCATATCGGGAGTTTCGACTGATCTCTCAAGAACAGGGATTGCTGCAGTGTACTGGCCTAGCTTGCAATATAATGCTGCTACGATATGCATACACATGACATACTCTAAATTAGGCTTGGAACTTGCAGAAATCTGGAATGATTTCATTGCTCGGAGAGCCAAATCAAGAGCTTTTTTAGGCTTACCCCCAGATGCAATCAATTCCCTAGCCTGTTTAAGTAGATACGGGCCGAGATATCCTGCCTCAGAAGGATCCTCAATTCCATTCTGCATCTTCAATCCCAATGCACCAGAATTCCACTCATTTTTCATGGAAGAAACTGAATTAAACTTTCTCGAAATTTTCATATTTCGCTTCCCGTTTGAAGTTTTATTGATAATAGATTTGCTACTCAAACTAGGCTTGGGAGATGCTTCATTTGCTCCCGTCGAAGAAATAGATTTAACACTTGCAGAATAGATCTTACTCATCTCCCCAATCTTTTCATCCCGAGGTCCTTTTTCTTCCTCAAAAAAGCGATCTCCTTGAATTTTATCGGTTTCTACCTCGTCTTTAACCTCCACATCCCAGCAATAGTCTCCAGCAAGATATCGCAATTCAGAATCAATCCTCGACTCTTCACCATAGGATAAAAAACTACGCCTCGATGCAGATAGGTCAGAGCTCTGCATATCGCATACATTGTGATAAAGTTGCTCAATGGAAGTGTCGACAACCTGTTCTATCGCTAGATCGATAGAGTCACTCTCAGAACTTCGCGTACTCGACGGACTTCTCAGAGAAGTATGGTTAAATATTTCATCTTCCACTAGATATTGTCCATTGTGTTCATTTTCACCGTTTGTTCTGTCCATGATATACCCAGGCATTGAGAAATGCACTTTTTCTCCCCGGCCCCTTTTCTTCTCGTGCCTTCGTTTATGTGTATCTAACTCACTTTCTTCATCTTGAAGAGAGCGACTGCATATGAATCAAAGCAGTTTAATATTGTTTAGCTATTTCTAAAAAAATAAAAATAAAAATTGTTTAGCTATTTCTTCTACAAATTACAAGCATTACAACAACTATAATTTACTGCTCCTTTCATTCCACAAAGATAGACTCGTTTTCTTTTTCTGCTTGTTCCAAATTATAGGTCACTTTTCTTGTTGAGAGTATATTAATATCTTAATTTTCTAATATGTCCCTATTAAATATGCATTGTTATCAAAAAATATGAACTACCCATCATTCAATGTAGGAGTTTATTAGGTAAAATGTAAGTAAATTTATGATTTCAACATATATTAATTATGTTTTTTTTTTAATCTGTGCGAAAATAGAAATGAGTCTATCCTTATAAAACCAATGGAGTACTTTTCTTTATAAATGAATCACTAAAGAACTGACACAATTTATCACCATGAGAAATCAATCGTAACATCATTAAATGCTAAAATGGTATCTACTATAATATCAATTACTACCTCCCTTCATTCCATAAACAAATGCTTGCTTTCGTTTTCTTCGTCTCAAAATATGTCACTTTTCTTGGTAAGAGTATGACTCATATTTAACTTGTCTTATTATCAAGTACTTTAAACTATTCTTATTTAAATTATTGTTCAATTGTTCAGTATAGGGATATATTAAGAAAAAATTATATTTTTAACTTTATCAATTACATTTTCTCATATGTGAAAATGAAAACATGTTATGGAGAAAGTATATGATTTCCCAATAAAACATTAACATTGATGCCAACAAAAGAAAACGAAATGAATAAAATCTTGTGTATTATACTATTCAATCCTTCATACAAAACTAACTATAGCCATTACCCATTAATAATAATTGAAACAAATAACTGAAAAATAATAATAATATGAGGGTACCTTGATCTTGATTGATTATTCTCCAAGATAAAAACTTCTCCGCATATAGAGTAACAGATACAGAATATATTTTCATATACACATACTTATATAGGTTGATTGGCAGAAAAGATGAAGGGACAATAAGAATAAGCAAAAAAATGAACTTCTTGATAATTGCGAACAAAATAAGTGAAACCCAGATAATAATAAGTAGATAAAATGTAAGTGTTATGTTGTGTATATATATGTGTGTATGTATAGGTGGAGGTTGAAATGTTGAAGTATGAATAGGACTTAACATCTTCCACCAATGTCACCACCGGTTGCAGCCTCTCAAATTTTAGCAAATTTACCTTCTTTTAAAGCAACAGCTAAAAACTAATTAATTTCACGTTTTAATTATTGATTATTACGTAATAATTTGTAATTTTTACATCACAATTTCCCTATGTTAAATTATTATTATTATTATTATTATTATTATTATTATTATTATTATTATTATTATTTCCCTATAGTGGTCCCTCAACATATTTTTTGAGTAATAAAGATAGTTAGTTAGTCATCAACTTTTTAATATAGTTGCACATCAGTCCCCATTGTATTGATTACATGTTATGAGCCCCTCATGACTAGGGGTGAATGCTATTCGATTTGGGCCGTTTGTGACATATTTTCGAATCAAACCATTTTAAGCGGTTTGTCATTTTTTCAAACCAAATCAAATCATTTCATTTTACAAACCAAACCATAGTAATTGAAATTAAAGGTTCAAATCTAGATTACATCATTTATTCCAACCAGGCTTGTTCTGTTACCCGACGTGGGCACCACCAATGATAAAGTGTCAAGTGTCACATTTAAAAATTATTCGGACATTTGGAACATTTTGCAAAACAATTAATTGGAAAGCAATAAAACTTCTCAATCTCCAGTGTCCGGGGTAGTTGTCGAACCATGGCAAACAGGTGACTTGCCTAACCGAGGTTAGCAAATTGCGACCATCCCAGTAACTGTTTGCATTTTAGTCCCCACTTCAAGTTTTTGTACGTTTTGATCAATTTTAGTCTAAATTTTAAATTCTTCTCCCTTAACTTCCACAAGCATCCATGTTAGTCCTCGAACCTCCATAATCATCCAAAATTGTTCCTCCCAAAATTACAATATCATGAAGAGGTTTTCTTCCGTTGATTAAAGATTTTCGAACCACAATTTGCCTAACTATATAATTAAGTGTCAATATTTCATGGTATCTTTCCATACATGCATGATCTACTCATCATTCTGCTTAAGCCTCAATAAATGATCTGCTATTTAATTTCATATCTTCTTTTTGTTACAAATCTCAATGTTGAACACTGATCGGTATATTTTTTGGTAATTCCATTATCAGAATATTAGGGTGTGTTTGATAGAAAAGATGGAAAATAGATGGTAGGAAAATATTTTCTAGGAATTGATTTGGCTGGAAATTATTTTCCTGGAAAATGATAATTGGAAGTGTTTGAATAGATTAATTTTCCAGGTGAAAAAGTGGGAGATTTTCCTAATTTTGTTATTTGATTGATATTATTTTCCATGCCAAATAATCAAAATTTAACTATTTTAATAAAAAAAAAATTAATTTTTCACACATTTGTACTTGATAATAATAATGTTAATTTCTGGAAAAAAAAATAAGTCAATTAACAATAATAAAAATGATCAAACGTGACGCAAAAGGATTTTCCACCTTAGCTGGAAAATATTTTCTCAACAAATAGGTAAGAAAATATTTTCAAGGCAAATGAGTTAGTTGTGCTTTAAATGGTTGTACCTAAGAAAATATTTTCCAAGGCAAATTTTGCCAACCAAACACCCAACAAATACAAAAGCTGGAAAATATTTTCCATGATTTGACATTTTCCTAAAAAATTGAGGTGTATCAAACATACCCTTACTTTTTACATTTATGTCTGAAGCCTAATGTCATACTTTGGGCCGACCTCTTCTATGGCCCGAGATCACACTTTGGACCGATCTCATTTACAAAGATCAGAATAAATCTCGAGCTATGTAGAAAGCACGATTTTAATCATGAACATGGATAACCTATTCCTTTTGGGAAAGTCCGACCTCATTGACCGACCTGTCTCTTGATAATCATAAGATAAGCCCGGTATATGGGTCCATTTATTTGTAAATGGTCATGATCTTGTAATGTGATGGGTCTAACCCTAAAACACATTAATGGACTATGTTTTGGGCCTTATATCCTAGAAAATCAAGATAATGATGTAATTAAATTCTCTTTACTTAAAAGAGAATCTAATTCACTTAAGTATTCCTATATAAGGTAACTTCTTTTAATAACGAATTATTTTCCTACTAGAATATGGTGACTTATTCTGATTCTTATAAATCGGTCTCTTTCGTTCATAATTACACACACAATATTCTTATTAATTAATAAGCTCTTGAATATTTTCTCTATATATTATTTTTCCCTTCTCCAGAATACTAATTCTCATACTGAAGGGACGACGATGACATCCCTCGTTGCCTTTTTTGGAGGTTTCTTGGAAGTTGGATCATCCTCTCCAACAAAATATCATCTTTTGATCTCGCCACGTCAAGGTCGGAAAAATTACCGAAACAAACACTTTTAGCAATAAAACTCATCCAGTCCGTCTAGGTTTGACATCTTTCTTCTCAAACATATGCTTCAGTGTTGCACGATCAGTATAGACTATTTTTTATTCCATAAGATACGTATCGAGCTTGTCAAAAACAAAGACTACCGATAGCTCTTTATCAATTGTAGCATAGTTGATTTGATCATTTATTAATGTTCTGCAAACATAATATATGACATGAAGAATTCTTGCTTTACATTTTCTAAGCAATCCCATCATACGCCTCTAGCAACTAGCATCACTTATTAGTTCAAATGGAAGGTTGTAGTATGGTGTAGCTATAATCAATGAAGTTATCAACTTATGTTTTAAAGTATTAAAAGCAGTAAGATACTCATTAGAAAAGTGAAATTGTACGTTGATGAGATTCCTAGTAGAAATATTATCTAATTTATATTTCAAAATAGATGAAGTTATCAACTTCTATCAGAGATTAAAAACAGTGAGATACTCATTAGAAAAGTAAAGCTATACGTTGACGAGATTCCTAGTAGAGATATTATTTACTTTTCAAAATAGATACTGATGTGAACTCGAGTAGGAATTACCATGAACTCGTAAAATTAAGATTGAAATAATCACTCAATAATAATCAAAACCGCATTTAGAATGAATACATAAAAACCCATATATATGCTTAAAGGTTGTAATAGAACTAATAGCCACCAACAATGGGCCAAGAAATGGAATAAAAATACATAAAAACGGAAAAACCTTAGAAAGTTAAAACCAAGCAATCGCTTGGATTTAACGTAGACGATCGCTTAGTTCACCTTGTTTACTCTCAAGTTGTGAAATAGTTACTTGGGCGATTTCCTAGGAATTGAAACAAATGATTGCTTAGTTCAAGTTTTTAGTCCCCTTCTCTAACTTGATTTTCAACTTGATCATTCGCTTGAATCACTTGTATGAATCTTGGACACTCTTCGATCACGTTGTAGTTTGGATAGTAGAGTCTTTGAAGTAGTATTTGAGCTTTCATCCAACAATGCTTACATAAATTCTTGCATTGCTTCATTGTTTTTTTGCTCTCGATCTTGTTATCAGCTTTTTTGGAACATGCAATGGATCTTTATTTGTTAGCCCACCTTGATACTCATCATTCTCCCCTCTTCAAAAGGATTCGACCTCGAATCTTCCTACGTCAAAAATGGAAAGATGAGAAACACTAAAAGTAGCAGACACAGTATACTCATCTGGAAGGTCTAGCTTGTATGCATTGTCAATGATCCTCTTGAGGACTTGAAATGTCCATCTCCTCTAAGATGCAGCTTACACTTCCACTTTGTGTGAAAATGCTCCTTTCACATGTGAACCCAAATCCAATCACCTGGTTCAAACGTCAAATAACTTCTACCCTTGTTTGCCTGTGAAGCATAATTTTCATTCTTCTTTTCAATATGAAGTCGAACCGTTTCATGAAGTAAGTTTACTAGTTCAATTTTCCTCTTTCCATCTAAATGATCTCTTTTATGCATAGGAAAAGGAATTAAATCCAGGGGATTTAACAGATTAAACCATAATCAATTTCGAAAGGAGATAAGAAGTAGTAGAATATATGGCCCTATTATATACAAATTCTACAGAAGGTAAACATTCCTCCCAACTTTTCAAGTTTTTATTAATTAGGATGTAGCGGTTGTGTTAATGTCCTATCAATTACCTCGGTTTGTGCATCAATTTGAGGGTGACACTTAGTAGAAAATAACAACTTATTACCCGTTCCCCCCCCCCCCACTAGGGCTTTCAAAAGTATTTAAGGAGCTTAATATCTTGTCAAACAAAATCCTCCTTGGCACACCATGGAGTCTTACTATCTCCCTAAAAAAAAAGTCGGCTATGTTTGTAGCGTCATCAATTTTATGGCAAGTAATAAAATGTGTCATCTTACTAAATCTAACCACCACGGATATGGAATCCTTGTGCCTTTTTGTTCTAGGAAAACTTAACATAAAATTCATAGATATATCAATTCATGGTTCACTAGGTACTGGTAAGTATGCAATCCATGTGGCAAAACTCTGGACTTAGCCTTTGTACAAGTTATGCACCTATCACAAATATGGTGAACATCCATTTTTCATCTTAAGTCAATAAAAATGTTCAAGCAACGCACCTAAGGTTTTAAAGACACCAAAATGTCCCATCAATCCCACACCATGTACTTCACACACCAATAATTTACGCATAGACAATGTCCCATTTGTTTAGTTTACCTTGTCTCTTTAGGTGGTTTAACGATTCGTGATCAGTGTGAATGACAAAATCCTTTGGCCAAAGATAATGTGGTCATGTCTTCAATGCTTGAACAAGTGCATAAAGCTCCTTGTCATTTGTTGGATGCTTTAAAGTTGTCCCGCTTAACTTTTTACTGAAGAAGGCTATAGACCTTTTTTCCTGCATGAGAATAACTTTAATCCCTATTTTTGAGGCATTACATTCAATCTCAAATGTTTGATTAAAGTTAGATAATGCTAAAACAAGTGCAAATTATAACATATCTTTAAGCAGCTTAAAGGAATTTTCTTGCGCAACATCCCAATGAAATCTTACACTTTTCGTGGTATGGCAAGTGTATTAAAATCCTTAATAACCTCCTATAAAACATTGCTAATAGCTTCTTACCTCAGTAATGTTTTTTAGGATTGGCCACTCCTCAATAGCACTAATCTTCTCATCATCTATCTCAATACCAGTTGCACTTACTACATAACCAAGAAAAATAACTTCCTTCATGCAAAAGGTACGCTTTTTAAAGTTAGTATATAATTTTTTAGTTCTTAAAACTTCGAGCACAAACCTTAAATGATTACTGTGATCATTGAGGTCCTTACTATATACTAATATATCATTAAAGTATACTGCCACAAATTTTCAATAAAAGCACGTAAAGCACTCTAGAGAACATCATAACATATTATAATGATAAATTAACGCGTTTCAAGAAAGGTAAAATTTAATTTATACAATGTCTAATCGAAAGAAAATCGTGTCAACATTCTAGGAAAACAAGTGTCAACATTCGAGGAAAACAAAATAACTACCTCTGCTTGGTAAAAAAAAATTGTTTATAAACAAAGAATATAATATTTTATGGTAAAATATGCGATTGAAAAATGGTTTGAGAAAATGTGTGGTTAAATAGTGATTTGAAAAAATATTTTATTTATGAACCTATTTATAAATAGTTTAACAAATGGAGACTTAGATTAAAAAACTAGTATTAACAAGCTGACTTTTTATTCAAATTATTGGTCAACTAAATTAATGAAATCAGTAACCGTGCAAAAAACTACTTTGAATCAATTCAAATTTAACATTAACTAAAATAAGTAAATTTCAACCTACATAAGTCCATTCTTTTTTTTAAAAAGCTATATGTTAAGGATGAGTTGCACGAAAACGTTTATAGGTTATGGACGTTTTGTGCATAAACGCTTACAATATTTTCCATTTTAAATTGTAGTAAGATTGTAGGACCAAACTACCCTTGTAAAAATATGATAGTGGAATCACACATGTTCAATTGATGATAAAAACTAACAGATGTGGACGAAAATGATGTATTTCAGCATCGATGATTTGAAGGGTGAAAATGTCAAAATTGAAAGGATATGGACGAATTCCGCAATCAAGGAAAATGATAGGGATGTTTTGTGCTATTTACCTGACAAATTTTTTAGTATTTTTCTACTAAAATTAAACTAGCTTAAACAATATATAATGGAACTCATGCATTGTAATAGTTAAGACTTTAATATTGAAAAATAAATAAATAAATAAATAAATTCTCCATCTAATCTCTTTATTCCTCTCTCTTCCTGTCTTTCGTAATCTCATTCTTGTTCAATTTTAGGAAACTTAATTAATATAAGCACTATATAAAGGGAGCTTATACATCATAATGATTAGATTTTGATGAGTAAAATTAATATCCCGAGAGATGGCAAAAAATTCGACCCAACTTGAATGGGACCAAAAAAATTGCCCCACGGGTCAACAAGGCAGGTTTGGCCGCTCCGAATAAATTAATTAATAAAAATAAATAAGGAAAAAAATAAAAAAATACTGAAAAAATAAAATGAGTAGATTATTCAATAAGCATATTACAAAAATAATTAATTATTTGATATCAACCTTTTACCACCAATGATAAATTGGTAAAAAATTTAATCATTTCATCATTTTGACAAAAATTGGTATATTTAAAAAATAAGGAAAAAAATAAAATATATTAATTAATATATTGGATTTCGAATAAAATATATATAAGCAACATATTAAAAAATAAAGTTAATTAAAAATTATAACATATTAAAAGGAAAATAGGTGATAAGGTGGGAAAATTTTTAGAGAAGAAATGTAAATAAAAGTCAAAAGAAGTTTTATATAAAAAATTTAATTAAGTGTCAAACTTTTAGTAGCACGATATATTGAATGTATATACAGAATTTTTTATTTTGATTATTTTTTTAAAGTTTCAAATTCAATAACATGTGTTATGTAAGAAATGAAAAAATCGGATTAATATATTTGAACATAAATAAATGTCATATCATATCTATGTAAATGTGTTACATTGAAAATGAAAATTTTGAATTAATATATTTTAAAATAAATAAATATATGCTACATAAATTTGTTAAATTAGAAATGAAAAAAAAAAATTGAATTAATATATCTTGAAAATAAGTAAATAGAATTATTGAAATTTTACTTCCTAATATGTCAATAAATGAGTACGCTCTTAAAAACACATGTTACAGAAATAATTAATTATTTTCTATCAACTTTTTAACCTCGCATATTTTCTCTCTCCAATTTCAGTCACTACTTTTTACTTCAAAATTATAAATAAACAAGTTTATAAACTAAACATTATTATCAAATGGAGGCCTTATCATTTCACAATTTAGACAAAAAATGACATGTTTAAAAAATAAGGAAAAATAAAATATATGTAAGCAACACATTAAAAAAATAGTTAATAAGAATTTATAACATATTAAAAGGAAAATAGGTGATGAGGTAGGCAAAATTTCAGAGAAAAACGTATTTAAAAAAAAATTATATAAAAAGTTTAAATGACTTTTAAATTTTGAGTGATGCGGTATACTTAGTGTACATGTATCATTTTTCATTTTGAATATTTTTGTCTTTTTTAAAGTTTCAAATTGAATAACTTTTTTTATTGAAATTTTATTTTTTATTTGATATGATTGAATCAAGATATTTTCAAAATTATAATTCAAAAATTATATATTCCGTGCATCGCATGGGTAGACAACTATTGAATTGTGATAGTTAAGACTTTAATATTGAAAAAAATAATAATAAATAAATTCTCCATCTAATCTCTTTATTCCTCTCTCTTCCTGTCTTTCGTAATCTCATTCTTGTTCAATTTTAGGAAACGTAATTAATATAAGCCCTATATAAAGGGAGCTTATACATCATAATGATTATATTTTGATGAGTAAAATTAATATCCCCTCGAGATGGCAAAAAACTCGACCCAACTCGAATGAGGCCAAAAAAACTGCCCAGCGGGTCAACGGGGCGGGTTTGGCCGCCCCAACCCAAACCTACTCCGAATAAATTAATTAATAAAAATAAATAAGGAAAAAAATAAAAAATAAACGGGACGACGGGGTGGCCCGCCCGGCCCCTGAAATTCACAAGACGGGGTACCCCCATCACAAAAAAAAACAAAACAAAACAAAAACAATATGTGTTTTGTAACTCCATTCTTACTTGATTGTGTTCTGCGTGATACGTGCTTTCCCAACAAACTAGACGAAGGCTTTATAATCTTTAAATCATTGATGAACCTCGTGCAAACTTAGCATATTCCAAAAAGTTTAAGATTCGGATTCCCTTCAATTTTAGAGAAGTGGAATTGTCATATAAATATTTCGGAGTGATATAGCACACTTTTTTGGTGCAGTCTATAATCCTGTTGAAGATTTTTATCTTAAATATAGATATAGAATCTAAGATCGTAAATCAATTGATTTTACGTCATAATAATGGTTGAAAAGCACTCATTCATAATCTCTTCTCAAGTGGAAAGAGAATATGCAAGTGTACTTTAAGTAAAATCTTCTAACGGTATCATTTCGTTTTCTAAAAAATGTTGAACTTCATCCTTAAGAACCCCTACAATCCTTCCTATGAGAATTAGACGATGATGTAAATCGCAAAATGTACCTCAGTAAAGCAAGATTGAAAGTTTATTATTTAACTGTGATTGCAAGTAACCTCCTTCATAACTTTGATAGAATTCTAACTCTCACTCTGCAGTTATCAATTCAACCAAGATTTCTCACTCCCAAATTTCAACCAACTAGTTATACCCCATAGGCTCATTTCATTTTCTATAGATCAGAAAACATTGCAGCCAATGCAGGAAAAATATCGAGTTAAATTTGAGCTTACAAGTCCGGTGTTTTTAGTTTTATCTTTTCTGCTTTTGGCAGGTTTAACCGGCATTTATAAACAGAAAAACCACCTCTTTAAACATAAACAAGGCATATTTCAATCACTTGGAACATGGTTTCTTTGATTCAAGTCACAAACCCCCCCCCCCCCCCCCCACCACAACTTTTCTTGGTTTATCTTATTCTATCATGATCACACATTTCCACTTTGTTCATTCAAGTGGAAGGCATTGCCTAAAAAGTAAGACTACATCCCCAAAATATAAAATGAAAATGTGGGAACTTCCTAACTCAAACAGAAATTTGTTGATGAATACTAAGTTACTCGCATACGACCTCAACACCTCACATCACCATGCTCTTTCAAGCCCACTTCAGTTTCAGAAAATATGACATGAGAAGTAATAACCCAGATCCATTTAAATCTATTTAAGTTTGACAAAATGACCGTGAAAATATCGCTCGCCCCCCAAATTGGCATATGCTAGCTACAGAGAATTTGGCTATGATCTTGTGAAGAATTCATTTGCTTCGTAGAAACGGTCCAAAACAACGTTATAGAGTGGGTGAACTCGTTCCAGTAGGTTGGAATAAGGTCCCAGTACATCCTGCGGCAAAGGAGGAGATCCTATGTCCTTTGTGCAGCTATACTGGCTGACTGATAGGCCACTTAGACAGTAACATGTATGATAGTGGTCTCTGCTTTTCCCGGGTTTGTCTCTGAAACCTCCCTCCTCCTACATCAACAAACAATATCAGAATCTGTAACTTAAATCGTAAATAATGGAGGAAAGGGCAATGAGAGTCAAAACTTTGGTGCTGCATTTGGCGCACAATAATCGATTGTACTGAATAATACAATTACACAATGTAAACTTCTTATTTAATATTGTTCAATATTGTCTATTCCACCTAACCAAACATGCCACACAGTTGTAAGGCTCTAGCAATGGTATATTAATAATAGAGAGCTAAGTAGTAGTTCTGTATCACAAAAGTCGACTTCTCCCATGCGACATCAAGTGAGCACTCTACTTGCAAACATCTTATAAGATTCACATTGCAAGAACTTCACAACCATAGAAACCAAACTTTTGAGAAAGAGGAAGAGATTCAACGGTGGAAGAGGAACTTTGAAATATGGAATCAAAGCAAATTATATTTTGGGAGTATCCGTATATCCATGGTGTAAAGGGGCTTGTTTTTACAGGTCAACGAATCTAAAACTTAATATCGAACAACTATTCAGGAAACACAAAAATAAGCTGGCAAAGAAATTGTATGCATTCCACTTATATTATGCTTATCTTCCTTTTGGACGTTCCTTGTTTTTTCACGTGTACATTCATGTGCCAATGGAGGAATTTCTCGGTTGATAAATCATATCGAGCAACTCAAATATAAGATACGGCCATATGGGAACTCAAAATACCTGTGAACAGAGAAGAACATATTGTTGCAATGCCATGCTGTTGAAAAGTGGTTTCATGTGTATGTGTCCTTTGATAAAATTGTAACCAACATTGTTCACATCTGATGGATGAGAAGTATTGGGTTGTCCTGCAGCTGAGGAACAAAAAAAGCAATAATAGATCATTAATGCCATGAAAAATAAGGCTCGGAAGAGGAGTTAAAGGAACATGTAAAAAAGGAGTGAGATGGCAGATCGGTCATAAGAGAGGCCAATCTTAGAGATTATTTGTGTTCTTTTGAGCTTCTTACCTTCTTTCTGAAATTGGAACATCTCATTTACATGGGAAGACATACCTTCTAAACATCGGTCATCTTCAGAAATATCTGAAGTTGTAGAATCATAGTCACTATCCGTACTGCACTCATGTTCAAAGGTATTTGACAGCCCCATTTGATCATTGACAATTAAATGTAGTCGTTGCATCAATGCAGCCACTCCTCCCTGGTTAGTAGTCATGCATTATATATCTATTTAAATGTATAATATAGAACTAATTTGAACACTGCCAGTGGTATGTCACCCTTCCATCTAGTAAAACAACCTTCCCTAGGTACAAAAACCATCTCTCGTGCAAAAAGAATAGGAATATATACTGCACCTTAATGCATAAATGGTTTGTTTGGTAAGGTGAATGATGTGGTACTGGACAATGTTAAAATTAAAGAAGTTAAAATCTTGTCTAGTACAACATACAAAGCAATGCTTTAAATATACTTAGTTTGGGTTTGACACCAATTCTTTTCCATGGAAAAAAATTTTAAGATTTTCTAACTTTCATGAAAAATAAAAACCATCAACCGTTCTGGGACATAGCAAGGAATTTAATCTTGCGGGGGCGAAAATACTGGGGGTGGAGGGGGCGGAGCCCCCGAAAACATTTTTTAACTAAGAGGATTCGAAACAATAATTTTGAGTACCAAAATAGACAAGTTAATTTTGTAATGATGATGTTAAGTGATAGGATCTTTTTGCATAGAAATCCTCCCTCGACTTGCTCTATATAAAGAAGTCATATCAGGAATGTTTATGTGTCTTGAAGTACAAAATGACTTCACATTGTTCAATAATCCATCCCTTCAATCTTCTTTATAGTTTTGAAGTTGAGTTGTCGTTGGCAGAGTAACCAGACTCGCGGCGTTGGCAGTGGCAGAGCTGCGGAGAGGAGTCGATTTGAGGAAGAATGAGTCCAAGGTGATGCGAACCCCTTTGGTGATTAAACCAAAAATTTCCAATACAATTTTGTATCAACTAAGAAAGCTAAAAATGGTAATAAATGAAGAATCTTGACCCAAGTTTAACCCAACCAAAATTCTAAGGAAAGTTAACCCTAACCCAATGGAGAGATTAAGATAAATACCAAGATATTGTGGAATGAACAACAACAAATACACAAGATTGATTCTCAATATATAAGTTGAAGAAAATTCCAAGAATAGTTACAATTAAAGAAAGGGATTTACCTCTCTTGAATGCTCTCCAATGGAGTATTTTTCATGAGCCAAAACTAAACTAGGATTTTGGGAGCTTTACAATGTATATACAAAATGAAAGCAAAAAGTTTGAGAAATTGCACAAAAAACCCTGCTTTTACATTCGGGAAACTTTCGGTTGACCGAACCGGTCGACCGAAACTATTTCGGTCGAACACTTGGTCAAAATGACATTTTCGGTCGTACAAGGATCAGTCGAACCCACCTGAAGCTACGTCTAAAATTCCTGTAGAGTTTCGGTCGACCGGAGTGATTTTCGGTCCACCGAAATGTCCTGAACATCCAAAATTAGGCAATTGACCTCAATCTTGCTCTCTTCCATGTGGACTTGATTTCGGAGCTTGAAAATGAGTCCCGCCATCGACTCTTGGACCTCTTTAGCCTTGGATCTTGTCATAGACCCCACTGGTATTCTTATCGAGGGTTGACTTGTTTAAATTTGACTCGATTGACTCCCTTGATTCTCATCATCATCTCCCTCTTGAAAAGGATTCGACCTCGAATCTTCATCTGCATCAAAAGGGGATAAGTCAGAGACATTACAAGAAGCCGATACATTGTACTCACCAGGGAGGTCAAGCTTGTAGGCATTGTCATTGATCTTCTCAAGGATTTGGAAGGGACCATCACCACGTGATTGTAATTTTGATTTTCTTTGATTCGGAAACCGCTCTTTCCTCAAATGCAACCATACCTAATCACCGACCTCGAATGTCAATCGCTTTCTACCTTTGTTGGCACTGGAGGCATATTGTTCATTCTTCGAGATTTGGAGTTTGACCTTCTCGTGGAGAGATTTTACCAACTCCGCCTTTCTCTTCCCATCTAAACTACATCTTTCATCAATAGGTAACGGAATCAAATTCAAAGGAGTTAAAGGGTTAAAACCATAAACAATCTCGAATGGAGAAAAGGAAGTAGTAGAATGAACACTTCGATTATATGCAAATTCAACAAAAAGTAAACACTCTTCCCAATTCTTTAGGTTGCCCTTAAGAATAATGCGAAGAAGTTGTGTTAAAGTTCTATTAACCACCTCAATTTGGCCATCAGTTTGGGGATGACAAGTTGTCGAAAACAAAAGTTTAGTTCCCAATTTCCCCCACAAGACCTTCCAAAAGTGGCTAAGGAATTTAACGTCCCTATCCGACACAATGCTCCTAGGAACCCCATGGAGTCGCACTATTTCCCTAAAGAATAGGTTGGCTATATGAATGGCATCATCAGTTTTATGACAAGCAAGAAAATGTGCCATTTTACTAAACCTATCTACAACCACGAAGATGGAATCACTACCCTTTTTTGACCTAGGCAATCCCAAAATAAAGTCCATAGAAATTTCCGTCCAAGATTCACTAGGGACAGGTAGGGGTGTATATAATCCATGTGATTCTACCTTGGACTTGGCCTTTCTACAAGTTATGCACCTAGAACAAATTCTCCCAACGTCCCTCATTTTAGGCCAAAAGAAATGTTCTTGCAATATTTCCAAGGTCCTCCTCACCTCAAAGTGACCCATTAATCCCCCTCCATGGGCCTCCCTTACCATCAACTCCCTCAATGAACAATTTGGCACACAAAGTTTATCTTCACGAAACAAAAACACCGCATACCTATAATATTTATCAAATGCAACCCCCTCACATGATACAAATATACTAGCAAAATCCGCATCATGCGCATACAAGTTCTTAATGTTCTCAAAACCCAACAATTTAGCACTCAAGGTAGTAATAAGAGCATACCTTCGAGAAAGGGCGTCGGCTACCACATTCTCCTTACCTTGTTTGTATTTGATGACATAGGGAAAAGTTTCCACGTACTCTACCCATTTGGCATGCCTCTTGCTCAACTTCCCTTGCCCCTTCAAGTGCTTCAATGACTCATGATCGGTGTGGATGACGAACTCTCTAGGCCACAAGTAGTGGTGTCATGTCTCTAACGATCTTACCAACGCATAGAGCTCCTTGTCATAGGTGGGGTAGTTCAGGGCGGCTCCACTGAGCTTCTCGCTAAAGTAGGCAATCGGCATTTTCTCCTACATCAAAACTGCTCCAATACCTGTGACTGAAGTGTCACATTCAATCTCAAAAGTTTTATCAAAATTAGGCAAGGATAAAACCGGGGCGGTGCACAATTTGTTCTTTATTTCATTAAAGGTCTTTTCTTGCGCCTCCCCCAATTTAAACCCAACATGCTTTTTGACAACCTCGGTAAGTGGTGAAACTAGTGTGCTAAAATCGTTGACAAAACGACGGTAAAAATTAGCTAACCCGTGGAAGCTTCTTACCTCGGTGACACTTGTGGGAGTGGGCCATTCCTTAATGGCTTTGATCTTCTCCTCATCGACCTCTATCCCCTTAGTACTAACTACAAATTCAAGAAAGACCATACTCTCTATGCAAAAATTACACTTGTTGAGGTTAGCATACAATTTTTCTTCTTTTAAAACCAAAAGTACACTCCTCAAGTGCTCAATATGCTCATTCAAATTCTTGCTATAAATCAAAATATCATCGAAGTAAACTACCACAAATTTCCCAATGAATGCACGCAAAACATAGTTCATTAATATCATAAAAGTGTTTGGTGCATTAGTGAGACCAAAGGGCATAACCAACCACTCTTATAAACCATATTTAGTTTTAAAAGCGGTTTTTCATTCATCTCCTTCTCTCATCCTAATTTGGTGGTATCCACTTCTCAAGTCAATTTTGCAAAAAATGCAAGAACCATGCAATTCATCTAGCATATCATCTAACCTAGGAATGGGGTGTCGAAACTTTACCGTTATGTTGTTAATGGCTCGGCAATCGACGCACATTCTAAAGGTTCCATCCTTCTTGGGCACTAGTAGCACGGGAACGGCACAAGGACTCATGCTCTCACGAACATATCCTTTGCTCATTAACTCCTCAACTTGTTTTTGGAGTTCATTGGCCTCCTCCGGATTGCTTCAAAAAGCCGGTCTATTTGGAATGACGGCTCCGGGGATGAAATCAATTTGATGCTCGATGCCCCTAATGGGTGGAAGTCCACTAGGCATCTCCTCCGGGAAGACATCTTCAAACTCCTGCAATAAAGAAGTAGCTAAAGTGGGGAGGGAAGTGTGAGGGTCATTGAGAGACTCCTTATACACCATCAAAAGAATGGAATGATTTTCTTTTAAAGCTCTCTCCACATCACATTTACTCGCATAAAAATTCATTCTTTTCTCAACATCTTTTGCTCTCTTTCTTTTTTCTTGCACCCCCTCATTTTTTTCTCACTACTTTTCTTTTCACTTTCTTTTTGTCCTCCACTCAACTCCATCTTTTTCTTTCTCCTTTCTTTTTCCTCCTCCTCCCTTTTGAGTTTCAATTGGTCCTTATAAACTTCTTTCGGACTCAAAGGTAGGAGTATTACGGGTTTCCCATTCATTTGGAAGCTATACCTATTTTTCCTACCATCATGCAATACTCTCCTATCATATTGTAATGGCCTTCCCAATAATATATATGTAGCTTGCATGAGAACCACATCATAAAGTACTTGATCTTCATATGTCCCAATGTTGAAAGTAAGTAGTACTTGTTTGCTTACCTTCAACTCACCATAATCACTCAACCATTGTAACTTATAAGAACTAGGATGTGGCATTAAAGGTAATCCCAACCTCTCCACCATACTAGTGCTAGCTACATTGGTGCAACTCCCCCCATCAATGATGAGACTACAAGCTTTGTCCCTCACAAGACACCTAGTGTGGAAAATATTCTCCCTTTGCTTAGCCGCCTCATCCACCTTGATTTGGGTGTTGAGAGATCTAATGGTGACTAAAGACTTGGGTGAACTAACAACTCCCTCCACCTCTTCTTCCTCGCCATCACTATCTCCTCCACATTGCACTCTCTCTTCGTCCTCTTCATCTTCCGAGTATCACTCCCCATTTTTAATAATCATCACCCTATTGTTAGGGCACTCTCGAGAATAATGCCCCCGTCCTCTACATTTGAAGCATTCAATATCTCGACTCCTAGAAGTGGTAGGAACAACCTTTGGTTTATCCTTAACGAAACTCACTTCCTTCCCCTTGGAGGTTTCAATATTGTCATTTAGTGGTGTTTTATCAACCTTTTCACTCCTCCACTTAGACTTCCAATTGGAACTAGGACCCCCCAAAAAATTTTCTTGTCCCTTTCTTTTAAATTGCTCATTCTTCTTCAATTGAGCCTCCACTTTAATGGTCATGTGTACCAACTCCTCCATCTCCACATAATGGTGTAATTCCACCACATTGGCTATTTCCCTATTCAATCCACTCATAAATCGAGTCATAGTGGCTTCTCTATCCTCCTCTATGTTAGCCCTCATCAAGGCGTTCTCCAACTCCTTGTAATAATCTTCAACCACTTTAGTTCCTTGAGTAAGAGTTTGTAACCTTTGATAGAGCCCCCTATAGTAGTGACTTGGTACAAATCTTTTCCTCATAAGACTCTTCAATTCATTCGAAGTATCCACACTACCCTCTAGATTCCTTCTCTTGGTAAGCAACAAATTATCCCACCAAGCTAAGACATAGTCGGTAAACTCCACTACCGCTAACTTAACCTTTTTATCCTCGGAGTATCTATGACATTCAAAAATCAATTCCATTTTCCTTTCCCATTCTAAGTAGGCATCCGGATCACTCTTCCCATGGAAAGAAGGAATTTTCATCTTTATACTTCCAAGATTACCATCCACTCCATCCCTACCCCTAGGGTTCCTCCCATGACCTCGACCAAATCCCCTCACATTCCTACTTCCTCTATTCCTACCCATGTTCCAATTTTGGTCACTACCCCCTTCACTCTCCAATTCATCATCATCATCATCATACTCATCTCTAGGCCTTCTCCTATCACCCCTCCTAACATTATCATCCCTTGGGGGTGGAACTTCTCTCCTAGTCTCCAACCTCGCTAATCTACCCTCCAATCTTCTCCCCATATCCGCCATAGTAACCGTGGAGCTTGTATCATATCCCTCAACTCTTGAGTTTGTGCATTAGAATCTTGTCCGCTTGAAGTATGTGTATTAGCCATGGAGTGTAAGTGTGCAAGTGTCCTCACAAAATATTTTTGCTCGTGTTTCACTCAATTAGGCTTTTTCCCTCTAATGAGCTCACCACTCTTGTCTTTTACCACTCACTTTCTTACCCAAACTTTCTAAGGAACGTAATTCAACTAAATAGAGAATTCAATTCTTGTGTAGCACAAATTCCACAAACAATAAAGGAAGCAAAGGAAGGATTGACACAATAGCAAGTAGAATTTAGTTGCTTGCTACTATACAAGAAAGTAAGGAATTGAACTTGATCAACAAGATTTTCAAGGGTATAGTCACAACAACTTGATGTAAGACACAAGGAATTCAACTAGGAATGTGTTTGATAGTTAAAAGGTAGGATTCAATATAAAAACACTCTTTGAAACATTTTGTCAAACACTTAGGATGCAAACTTGAATAGTTAAGGATTTTCAAGTGTTTGTTCAAATGTAACCCCAACAACTTTTCAAATTGATAATAACAACAATGCTCAATATGTAGGAATCATGAAATATTCATGGGCATACACAATTTCCAACTTTTCCCAATATTCGTTTTTTTTTTTTTTTTTAATAGCAAGAACAACAAAAAGAAATGTAAAGATAGGACTACCAATTTTAGAGCCAAGCTCTAATACAAAATGATGCGAACCCCTTTGATGATTAAACCAAAAATTCCCACAACAATTTTGTATCAACCCAAGAAAGCTAAACATGGTAATAAATGAAGAATCTTGACCCAAGTTTAACCCAACCAAAATTCTAAGGAAAGTTAACCCTAGCCCAATGGAGAGATTAAGATAAATACCAAGATATTGTGGAATGAACAACAACAAATACACAAGATTGATTCTCAATATATAAGTTGAAGAAAATTCCAAGAATAGTTACAAGTAAAGAAAGGGATTTACCTCTCTTGAATGCTCTCCAATGGAGTCTTTTTCATGAGCCAAAACTAAACTAGGGTTTTGGGAGCTTTACAATGTATATACAAAATGAAAACAAAAAGTTTGAGAAATTACACAAAAAACCCCGCTTTTACATTCGGGAAACTTTTGGTCGACCGAAACTATTTCGATCGAACACCTGGTCGAAATGGCATTTTCGGTCGTACAAGGATCAGCCGAACCCGCCTGAAGCTACGTCTAAAATTCCTGCAGAGTTTCGATCGACCGGAGAGATTTTCGGTCGACCGAAAATCTCCTGAACATCCAAAATTAGGCAATTGACCTCAATCTTGTTCTCTTCCATGTGGACTTGATTTCGAAGCTTAAAAATGAGTCCACCATCGACTCTTGGACCTCTTTAGCCTTGGATCTTGTCATAGGCCCCACTAGTATTCTTATCGAGGGTTGACTTGTTTGACTTTGACTCAATTGACTCCCTTAATTCTCATCACAAGGGTTCTGGGTTGTGAGGACTGAGGTGTGTAGTCTGATTAGGCGTTGCAAGATTAGGTGGGTTTGGTATATTTTTGGGTAATTGATTTGGGTCATTTGCAAGTATTGAATTTGGGTTATTTATTTATTTATTTAACTATTGGATCTTTTTGTTTAGGTCTAAGATTTTTGTATGGTTAAATTTTAAAGTGTAAGTTATTGGGTCAATATTTATTAATGGAAACAAAAATAAAAAATTTCAAAATTTTGCGGGAGCGAAACTAAAAAATATATTACAAATTAATTGGAAATAGTGGACCAGCGGACAATGTTGGGGGGCGGTCGGCCCCCCTGCCCCCCTCTATCTCCGTCCCTAACCCACTAGATTCAGTTTTCCACGGAAAATAGGATAAAACATACTTTAAAGTGTTGTACCATGGAATTCAATTCTAGGAAAAATATAGTGTATCAAACAACTAGGGCGGAAAATGTATTCTTGGATGTGACATTTTCCATAGAAAATGGTGTTATCAAACACAACCTTATTCCCATATAAAGGAAAGTAATGTAGGAGGTACATGTGCTCTAAATTATTATATAGGTCGAAGGAATATTACCCATGCTGATATTAGAAAACAGAATGCTAGTACTTGGGTTTCAAGATTAGGCATGTTACTCTTGTGGAGTCAAAAAGATCATGCCTAGTGTCCCCCTACACTCATTGATTTTACTTTTAGTGTTGGCAATTGATTTTTCCCTCATGTTTTATCTCCAATAATATCATTCAACAATCATGTCAGGAATGCATTCTTGTTGCTCTGATTAAGATGTGTACCCATGCATCAAAGCCAAAGAAAATACCAATTTGAAGGGCGGGGGATATACCTTCTACCTTATTGACATCTGATTAGGTATAATTTATAATAAACAGGCAATTGCCATTCACCTGCCAAAAGGAATAGCAGCCATCGACCAATTTATTTGTTCTACCTTGAAATCCACATTCTACTCCTTGCCTGAACACTACCCAGTTCTGCAATAATAATCAACATACATCACATTATCAGGTACAACAAAATATTATATACAGCTGGGTAACCTCTTAAATAGGAGTATTATTTTTTTGTCATGAAGATGAACCTATGTTATTAATTATATTTGTTATGGTAGAAAAATGTGCATGAACAGACTCCACTCATCAACCACCTCACCCCCCAACATACACACACAGACACACGAAGAATAGGGACTATTATCAGAATAATCACCATGATAATCAAAAGTTTTGTAATTCACATTATGAAGTACAATCCATAAGTCTGGGACATTTCTATCCATAAAACAAATAATCAAGAAAGGACAGGCTGAAAGCACAGATACTTTGGGAGTCAAAATCAGACATGTACAATCCCAATATTTCACACCCGGACATAAGTCTAATTCATACGCAACATGTCATTAACTAAAAGTCAAATGTCACATTTTTGGTTTTATGCTTCATTGAGACTACTCGAAACCATGGAAACTAATTTGAAGTTCATTTCAAATTTGGTCCTTAACCCTAGAAATTCTTATTGCCTGTCAAGCAGCTAGAACAATGAATTCAGAAACAACGCCTCTAATTTAGAAAGAGAAACAAATCAAACTGCCTTCATACATGCATATCTTTATGGAGACAAGACAACTGAAGTTCACTGAACCAAAAATTGCTTCTTAATCTTTATTTTAAAGTTTGCTGCTTAATCCCCGCAAAATTATATCGCCAGTCAAGCAAATGACACCAAAGAGTTTGCTCAATAAAAATTCACCTCTAAAGAAGAAAGAAAAGGAGATTGAGCTGCCTGCATATGTATCTCTAGAGACTAGAATAGTCCCATAAAAAGGATTATCGCATCATAGTAATGGAAAAATGTCCTGATCTAAAAGCATTTGCAAGTATGGTATTATATTATCTATAACCAACAGTAAATGTCAGTTTCAGAATCTAAAAATGTAACACTAGACCAATAGAAGTGCAAGAAAAGGGCGGTAGAAAGAACCTCGTGAAAACCCAAGAAAAAGAAAGACGATCTACTCACAATTAAGGAAGGCAAGTCCAAACGATTAACCTCATTGATTAGAATCATTGCAGCCAAACCACAGAACGTGTACCTAACAGATATGGTCAGATTGAAAGGACTTCATATAATAAACATGAATATGGGGGGGACTATAAAGTACCTACAAACATCTATTCAAGAAAGAAGCGACCATACAACCCATAGTAAACTAACATTCAACAAAAGCTTGCTTCAAAAATCATGGAAGTAAACTATTAGGCAGCATATGCCTGCATGGTACAGAACTTACCCACCATGAGCTTCAGAACCTGGTTCACCAGCAATTCCCCCTTCATAAGTCTGGCAACTGCATAATGTAATGATATGTTCAGCCTCATAAAGAACAAATCATGTGAGATTCATTAATGCCTCTAAGTACCCAACAAAGAGTTTAATATTGGAACAAAATATGCTTCTGTAAACTAGGCCTGGGCAAAAGAATTGGAACCGGCCGTTTGTTTCTTTCAAAATTTTAAACTGTTCTGGTTCTCAAAATCAAGAACCATTCAGTTCCGATTCTTGGTTCAGAACTAAAATCAGAACCAGAATCAATAAAACATACCAAGATTTTTTTTATTTTTTTAAAAATATAAATTTAAAAAAAAAAAAAAAATCATCAATTCTTAATCTTAATACATGTTATCCGGTTCCTTAGTCATTATCAATTACCCAACAACTATTGACTCATTCAATATTACAATAATTATAAGTAAAACAAGTAATAAACAAAAAACCATATATTAAAAATCATTTTTCTTTCACTCGTTCTGTCGTTCAACTTTAAACATTCAGTTCTTCAAGAATCAACAAACAATAAATCTTCACTCTCCGTCTTACAATTAATTGTTATCTTGTTTTCAAAGATTTGTTGGACTTGTGCGACTGTTCCCTGAAAATGTGGATAACTACGGGCAGAAATTAAAAAAAATTTAGAAGGAGCACATGCATGCGGATGAGGAGATACGTTACTGTCTGAAAATAAGTGAATATTTTAATGTCAAGAACAAATATGACTGTTGTATTCGCATCTTGATCAAGGTCGATGACCTTATCGTCTTACGACTCTAACCAGTCAGAACCTACCATCGCTTCATCGCTTAAGTTAAAAATTTTAGTTAAAGAAATCGGAACCAAAACCGGAACCAGAAACAGAATCAAAAAAATCGAACGATTCAGTTCTTTTCTTACAAAAAGAACCATCGGTTCTGGGTTCGATTCCTTGAGAACCACAACCATATGGAACCACGTCCACGCCTACTATAAATTTGTTGTTAGATTGACTTATTTTTTATTCAAATAAAGTAGTTGTTAATCTCTCTAATGAGTTTTCTGAAGACAATTAAGGTGAAAAACTTACAATTGGAAGATATTCGATAAGATAGTAAATTTCTCATTGAACAACAAGATTTGACAAGTTAAGGTCAAATTTTTATTTTAGCAAAATGCTTTTGAAATACTGATATTCAGGAAATAGCCAGTGAGGAAGAGTAAGGAAGAACAATTTAAAAATTTAGGGGAAATAAGTTTTTTTTGACTCCTACATGAAATTATGTCAATAAGGAAAATGAAGAAAGAATTACCTTTACCTTGATTATTAAATTTCACCTGCAATTGTGTGTCCCATTTTTAGGTGATTCCTTGATTGCGAAGGGGAAATTTACACAATAGCCTATTTAATTGAAGGACAAAATTTGGGTGATTTTTATGTTTACTTGTTTAGAAACTACATTCTCTTGTAGATTAGGAAATTTGCACCGGATTTTATTTTCACACTAATATACTTGTTTAAGAAACTAAAAATCATTTTTTTTGTTTGTTTTAGTGTGAAACAGTCATGGAGAGATTCCTTAAATGAAAATCTGTTGATGAGAGATATCAAATAGAGTGAATTTTGATGTAGCAACATTCTGCTGATAACAAGGACTTCAATAGATATCAAAATATGAAAATTCGCAACGAACAATTGTAAGGAATGGCATGGAACTATCAAATAAAGTGAATTTCGATGTTTGCACAAATTCTCAACGATTCTGAACTAAGGACTTCAATAGATATCAAAGTACGAAAACTCGTAATGAAAAATTTTAAGGTGTGAAATTTTTAGTATTGTTTTGTTTTTAAATTGTTTTTTATTAATTTTTACCTTTATTAACTACCGCCCACACTGATATAATAATTTATTGGCTCCACCCCTGTTTGTCAATGTAGAAGCTATTAACTCTCAAGATGGGTGCCGTAAAAATAAATTACCATTCTATGTTCGCAGCATCAAACAGAACCTTACCACTAGGAGATTCTCACCTTATCTTTCTACTGATAGAATTCAATTAAATACTTATGTTTCACAGATAAAAATCACTATCAAATGTATCTGCATGTTTATGTTAAATTGGTCAAACTACACAATTCATATAGTTGTATATTTTGCTCGTCGAGTGACCCTAGTTAACAAGCAAAAACATGCAAAAATTAGCAGACAGAGAAAATTACAACAGTTAATGCCATAGAAATAATCGTGAAATTCAGAAAGTACTAAAATATTATTTCTAAGGGAGAACGCGTCGATGCATTGAGAATGAACTAGGAAGTCTGGCTATACGTATCTTGATACAATTACCTCTTCAAAAATATGCATATAATGAAGAGCGTGCTTATTGAAGCAAGGCTTTTTTGTATGCTAAGATATTCTGAGACAGATCCAAGCAAATGCAAACAAAAGAACAAAGCTGAATTACAGCATGAAACAAAAATGAGTAAGCTTAAAGTCAGGGACTATATTAAGCAAACAATCAAAACTAACCTCAAGATGTAATCTCCAACATTTTGAGTGAGCTCATCATCCAATATGTTCAGAACACTGGCTGCCTAATTAATTCAAAAATATTGAAGACATCAATGGACACGGAAAATTCCATAACAAAAGGACAGTTAGCATTTATACATTTTTGTTCTATCATCTCAATGCCATATAACAAGAAATTAATGTTCTATTCAGTCATGGAGTGTAAAAAAGTTTATTAAAAGCGTAGTCATAAAAAGTGGACAGCAAGTAACTAATAGCAGTTCAGATTGAACCCCAGCCAGGCCATTATGCTTTTTAAAGTGTGAAATGAGGAAGAGCTGTGAGACCAGGCCAACAAGTTGGATCTAGGTTTCGCCAAGAAACGCACATCGAACTTCTGATGGGTCTTAAGCCATAGAGGTAGTGCCCAAAGTTGGGCAGCCAAACTCTCCTAATTGTTAATCGTGTCCATTTGACCACTAGTTTTATATCCTTCCGACCACTTAAATATATTGACTACACCTAGGTGACTTAACAATCATGTATTCAAATTTGAAAGTTGAAATGAAATGTGAATAACATATATAGTTATTAAGCCTTCATATGGCCTAGACATAATTTTGTCGAGAAAAATATGAAGCTTGTGATTTGAAATGTAGAAACAAGATTTTGCATACAAATATGTCCTCATATTACAATTTTAACCAATCATTTCATGTATAAAATTTTGATTGAGTAGCATTTCATCAGATTTATGATTACCATCCATTCTACAAAGTTAATACTCTTTTACATATTTTGGATAATTTCAATTACCATGCAACTTAACTGTTACATATTAAACAGAACTTACAGATATAGCAGTGTAGCAGGCACGAACATCCACTTCCCCACCATCATGCATCCTGGAAGGTAACGATATGGATAGACAATGTGAGTGCATAAAAGTTCATTATCGAAGGTAATCAGACTCCAGAACTAGAGATCATAAAAAGCACATTAATGGTGCATACATGTCTTAGCACACATCTGCATGAATGTGTGAAGGTCAAAGATAGAGAGAACAGAGCAAGACAATAGGTGTGCGTATCTGTAGTCAACTAATTTCTTATCCTTATCGCATCTGAGTTATTGGTTGAGAACACAAATAAGAAAGAATGCATATCTTTGTGTCCTTGTAGATAAGAGAGCGTTTGAAGTTTAATAGGATGACCATATGATGATATGAAATGACTTTGGGGAAAAAAGACCATATCTTGACTAGCGGTTTAACATTGCTCTATATACTTATGAACGTTATGTCACACCTGAAGCCACCACTTCTGTCCTTCATTCGCAGCAAAAAATCATATAATGTTCTTCTGGAATACATTAAGAAACCGAAGTCAAAATTGATTACAAGCGACACAGGAATCCAAACTAATAACAATATAGAATCTGACCACCTATTGATTGATGACAGAGATCTATAACCACCCAACGTAATTAGTGAATTGACTGCAGCATAAGTTGTTGCGAGATGAGGCATCTGCAAATAAGTAGATAGAGGTCCACTGTTATATTTAGAAATCAATTCAAGAAATCTTAACCAAGAAAATATAGCACTTATATGAGATTCTTAAAACTTCTAGAAAAACGTTTAATATAACTCAAATAGCTTTTATACCGACACTTTGGTTCTTTCAAAGGAAGTATGCGGGAAGGGAAGTATTTCAAGCATAATATTCAACATGTTAGTATTATTGGGTTCTCGATAAATATGGATAGTATCTTGTAGGATACAGAATTTCTAGAAGTCAAAAGTGAAATTTCCAATTTCCTTAGAAGGACTTCTTATTTCCTGTCAAGACAAATGAAGAATAGATGCAAATCTTTCAAAAAAGATGAAAGCATTTTTTTGCTTCATACTTTGAGCAGTCAAAACTTATGAATGCAAAGAAAAAGAGAGAGTGATAGACAATTGGGCAAACGAAAAAGAAACCGATAAGAGTTCATTGAATGACAATCAATCCAGTTATGCCAATTCATAACTTTCCAAAATGAAGCTTGTTGTGTAAATATTCAATAAAAGAAATGGTTTAGGTGAACACTACCAAGCAGAAACAGTAGAAGATGGATACAGAAAAATGTCAAAAGAATAGTGAAGACCTGAAGATAACGGACAATGATAAATACTGGCATCAAATGAGTGAGTTCGTGTATTAAAGTTGAAATATAGAAAGGAAAGGTACAGGAACTCAAGCTTGGAGAAAAAGAAAGTGCTCATGGCATTAAAGAAGAAATCAAAAGGAAGTAAGGTGATATCTAAATTGGAAAAAATTTAACTACCTGACCTGGTCCACCACCGTATCCACCTTTTGAATCCTGTCAGTAACAATAAACAAAACTAGAATGAAAAACAAAACAGTTAAAAGTAAAAGAAATTGACAAATTTAGGAAGAAAGAAACTGAAGATACTATACCCCAAGACAAGATCAATTAATCAAACTTATGCAAAGAATCAACTCCAAAGTACACTATAGTAAATAAGAAGATTCAAAGTAAGACTCGTTCACATGATTTATCCATGTTGAGTATAGAGGAGCAGCCAGTCTGTGGATGAGTAGTTTCGTCCATCATAGCTTAAATTGGTGTCAGAACAAAGGTCACTATAGGATAGTTATTCCAACTGGTAACGAAACATTTCACAGGCTTTTCTCATTCTGATTTTTGGAAATTAGTTGGTTCTGTGTCTGCTTTCTCGGCACATTTGACTGTGTCATATTGCATCTTTTAGATTAGAATTTAGAAATGAAACATTTTGCCCTCAAACTATAGGATAGTTATTCTAACTGGTAACAAAACATTTCGCGGGCTTTTCTCAAGCTGTTTTTTGGAAATTAATTGGTTCTGTGTCTGCTTTCTCGGCACATTTGACTGTGTCATATTGCATCTTTTAGATTAGAATTTATAATGCTCCATACAATTTAGAAATGAAACATTTTTCCCCCAAACAGTGTTACAATTTCTCTAGTAGTAGTAGAGGTGTGCTTCTTCTGGTTTATTAAAGTGCATGACCCAATAAAAGTGATTCTACTCAATATTATACAGAATCTTTCTTTCTACACACACACACGATCATGTTCAGGAACCTATCCATACTCGTGGCCTACGGCAGAAAAAGAATAAAAAACCTGACAGCGGCTGAGAAAATCAATGCAATCATTTTCCAGTTTGTCATCAACACAATCTCGCAACAAGGCAACTGAGTGGAGGATCCAATAGCAAAGCCAGGGTCGACTGCATATAAACAACATACAAATACAAAACAAAAGAAGTGTATAAACAAAAAGTTCGCAAATGCACACAAAACAAATTACAGTTATCAATAAACGAAGTCTTTGTGTGTGAAATTAAGCCTAAAAAAGGTAAAGCTACTTTTAACTATTTGTTCCAAACATGATTGGATAACTTAATCTGTTCTTACTATTGAGTAAAAGAAAGTTACTTTTCTCAACTGTCTGTTAACATAAATAAAATAAGTTGCTACTTAATTCTAACTGTAACGATTAAAAAATTATTTATTTCACAACTTACTAGGCCAAATGAACACAAACAAATTTAAACTATAAAATATATGTATCTGCAGAGAGAGAGAGAGAGGCGTACTTGGCGTCCAGAACAGTAAAACTGCGACTGAGTTGTTTGAGGCCTTTAGTGAGATACTCTACATGCTTGTCGCGTTGAAGCTCTAAACTTTATTTTTTTTCACATCAAAAAATCAAAATCAACAATTATCAGAAATTTCGAAAAATAATAAAATCAATGATATGCTGGTGATTTGAAGTAAACCCTAGTTGTTGAAAGTGACAGGGAGCTGACATGGCGAATTGTGAATTCGGAGGAATTCCTTGGAATAAATTGTAAATATGGAAAACTTGACTCTCTACCCTCCATTGATCATCCTGGGTTTTTGTGCGTCTTTCAAACTCCGTTGCCATTGCAATACGAATCTGATTCTCTCTGATTGAAATTTAACGACAGGAATATCGGCCGATTTCTTAGGGGAGATTTGTTGGAATAAATGTATAGTTTTTCAAAATACTTTTTTTTTGCAAAATTTCTTTATTATTTTTAATGAATTGTATTATTTTATTTGTAAGATATATCTTTGAATTGATCAGGTTGATTTAATTCAACGATTTTTATTATATTTATATTTTTAAATTTTTTAAGTTTTTCTAAAAATGCTTTATATTGTGAAAATTTCTCAAAAGATTTAGAATGTTCTTTCTTAGTTATATATCTTAATGTTATTCCATCTGAAACTTCATCTTCTATATCTTCGTATTCTTTTATAATTTTATGAATCGTATTTATATTTTTTGATGTTTCAACAGAATTAAATTCTATTCTATTTAAAATAGTATAGTCAATATCTTCGTATATTTCTTTTAATTTAGATTGTCCAACAGAATGTATATTTTTAGATTTTTCAGCAATAGTTAATAAAAATGAAATTTCTTTATTTTCTAAATATAATTTATGATCGTAGTTATTAGAAATTGATGTTTGTGAAGTATTCATAAATTATTGGGTTGGTAATTTATTATACAAAATTTTCTAATATAAGTCAATTCTTTGATCTAGTAAAATAAAATAATTTGTCATATATTGTTCGTATTTTTCTAAGAGTTTATTATATTTTTCAGAAGATATGTTTTCATTTTCCATTTGATGTTTAATATCTTCCATTTTATCTTTCAGTTTTTCTAAAAGGTTATCAAGTCCTTCGATTGTATATCCTGACATTTAAGTTTGGAATGTATTTGTCGTAATTTTATTTTCTAATTCCATTTTGAGCTGTAATATATCAGAATAATCTATAATATACTGATCATAATTTTCTGAAAGTATATAATATTGTTCAGATGATTCATCCATATCTATTAAATAAGATATAATGTTATCTATTTTTTCCATTATTTTTTCTAACAAATTATCTAATCCTTTAATAGTATAATCTATTACAGGATTATAATCATTATCACTACTAAACACATATCCTAAATATAATTTATTATTTATTTCAATGTTATCACTATCAAGTCAAAAATAAATAATCGATTTTGTAATTTCTAATCATAATATTCTTTTTAATGTTGGAAAAATAGCAAACAAACATGGCATATAGACATGATATAGTTTTTTATTTTATTATTTGATCTAATAAACTGTTTATGCATGAATAAAGGTTCAATTATGCTATGATATTCATTATTATAAGGACTGTTTTGATAATTAAATTTAACAATTCTGAATTATGTCATGTTAAAAGCTCTTCTTCCTCCTAAATCCGTAGAGATAGATATATTAAGAATACTAACCTCTTTTCCTGTTCTCGGTATCTTTGTATTTTCCTTCTATTGTTAGTAACCTTCAGGCTTATAGGTTTCTGCTCCACACCCTCCAATGGCTTTCTGCCTTCACGGGTTATTAGCTAAACGTGGATGCCTTCACTGTATAACTCTTTAGATGGAAAATATCTTAAGACGGAATGTAGGGAGTTTTCTTAATAATATATCTTCTTTTTGGAAATAGGATTTAGAAGACAATAATTTAGAAACTCATCATAATATGATAAGTAAATTGGGATTTTATTGATAATATGAAGATTGACAAAGGATTGGTATGAGAACTTTTCAAAGATAGAAGATTTTTGGCTTTCTCACAAACTGAGTGCTCAAGAGAGTTCTGTCTTTCAACTAGCCCGGAGGACTCTATTTATAATACATTGGACACAATTACATCACTGCTTACATCATCGACCTAACAATTTCACAGTTTTTTTCACCTAAGAACACACATGTCCCTCTATTATTTATTACATCACATGACCCTTACATTATAGGGACACTTATCCTTCTATTTTTTGGTCTTGACATGGCCCCTACATTGTTCTGCATTGTTGAATTAAAGTAGATCTATTAAATAGCTTCCACTTGTCCATCAATTATGTTGGCATGTAAAGCAGATCCATCAAGTGGCTTCTACCTGTCCATCAATTCATTTGGCATGTGGGGCAGTTCTTGGCTATGCACGCCTCTTGCAAAGTGGCAAAACTTTCATGGATTTGATGAGTATCAAATTTATTGATGTATTCTTGCAAGATTGTTGACTTTTATTTTCCTCCGTTAGTGAGTAGGGTCCATCTACTGTACTGGCATATGCATTTGAATTTTTCTCATATAGGTTTTTGGCAATGTTGTAGAGAATTTTAATTCCCAACACCCTTCGGGATCTAAACCATGATCTTGTAATGTTTGGTACTGGCTTGGTATTTTTTCCAACTTCAATTTTAAAATTTCGAGCAACATACCCAATCGTGATAATATGCTCAGCAGGATAATATATCCTTCCATCAATCTCAGGACTGATCGAATAAAATTTTAAACATATGGGTCTTCCTTGAGCAAACTTTGAAATTTATCCTTTTAGTAAATTATCAAATTTTTCGATTTCTTTCAGATCTTTTCCTGGATAAATAAGATCCAATAATCCATAATCAGCTGTCATTTTTGTCATGACAGGATCTCCTCCCTGAGTAACGATCAATTGTGGGTATACATGGTCTCCAGACGAAATGTAATAGCAATCACATTCTTGGAGTTCATATATAACTTCAACAATAGTTTTATATTCGTTTTCTTTTGGTAAAAAAAGGGAATCATCTTCCTCTTCAGCACGAATTTTGACTACCCTTGTATGTTCATCTTTGGTATTGATTGTGATTTTTCGAAGACTGACTTCATTTATAACAACTTTTTTGAGACTTGGTTCATCTCTTTTAATTGTTGGTCCACCACTGCTTCCAGAAGATATACCTGTTTGTATTTTTTGATATAACCTGTTTGGTAATCAACGATTCAAACTTAGATTCAATCTCAATTATGTTATTGCTCAATTTTTTAGTATAATTATGATGAAATGTTGAGATTTCCATCAATTGTTTGAAACTTCCTTAGAGAGTTTCTGCAAGTTGTTCAATTCTAAGCTTTATATCTTCAGCTCCCTCCATGAGGAAGTTCATTCGCTTTTTGGCGTCTATCAGGGATTTTTTGATATTATCCATCTGCAAATTTAATATTCCTGCTTAAAAAGTCCACAAGATAATTATTAACACCTTTAATATGAACTATATCAAAATTATAAAATGCCAAATAGGATTGCCATCTATGGAGCCTTCTATATTGAGGTTCTGGTGGTAATTTATTTTTTACTAAACCTGCAACTTGAGAATTATCAGTTTCAACAATGAATTTCTTAGATAATAAAAACAATGAAAACTTCTTTATTCCTCTGATGATTGCTAACAGTTCTTTCTCATGAGTAGTATAATTTATTTCTGCTTGATTAAACGTTACACTTGAGTATCTACAAATTTCATTAAGATCTGTTTTTAATATTGCTGCACAATACTTATCCGAGGCATCAGTATTAACTATCAGATTATCTTTTTCATCTGGTAATCTTAATTTTGGCAAATTTTTACATTCTTCTTTTAGTGATTTGACAATTTCTGTGTGTTCATCACTCCATCCTTGGGTATTTGTTTTCCTGAATAAAATTTGAATTTTATGTCTCTTTTTTGATAAATTTTCAATAAATCCTTCTGCATAATTTAAACATCCTAAAAAATTTTGTATTTGTTCTTTTGATTTTAATTTTTCTGTAAAACTTTATATCTTCTTAGATATATGGGTTTGTAATTTTATCTCCCTTTTATCTATTGATAATCCAAGAAAATCAATTTTTTGTTTTTCTATTATAGCTTTATTTTTTGAAAGACCAATTCCTTCTTTTTTGCATTCATTTATAAATTTAATTAAATGATTTCTATATTCTTCTCTATTATTAGAACATATTAATATATCATCGACATAGACAATTAAGAATTCATTAAATTTTCTAAATATGTTATACATTCTTCTTTGATATATTTATGGTGCATTTTTTAAACCAAATGGCATAACCATCCATTCATACTTACCTTATGGTGTACTAAATGTTGTATATTGAATACTATCTTCTTCCATTTTTACTTGTCAAAATCCTGATTTGCAATCAAATTTAGAATAATATTGCTTTCCTTTTGCAATATTTATTAGTACCTCTTTATTTGGTAAAAAGTATCCATCAAATTTAGTATATTTGTTTAAATCTTTATAATTTATCACCATTCTAGCTTTTCCTCTTTTTTTTTCAGAATGTTTCATGACCATAAAAGCTGGACTACTATGGGGTCAATTACTAGGTCTGATTAATTTTTGGTTAAGTAATCTTTTATCTGAGTTTTAAATTCTTGTGTATCTTGTATGATATACATCATTGGTCTAACTCTTATAATAACATTTTCTGTTAATTCTATTTTAGCTTTTGGATGATGTGGTTTCCAAAATAATAATGGATTATCTCCACAAAATTTTTCTAGTTGATCAATGATTTTTTCCATGTTTGTTTGTATGTTCGCTTTTAAGACTTTTTTATACATTATTATTTTATTTTTTATTTCATTTTGTGTAATTGATTTTTTCTCCCATTTATCACCACCCTGTTTTGGCTGAACTCTGTAAGGTCTAAATTCTCTTGATATTTTTAGTAAATGTGCACAAAGTGTTTGTAACATTATCATGTAATTATTTTTTTTATAATATTGAAATTGTTGTATAAAGTCATTTCCTAGTAATATATCACATTCTAATTTGTTATAATTATATATTTTATTTACAACTATTTGTTTACTCCCAAGTATTATATCAATTTTATCAGCACTATTAATTATATGAGTATTTTGTCCTGTTACTCCTGTAATTTTTATCAATCCATTAGTATTCCATGATTTTATTAAGAAACTTTTGAATATTGTTATATCATTTCTCGTGTCAATTAATGCACAGGTTGTTATATTTGTTTCAACAATTATAACTTGTATATAAACGACTAATAGAAAACTTATTTGGTTATTCATTTATTCAGCTTCTCTGCATAGTATAGTTTGACCATTATGAGTTATATATAATTCTTCACGTTTTATACTATAATCTTCTAGTTCATCTAGAAAGCTCATTCCTAATAATACATGAGGATTTACCATACTACAATCTACATGACATGGTATAAGGAGATTTATTCCTTCTATTTTTATTGGTACTTTTACTTCAAGTTTAGTCATATGTACTTGTCCATCAAAATTTATATATCTATATAGATCAATTTTATGAGATATTAGTCCTTTATTTCTATTTGAAGCTATATGACATTCACTAGCTCCTGTGTTAATTAATATATTTGATCATTTTATATGTTCTATTCAATTAAAATATTCACCTTCTATTTTCTTATTTCCAGCATTTCTATTAAGTTTTATTTCTTTTGTATTACTAGTTTCTCCTAATTGTTTTCTATTAGGTAAACTTGCTGATCTCCTAATTAATCTGTCATCTTCAAATGTTATGTTATTATTAGGGTATTCTTCTTCTCGTAACTCTATGATTTCTGGTTTATTTTTTGTTATAGTAAGTTCATAGTTTATTGGAACTAAACTTATTTGTTTATCTGGTTCAACAGCTTTACCAAAATATTTACATTCTTTATGAATTTCAATATATGGTTTTTTAGAATAAATGTTTCCATAATTAGAATTAGTAAATGTGTATAATGCCATGTATTCTATAGTCATAATTTTATCTCCTTGTTCATTATATCATCTTTATGTAATTTGAAATGTAGTTCTAAAACTTCATTAAAATTTCTATCTTTTAACGATATACAATATTTTGGGTAACATGTAAATATTAGTTTCTTATATGCTAGATTTCCTTCTACTGTTCCTAAATGACTGTCTTTTAAATTTATAATTCTTCCATCATGTAAACTTACAGTTAAAGGAGAATCTAATCCTTCTCTAAACAGGGATTTAAACATTATTTGGATACCTGCTAAGTAAACATATCGAATCTTTTCACTTTGTTTTCTATTGATCTTTGTTAATAATTTTGTAACTGTATTTTTTGTTAAAAGATTTAATTTGTGTATTCCTTGAGTGGTTCTAACATCTATTACCCTTTCAATTTTATGATATTCATTTATTGCTACTTTTTCTTTTTTCCATATTCTGTCTAATATTTCCCATTTTCCTATTTTCAAATCTAAAGATAATTTTTGTATTTTTCTAAACTTATTATTATCAAAAGTTACTTTTAATCCATAACATTCTATTCATTTATATTCTTGTTTATTTATGTTCTTATTTGTTTCTATTTCTTCTATTTCTTTATTCTGATTCTGATTCATTACTTTCTGAATCTGTTTCACTTATATAGACTTCTTGATCATAGTATTCTTCAATATCTGATATTTCACTTAGTTCACTTTCTATTTCTAGATATTCATTTTGTAATATTTTAACTTTCTTTTTGTTACAATCAGAGCTTATATATCCCATTTCTCCACAACTCCAACATTTGCATTGACTTTTATCTTTCTTATAAGTTTTATTTTTCCGTTTTTTATTATATCTTCTTTATCTCCTCTTAGGTTTTATATATTTTTTTCTGAAATTTCTGAATTTTTTAAACTTTCTATTTTTATATTTTCTTTTATTATTTTTTCTTATTTCAGGGTTACATCCTCATTTGGTAGGTTTTTCCATATCTTCACAACATATTCTAGTTAGTTTTCCTGATTTCTTTAATAATTGTCTTTGTTGACATATATATGCTAATCTTTCAAATAGGAATTTTATCCTTGATCCAAATGTTCTAGGTGTTCCAGGGTTATCTCTAATAAATTTTTCAAATTCCATTTTAAAGTATATTCCCCATGAACCTGGTAATTTATTGTAATACATATCTCTATATACTTCTTGATTCTCATTACTATAGAATTTGACATAATAGTATTGTTTAAATTCACAAGTATATTCTTTGATTTACACATATCACATATTGTTAAATTTATTAATCTTATTCTTGCATTATCTTTTTCTCTTATTGATTCTGCTTCAGAATTACTTATCCAATTTTCTCTTAAAAATTCATCCGCAATTTAATCTACTAACTTTTCTATTCCCTTTCTATCTGATTTTATTAGTTCTGTCTTACATTTCTTCTTATTAATGCTTTTGTATCACTGCTTATTCCATCCCACCAATTTCTAACATGTCCTTCAAAAGATGTTACTAAAAAATTTATCATTCTATCAGTATTTTCCCATGTATCATCTTTATTGTATAAAAAGAATAGTATCATTGAATCTGCCCAAGTTAATAAGTCTTTTTTAGTATCTATTTTACAATCTAAATCTAATTTTGTTCATCCATGATTAATAGGTTTATCATAATTATCATTTGGTTCAAACATATCTTTATATTTATTCCCTCTAGGTGGTTGTCTATCTCTAACTCTATCATAATATTGCCGGTGTGGTTTACTATATAAGGGTGCATAACTTTCATCTGGATCTGGTAATTCTTGTTTGGAAGTTCATATTGGAGCAGGGTTAGGTGCTCATCCAGTATTCATTAAAACTTGGTGTTCATTAAAATTTTCTATGCTTAACTGGTCAAAATTTTCTATAAGCAAATCTAACTCTTCATTCATTTTTGTCTTATTCTTCTTCAATTTTTTCTTCAGCTTTAATTTTCCTAAAGTTTTTTCTATAGATTTTTGTAATTCTAATTCTTCCTCTAGTATTTTTGGTAATATGTTTCTTCTAAATTCATCATCCATACTTCATGCTTCTATTATAATTTTTTCTTGTTTGAAATGGTTTTTTTCCTATTCTAAGTATTTCTTTTTCTATAAGTTTTTTGTCTATTTTCTTATATTTGCTTTTATTATTTTCTTTGAATTCTCTAATATCTAGTTTTAGTATATTTATATCATTTCTTACTTATTTTAATTCATTTCTTACTTCTTGTACATCACTTATTAATGTTTTTATTAATATTTTTAGATCTTCAATATATTCACTTATTGTGTAATACCATTTTTCATTGTTACGTGCATCTTTAAATTCCACGTGACATTTATATTAATGTTATTATAAATTTTATGTCAATGATTTGAATTATTTTGCAGTGGAAGGACTTGGACGCCGTCTTGATCAATGTGCCAAATGGAAAGTTCATAAATTGTCTATGTGCAATTTTATGTGTGATTATTAACGTTATTTTTTAATCTTGTTATTTTCTATTTAATTAAGTTGAAAGTGGCCTAAATTATGTTAAATGGGAATTGGGGAAAGTTTAGTGGCACTTTGAATTTTATTTGAGGGATGTGGACTTAAATTTCCTATTTATGAGAGTCGAAGGACTGAATTGCAATTAGCAAGTTTTACGTTTAAAATCCTAAACCTAACCTAACCCTCATCCCCCACACCCGCTCTCTCGCTCTCTCTGTCTCGCCTCTCGCTCTCCGCTCTTCTCTCTCGCCACTTCTGTTAACGACCCGTCGCCGTCTCTTGGTCGCTCAGCCTCAACAACGACCACCACCTCGCCGGCTCCCCACCACGGTAAGGTGAACCACCTCTTTCATACCCATCCTTTACCCGACTACACGAGCACGCGAATGACAACACACAACGGTTTACACATCCACGAACACCATTACACACACACACACACACACACATATATATATAGGTGTGTAAATTTGCACGGTGTATTTCTGATTTCGAATATATGTATATGTATATATATGTGTGTGTATAGTGTGTGTAAATGTGTGTTGTTCTCATATTTTCGAATTTAAGTTTAGTTGATTTTGAATTATACTGTTAAATTAAGAATTTAGTAGTGCTCGTATATGTGTGTATTGATGTATATATTTATATATAGAGGTGAAATTTCCACAGTAGATTTTCAGGTTTTTTTGAAATTCTTAATTAGTAGTTTAAATTAATTGGTTACTTTAGTTTTAAATTAGAAATTATAATTTTACATTTGGGGAGAATTATATAAAAGTTTATAATAATTTTAAGATTTTGGAGTTAATTAACAAATTATGAAATTATAGATTTAATTGACTTTGTTGACGACCATTTTGAGAAATTTCAAATTTTTCATGATGAGGTTGTTTGATGGAACTTGTTGGTTTCATATTGTTTTAAATTGAAAATTTTCAAATTTAGGATTTATAGTAATGAGGTAATTGAATTTTGATGTATAATCTTGACTTATAGTTACTATTCTCAGACTTTTGAAATTTATGAAATTTGTAGTTAGTTAACTGTTTGGGTAAAATTTGGATATATGTTGATTTTAAGATTTGTGCATTTGTTGGGACCTTAAGGGAGTGATTTTATAGCGTTAGGTTAAACTATGTGAAATTGGGTTCTAGTTGAGTTAAAAGATAGAAGACCTTATAGTGTGCGTTGAAATTGATTATTCATTTCGAATATGATGATAATGTATTGGTCATAGCGCGAGGCCACATTTTTTTGATTTAAAAGGTTATTCCTTATTAATGAATGGAAGTGATTAGGATATTTTTGGGCACATTGACGTGACGGGCATCTGAGACTCTTTCACTTGCAAATCAAGATAACGGTAAATACTAAAGACGTCAAGTAAGTAAACTTCCCCTTATTTTCATCAAAGTTGAATGTAAATGTGAAAGTTATGTGTAAATGACTGTCTTGCAACTTACTTGCTTTGATGAATTTCATTTACTTTGTGAAAGTATATGTTATTATGAAGAATGTTCAAGTATGCACATTATCATGTCATTGCATCATCAAGCATGCATTGGCATCAAAATTGGGAAGTGAAATGTTTTTAAATGAAAGAAATGTGTCAAGGTGCAAGTTTGTTCAAAAGTTATGTATCCCAAGTTTTTAAAGAAAGAATTGGTGTACTTCTAGTTCATGAAAGTTGCGAGTGGTAAACGGGGCGCGGGGGACCGGCGTACCCGAATTAAGTCGCTTCGCGACGGAATGTTCAACCGTTTACGGTGGACTGTTAAACCGCTTTGCGGTGGGAAAGTGAATGTTAAAACGCTTTGCGATGGAAATGTGAATGTTAATCTGGTTCCAAATAAGAAATTGCCCACTGTTATCCGATTGACTAGAAGTTACATCAAGTGAGCTCACGATGGAAATGAAGTGAAAGTTTTGAAATGAAGTGAAAGTTTGAAATGTTTGAAAGTTTTGGAAAGTAAAGTAAATGGGGATACATGTATGAAAATTTTAAAGCATTCATGTCATAAGCATGCATTTCATGTATAAAGTTTACTTACTGAGCTTTAGCTCACCCCAATCCCTCCCCAATGTTTCAGGTGATGAAAGTTAGGTGATCCGAGGAGAGCACTTGGTGACAGACTCGGGCAGTACCCGAAATTTGTTATTTTCTTCAAAGTTAATTAAGGAATTTTCATAAGTTTTCTTTGGGTATTCTTTAATCTTTCATTCTTTAAATGGTTTTGGTTGGAATTAGTTTAAATAAAGTTTAAATAGGAAATTTCATAAATGTTTCTTTGGTTATTTTTGTTGGTTCATTCCTTTAATTGTTTATTGAATTTAATTTTGATGAGTTATTTATCTCTTTAGTAGTTTATCAATCCTCCATTTAGTTAAATGGAGCTCATGGTTTAAATTTATTTATGATGAGGAGTTTGGGGATTGAATTTGAAAAAGTATGGTGATGTTGGAGTTTGAAGTAGAATTGGGGTTGTATGTTGAATATTGGATTTTTTGTTTGAGTTGAGTTTTTTTGTTGTAAAATGGTTTTGATGTCTCTCTACAGGTTGGTTAAGTCCAATTTATAGAGGAGACTCTGCTGAAATTTTTGTAAAATTTTTATAATAGTAAATGAAACGTTTAAATGTTTTAAATGATTATTTCCGCATATAATGTGAATGGAAGTTAACACGCCTAGGTTTTAGATACTGAAACTTGGGGTGTTACATATTGACATTTTATACTCTTGATTTTTGAGTTTTTTGTACCTTAAATAATGTGTCATACATATCATCTATTTTTATTTCTAGCTTTTTTATTCTTTCTTTTATTGATATGATTTTTTCATTTTCATTCTTTCTTATTTTTTCATTTAAAATATCTATTTTTTCTATAATTATTCCAATTTTATCTTGATTAATTAATTCTCCTGATTTTCTTTAGAATTCTTTTAAGATTTCTTCATCTATATTTTTAACTTCTCCTATCATTTCTTTTCATTCTTTAAATTGTATTGTTAGTTTATTTTGAATATTTTGTAATTTTTCTTTGATATTCATGTCCTGTATATTTAATTTTTGTAATTATTCAATAGCTAATTTATCTTGTAAATTTATGTTTTTATATATTTGCCATAAAAATGCACTTATCCAATTTAATTGCATATTAAAAAATTCATCAGATTCTCCCCATGAGCTTAATGGTTGAAACATAGTTGTATTAGCTCCTTTTATTTGATAAGATCCAACTGGAAGTCTTATATTTTCTATTATTTGTTTTTCAAATTTTATTTTTGGATATTCTGTCATTAATTTTCTTCATTTAATATGTTCAATTTCTAGAATAAGTTATGTTTCATATTTTGCTTCTTTAAAATTCATTATTTGATATTCACAATATTCTGCTATTGATCAAATCATTAATTTTCTATGATATATTCTATAATATTTTAGATATTCTTCCAATGTGTTTATTTTATCATATTTTTCTTTTCTAGTTTTTTCTCTGTCTTCTAAAATCGTTTGAATTTTTGGTAATTGTTTTAAAATTCTATCAAAATATTCTCATTTTTTCTCCAATAATTTTAATCTTAATTTTTCTTGTCATTTTATATTTCTTTCTTCTCTTATTTGGTCCATTAAATTTCTTATTTGTTCTACTATTAAATCTAATTTTTCATTTATTTCTATGTCTAGATATCTAACTAATTGAGGATCCGCTCTATGATAATCCATTTCTATAATCTTTATATAACTCTTCTAGTATATCTTTGTGAATTGAATCTAATATTTCGTTTATGATAAAATCTTCTTTTATTATATCGAAATTTATTAGATCATATATTTCTCTTCTTACATCTTTATCTAAATCTTTTAAAATGTTCAAGATTTCTATTTTATAATTATCGGGTAGTATTAATGTATGCATAATTATAAATCTTGATGTATATATTATATATTCATTTTTATTTTTTGTCATATAATATTTATCTTTTAGATCTGTCATATGGCTCTGATACAAAGTGAGGGGTGCTACTATGAGTGAACAAAAATAAAATAAAATCATAAACAAAATTAATAAAAGTATATAAAATTTCAAGTACTAGGTTGTAACTTTTCTAAATCTTAATGGGTTTAGTGGAAATATGATATATAAGGGTATTTGTGGTAGTTTATAGTTTTTAAGGCTATTTTTAAAAGATATAAAATTGTTAGGGTATTTTCAAAAATTGGTAAGTTTTTAAGGGTATTTTCATGTATTTCCTCCTTTCTTAAGCTAGACTAGTAGACGGTAATGAAAGAATCGGCATATATTTGGGCCACTGTGACCCGCGAATTGGCCCAAATCGGAAGTTAAGTTCGGAAATTGGGCATGGGTTATTGAGGCCCGTTAGGCTTTGTTTTTAAAAGTTTTTTTTGCTTAAAAAAACTATATGATTATGTTTTCGAGGTAAAATATATAATTAAAAAATATGTGTGATTAAAAAGTAATTTAAAGAAATAATTTGTTTAAAAACTAGGCTTGAGCGTGGTTCTATATAGTTCTAGTTCCAAGGGAATCAAATAGAACCAAGAACCGATGCTTCCAATTTGTTCAGTTCTGCTTTGATTCTGGTTCCATAAACTAAGTCTTCGTTTGGTAAAAAAAATTGTTTATAAATAAAGAATGTGATGCTTTTGATGTAAAATATGCCGTTAAAAAATGATTTTTGTGTGTTGTAAAAAGTGACTTGGGAAATGTGATATTTATAAATTTTTTTATAAATAATTTATCAAACGAAGGTTAAAAATTTCAAATATGGCTTACGCCAACATAAGTTGTATCACTACTTGACATATATACTAACTCATTTTGAATCACTACTACCACAAGTTTTTATTTCTTGTACCCAACATCAAAACTATTAAAGTCATTCCAATCATCATCAGAACCCTCCAACTAAGTGACTTCATTATTGTTGGAATCACTACTACCACTAGCTCCATCATTTTTCCGTCTCTTGTACTGGTTATATAAGGCAAAGTTTCATCATTTAGAACCAAAATTGTTTAAGATTTTGAAAAAATCGAAACGAAACGAAATGGAACCGAGTCGCATCGAACCTTAGTCCCAATTCTTTTGCTTAGCCCTATTAAAAACATTAAAAATAAATTTGCCAAACCTAGTCTCAATGCCTTGAAGCACCTTTTTATGTGCTCTTTTCTTTGAAAATTATGCAGCATCATGTGTTGCACGATTGTAAGCGTCATGTGAGTGTAGTTCTACTACTCTAGACAAATGACAGAAAATGAATTATATTCCATTTTCATTCTAGTAAGCAACTATATCTATATATTAACCTTAGCAGAACATTATATAGTTTGGAGTGGATAAAACAATATCATAAATTAAATAAATATAGATGTATATCATATGTACAATGTATGACTAACCGTGTGTTTTTTAATAGAGGAAATTACACCTAAACTTATTTTTTAAATACCTAATTCTAAAATAAGATTTGAAAACTATTTATACAAAAATCAGGTTTATAATAATAATAATAATAATAATAATAATAATAATAATAATAATAATAAAGGTAAATTAGACTAACATAAATCCAAACTCCAACCCCACTCGAGATTGGGGTAAAATTGCTTCCCCGTTCATTTCAAATGTAGCCAGTGCCGACAATGTTCGCAGTCTTCGATCTCTAGCAACCACTATGGTTGTGGTGTCTTTGCACAGGGCGACGTTATTGCACGATCTTTGCACAGCGGCCCAATCATTGCACAACAACCGCCTGCGGCCGAGGTGTCTGTTCATGTTATCATCTATTTCTCTAAGATTAGATCTGTAGTATCTTCATGATTGTTGCAATTACCTATTTTCTCTATTTTATCTTCGTGATTGGGGTGTATTGGTTGTTTGTGCTGGTGGAGGTGGAGGTGATGTGGTTTCTGGGGTAGGTTTGTAAGGGTGGTGGTGACGATGACGATGGCGATGGCGATGGCTACTGTGGAGATGGTGGTTGTGTTGGTGTTATGGGTGGCTTAGAGAAGGTGATGGTGGCTATAGAGATGTTGGTGGCGGCTGTTGGCTGTGGAGATGGAGATGGTGTCGAGGTTTGACGGTGTTTGTGGAGATGAGGGTGTTGGTGGTTGTTGGAAGCTGTCGGCAACAATGGTGGCGATGCTTAAAAGGTACTAAAACCGAATCTGAATCGATGTTATTGTTCATTGAGACGACCACGATGAGTGGGTGGTTAGAGATGGCAAAAAATCGACCCGGCTAATACCCAACCTGAATTGGACATAAAAAACCCATTCTGTTGGGCGGGTTCCCGCGACCCAGACGGGGGCTGGTTTGGCCGCCCCGAATGAACTAATTATTAAAAAAAATTAAAACATGCTGGAAAAACTAACAAAAACTAAAAAAAATCAAATGGGACGACGGGTTTGACTCGTCCTGAAATTCGCGGGGTAAGTAACGGGTTTGGGAAAAATACCAGTGGTGCGGAGCACAGGTTGAGGGTACCCAACCCGAACCCACCTTGTTGCCATCACCATGGGTGGTTTTGTTGGATGAGAGCCCGGAGTTTTGGAGTTGTTGACGAGAGAGCCAAATTCCTAGCTTGGTGTTGGTGGCAGCGGCGGCAGTGGGATAAGGTAGGGATGCACTGTTACAGTGATGGGGAGGTGATTGATGGTTATGGTTGGGTTTTGGAGAAGTGGTGGTGGTGGTGGCAGTTGATGGTAAGGTTAAATGTTGCGGTGGTGGTGGCAGTAGTGTGTGGTGCTAATGGTTTGTGACCAATAATATGTAATTTGTGACTAGTAAATAGCATGTAATTTTAAAGATATGATCATTTGTGACATTTAATTGAATTATTGTGACCTAATTAATAATTTGATAGGTTTAAAAATAAGTTGTGACCAATTAATTAGTGTAACCATATTTTGTGACCTATAAAATTTGTTGTTTGTGACTTATAAAAATTGTGGTTTGTAACTCAAATAAATTGTGATCAGTTAAATCGATAATTTATGACCAAAAATGAGTTGTTGCCAAATAATTAATAAATTGTGACATATAAAATTTGTGTTTTATGACCGAGAAAACTTATGATTTATGAAAATTGTGACATAAAAAATTCATGATCTGTTTCTAAAAAAAATGTGATTTATGAAATTTGTGATTTGTGACCATTGAAGAAATTGAGACTCATAATTTATTAAGTTGTGATCAATAAACTCGAAATTTGCGATTGAGAAAAAAATCTAGACCTGAAAAATTCGTGATTTGTAATCGAGAAATAAGTTGTGATGTATAAATTTTTATATTTGTGACTGAGAAATTGTGAGCCATATTTGTGATAGAAAAATAAGTTGTGACCTTTAATATTTCTGATTTGTGGCGCATTAATTTGATAACTTATGATCGAAAAAAGTCGTAACCTATAAATTTATTTTTTGTGACCGGGAATATTCAAGTCGTGATCAAACAATTCCATAATTTGTGACCTATAAAATTAGTGATTTATGTCTGTGATCATAATTTGTATAATTGTAACATCAACCTATTTAGTTATATATTTTTTAATTAAAAACCTGATTTTTGTATGAAAACCCTCAAGTTTCTTTAATTTTAAATTCCATCTTTGAAACTCCTTACATACGTATTTATCTCATTTTAATACTCCTTTGGTATACATTTAGACAAACAATGTTCATCTAAATTCATGAAAACATATTATTTTAAAAATAAATCAATGCAGTCATAATTTCTAGTTAAATGCAATGGTTGGTCAACGAAATTAACTATTTATATATTTTCATCAAGAAATTTGAAAGGAACAAAAAAATAAAAATAAATAAATAAGTAAAACATATTACATATACCCCTGATGGAGATTGATCATCCAATTTTTTGCAAATAAAATTTGGACAATTTTCTAAAACCAATGAAATTTCGTCCAAAATCGACAAAAAAATCGGGGAAAATCTTTAGTAACAAACACAACCTCAATCAGTCACGCAAAAGACAATCAATTTGGACATATTTGTTGAGGATACCAACCAAAAACAAAACTCCATAGAAGAAAACAAATCCCACCAAATCAAAATAACCCAAAAAATTAAATCTACGTAACAAAGTTTTAAAACCGGTGAACATAACAGAGAACGCACTTGGTGGCAAACTTAGTAACCATACTAGTTCTACACAATGCACTCTCCAAAAGTGAATAGAAGAGCGAACAAAATCAACTCATGAAAATCAATCTCATGAGGATTGAGTAAATTGTGTTGGGTTGTTGCCTCAAATTGTCAAAAGTTGAAGGACCTCATTGTAATTTGGAGAAAAGTTCTATAACTATTAGAGTAAGATTGAAATTCTATTCTGGATTGGATTGTGACTCTTTTCTCCTGGGTTGCGTGTCCTATGGATTGTGGCAATTAATTGAACGTGAAGTAATTAGCCAACAATTAGAACTCCAAAGCAGAAGTTGAATTGGGCCAGAAGACGTGAATTTAGGAGAAATATTAGGCGTATATTTCTATAAATACGTGTATTATTATCTCTTCGTTGAATTACATTTATTAAAGAGTATTGTGAAGAAAAATGTAGTCTAACATCTTTGTTTTTCTTGAATTCTTCGTGGGTTGCATAAAGAAGTGAAAATTGGTAGATGTAGTAAAGCTTGATTATTGTTCTTACAATACTTGGGGGATTTGATGAGTGCAAATTCTATATAATTGTAACAATTTATTATATAGTGAAAAGTTTTGGCGAAAGTTAGTGGACGTAGACAAGTTGTCGAACCACTTAAATTTTTGTGTTCATATTTTTTTTTTTTTTGTTTGCTCAATTATTTCTTGAATATCAAAATTCTCGTGAGGTTAATTAGAGAGGGAATTTGTGTATAACAAATTGTATTCTAGATTAAATTCCTTAACCAAAACGAGAAAATTGCTTAAGAATGGTTTGAATTTATTTAAAATAAGAAAACGGTAAATATTTAATTTTTTAAAATAAATATAAACAAACGTTTTAGAATTGAAAATCCACTTTAACTCTGTCATCTATATTTTGATTTAATTGTTTAACTAAAATTCATGAGATTTTAAAAATCCGTATTCCTAATATTATTTAAATCATCTCTTGAGGATGTATTAAAAACATTTTACTAAAATGTAACCCGACTATATCTCTATGACGAATACAAACATTAGAAAAACATTTGAATGTTATGAACACTTTTAAGGATAACACAAAGCATATGTGGTATATCTCTATCCCCTATCGAATCTTGTGGTAATTGAAACATGTATAACATTTTCTTACTCTCTCGATAAAAGAAAATGCCACAACAATTATACAAAAGTTGACCAGAAATTTGCATAAGATTAAAGCACTATTTAATTATTCAAACCTATGAATTATATAAATTAAACAAACAGTCAAAACATAGAATCAAGAATTTAAAGTTTCATCACAATTCTAACACCTAATGTTTAGCCTAGATCAAATGGATGAAAATCTGTTGGAATTCGAGTAAAAAGCCTAGCTGCCGGCCCACTTTATCGAAATATGAAAATAAATGAAAATTTTGGTCGTGCATTACAAGTCTTGTGAGAAACTTGAGCAATTTTTTAAGTCACAATGGATGTTTAGAAATTAATGATGAGGAGTTATGTTCAGAGTTGATGGTTGTGAGATGTTCTTTCAACAAGTGAAAGAATATTAGTTGATATGTAGCGAAACTGAATGATTTATTTTCAAATACTTATATTGCTTACAAAATTTGCTAATCATACCAGTAACTGTTGCATTTGCAGAAAAAACTTCTCCAAGTTGAAGTTGATCAAGCATTATCGATCAAATATGTCAAATGACAGATTAAATGGACTGGGTTGAGAAATAATTGGTTGAACAACTTGACTACACTGATTTGATAAATATTTTTTGCTTCTAAAACAGTTAGATGAGTTGTGTTTAAGTAATTGTTTCGAACATTTACACCTTGTTATTTGATAAAATATAAGCATTTGGAGTATCATACTTTGTTGGTTGTTTATGTTAGTTAATATTTTTGAATATTTTTACTTTTTTTGTGCAATTTTATGGTGAGTTTGTAGATTTTTTAGTGCATTTGTTTTGTATAAATTTGAATTTTATCTTTATTTCTAGTCTTTTCTAAAAATATATTGTTAGTCTCAAGCCTCAAAAACACACAAGTCCGACTCTCAAACAAGATCAATTTTTTCTGGTTGATTCGCTTTTAAAAGCATCTCCAGTCGTGGTGCAAATTTATGTATAAATTAACATCTTCGGAACAAGTTTTACATCTCAATATACATCCCGGTAGATCTAAATTAAAATTGTGCTCCAATGGATAGATTAAATTAAAACTTATAAATTTTTCATTACTTCGTGTTAATATTTTTTCTTTACACTAATATTTTTGCTCATAAATTACTTAAATTAATTTATTTTCGATTTGTGCATTTATATGCATATTACGAACAAATCGAACTAAAATTTTTTAAATTTGATTAAGAATTGAATTTTTGTAGTTGCATTTTATTCTGTGTTAGTATCATTGTATGAATCCAATCCTCATATATCCCCTTTGTATTATCCTCATATATATTGTGATTCTATCCTCAATGAAATGAACACTATGGCAGGAATGAAAATGCTTAAACAAAAAAATACAAGGAATTAATAACCACATGAAGTAATAAGTTGATTTCATAAATTGGATTGATTTAAACACAATATCACCCAAACTCATTCATCAAGCGTTCCAGAAGGAAAAGCAGGAACACAGACATCATCTTTTTCGTTAAATTCAACGGTTGTGTAATAATCATCGTTTTCGTTTCATTAATTTGTTGATGAAATCCAAACAATCAAATTCAGAGGGAATAAAATGAATATAAAAAATTCCATATGCAATAATAGCTCTATTTTTGTGTGGGTCCAGGAAGATGTAAAACAAGATGCAAATGTAAATGTGCATCCAATATTAGATCTTTGGCGGAATAAATTTTTACATCTCTTTTACACCCACTCGTTGGAGAGAATTCCGGTCATTAATTGGAGCTAATTTACATCTCCAAAATTGCGAATTCTCTAAATCAGAAAAAGTGTTTGTAATTCCATGTGACAATTTGACGATTTCGTTGTCCCACACTCCCCCTCTATAGATATCTACACTAATGCGCTTTACTACAGGCAAACGCGTTTTAAAAAATGCTGCACGTGGGCAGCAGAGATTCACAAAGAAAAATACGGAAATCAACGGTTAGAACCTAAAGGAAATTTCATTCAAAGAGCTGTTTCTTCCCGAAACAATTCAGCAGTAGAGTGAAAGAAGATCGCCAAAACCCATTTCTCCATTTACCAATTCTCAATCTCTTCTATAAATCCAAAGGTAATTCCTTTTTTTCCTCTCATAATTTTTTTCAGCTTTTCATCTATTTTGTTCGAAGAACTTCATTTTTAAATTAGTTCATTCTAAAAATTAGGGTTTTACCATCATATATCTGCTTTCTCAAAATCTATTGTTTGCTAAAAAAATTTTCCTCTTTGAAGAATCTCTTGTGCTGCTTTAATTATTTTTTTAGTTTGATTACGAGGAGTTGATCTTTTGACAACTACGTTTAGGTATGCGTGGTGGAATTACTCAGGTTATCGTTCGCATAATTTTTTTTGAAGAACTTCATTTTTAAATTAGTTTGTTCTAAAAATTAGGTTTTACCATCATATATCTGCTTTCTCAAAATCTATTGTTTGCTGAAAAAATTTCCTCTTTGAAGAATCTCTTGTGCTGCTTTAATTATTTTTTTAGTTTCATTCACGAAGAGTTGATCTTTTGACAACTATATTTAGGTCTGTGTGGTGGAATTATTCAGGTTATCATTCGCATAAGATTGTTGTCAGTGATTCGATTAAGACCCCCATTGGTCCAGGAAGCTTTTAAAACTAATTTTTAATCTACATTTTTACGAGACTCACCACTTTCACACATTTCAATATCTTTTCAACCACACATTCTTCAACAAATTCAAATTTATTCCAAAATATTCTTCAATATTCTTTTTCCCCTAGATGGTGATTCTAAAGTCGGGTAACAGTCTTATCTTACATCATGATCGTGATAGTGTATATTTGTGTACTTGCGGGGTTTACAAAGGTGCAATCAAGTACTCATTACCTTTACCTCAGTATAAATATGAATCTGTTTAGACTGTGTTTGATAATCAATTATTTGCCATGAAAAATACAAATAATTTTCAACTTTCCTCAATTGCCTTGCTTGATAACCCAAAATTTGTAAAGAAATTTTTTTCTACCCTAAACCCTCAAATGCCTATTTGCTTGAAAATATTTGTTTTGCCTTTTGGTGAGAAATGATTTTTCATGTTACACGGAAAATATTTTCGTTACTTTTGATTAGTTTTGCTGTTGTTAATTGAATTATTTTCTAAAAAATAATATTATTATTTTCAGGTATAAATGTGTTAAAAAAGGAATTTTTTTAATAAAATAACTAAAATTACTTTATTTACCATAGAAAATAATGTCAATAAAAAATGAAACTTGAAATTTTTTTCACCTAGAAAATTAATTCAATAAAACATTATCAATTAATATTTTCCATGAAAATAATTTTACAGCATATCAATTTTTTAGAAAATATTTTATTTCCATCCATTTCCTAACATCGCAATGAAACACACCCTTAGGAAAACCACACCTTTCTTCATTCATTGTGTGGGATTTAAATATAAAAATAATGGAACCATGATCTTCTAAAATGCCCAAGGAAGTATTAAGTCAAACTACCTCAACTTTTGTAAAATTAACAACGATAGCTCTTTTTGCTAGAGAGATTTGAATGCCTTTATACCCTTATTTCATATATTAAATTGATAAATTAATAATAATACATAAAAAGTCCATAATACCCTACTTGTCACATTAAAATAAAATCAAATAAGTCTTCACTTTTATTTCTCCTTTTTGTATCTCTTTTCTCTAGTATATATATAAATTATTCTCTCGTTTTTTCATCTGCTTGTGCTAAAAAATATCGGCAAAAGAATTTCAAAGCTCAACTGAAAGATTTCATTTTATTACTTCTTATCGATAAGTTGATTTAACAATATTTATCATACTGTAATTAATTTTGTTCTCGTTGTTTTAAACTTATTCAACAAAACTATAATTTTAATAACCAAAAAACTCAAAAAATTCATCTTTTATTAATTTTTTTGTTTATAATTTTAAATTTATTTGACAGATATATAATTATTTAGACTAAACAATGAAAATTAATATGGCGAAATGTGAAAATTTTGTTATCTCCATAGACAGATTCAGACAAAATGCCCCGTTGGACCAGGAAGTCTGCCCCTCCAAATGGTCCGATCTGACCGATGATGGTTCAGTTGGAGGTTTTTTTTTTTTTTTATTATTATATTTTCTATTATTCTTCTAACTTGTTGTTTTGAATATTTATTATTTTTAATTAATACAGATATGACTTTTGTCCCAATTTCTTATTTTGGTGAATTCAAAGTTGACGAAAATCTGCGATGGTCATAGAAATATACAAGTGAACAAAACATTTATGGAAACTTTATAGCACCGGGTACATCATTTACAGACTTATACTCCAAAATACAAGAACAACTCAAAGTTGATTTATCTGAATATGATATGAAGTTTGGATTTTTATACTCGAATTGTCCAGTTACATTGTCGCCCATGTTTGTCATTTCTGATGTGCAAATTATGTGGTTAATTGAGGTGAACAAAAAGGATATCGTTCCTCTCTATGTAACTTTAGTACGGAAAGATATCCCCGATAATAAGAATGAAGAATTCGATGGTGGGGGTGGGGATCAGAATGTGAATGATATTTGGGATCGTGAAAGTGCGGCAAATGCAGTCACTAGTACAGAAATGACCAAAAACAATGGGGAATATACGTCGATTTTTAGAAAAATCGACGCTTATAAAAGGACGGTAGTATTTTTGTAAATATAATCAAAGAATATGCGTCGGTTGTAATTATACAACCTATACAACTGACGCGTATTCTTAACAGTAAAGTTATACGTGTCGGTTCTTGAAGAACCAACGCTCAAAATGCGAATTATTTATCAAATAACATGCGATTTCTCTCATATTTGATTCCTCCCGCTTCTCTCTTTCCACTGTATACATACACTACCACGTCGTCGACGCCTCGCCGCCACCATTCCGTCTACTCCACAACCACCATTCCACGCTCCTCCACTACAACCATACTCCTCTCTTCTCTCTTTATCTCTTCCTTTAACAAAAATTTAGAACCCCACCCGCCGCCGCCGCCCTCTCCCTCGCGTGACACCTCCCCCGTCGCCACCACCACGCCTCCGCCGCCTTGAGGACCGCCACCTCTTTTCCACCCTATAAGAACCCACCTCCCTCTTGATATATATATGAATTTTTTATTAGTTTAGTTTGGATTAATTTAATATTGTTGATTTTGAGTTAGTAGATGCATATGTTGCAGTATTTGAAATATTGGAGTTCTATTAAAATTATGGGATGTTAAGTTATGAAATCTAAGTTTGAGATTTTCGGAGTTGAAAATTGATTTTGGATTAATTTTGGAGTAGTTGATGATGTTAAAGTTTGACTGAAGTCGTGTTTGAGTTTTGAATATGTCGATGTTGAACATTTTGGTTTTATTGTAGCATTTTGATTCCTCTTACAGGTTGGCTAAATTCAATTTATAGAGGGATTCTACCAAAATTTCTTTAGAATTTTGTAACTACACAAAATACAATAATCCTTGTAAAATTATGAAGTTCAACCTAATAAATTTTCGTATTTGATTTCATTTATTAACATATAGTTGGGTTAAGGTTCTATAATGAAAAATATTAACTCAAAACTAATATTTTTTTTTAATTATCTTTTCACATATAGGTCATTAGATATGGATCGAGGTTGGATGTATGATAAATGTATACACATGAATATGTAAAAGGGGTTGAATAGTTTATGAAATGTGCAAATGAACACAGGAGAAAGAAAGGCGAAACAACGATTTTGTGTCCTTATTGTGATTGTAAGAATCTAAGAAAGTTTCATAGTTTTGAGCAAGTGAAGAGCCATTTGATTCGTCGTGGGTTTAAGGAAGGTTATACACGATGAATATGGCATGATGATAGTATGCTTCCTAGGACGAGCACTAGTGAAGATGATGGTGATCAACAGGAGAATAATTTGAGCAATATTGGTGAGAATGATCAGGAAAATGATGAGAATGATATGATAGACGAAATGATGCGTGATATACAAGGAGAATTTATTGAAAAGCCTCATGTATTCGATAACTTGTTCAATGATTCTGAGAAGCCTTTATTTTCTGGTTGTACTAAATTCACAAAATTATCTGCTGTGTTGATTAGGTATAACTTGAAAGCAAACAATATGTGGAGTGATAAGAGTTTCGCGGCATTACTGAAACTTTTACGAGAGATGCTTCCGAAAGATAACGAGCTTCCTAGTTTATTCTACGAGGCAAAGAAATTGTTGTGCCCGATGGGAATGGAGATCGAGAGGATACATACATTTCCAATTGATTGTATACTGTATCGAAATGAGTACAAGGAATTGCGTCTATGTCCAAAGTGTGGGGCATGCTATTAATGTTCCATCTGGATACTCTTCAAACATTAAAAGTCTTGTATCGATGAAGAACTTGAAATTGGTTTGGCATGAAGTTTCTTGATTGTCATGTCTTAATGCAACACTTGTTACCAGTTGCAATTTAAGGAATACTTCCAAAACAAGTTAGACATGTCATTACAAAACTGTAACGCCCCGAGTTTCTTGAAACTCGGGACGCTACTCGTCTCTCTTTAAAATATATATTTAACAAATATTGCGGAAATAAATGAATTTTAAGAAAATCCAAACTTCACATTCATTTGAAAAATTTCAACGAAACTCACATTTAAATAAATTCACTTGAAAAACATTCCATAAAATTCCAAAACTCAGATAAATAAACAAGTTCCAAAAATCTCAACTTTCAAAATAATTTAAAAATAAATGTTTGCCATCATTGCCCATCATTCGCAACTGCTTCCGATCTCTGCAAATGTTGTTAAAAACGGAGTGAGCATTTCAAAAGAAATACTTAGTAGACTTATCGTCAATAATTAATTTACAAGATAATTGATCAAGTAATTATGCAAATAATACAATGACATTCTCTTCTTAATCATATGAATCACATAGTGAATGCAAATGAACATACTCTTGTCTTATGCAATAACGCATATAAGTTATGATATGCATAACATAAATTTTTCTTTTAATCTCATAAGAGATCATCTTGTCTTATCTCATAAGAGATACTCTTGTCTTATGCAATTAAGCATATAATCACGTAAATCCACATAACACATACAATTATAATATAATCAAGTAGTGGGGGCGAGTCTACATTAATTTATCTCAAATCACGTAAAAAGATGGAGCGGTATGTAGCCTCAATCTCTTAAGCGTTCACACGTGTCGTCTAGCCAAAATATGAAAATAAGCCTTGAATTAGAAATTAGAAATTTTAAGGTTTTAAAATCAAAAAAATAAAATTTAGGGAACTCAATTGGAAATTTATTAAATTTGAAATTAGAAAAGTTTAAGGACTGAAATAGACTTTTCGAAACTAGTGGGTTGACCGGCTGTTGAGATGGTGAAGGGCGGTTGGTGATGATGATGATGACATACGTGGTGCTTTGCTTGTGAAATTGTGGTTCGATGAAGGAGCTGTGGTGGTGGATTGGTGGATGGGATCGATTGTTATTTGTAAACAAACATGAATTATGGAGATGGAAGGAAAAATTGTTACCTAGAGCTACTGCGTGAGGATGAGTTGTGAGGAGAAGATATGCAATAGAGGAAATATTGTGGAGAGTTAGGTATGAAAAAGAGTGGAATATGGGTAAATCATCATTATGTTTTTGAGACATAATGATGGTTGAATTAGTGGAAAAGAAAAGCAAAACGTGTAGGGAATTTATGTAAGATTAGTTAGGTAAAATTAGATTATGATAATTAACTAAAAATAGACTAACTTCGATTAGGAAATGTATTAAAACTGTTATATTTTGGATTGAAAAATAAATTTGAGAATAAATAAATCTTAGTGACACGTTTTTCGATAAAAACTATTCTATATAATTTAAAGAAAATTCTCGGTCGCTACAAAAACTGTGTTTCTTCTTCAACGCAATTTGCAGTAAAGTTGTTGATCCGGAGGCATTGGATGATTTGCAGACCGATATTGTTATCACTCTATGTCAATTTGAAATGTATTTTTCGCCATCATTTTTTGACGTTATGTATACTTGTTCACTTGGTAAGAGAAATTAAGATCTGTGGTCCGGTGTTCTTGAGGCATATGTATCCACTTGAGAGATACATTTGTATATTAAAAGGATATGTAAGAAATTGATTTCGACCTGAAGGAAGTATCATTGAAGGTTATGCTACTGAGGAGGCTATTGAATTTTGTACTGATTACCTAGATGACGTTGAGACTATTGGTATTCCTAAATCTCGCAACGAGGGAAGACTCAAAGGTCAAGGTACGATTGGATGCAAATCAATCATCTCCAATGTTGAATTGCGAGATAAATCACACCTTGTATTACAACACCTTCCTGAAGTTCATCCATATTTGGACGAGCACATGTCCATCTTAAGGCAGCAGAATCCTTCAAAAGTTGAAAGGTGGGCAACTAATCAACATAATCGTTCATTTGCAAAATGATTCAAAGATAAAGTATGAAATAGTTGTCACAAACGCCGAATACCATTGTTGAAACGGTAAAGTGGTTAGTGTATGACCCTAGCACGATTGTGAGATCTTATGAAGCATATGACATTAATGGGTATACATTTTACACTAAACGTTAAGATGATAAGAGTGCGATGCAAAATAGTGGAGTGACACAAGTAGCACTATCAAGAGATTTTTCAAGTGCTAAAGATACAATACCAATAGATGCCTCGATGTTCTATTATGGTGTCATCGAAGATATTTGGGAACTTGATTACAGGGAGTTCAAATTTCCTCTCTTCCAATGTAAATATGTTGATAATCGACGGAGTGTTAGGGTGGATGAATTAGGTTTCACTTTGGTGGATTTTGGACGTTTGGGTTATCTTGACGAGCCATTCATACTTGCATCACAAGTGAAACAAGTATTTTATGTTCTTGATCCTGCCAATACTAAAGTGGTCAGTCATCCTTTAAGGCAAGAGATGCATTGTTGGCATTGGTGATGTGATAGATGAAGAAGATTATGATCACTTTGATGAAACCCCTCCATTTTCTATTGGTATACAAGGAAGTGCAACTTTTGGGGAAGATAATATTGAATCAAATTATATGTGTTGAGATCACGAAGAAGGATTATTGATTGACCGTTGTTCATGATTATTATTTCTGTTAGTTCACTTACATATTCTTGCTTAAAACTTTCTTGTATTCTTTATATATGCTTTGTATGTTGTTAATATTCATTTGTGATATTGATAACTATAATTTAATATATATATATATATATATATATATATGTATTGTTATATGTCCAGATTGTACACAATTGTTTCAATATAATGATCGAATCTTCAAGCTCTTCAGATGATCATCATATTGCCCAAACAAAAAGAACAAGAGGGTCAACTATGTGCAAGAAAATTAAGAAAGCTTGGAAGGAGGTGAATGTCATTGAGTTCGATGATCATAATAGGCCGATCGGACCATGTAAGACACTTCAGAAATTTTGTCGGGTTTTTGGTAAGTACACTTGTTGACATAAATATTAGTGATTGGCACAACGTTGATCAAGGCCTTAAAGACATGATGTTGGAAGAAATAAAGGTACTGTCACTTTATACGTATTGAATTGGGAAGTGATTGTAACTTTTTTTTATAACATCGCATATTATCCTTATCTTCAGAAGGAGCTCAACATCCCCAATGAAAGAGTGAAAAAATGTATTTTGAAAGTTGCGAATATTGCCCCATCTGTCTCACAAACCCTTTTTTACAGTTCACTCAAGAATCCACCCAATACAACGATGTTGGGGTTGATACTTGTCATCATCTAGATAAAATTGTCCACTAACAAAGGCGTGTCCATAACATGTTTATATGTCGGATTTCTCAACCAGATACACAACAGCTTTCCAGCCCATTTGTAAGGCCTAGTCAGCAGTTAACAGACGTTGTAGCATTTTTCCAACAATTAGTATATGAATAATTCTATGGAGACATTTTTAATTAACATTTTAAATGACATTGTGACATTGCAAACATACATTGGATGATGTAAATAACTATCCCGTTACTTATTTTTTCACCACCCAATGTATGTGCGTTATGTCACAATGTCATTTAAAAATGTCTCCCTAAAATTACTCTTAGTATATACAATTGGTAGGGGCAACCAAAATCATTTGCGATCGTCCAATATTTTGTCCTTGTGTGTTTTTCTATTTTTCCTCGTTTGATCAACTTTGTGAGCTAAAAGGAAGTCACAATAACAAGATCTTGATATTAATATTAAGTTCTCACATAGTACTTTTCACATTATTTTCGAATCATAAAATTTTCAATCATAACAAAAGTTATAACCGTTTAAAATGATCATTTGATAATGTATTTTCATTTGTTTATTAATCAATGTTGATCTCATTTTCAACATATGCAATCTAGATAAAACTAAGTACGTCCCTTATTTTATCTTTTATTTTTATAAGATTTTTTTTTTTTTTTTTTGCTTTCTACGTTTGGTCAACTTTGAGAGATCAAATAAAGTCATAATAGCAAGATGTTGATATGAATGTAAAGTTCTCAGATGGTAACTTGCCACATTATTTTCAAATTACAAAATCGTTAATCGTAGCAAAAGTTATAACCGTTTAAAATAGTCATTTGCAATGTATTTTCATTGTTTTCACGAGTCAACATTCGTTTCATTTTCTACATATGCACTTTAGACAAAACTAAGTTTTTAATGCACTACTTCGAAAAGCTCAAAAAAATCTACAATCCTGCCTTTTATAAAATATATAACGATTGTTAAAATAAAGTGAACGTGCATATAAAACGACCACCTTTTTCTTCTTTGAATATCACGATCGACACAATTTGATAGTCAAACTAAAATTTACGACATTGAATTATCATATTCAATGACAAAATAAAATTTCGTTGGCAAATACATTCTACGGTGAGCCTTTAGTGACGAGCTACTGGCAACACTATTTTTGGTTGTTAATATAATGTACAACGAAATATTGATTAACGGTAACTTTCATGGTCACTAACTATTTGGTAATGTGAAAATTTTGATTTTGATTTTTTTTTTTTTTTTTTTTTGTGGTTTGAAATTGTTTAAAAAGTAAAAAAACTGTGGACTTGATAAGAATGAATGGTGGATATTAAATATGAAAAATTGTAATTAATTTTTTTTTCTAGTAGGATTTTTACAATTTTACTCCCCTCCCATGACGGATGTTGTGAAAATATTGCAAGTGTACGATATCATTAACAAGTAGTAAAAGTGGACTTTTGAGTCCGTGTTGTCGATCTCACGAGGAATATGTATTTGTTATCGCTTTAATTTGATTTAAAATATTCCTAAACTTAAGCAAAAACTAAATAATAAAATAAATTGCAAGAAAATCCAAAAAGACAATAAATTGAGAGACTAATAAGATTAACAATTCCAATAACTAAGAAATAGAAAATTAAATTAAAAGTAACTAAATTAAACTATAAAAAAAGAGATTGAACGATGAATTTTCTTAGCAATAAAAAACTATTGGACTAATGATTTCGAAATAATATTCTAACTTAATTTCGCATCTCAAGTTGTGTTCTAAAATTGTATTTGATCGAATTCACATTTGTACCTAATTTACCTATCTCGAGTTCAAATTAGGTCTATTTAATTAAGTCAACCATGTATCTTCACAGCGGGTCATAGTTCTCATTAGCTAAATGCATTAAATTACTTAGGAATTCATAAGTGATCACAAGCAATCACAAATTCATATCTCTATCTTTTTGTCGAAACTGTTGAATTTTACTACATTATCTAATTATTAACTCACCTCTCGGATTATGAAAACAACCATTAAATCATGAATTAGCGGTCAATTAATTCAAGCATTAAAAATATAGTAAAATCAATACATGAAAAACAATAAAATCCCCAACTTGAGAATTGAAATTAAAATTAAAAATATTAAATCTTCATCATCAATCCCAATATTAAATTTAAATACTTATGTTCTTGAAAAAAAATAATAATAAATAATGTAAATAAAAATCGAAGTTTGAAGAATTGCACCATCAAGAATCCTCCAGTCAGCACCTTCTCTTTTGGTTTTAGTCGGCACCTCCTATTTAAATCCTCCAATATGTTCTGCCAATTAATTCCAATCTCTTTTGGTTTTAGTCGGCACCTCCTATTTAAATCCTCCAATATGTTCTGCCAATTAATTCCAAGACCAATCCGAGTCCCTAGCAGCCGAGTCCGTCTTTTTTTCATGTTGCTCTTGTGTTTAGCCGACCACCTCTCCTTTAAACTCTCTCTTGGCACCTGACTTCTCTCCTAATTCCCAAACCAACCAATTAATTTCCCCAAATAAAGTATCATAGCCAACTTCCACCCAAGAATTCCCACCGGTTGCTCACTTTTTTTTTTTTTGATGCACAGCCGCACCAACCTTAATTCCCAGCCGCACGCACACACCTCTTTTTGGTCTCTCCAGTCTTGTATAGCAGCCCTCTTTTGTTTGTGTGTATATATTCTCTTTTCCCCCAAGCTGCCTCCTCTCTATTCCCCTCGGCTCGTGTATATATAATAATGAGGAATTTATTGGTTTAACCACATGAAACATACAATTTTTAAGAATGATCACTTTTTGTAATTTGTCTATATTACCCTTAATGAAGTTAGTTATTTACTTTGCAAGATATATCTCTGAATTTAATTTGGTTCGTTTAATTCAACACTTCTTGTTATATTCATATTTTTTAATCTTTTAAGTTCTTCTAAAAATGTTCTATACTGTGATAATTTCTTAAAAGATTTAGGATACTCTTTTTTAGTTATATATCCTAATGTTATTCCTTATAAAACTTCCTCTTCTATATATTCGTATTTTTCTATAATTTTATGAACTGTATTTATATTTTTTGCTGTTTCAACAGAATTAAATTCTATTATATTTAGGATAGCATAATCAATGTCTTCGTATATTTCTTTTAGTTTAGATTGTCCAATAGAATGTATATTTTTAGATTTTTCAACAATAGCCAATAAAAATGAAATTTCTTTATTTTCTAAATATAGTTTATGATCATAGTTATTAAAAGTTGATGCCTGCGAAATATCTATAGATTATCGTGTTGGTAAATTATTATACAATATTCTCTGGTATAAGTCCATTCTTTGATCTAGTAAAATACAACAATCTGTAATATATTGTTCGTATTTTTCTAAAAGTTTATTATATTCTTCAGAAGATATGTTTTCATTTTTCATTTGATGTTTAATATCTTCCATTTTATCTTTCAATTTTTCTAAAAGGTTATCTAATCATTCTATTGTATATCCTGGCATTAGGTTTGGACTGTATTTGTCATTATTTTATTTTCTAAATCTATTTTAAGCTCTAATATGTTAGAATAATCTATAATGTATTGATCATGATTTTCTGAAAGTATATAATATTGTTCAGATGATTCATCCATATCTATTAATTGAGATATAATGTTATCTATTTTTTCCATTATTTTTTCTAACTAATTGTCTAATCTTTCAATAGTATATCCAGACATTATAAACACAAATGTAAATAATTTATAAAGTTTCAAGTAATTTTTCAAATTCTATCAATGTTTGAGAATTGATAATATCTATGTCGGCCATAATATCTATACTTGGTTCAAATGGTATATTATATTTTGAAATACTTTTCTTTCTCTTTTCTAATTTATCAATTGTATCTTGAATATCTTGTATCATTATATATCTGACAGTACCTATAACAAAGTTTTCTATCAAATTTTCTTTAAAACTTTTTAATATCTCTTGTGATGCGTAGAGTTGCTCTTGGTATCCTATTTTATCAATTTCATTCTCATATTCAATACATTTTTTACTTTTGATATTCTTTTTAACTTTATATGGACCTATCTTAGTTCTAGGTTTTTATGATATAATTGCTTTCATTCATGATATTAAGATTTTCAAAAACTGGTAAAGAAAGATTCATCTCTTCCATCACTGTCATAATCTATTACAGGATCATAATCATTATCACTACTAAACACATATCCTAAATATAATTCATTATTTATTTCAGTATTATCACTATCAAGCCAAAAATAAATAATTGATTTTGTAATTTCTAATCATAATATTCTTTTTAATGTCGGAAAGATAACTAACAAACATGGTATGTAAACATGATATAACTTTTTTATTTCATTATTGGGTTTAGTAAATTGTTTATGCATGAATAAATGTTCAATTATGATATGGTATTTTTTCATTATAAGGACTGTTTTGATAATTAAACTTAATAATCATGAATTTTGTCAGGTTAAAAGCTCTTCTTCCTCCTAATTCCGTAAAGATAGATATATTAAGAATACTAACCTCTTTTCCTGTTCTCAGTACCTTTGTATTTTCCTCCTATTGTTAGTGACCTTCAGGCTTATAGGTTTCTGCTCCACATCCTTCAATGGCTTCCTACCTTCACGGGTTATTAGCTAAACCTGGATGCCTTCATTATATAACTTTTTAGATGGAAAATATTTTAGGACAGAGTGTAGGGAGTTTTCTTAATAATATATCTTCTTTTGGAGATAGGATTTAGAAGACAGAAATTTAGAGACTCCTCATATTTTTAAAAATCGATTGGAATTATATTGATAATATGAAGATTGATACAAGACTGGTATGAGAATTTTTGAAAGACAGAAAATTCTTGGCTTTCTCACAAACTAAGTGCTCACGTGAGTTCTGTCTTTCAACTAGCACGGATGACTCTATTTATAATATTACATTGGACACAATTACATAACTACTGACATCTCGACCTAACAATTTCACAGCTTTTATCACATAAGGGCACACATGTCCCTCTATTATTTATTACATCACATGACCCTTACATTATAGGGACACTTATCCCTCTATTTTTTGTCTTTACATGACCCCTACATTGTTCTGCATTGTTGCATTAAAGTAGATCTATCAAACACCTTACACCTGTCCATCAATTCTGTTGGTATGTGGGGCAATTTCTGGCTATGCATGCTTCTTGCAAAGTGGCAAAACTTTCATGGATTTGATGAGTGTCAAATTTGTTGATGTATTCTTGCAGAATTGTTTACTTTTCTTTTCCTCCATTAGTAAGTAATGTCCATCCATTATATTGGCATATGCATTTGAATTTTTTCTCATACAGGTTTTTGGCAATGTTGTTGAAAACTTTCATTCCCAACACCCTTCGGGATCTAAACCATGATCTTGTAATGTTTGGTACTGGCTTGGTATTTTTTCCAACTTCAATTTGAAAATTTCTAGCAACATACCCAATCGTGATAATATGCTCAGCAGGATAATATATCCTTCCATAAATTTCAGGACTGATTGAATAAAATTTTAAATATATGGGTCTTTCTTGGTAAAACTTTGAAATTACTCCTTTTAGTAAATCATCAAAATTTTCAATTTCTTTCAGATCTTTTCCTTGATATATAAGATCCAAAAATCCATAATCAGCTGTCATTTTTGTTATAACGGGATCTCCTCCTTGAGGAACTATCAATCGTGGGTATACATGGTCTCAAGACGAAATGTAATAACAATCACATTCTTGAAATTCATATATAACCTCAACAGTAGTTTTATATTCGTTTTCTTTTGGTAAAAAAGGGAAATTATCTTCCTTCTCAGCACGAATTCTGACTGCCCTTGTATGTTCATCTTTGGTATTGATTGTGATTTTTCGAGGTCTGGCTTCATTTATAACAACTTTTTTGGGACTTGGTTTATCTCTTTTAATCGTTGGTCCACCACTGCTTCCAGAAGATGTACATGTTTGTATTTTTGATATAGCCTGTTTGGTAATTAACGATTCAAACTGAGATTCAATCTCAATTATATTATCGCTCAATTCTTTAGTATAATTGTGATGAAATGTTGAGATTTCCATCAATTGCTTGAAACTTCCTTGGAGAGTTTCTGCAAGTTGTTCAATTCCAAACTTTATATCTTCAGCTTCCTCTGTGAGAAAGTTCATTCGCTTTTTGGCATCTATCAAGAATTTTTTGATATTATCCATCTGAAAATTCAATATTCTTGCTTAAAAAGTCCACAAGGTAATTATTCACACATTTAATATGAACTATATCAAAATTATAAAATGCCAAATAGGCTTGCCATCTATGGAGCCTTCTATATTGAGGTTCTGGTGGTAACTTATTTTTTACTAAATCTGCAACTTGAGAATTATCAGTTTCAATAATGAATTTCTTAGATAATAAAAACAATGAAAACTTCTTTATTCTTCTGATAATTGCTAACAATTCTTTCTCATGAGTAGTATAATTTATTTCTGTTTGGTTAAACGTTCCACTTGAGTATCTACAAATTTCATTAAGATCTGTTTTTAATATTGCTGCCCAATACTTATCCGAGGCATCAGTATTAACTATCATATTATCTTTTTCATCTGGTAATCTTAATTTTGGCAAATTTTTACATTCTTCTTTTAGTGATTTCACAATTTCTGTATGTTCATTACTCCATCATTTGGTATTTATTTTTCTGATTAAAATTTGAATTTTATGTCTATTTTTGATAAATTTTAAATAAATTTTTCTGCATAATTTAAACATCCTAAAATTTTTTGTATTTGTTCTTTTGATTCTAATTTTTCTGGAAAACTTTCTATCTTTCTAAATATATGAGTTTGTAATTTTATCCCTCTTTTATCTATTGATAAATCAAGAAAATCAATTTCTTATTTTTCTATTATAGCTTTATTTTTTGAAAGAACAATTCCTTCTTTTTTGCATTCATTTATAAATTTCATTAAATGGTTTCTACGTTCTTCTATATTATTAGAACATATTAATATATCATCAACATAGACAATTAAAAATTCATTAAATTCTCTAAATATGTTATCCATTATTCTTTGATATATTTGTAGTGCATTTTTTTAAATCAAATGATATAACCATCCATTCATACTTACATTGGGGTGTACTAAATGTTGTATATTGAATACTATCTTCTTCCTTTTTTACTTGCCAAAATCCTGATTTGCAATCAAATTTAGAATAATATTGTTTTCCTTTTACATGATTTATTAGTATTTCTTTATTTTGTAAATAGTATCCATCAAATTTAGTATATTTGTTTAATTCTTTATAATTTATCATCATTCTAGCTTTTCCTTTTTTTTGTTCAGAATGTTTCATGACCATGAAAGCTGAAATACTATGGGGTCCATTACTAGGTCTGATTAATTTTTGGTTAAGTAATTCATTTATTTGAGTTTTTAATTCTTGTGTATCTTGTATGGTATACATCATTGATCTAACTCATATAATAACATTTTCTGTTAATTCTATTTTAGCTTTTGGATGATGTGGTTTCCAAAGTAATAATGGATTCTCTTCACAAATTTTTTTTAGTTGATCAATGATTTTTTTCATGTTTGTTTGTATGTTTTTTTTTAAGACTTTTTTATACATTATTCTTTTATTTTTTGTTTCATTTTGTGTAATTGGTTTTTTCTCCCATTTATCACCACGCTGTGTTGGCTAAACTCTATAAGGTCTAAATTCTCTTGGCATTTTTAGTAAATGTCCGCAAGGTGTTTGTAACATTGTCATATAATTATTTTGTTTATAATATTGAAATTCTTGTATAAAGTCATTTCCTAATAATATATCACATTCTAATTTGTTATAACTATATATCTTGTTTACAACTATTTGTTTACTTCCTAGTATTATCTCGATTTTATCAGCACTGTTAATTATTTGGGTACTTTCTTCTGTAACTCTTGTTATTTTTATTCTCCCATCAGTATTCCATGCTTTTATTAAAAAATTCTTAAATATTGTTATATCACTTCCTGTGTCTATTAATGCACATGATGTTATATTTTTTTCAACAAAAGTAACTTGAATATAAACAGCTAATGGAAAACTTATTTGCTTATTCATTTATTCAGTTTTTCTGCATAGTATAGTTTGACCATTATGAGTTATATATAATCCTTCACGTTTTATACTATAATCTTCTAGTCCATCTAGAAAGCTCATTCCTAATAATATACACGAAGATTTACCATACTACTATATACATGACATGATACTAAGAGATTTATTCCTCCTATTTTTATTGGTACTTTTACTTCAAATTCAGTCATATGTACTTGTCCATCAAAATTTATATATCTATATGGATTAGTTCTATGAGATATTAGTCATTTATTTCTATTTGAAGCTATATGACATTAACTAGCTCCCGTGTCAATTAATATATTTGATCATTTTATATGTTCTATTCCACTGAAATATTCACATTCGATTTTCATATTTCCAGCATTTCTATTAAGTTTTATTTTCTTTGTATTACTAGTTTCTCCTAATTGTTTTCTATTAGGTAAAGTTGTTGATCTTCTAATTAACGTGCCATCTTCAAATGTTATGTTATTTATAGGGTATTCTTCTTCTCTTAACTCTATAATTTCTGATTTATTTTTTGTTATAGTAAGATCATAATTTCTTGGGACTAAACTTATTTGTTTATCTGGTTCCACAGCTTTGCCAAAATCTTTGCATTCTTTATGAATTTCAATATATGGTTTTTTAGAATAAATATTTCCATAATTAGAATTAGTAAATGTGTATAAGGCCCTATATTCTATAGTTATAATTTTATCTCCTGGTTCCTTTATATCATCTTTATGTAATTTGAAATGTAGTCCTAAAACTTCATTAAAATTTCTATCTTTTAATGATATACAATATTTAGGGTAACATGTGAATATTAGTTTTTATATGCTAGATTTCGTTCTACTGTTCCTAAATGACTATTTTTTAAATTTATAATTCTTCCAACATGTAAACTTACAGTTAAAGGTGAATCTAATCCTTCTCTAAACAAGGATTTAAACATTATTTGGATACCTGCTGAATAAACATATTGGATTTCTTCACTTTGTTTTCTATTGATCTTTGTTAATAATTTTGTAACCGTATTTTTTTTGTTAAAGATTTAATTTGTGTGTTCCTTGGGTAATTCTAACATCTATTACCCTTTGAATTTTATGGTATTCATTTATTGCTACTCTTTCTCTTTTCCATATTCTATCTAATATTTCCCATTTTCCTATTTTCAAATCTAAAGATAATTTTTGTATTTTTCTGAACTTATTATTGTCAAAAGTTACTTTTAATCCATAACCTTCTATTCCTTCATATTCTTGTTTATCTATTTATATTCTATTTCTTTATTCTGATTCAGATTCATTACTTTCTGAATCTGTTTAACTTATATAGACTTCTTGATCATTGTATTCTACATTATCTGATATTTCACTTAGTTCACTTTCTATTTATAGATATTCTTTTTTAAATATTTTAACTTTCTTTTTGTTACAATTAGGGCTTATATGCCTAATTTCTCCACAATTCCAACATTTACATTGGCTTTTGTCTTTCTTATAAGTTTTATTTTTCTTTTTTTTTTATTTGGATTATATCTTCTTTTATAATATCTTCTCTTAAGTTTTATATATCTTTTCCTGAAGTTTCTGAATTTTTTAAACTTTCTATTTTTATATTTTTTTTTATTATTTTTCTTCTTTCAGGGTTACATCCTCATTGTGTCGGTTTTTCCATATCTTCACAACATATTCTAGTTAATTTTCTTGATTTCTTAATAATTGTCTTTGTTGACATATATATGCCAATCTTTCAAATATGAATTTTATCTTTGATCCTAATGTTCTAGGTGTTCCAGGGTTATCTCTAATAAATTTTTCAAATTCTATTTTAAAGCATATTCCCCATGAACCTGGTAATTTATTGTAATACATATATCTCTATATACTTCTTGATTTTCATTACTATAGAATTGGACATAATAGTATTCTTTAAACTCACAAGTATATTTTTTGATTTTTCACATATCACATATTGTTAAATTTATTAATCTTACTCTTGCATTATCCTTTTCTCTTATTGATTCTGCATCAGCATTACCTTTATTTAGTTGTCTGTACATTTTTTCTTATTAATGCTTTTGTATCACTACTTATTCCTTCCCACCAATTTCTAACATGTCCATCAAAAGATGCTACTAATTTTTTTTTCATTCTATCAGTATTTTCCCATCTATCATCTTTATTGTATAAAAATAATAGTATCATTGAATCTGCCCAAGTTAATAAGGTTTTTTTAATATCTATTTTACAATCCAGATCTAATTTTGTTTCTCCATGATTAATAGATTTATCATAATTATTATTTGGTTCAAATCTATCTTTATATTTATTCAATCTAGGTGGTTGTCTGTCTCTGATTCTATCATAATATTGTCGGTGTGGTTTACTATATAAATGTGCATAACTTTCATCTGGATCTGGTAATTCTAATTTGGAAGTTCCTATTGGAGTTGGGTTAGGTGCTCCTCCAGTATTCATTAAAACTTGGTATTCATTAAAATTTTCTATGCTTAACTGGTCAAAATTTTCTATAAGCAAATCTAATTCTTAATTCATTTTTGTCTTGTTCTTCTTCAGTTTTTTATTCAACTTTTAATTTTCCTAAAGTTTCTTCTATAGATTTTTGTAATTCTAATTCTTCTTCTAGTATTTTTGGTAATATGTTTCTCCTAAATTCATCATCCATACTTCCTGCTTCTATTATAGTTTTTTCTTGTTCAAAATGTTTATTTCATATTCTAAGTATTTCTTTTTCTATGAGTTTTTTGTTTATTTTCTTATCTTTGCTTTTATTATTTTCTTAGAATTCTCTAATCTCTAATTTTAGTATATTTATATAATTTCTTACTTCTTTTAATTCATTTTTTACTTTTTGAACATCACTTATTAATGCTTTTATTATTATTTTTAGATTTTCAATATATTCGCTTATTGACATTTTATACTTTTGGTTTATGAGTTTTTTGTACCTTAAATAGTCTGTCATACATATCATCTATTTTTATTTCTATCTTTTTTATTTTTTCTTCTATTAATATGATTTTTTCATTTTCATTCTTTCTTATTTTCTCATTTAATTTATCTATTTTTTCTATCATTATTCCAATTTTATCTTGATTAATTAATTCTCCTGATTTTATTTGGAATTCTTTTAAGATTTCTCCATCTATATTTTTAACTTCTCCTATCATTTCTTTTAATTCTTTAAATTGTATTGTTAGTTTATTTTAAATATTGTGTAATTTTTCTTTGATATTCATATCCTGTATATTTAATTGTTGTAATTCTTCAATAGCAATTTATCTTGTAAATTTATGTTTTTATATGTTTGCCATAAAAATGCACTTATCCAATTTAATTGCATGTTAAGAAATACATCAGATTCTCCCCATGAGCTTAATGGTTGAAACATAGTTGTATTAGCTCATTTTATTTGGTAAGATCCTACTGGTAGATTAATATTTTCTATTATTTGTTTTTCAAATTTTATTTCTGAAAATTCTGTCATTAAATTCTTCTTCTGGTATGCTCAATTTCTAATCTTAACTCCGTATCATATTTTACTTCTTTACATAGCATTATATTATATTCACAAAATTCTTCAATTGATCTTACCATCACTTTTCTTTGTTGTGCTCTATAACTTTTTATGTAGTATTTTATTTATCCAGTTATATCATATTTTTCCATATTGTTTTTTTCTTTGTTATTTATTATCATAAGTATATTAGGTAATTGTTTTAGAATTGTATTAAAATATTTTCTTTTACTTTCTAAAGATTTTAATCTTAGAAATCATTTTCTTTTTATATTTCTCTCTTCTATCATTTGATCTAATAGATTTCCTCTTTGTTCTATTATTGAATCTAATTTTTCATTTGTTTTCATATCTAGATATTTGATTAATAAGGGTTCTCCTCTATGATAATCCATTTATATAATTTTTGTATAATTCTTCTAGTATATCTTTGTGAATTAAATCTAATATTTCGTTTATCGTAAAATCTTCTTTTATTATATCAAAATTTATTAGGTCATAAATGTATTTTCTTATATCTTTGTCTAAGTCTTTTAAAGTTCTCAATATTTCTATTTTA